>JAUMJL010000081.1:0-1231860 GCA_033558185.1 Dromococcyx pavoninus | reverse complement strand
TCCCACCTTGCTCTTTATATCACCCTCATCATGAACAAATACAGGTCCTGATACTTGTCAGCCATGGTGGTAACATTTTAAGACAAACTGAAATGGGTGCCCGTTTGCTTTTTTATGCTGCATTATGAAGGATGTAGGAGTAGTTAAATTAATACCTACCTGGAGGCAGCAGCTTCTACGAGAGGGACAGATACCTGGAGCACAAGCCCTTTTGGGCAGTATGAGTTTATCTGCTGCTGCCTTTGAGGTAGCACTCCATGTTAACTTGAGGTATCAACCTTAAAATTACCTTTACAGAAATCCTTCCTGAGCAAGTCTGTGCAGTTCTTTCAGCATTCTGCAATCAGCTTTGGAGAAGTTTTACAGTCCCACTTTTCTCCACTGATTGCAGCAAAACATGGACTGTTAAAGCAGCGGAGCTGAGCACCCATTCCTGTGCTGGTATCTCTCACGTGGCATCTAACAAGTGTAGCAAAAACAACCTTCTGTGCGTGCTCTGCATCCACCATTCATATAACTGTGATTTATCAAGGAGAAGAGCATGTGTAGCTTCTCCTGGTTAACATTGACAGTCAGCCACTGCACCTGAGGAGCGCTTCAGAGGCAGCCTGAGCCTGTTTCTGCCTCTCACTCCTCAACCTCTTCCTTCTGTGGTCTGTGGACTGGAAATTCCCCTTTTCCACATCATTCCAGAACCAACCCCCTTTAGGCAGAGTCCCAGCATGGACATTTCATCCCAAATCATAAATCAGAAAGTCGATGCATCAGGAAAAAAAATAAAACTCCATGGGGCTCACCAATAATTTTGGTGAGATGTTTTATTTGATGTTATATGCTCAAGGAGGCAGTCTAAGCTAACCACTCCTGTTTATTTTTTAGTGTCTCCTTAAATGTACATAAATACTACCTTTTAGTCAAGGAATATGCAAAAAGTTACATGGTGCTACTAATACGTTATTTGCTCAAACTGAGGATGCATGCTGTTATTCTAATAGGAATATACTCTCACATGAAATGTGAACTATCAGTAGAAATACGAAATTAAACTATGAAAATCAATGAGTACTTACGACACTTTACTAATACTACTTGTCATAAGCATTCTACCTACAAACTCTTTGTTGTGTAAATCATATAAAAATATTCTACAACATATTGTCATTGGTCTTACCTTTTCCACTCGTATTCATTTATTGTAAAAAAATTTGTCCTTCCATGAGCTGAAATATGACTTCAATATAAGACTGTTGTAGTTTGAGCTAAAGTAGAATTAGTTTTCTGACTTCAGCTAAGTCTTGTCCAAGTAACTTCATTTTTAGAAGTTAACTGCATGGTTTTTTTAGACAGTGTTCTCTCTACAAGTGATAACATGCAGCATTGGCATGCAAAAAGGGAAGTGCTTATATTTATTCCTATAGTAATCAAGGCCATCTTCGAGCTGGCAAAAAAAGGCCACACCTGCAGGGAGGTATGGACAGGAAAAGTGACTCCAAACTCACCAACAGAGTATTTGATCCCATATATGTCATACTCAATATAAAAATAAGAGATCATGAGGGTCTCGCTCTCTTTTTCTGCGATGGCTGATGCCCAGTGAGGATCTCATCTGTCTGTTTGCTCTTGATCCTGAATCCGTGTGTTCCTGAATCCAGTTCCAGAGTCCAGCTCCCTCCTAACCTCAGACCTTTTTCCCTTGTCTCTGCTCTGCAAGCACTCATGGTGACGTGTAGTCATCAAGAGATGAGGTTGTGATTTCACATATTTGTATATATTTTATTACTTTGTAATTATTTTCATCATCATTATTATTATAATTATTTCACTAAAATTGTAGTTCTAGTTTCCAACCCACAAGTCTTTTTCCTCTCATTTCTTTTCCCCTTTCCCTGGGGGAGAGGGCAAGGGATCTGGGAGCCCAATTGCTTGGTTTTACCTGCTGAAATTGGCTGGGCTGGGGCTAAACCATGACAAAGACGTAAGCTTTCCTATTTAAAGTATATAATATTAGAATATTTTGGTGAAAACAAGTGGTGTTATTCTAAAATATGCTCTACTACATTGGCATAAATAAACTTTATCTTATCTAGTTTCACATAATATATAGTAGTTATATGTAGTTAAGTAGTCTGATTAGTGGCTGAGGGAACTGGGATTGTTTAATCTGGAGAAAAAGAGGGTGAGGGGAGACCTTATTGCTCTCTACAACTACCTGAAAAGAGGTTGTAGCGAACTGGGTGTCAGTCTCTTGTCCCAAGTAGCAAGCAAGAACTGTAGTGCCATGCTATTTAACTTGAATTAGAAACCATACTGATATTTCTTATGTTGCAAACAGTTGGCAAAAGTAATTCTACATCCAAAGGAGAATTTGTGGGACCCTCTCTCGTTTAAGATTATGAATCCGATTAGTGCCCTCGATAAGAAGATCTTGTCTTTGAAGTTTCAGGAGACTCTTTAAGATGTCATTAAAAAATAGATTTTTTTTTATCTGATCAGGTTATACTAATAATGTGATAGGATATTGCTAGATATTACTACTTTTACTTGTTGTGTCAGTGATCTGAAACTGAGACTGGTAGCTGCAAACACCTACATATTAACTCTGTCTCTGATAGCAAATTCTTTTGTGGATGTAGGCAAGTCTCCAAATCTCTCCTCCTCTATTTCTATTCTTCAAAAATAGTGATTGTTAGTAAGTGTTGTTTAATAGCATTATGTATTTCGTGTCCAAAATGAGGAGCACAGCAGCAGTGTGTGCCTGCAATAATTAATGTATGAGAACATGGTAATAAAATGCTTGCAATGTTAAAATTGACTTAGCCAAGCCATTTTTTTCCTGAAGGATTCATATGACTGGTTTGAGAAAACAACAGATTCAGCACTGAAATGAAGAAGAGAAAAGACAGTTGGCACTGGCTATTCTGAAGCTCTTCAACAGAACCAGACAATCTGAGTAATTGCAGTTTGGCCAACTGACATGACCTTTCTGCTTTATTCAAGAGAAAAAGCAGAGTTTCAAAACTCTACCTTCCCTCAAATCTTTAAGACAGAGATGTCAAACTCATGGCCTGCAGGCCAAATCCAGCCCTCCACCTTGTTTTATCTGGCCAGACGCCTCGTTTCTACCCGTCGGCAGTGCTGAGCTCCCTGCCCCTGGCTCCTGCCAGCACAGTCACGTGTGCAGTGTATGTGACATGCATTACATTGCAGGAGCAGGAGAACAGTGGGAGTCATGAGTTTGACTGTTCTAAGAAATGCCCTCCAGCCTGCAAGATTCTGAGTGGTGGCTCACTAACCAGAAAGCTCCTGTGTCCTGACAATTCCTTGTGTCCCAAAGGCAAAAGTCCATTTGCACAGTCGCCTTTCTGACAGTGGCCCAGGCAGGCAAGGGACATTCTTCTTTGCAAGATGGACATATGGGCTGACCCCATATGTAAGTTTCTGTTCCCATATGGAGGGCTGTACATCTTCTTTATTATCTAAATGACTTGACATCCCTGAATGAATATTTTCTCTGAGACCACTGTCTGCAGGAGTGACTACTCTTTTTCTTCTTTGAGGCTATTTCTTCAGCTCATAAGCATCAAATGACACACTGGCAGTTTATGTCTGATTATGGCCTTATTTGCAAGGCTATCATGTATGTGGTGTGTTTCTGTGGGGCTCATGGAGAGTAGTCTGATGCACATAGAGGCATAAAGAAAGGATGAGAGCAAGAAAGAATATGTTTGGGACAAAGATGAAGGGAGAGGGGCTCAACAGGTCTCCATGCTCTGAATCTGTTGGGCTCTGCTGTGTTTGGATCCCACATATTGGGCAGAGCAAAGAGAAAGGCCAAAGATCAGTGTCTGCAGTAAGAGACTGAAGCCAAATGGCTGACTTCTGAGTGCATATCTATGTTGTTGTTTACAATTTACGTGTACATACGTATGACCGTTCCCATGATTCAATATTGGAAGAAGTGTAATTTATAAACTAGGTAAATCCAGAACCTAGATCCTTCATTGAAAAGGTCAACTGTGGAAATCATGTCTGTAGAATGGGTTCACAGGTGAATATGGAGAAAAGACAGTCAAAACATCTACTGCAGCTATTTAAGATCCTGCAGTACTAATGCAGGAGTACTTCTGAGCATTTTGTTGTGATCGAACCATGAAGGAGTCAGAGCACTTTCTGAATCTGTCACAGAGCTCCATCCAACTGCTGCATTTTTCATCACTATTAAGATGCAGCATCAGTGGCAGTGAACACACAGAAGTTATGGCAATGCTGTGGTCTGCGGGTAGGATCGGTGTTCTTGCTCTGATGCCAGCAACATAGAATTTGCTCTCAGTGTCAAAGCAGGTTGTAATTAAGGCTTTTATTCATTATATAAGAAATTATTCTTTGGCCGGGTGCCTGTTGCCAAACCTTGTGTATCCGTATGAAGGGGAGGAAGTGTGTTACAGGAAGTGTCTGGGACACAGTGTCTGTGGTGAAAAAGACAGAGGAAACACACAGGTCTTGATTCTCTGCTGTCCTGAAGCTCCAAACAAGGTAGTTAGTCAGAGCTCCCTGGGGCCACCCTAGACGGATGAATTTACGAAACGCTTCATGTATGGAGCTAAGTCTGATCCGTAGTGACCAGCAGCAGCAAATGGCATACGCAGGGAGCATGCGTGGAGATAAACCATTATACAACCTGTCACAGAAAGATAAAGTACTTCCATTTCCGTTTGACAATAAGAAGTGTTTGTCATTAGTCAAAGTAGTGCAGATTATTCCTCCTGGACATAGCCACTAAAGTTCCTACTTCGTTACCAATGCTATGAAAGCATGTATATTGAAGCTACAACTGTGAAGCTGACCATCTTCCTCCTTTTTCTGAGTCTGCAGAGAGGAAGAGAGAGCTCTGGGTGTTGCTTCCTTACACCAAGGTGTGCAGTCCACACGTTGCAGAAAGGTATGCTCTTATTTCAGTCCTACCAGGCATAGACTTTCTATCCATTTCTTTTCCTAGTGTCCAACAAGCATCATTTTATGGACAGCAGCTTGCTCTACCAGTGCAGAATGAATTTCCGCCGCCGGCGGCGATTAATGGAGCTCCTCACTGAGAAATCTCGCTTGGTGCCAGAAAGCCAGGACAGCCCATTTTGCTTGCGCAAGCAGAACCATGACAACAGAAAACACACCAGTTTTCTCTCAGGTGACTCATCAACTATACTGCTGTCTGTAGGGAGACTCCAGGGGATGTTAACAAAATCCTTTTTGGATAAGGGGTTTCAATGTTTGTCTGAAAAAGTGCAGAGCTGGGTATCGTGTCCCTGTTCATAGGGATTGTCCATTTACTCAGTTTGCCAAATCTTTAGCTCCCTGGAATGTTTTTTTTTTTCATTTGTATCAATAGTATTTTAGAAGCTGATCAAAATTCAGTATCCGTGAACAAACACAACTGGTTAAAGTCTCCCAAGTGCAAAGTAATTTGTCATTGAAATGTATCCTAGAAGGAGCAGTTCAACCATCACATTAGCTACACCATTATAGTCATGCCATGATTCTTCTTACTATGTAGAACACACTAACCCCTTCTCAGTGTTGTCAGTGAAGGCATGGCTTATTGCTATTGTGTTAAAGAAATCAGGGAAAACAGTTTTATAATTGAATCTCCTTCTCTCTGTATTTCCTGTTCGTAGTGAGTCCCACCAAGGAGATAAAGATTGTGTCGGCAGTACGGAGGAGCAGCATGAGTAGCTGTGGCAGCAGCGGGTACTTCAGCAGCAGCCCAACGCTTAGTAGCAGTCCCCCCGTGCTCTGCAATCCTAAATCTGGTGAGCACCAGCATCTCTTATGGTGCACAGGAGCCAGCATACAGATATCTGTTTGGGGAGAAGGCGACATGAAGAATGCGTAGCATTGCATCTAAGTTTATCTTTTCAAGGAGACATTAAAAATTCACAGCATTGCAGGTTTTGTAGGCCAGAGGGCCTATAATAATCTTCTAGCCTGAAGTCCTGTTGAACACAAGCCAGACGTCTGTCTGCAATAATCTCTGCATCAAGCCCATAATTGTGGTTTGAGCTGCAATTTATTTCTTAGGAGGACATACAGTCAGAGACACAGATTTGCCTCTTCATTGCCAAGCTCTGAAACAATCTCCTCCTAGAGATGTTCTTTTGGTGCAAGTCAAGGGAGAGTTTAACTATCCAGTGGCTGCTTGAGTTGCTATGAAATAACACAACTCAGAAACCAGCAGGCTGTAAGGAAAGAGGCAGCATTATTTCAGCCTGTCAGGGACCATTTCAACAGTTTTGTTTGTTTTAGGTCTTAAACCAGTCTGTTTATGAAGGTAAGAGTAGAGTTGAAGCTTATTTTCCTTTCAAAAGGATTTCCTATCCCACGCCAGAAGATTAAACACACCCATTCTTCCACAGTTCACTTAAAATTGTTACTTACTGTACATCTGGGAAGGGGAAAGCAAACTAGGATGGTATTGTTTCAGCCTTTCTGTTCCCCTCCAAAACAATCCTGAATTTCAAAGCAGAGTCCCTGCACCCCTTTGTGCTCCTTATTATTTCAGATTTACCGTGTCTCTGCTGATGGTGTGGGGATTGTTGTGCAATAGGGGAAGGCTTCAGTGAGTATGTATAAGCTTAGCTTTCAAAGGGATGCTGGCATTTGAAGTGATTACTAGAGACTGCCTCAAGCACTATCTGAATCCTGTTCAAAACATTGACAATTTACTCCAGAGATGAGTGAGCTAAAGTGCATTTTATTCCTGCTCTGCAGAGTGGCCATCAGAAATAGGCTTAGTTATGGGAATATTTTCTTTCTCTCTCCTTTAAGCATATTTCCTTCCTTACACTCTGCTAGGAATTCAGTATGAGGGTCTAAATTATAATAATGTGAAGGACTCAGCAGGACTGCATGCCCAGAAGACATAACCCCCTACACCAGACCTGCTGTCTGGGCTGGGGAAACGCTCTCAGTGCTGGTGGTCATTGCATCCTCGGAGTATGCTCCTGTTGGGCATTCGGCACCACCTTCAAATGCGTTTACCACTATATGCAATGGGTTTGCCCCCGTTTGAAGTGTGCCACATATTATCATGTTTTGGCAGAATATCTCTCAGGTATATTTCCCAGAAATGCTCCGATACATTTTGCATGGGGAGCACTTTGGCCCTAGTACATCATTAATTACATCCTGGAAAAATTTCTAGGACAGATAAAGCAGCATTCATGTGCTGTCCATAAATGTACTATCTGAAGTATGCTGAGTATTTAGTTCATTTATGCTTCTGATATTATATATGAAGTGTCAACCCATGTGTAGCGAGAACAAGTTTATTTTAATGCAGCTGATTGCGTAACACTGGAAGAAAAAGGATAGGCTGATATGGCCCTTGTATAATTTTTTTCTTTTTTTAACATAAATTCTCCCTTAGGACTAGTTTTCAAACTCAAAATAGTTTTAACAGACTCGTATTGGAAAGAAGACAGCAATGGACTTACAAACAGACTTATTTTTAATACTTATACAATTGCAGGCAACATAAGGTATCTTCTCCCATAGTGCAAGTACAGATCCACACATCATCTTGCAGAGGTTAACATAAGGCTGTCAGATGTACATGTTTTGGAGGAATTCTTGAGCCTTTGCTGGACTATAATGTGATATTTTTCATAAGTAGCTTCCTGCTATCCAGACTCAGAGCATATAACCGAACTGCATGCTCATAAACACAAGGCAGAGGTATATTTATTGTCAGATGAGTTCTCTTGCAGGCGAACACTTAAAAAAAAAAAAAAAAGGTCATGACTTAACCAGTCATGCAGAAAAGCAATCATCAAGTGAAAAAAAAATTTCTGGAGGTATAATGAAGGGAGGCATGCAAGGGAGTCCTGCGTGGGTGATTTACCTCGTTCTGACTTGTTGAATGAGCATCATCATTCAGATTTTTCACATGGGCCAGGGACGCTCTGCAAGTGTGATGCTGGCTAAGTGACAGTTTGTCAAAATCCACGGGAAAGTAAAAAAAAAATCAATATTGTTTTTTATGCTAGAATTCTCCCTGGTCCCATGAATATTATTAAGAAACTCCTGAATGTCTTCAGATACCATCTGCGGGAAATGTTATCTTCTACCTGTGACTTAGAAGGCAGACACCATTAAAATTGTTCATCTCTAAAAGAAAAGCAGCTGTAATTTTAGAGGTGAAGCAGGCAAACATAGTGAACAACATACATCTTTCCATTGTTCTCCATCTCATGAAGCATTTATAGATGGCTAAAATGTGGTACATGGAATAGTATCGATCTCATTTGGTAGAACTTCATTTACTGTGTTTGGGGAAAAAGTACCCCATTATCTAGCAAGGCAATGGGGAATCACCTCCAGAAACTCACTGGTATTTCCTTTCATTTAAAATCCCAGCCAGCCATAGATTACTTATGGTGTCCCTGAATAAGATGTGGTTAGATGTCTGTGCCTACAACTGCATAAATCTATTTGCTGGGATATTTCCTGATCCAAGCAGAATTTTCTTATTTCTTAATTCTGTGATTAAAAACTGATTCAGGTGAAATAGCAGAGAGCACCAGCACGCATGGGAAGACAAGCTGATTCATGTCAGGAAAGTTGGTCACTCATTTCAACACTGAGCACAGGAACAGCCACTTCTGATGTTTGTGATAGTGTTTAGTGAATTTTGATTGCAGACAACAAAGTCTGTTGGCTAAATGCCCTGATTTTCCAAATCTCTCATTGTTTGTACTTAGACTTA
This sequence comes from Dromococcyx pavoninus, assembly GCA_033558185.1. Lineage (NCBI taxonomy): Eukaryota > Metazoa > Chordata > Aves > Cuculiformes > Neomorphidae > Dromococcyx > Dromococcyx pavoninus. The sequence continues at coordinate 1,223,102 of JAUMJL010000081.1, read as the reverse complement.
TTCTGCTGTCTTCTCCTTGGCTCTTTTACTACTTTTAAACAAGTCTGCAAGAACTAGAACAGTGTTTGAAAAGTGGGACCAAAAGATGTTGTATCCCAAAACTGCATCTTATTTATTAGAAGAAACTCCAGAGGAATGTTTATATTGAATATTTATTTGTGTACCTCCACAGTATTAAAGAGACCTGTGACTGCTGATGAGCTTTTGATACCTGGAGCCCCATACGTAAGAAAAACTTTTACGGTATGTCTACAGTATTTTTCTTTATTTTCTACATGTTATATTCATCAGGTAATCCAAACAGACATTTTCTGATGAGATAATTAGAGCTTACTTGCATTTGCTAAGGTTTGTACTTTAAAATCCCAAACTCCGTTATCAGTACTTGCACACATTTCAGGTCTGATTCTGCACTTGTTTATCTTGTCTTTATGCCAATGTAGTACTTCTGACTTAAATGTAGTGTAAAATTATGTAAGCCAATAATATTTGTATTATACAGACTTACCTAGACTTGGTGCTCCTGGTAATACTGCAGGAGTGGGTTACTTACCCAAACTGAAGTTTTCTACTTCAATCTTTCTAGATAATGATGGGACATAAATTTTGATTCATATTCACTGTTAGAGAAAGCCTTTCTCTAAAGAAATTTTTCAACATAGTCATTTGAAGCATTGTTTTTTACATTTCCTAGTTAAACAAAAACAAGTTCATTAAAAGCAAGAGGAGTTGTTTGAATAGAGGCTTTCCCATGCATGATATAGCAGCCTGTACACAACATCCTTTACTATGTGTTGGAAATATAGAGATGTTGAAATTATGTCTTGAACCGTTTAGAGGTTACAACCTTAAATTTCCCCAGGCTGCCTGAAGGTGATCGTGTCCTTCTTTCCTCCTTCCAGATTGTTGGTGATGCAGTGGGGTGGGGATTTGTGGTGCGGGGGAGCAAGCCCTGCCACATCCAGGCCGTGGACCCCAGTGGACCGGCAGCTGCAGCTGGGATGAAGGTGGGTTCTCAAAACGGGATGATTTACTTGGGGTATTTGTGGTGCTCAGTGAAGGTCTTGGGCTGCCTGTACTTGGGGAGGGACAGGTGCTTTTGTTTCCAGGGTTGAGTATCTTTGTCTTGGTTTCAGGCATTTAAGCACAGTGAGTTCTGCCGCCTTTCAGCCCCCTCCTGTTTCTTTTCTTCTGTCCTTGAGATTCTTCAAGTCCGTTTTCCACATGAAACACATTTATTCTTTCCAGGTTGCTTCTTGATCTTTTCTGGGTTCGGTTATATTTTATTTTATTTTTTTAGTGGTGGGTGATATTTTTGTTTTTAATATTCACCTTTTTTCAACTCTGGACAATTTTAGTTTCCCTTTACTTTGGAATTTATGTGGTTGCTGGTATGCAGCTTCCTGACTTTATCTGTATAGGAAGAGCTAAAGTCAGACTACCTATTGAAAGTGAAGCTAGTATAACCTGTTGTTTACTGTAAAGCAGTTAAGATTCAAGACATTTTGGAAACAAGAATTGTGTGATACTCATATTTCATAACGAGTTAGGATAGTTTCATACATGTTTTAAGAATAAATAATAAATACAACTTTTATGCGAAGGCCTTTGTACTGCTAGTACAGAGCCCATTGCCTTTCCTGCAGGTTTGGATCACATCCTGCATACATCTGTGAATCCATCCCTGTCTTATACAGTGGGAAAAATAAAAGCAAAGCATTATGTCAAGCACAGATAAAAGCAAGAAAGAGAAACTAGCTGCTACACCTACTCCAATGTTCAGGCTGGGCCAGATGCAAAGATTAAATTATGAGCTTATGTCGTGTTTTATTGTATGGTAACAACACAGAAGAAGATTTGAGATGTACTCCACATGCAGTCCAGTTTGACACAAATTTTGTCCTGCCTTCTAATTTATTTCTCTTTCCCATCACATTCACCCCAGCTGCCTCTTGCCTGTATATCCACACCCACCAAGCTGGAGGCAATGGAGGGATGCTCATCCTGCCTGCTGCACAATTCCAGACGTGCCACGGCACCCTCCTTAGCAAATACACTATTGGTGTTTCTTCTCTCTTGATTCTGAGTGTTTTTCATGAAACTTGTAGGAATGCACTGTCTTTGAAACATTAACTTGTTCTGACTACGGGCAGGCAAACCTCTGTGAGGGGTAATGACAGCTGAAGAGTCTGTTGGTGCACACAGCACCCTGACACATCTTTCTGGCAAATGACTTGATTTCCAAGGGAGCTGGATATTTTTGTATGTTTTACAAAATGCCTAAATAAAATAAGCAGTTACAATTTTTATATGAGGACTAAAATTTTCAAAAAGTAATCCTGCCCAAAAATTAAAAATAATGAATTTATTCATTTGTAAGTTCTAGATCCTGAGCTTGGGAGTTTAGAACTTTGCAGCATCTTTTACTCTCCAAATACAGCAGCAAGCAATAAAGTATATCCATTCTGAAACCTTACTTATAAAAAGGTTTTATATGACGCTTTGGTGTCATATGTATAATCTTAGAAATTTCGCTTCTGCATTCAGCAGCTTAGAGCTGAATACAGTGGAGCTTTGGTTTGTTTTTACTTTTCATTTCATCCTGGCAGCCCTGTGACTGCACACTAGGACATTTCAGCTAAGCTAGGGTCTTTCATATTCCACCTCTGGAACTGGTTTTACATACCAATTTGTGTCCTCATTTCTTCCATTTATGTGCTCCATGTGCTGATGGGGTTAGAGGTTTACCTAAACAATTCAAGACATAAGAATGTAAAACAATCTGCTGTCCTGAGGGAAGCAAAGAATATTTTAGACAGTAAAACTGGGATATATTACCTTGAATTTGCACAAAGGACAGATCTGATTATTTGCAGTGGTGCTATCATTAGATAAAATCATTTTTCATAGCAGAGTTACACATAAAGAATTATGACCATATATTAGAAGAGTTCCTTTTTAGACACAAAAATTGGTGCTCCATTTTCAGAAATGCTGAATACCTTTAGTCCATGATGAAGATATATCAGTTTTCTTTGAAAATAAGGGGTTTTGTTGAGGTGTTCCCATGGCAATAGGTATGTAAATTATAGTGCAATATTTGAAATTTTTAAAAATCTGTGTCACTTAATCCATCTGTTTACAGAACTCTTCAATCTGGAAAATTCAAAGTAGTGATCTGACAGGTTTTAGATGACAGCTCCTTGAAAATAAACCTTCCTCTGTGTGGAAGCTGCAGGAGGGGCACTTAAAAAATAGACAGTTAGACCCAGTAACTTCTTGTGGACTGGTGCAAGAGGCTTTTGTCTGCCAGTGTTGCTCTGAACGCTACACCAAAGAAGCACTAACAAGGAAAGCTGGCTATGATGAAAAGGGCAAGAATTTGAAGAAGAGCCAAGACTTGGCATTGCAGTTTGTAGAAAAGTTCTTGGCAGTAGCAGCAGGGTTTTTCCTCTGAAGGAGATGTATCCAGTGTAATCATTTTTGGAAGGGTCTTTGAAAAGCTTGTGATTTTGCACTTATCTCTCTTGGAGAGCACTGTATTCCTGTCTTTGCATTACGCTGGACAATTTGTTGAGGGTTGACTGCTGCCCACAATCTTGTTTTAGGACCTCACTTTGTGAATTTAAAACTCCACCATGTGTTATATAAAGCATTAAACATTACAGGCTCAATGTACCTGAAGAATTTTGTGGTGTCTTGCTTTCAGTCTGACCTTGGCTGGGTTCCTGGCCTGCTCCAAAGTGCTGTGAATTGGGAATCTTGGTAGAAATCTCAATGAGCTGACAGAGCTCTGACTATACACAGTGGCTGTGTGGTGGGCATGATGCTGGGATGCACTGGTCTCCGTTGCACGTGTGTACCTCTGCGTGGTAGCACTTGCTGTTATATGTGACATCCTCTTCTGGAGGAAGTTTCAGGAAATTTAATTCTGAGAAAATCCCTACTCGCACTGTCTGCTGAAGAGGTGCGAGCATGTGTGACATTTTTGGCTTTAAGTCTTGATGCCTCTTCTGGAGCTAGGAAATAGGATTACCATTTACAGTTTGAGGTTTCAAGTATGAAGCTGAGCAAATAATTTAATAAATATCTTGTCAATTAGCTTTGTTAAAGTGTTTTTAGACCTGATTTGTTGAAGTGCAGTTGCCTGTGACAGCGTTGTGAAGAGTGTGATTGCAGTAAGTGCATTAACAAATGGGAGTTGGAGGCGATGCAGGACTATGAAAGGAGTCAGTGTTGCGATGTGTACTTCTGAGTTATTTGCAGCTCTGTTTTGCTGTCTGCTGTCATCAGCAGTGGAAAACAGGAACAGAAGGATTTTGAAGTTCCCAGGTTGCTTTAATATTCAGTATTGATTGGCTGCAAAATTCAGTTCTCTGCCAGTTGTCAGGAAAACTCTTTTTTTCCCTTTTTTCAGTGTTTTATTCTGTAAGTTGAATTCTGGTTTTAAGGTGCAAGTATTCTTTGAAAAGTTACACAACTTGACTTCAAATTAGTGACTTAAATATGCATCACATGTTTTTATTTAGTGTGACATCACTGCAAAAGTGTGACAAAACAAGCAGACCAAGGTTAGTGTGAGGCTTGTGAAAGAGACAAATTAATCACTCATTTTGATGATTATCTGCTCTTCCCTTTGGCTGGAGACATCAGTGCCCAGCTCTAGTCTTTGAGGAATGCTAAGAATATCTGATTCCTTCAACTGATTTTGAGCAAATTAGTATTTATAGCTGTTACACCTAGGGGGTTTGTATCATAGTAATTGCCGGTGGCCACTCAAGCTTTCCCTTCCCTTCCCTTCCCTTCCCTTCCCTTCCCTTCCCTTCCCTTCCCTTCCCTTCCCTTCCCTTCCCTTCCCTTCCCTTCCCTTCCCTTCCCTTCCCTTCCCTTCCCTTCCCTTCCCTTCCCTTCCCTTCCCTTCCCTTCCCTTCCCTTCCCTTCCCTTCCCTTCCCTTCCCTTCCCTTCCCTTCCCTTCCCTTCCCTTCCCTTCCCTTCCCTTCCCTTCCCTTCCCTTCCCTTCCCTTCCCTTCCCTTCCCTTCCCTTCCCTTTGTAATATCGATCTGGGGGGACCACATATGGTACCAACACCTTCTGTTTTGAGGTCTGCTTGGGTATTCTGTTATATGGCCAGGATTTCAGTGTGGTTCTAGTCTCCTTCTGATCTTTAAAAGCTGATGCAGAGAGGAGGTCAGACACATACGTTTTCTGCCTGTGCCATCATCTTGTGTGTTCACAGATGATTATATCAGGTCGAGGTTCTCAAATGATTTCACTAGCAGAATAAGAGTCAAATTTCCGGTGTAACTGAGTAGCCACTGTTTCATGGAAGAGATTGCTGTCAGGTCCATCGAGGTCATCAAGCCCAGTCTCCCTGCAATCAAAGGAATATCAGTACTATCTGATTAGTCCATGGAGTCCAAATACTGCTGCAGTCACAAAATATTAAAGGCTTGTAGCATAAAGGACTAAAAGCTATGCATTAAAAGGTGCCAACTGGGGTGAAAAAGCAACCCAAAATATGTGATACCAGAGAAATCACCAGTGCCTTCAATTCCTGCCATAGGAAGAAATCTGAACTGTGACATTCTTGGGAGGCTGAATGTACCCCATGCTGCAGAGAAATGCAAACCCCATTCTGTGGTCCTTGACAGTCTGACCTCAAAACAACTGATTGTTCAACTACTTGACAAGCAAGATAAATCAGTCTAAAAATCCTAAAAAAAAATTGTTCTCCCAGGAAAAATAGCCCATTTATGGCTCTGGCCAGTTTCCAGTGTATTAAAGGATAGTGGGAAAAGTAAAGAAGCTTGGACATCATAAGTGAGAAACTTCTTTCTAACTCTTAAAGGCAGTCCAGCGAGAGCTTGTAGACTGGAATTTATGGTGTGTAAACAAGGCACAATGAACATGCCTTCATTTAACCCTCTCCATGAAGCCTAGGAAAGGGAAGATCCCTCAGTGTTTGGTGCTGGGACTCTAAGCCTTTAAAGCACAGGGTAGATGTTTCAGTGCTAATTGAAGGGTACTTCCACTATCTCATGTGACTGAGCTTTAAATGAGAAGAAGAAGTAGGTTTGGATAAATATTTATACTGTACACTAGCATATGGTGTTGTTGAAGCAGATGCAATTCAGTCTTAGAATTCTTATCATATACCAACATGTTACGCATTGTAGAAAAGCATAAATTACACAAGTTGCCATCTGTTTTCAATTACAGCATGAAAACACTGAGGCAGGTTGGTATTTTCCTTTAGTTGTGTTATCAGCTCGCTGCTGAATTTCATAATTGCATTACAGTGAATTCAGGTTGAATGTATTTCGTAATGCGAACACTCAAAAAAAGTTGCTGACAAACTGCTTTTGTAGCTTGTCCATAAATAGAGAAGCAGCAGAGCTAAATGCGCATAGCATTGCATGTGATGAATGCCACTACTGTAGGGCTTAAATATAGATGGATATATGAGATTCAGATACGTCTCTGTAAGTGAGTGCCTCATTTTCTGACAGTATTGAATTATAAACTATAACATAAAGGTCCATTTTCCCTCAGAGAAATGTGGAAGCTGTATTCAAGCACTTTAGAGAAATCTAATTTTAAGAAATCAGATTTGATATTTTACCATAAAATCAACCCTGGTTTTTAAAAATGGAAGAAAATTCAAATAAGTTGTAGCTCCATCTTCCACTTTATGCAGCTGTAACCAGAACCTCAGATTTCATGTGCTGGTCTCCATCACAGAGATGGAGACACGTCGGAGAGAGTGAGCTGAGGAGGGTACCCATTATGCCTTGAACAGCTTGTAAGTCATGCTCAGGAAGAGCGGTTGTCACATTAGGATGTTTTAAGAACATAGTAAGAACATAATGGACAACAGTGTGGGTGCTAATTTTATCTTTCATTTGGTCTTTAGTCGAAATCTTTCTAAAAGACTCAAGAAAAATTTATTGACAGCCATGTTAGTGTGTAGCGTGATGATTCAACAGAAGTTGAAAGAGTTCAAGTATTTATAAATGTGAAAATACTCGAATCTGCCATCAATGTGAAAAATGGATTAGTGGTTGGTTGTCCTTGACAACTGTTTAACAGCATGTATAGCAGTCACCGTACTTTCCTGATCGATGCGTGAGTCTGTGCCTGGGTGTTTCTACTATGTGCCTGCCTCCTCTTTTTTGGTCTCTGGTCATCATTTGCTCGAGTTTGCTGGTGCCACAGTCTTCATTTCCAGTGGGTTTGTTTAATTATGAGTAGTTCCCAGATTATTTAGAGTGAGTTCTGTTGCCACTTTTCAATAGGTTGGACCTACCCTGGTACCCCTGGTACTTTCACTATATTGGGATTATTGCCATCAAAATTATGATGGTAACAGTTCTGTGAGTACTGGGCAGGAGGCTGCATTGCACCCATCTGCTTGTCTGAGAGTTTTGTGAATTCAACCATCTCATCAATTAGGGGCTTCTCTTACTGAAGTAAGACATGATTTTGGGACTTGCATAGTGTGTCACTGCCAGAACTTTGTCTAGTTGCCAAAAAGAGATAAGTTTTGGCAAATCTCTCCTTTGCTTTCATTACAGAATACTGCTAGTGCAACAACAGAGTCCTTATGGTCTTCATCATCCTTTGCATTATCACAGTGTCTCTGGGTTGATGGAAATCATGAAATGTTTTCTTCCTTTCCACTCGTCATTGGGAATCCCAGGGTTGCATTGGATGAGCTGAGAATCAGTCTCTCTTCTGCCCCTTTGCTACACCAGGAAGCCCTATCGTTGGTGGACCTCCCTGGTAACAGGTCACTATCTTAGAGACATTGTACCACCAGTCTGCTTGTGGAAGCTGCCCCATGGTGGCTACAGGAAAGACACAATTTTGATACTCTTCTTTACCCTATCACAGATGGTTTTCTTGCCAGAATACATAGATATTCTTGTAAAGTACTGGGGGATTAGGCAGATGGAAAATGACATAATAATTTTTGTACCAGTACAAGTGAATAAAACTCACTCCAGGTTTGCTAAAGTATCCTTGTGTTTCCTGAGGCTGTGGTTCACAGGATATGGTCTCAGTGTCCCAGTCTCAGAGCAACACATGGATCCAACTTTACAGACTGGACCTTCCAGCTCCTGTACAGCAACGTTACGTTGGCACAGGTTCCAATTCCACAGTTCAGTCTGTACAACTGACCTCTTGCTAAGCCATCATTCTTCTCCTGATGAGGAATTTATGTTTGCATCAACTCCAAACACTTTCTTTGAGATATACCACCCTGACATCCCTGCATAAGGGTGAGTGGAAACTATTTCCAATGCCACCGTATTCCAGTCTCTGCTAGTCTTTACCAACACTCTCCTCTGTTTTGCTCTGTTTTCTGCTAATAAGCCATTAGACTGTTAATATGACATTCTGTTTCTTTTAAAGCCATTATAAAGCTCCCATGGTCTTCAGACATGTCAGAATTTCATCCTGTATTCCTACTGGTTTTGGTGGATCTCCATTTCTCTGCTTGTTTCCTTGGTTTACCTTGCTTCTTTTCCCACAGAATTGTTTAAGGATCAGGGTTTTTTGAAGACATCTCTTTGAGGCCCTAGTACTTCTGTTGAAGTAGTTTTGGATGGTTAAGTGAACTCCAGCCTTGTGCAGATGTCTCTGAGTGCACCAAGTAGAAAGGGTGCAGGACTGCACTCACGTCAATGGACCAGGAGCTTCTGTTCTTCTGAGTCAGTGGACATACAGTCACCTAAAAGAAAATCAGTTAGCTTTATACTGGGCTGGAGTCTAGATGCTTGTTGTGGCTATCAGAGACTGTTATATGATAAAGAAATCAAAACCATGCCTGTGAAAAGTTACCCCACTGAAGTACAGAAAATATGGGAAAGGTTCAGTCCCATGCAGACAGGCAGCGCAGTGCTCAAACATCACTCCAGCAAGATGTAAACCACAAACTATACACACACAAGAAAAGATAGAAAAAATCTTTTTATGATTTTCAGTCCTGTTTTTAAACAACAGGAGATATGTTGGTTACTTTGGAAAAAGAAATTAAAGCACTAGGAATTCCTACTTAAAACATAAAAGGAGTGTGTTTAACTTTTTGAGTAGAAGTTTTACCTTTAATGGTGAATTTCCTTCCCCCTCCCCCCAAACTTATAGGACACAGGTTTAGAAAGGTATTGTTTGCTTATCTCACACATAAAGTTTGGACTGCAGAACACTATTACATTTCCAATAACTCTGTGATTTTTTCTAAAGATTCTTTTAACAGAGAGAGTTTTACTGGACAATAAAATAACTTTTTTTCTTTACAGCAACTGAAACCTTATGCAAATACAGAATGCAAATACCTTATGCAAATACAGGTTTTGTAATACCGTGGAGCTCTTTCTTCTGCATTCACAACAGTATAGTTGACATTAGAATTGAACTTGTTTGTAGGCTGGTCACCTAAAATGGGCGGCAAATGACCTGCTGTACTTGTCTGTCTGTACATTGGCTCTGTCTCATCAATAGCAAATACAATTCAGAAAAAAAATTGCCTGTAGGTTTGTAATTAGCTGTCAGTAGGGCTTTTAAATTTAGTCACTTTTTTTTTTTAAAAAAGAAGTTTTAAAAGGTTTTTGAGTAAGTGGTGTTTTACAGCAGGGTAACTCAGATACTTGAATATCCTGCATTTATGAAAGTGCTTTCTTGATTGTTTTTGAAGTCTTACAGCTGTAGCCTTTCAGAAAGAGAGAAAGCAGTCTTGGTTTCAGCTGCACTGTAAAACAGGGCTGTGCTTGTGTTTTGATGCCACTTCCAAATTCCAGCATGGTCTACAGGCTATTGAACGATGAGATCTAGTGCCAGACAGAACAGCTGGGATCTTACCCTTGCTTGATCTTCCTTAGGCTATTGCAGGTCACTCTTAGGTAGTCCAGGCTCTCTAAAGAGAGGGCTCTCATCTGAAAAAAATTATCCTACTGATGGATTTCTGCAGAATCTTAAAAAGAATATCCTACATGGCTATATAAAAAAGACATTAAATTAGAGGCCAGTACAGAGAAATGCTGCCATTTTGAGCTGCTTTTGCTCTCAAGTAAGGATGAAAAGTATTTTGTATTATTCATTTTAGTTACAATATCTGTTTCACTCGAAGCCTTGAAGGGGTCCTCAGATGCTGTTGGCTTTACAGCATCATGGCTATCACAGTGCTCTGCCCCGAGTGCTTCGAGGATGCTTCTGTCTGCTTTGCAGACCTTTGTCCACGTTTCTCCATCTCTTTTCTTGTTGCTTCTCAACACACAAGCTGGTTTCCTTTCATGATATAACCGAACGAGTTGGGAAACATGTTGCATTAAAGCCAAAGCTCTGTTTAGCTAGTCAAATACATAGAAAAACAATTGCACTTTTGTCTGTGCAAACAGAGAGCAGCTGTTTGTCTGAAATGGCGCAGACCATTCCTGCTCATTACAGTCTTAATACCAGAGGGTGCTGAGCGTTCCCTGCATAGATCTGGTTGCCCTTCTAACTCCCCTGTTTGGGCTGGTTTAGGAACTTTTTTTTAACTAATATGGACATTAAATGAACTACTTTTAGTTAGTTTGGCTTGATTATATTTGACCTTTTAAGTGAACTGATAAATTGTTTTTTTCTTTATTCATTATGCATGTTTGTCTTTTAGCAACTCTAGTTTAGGAATAGATATACCAGAAAAAAAAGAAAACATTAAAAGGTCAACCCAAGCATAAAAAGACCTTATTTCTAAGTTAAAACTCCATCTTCTTCTACTATTGATACAGTATTTCACCCAGAGCCACTCACACTATTTAACATTTTCAGTTCTGTTCTGTGGTAGGTATCAAACTGCAGCGTACAATAAAAATGCTTATAAAGTTAAGCATGCAGCCACCGGTCTGTTTTCCTGATGTCACCGAGCCCAGCTCAGCTTTACCTGTGGGTATTTCTCATTGGGACTTAGATTAATTCTGTCATTTTACACACCAATTACCAATTAGGGCCATGAGAAGCAGTGACCTATATTTCCATATCCCCTATTTATGGAAGGTTTGCATTTCAGGGTATTAGATCCTTACTATTATTATCCTCCAGGTATCTACAGATAGATTTAATTTACCTGCATGAGTAATTCCCATTTGATTTGTCAGCTTTTGTCTGACTGCTCAGTCAATCCATTGGGAAAACTCTGCTGCTGAGACCTGCATGCAGACTGAAAGTCGCCCACCCCAAAACAAAAGTTGTTTTCATGGGCTGTTAGGTCAGCTCTTTTCCCCCTCTAATTTATCTATTCTATTTGTGGACTTTTCACAGCAGTGGTTTCATTCTATTCCCAGTGAAAAAAAAAAAGGCTAAAATTCCCATTGATTCCTATCAGTGAAAAGGGAGGGAGACACTATCTGAACCAATGATGATGCCCTTTGAGAATCTATGACAATTTTATATTATGCATTTATTTAGTATTTTTATATTGTATATTTTTTATATTATGTTGTTTAATTTATTATTTTTTTCTAATTAGAGGCCTGTGAGTTTGGAATACTATCAAAAGTTCAATTCCTTTTTGAAATAAAAAAGAAGTATGTCGTGAATGTATGTAATGAAACTATATAATGAAGCCTTGCACAGGCAAACCATCCATATCAGACTGCAGCCACAGACAAAGATGAAGAGCCACAATTGCACACTTATATTTGTAATTCTGTAAATCGAGTGTTTTTCTCTGCTGTGCATAGTACCATGCTCTGCTGGTCCCCAGTTTGCAGCCCACTGATGGGACAGTGAGCCATCTTAACACTGGTATAAACACTGAAGAAGAAATGCATCCCTCTAGAGAGAAAATCCTGTGTTTATGCAAGATCTGGATACTTGCCTGCCCCCACACCACCTACTCCACAGCCAATTACACATTTGCTAGAGATATTTACAGAGCTGAACACACAGCTGCATTTTTTCTGTTTCATCCAGTAATCTCAATTATGTAGGAAAGGACATTGCATGATTTTTTTAACCTCCTGGCAACATGCAGTAGGTTTTGAATTGTTAGGTTCCAGTTTTCATCTACTAATCCTAGCAAGATTGCATGAATTCTTAAAAAAAAAAGATAAAAATCTAACTAGAAACATAACATTTAGGACCTCTGATTTTCATCTGTTTTCCTCACTTCAGCATAACAATGTAAAGCTTAGCAGAGTGGAAACAAATAACTTCGGTGCTGCTTGTGTTTGATTTTATTTAGAAGGTTAGTCTCATGTCTTAGGCTTTTCTGTGGCAGCACGTTAAGCATCTCTGTGACCTGGACTCTTTGCTGAGCCTGGGGATTCCTCTCTTTTATGGCTATGGGTTTCCTGTTAAAATAGAGGAGCCCCTATATCAGCATAAATGCAAGCTGTGTGAGTAAGGGCTTAAAAAAAGAAGGTGAGCCCTGAGTCTTCTCCTTTTTTCTGTTGTTTTCTTGCCCCAGATTTCTCTGCACTTGTTCCTTCTATCCCAACAGCCATCTTGCTGTAGATTTCACCGGGACTTTAATTTATCTGAAATCTTAAACTGCAGTTAACTGATCTGAGTGTCTGCTGCCGCCAGAAAGGTTGATCCTATCTTCACCTCCTTTTAATCTCCTGCTTTCCCTTTGCCTCCAACCAGATATGTATCTATTCCCTGCTTCCTCCAACCCTGTCATGCACATCAGGGAACTTATTTTGCCTCAAGACAAGTCCTTTCATTTATTTATTTTTTCTGGCACAAGATTAAAAGGGAGTGGTGCCTGGCTTTGGCACACTCCTCCCCTGAGCTAGCACGAAGGGACAGGAGCACCTCTTGGGAGTGCAGGCATGAAGTCCTACTATGAACCCTCCTCTACTTTGGAAGAGGTTGGATATCCAGATCCATAGAGTCCTTTCAGGCCAAAGGTATCTCTTTCGGCCAGCAGAAAGAGTTGTTAGGTCCAAGATCAGGCTACCACTGCAGCTTTTAATAAATAAAATTTGTTCTCCCCACATTTCTTTTAAAAGCAAGATTCATCCTTTAATCCCTAAGCAGAGAGAAACCTCCTTCCTTGGTGTTGTCACTAAGGGTTTTGTGTACAAATCTGTGACATAGTGTGTGAGGTAGAAGGAGAGATCTAACAACCAGGGCAAACTTGTGTGGTTACTCACTTATAAATACTCCTTTTAAACAATAACTGCGCAGAAACAGTGCCATTTTTTGTTCCTCTGTGACAAAATAACAGCCTTAGATGGGAGTGTTTACTTTCACTCATCTCTTAACTCCTTCATATTTTATATTTAATTTAGATTTTAAGAATGATGCCTTGATTTTCATCTGTTTGCTTGAGAGCGAAGTGGTATTCAGGAGGCGGGAATGGAAGTATTGGTTCCCAGCTCCCCCAGAGGAGCAAATGGAATGTGAGGGGAGGAAATCCCATTGGAAGCATAACTCTTCCTTTAAAATGTGGGAAGCTTGACTGTCCCCTGCCTCCTCGCTAAAGGCTGGAAAGCTGTGTTTCAGATGTTACATTCTTGTAGCACCTAAGCTTTCTCCAAATTTTGCTGAAATCTGTCAGCAAGACAAGAAAAGCCAAAGAAGATACAGCATCTTTTTAAACAAGTGATGGTAAAAAAATGTCTTTTCTATTTTTGCTTTGTTTTTTCCTTCTCAGTTTTAGCAGTTCAGTAACCTTCACAGGTGAGAGCTGTGGCCATGCCACCGGAATCATACAGTAAGTTTTCTATCTTAGAACTGGCCTAGAGTTTTAAAAAGTATCTATAAAGTGTGAAGAGCTTTGTTTGTTGGATGTTCTGCTAAAGAGATCTCCAGGTCACTGTCAATTGCAAAATGTTAATCCTTCGGCCCTAGTCTGCATGGGTGCTTGTAAGGAAGGGTTATTGCTGATAGCATGGCCTGATAGTTAATAGAAATCAGGAGCTTGCAGGCTTCTCATGCAGATTACACATAGAAAATAGAGGTTTTGCTAACCACACACATAGAACCATTCCTCAGGAAGATCACAGTGAGTTTCAGAATACTATAATGGAACCATGTAAGCTTGAGCTACTCAAACTTGCCAGCTGATCCTTGTCCCTGCAGGATTAGTAGGACATGAAAAAAACCTTTTATTTATAATTATTGAGGGTATCTCTAGAACAGAAATGTAAGCAGACTGCTTCTGTAATGGATTTCATTTGAATTTTCATTAGCAAGAAGTAAATCAAACCCACTAACATTAGACTATTCTTTCTTTTCCTTTTGAAATAGTTATATTGGCAATTCTGCTATCAAATTTATTCTGTAGAATTGTCAAAATGTACTTTTCATTAGACAGCTCTGAAAGAAGTTATATTTTTGTCCTTAGTAAAATTGCTAAAGAACTTTGAAGACTTGACAATAACTCCTACATTTCCCTGAATTAATAATTTCTATTTGATGCTAATAAGGTTTTAAAAAAAGACCAAAAAAAGAAACCAATACATTTTTCCATGCATTTTGGGAATGGCTTGTTTTAAAGTAAAATTATCTGTGTGACTTTGACATCACATCAGATGATAAGAAAGATAATAGTCAAGAGAGCATGTCCTAAATAATCCGGTAACTGAATGTAAATCAGTGTGCATACAAATTATTAACTGTGATGAGGGTTAAATCCAGTCTGTCCCATGGTGGACAACTGAGCGAGTCCTGATTCACACACAGCTTTCCCAGCAACTGCATGTTGCTGTGCAACATGCTAATAGGTTCTGAAGTGCCTTGGTTTCAAACGAATCTGCTTTCCAGCAGGATGTGGCCTTGTTTTGAGCTGCCAGCTGATAGAAATTTGTTTCAGATCTGCACAGAGTCCAGGGGTGAAAATCCTGGCTGATCTGGAGTGAAAGATGGGTACAGGGTGACTCAGTCTCTCCAGCATTCTTCTAAGATTTTGTTCGTGTAGTTGCTACATGTACAGTGATATTCACACCTTCAATGGGAATGAATTGACAGCAATGTTTTCAGCCGGTCTTTATGCTGTTAACACCTGATGCCAGAGAAGCTTTCAGTGTCAAACAGCCTGTGAAAACCTTGCCATTTTGTTGACCTTGGTGGTGGTGGAGGAGAAAACTCAAGTGTGCAGGTAGTGAGTTTATGCTTTACAGTCTTAGACCATGAATGGCCCCATCACTGTCCAGATAACTGGGTAAAGCGTAAGTATGCTGGAAAACAGTATTTTTGCCACTATCTTTAACATGTCATTGTGTAACGTACCTTTGCATTCAAGAATTTCAAGCCTACATAATATTTGGTAACACTGATTGCTTTGGTGCCTATTAGATCGTTATTAGTATTAGTGTTTATACTCCCTTAGTAAGAAAAAGCAGAGTGGATTCCAGACATTCATCCTGTCACTGAAGTGGAAATGATAAATCCATTGAGAATTAAAGCCTTAACACACAGCCACTGAAGTGGGGCCCACACATTTGCTGCTGCGGAGAAGTGTGGTCCCCCAGCCACCCCAGCCACACAATCTCCTCTGTGCTGGTGCAGGCGGGTTGTGTTCCTCTGCTTCTTGGACTTTTTAAGAAATTTATATAAAATTAAAGTGATGATGTAATCATGCTCTTATTCTGCTGTTCTGAAATATATTATCTGTTGATTCTGTATAGCTGTTCCTTGCTTCGTGATCAGTGATGAATGATTGTGCTCACTGCACCTGTAAACTCAAACGCATTTTAAGGCTGTCCCAAATAACTTTGCAATCATCACTTAAGCCAATTCTGCAGTGGGAATTTCCAGCTCTTTGTGATCTTTCACAGCACTCTTCTAAAAAGCGTGCTTAGAAAAAGAAAGGAATTTTTTTCAGGATTTTATTTTATTTAATATTAACTTGAAGAAAGTCCAGCAATCAAGGTCTGGCTCCACAAGTACAAGTAAATAAAGCCTACAGCACAAACAGTGTCTCAATATTCGAGGATCTAGGCTAACTGCCTATCCTCAAATAATATTTCTGTAGCAGTCATAAATAATAAGGTACTCCTGAGGCAGAATGCTAAGTAAGAATTTGTGACAGGTATGCAATGTTTTTAACCAATAATTTCCCTTAAGGTAGTTGTGCAATTCCATGCCCATGCTTGCAGCCAGTCTCTGACATCCCTTGGAAGCATCCCACAGTCCTCATTTCAGCTCCGGATCAACCGTTCTGGCTCAGCCTCCAGCTCAGGTGCAGGCAGCCCCCTGCAAGGGAGCAGGGCTTTCGTTTGGCCGGCCTGCAATTCTCCCAGCAGGAAAATCAGGGAATGTGGATGTACATCTTCAGGGCAGCTTGGCAAGACCAAGGAAAGGCCAGCAGCCAAAAAAGCAATAACTAGTGAGGGGGAGGAAGTGTTGTACGGCTCCAAGTAAAGCACAATCCTGATTTTGGCCATTAAATGTTATGGTAACTAATGATAATTCCTTGTCATCTTCAGTTTGATGATAAATGCCATGACAAATCTTTGCCAATGTCTTTAAGCAATAGGTTCAGAGATCCTTTCTGTTCAAATGCTGAAGTTTTCCTTTTCCTGGGAACACCTGGATTTGGTTAAACGTTTTGTACTTGCCAGTGAAAACCTGCAGGAGGGGAAAGGTGCCTTTTCTGCTGTCTCTGCTTCTGTGGGCTGCTGTATGCCAGGGTGGGAAACTGAAATACGTAATAACAAATTTTATTACTGTAACATTCAAATATTTGAATTTAATTAAGGGAGTCTTTTCACTTCGGTGTTCCTTTATTTAACTGTTATTGTTTCTGTGGGTTTTAGATCACCACAACCTTATCAACAAAATGGTTGGAATTTATTCTGGGCTTTGTCATTTCTTAAACTCTGAGGGATAAAAATGGATGCTTATCTCCTGTCAAGCTCTTGGAGGGGTAGGAGGAAATGAGCAATAAAAGGCTTTTTGAGGCTCTTTTAACTTTAGTTTATTGTCTATTATAGTTACTGATGTGTGGAAACCAACAGAGAAATTTTGCATGTTTATAGTTACAAAGCCCTTAACAGCTGTAGCTATGAGCTGAGCACTTACAGCTTTTTGAAATGTGTTTTTATAAATGTAACATTAAATCATTATTATTTTGTAAACCAGTCTCCTTAAGCAAATTCCTGAAATAATAATATGTGGGTTGATGTACTCAGTCAGAGCTGGGTTGTGGGTACTGGTTTGCTCGTTTGGTAAGTCTAACAAGAGAACAATGTATGAAGTGGGCTTTTTGTGGACAGGACTGATGATGGCTAAAATGCACGAAGCAGCACTACATTTTGTTTCATTTCTCCTTGATGGGTGCAACGATGGGTGGAAAATCAATGTACGGCAAAGAAAACTGGATGAGTCAAGGGGACTCAGCACACTGATGGGCTCAAGATTGTACAAAACTCTCCTCATCAGGACTGGAGGACACAGCAAATGGTTCCACATTTCTTCATTCCTGAGGGAGCTGGATCTGGAATTTCCAAAGACTCAGCCCTTGGGGGCACTAGCCAAGTGATGGCCATGAAGAGAGCTTTCTGCCCTTACAGCGACTGGCTCTTTATTATCATCTCCATTTCCTTATGGGTCTTTCAATGAAATGTTAGGACAGAAGTACACTCGTCTGTGCCTTGTCTTCCTCTCTACATTTCTTTTCTTTTCTGACTTGGCTGGACTTTTTGTGTCTAATCCTATCCACCAGAAACAGTGAAACTAATAAGGCATTTGGATCCAGTGCAAAGAATGGCATGAAGGGGACATTTCTCAGCCCGTACACATTGCAAATTAATAATAACACCAAGGGCATACATTAAAACAAACACATTGAGAATGCAGATGTGTCAACTCTTGCCTTTTTTGTAAGAAATTCACTCTTTGGCATCTGCATTTTTGTTTGCTACTGCTGTGCCTGTACTGTCCTCATTTATACAGTTGCAGCCCTGATATGAGTGATTGGCTGCTCTGGAAAGTCTGTTCCTGTGCCAGAGATGTTCTCCAGAGGCCCTCAAATGTCCCTGACATGATCCAGCAAGCAGATTTATCCCTTACACACTTGCAGGCTTGTCCCTATAGGACACGAGTCCTGTACATTGGGCTTCCAGTATCTCAAAAAGTCTGAGAATACACAGCAGTAAAATAAATGTCAGCCATTTAACTTCCAAAAATTGCATTTGAACAGAAGAGACAATGTTATTTCTGCAGGTCTGTTTTAAATCAAACCAAATATTCTTCTGGAGCCAGAGCTATAATTCAGTAAAACCTGATACAATCTTGGAAAACCATAGGAAGTGTTAGGAAATACCACTGGGAGTTGACAGACCTATGGATACTGCAATAATCTGTATTTTAAACTAAATAGACATGCCTCTTAAATACTAATTGAGGCACACTGCAGAGGACGATAGGGTACCTTTTCAACCAAAATCCTTAAAATCATAAGGCTTTCTATATCAGAAGGCAAAACCTGAACCAATTTCCCAAGCTACTTGCAGCTGAAATATAGCATATAAATGTATAGGAAAGATAAATCCATACTGCCATGGAAGTTGGCTACTTGATATTGCTGATTGATTGCCATATTGACGATCATTTAGGCCACCAGTAAAGCTGACTTCCAGGATCTATAGACCTGAAGAGGATTTCTGAGGGCAAGGGGTAAGGTACAAGAGAGAAGTTTGCCCTTCCTTCAGGGACTGCTGCTGCTGTATTTTCTGTGCAAAGGCTCTAAGAAGCAGAGATTAAAATTATTGGTGCCATTTTTGATGAAATGTTACATTTTTTTGGATTGGCTTTGTTTCCTCTATAATTTTCCTAAAATGGAACATCGATTGCTACATTCTGTACATTTTGCACAAATACAAATTGAGTTTCACCACACATTTTACTTCAGAGGGAAGGCTGATGTACAAAAGTTAAATGACTTGGCTTGCAAGAAAATCTGTTTTGAACCTAGCACTGGAAGACACCAGAGCTGTTTCCCACCTCTCCTGCATATATTTCTGTGCTGTGTTTCTGCCTAAAGAGGAAAGGTAAAAATAGAAAATAAAATGTGAAAATTTCTAGTGATGCTCACTTCACAGCTTCTTCTTACAGACTCAAGATCATTTATGAGCAAGATAACCCTCTAGTGTATATTGTTTTCATTGAAACACTGGGATGATATTATTGTTGCTTTAGGCTCCATATTTTTATCATTAAAACCACAGATCTAAACACTACACTATTTGGCCTTTTTACCAAAGACTGCGATACGATGATTAGATACAGAGAAGGCTTGTTGATTTTGAAGAATAGTATTGCTATCTTTCTTTTCCTTGTCATTTTTTTTACAATGTTGTGATTTTTTTTCTGATTGAGTCTTTTAAGATATATATTGGTGTTGGTCATAATATTTCTATCAATACTTTTTGGACAGAAAACAGCCTCTGATGATTCAAAACTTTCAATATTTGAATTTCTATGGCTTTTAATAACAAAATATTAGCATGTTTGAAATCAATTAACGGGCCAAACTTGCTTAAGAAAACCAAAAACTGTTCACATAAAAAGTAAAAAGAGCTAAGTGTGTAGCTATATCGCTTGAAAAAGGCAATAGCATTTTAATCTGTCCTACTACTGACTTCATCTTCCATGATATTATTTCATAGAATTTGGATCCTTTGAGTACATTTTGTACCAGTGGAGATCCTGGCACTGAATGTAGTGAAGTCATCATCCAGACCTTACTCTGAGCTTGGATGATGTGTATTTTACTGTGACTACCAAGAGCTGTCTAAAATGGCTTCTATGAAAGCGTTTAAGACAAATTAGGGATAATAGACTATTTGCAATGGCCAGAGCTGTCTTGTCCCATATTGTTTGCAAAGCACCATTGGTACCAGAAGATATCATTGTTATAAGAAAACTATCATCGGCATAAGAAAAATTATTGATGTAGTATTTTAAAACTCCAAAGATTTGAAAGCTTCAGTGATATTTCAAATAATTTGATGTAAAATTAACTTGCTAGATTAATTGTAAGAAATACATTTTTCTTAAAAGTGCTGAATGAGGTGGTATGAAAATCTCTGGAGTTTTTGCGTGCCTATGAGTTGATAGTACATCTGTGCAAATAACCTTACAAAAGAAGCCTAATATATAACTTTTTTTACTGTTTACTTTTCTCCTTAGGTTTGCCAATTTGTCGTGTCTGTCAACGGCCTCAACGTTCTCCACGTGGACTACAGGACAGTAAGCAACCTCATCCTGACTGGCCCTCGAACAATTGTGATGGAAGTGATGGAAGAAATAGAGTCCTGAGAAGAAAAAAAAAATGCTTACTGGGCATTTTTGTGAAGAAATCACAACAACCATGGAGTGATGTGACACAAGGAGGCAAACCGTTGCTGTGTCTAAATAGATGATTTTGCATTTGGGGGAGGGGGCCTCTCTTTCATTTAACAATAATAGCACTGGTGATTATGCCAAGAAGTGAACAATAGACACCAGCATATTTTCACTGAGGACTATTCTCTGCTCGATGGAGACAAGGTTAAGGCCTTTTAGTTGTCTTTCCAGACATGTCTGCATTGGTTAGAATGGTTTCCCACCTAAGAGGCCATGCAGACTTCCTCAGTGTCCACCACTGGATCAAAGCACTTCAGGAGATGAAAGAATCAAATACTGTGGGGTCAGGATGTCACAAATGGTTTGCATGACATATTTACGTTGGTAAACATCCTCCTCATGTCTGGTGTTTTCCCAGGAGCATGTGCTGCTGCAGTTGCTCTCTCCTTGGATCGAGGGACAGCTGACTAAATGCTGGCTTGATTGCAATCAAACACAAATGAACTACACGTGCATGAAAGAAAAAGGTGTTCCTACTCTGGGATGAATGCTTGAGTCTGACCAAACACACAGATATTTCTAGAAATAAAAATATAAGACATGCAAATGGAAAAGTGTGCGATACTTCTGCAAAATCTGGCTTTTGAAAATCAGGCTGTTGGTTCAGGTGCCTGCACACTGGCTTAGGTGCTCAATTGTAAAATATTGATTTTTTTTTTCCTTTTCTGTAAAGGAAAGGTGTCTCAGTCTTGTCGTTCGTCACTTTGGAGAAATATTGGTCACTTTTATTCCTAGAAGAAGAATATTTGGTGGGTTGAAGTGGGAAATTCACAGTGTTAGCATTAGCAACAATACATCCAGAAGCTCCAGTAGGGAAAGTACACTTCAAATTAAAGCAATGTACTTGAATGTACATTAAGCTTGTTTAGCACTTTCCAATCATCAAATGTTTTGCAAACTACAGACTTGCTACATGAGTTGCATTTGACACTATTACTAATAAAATATCGTATTTAACTGACTCTTGCTCTTTTTCAAACAGTAGATGTCTTTGCTGAATTAATGAAACAAATCTTTTCTAAAAAATCTGTATACAAAAACCATATTCTGCTGAGTTAAATGACTCCTTGACTCAATGGTAATTCGACTGCATGGATTTTATTTGATCTTTGAACTGAATACATACATCTTTGTCCAGAAAAATGTAAATATATATGCAGACTTTCTCTGCTGTCTAAATTTTACAATTAAATCTTGACATTGTATGTAAGCTTACCACAAATCCTTCCATTATGGGGTGGGGAAACTATTTTTTCCTCAAATAATTATGAAATATGTTTTATATTAAAATTTGTTCTCATTAAATACATTACTCTTGCAGTATGTTTTTCACTCACTCAAACCTTTTACTTCAGAGACAGCAAGTCTTCAAAATCATACATGCCTGCAGCTTTGTAGGTAAAAATCCATGTTTTCTTTGTTTCTGATGTAGTATATCTGTTGTTGTTTTTTCGCACTGAAGACTTCTCATAGTCCACTAATATGCAGCAGTGCAGGGACGTATAAAACTACAACCACTAATTTCATACTAACCAGGCACAAAAGTGTTTGGAAGATTCTTCCAAAGTGTTATTTAGTATGATAGTTGTTTATCCCTATTGCACCCCCCAAAAATTTGATACACATATATAACCCATAGCAGATTATATTCGACAGTTGTTGATCTAAAATCGATAGTTTAGCACAAAACGCTATATGAAATAGTAACAAATGTTGATGGTATCCACTAAGAACAGATGTAAAAAATCCTGTTGTCCCAGAAATGTGTCAAGTATGCTAAAGTTTTTTGATTTTGGGAATCCAGGAATGCTTCCTCAAATCCTTTTATTTTCTGTTTAGCCTGGGTTGTTTTAGTGGCTTTGTTGGTATATACTTTGTACTGCTTTAAAATATAAATTCTACATGTTAGGCTAGGTTAAATATTAAAATGTGAAGGATATTCTTAGTAAAGTGCTAACGATTAATGCCATCGTGGATTCTTCAATCTTGCATTTCTTGCCTTAGTTAATATTCTGCTACAAGTTCCCCACTGCTTACAGATAATTAAGAAACTGGGTCAGAATTTAGCTTAATAATGCATTACAGAATGCACTTTAGACTTGAGCAAAAAGAGTGGGGATGGGGGCAGGGAAAAATCTGTGCATATAATTATGTTACAGACTGGAGATGGCATTTTCATTTGCAAGTCTCTATCGCAATTTGAGCCCCATTTCTTGCCTGCTGTTTAATGGGGATTGCCATATTGTGTTCTCAACTTGATTGGCAATCTGGAATTGAATTAATTCTTTCCCTCTTCAATGTGACAAAGATATTCAAATTCTTTCTGTAATGAAGTGTTGTATTTTGGAAAAAAAGATGTAAGGTTAACAATTAAGCTATGGAATGCATTATTTACAATTAAATTGCAGTTTTCACATTGTGATATAAACCCTCCAAGACATCCTGCAGGACTCAGTGTCAAACTCTCATGTACCTCAGAGGGCATAGAGTTTTGGACATAATAGAGCACCTTGCTTCCTGCAAAGTACCAAGGGAAACGTAAGATTATTCACAGACGCAAGGCATTTCAAGAGATGCATTAATATCACAGTGTAGACTGAAGCAAGAAAACCGAAAGGAAAAAAACCCTGGCATCAGCAGTAATAGATTCATTAAAAAGATAGGCATTTTTGTAAGACTCCCTGATGTGATCGCATTTTTGGTTACTATACATATTGTGATACCCTCTAATAAATCTTTCTGCCTTAATAATGCAGATTAGTGCCACTCCTCTGCACGTGTACATTTGCAAGTCATTTATGGAACATCTTCAAGTGACATAATAGTCAATTAGATTCAAGTAGCAGTTAAGCTAATTGGAGCATTAATTCAGTGCAATATTTTTCCAGTTTTTCTTCTGTCATATTTCCTAAAAGATTTATAATTTTGATTACCTTTACCAAGATCAAATACTGTTAATATATTATTGAACACAACTGGTCCCACAGTCCCATGGAAGGCATTTCTCTCATGAAATAATGCAATAATCCACTTCAGGTGTATCAGAATTTGATTGTTTGCATTTCAGGTCTCCATAGAGGCTGAAAATAAAATTGTCAGCATTGAAAAGACTTAGTAGTGTTCTAGCAGCATCTGCAGTACCAGTGGGTCTGTCCTACCAACCACTTCTATGAGGTTACCTTCAGGAAGAGGTTTGGGCCTTAGGACCAGGGAATGATCATAGACGTAACACAGACATAGCCAAAGAGTATGCTGAGGATTAGGAAAAAGAAGACCGAGTGACTGACTATTTCCTTCATCTGAACTGACAGCTATGACACATGAAGGTTTCCTTTTCCCTGTGGACAGAGACAGAATGATCAGATTGTGGGGTAATGCTGTAATTTCAGATAATACTGGGAATTAAATACTAATTTAGTATGTTAATTTTGTTAAAAATTAATTTTGTTAAGAATTAATCTAATTATAGAGAGAGGAAAAACTGAGACAATATGGTTTGCAAAAATGTTTGCTTAATGCAATACTGACTGAGAAACCAATTGTTGCAATTATGAGTATTTTTTCCCAGTGTATAATTAGAACCAGATCACTTGTATAAGTGAAAAAGTATGTGTCTGTTAGATGTATAAGTAAAGATAGACCACACTATTGTTCATAAAAGTGAGAGAACTTCTAAACTTTTACAATAAAGCCAGTATTAAAGGTTTCCATAAATTTCACTTTTAAAATTTGTTTTTACCTGGTGAGTAATGTGGCTGATAGTTTTCACTTATATATGTGTTACTGATACAAACAGAAATAGTAACTGCCAACGTAGTAATTCCTTTGGTATACACACAGTGCAGATAAAAATATCATTGACATTCCAGAGAAGCCAAGTGATCTTAAACTATTGGATTTCCCTACAAACTTGTACATAAATATTTACACATTTTTTAACTGAGCCATTAATTCAAGAGATAATGTGAGAATTTTGAAGAATGTCACAAGACATGATGACACAATGAATTTATACTAGAAGGACAGTGTTTCATGTATAGGCACTTAGTCTTTATACTTGCAATTCCTGAGTAAAATTCAGAAATATTCAGAAGGGAATAACTGTAACTGTCAAACTGAAGGTCCTCTAGAAAAATGGTTATTTTTTGCAGTTAGGTATCCGTTCTCACATTGTCCATGGGAGCTGTGAATTTCCAATACTGTTGAAATCCAAGTGCATAAGCCCACACTTAAACACTTTTAGCTTTGAGAGCTCGCATTTGAAGCAGGCACTGTACGCTAGGTAGCACAAATCATTACATTGCTTCATATAATAATGCTGCCATACATGCATGGTTTTCCCATCTTATGTCACTGTAGCTCTTGCTGAACTTGTGTACAATAGTTGCCTACTGGCTTTTGTGTGCCCTTGTCAAAGAATAATCTTACTTATTCTCAGAATGTACAGGTGATTAGAGGCAACTTTTACACACAACTTCTAGCTTCTGTTCCCAAGGTGCTTCTACTCAGAGACCTCTAGAAAACGGTTTTGAGAATACAGTACTTGGACAGCTAGTGGCATGCAGGCCACTTCAAAGAGGTGTTTATATCTTTCCTGAGCAGCCATGCACCTCCTCTACAGTGAAACGCTCCTGCTGCTGCTGCTGCTGCATGCACCCAAGCAGGCCAAGCTGGGGAACCCTGATGTAAAGGATAGGCTGTGTCCACCTTGCTGTATTCTGTTTTCTTTCCTATTCTTCTACTACTTTTGCCACAAAGTTAAAACGGTCCCACTTTCTACTTCCAGCTCAAAAACTGGTCCTTGGCAGTCTTGATGGTCCTGCTTTCTTAGTCATTTTTCCTAGTCTGTATTTGATTGGCTCTTTATCATGAACATCATTGCTTGCTTTTTGAGTGAGTGAACTGGCTGCTGCTTTGCTATCAGATTATAACTCTAGCATACAAATAAAGCCGTGAGGTAAGAGAACACAATAAGACCAAGTCACTGAATAAAATTCATCTGAGGTATAAAATACTACCACACCTACTCTGAAGAAAGCTTCAGATGGTTCATAACAGAGTATGGGATATAGCTTTCATGGACTCTCTCAGATTACAAAATGAAAAGATGAGAGCCCTCCAAAGATTGCTGTTTTCTTCCCATCCTCTGGACAACCTTCTGCTCTTTCCTACAATCACATTCCATCTGGAACACAATCTCCCAAACATAGCTGGGCTTAGAACCACGTAAACTCACACCTTCACTTCAAATTGTAAATGACTGGAGAATTTAATCACTAGGATTTATGTTTTCTTCTTCAGGTTTTAGAGTGTCTTGTATTAAACAGAAAAAAATAATATTTTTCTCCTTCTATTCCATGCTTTTCCAATTTGGAGCCACTTATTTTCCCCTTTATGCTTCCAGTGGAAAATGTGATGAACTAAAATCATTCTTCTCTTTTTATACCCAAACATAACTCAAGGAATATTAGTTCTTACCTGCACTTCTCAGGCAATCCTCCACTGAGTCTCCCTGGGTAATTTTACCTAAGCAAAACTTGCAATATGATGCCTATTACTAGGTTGTAGCTGGAAAACATGCAGTAGGAGCAAACCATGATTTTTTTAAAAAAAATCAAGTTGGCTTGTTCTAAAATTCTTGTTGATGATTTTAAATTAAAAGCAAAACAAGTGTAGAACCCAGAAGGGCATCCATCAGTTAAGTGCAATGATACGGTGTAGTATGGAAAGGTTCTGTCCCATTATGTTTCTTCATAGCATCACACAGGAGAAAAAGATTTTAGTTTTATGACTGAATTTAAAATATACATTCTTAACGCTGCCTTCTCAATATGAAAAGTTGTGATTAAAACTTTTGCATTTAAGAACATTCAGGCACAAAATGCACTAGAGAAGAACATAGTAAAGCTTGTGAAATAGGTCAATTTCAAATGGAACAAGCTACTTGAACAAAATATTCCTTTAAAGAGAAAATTTTCATTTACATTGTGAAGTAATTGCAACATTTTTTCCTGTCTTTGATTTCTAAAATCTTATAAAATATTTACATAAATGTACAGACACTGCATGCATGACTGAAAATAAGTATATATGCAGATAAGCAGGCTTGACTGAACAGCTACTTTGTCGATGGAGTCCAGCAACGGGTGAAACTGGGCTCTTCACATTTATTAGCAAAATTTTAATGAAGTGTGATGTTGAGCAAAGTCTGGGAAATATTAAGTGATTCCACCCGGAATAAGTGTTTAGTAGGTTGCAGGATCAGGAATCCATTTAATTTCTGTTCTCAAAGTGCCCCAACAGCCTTTCTTTACCTGCAAAGTATTTCTAGAAACAAGATAAGATTTAATTCATTTAAATATTGCAGATTGAACTTAACTTGGAAAGGAAGAAACACGTCAGTATTTAAGATCTTAATGTTACATTTTATTGTTACTTGTTTTGTTTCATTAGTGGTGTCACCTCAGCTGCTTATTCAAGATAACTTACTGTACCCTTTTGTTTGTTAATGTAGTTTGGAATGTGTGTATGCTTTCTTTGTTTTGCCAGAATCAACAAAATCCTGTTGAATATTAAAAAAAAAATTCCATTACACTCCAGCAGGCAAATTGTCTATTACAAAATGTGCTTGAAAGAAGCATTTACAAACGATGCTGTTACTCTATTAAATATTCAATTTTCATGATGAAATATGTATTACACTTTACAAATTTTGTTTCATTACCCTCCATACATGTATCTGCATGACTGTATTATTGTTCATTCTCCTCAGAGATTATTTTTCAAGGGTTATTGATTCACCTTCCTTATAGCAGCATCAGTAGTCCATTCCAGAGACCATTTAAACATGAATCCACTTGACCTAATTTCCCACATAGTGACAGAAAAAAATCTTATCTTCTAGTTCAGTTGGAAGTTGTATCTAGAAGATGAAGGCACAGAAAACATTTACCTCAACTCTCATTGACTGTTGTTTCTTTTGAAAAAAAACCCAGACAATGCTGTCTTAACGTGCAGAGCTTCAGGAAGCCATGTAATACAGCAATAAAAAAAATAATAATCAGGGTCAAAATGTCCACATTTTTAAGACTCTTGATGTTATGCTTTTCCAGTAGTTATCACGACTAACTCCTCACAATGGGCTTATAATTGCAATGATGACCTTTGGCACGTGACCTAGTGCAGTGCTCTTTTCCCAGTATTGCAGATAAGCTGAAAAGGCATTGCAACAGGGTGACAGCATCTACTTCTACTTATCTAAAATCAGAAACCAGCATCCTGGTTCTGTTGGACACATATAGATGTCGAGTGCCATCAAAGGCAGCTTAGGGTATATCAGATATTCTTATGGGATGGAGCTGACCTATGGGGAAGACCACATCCCTTGAAATCACATCTAGAGACTAAAGTCCCTGATGTCTTAAATTCTATAGGATACTTCAAATGGCATTCAACACCTATGTTTGAACAACTAAATGACATTTCTAATAATCACCATTTGATATTCAGCTGTCTTACTGCTGTTAATTTTGTTGGAGTTACCCATCCGTGTACCCCTTTCGTGTTGTTGATGGGAAAGAAAGAACTTCTTGGCTATCCAGCCAATTTCTGAGAAGTCATTGCACAATTGTATCATAGAGAACTGACTGGGATGATGTGCCATTACTAAACGTCCCAAGAAATGCATCTCCTTTTCTTTTATGCTTTTTCTCAAGCTGCAAAGTGGCCTCTCACTCAAGGATGGCTTTTTTTCTGAAGTGTCTGCCACCAGTCAAGGGGATTGAAGCCATTTGTCAGCTGAGCTGTAATGTTTGTATATAAATGATCATACATAATTACTCTCTGCATGTTTCAGATTGTTCAGGTGTTACTGTTTTTAAGTTGAAGAATTCAAAGTGAAATTTATAGGGAATTTAGGTGCTGATGTAGAAAAAAACATTCATCAAAAATACCTGTTAATCCACATAAATTTAGAGGGTCATCAGTACTGCAGATTTCAGCAGTAGCTACAGAACGTGCTGTGACTGCATGCCCTACTGTCTGATTATATGTCTTCATGGTCAATAGGTATTACAATTGGCAGCACATTGTCAGGCCCCAATTCCCACATCCACCTTTCTCCAGATGTCACCAGGAAAGCTCCTAGATCCACAGCAGAGAAGGTAAAACTCACGTAGGCAATTTAAATATCTAAAGTCATCCAGGAAGTCTGTGGAGAAGCAGAGCTGACACTCACTCTCTCAAGACATCAGTGGGTTTGCTGCTTGCTGGGACAACCATTTTACTCCACCAGCTTCAGAAGGGAAGAAAGACACAGACCCTACAACACAGAACGACAGCAGTCCCCTTTATTGAATGTAACCTGTGGGCTCCAGAGCTGTGGAAAAAAAATACCCTTTATGTATTTTGGATCTTCCATAGCTGTAAAGTTGTTATTTGCAATCCTGTATGCTCAGTTTTGGCAGGCACTCATCGTCAGTGCACCAGGCACCCATCGTGTGCAGTCAACCTGTGAGCTCTTCAGCCTCACAGTCCTCTCCAAGCTCCTTTCCAAGCTCCCCTTCTTCCCTGCCTTTTTGAGCCAGAGGCTCCCTCCGCAGCAAGCCTCAGTGCCAAACTCTACAGGCTGCCAGCTGAGCTTGCTGAGGACTGGATCAGGCCCTGGTCCCTGGGCGCTGCATAACTGCTCAGCATAGTGTGTGGGAGGCTGTGGAGGCCAAATGGCACTCTGCCTTGTGCAACCGGCCCTGTGCCGTGGGACTGTGCAACGAGAGTCGTGTTTACCTAAGCAAAGACACAAAAACAGTCGGCGGTCCGTAGAGAAGCCAGTTGTACAAAACACCCTCAACTGCACCTTCAGTTCAGGGCTTAATTTGCCTGGCACATTCCTCCCTGTCACTGAAAAGCAAGCATTGGGAAGCCCATGGGCTTTTCAAAAGAATAAGATCAAAGATAAATAATGAGTATTGGTACAGATCTTATAATATTTTTGGTAAAATAACATAAGTGGAAATTTATAAGTATGATAAGCTAACATCCTTTGAACTACGACAACTGTAATATGTGGGGTTTGCTCATGTAAAAAGATTGTGAATTAAGAAGAGTTTGGATGTTTGATTTTACCTCCATCAGTAATTCTAATTTTGGTACTAACATTAATCACATATAGAAAGCCATACGAATCTTACACACTTGCTGGGGAAGCGAGGAAAATTAATACTAGTTTAACAAATAGTGTTGAAAATACTTTGAGAATGCAGTTAGGCAAATGACAATAGTGAATACAAATACTTATGCCAAACTTCTGTTTTATTTACCAACTTGAAAATCAAGAATAGCTTCATTAACTGTACAAAAATGACACTTGACTATAAGAGCAGAAGCAAAATTACAACCTGACCTTTTATTGCCAAATACAGCCTTGGTTTAAGATGAAATATTATTCAATCTGAGCAGCACATATGAGAATATGTGATTCCCTAAATCACTCCAGAACAAAGACCACAAAGAAGAGAGCGGATGCTCATTGTGACTCCTGCCAATACAGAATTATGCTGTCCACTGATACAGAAGGTGGTCACTCAGCATCACTAAACCACCAAATCTCGTTCAGGCACTTATTTTAATGTGTTACTTTAAATTTGACACACTAGGCTCTCATCAAATACTGTGAAATGAATACCAGAAATGAATCACAGCACGGCACTCTTACAATGTTCACATGTTTGCTCCTCTGCTGAGAAAATTTCATATGCTATCAAATGTTTTATAAGTTTTATGAGGAATATTTTTTGAAAATGAACAGAATGAACATAGCAATCTGAACTTACTTGCCCAGTCTTGTGGTTGTAAGACTTTCTGAACATGGAAAAAGGCCAAGGGTGGAAATTTTCCTAAAAGATAAAATATATAAAGGATGTGCCACGCTGGAGAAACAAAGCTGTTCTTCATTTTTTCCAGTTACTTCATTTTTAATTTAGAGTGCAGGCAATCACCACCCATGTTTTTAAAACTATCAGCAGATATAATGGAAAGAAAATGAACTTTAGGCTGTAGAGAAGGGCAGAAACACGATTTTAGGAAATGTCCCTTTATGCTTAAGTTAATGCCAGTAACAAAATGCATCATTACTGCCTGTTCCTCTTTTACCGACATAGTGCAGATGCTGCTAAGAGAAAGACATCTGGATGGCTCTGCATGACCTGGTGGAGAACTGCTCAGGGAGAGCTGCTGTGTGTGAGAGCTGAGCATGAAGCCTATTGAATTTCAAAGGTGCTTATAACTCTTTGAAATAAGCTGATCTTGCTCTCCCTCTTTCCTACCAATGAATTTCGCTCTCGATTTTATTTCAAAACCCAATCAAGTTATTTTTATTATTACATAGATTCAAGTCCTCATTGTAGATTCCTACAGTTTTTATATCTTGAATTATTTTCTGGGAAAGGTTTCTTGCCCCTAAACCCCACTTTTCTCCTTTTCAGATTCCCAGGTAGGCTTCCCAGGCTAGCTGTCTGAATAATGATAGAGAGCAGGGAAGAGGAGAGGGGGAGCTTTCCAAAGATTAATGTCAGTTAAAGAATAGTCTGTCTTCCCCGTGGAGTTACCTGTGTTTTATGGGAGACAGGGAGGCAAGTTGTTCCTTAGACTGGCATCAAGGAAAAAGAAGTGAAGAGGTTAGAACAGGAACATGATCCATCTTGATTTAAATGATCTGCTACCTAATTATCTGTATATTCAGTCGCTTACACAGGCCACTATTAGCTCTAATGAACCAGCATACAAAGAAGCAATACAAACACGTGGTTTGTTATTACAAGGACTCACTGGCTCATTTCTCAGTGCAAAAGCATTCAGAGCTTCCAGATTTTAAGGACTGATTCTCCAAGTCAAACCTTGCTACTATTTGAAGGGACAGATTGGCTCATGCCCCAAACAGCAGTAACTCCTTTCCATGTGCTGAATTATTGTTATGATTGTTATTATTATCAACACTGGGAAATGCCCAGCAGCTTAAAGCAGATGTTTTGGCTATTCTTCCAAGACTGCAAACCTTGGGACAGAGATTTTATTTGTGCTAAAAAGTGAAGAACATTTACTATTCCATCAGTGTCTCTGAAGACTGTGCTGTAAGAAATATTCTGCTCTTCAAGGCTTTATTTTCCTTGGGGCCGTGTTGCAATCTGATTTATCATAAGCACTGTGCTAATTTAAACAGGCCTTGGACAAGCTTTTTTCTGTGAAGCTTAAGAAAAAAGAACATTACTGCAGCCAGTGACAATATTACAAGAGCATTTAAACTAGTGTTTATGAAGGATGCCACCAGTAATTTTCATATTATAATAGGCCCCAAACAGTAATAATCTAAAGGAAACAGCAAAAAAGAGATGGCATGCTGATTACAGTACTTTATCAAAAAGCCCTAGATGAAAAGTAAGTCACTAATGATACATGGAGGAGCATCGTGGATGGAGTGTTGTTAAATATTCTATTTTTACCTGGTTTTTTTGAAGAACGTGGATTGAGGTGATGTTCAGTGCAAGACCCAGATGGTGCAAAACTTTCACAATTGCATAAAATATAGTCTCTGAGAGTTTAGAGTTGGGGGGGGGAAGCTAACCCAAAAGCTTTTGAGATGTTATCTGCTTTCTGTGGTTGTAGACTACTACCTCTCCTTTTTTCTGCTTTCATATTCTTTGTCACAATACCCTATAATTATTAAAGTCATCTGATCAACTGCTTTGGAGCATAATTACTGCCGGCTATTTGTTTAAGGCTAGTACATACACTTGCTTTCCTCCTGTGTAATTTCCTGTTATTTCTGGATTTACATTTAGGGCATGTTCAATCATCTTCAATGGGAAGTGTCCAAGCACTTCCTGGGTGCGTATGTGACACAGAGAGCTGGTTCTGCAACACATGCAGAGCAGCACCAAAACTTTGCTTCCATCTTCTCATTATCCCAACAACTGTTGGCAAATAACAGACAGCAAAAAGCCATCTCAGTCTTAGGGACAGTTCATTGACAACAATCAGACATTCTCCTGCCCTGTAGGTACCACTCTACAACTTCAGCAGTAATCCTGAGCCACACAACAGTAGCACCTCCTTCTCATAGAGCAGCTTTATATGAGTTGGTTTTGGCTGAGCAGAACCCTCCTGCACAGAAGCCGAGTAATACAGGTCTTTACAGCTGATCATTTCTCAACTCTTACAATGTAGATCAAAGCTTGGGGACTTTTAAAGCGTTGAGTTCTTTTACTAGATACACTACTTACATTTCAATACACAGAAGCTGGAAAGGTGCAGGTTTGCTAATACACAAAGGATATTTTTGTCCAAGACTGCCCCCATCTGTTCCTGCTTCACAAGTGAAAAAAAAATGTTTAAAACTGCTATAAATTCTCCTTATTGTACCTGATAAAGTGAGATTTCCAGTACACTGATATTTAGTATTAATATGCATTGTCGTAATTAACTGACAGTTATTTCAGCTGCTTAAATGCCTCTGAAATACAAAAATGGAAGGCATACTGAATGAATATTTGAGTAGGGACAATTTTATTGAGCTGTCTGCAACAAATAAAATATGAATACTTCTCTTGGCTTTCTCCATTAACATTTTGGATAAAATTACTCTAAAAGAGAGGCTACAGTTTTTTACAATAACAGCTTTTTTTTTCAGCAAATACAAATTGCAGTACCATTTATCTTTCATAAAATTTTTGCTAAGGTCAATTCAGTATTTTGTTCTTGGAAAGGAAATGTTATGTTTAACATGTGCTTAAGTAAATATTGGAAAACTAAGTCTATTCTTGAAAATTCCAATTCTAATCCTTAAAAATGCGTTGGGGAACAAAGAACTAATTTCTGAATATCATCATCCACTTCAAATCTGTTAAAGCAAATGTACCAAGGAGAATCAGTCTGTTTAATACTGAACAAAGGATACAGTTTAAATGGATAAAATTTGTAAGCAATATAAAGTGCTATCTTAAAGGTCAGTTTTGTTTGGATGTTTAGTCAGTGGTGAAAAAACCCCTATGTGTTGTCACACATTATTCTAAGAGACAACGCTGTAATTATTTTTCAGAGTCTAGTGAACAGACATGCTTTCCTAGAAACTGTAAATTAGAAAAATTAAACATTTAGAGTTTTGCACTAATTGACAAGATGCGAAAAGGGATCATTAGGCAGCATTTAACAAATCTTGCTCTTCTTGTCAAGAATTTTACTCTCCTGGACCCATGTACTAAAAAAGTACTTAAAGTAAATTGAGGTAGACCAGAGACGTGTAATTATAGCATTCAAGAGCTTATAGGGTAGGAACTCAAACAAGAAGCTCAGTAGGGGATAGGCAAGAAGCTCTGCTTCTTTTAGGCAATAGTTTAAGATACATGCTATTCGGAAAGTAATTCTTCCTTGTTCCAGAGACATCTCTTGCATTCGTTACTTAACGTAAATATTACAGAGACCACAGTGGTATGGCTTCCAGCTCTTACTGGTTTTAAATATTCATTTCAGCCCGGATTTCATTCCAAAGAAAACTTCTTTTGGCACAGAGAACCAGAATTTGTAGGTCTTCTGCTTATGCAGTAAGAAATGGGGTGAAACCTGCCCTCCCTGTGTTATATTGTACTATGCAACTTAATCAGTACTGCAACATTATCCAGTCAAAAAAAAATCTGTGCTCACTTTTGTCAGTCTAATGCTGTGTTTGTTCCTACCTATTTCCAGCTACTCATAGATCCAAATATCATGAAGTCTGGTCTTTCTTCAGGGCAACCTGCCTCCATGCTGGGAGCGTCCCAGGACATACCCATCAAATGCAGTGTTCCCTTGAGATGGTTTATAAAGTCTCAGCATGCCTTCTGGGGGCAAGTAGGAGCAGTGGTTACAGATTCTGTATTTTGACTGCAATGTTTATGTTTTGTAATGCTTTCTCCCATAACTTCCTCATAGACAGACTGATGAAGCACGAGCTAGATAGGTGGACAGTGATGGGAAATAAAAACTGGCTGAATTTCTGGTCTTAAGGGGTTGTGATCAGCAGCATGAAGTCCAAATGGAGGCCAGTCATGAGTGGCGTACTCCAAGGATTGACTGGAGCCAATACTATTTAACCTATTCATTAATGAATTGGTCAATGATGGAGAGCGCACCTTGAACAAGTTTGCAGATGGTAACAAACTGGGAGGAGTGGCTGGTGCCGGAGGGAGCTGTGCTACCATTCAGAGTGACCATGACAGGTTGGAGAGTTGATGAAACAGCAATCTCATGAAGCTGAGCAAAGGGAAGCATAAGTCCTGCCCCTGGGAGGGAATAACTCCTGGCACCAGTACACACTGGTAACCAACTGCCCGGAAAGCAGCCTTGTAGAAAAGGCTCTGGGGGCCCTGGTGGACAAGCTATGACAGAAAAGCAGACCAACTGTTTCCTGGTCTGCATGGGGATGAGCATTGCTAGCATTTTGAGGAAAGTGATCCTTCCCCTCTACTCAGTCCTAGTGAGGCTGCATCAGGATGCTGGGTCAAGTGCTGGGCTCCATAGCACGAGACATGGACATACTGGAGTGAGTTCAGTGAAAGTTCACAAAGACGTTTAAGGGCTCCCCACATCTTTCTGAAGAGGAGAGGCTGAGAGAGCTGAGATTGTTCAGCAAGTAAATAGAAAGTTCAGGGAGATCTCATCCATATGGATAAACACCTGATGGAAGTGAAAGAAGGAGAGGAAGCAAGACTCTTAGTGATGCCAAGAAACAGGGTGAAAGGCAATGGTCACAAATTGAAACATGAAATTTTATCTGAGCACAAGATAACACCTTTCCCCACACATGCACTATGAAGGTGGCCAAACACCAGAGCAGGTTACTCCGGGAGGCTGTAGAGTCTCCACTCTTGCAGATACTCAAAAATCAACTTGACATAGTCCTGGCCAACCTGCCCTAGCTTACGCTTCTTGAACAAGGAGGGTTGGACTAGGTGATCTCAAGAGGTGCCTTCCATCCTCAGTGATTCTCTGTAATGCTCCTGGGTCCAGAACATCACCCAGCAGGAGATCAGGAAACTCTTCCTTCTCCTTGCAGCCTAAGGGAGAATAAGAACACAGGAGCCCTCTCTCCTCTGTGAGGTGAGGTGGGGTCCTTCCCTGTGAGTACATAATGCGCATCAGAAAGGACAATGTCAGTTCTCCAGTGAACTGCCTTTTCACTGCACTGTGAGGAGGCCATAGGTGCAGGAATTAGCTGCTGGTGCTCCAGTTTCTTAGCACGCTGAACTCAGCCTTCCTGCTTCTCAGGGACATTAATGGGTGGCTCAACTCCCTCCCTAAATGGGTCTGGAGAAGCTACACTTGTCAGATGCTAAGAGGAGGGAGCTTAGCTCCTGGTTGTGTCTCCAGACTCATCCAAATAACATCTTTTCCCCAGCACTGGCTAGAAAGGGGCTCAGCCACCAGCTCAGATGTTGAAGTGTAAACCCAGGCTAGATGAATCTCACCTCACAAATCTAAAGGGATTCTATTTGATTACAGAACGAAAACCTAACTTTATGAAACACTAAACTCATCATTCCTCCCATTACCTTCTGGAATGCTCATACTGACAGATGAACAAAAAAACACAGGACCAAGAAATATTTGTGGTTTTCTATCTCCCTACGCTCCCTTTGCCCAGTTTTGCTCCCATTCCTTGTGTGTTTGGAGTAGCAGGACTAATCCTAAACTTGAACAGCTACACTTAATGGCCATGGCATCAATCTGGGTTCCTATGTATCCCTTTCACTTACCTCATTATATGTAATAAACTTCAGGTGAATAAACCTAGCAACTCACTAAAGTGCTGACAGCACTGAAATCTTTTAAAACATATCAAGGAAATGAACATGATTCCTCAGACATGCCAATTGATAGCGAAGAAAAGCTGGACTACTCTGGCAGTTTCTGCCTAAAAACAAAGCTGTAAAAAACCCACATTTGTGGGGCTGGTATCAGAGAAACAGTTGTAGCACAAAGAAAGTCACTACAAAAAAATATTTCACAAAAAAATAGTTACAATTTCACAAGTCATTTCACTGCATAGTTGTATCACAAAATAACTGTGAAATTGTGTTAACTTATGAAGACAAGAAACTTTTAAAAGTAAGCATCGCTAATGTGTTAGAGACAGTGTATCACAAATTTTGCACTAAAATATTTTTCTGTGTTTTTAAATTGGAATGAATACAGTCATAAGTTCTTCTCCGATCTTTCAGCACAAGAGTTTATGGATCATTTAATTACTGCAAGTGTTGACAGACTGATCTTGGCAAACCACCTTCCAAAGAGCACTGTACGTACCATCATATTTAATTTAAAGCAGAAGTCAGCTATGCTTTTCCTCGCATAATATTTCTGTCTTTGTATTCTTTTAATAGAAAAACCAAAATTCATTGTTACTATGGAATAGTTCAAGTTATGCAAATGGATTTTCCATAATCAAAATAGTTGAATGTGACTGGAGTTTTTGGACACCGGGGGAGAGAGGATATTAAAAAATGTATGTCTCTGTAAAATGTATTAATTTAGGAGATACAAACACTAGTCACCTTTGAAAACATCATTGTAATAAAAGAATGTGAGCTGACTAGTTTTTAATTATTTGTAATTTAAAAATATCCCCAAACTTCATATTCTTATTTCCATAAAGTCTTGTGAAAGATGGAACCATAATTAACATTGCATTCATTAATATATCAGAAAAATCCAGAAAAATATTCTAAGTATATCCTAAAAAGCAAATGGATTCATATTTGCGTTGTAATTCTTCCCCACAGCCATCAGAAACAGCTCTTATTTTGTTTTCTGGTCAATTCCCACAAATACTGCTGTTAGTGATCCATTACTTGGCTCGATCATACTATTAGATATTCAGCCCACCAGCCTGTGCTAATTCTATTTTTCATGGAACTGGCATTGGATTAGTGAAACTTTTCAATATAATGCCCATGTAACCTTATTTATAGAAATTTTGTGGAATCTATACTGGGCAACCTAAGGATGATCAATATCTTGTTGGTTTGAATACTTTTAAAATGAGGTGGCTGTAAGTCATTGTTGCTTTTTTGAAATTGCAATTCAAAACAGTGGAAGGTAAATTCATGAGGCAAATTCACATTCAGTAAATTTCTTCTCAAAACTCTAGAGATTTTTTTTTTGAAGGAAAACAAGAATTAAACACGGGTAAACCATTTGTACATTAATATTGCACATATTGTGATATTACTCTATTTCCAAGCGTGCAACTTATATGAACTTTTTAAAGGAAGCTTTACAGTTTAACTTCTAGCTTTGAACTTTTGAACAACATGATCTCTTCCTTCTAATCATCCAAGGAGATCTACTGTTCTTTTCAGAAGAAGCTGAGTAAAACTCAACGGTATCAAGCATGGTTCCCTCTAAAAAGTGGACGAATTGTATGAAAATAAGTTTATAAATCAGGAAAATAAGCTGATATAAATAAAATCAACAGACTCACCCTCAAAAGTATAGATTTTGCATAAATTAAAAATATTCATTTATTTCGGATGCAAACAGGTGACTCAAAATTAAAGTATAAAGACACTTGGAAGCTCCAGAGCATTTCAAGATCTATTTACTGGTGAATGGGATCTTCAAGACTTTTCATTGAGTCCCAGTACTCTTGACTAGATGCAGCCACAGGATGGTGCTCATGGGCTTCACAGACTATATTATAAATGCGGGGGGGGCGGGGGAACAAAGAGCAGGAGGGATCCAGACTCCTTTTGGCAGGTTGTTCCTTGTCCTGCCCTAAAATACATGAGTCGGCAAACAGTCATGGATTCAGCTGATTTATCTCTCTACATTTACTGAGTCTTCCAGGGCATTGCAAACAAACCTATGCATGTGCTTCCTTGTGGTTTGGATATTACTCTTTAGCTAAATGCATAAATTAGGGGCTGAAAAGGTACAAAATATATCCTATTCAGCATCAATGAGCTGAACAATTAGAAAATTGTTACCTTGCAAGCTGGTCTCTTCTTGACTGGCACAAAGCGCTGGCCATTGCACACAGTTGGCAATACAGTAGAATAACTGCAGAAGACAGATCTCACAGATTCCTAGAGCAGGGAGATGCTTTCTAGATCTAGCAATGACTTTTTAACCTTTGCTATAGAAAACAACTGGACTTAAAGAGTTTTTTTTAAATCAGTTTCAGTGGAAAGATATCTATGCACTGTGAATTTGGACGAATCTGCAGGACAGGGAATCCTACACAGCAACAGGAGGTCCTGCTTTACAGTTAGTCACAGTCATCTCTCTGTGACTTGCTGCTTTCCCGTTTCCTAAAAAGGTCTCCTACTTCCTCTAACAAAGGAACGCATATCTCTTTTCACTCGCGCCTGTCGTTTCTTATCTGCAGCCCTTCGGTGATTTTATCTGCAATTTTATACAGATGATCAGGCACGTTGTAATGAATATTTTTATTCTCCTCTTAAATTCTCAGGATTTACAGACTTTGTGAATAGTAGCCTTAACAGCAAATTCAGTCAGGAATACCAAAGGGTGACTCATATTTCTATATGAATACAGATTCTGTAATTCCAAGTCCCCATCATAGTACCTATGCACGTGACAAAAGCTCTCATATGTACTATAACACTTTTAATCAAGGTTTATACTAAGCCAGACAAGTGCTGGAACGCTTTACTATAAATATTTCCCCAATGAATCATTAATCCCAGCACGGGGGAGATTCTTGCATTCCAAGCCGTACCACCTTTTAAATCATTTAAAACGAAGCCAACGAGTAACTTCGGGGAAGAGGAGAATGAGTTAGAAGGTAGCAAAACAAGAAGAAAGAAAACACCGTAAAGCACAGCACCTCCTCCTAGCAGTCCGGATCTCCAATCCCGCCCCTGCCCCCGCGCACCTGGCCGCGCCCCCGTCGTGCAGCGCAGCCTCGGGGAGGGTGGGGGGTGGATCCCGGGTAGCGCTCATCCCTCTTTTTTTTTTTCCCTTCCCCTTCTTTCCACCTTTTGCTTTAAAATCGCCTGCCTCCGTTCCCTACCCTTTCGCCTTATCGGATGCGGCGCAGGCAGAGGGGAGGGAAGCGGCTCTCCCGCAGCCGTCTCAGCGCCCGCCTCAGCGCCCGCAGCCCGGCGTGAACTCACACCAGCTGCTTCATCCGCTGATGCCCGCACAGGTCGGTGTGAGCAGGACTTCGTCTCCTTCGAAGGGACTGGCTCCGGGGGAGTTAAACCCACCGGAGGCAGGGACAGGAGACGTTCCCTGCCGCTTGCCCAGGCAGCCCTGAGACGGAGCCCCGGGGGAAGCTGGGGCTGAGGGAGTAGGGAATGGAGGAGAAGCGGAGCGTCCCGCCGCTGCTCGTGACTCCGCGGGTGCACCCTCGCTCTCTCCCGTCCCGCGGGTGCACCCTCACTCGGGTGCATCCTCTCTCCCTCCGTCCCTCCCTCGGGTGCATCTTCCCTCCCTCCCCGTGTCCAGGTGGGTCACTTCGCCCCGACTCCGCACGCCCGGCGCTGCAGGACGCCAGTGCAGCTGGGTGGTCCCGGCGGGCAGCGCCTGGGTCTTACAGGGACCGTCCCTCACCTTAAGGCAGTGGGTGCTGGAACACTGGAACAGCTTACCAGGGAAGCAGTCTTGCAGTATTCAAGAAGCATCTGGACAATGCCCTCAGACACATGGTGTAAATATTGGGAGTGTCCTATGCAGGGGTAGAAGTTGGACTCGGTTATCCTTGTGGGTCCCTTCCAACTCAGGTCATTCTGTGATCTCGGCGCGGGTAGCCAACTCCCTGCTGTCCCTTGAGAAACTGGGGGGTTTCAAACTGGAGATCACCAAGGCAAGTTTTTTGCTCGGGAGAAGGCGCCCTGTTGGTAGGCCCGTGCAGACACCCTGAGCAGGAGGTGTGAGCTGCTGGGGAACCGGGATTCCACGGGCAGGGATCTTGGCTTGCTCCCGCCAGGGCTATTCTGTCAGATAACTGTTTTACCAAATGGTTAATAAAAGATATAATAAATATATGAAGAGTGGAAGAATAGGATATTTCTTCTTATTCCCAGATGATGTCAGGCACCAGGTGGCTGCAGGCTGGTGGTTGCCTTTCCTAGTTAAATAACCCTTTGGAACACAGGTTGTTGCAGAGGGGAACGTGTGCCTTGTTTATCCAGCATGGATTGTGTGTGTCTCAATAAATCCCACTGCTCTGCACAGCGGCTTGTCTCTAAAACCAGCAGTAGAGGGAGTTTCTATGCAGGAGTGCCTGTTGATTGGTGTTTATACCCCTTATCTGGGAGAAGGGTTTATCTCAAATCTAGCAGATGGAAAACTGAGCTGCTACTGTGAGTATTTTACTGTCTGGGTTATTACTCGGAAAGAAATCCATGGATAGTCAGTGGTGACTGCATTGAAGAAAGACTTGTATGCTGCTCTTTGAAGAGTCTACGTTTCCTTGCTCCAGGTTGTATTCCTGAGTGAGCGGAGAAGAAGCATCAGCGCTCAATGTGAGATACACAAGGGGTGGATTTCAGATTGTTAAGACTTAACTCTCTTCATTCTTCCTGTTGCCTGTCACTAGGCAACTGTCTGCTCACTGTGCCAACTTGTCTGGATCCAGTTCTTGGGTGTCTGACTCTTTGTGCACTTTGCTCAGGTTCCCGAGTTCCATGTGGAGTAAATCCTAAGAGTTGGCATAGCAATACCTAAGGTTTTAATGCACATTTTTGTTATTGGATCTATCCGTTTGCCTCTGTCTTGAGAGATTTATACTGTAAGAAATGGATTCAAAATATATGTATAAGTACTGTGGAATTTGTTTATAATTTAGTGAAAACTTAGGTAATCTCCTGTGTGGTGGCAGCCAGCATTCATCACTGCGATGAGATAACAATGATGGTTGAGGTACATCAGTCAGACTTTTGTATTATATGATGGTTGAACCACTTGCTTTGTGCCTTCCTTTGAAGACAGTGAAAATATGGAAAGCAAATTCAATGATGGTATGTTGGGAACATTAAAGAAAACAATGCAGGAGGTAAATAGAAGGGACCTACATACAGAAATATTACTTATTCCTTCAACTGAGGAGTTATCTGCCTTGAGCTACATGGTTTTATCTCATTTATTGCCCAAATGCCTTATAAACCTCATAGTGACATTCAGTTTTCACTGAACAAGTGTTCTTTCATTACTACTGTTTCTTCCTCATTCAGCATAGTGTCACTTAAACAACAGTAACAAATACATACCCCAAATTTGCCAGAGTAAACCTTCAAATGCAGATTCTTTATTGACAGCAAGAAATCTAACATTATCTTAATTTAATTCTCCTGTTAAAATGCTGACAGGAGAGGGCAGCAAAAATTCTTCTTCCTGGCCCAGAAAATCGACTAAAACTAGTGCGGTAAAGTTGAGTG
This sequence comes from Dromococcyx pavoninus, assembly GCA_033558185.1. Lineage (NCBI taxonomy): Eukaryota > Metazoa > Chordata > Aves > Cuculiformes > Neomorphidae > Dromococcyx > Dromococcyx pavoninus. The sequence goes on along the minus strand of JAUMJL010000081.1, from coordinate 1,181,326 downwards.
CTAAATGATTATAAGCACGGTGTTATGAACATGTTGAGTTATTCAACAGATACCCCGCATGCCATAAGTGCAGTCTTGACTCCACTGATGCCTATGGCAAGTTCCTCATTTTTTAAAAGGAATCCAGATTTTGCCCACACTTTTAATTAAAGTGGATACCTTATCTTTGCAGGTTTAATAATTATTTTTGTTCTATGTGTTTTCAGACTTGCTCATACTGTGTGTGCTGAGCGGAAGAAGATGCTTTGTCGGTATGAGATACAGAGCTGTTTCTTCTTGGCCTTTTTAACCGTCACAGCTTTCTTCATCAGTGATGCTCAGGGCCAAGGTGAGTCATAAATAAGCAGATGAAACTTTTCACTCTGATGTGCAGAAATAGATTTTGTTATTCCAAATGCAAGTGTTACTTCTCTCTTATTAGGATGCAGACCGAATACTACTGAAATGAAGCAGGAATATTGCTGCTGTGCTCTTTGAACCTAGTATCTCAAGTAGCATAAATCTTTGATCCAAGTGTCACAAAATGATTGATACGGACATGGTTTTTTACTCTTATTTACATGAACGTTCTAATCAGAAATTGCTGTGACTAGCCTCTGTGTAATCAAGTAAGTTTGAAGATTGTCTATGAGACTAAGTTTGTATGGAGTATGTATTTTTTTCTCTGTTGGAACAGTAGCTATTGTGACACTTCATACGGTATTGCACAGGATTGTTAAATGTAACAGAATACTTCTGCAGCTTTTTTAAAAATATCTTTTGTGGGTATTAAAAGATATTGCTGAAACTGTTAGGCTTAAATACTTGTTGGATCGTCTTGACACTGGTTTGATTTCTGGAGAAAATTTATCCTATTGCTCGGGGAAGAAGGGAGGAAAAGTGCCAATGAGTTTTTTATGATGTCTAAAGACAGACGTTTCTATGAACTTCATATTTATGTAATCCCTTTGATATGAGACTACATAGGCATAACTGGGAGTGGAATTTGATCTTGGGTCTCTTCTGAAGCGTCTTGTATAATGCATTATTCATGAGCACATTCAGACAGTAGTGGCAACCTGAGGCTTTCCAAGTTCCGGTAAACACAAGTAGCAGCGCTCTCCTGTCTGCGTGGCACTCAAGTGCTGAGGAAGCATACCATATTGGATGTTTGGGAGTATATGAGCATTTTTCAAACCTCTTCCAGAACTTAGGGACAAATGTAAGCAGTAATATTTACTGTGGGTGATGTAAGGTAAATGAAGAAATATGTTCCCAGTGTTCAACACATCAGTTCTCATCAGAAATGAGGTCCAGAATATTAGTGACTTAATGAGACAATAAAGTGAAGCATATGGTTATTCCTCTCTGTGTATTTCAGCCCTAATACATATGGATAAGATTTGCAAAATGGGATTGGGGATTGAGATCCATCTCCATAAAGTTTTGCAAAATTCCTTGACCTTGGAAAACCATACTGTTCCCCTCACTATTTTTTTTAGCATTGGTTTAATCAGTCATATGTAAGTGAGAAAACTCTCAAACTATTCATACAATGAAATGAAGGTCAGAGAGAGTTTTTTCCACAGTCATCACTCCAGCAGAAACTAGAGTTGGTGTACTTGATGAATAAAGAACAATACTTCCCTTGTTCTTGCACTCTTTCAGCAAGCATCAGCTGCTGAATGCTGTCAGCAGTGTAATACTAAGCTAAGTGGACTATTGCCTTGGCCCCAAATGACTGTTATATTATTGAATTAAGTGATATGAAGTCTCTTTTTCATGTTCACAGAATAAAAGTACGTCTTGCTACATGTAAGGTAATAAGATGTTTCTCAAATTCTTTCTTTTCTCAAGGTTACCACCCCTTGCAGTAAACTCTTCATGCAGCTGGCTAATTGTTTGCAAGTTAATACACCCCTAAGAGTATGTTTGCCCATTTTAAGAAATGTTACACTCTGCCAAGGAGTAGGAAGAGCTGGTATTAGTTCCAGCTTGTGTTTCTTTCCTTTGGCAGAGATGCTCAGGTAAAGGTGTGTAATGTGACTTCTGGTAAAGGAGAATATGTTTCAGAAACTGAATTCAACATGCCTGAAGCTACAACTTATTCCTTCAACTGAGGAGTTATCTGCCTTGAGCTACATGGTTTTATCTCATTTATTGCCCAAATGCCTTATAAACCTCATAGTGACATTCAGTTTTTACTGAACAATTGCTCTTTCATTACTACTGTTTCTTCCTCATTCAGCATAGTGTCACTTAAACAGCAGCAACAAAAAACATTCAGCTTTTGTCTACTTATGTTCTTATATAGTGCAGAAAATAGTGCTGGGCAAGAAAAATACTTAAGCATTTTCCATTTATTCATAATGTATCTTGTTTTAAAAATTTTCCTTCTGCATTTAAAGATGGAAACTTTTCTTTGTGTAGCTGTAATTTCCATGTGTTACTAATGTAATTGCTAAATGGTTGCAGTGCATATTAATTTGTTCAGTTCTTAGGACAAAAGTAAATTGGAAACCACAATGCTTAACGAGTATCCAGTCTTACACTATTGGGTGCCTTGAGAACTGCACATATACGATTTATGTTAATTCTCCTTTCTGTTAAGATACTGAATAGTTCAAAACACACTTTCCCTACTGGTCAACAAGAGTAATGTATTTGGAGTGCTTATTTATCCAGTGGCATAAACCAAAGCCCCGAACTTGTCTGCAGTTTTCTCTTGGATGACTGCTCTAATGTTGCTGATGGCCATTCACTTTTTGTTCCTGTAAAACCGCTTAACAAGCTCTAGCTACTGATTTTTTATCAGTTAACTGACTCAGCTTGGATTAATTTTTTTCCCCTTCTGCAAGAAGTGATATTTTGTTCCACAGACAATAAAGGTCCAAAGAAATAAAGATTTCCTCTTCAGGTTGGTGAATGTGTAGTTATTCCCATCAATATTTTGTTGTCTGTTCAAGTGTTAGATTTTTAACTTCCTTAACTATATGTACTTTTCTATGCCAGATCGTTAGTCTTTGCACAACTAAAGTGCAGTTTAGCATCTGCCTGGTGAATAATCCTTTTCTTCCTTATGGTTAATTGCTGTGTGGTAATGTCTATTGCCCTGCACTGCCACCTTTCATACAAAAAGTACCCAGAGAAAATTGACTAGTTATGTAAAGACTATTCTGGCACAACTTTTCTAGTCTTTCACATTATAACTCTGTAGTAAACAGAAAAACTTTTGTTTTGGTGATTGTGTCCTTCTTTGCTTGTAAGATCTGTGATTGTTTTTAGGGGCTCCCAAAACTTACCTGGTTTGGTGATGGCTAATAGCTCTTATGTCAGAACTATGCTTCTTTGTTAGAAGGTGCTTTCATGAACTGTTGAAAGTAGGATGGAATGAAATGACAAGGGAAGGATGGCAGAGAAAACGAACTCTGAAATTCTAAGACAAGATTTTTTTTGTCAGTGCTTGGTGTTACTTTGTTGCTCTCTACTCTGCCTCTTAATCCTCATACAAATTTACCTCTTAAACTTGGTAAAAAGTGCAGCATTTTTACACTTGCATACTATCATTATCTAGAGTCTATTCACTATTCCTTAGACAAAATAAATAATAAAAAGAGTTACATATGTTGCAGACTTCTAGGTATGATTTGTCAGTCTGGGTTCATTCAGCCCCAGTTCATTGTGATTTATGCATGGCTCAGGCAGAGTGAATCTTGAGAATGAATTAAAAGCTGTAATCCATAACTACAGTCTGCTTGGCTTTCAAAACTTTTTGCCATAATCTTTGTAGTTTTATTACCATTATAGCATGCTGAATGTTCTTGCAGGAACCTGCCCAGCAAAACTTTTTACAATACAAGGGCCAAATTTTCAAATAACTGATTTTGTGTTTGCTGTGATTCCTGCAGACTCTCTTGCTTGCATCCTTTCTTTCTTTAAACTTCAGGGAGGTGACAGACAGTCTGAAGATGAAGGCTGATGTTCCCATCCACTGGGGAAATGCACTGTTTGGGTGGAAGCCCAGTGCTGTGAATCAGAACAATTTTGAGTGTGTGGAACTGGTGTGCTACCTGCTATTATGTCCTCTTGCCTCTCTTCTTGAGCTTATTCTCTGAACTCTTTGCAAGAGCAGAGATGCTTCTGTCTTGGTGCTTATGTACTCTTTGCTGTGTTCTGCTCTTAAGAGTGCAGAACCTGCCTTTGCTCTGGCAAACCTGTCCCTTATGGATTGAGAGACTGCATGCAGAGGAATACATCTCTTGTGTTAAGCCTCCTGACTTTTACTTCTAAGACCCAAAATGTTTGTAATGGTAGATGACATGAAAAAAACACCACCCCAAATCTCAAAAAAACCCTACCGCCTGCCTCTTTCCTTTTTCTTTCTTCACCCAAGCTATTGGAAAAAGAAGAATATAGGAAAAAGTAATCAGCTCAGGACAGGTCTTTGGCTGCTGCTAGTGCCAGAGCTGCATTGACTGTAGCAGGTCAAATGGAGAGGCCAGAGACTGTTGGATAGCACATTCTGTCAGTTGACTCAGAAACTCTGTGTGCTGTAATCCTTGAATCTCAGAAATTTCATGAGAACTATTGGCTTATTATATGTAGTGGACCAACAAACTGTGGGTATAAACGTAGTTAACGAAGAGCTATCTTGGGCCCATTTTTCCTTTTCGGGTAATTTCCCTTATTTCTTGGACTTGCCAACAACAGAGTAGTAGTGGTAGAGACACCAAGGGTTTGGAGAATGAAGGAGAAAATTCATGGAGGTTGTGGAGGTAGTGAGAGGAGGAGGGTTAAGGTTGATGTAGGAGTTTGCTAAGCTTTTCTGGCCCTTTCTGTTGCTCAGCCTCTGGATAGCTTCCCTGGCTGCTTTTCCCTCTAGATCAGTTAGTTCTCTGTGGGCCAAACCCTATTCAGATGTATAAAATTTTCCCAATATTGACAGCCTTGGATACCACAGGCTGCACACCTAGCAGCTCAGCTTCAGCTATTTGCTGTGAAGGAGGGATGTGGCTCCCTGGAGCATAGCAGAAATGCTGTGTAGTGTATTGCCTGATATCATTGGCGTTTGCCTGAGCAGATAGATGCAAAGCTGTGAAAGACTGACTAAGGTGCATAGGCAAAATATTGCTGATATTGCAGTAACAACATAGGGTGGGTTTTCCATTTGTTCCTCTGTGCATTGCCTCACTGAAATGTCACCTCTTTCTCAATCATTTCATGCTTTTATTCATTTTGCTGCTGCTTCTATTTGAAACATAGGTGATGGCACAATATAAACAAAAGCCAGTTGTGTTTACCATCTCTGGATTGCCCTTGTCTAAATCTTGACTGGCCTGTGCCTGCCTACTAGTCTTGAGACCAAAGCAGTTCTTGTAGCTGGGCAAGTGTGTGTGCTGCTTAGACGAGGTTTGTAAATGGACCAGGGGATCTTTCCTCTGCCTTCTTCATGCCTGTTTTTCCTCTTGGTTGTTGTGTCTTTACAAGGCTTTGAAAATTTGGCCCTGAATGACCTCAGATGTGGGGAAATACCCACAGCGATGAGAAGTAAAAGAAGCTGGGTAATGCATATTGTCTGTGTAAGCAAGGAGAGCAATTTTAATTCCCACATATTAACAAAGAGCATTTTTATTACCAGCTTTGCCTGATAAACTAGAGTCTTAACATCTAACACTGGCTGTCTTTCTGTCCTCTACTGTTAGGTTGTTAGTTTGTTCTTATAAAGAAATAAATTAAAAGTATGTCTGAGGGGGGAGTAGTACACCTGGGGGATGTAATTTACAAACTAATAAACTATGTGACATTTTGAATAACTTGCATCTTCTATTAAATTTTTGTGTTGTCGTCCTATATGTTTATATTTATGTTTGTTTAGAGTTTATGACTATTTTTTATTTGAAATTAAAATGTCTTCTTTCTCCACTTGCAGTGTCCCCACCAACGAGGCTAAGATATAATGTAGTCAGTCCTGACAGTGTACAGATCTCTTGGAAAGCCCCAAAAGGGCAATTCAGTGGATATAAGCTTCTTGTCACTCCAAGTTCAGGTAAAACAGAAGTCTATATGTTTTGTTTGTTTTTAAGATGAAAGGACTGTCATCCTAAAGCTGAACAGCTTTTCTGAGGCCAGTGTCTTCTGTCTTTACCTTTATCCAGTGGGGTGTAAGGAAGTCTAGGAAGTGTTCAAGGAAACTTCTGACAGTAAAATCTTGAAGGTGAATGGCTGTGGACCTTCTCCCATAGTGACCTCCCCTGAAAAGATCAAAAAAGTTTTAGATCAAACTTCAAAAAATCTGTGATTATTTTATGGTTTTTTAATGTGAAAACTTGGAGTATGGAGATAGGCAACAAAGTGGCTGTCAGGCTACCTGTGTAAAGATGCTACTTCTGTACATATTTAAATTGAGGCATAGATATCTTTTTAAAATACAGCTAAAATACATATTTGTACATGTTTCTGTACAATCTTTATATATATGTACATGTATACCTAGAAATGCTTAATATTTGTATTTATATAAAAGAGTTTCCTCGCCCGAATGAAGTGGGCAAAGGTGGTGTTTAGAGATGAGGGGATAAAAACTGACAGCCAGTCACAGAGCAGTGTGAAAACCTGTGGATATAGTGTTATTATCTTGACAGCTTTTTGACAAATGTTTCTTTTTTTCTTGGTAGTTTTGCTGGACACTGTGGCTATTCCATGAGGCCCAGACACAAAGGCTGATGGGTTGATCTTAAGAGTGTTTCTATCTAAGGACACTGTTCTGTGTCTTTGGTCAGATTGCCTGATTTCTTGCTTTTCTAGGATACTCTCTGGCCTGGCTGTATGGGTAGTCCCAAAAGTGGGAACACTTTGGTCATTGTAGTGCTTGAGGTAGTTTTAAGTCATTACATTTACCATGCTACAAGAAAAGCAAAGAAAGTTTAAATATTTGTGGGGGTTTTTTGTCTTTTCTTTTACAGGTGGAAAAACCAATCAATTAATTCTTCAAAACACTGCAACCAAAGCAATTATTCAAGGTCTTATTCCAGACCAAAATTATGCCCTTCAGATCATTGCATTCAGTGAAGACAAGGAGAGTAAGCCAGCACAAGGCCAGTTCAGAAGTACGTGTCTTTTTATGCCTGACATGCAGAATTTATCAGATGTTTCATGTAACTTATGAAATTGTAATGAAGTCTGACACAAAGAGGGACAATGGAAAAACAGTTTCTTCTGTGGTGGAAGGCTAATCGGAGCCACAGGTTTTAACTGGTACATGTGCAGCACGAGACCTGAATTAATCCAGTAGCTCTTCCACAGAAGATTCTTACTTCGGGCTATCTTTGTTTCCATTGGTTTGGAATTCCTTTCTTCTCTGTTCCATTATGAAATTAGCCAGTATCTTGTGGAGAAGAATCTTCAGTAAGTGGAATCAAGAAGGGAAGTGCTATATTCTGATACTTAAAAAATTTCCTTCCCTTCATCCAGCTTTTTATTCAAACGTTGTTAATAGCTTGCTAACTGGTAAGTACTTGCTAGTGCAATGATACTACGAAAGGCTAAATTCTTACTGGTCTTCAACTGTCAAATAAGTTTAGGATATAGACATAATCTTAATGTCTGTATCATAGTGATATGTATGTCTTAGCTGATGTGTTTGTCTTGATCTGCATCCTAAATAGTTCATCAGTGGAGATTTGGCCTATAAAGAAAAAGATGTGACAGTCTCGGATTATGGTTTAAAGCCTACTGAATTACCTTGACTGAACGCTTCTCACTGTCATTGCTAAACTACCTTCTTTTAGATAAAATATGCCAAATACTTGATAGGGTATGTGTCACTGTCTTTCTAGCTTTTCATCACTGCAACTGTGTGTTTCTACTTTAAGTTCTGTCCCAGTTAGGAAACCCATAAAACCACAGGTTATTTTAGCATTAAGGAGTAGTCCACAGAAAGTTGCATCAATTTCTATAATATTGGGTGTGGCTGGTTTTTAAACTGCCTCTATTCTTCAGGAAAAGTAAAGCTCACAAATTGATTTAAGAATATGGGGCTCATGTTCTATTTAGAGTATTCTTTCTTTTCTGCAGGTGAAAACATAGTACTTAATGAGGCTGTAGTTTCATTTGATAATATGATGCCTTGCATGAGTAAAAACAGATACAGCTTTTTGTATACAGATCTTTCTTCTTTGCTATGCTGTATTCTGGATTTTTTATCCCCTTTTTCTGACAATTGGTCACTAATTCTTGAGATAAAGAAGGTCAAACATATCCAAAGCCTTGAGAGTATCCCCTGGTTTAATGCATTGGAAATATGTTTTTAATGCTGCTGAGTTGTAACTTATGTACAAAGAATTTTCAAGCCTACAATAAAATTCTCATGTTAAAAGAGTATTCCTCTTTATATAGCCAAGTGTAGTTCCTTATTCTAGTGCTACTTGTAAGTTATTGTACATAGTATGTAATTATCAATGATCACTGTGGAGTTTTTTCCTTTTAAAATGCAGCTGTAAATATAGTCACTAGATAAGGGTTTTGTTTATGTAAATACATAAATAAAACTGCTGTCATCTTGTCTGTTCTTCCTGTGTGATTGGAATTTTGACAGTTAGAAATAGTTTCCCAAATCCAGAAATCTGTCAGGATGTGACCAGGTTGTCTGCTGTGAGCGTTTTCAGACTCTAGTACTGTCTCTCTGCTCAATTGCACTATAGTTAGAGGAGGCCGTCAAGCAGCTCCTTACCTTGCTTTTAGTGTTTTCTCAAAGGAATGCTCTTAGAAGGCTAAGCAATGGCATCCTTTTTGACTAGTAGTATTCTGGTAATCTCACCTGTTTTATTTTAGTTGGAGACTTTTACCCAGACCTCTGAGTAAGACCTGGTGAAATCATGGCTTTATCTGTAACCTTGCTAATAATCAAGTTCTAACTTCATAAAAGTCGACTCCTCAGCAAGCTTGTGGACCTGAATTTGCTTCTGAATCAGTTTCACAACTGTTTCTTAAAAGGTAGAGATGATGTAGAAGTACACAAGCTGTGTAAAGTAAGGAGAGGAGCCAAAATTTCAGTTATTTTTTCACCAATTTTTCTATCTCTGTACCTGGAGTGTGAGTGCCATAGGTTCTGCAGGGGATCTCACACTGAGGAGGTCACACTCAGACATTTGACAATAGCTTGTGGTCTTCTCAAGATCTTCTGATGGACTTGTGATTATATTTTGGATTGGAACTTAGAGCACTCTTGGCTGTTTCAAATAATCTGTACATTATTGGGTAAATTAGAAAAATCCGTTTTACTTCTTCCATTTGGTTTCACTTCTGTAAAACAGAATACTTGCATTGTCTATTTTATATCATATGTTTCAAGAGACAGATAACCTTTCACCCTCTTCCAATGTTTTTTGAATGATGTAGCACAGAGAGACTGATCCTAGCTAAGACTCAAGGCCTGCTTGGATGAATGTTGATCATAATCCACCTCTGCATAAACTAAAGATTTTGATTAGAGTATTTTATTTTTTATGAAAGATATTCTCTATTTTCATTTTTTGAGCTGTTTCTGGCCATTGGAAACAGCTGGGGTCCTGACATCAATTAGCATTATAAGGAAATTCTGAAAGGATTTCTTTTCTAATATGTGACTTTAGCAATGATTTTGCCAGAATCTTTCAGGCTATGAGTAGAGTGATACTGGCTACTAATGTAATATTAAGAAGTGTTAATCAAGCTGAATTCTGCTTGGCTGTTATGTTATGAGAGATGTGGGACATAAGGGTGTTATCCCACCCACTTGTGGGACAGGAAACAGTTGAAAGTGTGGGCTTTGGAGCAGCTTTGCTTTCATGGGAGTATTTGATGCCCTGAACACAGATTTGGGCATGGGATCTAAGCTAATTCTTTAAAGAGGATAATCTAACAGCTGGCTTATGTGCCTTTGTGTTGAATGACTTGGAATGGAACTCTGCAGTGCTGGACTTTTCCCAGCTAGCTTTGCCAATTTTCTGGACTATATTTCCATTGCTGGATCTTGTGCAGCATGGGCTTAGTTGCTGATGTCACGGTATTTGAAATCTCCTGTGTGAGGAAAGTAATTTTTGAGAACTTTAATGATGATAGGATGGGGAAAGATTAATGAAAAGAATAAACCCAAAGGGAGGGAGGGAAGACCCAGTAACAGTCACTTGTTAGCTAAGAATATTGCAAGATGTTATGTGCAACCTTTTCTATCTGGAAGAAGAAAATTACATGCTTCTGACTTCATTGTTTCTAGTTTGATTGATTATTTTTATCCCCCTTACTTTTCAGTTAAAGATATAGAGAGAAGAAAAGAAACAAGTAAATCCAAGGTGAAGGATCCAGAAAAAACAAATGCAAGTAAACCAGCTCCAGAAGGTCAGATCATAACACGACTTGTGTGATATTCTCAAAATAACCAGCTTTATTTAACTTGGCCTTGTATAGATTTTCTTTAAGTCAGTACTTTAAATCTGGTTCCCAGGGTTAAGTTAAACAGAAGGGAAAAATCAGTATTTTCAGAAACATTGGAGAGTTACTACAACAGAGGTATCACTTTTAGTTCTGTATTCTGCTTTACTATTTTTTACAATAAACACTAAATACCACCATGAATAGTATAAAAACAGCCTTTGAACCTGCATTAAAAATCATATTGTCTGTACTTCCTCATTGACTGCACTTTTAGCAGTGGAAGGATTGCTCACGCACGTGTGTGTATATACATAATAATTTCATATTATCTTTTCTGCAAGACAGACTTACGGTATTAAGTCCCACCTAAGGTCGAATTGGTATTGTACAATTAGGCACATAATAACTTGATAAATCTGTCCTACTGTAGGTCATAGATATGAAAACATTTGAAATATTTTGAGGGGAAAAAAGGAGTTCATTTTGTCTGACTGCAAGGAACAAGTCTTCTGGTGAAATGTGGTATTACTTATCATGAGAAGCTGATCTAGTATGGACAATAAAATCTGTTTCAGGCTTTTTATATAGTTCCGTTTCCTGTTATTCTCAAATTCAAATAGTATCTTCTTTATTAAGTAACCCCAACAATAATTACTCTCTTCAGTGGTTACTTATGAGGTGCAAAACAAGCACAGATGAGAACAGCTTGATATCACCTTGAATAGTCTCTCTGCGAATAAATTGGTCAATTTCAAGGATCCCATTTTTCCTGTCCTTTTTAGCTTTGTCTCCTACTAATGCAAGTATCAAAGGAGGTCTCCATATCTCCTTGAAGCCATGCAAATTTTTCTGACTTCAGTGGGTTTTTCTTCCAACCATACATGCTTGTGTCGTGTTGTATTTATTAACACTATACAAATCTGTTTCCGTATAGCATTTCTCATGCTGAAGCACTCCTGACTTCATCAGATTGGGTGCAATGGGGAAAATGTTAGCTAGTATTTACAACACTTAAAAAAAGCAAGTTTTACCTGCTAGTGCATGATGATGTGACAAACAATAAAAGTTGAAGGGGGGAATACTGAGCCTGCAATAGGAAAATGTTGATTTAATGCATACAGAGGAAGATGTCTGCCTGACTATGGGAGCATATTTGTATTTTTTCATGGAACAGGGACAAAATTACAGTTAACATGAGATAGTATCTGCAGTCTCTCCATTTTTAGAATTCTTGTTTACTTGCAAAATTTTTAGCTGAATTGCTTTCCTCCTCCTCACACGTGTTTTACTCCTCTGAACTTCTTCAGTTGTATGAGTAGTTTGTATCAGAGCAAAATACACTTCCATCTAGAACTTGTGAAAAACTATTGCCTTACACTTACTGTAGCAGGTTTTACTAGAAAATGGTGGTATGTTTGAAAGAAAGCCAAAGTCTACAAACTTCTTGATATGCAAAACTGACCAAAGAGAAAAAACACTATTAATTTTTATGAAATTCTGATTTTGTTTAACCCTATTCCAAATCCAGCTATATATTAATGTAAAGTAATAGACTTTTTCCCTACTGTCTAGCTATTGCATGTTTCTTGCCTTTGCACAGTAAAATGATTATCCAAAGTGATAGAGATTCCAACTGAATGACTTCAGTGGGAGTAGGGTGAGAGTCCAAGCAAAAATATTATGCAGAAATAACAGCATCAGCAAAAAATATGTAGATGGAATTGAATGCAGAACCGATATAACAAAGAATAATGGTATCTAAACTTTCCTAGTTTAATATATAAAGACCATTCCACCTCAAATTGAAACTGGATTAAAAACAAAAATCAGGAAGAGACTGTGGAAAAATAAATTAATTAAAGAAATTAGAACAAAATTTTATGGCAAACTCATGAAGAACAACTTGATCCTCTGCAGATGTTTGACAGGAAATGATTTGAGTATGACCAAATGAATTCAGGCCAGCTGTTAATTGGTTTCAAACAATTTAATATATGGCTAAATTTTATAGATTTAATAGCAACCCTGATACATTGTGTGGCTATGTTTTATCCATGATCCAGTTGTAAGACCTTGGGAGTTTCCAGTACAAAAGAATTCATTAGGTAGAATATTGTTTTGTCTGAAAGCAAGAGCAATCTTTGCCCACGAAAAACCTGAAAACAACCATTGTCCAATTTGCCAATGGTTGTGGCTTCTGCTTGTCTTGACTGAAAGAATAAGAAAAGCCTATTTCACCATTTCTGCAAGTATTGAGTCGAGTTTTGATATAAAGAGGTGCCTTCTGTGAATATCTATCAACTTCTTATAGAAGGTTGCTTATATAAGAAGAACCTAGAGTGGCTTTGCAAGAATTAGAAAAGCAAATGTCATCAGTGATTCTCCTCCATATAGAGAATTATCTGGCAAAGTTCTCCCATGTAACTATTAGGACATGTTTAGAATTTAACAGGCTAGGTAATCCAAAATCAAAGTTATGGGACAAAGCTATTAAAGCACAGTCACTGTCAAAATATATGCAAGTATATTTTATGTATTTATATATATTTAATATAAAATATTTGAAAAAATATGTGGAATCTGTCGATAATGCAAGGTCCAGTTCATGCATTATGATAACTCTTGTGATCTGATCTACACGTATCCTGCTGATTCTCCTGAAAGACATAAAAGGCATGTAATCATAGAAATTTATCAGTTATAAATACTTAACTAATATATTTTCTTCAGGGTTGCATAATAAACTCCAGAAATTTCACTTTTGAGTGGGACAAAGATTTTGTCATAACTCTCCTACTTGTAGAAACCAGCTCATCACAAAGAAATAGAAGATGGGTATCTGTATTAATGAAACCAGATGGTTTCAAAGATTCTTAGTCTTATTTTCATCTGTAGTTTGGAGGACTGATTCTGTAATGCTATCCACTATTTTATTACCAGCTGTCTGAGGCTCTAGGTAGTGTTGGGAGGTGTGGATACTGTCTCCCAGCTTCCCAAATCTACCTTTTTCTTTTGCCTCAAAATTAGCTTGTATTTCAGTTTCATTCTGTCTTTATGGAAATCTGTCAGTGGCTTGTGTGGCTTGCTAGTAATTTTTCCAACAGCTTCAGTGACCTGGATTAAAATTTGCTGTCTATTGTGTCTTGCCCATTCAAGCAGTTTGAAAAGATGTAATCCTTTCTTTCCTGCTCTAAGTATCATTTTCTTATCTCAAACAAACCTCCAGTGTATATCCAATAATGTCATTGCACCAAATAAATTCAAGTTTTTATGTCTAGCACTCATCCATCAAAATGTTCAGTTTATGTTTCATTTCCAGAAACATCCTCTAGTTCTTCTGCACAACCACTTTCAAGTCTTGGAACTTCTTTCTGTATCTTCAGTATCTCTCAGATTTCAGCTTAGTGATTTATGACTGCTGAAAATCTGCACGGTCATATTAATAATGCCAGAAGCCTTTTCTCTTTCTCTCTGTTGAGATAAAGTTCACAAACTCAGCTTCTTTCAGTGCACACTGATATTTGAGTACTTGTACCCTGGCACTGGTCCAGCTCCCTCATGTGCAAAGCTTCTTTCTCTACAGCGACAGGGATTAATACATTCTGTACCTTTTCAGATGTTTTACAGTTTCTCAAAGAGCTTCTACTGATGATTCTCTAATCAAATTCTTCAGAGAAGGGAAAACCATGATGTTTTGTCTATGTCTGATGGCAAATACACGACTGTATCCTTTCTTTGCAAAGTATTTCTCTGCGTGTCTGAAATGTTTTTAGCCACCTATTTCAGTAAAAACAAAAACCACCGAGGGCCAATTTTATTTTCTTGCTTACAGACTGTATTTGGGGTTTTTTTGGTTGAGAGATATGGTGGGGTAGCCTAGGTTACCAGCCAAGCTCTCACTTAGCTGCTTGTTCACTCGCTTAAGCAGGACAGGGAAGAAGGTAGGAGCAACAGGAATGGAAAAAACTCATGGGCTGACATAAAGACGAGGGGACTGCTTAGTGATTACTATGGTAGGCAAATAGTCAGCTGGGGAAAATTTACTTAATTTAAAATAAACTTTAAAAGTTGATAATACGGGTAGTGGGAAACAAAAATCCCAAACATGAAAACAACAGCTTTCCTCCTCACTTTCCCAGGCTCAGCTTGACCTCCTCCTTCCTCTCAGGCTACTCTCCTCCTCCATTCTTATCGCTGCAGGTTACACTCACTCAAAGTCCCTTCAGAGCTGATGGAAGCAGTGCAAAGGGGGAGTGTGGAGGGGTTATGATCAGGGTGTAGTCCTTTCTCTGCCATTACTTTCTTCTCACACCTTTCTACCTCTTCCAGTGTGGGTCCTCCACAGGCTACAGGGAATATCTGCTCCACGATGGAGCACCTCCTCCTCCAACAATAGGGTTTATCTTGCTGTTTCTCACTCTTTTTCCCTCTTCCTGACATTTTCTGCTCTTTCTTAAATATGTTTTCTCAGAGGTGCCAGCAGCTGTGCACAGACAAAGGGCAGCCCCATGCCTCTTCTTAAAAAGGGCACCCCAGTAGCCTCCCTGCTGCCAGGCCTGGGCACAGACACCCAAAACAAGAGGTGCTCTATTAATACTCTACTAAAGTAAAGCATCTACACAGTCTTAAACCTGCCCTGTTCAGAAATTCCCTTATGCAGATCTCAAATTGGGATGATTTAGGACAGTGTAGAGTATACATGGACCATGTTTCTCTTCTTAATCAAGTTTTCACAGCATAAGCCTTCTACAGACTGTAGGTTTGTAAGTGATGCAATATAACAGTCTCATTTTCATTGTACAGTGCATATGATAGTCATATGTAGTAAGTCTGAGTTCTTAGGGAGGTCAGAGATTCACTACACAGCACAGTAGATGCTCATTAGTACAACCTTCCCAAATGAAAATTGGATTTAATCCCTTTGGAGCAACTCCATTAGGGACAGGCATGGGTTTTTTTTTTTTTCACATTCCGATAAAAATCTAGAGGGGGCCTAGTTGAAAATCCTGGGAGAACTGCAGATTTTTAAATCCCTTAGACGCTTTCTATCTGATGGAGTCTCCTTTGCCACATGCCAGGAACCAAACTGGCAGAACATCAGCTACGTTGCCTCGACTGGTGTGGGGACAACTAGATGACTTGAGGAAAGGGTTGTTGCCCCTCAGTTCCCTGGTGAAAAAGGAGTATACAGTAGGTGACTCAAGGATGAATCAACTGGCAATAAAAGCTAGATCTGAATTTGTCATCATGGAAGACTGAGAGAAACCAGTAGAAGTTTAGGAAAGAAAATTTATAGTCTGTTTGGTTGTAGGTATAGAAAAGATGACTTGGGAGTGGAAAAATTAGACATCATGTGAGTGAAAAATAATGTAGAAGTCATAGTGGGCCTCAGAGATGGGAAAAATTGCAGAAGCTCTTCTTAATAAGCTGTGTAAAGCCATACCTTGTCTGCCATAAAGAGTAATAGAAAGGTGCAGATGCCAGGTTATGCAGGTAACATAATATGAGGTAATGTTGAAAGCATTGAATAGTGGCTTCATATGTCTTTGAGTGATATCCTGCATTTGTATATTAATTTAAACATAAAAGTTTTCAGAGAAGAAGTAAAAAAGGCCTGTAAGGATAAGCAAATATTTCCTTTGAATGAATCTAATATTATTAGTGACCTTTAGTGAATTTATTAATATTAGTGACATTTTTATTATGCATAGAGATATGGACACATCTAAGTTGTAAAAATGGAGAATGGCTGCTCACTCAGAGTTCCCTCTGAGGCTTGCTGGTCCCGTTTTCCTCTGTTTTCTTCATTTCTCAGTGCTGCACAGAGAAGAGATTTTGGTTGTATTGTACTAGCACTAGTTTTTAGTACTTTCAGGCCTCAGTATCATAAAGACTCCTGGAAAGAGACCTGAAGCCATCTCTCATGTGATACTTACCCTGCTCGGTGTTAGTAGGAATAAGTATGCCTGCAGTTTCTTTTGGATTAATGGGCTCTGAACCATAAATTTAGAAACAGTGTCTCTCTGGTGATGGAACATCAAGTTTCTCTTGTGAATGTACCTTCTAGCTTCCTGTCCATGTCTAGAAAACAGATATTCTCAGCTGCCTATAAAAACAGTGTAGGCATATCCAAGGTTATTCTGTTTTGCAGTGAGATTGATTTTGATTTTTTTTTCTTCCCAATATATTTTGCATTACTAGCAATATTATTTAAATTATTTGTACAGTCTTTCAAAGTAAATGTTTCTGAATTATTTTGTTTTCATAATATTTTTTCTTCCAGTGCTATGCACACTATCAGGTACTGCAAAAGGCATATCATTGCTCAAGATGACATGCTATACCTGTCTGAGGTTACTATTATAATAACTCTTGCAACGGTCACGTCAGTATTTGGATAATGATAGAAAGGAAGGATGTGCAGTAAACGTTAAAAATACGCTGATTTGCATGCTTCTTCCAATACTGCTATCACCTTTGATGCAAATAAGTTTTGACGTTCACCGTGTAGCTTTTGAATGGCACTATTTAAGCAGAATAGGAAAAGATCCGCAGAGAGGTATATTAAGATACTATTCAGCAGGAGAGATTAATTACCTAATTTATTAACTTATCTGTTTAGTTAGTGTCAGATGCTTCAGTAAGTATTACTAGACGGTGTGAAATGAGTGCTATGAGGTATTTGACTAAGCCACAGGAATGAATACCTTCTGAACTTCTGCTCTTTTGGCTGTGTTTCATAACTTTACTCACTTCATCCTGGCTGATGTAACTGCAAATGTTGGTTTTAGTCATTATATTTTTATATTTTTTTTGTTACTTACTGAACTCTTAGGCTCTGGAAGTCATTAACTATATCTTTACACAATCTGTAGTTGGCTTTACTGACAGTGTTTCCCCGAGCTTTCTGGAGGGCTGTTTAGCTCTTGTATTATGAGCAAGCAGAAGAAAAAGATCGTAACTATGTTGTGTGGAACAATTCTGTTCTTCCTTATCTTATGTTCAGTCCTTATCTTCTCAACCCTTGCACATTAATCTACTTCTGCAATCTGAGGGCCAAAATAAAGTTTATCGAAAAGTACTTGGCTCTTCCACTGCTGATATGATTTCTTTTTTTGTCTTGTGTTAGAGATCACTGAATCCTGTGGCCCAGTCGAAGCATGCAGGGTTGCCCCAGCTCCATGCCCTTAGAGCCAACCAGTAGCAGGACAGTAGGTCTGGAGTGATCAAGCACAGGGCTCGGCCAGACAAGTTTAGAACTATTGATTGCATTTGTCTAAATGATATGGTACTGTCCATAAAAAACATGTGTATGATACACTGCACTGAGACTTTAATATTTCATCTTTGCAGTGTCTGTAGTAGGTATGTGGATGCATTACCTTGCCGTGTATTGAGGGAAGATGCATGCTTGCTGTAATTTAACTGCTTCACAGCTGAAGGCATGTGTTGTCTATGGGCTGTTACGTTACTTCACGACTGCTTTTTTTTCAGTTTACTTCTGAGTACTGTGCTTACCGTCTTGACAAGGATTTTAGTAGTCTTTACCAACAATTACTTTCAGCACTGTGTGACATGCAGTGACATGCAGTTCTTTGACCTGATTATGAAAAGCTCCTGGTTTTGGTGTATAATTGTTTGTTCTAGCATTTTCTTATCAATTAAAGGTAATATGAACATAAAAATGACTCTATTATGCAGGCTTCTTTATGGAGGTGGCCTCAGATCCCCATGCTTCCCTTGAGAAATGTGAAGAATGCTTGGGCTGTGCTGAAGCATTCTGAGAACATTTTGGGCTGCCACAGAGTTTGGGCAAGCATTTATAATTTGGGTCCACTCACTGTACTCTTCTGATCACTCTGAAGCTGCTTAGCCCAGGACTAATTGTATCACTTCGGCTTTGGACTCACTTGGCTTTGTTCTGCCCAGGCTTAACCCAAGCAGAGGATCCATAGTGCATCTTATTTCATCTTTCACTTGTGAAGGAAGCAGCTGACCATCTGATCTTTGCCAACAGGACTCTCACTTAAATGCCTCAGTCAGCCTGTGGTTTCACTGCTGCTCAGATCACCACTCTGAAATGGTGCCAAAAGATCTGTGCTCTGGAGTTCCCATTAGAACCTTCACAATAGTCCTGTCTGCAGGCCCCCATCCATGCAAGACTGGCAGACCATAGTTTTGGGGTTTATTTTTTTGACAGTGACCATTTTTTAACTTGTGCTGTGTGAATGATGGTTTTCCATTCATTCTGTGCGACAACTTCAGGGGATGGAAATATCTGTTTAAAAACCGGAAATGAAATAGACTTATCAGAATATACCATTGCTTTCTTTGACATATGAGTTTAGGATACCCCATCCAAGTCATGTTGGTTTCTGTGCTTCTCGGAAGATAGAATTTGATAAGAGGCATCTATTAAGTTTCCAAGCTAGTCTATAAACCTGTAAACTGCCATGCAGATCTTACTTTGTACGTAGGGAATTCCTCATTAGTCACTGGAGGACTTCCACAAGGACTCTGTTGCTTGGAAGCTCCTAGGTAAACTCCCGTTTACTGTTCAGAAAGTTTAGCTCAATGTGCTTTGGATGATCAATGCTTATTCCAGGAGTTTATCAGGTGAATGTCTCTGGAGAACATAAGCTTTTGTATCCTTTGACTAATACTTGCAGCTTGAATTTCCTTTTCCAATGGCAATACTTTTCTGGACCTGGCCAGAACTGACATGAATAGAATTCTTAAATACTTTTATTTTGCCAATAATTTGGTACTTGCTTTGGAGAGAACCAAGCAAACTATGTTTAGCGATTATAGCATTTACATATGCCATCTGGCCAAACTGAATAACCATTAGTTGACTTGCAACTTTACCTGTGTTGAAATTGTCTGAATAAGAGAGAAGTATGTTCTTGAGAGAAAGTAAGCTTGAAACTGAAGTCCTAAAAGTGGCTGTAAAGACTGGAATTGGGAAAAGGTTCATTCTGAATAGTTCGCTTTGATCCTGACAGAAGGAATCATCTGATTGAAGTGAGATCAAGGAATAGAGAGGAACAAAGAGGGAGAGAGATCTGGGTGGGAGTAGTTGAACTTAGTGTAAGAATGGTCTCATGTATTCTGTAACTGCCTTGTCAATTTTGGATATCTGCAAATTTGTGAATCATTTTATTTATTTACCTTAGCCTGGTTTGAGATTGAATATTAACATGGAGGTTGCTGGATACCTTTTTCAATTTGTGTACGCCAAAAAAAACTCTTGCTTTGTTCTGAAAATAAAAAGCTTGGCATTAGAAATTATGGCCAGTCTCCATTCTCATCCAGGGATTCCACTTATCTCCTGACTCCTCCTTTCAGTAGGGAGAAGTCCTGTCAGTATGTTAATATTATATAAATGGTCATGGTTGTTCATTATTTCTCAGACAGTGTTTCAGGCCAAGCAGAAGCTGGAGGTTGGACAGATTGCTTTTGTGTTATCCACAGCCTCCCTCCCTGTGCCTCCTTGAAAGTATCTGCTTCACTGAAAATTAGACACAGTGTTGATATAGATATCTAGAGAATCTGTAGCTCAGAGGAAAAAAAAAAGCTTTATAGCTCTCTTTCTACTCTCTCAGAGTAGAAAAAGAGAGTTGGCCTTTCTTGGACCTAAAGGTAGGTTTCATTTTTGTCATGAAGCTTCCAGTGTCAGAACTACTCAGGTTCATAACCCTTGAGTTACATGATAGTTATCCTCAGGTTCGTAACCCTTGAGACATAAGATGTTTGTCCTCATATCTCTGCACAATAAATATGTAAATGGTGCTTGGTAAGCCTGTACCATTTCCAACTAAAAACCTCCTGTCTGGGCTCTTTTTATTTTTTCTGGTAGCTTTCCCTAAGGCACTGACCTTTTTCTGTGCACTCTGTTCTTAGTTGGAGACTGCTATCCACATTCTTGAATGACTGATTAATAGAAGCTCAGCTGAATGAATGGTCTTTCATTCTCCTCAGACTGCTTTTCATCTCTTCAAGTCATTAGCTCTTGAGCATCCATCCAATCCACTGTGTGCTGGCATGGCTGGATTCTGCTAGCAGCAAGAGAGTGTTCCCTAAGTTGGATTCAGAATCTGTGTTGACATGTTTCATTATTGAAATGGTTTTCTTATTACCCTGCTGAGACACTGCTTAACAGTTCTTCATCATCTGACAGCATGAATTCTCATAATTTGAAGCCTGAGGCTTGCTTGTGACTATATATATTCTAGGCAACTATATTGGCATATCATGAACGGTACTTGTCTTTGATATAAGGCGCAACCTAGCCTTTGAAACTGAAGCTACATAGTAACAAGTTGAAACTTTGTGCTATTTTTAAAATTTGTATGGCAACCTTGAAGTGAGAACCAAAAAAGATCTAAGGAGGTGATAGCAGACAGATTCATTAATAAACACTGAAGTGCCAGACCAAGACTCCTGTAAGAAAGCTGCGATCATAAAGGACTAGTGCATTTATCAGCAAACTCATGGTCATCATGGATATGCTTTCCAGTTGTATTGAACACTCTGATCCATAAGCTGCATTATTTTGTGCTCTGGGCAGCAAAATGGGAGATGAAGGTTAATCTTCATTTATAAGGTATCTTTTTTCAGGGACTGTGATCCCTGAAATGTCCTTGTCTTGGTGTGACTAGAAGGTGCTGAATCTTTTGTTTTTCAGCAGTCTGCTGTACAAGTTCCCTTTCAAGGCTGTTCTTTACACTTTTAGGGTGTGGGAGCTTTGTTTCACGGTCTGTTTCTTTTATCATAGAATCATAGAATGACCTGAGTTGGAAGGGACCCACAAGGATCGAGTCCAACTCCTATCCCTGCATAGGATAATCCCAACATTTTATCTGATACTGACACAAAGTTGGTTAGTTAATCAACATAAAGCAGGAACTTGTAGTGAGGAGAGATGATTCAGGGTCATTTCCACCCTCACTGCATAATCTGGGTGTCTCTATGTTCCTTCTGGACCTGTTGATGCAGGACATGCTGATTCTGGCTAATTCATGGTCAGCACCTTTTGCCTGGTGCCCTATGTGCTGAGTAAGCCGTGGTGTTACAGCTGAGTTATGCTCCTTGGTTAAAAAGCTGATGGTAGCTGGAACAGAACTAACTTACCTAGATGAGTGGTCCATGTTTTCACCTCAGAGGTGTTCTCACCTGTCTTGCCTGTCTGGTTAGCTGTACTGATTGTATCAGTCTATCTACTTATAATGAGGGAGCCCTATTTCCTTGTCTGACTTCTGGGTTTCACATCTGTGTCTTTGGCTCGTGAAGTGTTTGGTTGTTTACTCCCCAGTAAGTGGAACCATGATTTTCTTATACTAGGCTCTCCTGGAATCCTCAATGGAGCTTCTTTGGAGCACCAGCTTGATCCTTGTATGCAGGAGAGTTAGCAGAATTAGGGCTGCATACTGGTGCAGACAGCTTTTGCAGAAGTAGATATTAGTCTCAGTGGGATCTTTGCTTGGGGTTGGATTGTTTATGTTGTTAAAAATGTGTGGTAAAATTTCTGGTCTTTTGCACTAATCTTTCCTAGTAAGTATGATAAAGGAAAGAAGACTGTAAATTATTATCATAGATATTGTAACTCTTTCAAAAAGAAATTTTAAATTCACTCTTATAAATTTAGAATTTGCCATTGTTTCTAGAAGATGTTTTAAAAAATAACGTGAAGTGTAATCATTAAGGTTCTGTTACTTCCTATGTAGAACTTTTCTACAAAATCAGATTAGCAATATTTTCATATGTGTGCAAATTAAAGAAAAAAATTGCCTTCCTCTGTAAAGTGAAACTGTTAAGAGAATACCTGTACTGAAGTCTTTAGGATAAGGTTCTGCTTTAGATTTTTGGTTTCCTTTTTTAAAAATGCATCTGGTTTTGGATGTAAGATTTGTTGTTTTGTTTTAAAGCCTTTGAAACACGATAAAGAAAAATAGCTATAAATGGCGTTAAATGGAAGAATATATTCAGTGCATTATTTTGAGATTTGTTATTACTCCTTCTGTCGTTTAAAAATTTCTTCAACTATCCACCATATGTGATATCACGTAACTGATGTGTCCAGATGCATTGTTCATCTGTCTAGGTGAATGGTACTCTTAAGTACAAGATCAAAGAATCAGTGAGTGAGTGGAAGAGACTGGAATCTCTGACAGAAAGAAATGTTGCAGGCTTAAAATCTGCCTGAGGGAAAAGATATGCAATATCACTATTTAGTAATTTGCTTATGGTCAGGAATAACTACGTTAGTGGATATGATGAATTTGAAAGTCTCTGAATTAGACAAAAAGAAATGGATCAGCCCACTGATCAGTTCTTCAATACACTGCAGCAACACCGACTTTGGGGATTCAGCCTTTAAACACTCATTGAGACATAGCCAAACCACCACAAAACAAATTCTCAGAGCAAAACTTTTTGTTTTAATGTTTGTCTGGTTTTATTTAGTAGTAGCACATATTTTAAGAGAATATGTGGAAACTAATAATGGTAATCCTCTTGCCACCCTGTTTGCATTGGTTGCCAAACTATCCACTGCAAGGCTCTGGTGGCAATGGTCAAGGGCGTGAGGGTTGAGATGGTCTTCTCTGTGATCTGCTTATGATGGGAAAGGGCCTGAGGAGGACGGGGCAGATCCTATAGGACAACAACTAGTTTTGCTCCTGCTGTTGGCAACAGGGTTTAGGTTTCTATGACGAAGGGATTCTCTTTGAATCTCAGTAGATGCTTGGAAGAGATGTGATCTGTCTAAGTGGGGCAAAATCATGTTTACTAAGAGACTGATAAAACTGGTGAAGAGAGCTTTAACATAGGAATGATGTGGGAGGGAGATGAGAACCTATGATCACATGAGGACTGGGATGATAGGAAAGAGCATTCCCTCAGCAAGTTTGCAGATGATGCAAAAGTGGGATGAATTGTTGATACACCAGAGGGTTGTGCTGCCATTTGGAGTGTCATCAACAGGCTGAGAAAAAGGCCGATGGACCTCATGCAGTTCAGAAAAGAGAAATGCAGAATCTTGCCCCTGGGAAGGAATAATCCCAGGAACCAGGACATGCTGATGGCTGACTGGCTGGAAAAAAAGCTTTGCAGAAAAGGAAGAAAGTTGTCAGCAGGTTGAGGGAGCTGATCCTTCTCCTCTGTGCAGCCCTGGTGAGGCCACATGTGTAGTTCTGTTTCCAGTGCTGGGCTGGCTCCCTAGCAGAAGAAAGACGTGAACTTACTGAAATGTGTCCAGTGAAGGCTGAGGCAGCTGGACTGGTCAGTGTGGAGTACAGCAGGTTTAAGGGATGTATTTCCATTGCATAAAATGCACATTGGAAGGAGTAAAGAAGGCAGATCCCAACTCTTCTCAGTGGTGTCCAGTCAAAGGACAAGAGGCAGTTGACAGAAACTGAAATAATTGTAAATTCCATTTATCAAAGAAAGCACTTTTTTTTTTATTGTGAGGATGGTCAAACCCTGGAGCAGGTTACTCATGTTCTGGGGTCTCCAGCCTATGACACTCTTTAACCTGACTGGACATGATCTGGAACAATCTGCTTATAGTGGCTCCTGCTTCAAGTCGGGCAGTTTGACAAGAGGTCCCTTTCTCCCTCTACTACCCTGTGATTCTGGGAGTCAGATTTTTCAGAAAGAGTGTTCACTCAGATATCTCTGTTAAATAGACAATAGATGAATTGTTATATTGAAGAGGACACAAATTTCATCTCAAGCTTTTGTGGATTGACACATAACATCCAAAATTAGTGATGTTTCTGAAGATCACCGCATATTTATATTTATACAGGCTTATACATTGGTTACATTATCACTTCAGGAAATGCATGAAGGTAAAATAGGGACTTGATAAAGTCTTCTGCACTGTAGCTGCACTGCACTGTTTTGTTTTGGGTTTTTTTTCTGGACACACTGGCCACAACATCATATGTGCTTGGGGCTATAATACTGGTCCATAATGTGACAGTGTTGTAGTAGTTTGCATTAACTAGTTTTTAATTAGTTTTTTGTTAATGACTTGTTAATGCACAACTTGTTCTCTCAGGAAGGCTCTTTCCTTTACCTGTTGTGTTAAAAATGTAACTTACTTACAAATCAGGCACAGACCAGCTCTTTATCATGGTTTAGAGGAGCTTATATGTACAGCTCAATTAATGTTAAGGGCTTCTGATTGCCAGTTTTGTCTGCAGCCCCCTGATTAACTATCTTCTATATAGCCAGAGAACACAGTCTTAGGAATTTCATAATCCACTAAAACAAAGGGAAAAATAGCTCTTTTAAATCCTAATGTATTTGTTACATAGGAATGGCGCATAAATATGACCATATTAATAAAAACTTACAGTTTTCTGCCTTGAAAAATCATTTAAACTTTGAGACAGCTGTTTCATTTAAAACATTCATGTGCTCAGATGCAGAACTGAAAGCACAGAGTAGTAGAGAATTATCACTGTAATCTGCAGAAGAGTTTCTTATGTTTCATGTACTTTACAGGAGGGCTGTGGATCATCTTCAGGGTATATCGTTATGGCTAAACGGACCTGGCCATGCTGAACTTCAGTTTCAGGCAAGATTTCAGCAGTGTACTTTGTTCTGTGTTGACGTGTTGCCTGTTGGAAAAGAAATTAAAACAAATGTTTGGAACTCTCATTTTAAATGCAGAGGGATTTTTAAACATGTTTTTCCAACTAGCTACACAGACAAGAGAGTTTAGTGTTGCTGTTTGGGAAGTTGCTGCAGACATCAGGTGCTTCGGTGATATCAATCAGCAACAGTCTGCCAGAAAATATTAACTCTTTCTTTTATAGTTACCTTTTATATTTATTCTGTCTCCTGAGTAAATTAAAAAGTTAAAATGTAGGAAGAAAATGCTAACATTTTTTCTTATCTAGGGATTGCTTACTGCAGAAGTACAGCTATCATTGTGTAGGGAAAGGTGCATAGAAAATGACTGTATTCTTTTTCTCACAGTTGAGAATTATCACTGGTATATGTAGGAAATTAATGTCTTTTATAAGGTACTGCTTTAATTAGTTTGTAGATTTAAATTCAAAAAGTATGCTTTAAATAGTAACATTTATTTATTGCTGTGTACTTTTTGAAAGAAACAAAATATTGTCAAGCCAGTGTTGAACTATAGCATTCACAGTCAAATGTGACATAATTAGACACAATAGAGTCAGTCAATCTTAATATTCCAACTAGCCAAAATACCAAATTTATGGATCTGACAGTTGGGATGGATTGGTTTCCTGGAACAGAGCAAGGTGCCTGGGAAAGGGCTGGCTGCTTTATTTTTGGTTTTTTTTTTCAAGAGAGCAGGGACAAACTTCTAACCTCATTTAGCTGCTCTTTCAACCTAATGATGTTCCAGCATTTGAGTCCTTCAAATTCAAGCTATGGTTAGATCTATTTCAAAGGAAATCAGTTATGTTGTATGCATTTGTCTGGTCTGTAGCCTGACATATGGGATGTGTTAAACTGAGGTCTAAGTGCCATGATGATATCACCAGCCCAGTGCAATGATATCAATGTCAGAAGCTTGGACTAGTGAGTTGCAGATTTTCAGAGCTGAACACTGCCTCACGTCCCTGTATTTTTTTAACTTCTTTTTTTAAAAAAGTGGCATTTTGCTGATGTAGATTTATATTGCATTTGTCCTCAGTGGTACTTCCGCTCAGCTGTGGTGCTTCTGCTGAGCTGTGGTGATATAAGTCACTGTGAAGGACTGGCTTTTCTCTGTCACTCATGCTTTATTCACAAGGTATTTTTCACTTTCTTCTGTCATCAGGCTTCTTGCCTTTTGTGCTTTTTTATCCCATGAACGAGTCTTCCATTCATACTGTATCATTATTGACCTCTACTTGAACTTTCTTCTTCTTCCATATACATTATTTGACTTTTCCAATGTGACAGGGCATAAGAAAGGAAACGACATATTGCAGACTCAGAAAGAATTATAGTCTTAACAACTTCTAGCAGAACTGTGTGTTTTGGCTCTTGGAAATGAGAACAGACTTTCATACCAAGGGGAGAAAAAATATCAAATGTGTTTCTGCAAAACATATCATAACTGCATGCAAATTGAACTGGTTCTTTTAAGGCGCTGAATCCTCCCGCATGGCAGCACCTGTATTTGCTGATTCTCCTTTTTGCCTTTCTAAGAACTTTCAAAAAGTAGTAGGATTAACTCCAGGAGTCATACGGTTACTACTTTAGTCTAAAAATCATAGTTTTGTATTTGTTTAAGTAAGGCTTGCAGGTATTTTGGTCAGACTTCTGTTTTTCATCATTGTTCACTTGCTCACTTAATGTATCTGTGAAAGAACAAGTTGAAAATGTAGCCTCAAAGAGGTGGTCAGTGTTGGCAGAATCTTGCAGACCCTGCTTTGTTCTGTGTATCATCTCCTGTACTGCCAGAGCCCCTCCCAAGTCCTCACTCTACACTTGGTTCCTTTCAATAGGACATCTGAAAGGTCATGTTTTTCAGGCTCCAATAACTTGCCGTCTGTCCCAGGAAGTTCTAGCTGGATCTTTTAATCAACATGGCCATTGTTGTCTTCACTCTGAGCCAAATTTTTATAGGTCTTGATAGTGCTATTGCACTTGCGCACTGGAATTGCAAGCAGATGCAACCTTTAATGTCTGGGGCTTGAGGGATCAAAGGCAGGAAACTTCATTTGGTAGAAGCAAAATTCCTTCAATGATGTTGATTATTCTTTGCAAGATTTCCCTGAAACAAAGGAACCAAAATTCTTGATGATGATGTGACTGTTGGCAATACTGAAGAAAGTTTTGTGCAAGTATCTTGCCTTAATACACTGCTGGTAGCCTTTAGTTGTATGCTGTTGTCTTTGAAGGTGAAATTTTGAGCCTATGCCTCCATTTGTAACGTGCCGAAGTGAGTAGACCAAGTCCTTTCCTCCAAGCTCCTGGCAGAGTGGCAAGTTCCTTTCATCAAATAACGCTAGGAAGATTGTAAATTTGTTATAGAAAGTCCATTGTTTTTTTTTACTTTCTCCCCATCAAACTTCTCCACCCACTGTGGCTGCACTGCAGGCAGTTACTGGTGTAAAATACATAAGCTCTTTTTTCTGATCTTAGTATGTTTGCAATTCTGTCATCTGATGAATTGGAGAGCTGGGTAATCACCAACCGTATGAAGTTTAACAAGGGCAAATGCTGGGTTCTGCAGCTGGGACACAGCAACCTGGATACATGTACAGACTGGGGAGCGAGAGCCTCGAGAGCAGCCCTGCAGAAAGGGACCTGGGGGTTCTGGTCAATGGCAAGTTGAACATGAGCCAACAGTGTGCCCTGGGTGCCAAGAGGGTCAACCATGTCCTGGGGTGCATCCAGCATGGCATTGCCAGGTGTTTGTCCCGCTCTACTCTGCACTGGTGAGGACCCACCTTGAATATTGTGTTCAGTTTTGGGCACCACAGTATAAAAAGGACATAAGACTACTGGATAGTGTCTTGAGGAGGGCCACAAAGCTGGTGAAGGGTCTAGAGGAGAAATCATACGAGGAGTGGCTGAAGTCAGTTGGTCTGTTCAGCCTAGAGAAGAGGAGACTGAGAAGGGACCTTATAGCTGTCTACTGTTTCCTCACAAGGGAACGAGGAGAAGCAGTCACTGATCTCTTCTCTCTGGTGACCAGTGATTGGAATTGGTAATCCTTTGTGGATCAGTTCCAACTAAGATCATTCTATGATTCTATGATTTTCTCTAACTTAAAAACCACAGGCTCTGTTATTGCTTGTTGTGTAATGCAGCACTTGAAGTAGAATAATGTGACTATATAACATTAGGAAATATTATACAAGATTGGGTAACTCGTCTCCTCCCAAATGTCCTGCTCTTGAAACTGGTGAGTATTGTATAATTCAGAGGAAAGTGATACCTTCTCTTGCACTACTGTTTTCTTAGTGACTGAGTGAAAGGAGAACATGCAGAAACTGATGACAGTAATCAAACTCGTAGTGGGATAAAGCACTGAGTCTTGGAAGCTTTTTTATGTGAATGTATATGCTGTCATCCTCCTTTAATAAATGTTTTTGAGAAAATTGTCTACTAAAGTTGCCTTTAGGTATTTGATATGTTCAAACTTATCCTCAAATCTTATAGGAATCCATGACTATGTACGGTTGTATGGAAAGATTATTGAAAAAGACATTTACTAGAACTGGTAATGGAAACTGGCTAATTATTTGCTACACACTGTATTTTAGTGTAACTTTATAAACTAGGATGATGTGGTGTTTGTATTCCTATCAGGTTTTAAAGATTTCTGTAAGCATATTATTCTGTTTAATATCTCACTGTTGTTTATTCCATTTTAGGGAACTTTCTACAATTCTCTTAAGTACAACAAGGAGAAAGCATAAACAAATAGTGGGTGTACAGAAGTAACAAAACCTAAATGTTTTATGCAGAAAAGATTCAACAAGTATCTCCTATCTACGAAGAGTGAATCAAATTTTCACATTCTGTGACATTGCAGTGCAATCTTCGATCAAATCACACGTGCTACTTTAACAAAGAAATAATTAAATGATAATTATTTTCATTGATCTGATGATGTGGAAATAAAATATTGAAAGGAACGCTGTTATTGTTTTCTTTATTCTTTGGTTGTTGCTGCACTGAATGGATTACTAAAACCAATAAAATGTTTTATTCACAAAGCCATCACTACAGGATTAAACAAACATTATACCCTAACTTGTTGATTGGAAACAAGTAAGACCCAGGGTACTAACAGTGTTTCATAGTGAGTGTAAGATTTTAGAACTGGAGCAGGAAATATAGCCACACAGATGGTGGGATCATACTGAAAAAGTACATCTGTGCTACAGTACAGCTGCTTGGATGTGAATCAGGGGTCCAGTTCCATCATTCTTTTTGGTGTTGAGTAGCGTTTTACTTTGCCAGTAGTTCTTTTGAAGCTTAACAAGCTCATCATGGCCAATGTGAGAATGGCACAATTGAATTCCGTGTTAATGGAAGACAAATACTGCAAGTAGTGCGGGCTGATTAACAGGAAGTTAATTTGGCAAAGATATTTAAAACATGCATTTTGCCATGACCAGTAAGTTGCTATTAAATCACAAAACAGATTCCAGTCCTGCTGAAATCGAAGGGAGTTTTCCTGTTGATTTCCTTTGAATTCCTTTGGATTTATCTTCCAATTTAAGATCATTTTTCTGATGCTTACTAGATGTTCCGCAGTGTTTATATATTAAAATATGTTGCCAATTCAAA
The DNA here is from genome assembly GCA_033558185.1 of Dromococcyx pavoninus. Taxonomy (NCBI): domain Eukaryota; kingdom Metazoa; phylum Chordata; class Aves; order Cuculiformes; family Neomorphidae; genus Dromococcyx; species Dromococcyx pavoninus. The sequence continues at coordinate 1,151,653 of JAUMJL010000081.1, read as the reverse complement.
TAGCGTTGTCTTGTACTGTAAAAACTAAAATAAAATATTTGTTTTGGCATCTCTGTAAGTGGAATTTTTGTCATGTGTTTAGAACTTATTCTACACTGCTAGCTGCACGTAGCAAATGTTCCCTGCTCTTCCAAAAACATTTTTAGTACACATTTAAGACATTAACTGTGACTTTATGGTTTTCTTTTCTTACTCAGTGGATTTATGAGACAGTATGAATCTAACTCTAATTACTACCAATTGTTTGAAGTTCTTCTGCACATCAGATTGGCCTTGCCTGTGAGACTATTGTTTTGCCTTTAATGAAAGGATTTCATTAATGATATGGTGTTAAAATTTTAAGTTACTAGCTGTATGTTTTATTCCCTCTCTGTAACAGGAGTGCTGCTTGTGAAATAATGCAAGCACCTTTTTCATTATTTCTCAGTGAATTACTTCTTTTATTTGCTCAGCATCTCTGTTAAAAATCAATTTATTTCTAACAATGAACTTGGTGGTTCCTGTTAGTACCACCTTAGGTGCTGGTATCCTTTGTATTCTAGATTATGTTGTTGATCCTGAAAAAATGATATTCAAATTTGGGCTGTAGCTTACTTCACTAATCTGCAGGTTTTTCGCTGTGTTCATGGACATGATTTTCATCCATAAATGGTTTGCGATGCACAATACCTTTTGTACTAACATGCTTTGCTTTCACTTTCCTACTGCCATCCTCATTCTATAGCCAATCTGGTGGGGTGTTTGCTATTTTTGTACTTCAAATTGAAGCTCTTCTGTGGTATACTTGTGTAACATCACTCATTCATTTTCCCTCCATACAATATGAATCTATTATTTCAGCAACCTTACTTTCACAGTCATGCAGCCATTTCTGTAGGATGTGGTTATGGAATGTTCTTCCTTTCTCTTCCTTTCTCTTACTTACCTTCATGTCATTTTCTCAAGATGTTTGTGGCACTTTTGTTCAGGCTTCTCAGTTTCTTAAGAAATTGTATCCCTAAAACCGTTCTCATTGGCTACTCTTGCAATTTGTTTCTTAATCTCTACTTCCAGTCCTCTAATTTCCTTGTTGGTTAGATGAACCTTAGAGACTATCAGTATGCATCTCTGCTAATTCTAATCAGGTCTTTTCTGTTGCTTTTTTAGTACTCTTCTGTTTTCATATACTTTTCCATATATCGGTAAGACTAAATCTTCATGTGATGCTAGATGGTGAATTTGAATCTGAGGTCTTGGCATTTTACATTTTTGCATTGGGTGCCTCCTACTTAGGTTTAATACAGCATATTCAGTTGAACTTCAGTTTTATTCTTAATATCCCAGGGTGAGATTCACTTCTAGCTTTAGAAGTCTACCATGCAGCTGAAGAAGCTTTTCTACAGAGTATGGAAACCCCTGCTTTTCTATGTTGTAAAAGGGGTCTTGATAGCTCTTTTGGCTGTCTGGATCTCTAGGTGGCTTTATCTGCATTGTCTACACCTAAGGTTAAGTGTCATGAACTGTATACTGTGTATGTATATTCCTGAGAATGGAAATGAACTGCTGATTGGATCATGGTTTTTTTCCTTCTGACATATTGCATTTTTAGAAGCAGCATTTCTTTTTCATGAGTCTCCCAACAGTAATTTTGAACGCCTTAATGAAAGAACTGAATCAGATAATGGCCAGAATGTTCTTTTACTGAATTTAGAACAAATGCACTTAGTGTTTTTGCTTTTTTCCCCACTTTGGGGATGGAAGAAATCTTTAAGTATTAAGCTAAGTGGGAGGAGGAAGGTATATATTTGAGTTACAATTTTACTGTTGAAATAACAATCTTGTTTTCATTTCAATGATTTACAGGAAGCCTGTTTACGTGTAAAACTCCGGCAATTGCAGATATTGTGATACTGGTAGATGGTTCTTGGAGTATCGGCAGATTCAATTTCAGGCTTGTTCGACTGTTCCTGGAAAATCTGGTTTCTGCTTTCAATGTGGGATCTGAGAAAACAAGAGTAGGTAAGGTGCCACATTTTTCCTTAATATTTCTGAAGTGGTATAAAAATTTCATGATTTCAGCATAGTTAACAGCTAATGCTACCTGTTTGTGCAAAATTCATCCTCACCTGGAACTAACACTTTTATCATAAGAGGAGAGCTGCTGAAATGTTTGTAGAATTAATTCCTCACAGTTTACTGTGATACTCAGCATAAGGAAACTCTGATGAAATGTCAGTAGTAAAGAAAAAATAGTAGAAACAGCCCTACTGACTTCAATCAATGTTAGATCAAACCCTTGCAGTTCAATTTTCAGAGGAAGAATGTGCCAACTGATGAATTTTCTCATGATTTAAACTGGCTCGAATGTTATATTTCTGTTCTGTTACTTGAATTTTAGTGTATTCAAAAGCATGTTAATGAAATCATTCTTTTAAAAAAACTTTCTTGGAATCTTATTAAACTCTGAAAAGGCTTGTGTACTTCTCACTTTCCTTAGCACTTGAAAGAAAGGTTTTGAAAATATGTTGAGAAGTTGCCACTAAGAACAATTCTATACAACTTGTTTTTGCCATTAAGCAACGTGTTTTTTCTAGTATGAAAAGCAAAGCTACTTATGGTAATCTTACTGTGATAAACTGTTAGTAACCAAGTATGAAAAATGTAGATACTTGAAAAAAAATGCTTAATTGTCTAATGGATTACCTTAATTCTGGTTCTTTAGGTCTTGCACAGTACAGTGGTGATCCCCGAATTGAATGGCATTTGAATGCCTATGGCTCAAAAGATGCTGTTTTGGATGCAGTCCGTAATCTGCCATATAAGGGAGGGAATACATTAACAGGTACAGTTCAAGTTTCAGCTTTTGCCTTTTATTAAAGGCAATAATGAATTTTCAGGTGATCACCTGGCAGCAGTTAGTAATATTGACTGTCTTGCCAGGACAATGAGATATTCAGACTCAATCATGGCTCTAAGTAAATTGCTACCTTTGTTTTTCCCTTTTATTTATTTTTTTTTTCTGATGAGTAAAGAAGGGGAGAAAGAAAGTGAAAGATTTTCTACATTACTTCACAGTGGGACCAAAGAGAGGATGACTGTGATATGATTCTAGGAATGAGATTACTGTGAAGTAACAAGTAGTATATTATCGTAATTATTTCATATGGATATTAAAAGAAGATGAGTTGAGAACCTTTGCTGTGGAAGACTTAAAAGAGTTTTCAGATGGGATCCCATCTTGACATAGAAGTTTGTCCTCGGGAATTACTCTTATTCCTTTCCTTTAAATAATTAGCAGCTTTACAATCATATGCTCACTGAGCTTTATTTAAGCTTTTTTCAGTTTGTAAGGTGGAAAAGACAAATAAATAAGCAAATAAGTAAAAGTAAGATTATATGCAGTATGAGAGATCACTAAGCTATCTAGAGCATGTGTTTTCATATAAGTAATGTATGTAGAAGGAGAGGGGACTTCATATTCTACCTTTGTAGAGTTAGAAAGAAAAGATGATGTGTTCAATGTGCTTTGTGAAGATCTGTTTAGGTTCCCATAGGCAGTTTAATAGACATTAATTGGTCAAGAGGCTGCTAAAGATGAAAGCCACCTTCTCTATAGTTTAGATTGCTTATTGGAATTTAATCTTTCAGTATATAAATTCTTCTTTTATACTTATTCTTCATTAAAATGTTTCTCTTTTTTTAAATTGTGTGGAAAGACAAATGCTCTGGTAGTAGCATAATTAATGAAAATTTTTCACTTTTAAAATCCTTCAAAATGCTTCCTTTTTTTAGGTCTTGCCTTAACTTACATTTTGGAAAACAGCTTTAGGCCTGAAGCAGGTGCAAGACCTGGAGTATCTAAAATTGGTATACTGATCACTGATGGAAAGTCCCAAGATGATGTTATTCCTCCTGCTAAAAACCTACGAGATGCAGGCATTGAGCTGTTTGCTATTGGTGTGTATTCTGTTATATCCATATATTATGTCCCATTATATTCTGATGTATTTGTATCTGTCGCAGTCTTTGTTAAGGAAATGTTCTTTTCTGTCTGTATCCAGTAAGTATCATCATTGATTTAAATCTTCTTTAATATGTTCTCTAATCCATTGCTGCTATAACTGGAATTTAAAAATATACATGGATGCTACATTGTCAGGAGATAGCTGAAAAAATGCCAATTACGTTGGCAGAAATTAACATCTTCAAGTAATGTCTTAGCAAAGGATCAATCTGTATTTAGTCATTAAAACAGAGAGTTGGATTTTAGTGTTGTTGTATTAATTCCTGTGTGTACAAGATTTTTTCTTTTTTTGTTGTGAACATTTTCTTTATTTTTCTTTCCAATGCAAGGTGTGAAGAATGCAGATATAAATGAACTCAAAGAGATTGCCTCTGAACCTGACAGCACACATGTCTACAATGTTGCTGACTTTAACTTCATGCATACCATTGTTGAAGGCCTTACCAGAACAGTGTGCTCACGAGTTGAGGAACAGGAAAAGGAAATCAAAGGTGAATAATAGACAGGGTCTGATGGATAGTAATATGAGCTTAGAGCTACAAATCCTGTTCCAAATACCTGCAGTTCTAAGCTAATTGGCAGTTGACTCATACTGTTTATTCTTTTGCTCATGAGAAAGTCCATTGTCAGGGATGTTATCTTCCTCGGTATGTTTTATTTTTGCTTTGCTGTCTTCGATCTTCTGCTCTCTGTCTTTGATAGTGGTAAATATTATGATATTTGGTAGTACCAAAAATACAAAAATATACATTCATTCTGCTGCCAGTATATCCAAATGGTGGGTAGGGAGATTTTTTTTTATAATACACAGGTTTGGGGATGAATTACTTTAACAGCTGCACATGGAACAGTTGCATTTGTCTGTGATTATCGTCTCCCAGCTTATTGTTTTTATGGTCTCATAAGTTTTCAGAATTTTCAATAAGATTGTTTTGTCCATTCCTGATGATGGATTTTTTTTTAATTTCTTATTTAATATACAAAAAATATACTTCAGAGCACAAAAAAAGTTGTTTGTATGTGAAAAAGCCTTCTCTGAGTACAATATATTTTTTCTTTTCTGAACAAAAGAAATGGCTATGAAAAAAATGTCGGGATTTGTCAGAGAAACAGTCCTGCCTGGGGAAATTCTTTCTGAGAGGCTTCAGTGGATTTCGTTTGTGGTGCTTGGTTTTTCATTCTGTAATATCGCAGAAATGCTGAGTGATTTTTCAACAAGCTTGTAATATACATCAGTAAGGAATGTTGTCTTGTTGTCTTCACACATATTTCTACCTGTGCAATGAAAAAGTGTGTGTCACTAAAGCTTCATTCCATTTTTTTAGTCATTTATTCACTTAGAAACTAGAAGAAATGCAAAATATTTGCTGTGTCTTGTGGGGGGAGTAAGTAGTCAACTGGGAAATTGAGAGGGAGTGGATGGAAAAACCATAGAGATGAGACATCTTTGTGGAAAGGAATGATTGCCAGAGAAGATGACAGTTCACTGCATCTCTTCAATCTGCTGATGGGCAGTGTATCAGTTTCCAGCCTGCATAGGAGCAGAAGAGATCACAGAAGAGATCACATTCTTAGATGTTTTCATGTCTGAAAAACCTGAAAAAAAACCCAACAAAACCTATACAGAAAGAAAGAGGTTGAAAGAGTGATGGGAGGAAGGACAGGGAAAACTTTTAGTTTTGTATTTTTGTCTCTTTCATATAAAGATTTATGAAAGACCAGGAAGGCTTAGTCCCATGTGCAATACTTGTTCCTATTACTAGTCCTTTGTTTCCATTGAAAATGACTTAAATAAATGTGTAGTAGCCAATTATTTGATTTTCTGAGGAGGAGTGATCTTTGGGGCTTCAGAAAATACAACAAACCAAATAATTATTTTGCAGAGCAGTATAAAAAGTTTGTGTTGTCTCTAATCTAGGAACAATTGCTGCTTCACTTGGGGCTCCTTTGGATTTGGTCACCTCTGAGGTAACAGCTAGAGGATTCCGGGTTAGCTGGACCCATGCACCAGGCAAAGTGGAAAAATACAGGGTTGTGTACTATCCTACTCGAGGAGGACAACCGGAGGAGGTAATGGGAGAAAGAACTTCCCAGAAATTTTTAATACAACAGCAGGAACTAACTAGACAGAAAATCCATAGTCTTTTTAAAATCTACCCTGAAAATCCCTATGTGGGAGATATGGTCACATTGAATGCTAGGGAAGGTTAGGTAGTAGCCAAGCTGATTTTCTATTATGTAATTTAAAGGAAATGTACTATAACAATGAGCACTCTAGGGGACGGCGTGAACTGTTGACATTTCTGCTTACAAATACTGTTACTTGAACCGGTTCTGTAGACCTCTCATCCGCTATTATGATTACAAGAACCGAAGAAGCAGTAGGTGATGGGAAGCCGTATTTTCAGTTCTAAGAAAAATTAATTCATAAAAGGAAGATGATACCAGTGTATATTTTGGGACGTCTACAACTGGTCATTGCAAATTTGGAGAGAGGGCTTTATTTTAATAGGACTTAGACATTTTGGAGATGAGAAAAAAATGCAATAGAACAAGCTTTTATGTTAAGCTGGCAACTTACAAAATTGAAGGGAAAGGCAGAAGAGAAAAAGGATTTCACTGAGGATGTATTTTATTTCTTTTTGTATTAGAAACTTGTTTGGTGTGGATAGGTATTAATGTTAGTTTGAAGTACTATGTCTATACATATGTAGTTCTAAAAGGATATTTATGATGATGTAATAAGTACATCAAAAAGTACCCAATATACACTCTTAAACTGTATTCTATACACTTGATTTATCTAAGCAGTGCCTCTAAATGGCTACTTATTTCAGCTAAACATTTTGATTGTGTATATGTTTGCTGTTCTTTTCTCAGTCACCTTAGTGTACAGAAAGGTAGCAAAAGTAAATGTGATTTATTAATTGAACTTTAGTACGTTGATTGTTAGATGCCAGTGTAAAAATTGTCCAAAAGAGGGATTGATTTGATGGTAATATACACAGTTTGCTTTATGCATATTTAGCTGAATTTTCTTCTAAACAGGTTGTGGTAGATGGAAGCTCATCAACAGCAGTTCTCAAAAACCTGATGTCTTTAACTGAATACCAGGTAGCTGTATTTGCTGTATACTCAAATGCTGCTAGTGAGGGCCTCCGTGGAACTGAAACTACACGTAAGTATCCTTATCATGTTCGTTACAGATTTGACTCTGCATTTTATCTCATTATGTAAGTGTAAGCCTTCTGAAAAAGAAATGCAGAAGGGAGGCTTTTTCATTTTAGCTTCTTTGAATGCATTTGCCTTTAAAATTTCTGTTTGAATTAATTCTGGGCTAAGTTCCTAAGTCAAAAATTTTTGTGGATGTTTGAACACTGAAAAAGGTTTTATCCCTGAGCTGAACTTTGAGGTAGGTTGTATTGAACTCTAAATCAGAACATTCCTACACTTTGGGTGTGGAGCCAAGCTTTATAAATTAGATATGTGGCTGGAGATAATCTCATGAGTGGAGGATTAGGTGAGACCAGAAATACCTGCATGTGATTCCCACCAGTGCCAAGATTTCAAGGTAACTTCTGTAAGTTCTTTTCTCAATGATTCAGTTATTTTCTGTCTGTAAAATACTGTCTTGAGATATTGTTAGAACAAATATGTTTACAATTTTGGATTCTATAATGAAAATTATAATTCTATCTGAGATAACGTGTTGCTATTGATTCTATCTATTTTATGTATTTCTATACAAAATACAGTTACTTTTTTAATATATATGACAGACACTAGGAATGGAAGTAAAGAGTAACTTTTTAGATCATATTAGGAGCCAGGAAGTCCATAAGCAATCTATTAATAGCTGTTACCTGCTGTAAGAACAACACAGCAAGACTCAAGTCATCTGGAAGGTTTCTGCAGTGCTTTGATACTAGCTTCCCTCTACTAGTACTCCTCAAATGAGCCAGCTAACTGAACACAACTAAGTCCATGAAACAGGATGGGCTGCACTTGTGAATGCTGAGGGAGCTGGTTTATGTCATTGTGAGGACAGTCTCGATTATCCTTGACAAGTCCTGATGGCTGGGAGAAGTTCCTGAACACTGGAAGGAATCAAATGTCAGTCCTTTGTGAAGTAAGATATGGGGAACTACAGACCTGTTCATTGTCACCTCAGTCCCTGAAGGTGATGGAGCAGGTAATCCTTGAAACCTTTTTCCAAACACATGAAGGACAAGGAGGTAATTTGAATCAGTCAGCATGGATATATGAAGGGAAAAACATTTCCGATCTCATGCAGTTCTGCAAAAGGAAGTGCAAAATCCTGCCTCTGGGGAGAAATAACGCTATGTATCAGTACACAATTGGGAGTGACACCTCTGGAAGGCAGTTCTGCAGAGAAAGAGCTGGGAGTCTTGGTAAACAACAAGTTGGCTATGACCCAGCAACGCACCCTGGTTAGAAAGAAGGCCAAGAGCCTCCTGGATTGCATTAGAAAGATTGCCATCAGGCTGAGGGAAGTGGTTCTTGCCCTCTGCTCAGCACTGATGAGGCTGTGCTTGGGTGCTTGGTCAAGTGCTGGGCTGCCCAGTACAAGAGAGGTGTGGACTTGCTGGAGTGAGTCCAGTAAAGGACACAAAGTTATTAAGGGCTTGGAGCATCTTTTGTAAGAGGAGAGGCTGAGACAGCTATGGCTGTTTACCTTGGAGGAGAAAAGACTCAGGGTGATCTTACTGATGTGTAAAAATTCTTGATGGAGGGGCATGCAGAAGATGAAGCCAGACTCTCTTCAATAGTGCCCACTGACAGGACAAGAGTCAATGGGCACAAGCTATAAAAATCCATGAAATTAAATCTGAATAGCAGAAGACAATTTTATTGTGTTGGTGGTCAAACATGGGAGTAGGTTGTCCAGAGAGATTGTGGAGTCTGCATCTCTGGAGATATTTAAAACTTAAGTGGACACAGTTCTGAGCAACCTGCTCCTGACGCTGACTGAAGAGGGAAATTTTTTAGATTAGATAATCTCAAATGGTGTTGGTGATGATCTTCCCAATCAGAACTCACCCAAAATTCTACCATATTCCACCCCGTACCACAGTGTTAGGACATGTTTAATTTATTGAGACAGAGAGAACAGACCCACATACTGAGCCAAAAGGATTGTTTTGTATTGCACCTGGTATTCCTTTCAAGTCACCTAGTCAAGTCCTGACGGAGCCCAGCCCTGCTGGCTTTGAGATCTGATCATATCACACCCCAAGGTCATGCAGCATCAAGCATTTTGTATGGATATCTTTGGTAGTGTGCTGAAAGTAATAGTCTGTCATGTGCAAGTATTAATTACTCTACATGATAAAATATTTGCAATGTGAAACTATTTTTTACTATCCTAATGGAGAACCATGGAAAATTGTAGTTTACGTTCCTGCCTTTGTGTGAGATAATGACAGATTATCATAGTCAAAAATCATGTTTTTTCATATAGAACACTGAAAATAGCTTACAGGTGTGTGAAATCTAATTAGAAACATTCAATGTTATCTGCATAATGTACAGATAATTGAAAAGGTTTCTGATTTATAAGTAACTTCTAACTTGAAGAAAGTATGAATGCATTCACATTTTAACTTGCTGCACATGTATTTGTACCTTTTCTAGTTTATTCCACTTGTTTTTTAGTGACTTTAATTTATCTCCCTTACCAAAGTATTAGGATACTGTGGTAACAGTCCAAGATGCGAATCAGCATTATCTGTTGGATAGTTGCAGTAGAAAAACACCGCTTGTTGAATTTCCAGTCACTTCTTCATTAATTATTATTTATATTGCCAGAAAATCTAAGAGTTCCTGTTAGAGAATTAAAATAAGCGTCATAAGTTAGAATTAAAGGGTGCTGTTCTTGTAAATTTTTAGAATCAAAATAAGGAAAAAGACAGAAGATGGATACTATTTCTGTTATCTTGGGGCAATTTGAATAAGAATGAGATGATGTGGTAGAAAGTGCCTTCAGAATATCTCAACACGCAGTTTCTTCCTGTAGATACCAGAGGTCTGAGTGGAACTTGGAGAGAGGAGATCGAAAATGTTTATACACAGTTTCTTCTTATAATTAGAGGAAGCGTGGGAATTCATGGGAATATAAGTGAACACATCAACCAGGGTTTAATTAGGATGGAGATAGGCTGTGTGTACTGGATTGACTTTTGATCCACGAAAGTATTCCATATCTTCCTTTAACATAACCCAATATATAAAAAGGGTGTAGATAAGAGAGTACACTCTCTTCTTCTTCCGGCAAGGCTGGGGAGCAGAAGGTTCCTACATTGATCCTGTTTGCTGCTGAGCCTGCGGAAAAATTTTTAATGGGTCAGATTTGGCCGTCCAACTCTCCACGGGGGAGGTGGCGTGGTGAGATTTCATTAATTCTTTACTTTGTTAATTACTGGGTGTTATAGTTGTATGCTGGGTGTTATATAGATCCTTTTTGTCCTTTTTCCCATTTCCCTTCCCCTCTTGCCTTGCTCCATTGCATATCCTTGCAGTATAGTTGTTCGTATTTAGAAAAATACAGAAATATATATAAATTTAGTGTGATTTTGGTTTCTTCCATATTTTGTTTTCCTTTGAAAGGGGGGAAGTTTTGGGAGAGAGGCAAACCAGCTCACTGTGAAAGGTTTGGAAGTGCAGATAGATGGGTAACCTGGAAGTGCAAAGATAAGAGAGGCCTTGGTTGAAGTTTTGCCCACGTTTAGAGACCTGAACAACAGACTGAGTCAATGGCCTCAATGAGAGAGAAAAGACAAGACTGGCATGTTTTTATATTGTAAGTTAAGAGCTCTTGTAGAGCTTGTTAAACATAGCATAATAGATCTACTATTCCTTGGAGATGTCAGCTAGACAGGCTGCAGTTTTCGTTTGGACAAGGAGGTTAGAGAAACTCTGTGAACTATTAGTGTTGTAATTAGAATCAGTTGCTGAATCTGTGTTTGCAGATCAGTTTCTTCAGAAATATGCTGTCCTAGTTTAGCTCCCTGGTCTACAGCTGAAATGCTGGGCAGTGTATTCCCAGTTCCTCCTCCACCCCAAGGAAAGGGGAAAGGAATAAGACAGAGAGAGAGACAGACAGACTGACTGACAGAGAGGGAATGGGTTGGGAAAACAAAACAGAACAAATCAAAACTGAAACAACTTTAATGAAACAATAACAATCAAAAAGAAAGATAATTATGTTAATTAGAAAATAATGAAATATTTACAAATATATACAAACCCAATATTGAGCTCCCCAGTAATGATCACGTCACCACTGATACTGCAGTACACGCACTGGGAAGTCCCAGACTGTGCTCAGTGGCAGTCAGGAGGAATGGATGAATTGGGATTGAAGGCAGAAAAAATGGATTGAGTCTTCCTCAGACACTGGCCATAGAGGAAGAGATCTTGACCCTTGTGATCCCTCAGCTTTATACAGAATATGCTATATATGGAATGGAATACTTCATTGGTCAGTTTGGAGTCAACTGTCCTATCCCATCCTCCCTGCAGATGCAACTCTTTCATTTACAGCATTCTACCAACTTCAGCAGTGGCCTTGGTTTCTATAGGAATAAGTATCAGCAATGGCCTTCCTGCATACTATCCTTACTGCTAGCTGGTAATAATTATAAATATCAAGCATTATCACTTCTAAAAGCAGAGACTGTCTGAAAAACATGTTAACTTCATAAAATGCAGGCACTTAAGTTTATCTGAAGAATTAGAGAATTGGTTCTGTTTTAGCTACATGAGTAGAGCAGAACTTTGCAGAGGCTTGACATCCAGTCTATTAGAGTCTCTCTGAATTTCCAATAGGAAATGTTTGATATCAATTACCAGTTCCTTTCTGTTTTTTTTCAACCCTTTGTGTCTTTTTAGAAGCCCTTCTCAGTGTAGAGGCTCCAAAGGAGGAGCCAAAATTCCTTTATATCTCTTCAGTGACTAGATATTTTGGTGGGATCCATCAATGATGTAGCAGCCGTGGAGTGGCCTTGGATTGTTATTCAGTAAGAGGAAGAAAATGTGGATGATCAGAGAAGTGCAAAATGCTACTCTAGAGTTACAAAAATACCAAGAAATATTCAGGAAGCCAGATTGGTGCTACGTTCTGGTATCAGTATCTTAAATTTACAAGTAAACCTCCTAATAATGTTTGGATTTCACTCAGCGTGCTTAGTTTTGCTCAGCAGGTTAGCATTTGCCATGATTTGCACTGGATGATCTTGGCCACATTTGCATAATCCCACTGACATAGCCCATGGTTTGGACAGTTCAACCGTTAAACACACAACAGTTTGTAGTCAAAATATTTTGACACGTGAAATGTGCTCATTCAGGGTTTCCTTCAGGGTGTCCTGCCTACCGCACTCTGACTTGGGAACTGTTGCCAGAGAGAGACACCTCTGGGGGATGCTATTTGTTCAGAGTAACAACCATGCCCATTCTTTGATAGAGAGTGGTCATCCTCGTGCAGATCAAGGGAGAAGGAAGGGTGAAATCTGAATAGAGTGATTTGGTGCTTGAAAAACAGAAATCCTCCAACTTGGAATGTTCAAAGCCATTTAGGACAGAGAACTGAAATGGTTTCTAAGGGGTAGCTCTGTCCTGGTGTTTGAATTAGTTAGGTCATAATTTCCTTGTTTCTCTAATTCTACATTCTTTTATGTACTTATCAGTTCTTCATAGTTGTTGCATACAGACAGCACTTCCATGCCTGGCGATAGCTGTACTCCTTTGTGTTTACAGGGGTAAAATAAATTGTTTGAAAAATAGCTGGTTGTTCAAGTGAGACAACTGAAGTGTCTGTCTCTTGTTCCACTGTAGTTGCCTTGCCAATGGCATCGGATCTGCAATTATATGATGTGACACAGAGCAGCATGAGAGCGAAATGGAAGGGAGTAGCGGGCGCCACAGGTTACATGATCCTATATGCTCCCCTCACAGAAGGACTGGCAGCAGATGAGAAGGAGGTGATGTATTGAGCTTTCATTTGAATAGCAATTATTCAAAAAATAAACCTTTTAAAGAATAAGCTAGTACGTGGCCTTTAGCCTCCCACTTGATCAGCAAACACTTTGGGTTTTTTTCCATGACTGCCTTAAGTACTTTATGTGTTACAGGCTATGAATAAAGTGCAAATATCAGTTGATTATTTTAATATGTCATTGCTATGAGAATGCAACAATTTCAGCTTAATTAAAGTGACTGTTTTGAAATTACATGTGAGATGATACTCATCATATAAAACTAACACTCAGAGGAAGAAGAAAATGAAGTAAAACTAAGATATTTTCTAAGTGTGTTATCAGAAGAATATGAAGTTTAGCCTTTGCTTTTGTCAGGACTTTTAAAGTAAATAAAATTTGCAGTTGTGACCTTTATTGATTTTCTTTTAGTTCTGTTCAGATTTAAAATAAATTCTCTCCTTCAAAAGTAATTTTTAGTTGGTGCTTTTAGAAGGAAAAGGAGGAGGGACAGGAGTCCAGTCTTCCATTACTGAAATAGTAAAAATAGTAGCCTTTTCTAAAGTTGCTAGCATAGTTCCAATGGAACTTCTGGTCTGGGATTTTAAAAGATTTTATGCTGAAGTTTAAATACATATAATTAAGATAATGTACAGCATCTGTGTTCAAGAACACTAAAAAGCATGCATGAGCACGCAAACTTGTGTAGAGTGTAGGAAGCTACTGAAAGCTCGCATGAACTTGTGCTCTCTGCTAAATGAGTGGCTATGAGCACATAATTCTGTCAAAAATGGGGCCTCCCTGAAAAGTAGCTGATTCAGGAGAACTAAGCCTTCCCCTGAAGACACACATTTTTCAATAAATAAGTCAGTCCATGTTAACAGTGAAGAGGTGGAGGAGGAAAATCATACACACCTTAAATAGCAACGAATCTGAATGTCAGCTTCCACAGATATCAATTCCTCCTGTGAAATTTCAGTCCTGTGACCAAAGATGAGACAAGATTTAGCTGGGAATGAAAATGTCTTAGGAGGTGCATGTTCTATAGAGGACTATTTTGTCATTGCTAATGTGACAAGTTACTTATAACATCCTCTTACCTGTTTGTTGACTTTTGACTTTTTGACAATTTTGTTCTTTTGACTATTGTGCAAAATCCTAAAATGGGCTGAGTTCTGCTGACACAGTATCAGATAAATGCTCAGAAGACCACTTGATCACATACCTAATTTTGTGTGTAAATAGTATTCTTCTCCATAGTGAGTTAATTTCGAAATAACGTGTCTTTTTTTCTTCATTTCTTAGATAAAAATTGGAGAGGCCTCAACAGATCTTGAACTGGATGGACTATTGCCAAACACAGAATATACAGTCACAGTTTATGCCATGTTTGGAGAAGAAGCTAGTGATCCCCTTACAGGACAAGAAACTACATGTAGGTAGCACATATCTGTACTCACTTCGGTGTTGTTAAAACTTCAGAGTAATCTTTGCACATATTACAACAGATATCTGATTTTAAAATCTGATTTGAATAGTCTGTAGGGCAAGGTCTTAACTGAACGTAATTTTCTCAGTATGAATACTAAATTTATAGAGGATGAGGATGTGAGTTTCTACCAAACTCCTTGTTTTTGGAATAGGATTGTGAACTCATCTCTCTTGTTGGTAGTAGTGCAGTGGACACCCCCGTTGATCTTGATGGAACTACTGACAGTTTTCTGAACTTGCTGAAGAATGAAGGTCACCACGTAGAGCTACGGTCACCACATAGCCTCCTGTAGCCAGAATACCAGGTGTCTGGGGGACCCTACTCAGATGTAGAAGTTCATTCCTCTGGCTCTGTAGTAGAATACAGAGCAAAAAGAAGCAAAGAGAAAGTTTCTGTCCGACCCCTGCTGCCTAACATCTGGTCAACAAAGGGTTGGAAAGTGCCTGTGCACTCACGATAGATGGTGTGTTTTTAATAAGCAGCAAGAGCTTTGCCAGCTAAATTCTGTCCTGTGCTAACTGTACACAGCACTGTATGTCAGCTCTCTAGATAGCCTCAGCGTTTGGAAGACAAAGGAATTGAAAATAAGTGACTGTGACGCTGCGATATTTCTGGCACTGTATTCGGTGACATTTCCGTTGCTCCCAGATGTGGAGTGATTGCTTTCTCTTAGTTTGTGCTCCTGGCACGGGTAAGCCAGTGTGAAATACACTTGTATTTAATAGGTGAGAGAAGTTCAGGCATGCAAGTGCTAAGAAAAATGCGAGAGCAATTGCTTGTAAGGTCAGCCGCTAATGGTGGAAGAAGCTCTATGAATGCTGTTAGAACTGGCTCATCTCCCAGAGGACAGTTGTAGACAGACAAGCATCAATAGTGAACTACTGAAACTTGGGCATGTTTGTGGATATGAAATGAGTGCAGAAAATCTTAACACTTAGAGAATCAAATCTTTGGTCCCTTGGCTCTTTCTCCTGCTCTTCATCTCTCATTCCTTCTTCTATTTTTCCCCTTTGTTTTTGGTCAATATCTGCCCAATACCTGATTTTCACTTATCCTAAACAGTAGTTTATATCATTTATGACTGTGCCAGCCTGAACTGACTTCTTGCAGTAAGGTCTCGGAGGCTGCACAGCTCTAAACGTGGCTAACACATCGGATGGAAGATCACATGCAAATTCCAGATATATTGGCAGAAGCTGAGGATTCATGACTGCAGTGTTTGATCACAGAAGCTAGTAACATATATTAGCCAGCCCAACATCACTGCTGTTACCAGACCAGAATAAAAAAACCCTAGCTACCCTGCAACCTTCATTTATTTTTAGGGTGACTCATTGCAGCCAACTCTGACTGGTCTTTAGGTCTATAACATGAAATAAGATTGATTCTAACCTTCCATATGCAGCTATTCAACAAGCCCTCTTCTAAAAGGCTTTGGTTGATAGGGCAGTGGGGCTATCTGAGCGGAAAGAAAGGTCTTGGTGAGCTGAATTGTCCCACTTGGTCAGTGTTCAGTGATGTTTGCCCTGCCGAGAATCAGATTTAAGATACTTGGGGTATTTTTTGTGGGTTTTTTCCCCCCTTTTCAGTGTGATTATTTCTGACTTGTAACTAATGAGTAGGCTACCTAGTATTTACTTCGTAGAGCATATATCTGCCTGGAGAGTGATCCACCTAGTTTGCAGTAGTAGTAGTATGTGTAGTATCTGATATTCTGTATTTAGTAAATAATATTATCCTACACACTGTTTCATCTCAGTTACAGTTGTGACACCTTTTTCTGTGCCACGCAGAGGCAGGATCAGCAAGTTTATTCTACAGTGGGGTTTCTTTTTGAGACCAGGATTTAGCCAAAACTTACTGTAAATATCATATAACTCTGGCAGTGGACTGCCTGTCTGATTGATAGCGATGTTAGGAGGTTGGTTCCAAATGAAAAGAGCTGAGACTGAAGCATTGTGTGGTATGGTTGGATGGTGAGATGAAGTGCATTCCATGGCTGACAGAGGGTAGAAGGGAAAGCGGGCACGTGATACTTACTTCACTAGACTTTGAGGAATATACTGAATGCCAGAAAGCATGGCTAACCCATCTAATAGAATTTCAACGTGTTCCTGTCTTCTCTTTCCTTATAGCCAAGTTGACTATGACTGTTCCTAAGCTGGCTAGGTGTTTGCTTGCAGACTCTGAGTTGATATATGGCCTGACTAAAGATCTCACATAATATATATGGGGATTGTCTTTTGCTTTTTCTCATATGCCTTTGTGTGAGGGAAGCAACTTCTGAAGTGATGATATTTATCTCTCCGCATGGACTGGTGAGGAGCGTATGTGTGAAGGCAGGGTGGGTAGTGAAAGGTTTCAAAATTCAGAGGAAATCAACAGATGCTGGGCTAATACAGAACCTACTGCTGAGAGCAGCAGACAGCACAAATTGCTTTCTCTGGAATAAAGAGAAGAGGATGCAATCTGAGACTCCTTCTTGCATTATCTAGTTTTCCTTTAACTCATGACAGTCAAGGAATAATAGTATATAAATATGGCTTTAACTGGAGTTGCCCTTAGGAAACAGCTTCTTTGTGTAATAAAAGACGAAAGGTTAAGCAGAAGTGAAAAATTTAGCATATATGCAGATCTTCTGAGCTCGTTATGCTTTTTGACCAACCTACCCTTATGTCAGGGACTTTTAGGATTCAGAAAGTTTTTTTGCCAAAATACTGCTGTCATGAAATATTTTGCTGGGATACTCATGCAAAACAAATGAATATAGGATAAAGATATAGTTGAATTAAAATAATTTATGCAAATTTATTGCGAGTATTGTGTAGGTTACACAATATATGCTATGAACGATAACATAATTTTTTTCTTTGCAGTAGTAGTTGAGATGCACTTAGCAAGACTGAAAGCTCTGTTTCAGCAAAGAGCTAAGCCATTTTACCTGCCTTTAAGCACTTGTATAACTCCATTGATGTAGATCTTTTAACATAAATACTGATAATACAAATTATTGAATGGAAAATGTGCTGTTTATTTTCAAGGCATGAAAAATTTCACAACTAAAACCTGGAATCACTTTAATGGTTTTCTGCCTTTCCTTTTCAAGTGCCTCTAAGTCCACCAGCAAACTTGAAGTTTTCTGATGTTGGACACAGTACTGCTAAGTTAACATGGGACCCTGCTTCCAAAAATGTAAATGGCTATCGTATCATGTATGTTAAAACTGACGGAACAGAAACAAATGAGGTAAAGTATTAGCTTCTCCCTTCCCTTAACAACTCTCAGGCCTCCCCAAACTTTTGTAATTATGAAGAGTAACTTTTATAAACAAAAGCTACCTTGCAAGCTGTAACAAAAGATTTGCTAAAGAAATTTTTGCAACTAAGAGTTTACTTAATATCGAATATACAATTGGAGTGGATCATGTGGGGCAGGACAGTACTCAGAACTTCTTAAACTGTCATTGCTAGCACACATAAACTGGAGAAAGCTACTCAAGTGAACAATGGTTTATAGGTGCAGGATCTTGACTAAATATATGGTATGGAAATATTTATTCTTGATTCAGTCCGTGTAGCAAATCATTCAATATATGATACGTCATTCATTCAGAAAGAGTATCCGAAGGCTTATATTGAAAACTCACTTTCTAGAAAGAGTATTTGGCTTGAACAGAATGATAAGATGTTACCAAGATGTTCTAACTTAGACTTTTGCACTTAATAATTTACTTGTGCAATATTTAGTTTTGCCTTGTTCCTAAAGGTGATTTATAATAGATTTTACAGCATAAATTCTATGACAGAATGAAAACCAAGATGGAATGATAGTAATACAGAAATCTGCAGTAAATAGATCCAATTATAAAAACAGGCCAGATCTCTTATAAAATAATGGATAAATGAGTCCTCAAAAAAAGTCTTTAATAGTAATTATGTGTAATTGTGTTTCTTCTGGGACGTATCTGGTCTTTCATCCATTCAAAGTGGAATATTTGTATTAAACCTGAAGAAACTGTTTCCAAGTTTAGAAGAGAACATATTTGTGCATTGTTTTGTCTTTTTTTCTGCTAGGTCCCTTAAAAATTAAATTAGAAATCACTTGAGCTCTTCCTACTATTTATGCTTAATATGGATGATATGTCTGTACTCTTCACAATGATATTTGAGCAGCTCAGGCTTGTGATAATATACTTCATAGTGTGAGTGAATGTTCAGCAGTTTTTTATCTACCTCTTAACTTTTCCTTTATGTCTGTTGAAAGAGGAGGTGACGCTTCTTTGTTTGCTTTGCATTAGTAGCACTTCCTCTGTGGTGCGGAGCTAATGCGACACTGAATAGTTGGACTGATAACTTGTCAGTTTATACAGCTTTGAGTTTTATATCCCTGGCAAAGTCATGTTAACTGCAGCCTGGATAGAGACCAGATGAAACTGTCATCTTTTCTCTTGAGAAATGTTAAACATAATGGCTTATGCGATTATCCATGATAAGGAACTAGATTCAATAGCCCAGAAAGTTCCTTCTCAGTCTTAGATTCCTGTGCAGTGCTGATATATTAGCTGGTGAATTAAGCTTACTCAGGCTGTTCTCTCCTTTCCCCTAGTTTGTCATAAACAAAATTTTCCTTTTATTGTTTGTCTATGTTAATTAATTTTGTCAGATTTTATGGCCTTGAGTTAATACTTCCTCATAGTTTCACAGAATTTCTCTGCTAATTACATTATATTCTCTTTCCGTATCATTGTTACCCAGCAGAATTTCAGACACTAATAATGTGAAGTGTATGATCAACATCTATTGCAAATTATGCTTTCTCTAGGTGGAAGTTGGTCGTGTTTCGACCCATACTCTAGAAAGTCTGACATCCCTTACAGAGTACACTGTTGCTATTTTCTCCCTGTATAATGAAGGACAGTCTGAACCACTTACTGGCAGCTTTACCACAAGTAAGTATTGCTGATCTTTTGAAGGCTTTCCAAGAATCTTTATACTCTCTTGTTTTACTGGAAAGCAAGACCAATAACAGCAAGTGTCTTTGGTTGTGAATTCAGATATATGGAATGCTTTCTGTTATTTTCATTGGAGTTTTTTACTTTTTTTTGCATCCTTACATACGGGAGTAATCTCTTGACATCATGAAAACATTTGTGTGGATATGGTTCATTTCTTAAATTTTTCCACAATCAGCCATTTTAACGCATATTTTATTAAAATTAGATGGTAAAGCATTTATCTCCCCAGCTTTCAGAAGCATCATTCAGTCTGATGGCTGAAGTGGGGTAAGTTTTGATTCATACATTTAACCAGTGAACTATCTAATAAAGAGTAGAACCTTATATACGTACAAACTGGGACACCAAAAGGATAAAATAGAAAACATGTAAGGCTCCTGTTGTTCATTTAGCGCAGTTATAGTTTCTGGAACTGTGGTTTTGCATTAAACAAATATCTGATGACACTTATTAATGCTTTCCAACATAACAGTAGGAAGAGACAGACTTTGAGGGAGGAAAATGAAACATGAGATCAAGAGGAAGGAGTACATTTACTGAACAAGAGTTTGATACTTACATGCAAACTGACAGGGAAATGCACACAGAGTCTCTGGAAAGGGCGGAGTTTGGGACTTTGCTTTGAGGTAGAGGAAAAGAAAAGAGCATGGTGCATAGAGATCTGAGCAAAGGAAAGGGAGTGAGGGTAGCGTGGAGCTCCTTCAGTGGAGGAAAGATAAGGAGGCCTGTACAGTTAGAGTAGATAAAGAGCATATTTTGAGTGTGTTCCTTTTGCTCAACTACAAAAACACTTCCCTAAGTACAAATGAGCGTGCAAAGTATCTGTAGTGCCTTTGCGATCTACTTCACACAGCATACTCTTTGTAATAATCTGCAAGTAAAATGGTACATGCTTGCTGTTACAATTTATGCAATTCTCAGAATAACTTACTCTCACTTTTCTTTTGCATAATACTTTGCAGAAAAAGTTCCAGCTCCCCAGCATTTGGAAATAGATGAAGCATCAGCAGATAGCTTTAGAGTCAGTTGGAAGCCCACCTCCTCAGATATAGCTTTTTACAGATTGGCATGGATCCCTTTGGATGGTGGAGACTCTGACGAGGTGAGTTGCCTTGATTTTCTGAGGGAATTCCATTTTGAGGGCACCTACGCTACAACTTTTGCCAATTAAAAATGGTAAAATGGTTCATTGACCATTCAGTCTGCCCTACTGCAATGCTTTCTAAACTGAAATCAAACCAGTATTTCCATTTATTTTGAAGAGAAAATGAGGAGTGAAGAGATCTTTTGTGAATAATCATTCTAATCTGTAATGTGCCAACTGCCAAAGAATTAGCGTTGCTGTTTGATGCTACTTCAGTTTTCAGCGGTTCATGTTCTTCACTTTGCCGCGAAGATAATGACCGTAGCTAAGTCAGAGCATTGATATCCTCACATATGGCTCCACATTTGTCTAATGTGCTGTCCACCTAGGAAGCCTTAATGTTATGGAGGGAAAATTTACACATAGTTAATTTATTAGATTGTTCCTTTATTCCTTTTTATGGTTCTTTCTATCTCCCCTCTCTCTCATGTTGTATTTTTTGCTCTAGGCCCTTGTGCTCTTCTCCATAATGCCATTTTCATCACTCTTAATTTTTAGATTACTTTTCATCACTTTAGCTTTTCCTGGTTTATTTTCATTTTCGAAATAGAAAAAGGCAGACATAGTCTCTTCCCAAATTTTCATCTTGTGTAATCTGTCTCACTTCCTCTTTATCTTTCTTTATTCATTCTTTTGCCTTCTTTTGTACTCCTCTGTCTTATTGACTCTCTCAAAGATCTTGTTATCTTGGCATCAGCAGTGTGAAGAGAGGCCACAAGCTGTTTATCTGGGTATAGGACTCAGTGGGGCGGATGACATTTTCCTCCTGGCCCAAGGTTTCATGCATCATGTAATCATCCATTAGAACTGAAAGCAGTTGTTCCAGCTTAGCGTATGTGGTATTTTTTTGTAAATTTAGCTTAGCCTGATTCTTTCCTCACTTTCACCTACCTAGAAGTAGTCATGCAAGAAAAATAAATTACAGGAGTGAGCAGGGAAAAGAAGGAGTTGGCGGATGAGTGAGTGAACATAGGTCATCCCCTTGCATTTTCTCCTGTAGCAGGTGACCTGATCTGTTTCTGTTTAAGTTCTAGAGAGTAGTGAATCACTTTTAAGCCAAGTGCGTTTTTTAAGTGAGATTTGTGATTTGTGATATCTGTATTCCTTGAGTGTGAGAATAAAAGATAAAGAAATATTTGAACAGTTAAGGTTCCACTTGTTCATTGTATTCGCTAAGGACTGCTGGAGGCTCTGATATTTTGGTATGTTGAGATACTAAAAATGCCCGAGCCGCTTTCTTGTTCTTGCATGACCTCCCTAATGGGGTCAATCCTAGGATAGCACAATACCTCCAGGCTGTTGCCTCTTTAAGCTCCTTTCCCAGCTAAGTGATCAGTCATGCAGAGAAATGACGTGCACTCCCTCTGTCTTTCTCCCAAGACCCAGCTTGCCAGTTAGCTGGAGTTGCGGGGTGGTGGTGACAATTACACAGCTCTTGGCTTGCTTCACTGCCAGTGCTGATGGGAGGGGAGTGTTTAACTGGGGTGCTAGTGCTAAAGAGCCAGAAAAAATTTAAGAGTGAGCTTTTATTTCTAGGTTACAGTAGAGAATACATGCTGTTATACTGATGTGCTTGCTACTATTCTTGCTTCTGTTATTTGTCCTCTCCACTTGAACGTCCAGCACTTTGTGCTCTTTTTCTGTGGTCTTCACTCGGAGCTAAATTAGCAGGGAGTGGAAGGTGATGGAAGTTATACTTCAGAAAGTATACCAAAGTTATGTGTAAGATAATAACTGTGTATAGATATTTTATAGTGGTTAGACACATGGCTAGAAGCTCTGGGGAACTGGAAAGGAAGGTATTACTTATACCTGCTTAGAATACAGCTAGACTCACTCAAGCTTGTTCCTGAAATTTTCCCCCAAAAATCTATGCCAGAAATTGTGCAGTGTGGGGTTCCTAACTCATTATTTGGTAGCTGTAGAAGACATGGTCCCAACTAATTTATTTCTGCTTTTGTTTTGTGTGTCTGAGTTCAGAAGGTCTGTGATTATTTTATGAGTCCCTCTTCCCTGAGACCAACTCTGGAAATCTCCTTTGACAATTACAAGTATAAAGTAGGATTCACTGTTTCTGCTAACCACTGTGGTAGATTTTATGCTATTGTTTCATTTCCTTTACAAGACTTACTTTGACTCTATGTATGCAGTGGCCACCTTTAAAAACCTGCTGGTATTATCGTAGGGATTGTAGTATCTGCATAATCTAAAAAATATTCCCAAAACCAGTCAACCCATCTTACCAGAATTGCTGCTCAGGCTCCACGCATTCTGCTTTAGCTTCAAGTCCTGTCCAACTGTAGGTCTCTTCCAATAAAATAAATGAAAAAATCTGAAGTGAAACCTTCTGCTTACAGTTAACATTGCATGTGTATCTTTTGCTGCTGTCATAGGTAGAAAAAAAGGAGAATCGATATTTAAAACATCACACTATATACCAGATTTCTCATCAGCACATCTCCCCTAATCCTGAAGTCTGCAGCAAAAGTTCTTTCAAGTTGTATTCAGATGTACAGAACCGTAACTTGGATTATAATTCTGGTATAGTAAAGCATTTTGTAAGGCTGTGGAGGCACTGAATACAGTTGTCACAACAATACTTGAGTGGTAGAAATATGAATGGAAGTTCATCTACCCTGTTATGTTGCTGTCTCTGATGAATGTTTTGAATTGTAGTGATATTCAATAAAATGCATATGGTCAACTTTAGCAGTTAATTACTTGTGGGTGAAAGTATAAGACTACGTATTAGAATAATCAGGCCAGCCACAAAATAATAAATACATTTAAAGTATTCATAACTATTTTCAAATGTTCTTAATAGTGTTTTTTCCAGATGTACTCTGTAATAATTTTTATTTCAACGTAGCTAATAAATTCTTTGGGCAGACCTGAGTGTGGATTTCCTTTATTTTAAAGGACAATCCATTTTCCTTTATTCATTTCAGTCAATTCATATAAAGTAATCAAATGCAGAATTGATTTTCTTTTACTCTTGCTGTGTTACTTAGGTTGTCACAAATGGAGACGCAGACAGTTACGTCATTGAGGGTTTGTTGCCCAACACAGAATATGAAGTTTCTTTGCTTGCAGTTTTTGATGATGATAGTGAAAGTGAAGTTGTTGCTGTTCTTGGAGCTACATGTAAGACAAAGTCTTTATTGTATTTTTGAGATATTTAAGTGATTTAAATTTAACGCATGTATCATATTTAAAATATCATCCATATTTGGATAGCTTTAATATTGAAGAATGTGGTGGTTTAGCATCAGGACTTTGCTGATTTTACTTTTTGCTTTTCTTATATAATAGTATGTGGTAGATGACATTGAATCAAAATGATAATTTGGCTTCATCTAAGCTGTGGTATTAATAACATTTAGATCTAGGTAGATGTTTTTCCATTCTGCATTTCAACATTTACTTTTTGTACAGGGACCCTTATGAGAAGATACAGTAGATTTTGGGGGAATCAAATGTTTTAAAGTAAATAATTTCTTATACAAGAATTTCATTTAAGATATTTGGCATTTGCACTGTACCCTTTTCTTCTTTATTTATGTAATTTATATTCACCAGAGGTGAATTCACTCTTGGTTGAAATAGTGCTGCAAAAAGCTTGCACAGGCATCCTGTGACATTGGAACAGCTGCCCAGGGAGGTGGTTGAGGCGCCATCCCTGGAGGTGTTTAAAAGGCAGGTAGATGAGTTTCTTAGGGATATGGTTTAGTAAAGGGACAGGTATGGTTGGACTTGATGATCTCAGAGGTCTTTTCCAACCAGATGATTGTATGATTCTATGATTAACGTGGATCTAACAAAGAGAAAACTTGAAAATCATGTGCAGTGTAGTTTGTAGTTTGTGTTTGACTAAGATTCCAGGTAGATTGCTTTACCCATTCTTTTTTATGGATAGTGACTTGGTAAAGTAAACAACTATATTTTTCACGTGTAAATTTAAAAAAATATTTGACTCTTTGTAATTTAATTACGGCTTAATTTTCAACCTTCTGTTGAGACAAGAAACCCTTATCCATCCTAATGATGCTGATGTTGCCTAGTGTTGCTGAGTGTACTTTCTGGTTTTTTACTTGGACAGAAATGAAGCACCCTTAAAAAGCTTTCAAGTTAATTAGCCTGACAATCTGAAAAAATGGTCAAAGTGGAGGTCATTATGTATAATTCAGCCACAAATGTGAGAAACTATATGTATTCTTACTTAATTGAACGGCTTATAATTATGTCTTATCTGTGGATCTAAGTGCTAATCCTGCAAATACATGTGCCTAAAGTAAATTAAATGAGTAGTTCCCTTGTATTCTCTGAAATGCCTCAAGTGTGTGGGATACTTGTAGGTGTGAGCACATGGTTTCATTGTCATAAATGTTAGGAATACAAGATAAATGCCATGAATTCCATGTCTTGTTGAATTTTTAGTGAGCTGAGTATTGTTTTTCAGTTGCAAGGACTACCGCAGTGCCTACCACGGTAACTACTGCCAGTACCACAGCTTCTAAGCCCACCACAGCAGGTAAACAGAATAAATATCGACAGTTTAAATATTGTTTAAATACAAAGAGCTAAGGCTCCCCTCAAGCACACCCAGATCTGGGCACTGAGCTGTGGTATCACTGAGAACCTGGTAACCCCAGTTTCTGATGGTCCATGCAGTTAGAACGCTGCCATGGCAGATCTTGTGGAGGTGCAGATCCCAGGCAAGGGACATCACCGGTGGAAGGTGCACACTATAGTTCTCTTACACCACTCTTCTGCATGCGGCCAGCTTCCTGCATGTTTTATACGGGGATGAGGAGCCACACTATAACATGGTGTAGGGACTCTGAATGATACCACCAATATGACATAGGAATACAGAGACTGATTTGGAAAATTCAGCTCCGTTTTCTCTTTCCCTTTATAAATACGATCTTGTAAGCTCTTCGGAATTTTGTTAGTTTTGAGGGTTCTGTTTGTTTTCCCTGGAATTAGAAAACTGACTTTTAAGGATCAACTGTTCTGGGTTATTTCTCTTCTGTAGCATTCTAGCTGCGCTGGAGTTTTGATTATTCTAAAGCTCCATAAGCCGAGTAATATAAATAAAGCATATGGGGTAATATATATTAATAGCAGTATAGTATAACTATAATTTTCTTAAATGATCAAAGTTTTTAAGCCCAAGTATGACTGATGTGTATTTTCTTGCCCCACCACAGATCTGCAGACCCACCATGAATTCAGTAGAGCTTGCAGCTACCTGGTGATTTTAGCACAATTTTAAATCTAAAAAAGAAGTTGAGAAAATATTATTATTTTTTTTTTGCTTTAGTTTTTCGAACAGGAATCAGAAATCTTGTTATAGATGATGAAACAACATCAAGTCTGAGGGTGAAATGGGACATTGCAGATTACAATGTTCAGCAGTTCAGAGTGACATATCTCACGGCAAAAGGTGACCGTGCTGAGGAAGCGGTAAGAATGGTCTGTATGGATTTTGTGTACAGCTTCATAAGCTTGAAATGTTTGTTTAATAATTGCCAAGGCATAGTCTCTCCTTATATGACACTTCGGTGTAAAAGGTCCACAGTTGTAGTCGCATAGCACCTGCTGTGCTGCAGGCAACAGCAGTCAAATGTGAGATCAAGGCTCAGTTACACAGATGTTTAAAGAAGTCATAGATAAAAGACTGGCTTCCTGTCCTCTTTTTTTTTGTTTGTTTTGGGATTTTTTTTGGTTTTTGGTTTTGGGATTTTTTACTCCTAGGCCACTTTCTATCCTGCAATTGTGTTTTAACAACTCTTAAATGTTTGTACAGGACAGTCTTAAGTATTTTTTTTTCCCACTTCAGGAATCTTGCTCCTTCCCTAAGTCTCATTTTATGCTAAAACAGTGTAATTAAAGTTCCAATGCAGAGTTTTCATACTGCTTGTTAACCCAAAGATGTCACAATAAGGACAGCACTTTTTAATCTAAGTGCCTAAGAATATTTATTTGTCTAATACCTTGTGATGATCAGAATTGATCTCACACAAAAAGGTTCTTGTGATTAAGATTTTGGAAAATACTTGAAAGAATGAGGAGTCCTACATATATTCTTTTGTGTATGGCAAATAATAGTAATAATAATAAAGCCCTAGCTGTATTCTTTTAAGATTTCACAATTTTTGAGATAATTTCAGAATTCTGTGAGGCCAAGTGCCTTTTTTTTTAACAATTGAGGAAACCTTAATATTGTAGTGCTTGGTTTCTACAAAAAATAAGTATAAAATTTTGAGATAGCTCTATGTGGATCTATTTAAGACATTAAATTGCATAGTTTATGGTGATTTCCTTAGTAAATAGATCAGAATGCAAAAATATTCCCCTATCATTCTCTTTCTGTGCCTGTCATGTGATTCACTTCAGTTCATAGAACAGTTACATTGAAAATATGGAATATTCTTTTTGATGTCTAGCAGCTGACATTATTAGGCTTATATCAGAATAAAAAGTATTAAAAGGAGTTAGTTTAATGTGATTTTTTCATTTTGGTTTTATTCCATGGTAGAAAATTACTTTTTAGCAGTCTCTTTCAACCATAATTTGAAAATGAGCTTTCAGTGTAGTGGTTTCCTTTTGGACTGAAAAATATGCTTTTGTAGTTCACCTCAACGTTATGATAGTGTAGTACATGACACAACATAATGGCACAAATTTTACTGTTCTTCTGACAGTAACATAAAGTTTCTGAAATTCCAATCCTGGATTTACTGTTTCGGTTCTGGGAAGTTGATCAAATTTAATTGGGTGATAAAAATATAGTTCTGTTTTAGTATTTGATGACTGTTATTTTAAAAGGAAATTAAAACTGTAGGACAGGTATTCAAATATTGGATATTAGAGTTGACTCAAAAGCTCATTAAAAAAAATTAGAAAATTGTATCCTGGATCGAATTCCACAAATTGCTTTATTTTAAGTACACTCTTAAGGTTTATTTTCTTTGGTCATAATTCAGCAAACAGATAACCATGTGTTTCATGGTTTGAAATTAATCACATGCGTAAATACTTCACTGATTACGTTTTAAACAGAAAAAAAATGTATTTTATCATGTGGCTTCAGGCACCTGAAAGGTGTAACACAGGTGTTAATAAAACAACACAGACAGTTTTTAGGGAATTGTTTAAGTATATTTCTTAAGCAGAACTCAAAAGTTTTTTGAATTCAGGCTTAAATATGCTATAGCGTGACAATTCTGTGGTGGATGCATAAGTTTTTTGGCTCTAATTTCAGTGATATAAATTTCAGTTGCTCCTCTCTTTCCATAAAAATATTAATAAGATTTCTAATTCTTGATGCAATTGGCTGAAAACCAGGGACTAGAAAATGTAATGGAATACTTTTCAATACAGCAGGGTCAAGCCATATATTGCATGTATGTTCTTGGGTGTGCTGTACATGGTGGAAGGATCACCTGTTTTTTTCTTCCTTAAAGCAAAGAACGTTTCTCATAGCTGAAAGCTATATTGCTCTGTAGAAGATCCCTGATGTGCACATGTGGAAAAGCGAGAGTTCTCAATGCTTGCATCCTCTCTTCTGAATAAGCAAAATAGTTGTTGGTTCTTTTTTCAGAAATTTGTGTTTTGTGCCTTGAGTATACGAGGAGTTCAGCATATTAATCTTTCGCACACATGTCTTTAGATGTTTTTGTCCAACTTTGATCGATGAATGAAGTACTTTTTTGATGAATCTCAGCACCAGGTTGTACTAGATTAATTTCCTTCTGTCTATCACTTGCCAAAATTTGAAGTAGTTTGAATGTGTCCTGGAGCATTAAAACGGATGAGAGCTTTCTTTTCCGAGTATACGCTTCAGAAAATTTTGCTCTTCTGTCATCACATGCATCAGTCTTCATTGAAATAACAAAACACTTTTAAGCTCAGTTTCTGTTCTTTTCCCTTGAGTTTAAAAGTTTTATAAGTCTCTCGACTTCTTGCCAAGTATCTGCGGTAGCTGGATCAGGTGGTAGATTCAAACAATGGACAAGGGGTAGGGAGAATCTAAAATATGAGTTTGGACCTAGAGACTGTTGCTTCCAACAACGTCATTTCAGAACACAGGAAACATAGGTTTCTCTTTTTTTGCCATGTCCACTCTGTGTGCTAAGTAACTCCCAGTCAGGCTTTGGAGGCTCTCCAAGATTAAAATTTAAATGGCAAGTTAAAAGATTGCAAGGCTTTACATGGGCATCTCTTGCAAAGCTTAATTTAGCATTTAGAAACGTTTGCTCTAGCACACTCGAAACAGCCTGGAGGGATTTCTACACATTCTCTACTTCTGCTGGGTTGTCTAGTTGGACTTCTGCTGCAGATCTTCCATGTTTCATGGCAGTTTGGGATCAAATGTATTATTCTGACTTGCTCAGTTTATGCTTCTTGATCTCCTGAATTAATTTTCCTTCCTCCTAAGGAAGGATAATTTTCTGTCTTCAAAGAGCATAACAATGAACCTTTGTTAATGGACATAAGTTTGGACAGTCATATTTATGTCAAGAAAAAATACAATAAGAGGATTTATTTTATTTGTACAGTAAAATCGTTTAAGTACTAACCATCTATACAGTACCAGTGGCTTACGGAGCTGTAGTAGCTCATAGGTTTAATATATAACTGAACTATCCCGTAGTCATGTTTTCTTTTATTTTACTCAGGTGTAGCATGTAGATCTGTTTAAAGGGCAGATAATTTAATTCTTTTATTTTACCATATAACATCAGAAATATTTAAAAATGCAGGCTACGCAGCAATAGTAGGAACATGGTGTCAGAAATCATGCAAGGTATAAAAAGATTTTGGCTCTAGCCAAATGGCTCGGTGATTTCTATTTCTCTGACCATGCAGGTAATGGTGCCTGGGAGACAAAGCACTCTTCTGCTTCAGCCTCTGTTGTCTGATACAGAATACAAAGTTACAATCACTCCCATCTATTCTGATGGGGAAGGAGTCAGTGTGTCAGCTCCAGGCAAAACTTGTAAGTACAAACTTTCTGCTTGTCTTTTGCCAGAATATGCATGAAGAAAGGCTTACTCTTTGGCCTTTTTTTCCTTGGCTGTAGTAATACATTTTAGTGTAAATGTGGGCTTGTTTTGCATGACTTATATGACTTGAGCTTTATATTAATCTCCATCTATTGCTTTATTAAAAAAATGGATTGTTTCTAATTTACAAATTGTTTTACATTCAAACACTGTGAGTTTGCAGGATGAGTAATAAAGCTGGTAAGACCTTGATAGATTGCCCACCAAGGACAAGCCAACTAATGCAGAAAATGAAGTAAAGAATGCCTGCTAGGATAGTATCAAACCAACCATTGTACTGTTAAATTTCATTTTGTGTGAGGTCATTGCTTCCTAAAGGACGTGAGAAATGCTGCTGAACTTTTATAAAGTGATTACATTATCTCTAGATTTCTGACCAAGTACCAAAAAATTACTCAGCTGTAGCTTAAGTTCCCTCTCTACTGTATATTGTTAAAAAATCACCTCATTGTGTACTGCTAGTCATCATGGTATTTTATTGAATTATTCTCCTAATTTACATAAGTTTTGCCTAAATTGCTGTGCTGTTTGTGCAGACAATTAAACCACTTGTAAATCATTCCTTTGATTCCGTTTGAAAGCATTGTGTTCACAAGAGCAGGATTTATACATTAAAAACTTCAGTGCATTGGGATTGAAAGAAACAATGTAAATAAAAGATAATTATCTCTAAATAGTCTTCCATTAAAAAAAAATCTAGGGACAACGTTGTGAATTATTTTGGAAATTCATTGTTTGTTGAACCAAGTTGCTAATTAACCTTTGGTGTAACTTGGTATAACTTTCTTAAATATATCAACATTAATCCATTGGCCTAATGCCCAGGATGAATTTGATTAAAGCCTGTCATCCTGAGAGTTTCACCTGTAAATCTGAGAATACTGAGTATCACACTATTTTCATGTGCATGTCTTGAGTTTTATGCATACACTTGTATGAGATAAACTTTTAAAAGCTCAGTCTGGTTTCCTTTTAGTACCCCTGTCTGCTCCTAGAAATTTACGCGTCTCAGATGAATGGTACAATAGATTACGCATCAGTTGGGACGCCCCGCCATCACCCACAATGGGTTACAGAATTGTCTACAAACCTATCAACAGTAAGTTTTAAACTTTTTTCTTTTCTTTCTTTTTCTTGGTCATTTGTTTTTGACTGTACATTGTCTTGACATATTCTTTTGCCGAATTTTGTACTTAAGTCTAACAGTTGCAGTTACAGCCTTGAAGGTGCTATTAACTTAGGTGTCTCAAGCTTTGAGTATGAGTCACAGAATGATGCAGATTGCAAGTGATCTCTGGAGATCATCTGGTCTAACTCCCTGATCAAAACAGGGCAAGTTTGGAACAGGCTTCACTGAACTTTGTCCAGCTGAGTTTGTAACACCTCCAAGGATGGAGATTTCAAAACCTCTGTAAGCATCTGTTCCAGTTTCTGACTACCTTCACAGTGAAACTATTTATACGAATAACTAAACAAAATTTTGTCCATTTTCTCTTACCATCTCCCTGTTTGCCTCGGAAGAGATTCTGTCTCCATCTTCTCTACCTCATCCCTTTAGGAAGGTGTAGGCAGCAGTAAGATTCCCCGTAAACTTACCATCTTAAGGCTGATCAAACCCAATCTTCCAATCTGTCCTTTTATGTCATTTTACTATGACTCTTATTTCAGAGTCTACCTTTGCTCTTTTCCTGTTCCTCTCTTCTGTATTCGCCTATCCTTCAACTTCCTTCTTCTCACTGTACAAACAAAGCTTTATTTTCCTTCACTTCTCCTACTCTACACCTCCAAAATACTTGTCATTTTATGCATTGCCTATTTTGTCTGTGCTGCTAGACAAGGCACCCAAGCACCTTCAAATTTCTTTAGAAAAACGCAGTCCTCTGAGTGCAAAACACAAAAGTATGACCATTAAGGGATAAAAATACTGTTCAAAGACAATACTGTTGCCTGATTTCTGAAATATATTCAGGACAGCTAAGAGAAGTGACAAAGGAGCAGTTTGCTGTTCTGATTTGGGAAAGTTTTATTCTTTTCTATATTCATTATAATTTTTGCACAGTGTTAAATGATGCTGTTGTATAAGAGCCCCTTAGAGACACTATTGCTGGCTGGCATCTGCTGTCACCCCTGTTGGTCCTGGCACACCATGAGACTGAGGAGATCTTTGGCTGCCTGTTTAGGACAGTAGTAAGTCACTGAAGCAGAACAAAAGGGGCTTAACAGAAGCCAGTGTCTAGCCCTGCCCTAATGAATCCCACTGCTGAATTTCCCAGAATTTCCCAAGTGTGTTATGGCTTCTATCCATGTAAAGACTAAGCAGAGTGTCTTTGTTTTTGTGTATGGTAAAACAAAAACAAAACCAAAACAAACACAAAAGGCAAAAAAATAGCTGTAACTTTAGGAACACATGTAATTTTGTATGTGTCTTAATATTTGTTTTAACTACCTACTAATTCAATGTATAAGCAAATAATTCTTTAATGTATTTCAATTTTACAGTTCCTGGTCCTGCGTTGGAGACCTTTGTAGGGGATGATATTAATACCATTCTCATTCTGAATCTCTTCAGTGGAACAGAGTACAGCGTTAAAGTATTTGCCTCATACTCAACAGGCTTCAGTGATGCCCTAACAGGCGTAGCCAAGACCTGTAAGAGTGATTTCATGCTGTTCAGATCTCTAAGGCTATGTTTTCTATAACTATGGCTTTGCGCAGCTCCCTGAATAAATTTCCACATGGAAGACTTTCTCAGTTGTGTGCAGTTGTTTTCCTGACATGAAAGTCTGTTTTTTTGTCAAACTATATCAGGCTTTAATATAATCTACTGGACATTAGCAAGATGGGTTCATAGAGCAGAAGTTATTATTTATCAGCCAAACTTATTTGCCTAATAGTAGATATAAATCTCCTTAATGAAAAATCTATGTAGTCCTTTATTTTCCAGCTCCATATATATAACCTGATGTAGTCTTTATATATCTAAAGCTCAGTTTTAAATTAGATTTTGACAGAACTATTGATGTTACAATATATTACTGGTGTTACAATGATATTTTTACACTTATTTGTAGTAACTGAATTTTTAACAGCTTTCATAATTTTTCTTAACTAGACTAAAGTTCTAAACTTTTGGTCTAAAAATTCACTGGTTTTATTTCTTTCCGGTTTTGATTTTCCTGACATCATTTTTTTAAGCAGCTTTTAAAATGATTTGTTATAAATGAATTGGTGCAAGTGTTTCACTATAATTCTTTTGTCATTTTTTATTGTATGTGTTATTAGAGGAGTAAATCTAATTATTTTGTATTTGATTTTCAGTATACCTGGGTGTGACAAATCTGGATTCCTATCAGGTCCGCATGACTGGCCTCTGTGCTCAGTGGCAGCTTCACAGACACGCCACTGCGTACAGGGTAGTTATAGAATCACTTGTGGGTAAGTTACTAAATGATTCAATATGCAGATATAGCCTGACCCCAAGAACTGAATTGCTTAAGTTAAGAAGTTATATGCAGTTTGACCTGTAGACTGATTCCTGAACTAGTGGAGATCATGAATAGAAAGAGTTGTGTACACATTGAAAATTTCAGAAGTAGAAATAACATTCCTGTGCATGAAACACATGTAGCTAACTTGTCCTTTTTATGGGAGAGAGTTTTATCTATTGCTAGAAGATAAGTGATCAGCTAAGTTTTTCACTGGTGTGAGGGACAGAAGATGGATAAAGGATGAACTGAATACATCTAAAACTGTAAATAAACCATCCTCTCTGTAGGATTAGGATGGACATGAGAGGAGGGCAGAAGGGTAGGGAAACCTCTGATTGAATGCAGACCATGCTCACAGAGCCAGAACAGCATCCAGTTTGTCTGTTCTCATTCCATTGATTGTTAATTATAGCTTGGTAATGTTATTCATCTGGATAAACAGAAGATATTTTTATGTTGCAGCATATGATGTCTTGATCTTTTAGCACTGTGTGTAGAAGGTGAATTACAGCCTCTTCTGTCTCACTGATTCTCAGATGTAGACAGGAGAGGTTATGGAGAAATCACTATTTGTGAAGACTAACTCTTATCCCTAGAAGAGATCAGTGATCTTTTGTATGGTGACAAATTAAAAAATTGGATAACTTGAGAGAAGTGCACTTAATAACATTTAATAGGATCTATGAAAAGTATCATGAAAAATAATACTCATTTAGTTGCAAAAAAATAATGGCCTTTCTGTGGAATAGCAATTGGATGGTGATAAAGTTTACTTGAAGGCCTGATATATTGACAAGCTGTTCAGAAAGCAGAGATCTTGGCTGGCACAAGACGGCATAGATTTCCTTCTCATCTGGGAGATAGCCAATGTTCTGCTTTCATCATCTAGAACTGCCAGAATTGTTTTAACTGAGCCAAAAGAGGCTAAATGTCAGCAGAACAAGCTAAAGTGTGAACAGTTGCTTCTTATTAACATCTGTCATGAGGCGTTTTGATTGTCATATTGGGTGCGTGTCTCATTCAGGCAGTGATCAATTGTTTTTATACTAATGTAAGACCTCCTGATAAGCATCAGGTGTTTTTCCCTTGGTAGTGAATGACTGGTGGTCATTTTTAAATGTACACTCTAAAGTGTGATATCAGTTGGTTGTGTTTCACTTCTTTCTGCTACAGATTATGAATTATGCTGAAGATGTTCTTCTTATTATTAAAATATGTATTATGCTATTTCCAGTACCCAAACTTTTTCCATTATCAACATGTTCCCAATGCAGAATTTAGCAGAATTAATTTTGGAACCCTGTAAATACTATTCCTTAACCAGCTTGTTAAGTGGGTAGCTGGAATACAATATCTAGCTGAGTCTCTCTCGCAATTACTAAGAACATTACTGATTCTGAGAACCAGAGGTAGAGAGAAAGGATGCCATATTGCAGTAATTCCTAGTTAGACTGATAATTTAGGACCAAATCCTGTTGATGACAGTTAGTGATTTTTATTTACTTCAGTGCGTGGGGTGAAATGAATCTTTTTTTTTCCTGCAGATGTCTGACACATTCTTTAGCTCATACTTAACACGAAAAATGAAATGTTAGCGACCTCTGCACAGAGGTGAATTCCCAGAAATAAAGGGAGCATGTAGCTTATTAATTTATGTCAACAACTTGCTCTTCATCTGCTGTCGTGTTCCCTTCTTATTTCAGACTTAAATTACCTTGTTCAATAAAACAGTAAAGAAATGTTTTAATGGTTTATTTTATAATTCCAGATGGGAAAAAGCGAGAAGTAAATCTTGGTGGAGGAACACCTAGACATTGTTTCTTTGAGCTGATGCCTGGAACTGAATATAAAATCAGTGTTCATACACAGCTTCAGGAGATAGAGGGACCTGCTGTAAGCATCATGGAGACAACATGTGAGTAAAATAAATCAGAGTTCAGTCAGCAGCGATTCCTTCTTGTATTTTGGCCTTTGCTTGCAGATGTGCTATTCCTGTGCCAGTGTCCTTTAGCTCAGTTTTTAATTCTTCAGTGTTGTGACTCCTCCATGGAAGTGCAGGATTCCTACCCTACTGCTGTGAATTATTTGGAGTCACTTTCACCAACTGTATTGGACTTCTCAATGAGAATAAAATGGGAGGATGGTTTATCTTCCTTCATAAAAAGTCCTGCTAGGACATATTCTGAAATTGAGTTTGAAAAAAACAAAATAAAAAAAAAAACAGAAAAAAATGGAACAGAGCAACAGAGAAAATTTTGTATCTTGCAGCTCTTGTTATGTAGTAAAATTTCACCAGTGTCTTCAGTAATTTACAGTTAAATAGGACCTTGATAACCAATCTATTTATGTATTGCAAAGAAACAAACAATTTTATTATTACTCTGAAAAACACAAGACAAGGGAAAAAACCTTCTCAACTGTTTATGAAGGCAAAATGCTACTCTCGAGTTAAAATACTGCAAGATAAAATACAGAATGAGCAGGGTGAATATTTTAACATTATCTTTCTTTATTCAAGCCCATTTTCAATCTTGGTGATACTCTTCTTCTAGTACTACGTTACTATACACCAATGTGCTGTTACCCTTCTCTCAGGATACATACTGTTTATAATATTCCTCTTGAAGTGAATCCTCCCACATTTATGGGAAAACTTGGAGTGCACGACTCTACTTCTCAGTTGTCCGGGGCTTATTCTCAGAACAGTGAGGAACAAGCCAAGCTTCTTCTTTTTGGAGGAGTACATTTTGTGTGCTCTTGCAGTTCAGGGAGTTAAGACACATAAGGAAGAACATAACCTGGCCTTCATGTCTGTTTGTGAGAGATGGTTTGTACCATCTCAGAAGAAAACACTCTTCAGGGTGACGTGTACCTGTCTTGTCATTAGAGATCAGCCTTTCAAGTTACCTTAATGCAGCTGTGCCCCTTTCTAAATGGGTCTGTTCCTGGTCTGACTGTGACCATAAAGGTCCCTGGGCATTAGGTTCTTGTAGGTGTTTCTGAATCTTGACCTTTTTGCTTGAAGCTGATGGGAAACCCCACATCCGTTGCAGTGGGAGTCAACTTGGATGTGGGCATGAGGCTTGTAATGAATCCTGTTGGCACTGATCTTTCCCAAAGATAGTGCATTTTCTGAAGTTGTTGTTATCAAACTCTATCCATTGCCTAGAAGCATTACTTGTTATTTGTTATAGTATTTATAGTCTTACTTGAAGGAATGTTGTTCTGTCACCTGTGGCTTATGCTAATTGCATTGAAAAAAAAATAGAAAAAATGCCCCAGATGAAAGTGGAAGCTTTTCCTCAGATTCACTTGCGGAAGTCAAGAAGTGCGTGCTATCTTTGGGAATTCATCCAAGACTGTATTGAAAGGCACTAACTGTAGCTCTTACATTCAGCAAAACTGTCAATCAGTGATCATGTATTCAGCTAAGTTTCTGGGAGGCTTTCATTTCAAAGTTTTCAGAAACTTTATGTAGTAACCTTAGCAGAAGTAACTGCAGGCAACAAAGCCACAGTCTTGTAGAGTTGTGGTTGGAAATGCATTTCTAGCTGGAAACATAACAAGGTCTTCCACTGAATTGAGGCAAAGATTGATCAGGGCAGGCTGTGATCTGCTCTGAGTGCAGGCACAGGCTTGCTTTTGCACTCTCTTTTATATTTTGGTTTGCAGGCCTAATATTTTCTTCCTTCGGGGGTAGGTACAAACCTGCTTTTTGTGACGAGGGAGTGGTTGTTGTCCAAAAGCAAAAGAATGCTGACCTTTTTCAAAAAGAAATATGGATATTAGGTCAAGAATAGGGCTGCCACATGGTCAGCTGCACTGGAGAAACCCCCAAAGGGGCAGTTCCAGTAGCAGATGAGTTGTATCATTTTGACATTTGCACTGAAATGCAGCCATTAATTGCTGTCCTCTGTAATGTCCTTTGTCAGGGGAGCAGTAGAGGAGGATATTACATGCACACACTCACCTACATTTCTCTCCCATTGCATAACTTGTTGATTAGAGATACTGAATTTTAAATGCGGAGATGAGTAGAAAATGATGTTTAATAGAAATAAAATATATTAGAGCTTTTAAGCATTTTTAATATTTCTTCCTTTTATTCTCCAGTACCACTTCCAACTCAACCGCCAACAACACCTTCAACACCACCTCCACCGCCTACAATCCCTCCTGCAAAAGAAGGTAAGTGCTGCATGTGTGGGTTTATAATAATTTTAAGGTGTTGATGCAGTGTTTTTCTGCTTCTAACACTCTTTCAGACCTGTAGGGATCACATTTCAAAATGCATTTGCTACTGCAACATTGTTAAGACAGCTGTCTTAAATTTAATGACCCAAAAATTTGACATCATTATTGTATTGTTGAAATTTACAGAAAGGAATGTTAATATGAGTGAGATTTTCTTTCTCCAGAACTACTAAACCATACATATTTTGCAACTGAAGCAGACATTGTAGAGTAATTAAACTTCTAAAGCAGCTTGATTTTTAAAATTATGTTTCCTTAAGGTAATAAGAAAAGTGTTGCCTGTATTCAGTCTCCTCTCTCTTTAAATGTAGTCTTCCTTCTATTTATCATTTGAATATGTACTCTTTTGTACGAAATATCAGAAATGTGTCTGTGAGGGGAGCATTATTGTTGGAGGCTGAGGATCAAATCTATCACCTTGAAGTTGGTGGACCAAGCTGACATAGTAATTGAGAAAAAAAGACATGTATGTTTTAGAACTGCATAGCAGCAGCTGGCTGGTTTGTTTTTGTTTTTGCTTTGTTTTAATCCAAGGAGTAATCAAGAGAAAATGAGAAATATATATATACACTTTCCTGTCCCATTCTCTGGATTTAGATGAATATTTTTCTTGAAGTTGAAATATGTTGAAAAACATAACTTTGCTTTGAGATTCTTTCTGTTTGTTTCTGACCCCAAGCAATAGACTTGGATTCTGTACAGCACTGAAGGTTCCCACTTCTCATGAAAGAGTGAGCAACTTGTGTGAGCAGCTGTACAGTTCTGCAGGCCATTTTGCATAAGAACATGCTGGAATAAGATCAGATGGGGGAAATCTGTGTTGCTTCTAAATAGTACAGTTAAAGGGACAAGCATTAGGCTCTGCAGAGCTTAGGGTAACTTTTTGAATGGACTGGTTTTCCACCAGGAACTTCCACAGGCAAGATGAGAGAATCTTATTTACTGTGTCATGCTGAGTCAGAGATTGTACAAGTTCCTGTGTGACTTCACTTAACAACATAAATAAAAATAAAAATGATTAGACAGATTTTAAGGAACTGTTATGTCCTTGAAGTTTATTCTGTGATAAGATCTATCAGTGCAGACCATTCACCCCTTGCAGAGCTCAGCTGGCTCTACACCTGCATTGAAGTCAATGCCAACAAGTCTGTTGGCTAAAGCATCATTAACTAACAATAAACAAAAGCTTTTCATGACAGTTGCATTTTCTTAAGAGATTTATGAGATATCATGAGGAGCTGAGGCATCGTTATAATTATAAACTAATTGTTTTTCTTTCTCAGTGTGCAAAGCAGCCAAAGCTGACCTAGCATTCCTGGTGGATGGATCGTGGAGTATTGGAGATGACAATTTCAATAAAATAATTAGCTTTCTTTATAGCACTGTTGGAGCTTTGGATAAGATTGGTCCTGATGGAACACAGGTGAACAACATGTAGAGAGATGGAGGTCACGTGGACATAATAGGGTATTTTCGACAAGCACCAGAAGTGAAACAAATCTAAAACTCATTGACATCATTTCATGGTTGTATTGAAAGCATAATCTGCTTTAAGACAGCATTTTTTTCAATGTCTTCTTTAATACATACCATATGGTGAAATTCATGATGTGAATTTCTCTAGCATGAAGGATAAGATCATTTCAGTCTCTACTAAATCATTCTGATGTGATTTAAGTTGGGTTAGTGGTTTGGGTATTGGTAGTCACTGTGGTTTTTACTTCTAAATAAGCTAAAAAATGGTATTGATAAGGAAAATTAAAGTTCATTTGTTTAAAAACACATGCTAAAATAGTATCTACGCTGCTTGAAATAGTATTTACAATGATTGTTCTATTTATGTATTTGTTTAGAGAGGGGTTTAAATCTGTTTCAGAAAATATTGTTGACGAATATTGTACTGTTTTAAGTGTTACCTGTATAATATGCATTTTGAGATGGTATTGAAAATTATTTTTAACTTGTTCAAACTCTGAGGAAAGCTCAGTTTTTGCTATTTCTTGCTATACAGCTATTTTCCCAAAATATAGTCCATGTGCTTCAGAAACTTATCCACCAAGCTTAAGCGTGTCAATAGCTCTGTTTAAATCAGGACACCACTTACAGAATATGAAGTTTCCTCTGTGTTTGGTGACTTGTAGGGGATTAGTTTATAGGATTCAAATAGAGGGTCTGGTCTAATGCAGCATCATATTTGGGAGCTGTGATATTTCAGAATATGTTCCTGCATATTTCTATTATTTGCTTCAGTATTGCTCCCTAACTTAAATTACTTATGTGCAGCTATTAATTTGTGAAGACTGAGTGAAGTCCCTGCAGTTCTGTGTATGAGTAACTGTACACGTGTGAGCAGCTGTAACTAGGATTTTGCTTTTGGGCTCGAGTCAGAGTGCTTTTGCCAAAATGGGTATTACTTTTCTCATCCTGTTTGCCGCAAAAGAAAACCAGAAAGTGCTAGGTGGATGCCAAGAGTGCAGAGAGTAAAATGAACTTTGTTTAGTGAAAGCCTCTTAAAGAGAAAAAATGTTCTGGCTTCAGTGTAAGGTTGAAGCAAAGTTACAAGATAAATCCTTGGTTTAAATGCACTGATTCACTTACTTTTGCTTATATCCTGAGTGGTGCTTTAGTAATGAACACATCTTCTGTGTTCACAGGTAGCAATAATTCAGTTCAGTGATGATCCCAGGACAGAATTTAAATTGAATGCATACAAAACGAAAGAGACTCTTCTTGAAGCTATTCAGCAAATAGCCTACAAAGGAGGAAATACAAAAACAGGTGAGAAAGGTCATTATTATGATGCAGGTTTTCTCCCTGCTCCTCTCTGTGCAATATTGTTCTTCCATTTGCTAAGTGGTTTAGTAGATCAGTATAAAACCACTGAGAACATATTATCTCCACATTGGAGGTGAAAGGTTGGGCTTTGAAGCTAGAAAGTCTTCATAATCTGTAGTTTACACCCTCCACTCCCTGCTGCTGTTTATTTTACCCCTGTGACCAACAGTTAGGACAAGGATCAGGGAGGAAGGAAGGGAGGCAGCTAGGCAGAAGTGAATGACTTTGCGGAGTTGTGGAAGGTGGAATGGGGAGTAAAATTAAATCAGTTTGGCCAGTGGAAAAATGTGAGGAGAGAGAAAGTGGAAGGGAGCATGTAGGAAAACAGTGGACAGAGTGGAGTGTCTGGTTGGTTATAAGCCAGGGCTGTTAAGTCTCAGTGGTACATTTAAGACTGGGCTAGGATAAAATATCTGTTACCTGAATGTAGTTAGATTTTAATTAATCCCTTAAGATAGCTCTCTGATGTGAAGAAATTAAAGATAAGTACTGAAAGAGTTAAAATCTGTTTTAATTGAAAACTGTAAGTTTTATTACTCAGACTTCACAGAAATATCTTGCAGCCGTTTCATTACATCCAGTCTCAGTAGTAGCAGAATAATGCATTTTCCATTTACTCAAAATACGATGGCACTTGCAGTCGCTACCTGGACTGTGGCCTAAATCCAGTAAAGGAAGAGTTTGTTATCTCTTACCCTTTGCAACACGTCACGTTCTTAAACTTCACCTTTTGGATTGAAGAAATGGATGGCTGAAGTCGTTAAATTTTCAAGGGGTCAAATTAGGGGTCAAAATTAAACGTTTCTCGATGTTTGGTTTAGTATTGACAGAATGCACCAATTTTGACTGCTGAGGACCCAACAGCTCTTCCTGAAATTCTCTTTTAGTTCGGTACTGAGCTTTCTTCAGTCTCATG
Organism: Dromococcyx pavoninus; assembly: GCA_033558185.1. Taxonomy (NCBI): domain Eukaryota; kingdom Metazoa; phylum Chordata; class Aves; order Cuculiformes; family Neomorphidae; genus Dromococcyx; species Dromococcyx pavoninus. Next base: position 1,110,437 of record JAUMJL010000081.1, on the reverse strand, counting down.
ATAATTTAATTATTCAGGTCTTAAACCATAGCTCTGAGAAGACACATTTGAGACAGCGTGGGGAGATATTTTATTGATGTTTAACGCAGGGTATGAGAAGCCAATAGAAATTGGATTTATGTTGCAGTGAAAGTATTGTCATTTTTTTCTATTCTAGGCAAAGCCATTAAACATGCGAGAGAATTCTTGTTTACTGGAGAGTCAGGCATGAGAAGGGGTATTCCGAAGGTTTTGGTTGTCATTACTGATGGACGATCACAGGATGATGTGAACAAAGTCTCCAGAGAAATGCAGCTAGATGGTAAAACGTGTAGTTTTAAGAACTATTCACATTTTCCTCTTTCTCATAAATTGTAACTACGTAAGTGTGGACATGAGATAAGGGTAACTTTTGCTCCAGGAAGATTTCCTGGTTTAAAGAAAACAGTGAGCTAAGAAACTCAGAATATTGCTAGGATATAGTTAGATTCTGGATTTTTTTTGGTGATTAATACTATAATTTTTCATTTTGGCAGCAGTTCTAAAATCATGTAGAAGTAAAAGGAAGGTGGAATGGGGAGTAAAATTAAATCAGTTTGGCCAGTGGAAAAATGTGAGGAGAGAGAAAGTGGAAGGGAGCAGTGACAAATAACGTAGGGCACATGATCCTGAGAATCTGGACCATTATCTGTGTAGTCTTGTGGTTGTCAGCAAACTGAACTTTGTTTTCTATACAAAAGTTCCTTGAAAATTTTTTCATATGTTCTTTTACTGTTTCTGATCTGCTCTTATGTTACACTAGTTAACTTTAGGAATGTTTTTAAAACCACAATTTCAGAGCTTTAAGCAGCCACACAATGTGGCTGCATAGCAACCAAATTAGTTTTTGTAGATATGTCTGACTCTGAGGTTTGTATCATAACCCAAAGGGCACAGCATGCCACATGGAACAAAATTAAAAGATGGAAGAGAGAAACTATCATCCCTTTAATGTGAGCAGACCTAAGAAGAAATTGCATTTGTGCTTTTCATAGAGACCAAAGTCAAAAGGCAAATAAATTTACCAGTGTATATTACTGATTCCTGAACCCCAATGCAATAGCTGAGCTTAGCTGCCTACTTGTATTGTTGCTAGATGCTGAGTGCAGGGCCTTCAGAAATAAAAGCATATCACAAAATAGTAAAGCATGCATAACTTGTTTTAAATAGCAATCAAGAAAACCTCATATTTGTGATTACATTGGAGTCTATTTCTAAGATGAATAAAAAGTGTAGGTACACTTTAGGTACAGGTAAGACTTGTAATTGCCTTATTAACTATTAGACTGGCATTGACATCGAGAGGAGGTGGCACACAGTGGGGTTTCAGTTTCTGACCCAAGAGATGTGTCACCTTGGACAAATGACTTCCCCTCTTCTGTTTCCTTTTTTGAATTCTCCATGCTTAGGTTGCAGATAGGTTGGAGCAGGTACTGACTTGCATCCATGACAGAGGCTGGCATGAAGAAGTGCTGATCTTGGATGAGAGATGAAGATGTTGTTAGATATTTAGGTCAAATTTTTGTTATGCTAATAGCTCTGCAGAAGGTAATGAATGCCTCTAGACATCACTCAAAAGACAATATGGAGTAAATTTGGAACTGAGCCATGGAGAACAGTAGGTCCATTAACAATATTCAGCCTGATGTAGACAGTTTTTTTCTTTTAGCGTTTATGGAAAGGAAAATGTTGAAAAACTCTTAGCTAGTTTGCTGCTCTTCAAACGTATAGGATAGAATTTCCATGTTATTTAAATCTCTGAAGTCAGGCTCAAATTTCAAAATAAATTCGTGCGGAATATATAGAACACGTTCAACTAGTGCAGTTAAGCTGCTGATGAAATGAGAATGCATTTATTACAGTGTTCACTCGTGAGGCAACGGTGGCTTGAAAACTAATTGTTGTATGGCACAGAACAAGATCTGTAAAAGACCTACAGGAAATTAATGTCTATTTTTTGTATATATAATATACTTGATACATGGATATTTTAGTGTGCAGTTCAGTATGGCATTAAATTAGAAAAGCATTTAAACTTGTAAAACTTTAAACTGCTGAGTAATCTTACATGTCTTCAAGAAAACACTTAAGCATTAACTTTAATTAAGCATAAATAACAAAAAGAAATATCTCACAGAGAATGTATTACCTTTATTTTAGATTACATGCATGACTTTTGTGTGTGTGTTATAGGATATTAGTAAAATCTGTGCCTTTGTATTTAATTGGGAAAGGAGCCAGTACAAATACAGTTGTTTTCATATTGTATTTCCACTCTCTAAGTGAATGACTAAAAAGTATTCTTTTTTGTTTTGCAGGTTTTACCTTTTTTGCTATTGGAGTAGCTGATGCTGACTATTCAGAGTTAGTTAATATTGGCAGCAAGCCCAGTGAAAGACATGTCTTCTTTGTGGATGACTTTGATGCCTTTGCAAAAATTGAAGATGAGCTGATCACTTTTGTTTGTGAAACTGCATCAGCAAGTTAGCCATTTCAACTTACACTTGCTTCTAAAATAATGTGTTAAATACTGGGGGGGGTAGCTTGTTATTCTATTAAGAGGTATTCTTGACCTTTTTACCATAATTTACTGTAGAGATTATAACTAACGTTATTTCCATAAAATATTAAAGAAATTAAGGTGTTGTCACTTTAAAATAATTAATGGTTGTTTGTTATAAATCCAGAATACATCCATTGGTTGTAAATATTGGTTTGAAATATTGTTCATGGTTCAGAATTTAGACATAAAAAAATTAGAGATATTTTATTTTCTAGGCTACTTTAAACATCTGTAGAAGTAGAGTTAGCTACATTTATTATTACTCGAATTACATGGTTAATTTGAGGGATTTGATGGATAAACTGTTTGGTGAGTGAGGAATTGGCTGGATGGCTGCATCCAGAAAATAGTGGTCCACAGCTCAATGTCCAGATGAAGATCAGTGACAAATGGTGTTGCCTCAGGGGCCTCTGTTGGGACCAGTACTGTTTTAACATCTTCATCAATAACATAGACAGTGAGATTGAGTGCACCCTCATCAAGTGTGTGGATGACATCAAGCTAGGTGCCATCGGATGTGGTTGGTATGCTGGAGGGAAGGGGTGCCAGAGGGGCCTGGACAAGCTTAAGAAGTGGGTATAACTGAACCTCATGAGGTTCAACAAGGACAGGTCCTGTACCTGGGTTTGGTCAACCCCTGGTATCATTACAGGCTGAGGGATGAAGGAATTGAGAGCAGCCCTGTGGAGACGAACTTGGGGGCACTGGTAGATAAAAAACTGGACATGAGCCAGCAATGTGCACTTGCAGCTGAGAAAGCCAACCATATCCTGGGTTGCATCAAAAGAAGTGTGACCAGCAGGTCAAGGGAGGTGATTCTGCCCCTCTGCTCCATTCTGTTGAGACCCCACCACAAGTACTACGTCCAGCTCTGGAGTCCACAGCACAGTAAAGTCATAGACCTGTTTGAGCAATTTCAGAGGAGGGCCAGAAAACTGACCAGAGGGATGGAATGCCTCTTCTATAAGGAAAGGCTGAGAGAGTTCGGATTGTTGCACCTGGAGAAGAGAAGGATCCAGGAAGACCTTATTGTGGCGTTTCAATACTGGGAAACACTGGGACAGGCTCTTTAGCCGGACATGTAGCGATAGAGCAACAGGTAATAAGGTTGAATTAAAAGGGTAGATTTAGACTAGATGCAAGGAAGAAATTTTTTTATGGTGAATATGGTGAAACACTGGAACAGGTTACCTGGAGAGGTGGTAAATGCCCCATCCCTAGGTCAGGTTGGAGAGGGCTTTGAGCAACCTGATCGAGTTGAAGATGTCCTCGCTCATGGCATGGAGGCTAGACCAGCTGACCTTTAAAGGTCCCTTCCAACCCAAACTGTTCTATGATTTATTAACGGCGAGCTAGTCATTAATGTTTGTAGTATGAAAGAAATCACCTTTGATGATAGAGAGAACTTTGAATGTTGAGAATACTCAATAGTAGCATTTATTGGTCACTTATGATATATTCTACAAGTGATATCTGAATATAAGTATCCTAGGGTGCTTGTTGATTTCCTAGGGTGCTTGTAGATTTCCCAGGGCACATTTCCTTTAAGGAATTAGCATGCTTTCTTCACTGCTAGAGGAAAAACATAGAAGATGTAGAGCTATTTAAAATGGGTACACGTATCTGCAAGCTGTTCTGGTCTGCTGCTCCTGAAAGCTGTTGTGGAGTTTGAAAAGGTACAGAGAAAGCCAGTTTGATATGGAGTTAGACTGGAGACGTTCACATATAGAGAGCTTGGGAATGCTTGGTTAAAACCCAATGTAAGACATACTTTTTTATGCAGCAGTCAGTAAATTTGTTGCAACAAGAGGTTGTGAAAACAGATTCATAGAAGGATTAGACAAATTCATGGACGACAGTTCCATAAAAGAATATTATGTGGAATGCACAGAGATGTACTCTTTAACATATTTGCTATAAGCCTTGTGCATCCTGAGGAACATCAACAGAATGGAGTAGAAAGTGGCCAGGTTTGCATGCCCTTCCTAAAGAGCATCTCATTTTGCTGCTGTTTGGGATAGAATACTGGGCTGAGCGGATCATTTTTTGGGTCCAGGGGGACATCTCTTGTATCCTTAAATATTTCTTTCCTTCTTTTCCAGCCTGCCCTTTGGTAATTAAAGATGGCAACAATTTTGCAGGTACAGTGTTTTTGTGTTCCTTTTTGTTCCTGATTTGTGTAATCATTTTCATTACCTGATTTTCACAATATTAGGCAACATATTTGCCTTTATGCTAACAGCTGTTAAACAGATGGTGATATGAAACTCTTCAAGCTGGCTTTTTTTTTGGTTCCTGTAATGTGATATTAATTTAAAGTAATAGGATGTATATTTCAATACCTTCCAGGATTTAAGATGATGGAAATGTTTGGTTTAGTTGAAAAGGAGTTTTCAGCAGTGGAAGGCGTTTCAATGGAACCTGGTACATTCAATGTTTACCCGTGTTACAGACTGCACAAGGATGCCCTGGTATCCCAGCCTACCAAGTATGTATTAACATGTAAAAATTCATAAATCATCTGAAGATAATTTTCCAGTGCAGGCAATTTTTCATTTCAGTGACCAATATTTTCATGTCAGAAGAGCAGAGACACTGGTGTGTATCTACATTATACTAATGAATAGGAAGATTGTTTGGTGTCCTGAGTCCTCAATCAGTTTCATTCAAAAATTGGACTTGTGGGTAAAAGTAGGTAAGCCCACTGGCTATTTTGGGTCTTCCACATGTGCCAGTTTAGCACTTAGTAATCTCAGGCATATGTATGTGTGGGCAGATTCCAGTATGTAGTGTTTTGTGAAAGGTGCCTCTTGAATGCAGGTTAGAGTCTCATGGAAGTAGAATGTCTTTGAAGTGTCTGTCAGAATGAGAACCTGCTTTAGATGTTCTCGGTCAATTTTGCTTCAGTCTAGGTCATCCATTTTTTACAAAGGAAAATTATCTGCTTACATTAAAATAAGACTGCGTGACCACCATCTGGTATCTTCCTGGAAAGCAGGACACAGCTCAGACATGGAAACTGTGTCCTGGGAGAGATATGGAGGAGGTAATGAAGAAACCTCCCATTGAACTTTTACAGTCATTCCTCAGAGAGGAAGTGCTGGAATCTCTCCATTTGTTCTATGAACAGTGTGTATGTTGTGTTTGGTTCCTTTCAGTCCAGTCCTCCACTTTGTATTAAGTAGCATCAGTGTCCCTGCTGTGTTAAACATGGGAAGATGTAACAAAAAATATTCTTTAGCTGAGATAAATAAGAAAGAGAAACATTGGGAAATTACTTTTATGGTTTATATTAGATATCATCTTAGCCTTTTTGTGTGATTACCCTGTTGTGTCCCAGTTGGAGATATACTTCTTGGAGCTGTTTCACATTCTCTGTGTTTAGTTTCCTTCTGGGTTTAGATGGACTGGATTTTCAAAGGATTAGCATTTCTCACTTCTTTTTCCCTTTCTGCTTCTTTTTAATCGGATCTGCTGCATTTATACACTCTCCTCTAGCTGCTATCCCAGCCCAATCTTATTGCTTCATTAGGCTTTCTTTCCCTTTCGTGGTTCAGAGAATACCTTTTTCTTGGTGATCTACAGGTACGTCTGAGTATTATCACTTGTTTTTTTTATCTCATCTCTGCACCAAATGTCATTAATGTTACTCTCCTTTTTTGAGTGCAGTATCCCCAAACCTTGTGTTTCCACCACCTTGCTTACTGATTTTTTTTTTAATTTGTTCTTTTTGTAATGGGCAAACTGTAAGAGTTTTTTCTATTCTTACATCTATTGAATTCCCTTTCTCCTTTCTCTGTGGGAAATGCGCAGTGTAATAACACGTTTGATCATCTACAGACCACTGTGCAGAATATATTGATTATATGTCACATTTAACTCCTTTTCCAGCATGATTCCTGTCTATACATCTTATATGTGCCAGAAACACTTTAAAAGGAATGGATTATGTTTGAGGAAGAGAAATTGATTAAATAACCTCTTCAGGCTTCTTTCAGATTGTTTAACTGTCATTTTACAGAATCGGGCTAATTAACATTTTCAAAATACAGTCAATAGTTCAGATGTTTGTCCAAATGTTCCACTTTGGGATTTGATAACGAAACTTTAAATTCTATTGGAAGTGCTAAATAACAAATTTTAGGAAATGGCATAAAACAACATACTGCTTTTATATCATAAACTTCCTCTCTCTTCTGCAAAAATTCCAGGAGAACAGATTGTATTTCTGTATATGTGGTCTGTTTTGACTTCACTTTCATGTATATCGGTTTTGAAAGTATAAACTACATCTCCTATAATTTATACAGCTTCCTGTAACAGCCTCCCTCATTCCTAATTTCTATACGTTAGTGATGGTTTAATGATAAAGGACACATTTATTGTGATTGGTCTTATAGACAACTTCTATTTTCATTGTCTGTTAAACCAGACAACAGCAAAGGTCTTGTGAGTGGCTACTATTTTTTATAAGATTTTAGTATAATTAATTTCAACTTTACTTCAAGCTGACATCTGATATGATCTTCAAATTAAAAAAAATCAATAATTAAGGGCAATTTTGTAGATTTCAAGGACAAAGATTACTTCTCCTTTCTCTGTAAGTATTCTTTTGATAGTTACTAATTATTTTCGGTTGATTTTTCAAACACTTATTCATATTGCTTCTCACTCTTGATGTCCAAAGAAAAACAGTGTAGTAGAAGATGTGTTAAGTGAGCATCTGGTGAGTAAATCACCAGATTTAATGTTTGTTTTGGTTAAAGAAACATTATGTCTCTTACAGGTATTTGCACCCTGAAGGTCTCCCTTCTGATTATACCATTACGTTTCTGTTCCGTATACTCCCTGACACACCTCAGGAGCCATTTGCTCTTTGGGAGATTTTAAATGAAGGATATGAACCCCTGGTTGGAGTTATTTTAGACAGTATGTATTTTGTATTCTATCAGTGATTTTTTTTCTTCAACTGTATGAATTATTCATTCTGTGTCTAGATCTACTATTGCTGATGTTTTAATCTGTTGTGAGAACAGTTGCCTGAGTCTGGAAGGTGATAGTCTCTAATAGATGTGTCTTAGATTTAATTTCACTAGTTTAATTTGGACTTAGATTCAAATTTTGAGTATACTACTCTAGAGTAGGAGCAATGATGCTGAAATTCAAAGAGCTATACTGGATGTAAACTGACCTAAGGGAGCTACTCATATGCTTTTACAGTTTCCACTGGTTTTATGCCAGTGGTACTGACATTACAGTATATGTAGATGTAATGCAGTCGTGGATAGCACATTTAGAGCTAGAGACATGAACTCCTGATGACTCTTTCATTTCTACTTGATTTGACTTCCACAGCCATAAAACAGGGTTATAATTTAGCAGGTTTCCATATTTACTGTTGAAAAGATGTAGATACTATGATAGGTATTCATTATAACTGCCAATTTTAAAAGTCATTTATTGGTACTTGTCTTTCTGTCTTTCCTAGAACTTTTTAGATATGTCACTGTGAAATAGTTGGGAATTAGGCATTTAGCTAGCTTCAGGATCTGTGCCTCCTTTTCTTGTCCAAGTCCCACAGAGTACTAGTGAGAGAGTAGGATCAGGTAGACTCCCAACTATTGGTCCATCCTTCCTGTCAAGCTACGAAAGAGCATTTTTCTAAGAGAACTTGCTATAATACTTCCAGGTCAGTATATCACTTATGAATGTGTTTTACTAACATTTGATCTGACACCTTTGGTGGTCTTTGTTTAACACAAAATCAACTCTTTCAAATGACGTATAAGACCTTTTCTTATTCGAACACAGAGCCCTTATTTTTATTTTCACACAGATGGTGGTAAAACTTTGACTTTCTTTAACTATGACTACAAAGGAGATTTTCAAACTGTGACTTTTGAAGGTCCTGAAATAAAGAAGATATTTTATGGGAGTTTTCATAAGGTTAGTAACGGTAATAGGGGGAAAAAAAACACTCTAAGAAAATGCTTGGGAATTGTAGATGGTTTGAAATCTTTCATGTGGTCAACTGCTGCCAAAAGAAATGTATTCTGCATATTCAGAATCATGTTCCAAACTGTCTTATGCCTCTTTGCAATACTGAATTAACATTAAACAAATAATAGTTTTTATGATGAAGCTGATTTTATCAATTTTCATCTCGTGCTTTTTGCCTGTATTTTAGAGTTGATTGAAAGTACTTGCTTGAAAAGTAATTTAGAAGTAAATTTACTTTTCCTTTTAAGGATTAGATTGGAAATGTCACTCAAAATGAAAAGAAAAAGTACAGCCAAAACAATAATCCTTCTTTTGAGCAGAGTTGTTATTTTTAATCATATTTTAAGGACTATGCTATGTCAAACTTTTCTTGGCTGTTAGAGAACTCGTGACATTCTTTCCAAAAGAAGATGAAGGAGTACTGGGACTGTAACACGTATTTGTTGTGGAAGGTGCTTTTATTGTTAACTTTTATTTCTGATGTTTGTATCCAAAAAAAAAAGGAGACTGTGGATTGAGGGATAGTACTGACAAAACTTAACTTTCCTGTACTTTTTTAATCAGTGGAATGAGAAAGAAAGGGTAGGTCAGAAATAGGGTCTAATTCTGATTTCTTTAAGTTTTGCTTTGGAGGAATATATGAGGCTTTAGCAAATTCTCAATCTTAAGTACTTTTCTGCATTTTGAATTATGATCCTTGCTATACATGTGTTTGAAAGGTGCAGGAGACCAAATACGTAGCAGTTTTTCAGTTATTTAGTTCCAGCCTAATCCAAAGCAAAGCAACAACAGAACTTCCTCCTGGCATTCTCTCACTTTGGGCTCTGATATCCAAGTAGGTTACGGGTACAGATCAGATACTGCATCCCCCCAAAAATTGTTCTTTCCTTTGCTTAACTGAGGGTTTGCTCATGAGGGGGCAATTGTGTCTAGGATTGTCCTTTCTGCTGGGAATATCTTGACTTCATCAGTGATGGACAACTGAGTGGGAGTCAAGACAGAAGGAAGTACCTTTGTCACTGTGCTCTTCTTTTCTGTGCTGCGTTTCATGTGATTTAATTTTCTTCAGTGTAAAAACTTCACTGTGAAAGGTTGTGCTATGTAGTTAATGTATAATTTACAGGTTAAATTTTACTGCTTGGTTTTGGCTTTTGCAAATGGCTGTAAAGGATGAATGTTGTGAGATCCAGTTCTGTATAGCAGGATCATACAAGGCCATACTGACCACATAAATCAAGGGGGTTTGGAATCTGGGTGGTATATGAACATTGTGTAGATCTTTTGTCAGGGATAAATTAATTTCTTACTGAATAAATTATGTATGGTGATGATTTGTGTGCAGATGTTCCATAAACAGATAAATAGGCTGCATTCATCAAACAGATTAGAATCGTAGAACAATTTGGGTTGAAATCGAACTCTAGGGGTCCTCTAGATTATTTGCTATGGATTATTCTCTGATTTTTCTTAGCAAACACAGAGTTAATAGCTCATGTCATAAAATTCCCCCTTTTCCAGGAAATTAATATGTCCTACGTGCTCCTTTGTACATTAAACACCTTTTCTTTTGCTTAGCTGCATGTTGTTATCAGCAAGACTACAGCCAAAATAATTATTGACTGCAAGCAAGTGGGCGAGAAGACCATTAACGCAGCAGGGAATATTAGTTCTGATGGCATAGAAGTGCTGGGGAGAATGGTCAGATCCAGAGGACCAAGAGACAACTCTGCACCAGTGAGTACAACACGAAAAATTCTTTAAACTTTTTAAAATATCTTAAAAAGAAGTGTTTGAAATCATGGCAGATAGTTTTCAGTTGAAGCAGTTTTTGAAATAGTAAAGTCCCAGAATTTCAGAAATTCTGCAAAAGCCTGCTATAGCTCTGAGTTTGGGCAAAATCTATTTTTGGTTGTTCTAATAAACAAGATCAGTGGATCACCGTTGTTCAAATATTATACTCAAGTGGATATGTGAACACAGTCAATGTATTGAGATATGGCTTGTGTTCTGAACTTCATTACACAGAGTAGGATAGTGTATAATTTCTTTGCCTGGAATTGTATAAATGTGGTTTGAGTGATAATTATTCCCCATGTCTCTTATTCTTTGTTTGCCACCAAGGTCACTGTCTTTCATTAAAGAATTGAACTGGTTTAGCATAGATGGCCCCCAAAAGCCCCCTTATTAGTATGTCTGGTTCTTCTATAATATAAAATATTTTAGATGTGAAAGATCCTCCCCGGGATTAAGTAGTCCTTCATTTCTCCTAGAAACAGTAATTCTGTTTGCATGACAATCTATGGGAGTCTTTCCATTTCGCTACGGATTATATTTAAAAAGTTTATTTGGTATTTTCAAGTAGATTTAGTTGATGAAGGAAGAACTGACAATCTGATGATGATCTTAGGAAGGTTTCTTTGCTGTGCAGTACCATGTGCTAATTTTCTTTAAGCTTTTTGCCCCTAAAAATGAGACTGACAGAGGATGTGATTCTTGAACTCAAGGCTTTGCAGTTTCAAAAATATATTTACTTGGTACTATATGAAAATACTCTTGTTTAGTGAAAAATAAGCCCTCAGAATATATCTCTGTGTACAAAAAAAAAGAGGCTTTAGGCATCAGACTTATGGATAATAATTGCATGAAGCATGTAGAGACAATTACACAGAGAAACCTTTGTAGTGACATACCAATAGAACAGAAAAAGACGAACTTAGGAAATCTTGGAATTAGAGAAGGCTTTGTGAAGAAGTCGAAAGAAATGGAGTCTTTTGTTAGAACCCAGGAATCTATAAAAGATAAGTCATACTGCCCACTCAGTGAAAAATTTGTTTTTGTTCAAATGAACTATAAAACTGATGTAAGACTACAACTGTGTTCATGAAGAGGAAAATATTTTACTCCATATTACTGTTTAGCTGCCTTTAAATATTACCAAATATATACAATTAAAAGCAGGTCAAGAACGTACCCAAATACCATTATTTAGAGTCTCTTTTCTACACATTTTATTCATATTGAGTAGACCTTGTGTGAATAGTCACATTTAAGGCACGAATCAGTTGGTCTTCTCTACTTCAAACATTAGAGAATATCAAAGGAAGGTAGCAGAAGGCAGGACAGAGGTTCTTCTCACAACACGTGATAGACCAGTGCAGCTCCTTGCCGTAGAATGTTTTGGGTGCTGAATATTTATGTAGATTGTAGGGAAACCTGGACAAGTGAATGAAAGGGAAATACTGGTGGTTAACAAATCTGAGGCAGGAAATCCCTGATCTGGAAGTCATTGGAAGCTGGTAGACTGTAAGACAGAAGGATGACTTGTGCTTCATCAGGTATCGCTTGTACTACCATTGTAAATAGAATACTGGGATTTATTCTGTTCCATTATCTTCAGTTTTAAGAGGTACATGAAGGCATGCATAGAAAAAAATTCCTTTTTGTAAAACATTTTGAAAATTGTTATGAATTTATAGGAAAACTGGGGTTTCTTGATAGTTCTGAAAAAAATCTGTTGTCATTAGCTGTATTTTCATGAAATGCTTTAATCTTATTTTTAGATTTGGTTATTATGTAAAATAAAAACAGGCAGATATTTTGGAATAAAATTGTGGATATTTTGTTCTGACTGTATTCACATGAAACAGTTTAACATTGTCTGAATGTTTTTGTGTGCTTTTTTTAATAAATTAATCCAATGCAATCACCTGCATTTTGCAAAACATTTCAAAGTTGAGGGAATATAATTTTTTCCCATCAATGCATATAGTAAGCAGGAGTTAAATGAACAGACAGAAACAGAGGCTGATAGGACAAAAAGGGAATTAAGCTAAAGATGCCAAGCCCTTTTAACATCCTGTAACAGTGTGGCATTTCTGGATTCGACACTCCAGACCATAATGTGCAGCAAGTAATATTCTTTATTCTGTCAGTGGAATTTAATGAAAGTCCATCTTTAAAACATTGTTTATTTACAGTTCACAAACATCTTCTTTATTAATGTTTCCTTTTCTTTTAAATTTCAATTGTTTACCTCTGTGTATATGTACTTTTAAAAATAGTAATGTGTGGCATGATCTGCTCCTGAAAAAATTTTGCAGAACTGTAGCCTGATCAGATGAAGATGGGCAGCCTTTGCTTTCATACTGGTTCTGCTTGCAGGGCTGGATATTTAGAAAGCAAAATCACTTTGAATGCAGAGAATTATGAATAATTGTCTGACAGTAGCAAAGAAAGCTTTCTTTAGTTATTTAGCTTGAATCAGAGCAACCCACTTAATATTTTACAATAAGAATACTGAGTCATTCAATGTTTGGGTGGTGAATACAATAATTCATGGAACATCTATTTGCTCTTTATTCTATAGCAACATGTCTCTATGGCTCTCTAGATTGTATGATCCAGAGAAAATGAATGCATCTATGCGCCTATGTAGGACTGTATAAATACATCAAATACTGTCAACTTTCTGTTGATGACAGAAGAGCTTGGGATGGACTGTGTTATGGAAAAAATAGCAATATTATTTACTTCTGAATTTAAGCTGCTTTCTGCAAAACAACTTTCTGCTCAGGTGTTCTGCATTTGTTTTCTGAGATATCTTATTTATCTGAATGTAGTATCATGCAAATGCCAGGGTCATTCTAAGTCCCAGAGTAGTATGTCTGTGCACGTTCGTGTGCTACTATCCTCAAGCTAATGAGTTCTCCCAGAATTAGTAGTCTTGGGATGTGTAGCAAAGAGACATCTATGAAGCCATCTTGCATTTGACATAGCCAAGGACATAGACTTGTTGGACTCAGGATAGACCTTTGTGGATTCAAACCAAGGGTCCAAAATCTGCCTTCATGCTGCACTTCAGCTGTCTAAAATGTTTACCTTGGAACCAACTTACACGTGTCTGCATCTGTAGTACAGCATACCTACAAATCAGTTCATCTGCTGGCAGATAAGAAGTATTTTTATGTATATGAAAGTATTCCTTTGTTTAAAATATAATATCTGACTTATGTAGGAAAAAAATGAGCAAAACCAAAGGTGCACATATGTAGTTAATTTTAACAGCTTTAGAAATGGTACATTTTTAAGAGAGTCTTTAAATTCACTCTTCTGTTCTGGTTTTAAAATAATGCCACTAAAAATAATAATGGGAGCAAAACAAAAGAGAGTTGTATCTCTAGAAGTTCCTCAATTTTTTTGCCATGTGGGGTTAATTTATGGGATGTTCTGTTCCATTCTCCTCTCTATTCAGTATGCATATAAATAAGGCGTGGAAAAAGAATAGAAATAGTAACAGGAGAAAGCTTTGTTTTTCTAGACCCTTTGTTCAGTTCAAGGCTGCAAAGAACTGGTTTCACCATTGAGTCCTATTTAGTGTATTGTTTCTGAATACCTAGCAGCCATTTTTTTTTACCAAATGTGTGTGTTCTTGTAGATTAGATTCTTGGACAAACCATTTTCCCAAACCTGTGGTGGGAATTTTATTTTCTGCCTAGTGTTCTTAGATGTTGAGCAAGCTCTTTACCATCCTCAACTTTCAGTGCCTGGGGGTAATATGGGTAAGAGAGGGCATAGTCTGAAGCAAAATAAAACTGGAGAAGATGATAAATATTATTTGTGGCTCAGCTCCAGTGTAAGTAATAGGCTACAAGAGACCTTGTTCCAGATAAAATCTGAGCACCATAGCAGCGTGTTAAGAGAAATACCTCAGTTTCGAGAGCTGAGCTCTTTTTCGCTTATCTGTTGATGCCTCCTTTGCTAGGAAAAAAAAGTAGCAGGAGGTACCATTGGGCAAAATTAGGAATTTAATCAAGTAGGTGAGGATAATCCAACAAATGTGTGCAACATTTAACCTTGAACAGCTTGCTGAATCCAGGTGGTGTCTGATAGTTTGGACAAGTTGGTTAGAACACAAGCTTTTCACTGTTTAAGAGCGCATATTTGTGTCTCAGTGCTCTCAGACAATAGCTTTTCCTCAGTCTAATCTGAGTGCTTGATTCAAGGTAGCTTTTCTTCCTAATGGCTCTGTTTCACACTTATCTTACAACTAACAGCCATTTTGTGCATCACCCTTTTTTTGAAACAGTTGCAGTTACAGATGTTTGACATTGTTTGTGCTACCTCATGGGCCAATCGGGACAAATGCTGTGAGCTTCCTGGCTTGGTAAGAAACCTTTTTCAATAATTGTAGAATTTACGTTTTTATTCCACCTTTATTGAGACAAATGTTTTAATGGAAATAGATGGTTAAGAGTTTTCAAAAAAGGCCAAAGTCTACTTGGATTATTTGTCCTATTGAAAGTCAATGTGATGTGTATTTCTAAATTGTGACAGTGGTTTTGAGGCATCCACACATTATTGTGTCTTAGGTTCATAAAATTCTTAACTTCTGAATCACAGTTTTGGACATAATTCTCTTCTTATCTTGATCTTTCCTTAGAGAGATGAGGAAAGTTGCCCTGCCCTTCCTCATTCATGTTCCTGTTCGGAAGCTAATAAGGGTCCCCTTGGACCTCCTGGACCACCGGTAAGGTTTTATTCAGGTTTGTAATCAACTCTGCCACATAGTCTACTGGACATCTTTATTCCAAGACATGGGAATGTACTACCATTGTGTAACTATTAAGGTTAAATTAGGGTTTTAAATATTGACAAAGGGATAAAATTACATCCAATTTGTAGCAAAGATGCCAAGTAATACGCTGTAAAAAACCTTCATGCTCAATAAATCAGCCAAATTTTTAATGGTTTAATCAAGTCCTGGAGTAGGTAGGGTAGTCTTTAGTCCTTGAATCCTGTTACTTGTGTGTAGCATTAGTAGATACGTCATAGCTAGTGCCATTTATTTTCAAATTTTTAATCAACTGCTATCTGTCTGCTCTAGTGCATTGAATTTATTAATTGTAGCTTGGAGTTTAGCTTTCAGAAATGCTTGGTTTACAGTATTAAGCATTAAAGATATGGGATATGACAATGCCACTTGTGTGGTAAATGATGAAAGAAGATTTTTCTGTCTTAAACGTTCTACCCAAGTACAATTTTTATTGGAAAGCAGAACTGAAAATGCTGATTCTTCTGAGAGCTCCTAGAGGCAGAGAAGTACACAAAAGCAATGAACAGAAGGGTGGATGAAATGAGTTGACTTTGGTGAAAGTTCAATTGTAACATTTTCTAGCTTGCCAGTGATTGATAAAATACACACTGTCACAACTTTTACCTATACTTTGTGGCATTACTTTGATAGAACTTATCTAAGTGTTTGCTGTGTAAATGTAAAGTCAGTGTATATCCAAGTTCCTTGCATAACCAGTGGAGCTAGATAGTCTCTTCTAGAAAACAATTTTTTAACTTTCCTTCCTTCTCAGCTTAGGACCTTAGAAAGATGGCATAAATCTCCTTTCTCTTTACTGACATGTGGAAGAGCTCAGATAATGGATCAGATCAGTCAACCGATATATTGGTCACTAAATTTAGATAACTCAGTCTCACATCCCAAGGCTGATTTTTAGCAGTTTAGAAAAGTTATAGGCTATAACTATAGGCAATGGTCTATTACTGGTTAGGTTTAATGAAAATCCTAACTGGGATGTTTGTAGAATGCCTGTTTTTTTTTTTTCTTTTACAACTAGATTGATAACTCTGATAGTAGCATTTTAAGGATGATTGCTATGTTAGCTTGAGGTGACACCCTCCTGTGAACCGTTTTGAACTGCGTGTTTCTCTGCTCCTACTGTGTAAAGGAGTTCCAAGAGCATGTTTTGAAGAGAAAGAGCCAGTGAAGAATGTGAAGGAAAATAAGTTTCTGAAAAGGTTAAAGTGCACAAATTACATGTTTAACAACAAAATTAACTTGTACATAAGATATTCGCATAGTAGATCCCAGCAGACATTTATCCTAGTAACAACCAAAAGAGTAGTCTCTCTAAAAGAACTGTTCTTCAATCTCTGGGACAAAAACTTGGAAAGGAACTCAGGAGAAAATTCACTGAAAAGGCGTATCTTGAACAAGGATAAAGTATTTTGTTCTCCTATTTGAATGTAGGTGATAAATCAAATATGGAGTAAGGTTTTAGATTCCTTATACAAGTGTCCAGTTTGTGGTCTGTGAAAACACAATGGGATAATTCATGGAGAAATGCAACTGAAGGGTTTTTTTGTGTAGTTTGACCACATTTCACAGTAAAATGAAAAATCTTTAAAAATTATTTGACTGGAAGGATGTGTGTTACTGTAGTTCAAAACATACAGATCGGGAATTGCTAAAGCTTATCCCAGCAGCAAAATAGGGTACTTCTATTTATTACATTTAGGATTAACCGTATTTTGAGTAGCATAGTGCCATACAAGAGGAGGCTTAAAATCAAGCAAAAAAACCCCTGCCTAGGGGGACTCTTGTAAATGATACTATTTTGCCAGACAGTTAGATGGCACAGCTCTGGAAAAAAGTAAAAGGCCTGGGAAAAAGCAGAGCAAAAGAATAAAGTCAGTGTTCATCACTGTGCCAACCAAAAGTCAGAAAGTCACATGTGCTATGTCTGGTCAATACTACTCCAAGTTGTTAAAATACCACGTGACTTTTCTGTAAGCCAAGGATTTTTCTGTTTAAGTGATCAGCATTCTACCAGGTAGCCAGTTTTGGGCATTAGACTAAAAAGACTCCAAATAAAAGGCTTCCATTTGTTTGAGGTAGTAACTCTGGAAATACTTTTCAGTTCTTTTAGGAAGTGGGTCATTTTGGGTAAGACAGAGTATCATTTAGAGTTGAGTTTATCTGACTGTTTCCATTATGGGATACTGGTTTTATGGCTTCACCTGTGCCAGAATTTGATCATACTGTCTGAAGTTCCCCATGCAGAGTAAAAGAAAGAAATCATACAAACCTGATGCATGCATTTTGAAAGGAATACTGCAGAACTAGAGAAGGTGAGGAAGGATACAAGAAGTATCGGAGGACTGGAGTTTAATTGCAAAGAAAAGCTTTCGGTGCTTCATAGGTTTTAACTATTAAAAATAAATGAGGTGATTAGATATCACTTGGTTAAGAGCTGTTTCTGGGGGAAAGCTTTGGTTATTAAGAAGTTATTTAAAGTAAGAAAAAAGTGTAATAGGGATTCTTAGCTAGAAGTAGAAATCAAAGAAATGTAAAATTTGAAATTAATCACACAAGATTAGCAGTGCTGGGGAATAACCACCAAAACGAGTTTATGAGAAAAATAAGGGAGTCTCTTGTGATGTTTTCATCTTAAATCTATGCTCTTCTGGAACTTGTGCTTTTACCAAACAAAGGTTACTGGGTTCAACATAAATAAGTGTACCAAACTCAGTGTGAATCTCAAAGCATATGATTTAATGGCTCAGCATGAGCTATTTTTAATTATATGTTGTTACTCAGTAAAAATGTAATCTTTTTCTGAGAACAAAATGAGAGAAAACTGTGTGCTTTTGTTTATGTTAAAAAATTGCAGTTATTTTGCTGAGTATTTGCAGAGGAATTTTTAATCTGAGAGAGATGCAGGAGAAGGACAGAGGCAGGAGAAAGGGCAGAGAGCTACTGGGCTGGAATACAGAAATGTGAGGACTTGGGATTTGGGATCTGGCAACTGGAACACGGTTCTGTGGAGAGCGTGGGATGGGATTTTAGGGCTGGAGCTGACTGTGATGGAATGGGTCATGGCCATAGCTGTGGGATGGAAGTAAGAAGACTGAAGGAACTGAGAAAAGTAGTAGAAAACTGCCCTGTGATCATGCATAAAAAGATTATACCTTGACGCCTCATTGAAAAGGAATAGTATTCTGGTATTTCCAAATGTTTCTGTTATTGGCATTCCTATGTAAAGTCTAATAAGTACTAGATGTACATTTAATCTTATAAGCATATTTTCTATTTTTCTGTCTTTAATGTAACTGCTGTTATTTTGTAAGTACTTATTGTAGCTCCTAAGAAACATTTTTGAATACAAAGAAGGACAGAATCTCTGTAAAGCTCATATTCCAAGAAATTAAGTAATATACCCAGGTGGGGAAGAAGGAAATTGATCTGTAAAAAAGGAAAAAGTAAAATCTTTATATGCTGTCCTAGAGGACAAAGCACATGCAGCATGTATATACAAAACACATTCGTGGCAGCCATCCATAGATATATGCAACTCCAGTGTCTCAGACGATACTAATAAAAAAGGCAACAGTTGGTTAATAAATGATTAACAGATGTAGGCACCACTGAAGAAAGCAAAAAGAGAAAAATGGGCAAAAGAGTGTTTTACCAAATTAAACCATGATAAATCTAGTAGATCGTGGAATTGTCCTTGCTGGAAAATTTTCCCGAGTCATTGGAAACTCAGCCTTTAACAATGTGGTGATTTTGGTGAGAACACACAGATGTGCGGGAGGTTTCAACAACTGGAAGGGAACCCATTACCACATGTATGTATTTCCATCCTTGTTGTAGCTTTCAGTGTTATTTTGATGATTACGTGGTGTACATTCTTGGCTCTATAAAGCAGTCGCATCTGCGTTTAAATCTGTTCATGTGTATGGCCACACTTAAGTATGTTTTCAGTTTAATTACTCCAGTGGAAGGATATGAACAGGGTATTCACTGATTCAGGAATAAGAAAAATATGCTTGACTTCTCTGGATTTCCTTCTTGTTTATTTGAGAGTTTTGACTTTCAGCAAGTCCTGTGCTTGTGGTTCACAGGGTGGCCCAGGTGTCAGAGGTGCCAAAGGTCATCGTGGCGATCCAGGCCCAAAGGTACTTTGTACAGCACTTTACAGCTGACAGATGCACAGGTTCTTGGTTTACTGCTGCTGGATGTAAACTTTGAAATGAATTCCAGATTGTCTCTGATGTCGCTGAGGAAAAAGTACAGTGAAATGCCATTGGCATTTGGTGTGTCTCTCTTGTTTGTCTTGTTTGTTCCTTGTTAAAATATATAAAATTCAGAATGCTGCTGTCACAGCATAAATCTTTTTTTTTCTGTTTATAAAGGAACCAGACAGTTTTAAATTGAACCCTAATGGCTCAATCAAATGTTAACCCATATTTCAGATGTTTTTGAGAGTATTGGTATTTAATTCTTCAAACAGAAGCCGCCTTTGTCCATATGATAAGAGTTTAACTTATGTCCTGTGCTACTTTAGGGACCAGATGGACCTCGAGGTGAAATTGGTGTTCCTGGACCACAAGGACCTCCCGGACCACAAGGACCCAGTGGACTTTCTATTCAAGGGCTTCCAGTAAGACTTATAAAATCAATAGGGTCCTTTCCTGTGATGTTTTGAACAGCACATATTTTGGATTAGACTGAAATACCCTTTGATGTCCTAATCAGAATCTGAATTTGAACGTTTGAAGTGAATCACAGATTTATATAGCAGACGTGGGTTCAATGCAACATTCCTGTTTGTATCTGAACTTTTATTTAACTGAAGAAATTTGATTGCAAGTTGAATATGACCTAGGTATTAGCATCCAAGCCCGAAGGCAAGTGAAAAAAATTGCAGTGGCAGCTGTAACATGGCTCCAAAACAAAATGTTAATATTTTATCTTTTTCTGTTTGTGATATCCCTTATTGCAGATTAGTTCTGACTTGAAAGGTATCCCAAAGCAAGAACACTCTATTGGCTTCTAAAATTAAGCAATAGTATTCACTACATTAGTCTATCATCAGAGGAGATAATTAAGCCTGGAGTTTGCAGTGCAGTTCTGAAATGTCTCAGAATTTCAACATAAAGACACATAACAAACCAGCAGCACTAATCTTGTTTCATATACTTTCCTAGTCAATGAGTACATACAGTACATACAAATCTTGAAAGGTAGTAGATGCATATCTTTTTCTGCTAGGCTTTTTTCAAGATTTACTAGAGTATAATACACTTTCTTGTTATTAGCTTGTCTATGTGATACTGCTGAACACTATAATGAAGTGATTTCCCAAAACTGTATATTCTTGACAATGCTGTCATCAGAGAATGATACAGAATACATTAGTTATAAGAACAGTTATTTGATAGAGAAATTGTGTTTCTGCATAAAATGTATTTTAAATTAGTCTATGATCTGGAAAAGTATAACTTTGTTATGCATACATAATGTAGAAACATGGCTAGTTTCCATAAAAAACCATTGGTTTCATCATTATAGGAAATATTTCTGAGAACTGCAGGCAGATTGCTTTGAGGAGAAAATAAAATAACTGCTTTTTTTGTTTTTCAACGTAATGGCTACAGTTTTGTCAGGTTAATTCTGAAGTCTTTTACAAATAGTTTCATTTTATTATCTGTATTTGTAAATTCATCATCTACAGTCTTGCAAATAGAGTCTAGATTTTCTTCCAGCAGGAGAAATAGTGTGTTTTCCTATTGGTTGCTTGATTGTTCATTTCAAAAGAAGCTCAAAGAACCTATTAAAAATAGGAATGTAACCATTTATTTGGTTTACTATGTGTGATTCTTAATTTGCAGGGGCCACCAGGTGAAAAGGGAGAGAAAGGAGATATCGGTTTTCCTGGCCTGCAGGTATTTCCTAAGTTATTGTTTAACCTGTCATTTACTAAGTTTGAATGTTGAATTGACTTCATTGTGAATTTAGGGGACATATTTCCAGCTGAGGTGTGTGTTGCTGGGGTGAATTTGAATGGAGATTTGTGTCCCGACTCTACGGTATGCTGGTGTGCAGTGATCAAGTCATTCGGGGCCTGAAAAAACAGTTATTTTCTTAACCTTGCTAAACACTGAAATTGGGTCTCTATAGACTCAGAAACTATCCACTCTTAGATTTCTGCCTACATAGAGAATAGGTATCATTTGCTTGTTTTCATTTTAAATCCATTAAATTCCTCCTGGAATTATCTAGGAGAACAGACCAGGCACTTAATCTTTTTGATGCCAGCTTTCAGAACAACGACATCTATAAAGGGCTGTAGTATTCAGTGACTCTTACTCAGTTTGGTGTCTGCTATTTAGTCTAGAGATTGCATTCCAATTTATTACTGCTTTTTGGGATCACTTACTTTTGCCTTTTTAGATGCTCCTCTTCTGCTGCTGCTATCCTTCCAGCATCTGTTGGTTGCTACCAGCTTCCCCTCTCTTGTTTGTATGTGCTAGTGATAATAAACTTATACTGCCTTTCCTCATAGATCAGTTTTGTTAGCCTTCTGGACTATTGCAATAATGGTCCCAGACTGCTGCTCTCCGGCTTTCATGAGCCAGAGAGTAACATTTCATTCAAACAATGGGGAACTGCTGGACATAACTTTCAATCCTGCTCCGGCAGTATTTCCCTATTGATATTGCTGCACTGACTTCAAACGATATAGTAAGAGACTCCATTTTAGCAGTGAGAGAGAAATAGCAGTTGTAATTTTAGGTTAAGGTCCTGATGTCATGCGATGGAATTACACTGACATGACACTGGATTGATGTAGTAAATCAAACTCTCTTCAGCTTAGTGGCACAGGAAGCCTGACTTAACGAAATTGTCAGTGGTCTTAACAGAGGATTGTAGTGAAGGGGTTATGAAGCCTGTGCATTTTAGCAATATTTAACCATCTTTCATTTCAAGGACATGCCTTCTTTACCGAATGTCTTCTATGACGCTGCCCATTATTGAGTGCCCTAGTTCCTTTTATCCAAAAGCATGTCATAAGGTTTCACTGAAAAGTGATTTAGTTGGATTCTGTTCACTTAACCTAATCATCTGTTCTCCCTTTTTATAATGCTTACTTAGGGTGTCCCAGGAGTGTCAGGTTCACCCGGAAGAGATGGAGCTCAAGGTCAAAGGGTATGGTCAAATGAACATGTTTTGCATTTGTTTTAACAATTTCCATTCCATAATGGCTATGTTTTCTGGTGTGGTTGATTTATTATAGATATGTTACTTATATTCTATCATTTCTGGAGACCCATATCTCTGTGCCAGTCAGCAGAGAAGACAGAGATAGGGTGGAATATCCCTCCATCTGCTACATCAAGGCTGAGAAATATTAAATTAGCTTTCTAACTAATTAACAGAGGCAACTACAAGGTAATTTAATATGGAATGTAAAACAATACCTGTAGAAACTGCTGGTATAAGGGAAAGGTGAAGTATTTGATACTATTTGATATTACAAAAGTTAGTCAACATTATTCTGCTTTTGGTAGAAGATATTTACAATCAGTCTAGGAACTGGTAAAACAAAATCTTCCTGTGTGCAATTAAACCTATAAGAAGTCCTCCCTGCCTCCTTAGATGGACTTTTGTTTGATTATTAGCTAGGCACTGGAATGTTATTGTTAGCATAATACTACTTTACTTTCTACGGGTGAAGTTCATTACTACATATGACTTTTCAGTTTCACTTGAACAACATTTACATATTCATGAATCTGTTTTGTCCAATCTTGGTCATAGCCAGGTTGAGGCGACTTGGCACTAGATGTTGTACATGTGAGTGGTATGTGCCTCTGTTTTCTGCGTTCCTGATCACGAGGGACATGCAGCATTCTGCACTTCAGAGAGAAGAGAACTCTGTTTTTACTTTATTCTGTAGCTAGCTTTATGTTTAGCAGTGAAGGTCTTGTCATCAAGCCATGCTTTGTTGTCAGCCAGGGCTTCACAACTGATCTAGTTTTCCCACATGAAAGTCAACAGGTTGTTTCAGAGAGATGGCATTTCTGAGAAAAGTTTGGGGGAGAATAGCGCAACAAAGGCTTTCAATATTAAAGGTCGTACGGTACTTATTCTGTAGAGGACGCCAGTGTTGTCTATCATAAGGCAGGGCAATTACATAAATTGCCAGTTTCTATAGATATGGTAATCATACTTGGTTCATATGTTCACATTCTTCTGGTGTTAAGCAAAGAAGCTGAATAAATAGCCTGGATCTCATAAAATTAGGTCTGTTAGCTTGTTACTGACTCTGTGTGACCGTTGCGCAATATTGTCCAGCAGCAGTTATTTCTGTGGCAACAAGTAATGATGTTATACTACTTTTTTGGTGTTGTAACTCATTTGATCCCTGTGAAGTTATGACAACATAAAATTACTTTTAATGGGTGAAGATTCAAACCAATAATTTCACTGCAGTTTCTTTGAAGGCTAAGCACTGGAGAAAGGCCTAATTCTAAAGGGCATAACTGCAGCAACAGCAAAAGGGAATTGGAAAATTCCTGTGAAGTAAATTGCCTTTTTGTATAATGATCCCTTTATTGGGTTTCCTCCTGTTAGCCAAGATGCCAAACTGTTTAGCAGCTATTATATAAGTGAGATTGTCTGTGTTATAGTTGGCTTAGTCATCATTACCTCATTAGTGTTTATTGTTCATTAAAATATTTTAATTATAGCGGTACCAGTGCGGTAAAATGCTTAAACAGATGGCTAAATCGCACTCATTTTAGTGGGAGCTAAGCACACGACTGATAGTTATTGGGAAATATCAGAGAGCTTTGCTGAACTGGGGATAACATGATATTAGACTCAAAAAGTCCTGGAATGGAGATATTTTCCTTCCAGTTGCTGGTAGTTGGAATCACTTCACTTTTACAGTTCTTTTCCTTTTTTTTTGTTTTGATTTCTAGCATTAATCATTTCTGGTTTTATTGTGGAAATCAGTTGAGAAATAGTTCCTTTTTTCCTCTTAATGTTTTAATTCAACAATTAGTTTATAAAGGTTCTTTTTGTATTTCTGAACTTCTGCTTTTTAGTCTCTGGATTATTGGTTTTCCATGGGGTTTAGTTCCTCATTCTGAAGTAGAACACCTCTCCTGTCAGTTGTGTGAATTCATACAAAGATCGTTTTCATAATGTAATATGCTCACTGTGAAGAAAAGTGGGATGTAATAAAAATACCATGTGATGGTTGAATGAGTATAAAACTGTGTTCTCTGATAATAAAGCAAACTTTTACTGAATATCTGTGATAATATTTTTAAACCTGTCTAGTAACTGGTTTAAATCTACATTTCAGACTCCACACTAGGAACAGTTCCCTCCCCTCTCATCAACTTCCAGTTATAAATATCACAAAAGATTTTATAAAAGAGAAAAATATTTCTCTTTATCTTATGGTTGGGTCTGTGATTGTTTTGCGTCCCGGATTTGTAGTTGGCAGTATAGAGAGGTTTTACTAAAGAGAACAGATTGTGTTTCTCCACCAGCTTTCCCAAGCATATCATGTGGAAAGATATAGTTTGAATTGCATATGTGAGATAGTCTAAACTGACATCCTGCTTCTGGTAATTATGTAGACAGTAATTACTTTCTCTCGTGGTTTTGGTTCATCTTGTTCAGGTGAGAATATGAAGTTTGGAAGAAGGCTGAGATGGACACTTGTTTGGATGTGTAGGTAGAAGGGGGGAAAGTCTTGCCTTTCCCATATCTTCCTGGCTGCTATCCAAGTTCAGGTCACAATTGCAATCCTTGTTATTTCTTGGTAAGTGCAGGCCACATGAGAGATCAACACAGCTGCAACAAGAGAAGTCTCATATATCATCCTGAGTGTCAAGCATGCACTACTTGATGACACAATGTAGGGAGGAAATCTCCACCATACTGACTCTCACTTTTGTATCTCCTGTGCCTGCGACATTGTCATTGCTCATTTTCACCTGGTGGTTTCCTCAGGGATATATTCTTCTGGCTGAGCATCTCCTCAGCCAAGTTTCTCCTCGTCATGGTTGTTCTTTAGCAGGTTAAAAAGTTGTTTCCCTGTATGTCTGCCAGTTGTGGAACCAGATTGATTCCTCTGACTCAGCTGCTGCAGCTAGATTGGAGTCCAGAAGCACTGACCAATGCTACCTTAACCCAATTGAAGACACTGGTCTAAATGAGAGAGAGGACATTTCAGTCTCTTACACATTTCTTCAGCTTCTAATGGCTCCTATTCAGAGCAGAAAAGCGGAGAGACCAGCCAGCATCTGGACTAGTAAATTAACTGTTTCCAGAACATGGTTTTGAGCATTGGCCAGTGACCTAAATTTGGAAGGGATCTTCAGAGGTCATCTAGTCCAACATTATGCTCAAAACACGTCTAATCAGATCAGGGTGCTCAGGGCTATGTTAAATGGAGTATTGAACACCTGCGAGTACAAAGAATCCACGTCTCTGAACAACCTGTAATGGTATTTGTTTGACCATCTTTGCTGTAACATTTTTTTCCTAATGTGTAATGCTAATTATTTCCTCTATTCCCACTTATGCCTATTGACTCGCTGTGCACCTCTGAGAAGAGTCTGGTTACATGTCTTTTTCCTCTGGTCAGGTAGGTTAGGCAGCAATCAACGTGCCAAGCAGAGAAAAACCGCTTCTTTCAACCTCTCTTCTTGTGTCCTGTGCTCCAGCCCCTGACCAGCTTGGTGGCCCTCCGCTGGACCTGCTCCAGTATGCCAGTCTTTCTTGAACTGAGGAGACAAAAACTGGACGCAGCACTCCAGAGGTGTCTTAAAAGCACTCAGTAGAGGCAAAGGAGCACTTCCTTGAACCTGCAGCTGAAACTGCCAACTGTGCTTCTACAGCCAGGTTGTGGTCGGCTGCCTTTGTTGTAGGGGCATGCTGATGACTCATGTTCAGCCTGTGCTCCTCTAGGACCCTCCAGTTCTTTTCCACAAAGCCACAGAATTTCAGTTATGTATGTTGATATGAGCTGTCACATATTTTTCTCTAAGGATTTGTTTAATTTACAAGAAAAGGTGTAGTCAAAGGGACACAGATACACAAGAAAGAAGTTTTATCTTCCAGATTTTAATCTTAATAGCAAACTGAAAACACTGGAAAATAAATATGATTGGTTAACAAAAGGTATGCAAGAAATATATGTTTCAAGTAATGAAGAATTAATAGTAAAATAATTTCAGACTATCAGCTTGTAAATGGCACTGGTAATTTAACAAGGAAGAGAGGAAATGCTAAATCAGGATTATTGTACATTATGACAGGACTAGCCTATTTTGATTAAATAAGGTCTGTGTGTACTGAGCAATGTTTCAAAAAACCCGCTACGCTTCTGCTCTTTTTCTGGATCAGTTTTAATTTAAAATAGCTCAGGCTGGTGCAGAATCTACATCTCAGATTAACACACTGAGATACTGGTTAGTAATATTTCTGGGATGGTCACGGTGGTTAATCTTGAGAAGAGGAATATGTGTTTAATTTTTCATTACAAAAAGGAAGAAAAAGATGAGGCAGTCATGGGTCCCAGGCTGGAGTGGTTTTTTTTAAAGCTATATATGAAAGTCTTGCAGACCTGGGCTATGAAGCTTCAATAAAGGTTTTGCCATTATCTAGTCCTACTTGAAAAATCACTTCTCCACAAGTACCCCAAATAAACTCCAAGCTACTAAAAGCTAAAGAGTATATATTGAGGTCAGCAGCAGTCTCCACTGACTTCACCAGACTTGAGATTTTACAGGTGTTTAGGCGGTGCCTACATTCAGTGATGCCATTTGTATTCTGGCAAACAAAATCCCTTATAAAAATTTCAGTCATAGCTATATTGTTTCTCCATAACTGTTTTTCATACCATTAACAAAATATGTTCTGATTTAAGTTAATCTTACAAAATAATGTACATCTTGATTCTAAACCACCCTACATCTTAGGTCACACATCAAAATCTGTCCCATCATGCTCTTGAACATGCAGCTCCAAGGAGGAGATTCAGTGACTCTTTATAGAGTCATTCCTATTCTGGATGGCGCTGCATCAGAGAGAAAGTGGTGTTGTTCCCTCAGTCATTCTGGAGATGGTTAAGCGAAGAGGAAACTTCAATAAACAGGGGAGTAAATAACATCTTTAAGGCTTCAGTGCTCAGAATACAACTTTGTGAACTCTCACAGTGCTCTGTTTTCTTCAACATTACACAGACTGAAAACAATGGGAGAAAGAGCCAGAAGAAATACATTCCCAGTTTTCCTGCCAATTTCCTGGTACCTACTAATCTCTGCTCACCACTCACAAGTTCAGAATGAGTATCAGATACATTCTGGCCATCAGATGGTCTGAGTAACATCATCTTCAAACCCTGTTGGGAGCGCAAACAAATGTCCTTGGTCTTTTACCGGCATGAGAGAATAGGTATTGCCATACTCTTTCCTGAACTAAAGCCTCTCTTTAACTTCATTTATAAATAGCAGTTTTCACATCTAACAAACACAATAGGAGGTGATTTTTTGTGTCCAAGTGATAGAGACACAGTGCCAAGAAAAAAATGAATCCTAGGGGAACAGACAGGAGATGGTTCTTGAGGAACCAAGAGTAAGAATACTACTCAGGAGAAAGAAATTGTGAAGTATATCATACTGTTATTTCTACTCTTTCACTGTGGGAGAAGGGAGAGACACATACAGCAATATTTTCTTTAGAAGTTTGTGTGATTCCACACAAGATCCTGGCAGTTAGTAGAAAGCTCCACATTTCCCCCCTCTTAGTTCAATTAATCCCTTAAGAGGGTCCAACCTGTTTTCGTTCTGCTTAAAGACTGATGAAAAATAAATGCAGGCTTTAAATCTTTGCTTTAAAAACTGAAACATACTTTGTAAATATGAAGGTATGGGTCTTCCTGAAGGTTTTACTGTTACAAGGGCAAGTCTAGTTTGCGTTATGTTTTAGGGATTTCCATGCTATTATAAAACTGTGAATAGCTACCATTGAATTTTTCAAAACATTGTTCACAACTAAATGCTTCTTCAGAGAATATCAGAAAGCCTATTTTGTATTATTAATGCATTTTGAAGTTCCTTATGCCTTTCTCTGTTTCCTCTAGAAACACCAACTTTGGAGACTGAATACACTTTCCTTTGCAAATTTATTTAATTGCAACCTTTTCTCTGTATATGTCTTAAAACTACTGTGATAGAGACACTAATAGTATCTTATTTCAATGACATTTAGCTGTTATGTTATATATTGTGATAGGGGAGCTGCTTTAGTCCTTGAAGCTTCAGGAACCATCTGGCTACACTGTGAAACAGGAAAAGTATTTCCTTATCAGGTCTAAGGATGTATAGATGATATAATGAGTTGACTATGTGTGTGCCTTATTTTATCATTGAAACACCCTTCTGGTGGAATATTAAAAAATCTTATACAGGTACATGGTACATAATATTCCCCAGTTGGGTTTTTAATGCCACGTGATAGCAGGTTTGAATCATAGTTTCCAAATTATGTAAAGCATAAAACTAGTATTTCATGCTATATTCATTATTAAAACTGTGTCAGAAACGAAGTTTCAGGAAGAAGTATGAAAAAAGCTCTATGAGATAACTGAGGCCTAGAACGTTCTTTACTGTGTGTATCAGCATGAACAGTTTCAAACCCTCCTTTCCTTCTACTCTAACTTCCATATTTTGGTCTTGAGCCACAGATAAGATCACATTTCTCCTTTAAAGGCTGTGTAGTAATTAAAGAATTGACTTAGGACCAGGCTGTCCAGAAACCTATGCTTTATAGCATATGGATACAAAATGTATGTATTGGTTAATTCGCAAGAATACTTTAATATTAGTGCTTTTTCTTCTACATCTGGTCAGTCCTTTTTTTCTATAACTTGCTTGCTTTCTAGTTTCCAAGTTATCTTTAGTTTTGGCTCTCATTTCTGGAAGCTCTGAAGCACGTCCATAATGTAAACCACATGAGCATTCCTACTGCTTCCTGAATCAGGACCGTGGTGATAGCTAGTACATATGTACAGTATTGCTGGGCGGACAGATAGACTCTCAATTGCCATCTTTCAGCACTTCATCAATGGGACTGGGAGTAGTCGCAACCAGTGAGAACAGATGTAGAAAACAGTATGACCCATCTTGTGGCAGAGAAGTTTGACAGTAAACACTCTCATTTACCTCATTACAAGAGTATAAGTGAAATTTACTCAGAATTGGAAATTGCGAGTAGAAAGAGTTTTGCATTGTTACTTATTACTTGAAAATACTTTTATACTGGTTGGGTTTTTTAAAAATATCAGCAGTGCTATAGCTCCTTTGCAGAAATAAACCCTTCCTAGGACGAATAAGGTAATTTTCTTGTAAGAAACTGCTAGCACTGGTTATTAATTAAAAGAACAAAGAAAGAAATAAAACAAGAAGAAAAGAATCTTCTAGAGGAAATGGAATGGATTAATGATTTACATATGAAAATCTGATAAAGTTCTATGTATTTTTATTTTAATAGGGCCTTCCTGGCAAAGATGGACCGACAGGCCCCCAAGGACCCCCTGGCCCAACTGTGAGTATTGGTCATGGAATTCATTACTGTAAAAATCAGCAGGATTTTGGAGGATTGTAGGTCACTGTTATCAGGCTTCAGTTGACAGACCAAGGCCAAGGGTTCTCCTTGGAAGTTAAAATTCTCATGACGTATAGGGTGGTAGAGAGCTGCTTGTCCACTGTAATTTCTTTCCTTTCTTACTGAACTCAAGAAAAAATGTCTCTCTTGGAAATGGAAGACAGTTGTTCCATCAACAGATTGATAGCTTCTTAGTCAAGTAACTGCACTATATAAAGGCAGTTAGTGCTCTTAACATTTGAAATGAGACTTTGTTTTTGTAAGAAATTCCAGTTAGGATTGTTAGTTTAAGTGAACTGCCAAGTTTTGCTTGATCTGAAGGCCGGAGCTGAGTGCAAGTATTCAAACGCTCTTGTCGAGTAACCAAGGGAGACAGCACAGGCTGCATTCATCCTTTGAAGCAAGGCATGTGTTGCCTCCAGAATTAGTCTTATCCTTCCCAGCTAGGGCAGCTAAGCAAGGTTCATGCCTTCTTGATAGACTTAAGATTCATGCTAGGTGAAACAGCTGATATTACTGAGTATTCTCCAAGCAATCTTGGAGGATCTTGTGATAGTACAAGGCATAACAGTTTTAAGCTAAGGAAGGATAGGTTTAGACTGGATGTAAGGAAGAAATATTTTACAATGAGAGAAGTGAAATACTGGAACAGCTTGCCCAGGGAAGTAGGGGGGGCCCCATCCCTGGAAACATTCAAGGCAGGTTGGATGGGACTCTGAGCTACCTGATCTGGTTAAAGATGTCCCTGCTTCTGCAGGGGAGTTGGACTAGATGACCTGTAAAGGTCCCTTACAAACCAAAGCATTCTATGATTCTAATCTTGTTCTTTTTACATAGAATGTTCTGAGACACCTCCTCTGAACACAGTAATAATTGCCACCTGGATTTAGTCTTGTGGTTCAGCAATCCGTGGTGTTTCAGAAAGCGAACAATACAAGTCCATTTTTTCTCGAGTGCTTTTCTCACAGCTTTCAGTGCTCTTTTTCCTGCAATATGTACTACTTAGTTCTGGCTCCCAGCAGTTCCATTTTTAGACTTGCAGAATTGTTTGTGTACCATCGGCTTTGTGAACTTCATCACAGTTTTCTCCCGTCAGGATTCATGGATATTTTCTTTTCCTTTTCCATGTAGGGCATACCTGGTGCTCCAGGTGTTCCAGGCATCACTGGAAGCCAGGGACCACAAGGTGATATTGGAGCTCCTGTGAGTAAAATTAATTAATATTGCTATATTATCTGGCTTCACTATTTTACAAAACTCTTCAATGTTTATAGCTTATGATCTGTTTGTACTTAGTGGCTAAGTGAAACATCATCTTGGTCTTTCTTTGTTCATTCTTCAAAATTAAATTTATTTGTTGATCTTACATACAATGTTTGGAATATAGGGATTAGAGAGCCAAAACAAAATACTAAAACACAGACATTAAAGACATAATGGTATGTGAATTTGTAGTCTGCGTGTAATTATTTTCTTTTTTTTTTCTTTTACACTTCAAACAGCTCTCAGGAAATTGAAGTATGTAATTTTTAACATGAATATTTCAAAAATATTATTCTGATTTTCAAACTGTGAAAATATTGCATGAATAAAAAATTGGGTTTTGTGATCACTCTGGATTTACATCAGGGCAGGTGACTGATGGTCAGGGTTTTTTCTAGGATGTTATTGTAAATTCGACCATCAGTTTCATTGAGTGGAAGATTACACCCTCTATACCAAAAATAAGTATTAGCAACCTATAATACTAAGTTTGTCTTTCAGATATTATTTTCTTTACTATAGAAAGCCCCATGGTTTCTCTAGAAAAAAAAAGGAATACAACTATTAAAAAAAGCCTGCTCTTTTTTTTCCCAATGAATGCTGTATTTAGTTTTTAAAGGCATCAGATTATGACAGTGTGTACTGCTGACTTGATTTGTAGAATAGAACTTTTTTTTCAAAATCCAGTTTGGTTTGGAGATTTAGTCCAATGCAAGCATTTTTATTTGGTTAAATGGAAACAAAATGGCTGATATGTAAGCAAAGATAATAACCTAATGCCCAGTTCTGCATAGTTTCTGTGTGTAATCATGAAACCTACTAAGGAGATTTGAGTAATTATGGAGCTTATTACTATGAATGCATAACATGCTGATTACTCAGTTCCTGTCCAAACACGTGTTCCAGATATTGAACTATATTTCCTAGAGTGTAGATATTCCTGTGAGTCATGTAAGACCTTGGCTGTGAATGTTTAGACTCTAGAAGTTCTGAAAAACAGCTAGGTGGGTAAAAACATTATTGAGTTTCAATAACTGTCTTTCCCAAAATGCAAAGTAATAGAAAAGAGGCCTAGAGATAATCGTGTAGTCTTTGTAGGAGTTTCTTCTTTCCCAGGACAGAATAAGCTGTGCTTTAACCATGCATCAGTCAGCTGGTGATCTCTTCCTGCAGACTTTTCCTCACATCAGGAGTTCCTGAGGCATGCCTAGCCTAGCCCAAAACCACCATTAGTGAAGTTGTAACTGCCCTAGACAACTTGTTCCAAACAATTATGATCCTTATCATCATTACAGCATTACACTATCTTTAATGTAATACTTGTTCTTCTGTGCAGTTTAGTCCTATTGCTGAATCTGTTCATAGAGGATACAGAGTCTTGGTGCAGCAATTGCTACAAATTTCAGATCAATATTTCGTCTCCCATCAGGTTTCTCTTCCTTATGCTTAGTGATGATTAGGCCCATTTCAGCCATATGAAATGCATTGTCTGGTGGCCTGTCCTTGCTGACATTTTTAAGCAAGGGAATTCAGTATATGACAAACACCCAAGAAAGTAATTGATTGCCCTGTAATTGCCAAAAGTGAGTGTTTTGCTGAGTACCGAAATGGAAAAAGTATATTCATTATTGTCACAGGGCCTCCTGATACCTTGTTCCTTGTTTATTTTTTATCCTTTTACTGTTATGCTGCAAGGGAGAAAATATTTAGGTATTTAAAAGTTTGAGTGAGAACAAAATGAGAATTAATTTTGTCTTTAAATTTCTCATAGGGTCCTCCTGGAGCTAAGGGTGAAAGAGGTGAGAGGGTAAGTCTGTGTTCATGTTAGCTACCATTTTTTTTTCTATCTGGCCTTTTGTCTCATAAAAACTTTATCCAAAAATTTATGTTTCTCTGTTTACAGACACAATAGTTTTTTTCTGTGTGATCAAGCAAATTTTCCTTCTTTTCCAGCCATTGTCTTATATACAGCTACATTAGTGTTTTGAAAGTGAGAAGTATGCAGCATTAAGCATGGTCCCAAATCTCTCATTAGGCTTATCCTCTGAGAACTCTGGTTGCTGCCTAAAAACAGTAATGGGAA
This sequence comes from Dromococcyx pavoninus, assembly GCA_033558185.1. Lineage (NCBI taxonomy): Eukaryota > Metazoa > Chordata > Aves > Cuculiformes > Neomorphidae > Dromococcyx > Dromococcyx pavoninus. The sequence goes on along the minus strand of JAUMJL010000081.1, from coordinate 1,077,242 downwards.
CCAGGGAAGTCCAAAGCTTCCTTGGCTTTTTTTCCTCATCTGTGAGAATATAATCTCTCAGGGATAATAAATGCCTTCCATTGCTCTAAGCATTTTCAGGACAAAAATGATGCAAAAAAAATTGTGTTATGATATCGCTGCTGTTGTTATCCAGGGTGATCTCCAGTCCCAAGCAATGGTGCGTGCTGTTGCTCGTCAAGTGTGTGAACAGCTCATTCAGGGTGAGTACAGTGATAGTTCATGTGCTTCAGTCTCTAGAATGTATCTTTTCCTACCACAGTTAATTACAAATATGATGCTTTTCAAAGCATCCAAGGAGATCTGATTGTTTTAAGTTAGACAGTCAGGATTTATGTTCCAACTAGATTTTTACCCACCTGGGTTTATGTCTAGAGCTGATTAGCGTCAGCCATCTAAAAAAACCTCTGAATTGTCTCCAAGCTATTATAGTATAAAGAAGTTCTGCTGAAACAATTCTAAATTTTTATAGACATAAAATATAAAAAAATCCCAAACCACCAAAGCAAGGAAATAAAATCCTCCACAATAGTTTTTCCATTTTCTGTGTATTCTCTAAACCGCTATTTCTCCACCCACAAGTGCACAACTTTCATGTTATCAAAGCATGACAGACCACAGCCTTGAGGACTTGCCAATGCTCTGTTCACACTCAGCTGAACCAGATTATCCACTACAACTTGAAAATGATGACTTGCTTTTCCTGACAGGTCATATGGCAAGATATAACTCGATTCTGAACCAGATTCCAAGCCAGTCTGTTTCAGTGCGAACCATCGCAGGACCACCTGGTGAGCCAGGTCGGCCAGGGGCTCCAGGGCCACAGGGTGAGCAAGGATCACCAGGCATGCAAGGGTTTCCAGGAAGCCCTGGTCAACCAGGAAGACCAGGAGAAAGAGGTAGGCTTTGTACTTCACTTATAGAAAAACGTGCCTCCCCTTCCTGATAGATTCTGATGTCCTTTGTCTCCTGTCTAAGTGTGAGAACAGTTTTCTCAGTAGTTGATTGTGAGCTCAACATAGGCCATAACGAAAGCTCGGAGACTCAGTCATGAAGGTAATGCAGGCTTTGATGAGTGTGATTTGGCTGGATCAGACAGAGGTTTAATGCCTAAACTGCTGAAGATTGGTGGCGTCTAATTGGGCACATCGCATTACACCATGCTTTCATCTTAGTAGGGCTCTGAAGTGAGCTGGATTTCTAAATGTATAAGCAAAGGAGATTTTGGAGAAAGTCAGTTGCAAAACTGAGCTTTTCTGCTAACCTTGAAATGTGTCAGTCTGAATATTTCTGACTGGAGAGTGTTGATAAGAGGAGGGAAAAAGTCCCTGTTTATGAGAAACTGAAAGGATCAAGCAGAGGAAGTGGTGAGGTCAGAGAGAAGTAATACAATTAACAGTTCATTTACAAGAATTTTCTTCTGTATTCTTATGTATAGGCTAGATCCCTTCTCCTTTCCTGCAACAGTGTTGTATAATAAACAAGCCACACATTTTAATTTATTCTCTGTCTCTGCAACCCTGGCAATCCTTGGTGTAGTAGAGCCACACTAACCTCACAGAGGTAGTACTGAGTAGATCTGTAATTGTAAAAGCACTTTGAAGGCCATCACATAAGGAAGTGACCAAGAAACCAAGAGACAAATGTGATATTCAGAAGCAATGAATGGTGTTGCTGTTAAAAAATCTTCTAACTGGAATTTTAAAGATGAATTGCTAAGAAGGCTGTAAGTTCAGGAGCTTAATAGTTCCAGTTCACAGTGGCCATGATGATGAGAGTTAAAGTGTTGTTTTGAAAAGAAAGTCTTTGAATGAACTTGTGAGTCTGTGAGTCCTTTGTTCCCCTCTAGACTGTAATTCTAATTACCTTTGTGAAAAAAGAGGCAAAGTTTAGGGTCCTGGCCTCTCAGTCATGCTGCTGCCTGCTCCAGTTGAGCAAAGTCCAGACACTGTCCAGAAAGGAGGAGGAATGAGGGAGGAGTAAACAAGTAGAAGAGAAAATTGGAAGAGACCGCAAGTGAGGAACTGACTTTAAAAGTGGTGATCTGGAGAGACTGAATGCAGATTTCAGGGTAGTTGCTTTCATACTAATACTAGCATATTTTAAATGACTTCTCAGGCAGGAATTGTTTAAGCACACAGAATATTTTGCTGGGGCTTCAGGAACGGAGGAACCAAAATGCCAGACTACAGATAGGGAAACCTATCCAGGGTTTAACATGTCTTTTCTGTTGTATCTGTTGTGCTAAGGCCCAGACCTGCATGTCATACTGCTATGAAATCACAGAGTGCTTAGATACAGTCACTGAATTTAAATATGCTGTGGGTTAAACCGCTGCTGATAATATTAATATCTGGGAAGCAGCATTCGCAATAGAGTGAGTACAGAAAGGGTAAAAACATGTTAAAAAGAATAGTAATGTTCTCCTCTATACAGATAACTGATATTAGAAGGGACTGATTTTGGCAGGTAGTGCCTTGTGGGGAATTTCAGTCTCGGTAGAGATCAAACTCTTATCAAGCGTACTTCAAGAACTGTGATCAGTCAGCCAGAGCTCTCTGCAGATTTTCATAAAATGTCATCCCAAATGTTAAGAGTGTTTTATAGTATTTATAGCTTAAAATGATATTGTTTTAATAATCAAGAATGCATGTCTAGACTTAAAGACAAAATAATTTACTAGTTTGTTTGAAGTGAAAATGGATTTTAGGACATTCGTGTAACTGGAGACTTGCACAGAGTCTGGAAGGAAGAGGAAGTAAGTCATTCAGAAGCTAGGTAAAATATAGAATAATTTATTAGTGCTTGAAGATTTAATTTCTTTAGAAGCAACTGTAATTTTAGACTGAAGTGTGCTTGATGTAGTAGCAATTTATTTAGAGGAAAGATACCTTTTGAATTGTACAGAACTTGGGATATTTCAGAATCCATTTCTAAGGAATTGCTCTAAGATAACCTCATAAAGCAGCAGTGAAAAGTAAATATTTTTACTGGGTCCATGCACGTGGAGAACGATTGGAAGTATTTTGTGCATTCCCAGTTCTCACTAGATTCCTAACTACATATCCCACTGTGAAGTAGCTGGCTGAAATTGTTCTTTTTCTGGATGGAAGGGTTTTTAGTTTCCAGTGACTACAGAGAGGAGGGTAAATGGACTCAGACCCCATCCCTTGCTGTGTTCTGAAGCATTGTTTCTATTTAACTGCTTCAGCAAGTCACCATGTATAGTCCTTTCCTGAAGACCTCCAGCCAACCACTTGGAAGTCTTTGTGAACAAGGTGTTTCTTTCCGCTGATGTCATCAACATTTTGGCTGTATATAAAATCAGTTTAATGTTTAAAACCAGTGCCAGATTAGCAACTCTGAAAAGTCAGCCTTGACCTGTAGGTACAGAAAATGGCACGGCAACAGAAGTGTCCATAGAGTGTATTAAAAAGTAACAGACACAAAAAGGTAAAAATGATCTATTTGTTTATCTAGTAGTGTTGCTTTTTTCCCCTCAAAGTTCAAACTACTGGGATTCCTGCAAGAACCTGCTACTAGCTCTGAGCTGAGTGGCAAGGTACTCATGGAGTGGGAAGGGGAAAGGTGAGGGAATGTTAGGTGTTTCCTCCTCCTCACCTCTCTTGCTCCCCACCCATTCAATTCTAGCCTGTGAGAAGAGGGAACTTTTGAAGGCAATGTGTGGTACTGGTTAGAAATCATGTACCAAAGAGGGCTTTACTGGAAAATGTCAGCAGTGAGAGATCTTGACATCAGTGAACTTCCCTGCTAACTTGCCTGGCCAATAGCTTCTTTTCCCTGTTTATCTTGTCACTCTGCCAAGTGTTAAACAGATGTTTTGGAAAGAGACTTGGATTGAGAGAGTGATTTGGAGTTTTGTTAGAAACATCCATTTGAACTTCTAGGTCCAGGGCGTCCCATTCCTGGATGTTTTCTTTCACTAGTAACACACTGAGCTGGTCCTTCCAAGAAAGACCACTCAGTGAGAAAAGATAAGTCGTTCTCTTGACAGATTCAGTTCTCTGTGCTTGTTGCCGGGTGACATCTATTTTTTCCAGTGTAGACATAAATGAATAGATTAGGGTCACACTAAGGCATTTGTTAGTTTGTTTTCCTTGTTCGTTGTTGTTTTAGCTGTACATTGTTGAGTCTTACTTATTGTATTTTCTGATAATGTGGAAAGAAACATCTCTGGTAATCTCAATATTTGTTAGCAATATTAACATTTTATTAGTGGCCCAACAGTCCACTTGAATTGTACCGGTGTTTTAAAGATTAAGATGACCACATAGTGTTATCAGTGCCCTATTACACATAATCTCAGATAAATTAACTAGAATTTTGCTCTTACATATTTACATAAATATAGGAGTTTGGGAAAAAAACCACTGATTATTCACAGCACTGATCTCTATTTCAATTTTAACTAGTTCACAGCACTGGTTGCTGGTTTTATTTCAGCTAGTTTGAACAGTTTTTATTTTGTGTTTATGAACTGGGGCTAAAATAACTAGTGTATGGCTTCTGAGTACTCAGGCAGTAGTCTGACTTCTGCAAAATAATGTAAAGAAAAGCAGAGATTCAGAGTGTTTTATTCTCTTTTTTCAGTTATTTTTATGTGATAGTTTTCTCAACTTTAAAGAAAAATGTAAAATCCTTAGTAAAAATTATGCTGAGGCACTGCTAAATTTCAAGTACTGTGAAAATGTAGTTGTTTTACTGCTGGGTGGACTTCTGCTTTTATGATGTGTTCTGAAGTGAAGCACAAAACTTACAGCTACTCACTACATCCCACCATGATTCAAATATAAAAAATACCTAAGCTGTCACTGAGAAAGTCACTATTCTCAAGTACAGCTTCATCCATATTTGCTTTCTGGCTTCATATGAAAGTGTTAGTTAAGTATCAAAAGCCACATGTTTACAGCTCTGATGGCAGAATTCCAATGGAATTAAATGGAACTTTGGCCTTTTGAGTCAATTAAATATTTTTATTTCCAATTTTAGTTTCATCTGGATTAAAAAAAAAATCATCATACATTATGGTTACAAGAGAACACTTTTGAAAGAGAACATTTTTGGAAGAAGTTTAATTTTTCTTAATTGCAATATGCAGTTCTCCTCAAAGGACAGGATTCTCTTAAAGACAAAAATATTTCCTTTTGTGAAGAAACCATGGACATTTAATTTTCTTTGCTGGAGAATGAATTTATGATCTTGGTTTTGTTTTTAATAACTGATGCTATTGGAGGTATTTTTAGAAGCGCCTTGGATATAATTTATTTCAGTTGCTTGTGGAGTCCATGGGGCTGAACCCAAGCCATTGCTTATTTTGGATAGGGACAAGACATGAAAAAGTGGTTAGCATGAAGGGGGAGAGGCAGTTTGATGGTATTGTTGAAATATGTCTAGAGTACAAATATGAAAACAGTTACTAGAATTTGAAGCCACTGTAACTCAAATGACAAAATTTGACACACACTTTAATCCCTGAGAGTTAACCATTACAGTAACCTACATGGAATACTGTCTTGTATGGTTGACTTTCTGTAAGCTATGCTCTAATGAAATACAAAGATAACCTTGATGGAAGTGAAATGGGTGAATTCTGCATGTTCTGTCATTTATATGAGGGAGCCATTGAAGTCTATGAATCTATTAACTCATTCTCATTAAGGAGCTTTGCCGGAAAGTCCATTAGGGAAGATCATGGAGTGCTTGATTTTAACTCATGTGAATTTTGCCTTAGGAGTAGGGCATTCTTCTTTTAGTGTTCATGTTCTCTTTCACTTGGATAAACTTTACTGAAAATTAGACCAAAAGAAATCTGAAGCAGAATTGTATCTTGGCCTTAAATGTGTTTGCTTTAGGAACTTGATATCCATGTGATTTCAAAGGAGGTTTGCCCTGCGCTAGAACTTCTTAACTTGTTCCAGAATGGAGATTTTATTCTTAGCCTGAGTAGATTTGTTCCGTATTTGTCATTTCTTGCTGCAGTTTCTCCTGTGGACATCACAAATGGGTATGTGTTCCTGTGTGAGTAAAGAATAATTGACTGCATGGGAGGCTGTCATTTGAAAATATCGTGGCCATTGTCTTTGAAGTCACCTTTTAATGTTATCATTGAGTAGGATAAGGAGGGGTTGTTGCACTAAACATCTGTGTAGATTCAATGGGCCAGTCTTCTTATGACCAAAGCAATCTGCACAAACAGACTTTTCCTTTTGCAAATGGCAAGGATTTCCTTACAGGGCATGTATGGTGAGAGACAATTTAGATGGAATTACCTTTTTAAAAACGTGGCAATAGAAGTATTGAGTTGCAACTGAGAAGTCCCTCCATACTTCTGAAGCAATTCAGGGCTAAGCAGATTTTAGGTAGCTGGGAACTGCATAAGTAATAGAGAACAAAAGGTGTGCATGAGAAATTGTTCTTTAAAATGGATGGGACTCAGTTGTTGGTCAAAGATGATGGGGGTTTTTGTCAGTTTGCCCCAGGAATATAAATGTAGGTTAGAGCACATCTCTGCCACTGAGGACTGCTGCCTACATACACTGTGCAATGCAATCATTCATTAGAGATTCTGAATAGCACTTCTGATCAACACCCTGATCTGTGCTAACCAAATGCTGGATTGCAAACAGGAGGTTCATACCGGACTTGAAAGACAGTCTTTAAGAGCAGGAATCCCATGTATTACATTGCTAAGAACCCCAGAGGAAAAGACATTGGCAATTTTCAAATTTTCTGAGTAATTTAAACACAAAAGACCCGTTGACCTTCAGTGAGATTTAGGCGCTAGAACAACTGAAGACTATAGATATAAAATTCCTAAGACTTACCTTTTAGACATTTTATAATCTAAAAGTCTAAAACCAGCCTGAACAAGCCCAGTGGGTACATTGTACAACCATGAGGCAGGGTACATGTACAGCAAACAGACACAAATTTGCTCTACTATTGTCCTGAGATCACCAAAGTGGGTGTATTAAGGTGGTGCTGAGTCTTTCCTTAGCAACTGAATTCTATTATCTCAAAGCTGCAGCTTCAACAACCTGGGCATGTTCCTTTTCATAATCTTGTAGTTTGGCCAGAGGTTGCTCAATATCTACATGCAAAAGGCCAGCAGGAATATAGTTGTGAGAGAAAGGTGTGATGTACAAGCAAGATAGAAAGTAGGAAGATTAGATGTGAAGGAGGTTTGATAGGGAGTGGCTATGTGGCTAAATGATTAGAGTATAATTTCAGGAAATATGAAGCTGCATTCCTTTCCTACCTACTACCACCACTGGGAGAAGGTTTTGTGGTCCAGTTTGATGAATATATTCCACTGTGTTTTGATTATTGCCTCCAAACTGTGCAGTTGAAGGAAATAAAAGGTAAAAAAGGGGAACAGGAAATACCTAAATGATGCCAGAACACTGTCAAAAAGCCCTGTAGAGATGAGACAAAGTGTTCATCAAGCGTTGGTTAAAAAAAAAAATTGTGCTCACTGTGGAGTTTCTAATTGCAGCAGTGTGGCCTGTTGCAAGGGATGAGGGCTTTGCACTGACAGGCAGGTCAGAATATGCAGAGACAATGCAGTACAAGGTCAGAAAAGGGGACTTCATTATCTCACAGTCTGCCTGGAGCTCCCCAGCAATGACTGAGCAGAGGTTCACAGCAAGTGGGAGATGTTCATGGCATCACCGAGCTTTGACTCATGGCAAGGAGCCCAGGGTCTGGCACATCTTAGCTTTTATGTGTTAGGTGGGTGCATGATTGGCGTGTGCAAACAGCCTAACTACTATTTGTATATTCATATGATTGGTGAACAGTGAAGCCAGGAGCATGGTATTGTTTACATTCTAGTTTCTGGCTAGAGCAAAAATAAAGTTATTTTTGCAGCATCTTTTGTTACAAGAGTTGGGAAGCCTGAACAATGTCCGTTGCCTACTCTCCTCGTAATTCCTGCACACTGGCTCATACCCCTGTGTTTTCCAGATGATTGGTCTACATGATAGATGGTTTTGGAATCCACCTGTTCTGTAGAAGACCTAGAAATCCTCTGCAGATAGAGTCCCCTGTAATTCAGCAGAGTCTTACTTTGTAAACTCCATGTGAGCAATTCTTTGTCAGTGATAGGTTTTTATTACAATCTTTTCCACCATTACAGTTTGTTCTTGTTTGCTTCCATCAACAATTAGCTCAGGAAGGAATAAAACCCCTTCTGAAGCTCTTTGCAAAAAGGAGGTGTCTTCCAGACTTTTTTCCCTAAGGTGTAATAGTTACTTGAGCAGAAGCGAAGGAAGGAGGCCAGTCACTTGAAATTGTAGATACTGCTCCATCAAGGATAGCAGATCTTTTCTTTCAGCTTTGTTTTTATGAAGGTGCTCCATATTGACTTTGACACTGAAAGACTGGAAGCTGTGAACCAGTAAGAGCAATAACCAGTGCTGGGAGGTCTGGAAAATGGGGAGAAAGTCCCACAAACCTGCCTGGATTTTGTCTTTGTACCGTCCAAATCAAACACAGACTTTATGAGAGTTTCCAAGTTGCTGGTGGAAAATCAGGGTCTGGAATTTGTAGTTTTGACACCTACTTTAGTGATCACTGCACATAGAAAGTGTTTTTATAGAATGCCATAGTGGTAGTGCAGAAAGAGATGGAAAGCTGGAAGAAGGTAGTACCTTCTCTGGATTATGAGAGCTGTGATCTCTATGGGTCAGACCCAACAATGGAAATTTAGGGCCATTACAAAATGCAGGAACACAGCTCAATGGCCGTGCATGTTGGAACATCTGAGTTTCATGACTGGGAAACTCTTAGATTTGTTTTCATTTGAGGGGACAGATTTTGACTGTACTGAAACTCATTTCTTGTGTTTTAGCAAGCAATAACCCACTATAACTATGTATGTGTACAACCATCTTATGCTGCACCACTGCTTGGTGGCGGAATGTTTGAAAGACAATTGGCTCTACATCAAAAAAATTGACTTTTCCAGGCCACACTGTAATTTATAGACAGCTTTGCGGGGCTCTGAGGATTCTTCTGACTTACAATAGTTTTACCTTGGTATAGCCCAAAGGCAGCTTTCCAGCATGAAGTGCGGCCTGGAAACTGGCCCATGCCTCTGCATACCACCTTGATGAAACCACCATCGCAGCATGAATGTTTAAGACCCCAGGAATGCCATGTTTCCCTTGAGAGACTGTCAGGGAAGGGAGGGAAAAAGAATGAAATAATTCTTTGTTTTCACCTCCTTTCTCTGCCATCTGTTTTTAGATGAAAAATAATGTATGGAACCATAGTCTTGGTTAAATAATAAACTCTGCATTCAGTTTTGTTCAGAATGTGACTCTGATGAGTACTGCTTACTTAGGTTTACCAGGAGAGAAAGGAGACAAAGGCACTCCAGGTGTTGGAACACAAGGACCTCGAGGCCCACCAGGATCTACAGGTAAAGTTCTTATGTTTGAGGCATCTGGATTAGACTGCTCCAACCCATGTGCAATGCAGTTAAGACCTGCATGTCTCTATCCTCCACTTCTAAGGCTTAAGTAGCAGAAGAGTCAGTAGTTCAGGCATCTTAACTGTCATATTGTTCTTACTATGTAATATAACATTGTGATGTGACACATGATGTTGCCATCAGTCACGTGATTATGTTCCTTTTCCCTGTGATTAACTGCTTCTCCAAAACTTTCTTTTTTAATGTTCTAAGTATTATTTTCAGAGGTGATGTCTGGTAGGGGAAAATTTAATCTAGATGAATTGCATTTGTTTTCTCATTGACTCAAGGTTATAACTAACAGTGACTTGACAGAGAAATGTATGTTAATTAAACAAATTAATTACAAGGATTTATATTTAGCTCCTGAAAAAGAAAAGGAGGTGTTTTCCAGGTCCTGTTGAAAAAAGTGTAAAATTGCATTGACTTTGTTAGGATATTCTGGACCTTAGAGCACTGCTGTCAAGATACAGTATTACCCAGAAGATGTATTCAGAGGGAGCAAGTGAATGGAGAGCCGCCCAGACACTCAAGGCTGTCCTCCCATCGTAAAACTGCCTTTCCGAATGGCTGATGCTTGATGAAACGTTTGCTGTAGTATAAATTTCTGGCTAAAAGCTGTCTCTGGCAAGGAAGACAGAGGCTTGTTGGAGCGGGTTTCTCCTTTCTGGCTGTTGTTTCATCTTTCTTGCCAGAGGAAGGCTGCAGCCCTTCCCTCAGTTTTCCCAGGGGAGTCAGAGCCAGGATGCCCAGTTCCTCAGCTCAAGCTATCTCCTGGAAGTGTTTGTAGCACACTTGGCGCCATGGTTTACAAGTACTGAGCGTGGCAAGGTGTCCTCAGCTCGGTGTTTTATGAAAGATGCTGCTCAGATGTTTCATTTCCCCTTTCTATGCAGGACCTCCAGGAGAAAGTCGAACAGGCAGCCCAGGACCACCAGGCTCTCCAGGTCCACGAGGTCCTGCTGGTCACATGGGACCCCCAGGCACACAGGGTCCTTCTGGCCCACCGGGGTACTGTGATCCATCCTCCTGCGCTAGTTACGGCATGGGAGGTGAGTAGCCTGGAGTCTGGGTGGTTGCTCTTTTTCCAGAGGCAGGGTGGCATTTTGTAACAGCCAAAGTAAGATGGAGGCTAATGGCAAACTTTGTGCTGAAATCCTGGTAGCTCCCTAAACACGTGTGTCCAGTGCTGCTGTGTTCTGTGAGACTGCAGCATGAAGAGGTGACCCCAGTGAAGTGACTAAAGAAAGTCCAGCATCTCATCCCAGTGTGTAAAATGGATCCCACGCACTGTTTTTTTTATTTCCTGTATGTCTGTGCAGTTGTACGAGCCTGCTCCTGTGTTGAACCCCCACCTCCTAACGTGTGTGACAGCAGAGTTTTCACATTTGTAGTTTTTCAAATGCGTTGCTCGCCTTCCCCTTCCGCGTGCCTCTGAATGGCATGACAGCATGACCCGTACTAAACCCCCAGTAGTGTAACCTGACACAGGGATGCACGTGTCCGTCATTAACCAGTGAAGCAATCTGAAGAAAAGTTCTTTCTACATCTTCTCTGTATCCTACTTTCCCATCTCGTCATAGCACGGAGAGGCCGGGGAGGAAGTTAACACAATTACCAAAAATTATGTCGCCGACCTAAAAATCAATATTTATTAGTAAAGCACAAGTTACTACAAATGTTACACATAAGACATATTCGTTCAGTGTTTACGGTTTAATCTGCCCGTGAGCTGATTTGTATGTTTTACTTACCTGAATGTTTTTGTTGTCATCTCTTCTTATCCTTTTCTTCTCACCTCACCTCCCTGTTGTTCATTTCCTGTTTTAAGGCCCATTCCCTTACAATGGCTACCAATCCAGAAGGTGAAAGGCTCATTCTGGTTCAGGTCTCATTTGGCTGAAGGTCAGAGATGGATGCTGAACTGCTCTGTGCTTTCCATCAACGATATTGACTACCACTAATGAACTTATTAGCTGCTGTACGCGCACTTAGCTTCCTTGCACTGCTAAAAATTATTGCCTGACCCATTTTTGCCTATTGATCATGTATTCTAGACCATAATTGGAATAAGCTAAAGCAGGCACATTGTGCAGTGTATAATAAGCACGGTATTACAACTGGACACTTGACAGATCCTGGTGGTGGTTTCCAACTAACTTGGCTGTCTATTGGTGGGTTTCCAATTGCTCCCAACTTATTTTGTTAAATGTTTTCACTGTTTCTTTACGTGAATAAAAGATGTATATTTAAAGATTATATATATACTCATACACATTATATATAAATGTATCTATCTATAAAATGTCAATTTCCTAATGACTGCTTTAATTTTCTACTCCCCTTCTGCCATGTTAACCGTATGAATACTCTTGGTGGTGGTGGGTTAAGGTGGATACGGTGAGCCAACTGATCAAGACATCCCCGTAGTGCAGTTGCCACATAACTCCTACCAAATCTATGACCCCGAGGACCTTTATGATGGTGAGCAACAGCCGTATGTAGTTCACGGGTCCTACCCCTTACCATCCCCATACTCCCAGTCCTCCTATCCATCACCTCATCTTGCTCAACCAGAGTTTACTCCTGTTCAAGAAGAGATGGAAGCCGTTGAACTGAGATCCCCAGGAATCAGTCGCTTCACAAGGAGGATAGCCAAAAGGAGCGTCAAGACTCCAGTACGCAAAAGGGCAAATGGAAAAAACCCCTCTCAATGAAGTGTTTAGAAAAAGGGAAATGTTTTATGTGCATCTGTGTTTTTCCTTTTGTCTGGGTGCCTAACCTGCCATGGAAGATGTTTACAAACTTTTCTAAAGGAGGGAAAAAAAAAATGTACATGGCCAGTTGACACAACAAATAATGCTAATTATCTTGCATGCCAGAAACTTAGTATGTTAGTGGGTTGGTGCTAGATGATGATGAAAGGTCACTTGTAGATCTTTCTCTGGAGTAATGTTCCCTGCACTATTCAAACTGTATCTGTAAAACGGCATCAGGCTAGCTGGTGTACGTAGAGTCATTCCCAAAAGTTAATGTTGTTTTAATCCATGTTTTTCCAGTTGATTATGTTCTGTTAGTTTTGGATGAATTGCTTTACTAGCAGAGTAACCCTACTAAATTCACCAGAGAACAACGCATAATCATGTTTCCTTGAACCCAGCTATTACTTTTGCAAAGAAATCTTATGTTAATGGAATATTTTTTTTAACCCATGTTCTATAAATACACAACAATTTTCTGTGGGAGCACATTGATAATTTATTGTGAACCTCTTTCATTTCTGTTTTGTATGCAAATAAAAGTGGCAAGCTTTTATACGTTAATTCTGTATTTGATTGGTTTTTAACTTTGACCAACTGTATAGGTCTTTGGGGAACAGAAAGTTAAAGAGAAGAAAGTATGTTTTCTTTTTTCAACACTTTTGTGTAATGATTTGAGTGTAGAGGATACAGGCACTTAGTATGAACAATAATTAGCCTGATTTTTAAAATTACATATGAACAAGTGTAGAGAGTAACTATGAGATGAGGTGCTTGTTCCAGCTATGGGCATGAGATTTTGCATATTGATGTGCCAAAGTCAAAAGACTGGCAGGTACAGTCGTGAAGACAACTGGGATCAGATTGTGATGAGAGACAGGAAAAGCTCCAACCCAGCCACTAGAAGAACACAAAGCAATTGGTGATATTAAAACAAACCAGGTAAATTATAAAATGACTCAGCTTTGAACACCACTACGGACTAAGCATCAAAGCAGGATTTAAAACAGAAGTTTAAAAATGTTCATACATTTAAGCTGGCATTATAAATATGGATCACTTTTAATACAGACCTAAAAAGACACGGAGAGAGGATGGACTCTGGATTCCAGGACTGTACTCCATCTTACCCCTGGTTGAGTTCGGTCTGTTTGTGCTCAGTAAGGCAAGACCTCAGCCTTTCCTTCTGGCCTCTTAGCTCACTGAGGAGAACACAAACTGGTACCTTTATTTGCCCCATATTTGAAATGAACAGCAACAGCCTGACGACATCCCTGAGCGTGCTTATGCTGTGCAGTTGCTATCACCTATGCTGTGCCCCTCCCAGCAGCTCCGGGATGGGGAGCAGCTGGAAGCAGCACTGTGTCCTTTAGCCCCTGGGCTGTGCACTTGACTGACTGCCAACACAGTCAGCTCCCTCCTCCAGCCACGGGGGATGTACATGCAGTGAATCAAAAGGAGCCATCACTTGGTGGCAACAGAGCAGGCCTACTCCTTACAATTTTATAACTTAATTTATATACTATGCACAAACTTTAATTGCACGAGTCAATTTGCTGTAACTTTATATTTATAATGACATTTACTGGCACCCCTCTAACCAGAATGCTGCATGCATCACTGGCCATATGCTGGGTAAACCTTGGTAATAAAAAAAATAACCGGTAGGCACTACCAAGTTGTAAAAATATTATTCAGGATTTCTATGTTCGCCAAAGAAAGTAAGACACAGACGCCAATGGTCAACATTCTCTCCAGCATTCAGACTCTAAATAATCAGGAGTGTCTTGTATTTTTCCAGAATGCCTAAAAAATTTAAGTTGCTGAATGTGAAGCATTTAGCACATGATGAACAGCTGATGCCACCCAGATCTCACCAAAAAAGTATATATGTACTGGATGCCTATACAATAAAAAGCATTTACTTTACCCTACTGCTTTTAAAAATACTCCTACTAGTTAATTAAATGTGGTTACTGACTTGGAAATGAAATCTGTGTGTTCACTGGATAGGAACTTTCCCTGGGATAAGCTCATCTGAATGCCAAAGAAATGCCCGATAAAGAATCATTATTTTATATAATGAAATACCGTTATAAATAAATATATTTTTCTTCCTGTATGATGCTTATATAGAATGGATACAGAAAACACCAGTTATCCTCACTAAACTTTGTAAAATTTGGCAGGGACCATATCAGCATCTTCTACTATACAGAGAACAACAGATGCTCCCTTTATTTACCCAACAGCTTTGGCCTGAGGGTTATCTGTGCAGCAAGGCAGCAATGAACTTCAGGGAAGTAAATTGCAGAAGCAAAAATAATTTTTTAAACTTATTTTGCATCATTCAATCCCTAAGTTTAGTTTCCTCACTTTGTTTTCATAACAAAAATGCTGCTGCTTTGTTCTTCAGTCCATCCTTTAAGTAAAGAAGGTCTTAAGAGGCGAGAAAATAAGCATAATCTCCACCTGATCTCCCTTTTCTGGCTGTTATTTCCATAAGCTCTTTAGCAAAATGCACACCATGTTCGGTTGTCAGCAGAGATACTTCTACAGAGGGAGAGCCGCTTCAGAAAATACACTGCACAGCCCCAACTACACAGGTTTTGTTGGTAAACAGCGCAGAAAGTCTGAAGTGCACCACCTTTGACAACTCTGCCTAGACAGAGAGTTGTTCTGCTTGTCTGCTTTCTTCGGCAGACAGAATGATACGGACATCGGCTCTCCTGTTGACAACTGTTTAACATCTTATGAAATAGTATCTGGAACATATTTAGTACCATCTAGAAAGTAGGGGAGAGTCAACCTTGATGTTGTCATTCAGCACATTGAGGATTTAAGTGCAGAGCAGACTAACAAGAGTCTGAAAACCAGTAAGAGCATTAAAAACAGTAATTCCCCTTCTGTTCATTACTTGCCTACATTCCTTATGCAGTTCCTGGAGGTGCACCTTTCCCACCAACGCAGTCTGCTGTTCTGATGCAATCCAGCAAACAGTATCAACTCTGAAATTTTCTTTGCAGCTCTGCAGTACTCCAGCAACATGTTCTGTTGGAATTGAAACATCACTTTTCCAGCATCACACTAAAATGCTGCAAGCTTTCTCCCTTTAACAAACAGGCCCTCGGTAAGCATGAACTGCTTTTCACTTGGCTTCATTTTTGGGGTTCCAAGCACACCATATCAAAGAGATGGCCAAAGCTTAAGGATGAAAAATGACAGTTGGTGACCAAACATGTCTTCAGTCAGAATGAATAGGTGGAACTATAGGCAAAGTATGCTGTGCAGAAAAACTCTTTCTAGAAGGCTGCTGAAGACTGTGAGATGAACTCCCACAGGACATAAAAAATTACCATCACAGATCTCACCACCTCCTCATTCCTCCAAGATGATTCCATAACATTTTTCTGGTCTCTAACAGCACTACATGTATTTGGTCATGCACTGCTTCCCCTACAGAGCTGTATTTTTCTAATGTAATTTGGCTCTAGAATAAATTTGATTTTGCCTCCCACCACCTCAGTAACTTCAGTTGGTGTATTCACCTGAATAGATAAGGAAACTGCAGGCCTGCATAGACATGCATTCAGCAAAATCTCACCATGAATTTCCTATGGTAAAGGCACGCTGCATCCTAGAAAAGGCTTTCAGAGGAAACACGTGACATATTACAGAAGTAATGGACAGCTCAAGCCACCATTTTTTTCATCCCTCAAGGACAGAACAAGTTCTACATGCACAATTCCCTTTTTCTGAACTAAGACTGACATTCTCTCATTCGCTGAGCTAAGGGTGGATCACCTAATCTACTGGAAAAGCAAATCAGATTATTTACTAACAGTGTGCCATTCGTGGGAGCTATGTGACCATCATTACTTAATGCTCTTACTGGGTGGAACTCAAGTTTTGCAGCTTTTAGAGTGAGATACTTCATTTTGGTAAACAATGTACTGTTTCCATGACATGTAAATATTCATTAAAAATTTATCAATTCTTTAATAATAATATTAAAACAAATGCAATTAACAAACACCAGCTCATACAACACAGAGTGCAGGTGTCATTAACAACATAATCTCTCTCAGCTGTTTCAAATACAGTAATTTTTACAATCATTCCAAATCAAGTTAGCTAACACCTGTCCAAAACATTCTGTACAGAAAGGCTGACTGAGGCGCACAGATGCTTCCATGTTAGAACAATTTTTTTTTCCAAGGAGAGATGTTCCTGATGGCAGTTTTTCTTCTTTTTCAGTCATTACTTTCTTCGAAAATCTTTAGGTCTGAGGGGAAAAAGAAAGGTGCTTTGTTAAGGAAATAAATGAAAACTGCAGTGGCTTTGCTTTAAGGATGCAATAACAGCAATAACTATTTTTATTTGCTTATTTTGGTGCTTGAGTGTTTGTGCTGATATTTGCTGGATTATGTTAAAAAGACAGAACAAATCAAATAAGTTTACTAAGGCCTGTAAGAATTTACAGACCTCAAGGCTAGTTAGTCCAGGTGTTTCTTAAGAGCCACTCCTACTTCACTAAACAAAACAAGAGTATCTTTAACTGAATGCAGTCTCACAATGACTTTAAACACTAGTATCAATCTGCCTCCACTTTTAAAAAATGAATACTCTGTGCACAAGACAGCAAGTTTTAAGTTAACAGCGTTGTTTACCACAACACTACTAAAATAATTAAAGCCCATTATTTAAATAAACATACTTTAAATCTTACAGGTTCTGCAATCCCTTGTGCTTGGATGGCAATGTGAAAAATTCAGACACAACGGTGGTAAATTTCACCATTAATTTTGTTAATCAATGCAAATTAAAAGCAGATAGCAATGGAAGCAGCAAGCTTACTTTTGAGACAGAGTTTAGATGGCTGCAGAGATGCTATACAGAAATCTAATGCAAGTAGGCATTCAAATCCTGTGTTGCAAATCTAGGGTTTTAAAATCAATAGCACTGCAAAGTGAAGTCATTCATGTCATTCTTGTACAAAAATCTTATGTAAAAGCCACTCTTGTATTCAGGCTGCCCTGTTTCAAGTGTATCATATAAAATACAATTATTGTATGAATTTTAAAGATCAACCATAAAGACAAACCAGTGTTCACGCTGTAATGAATCAGAAGGCTTCTCTGTTTTCCACGTAACTGGCATTTTCTGTATTAATGTTTGGACTTGCATCTTTTGTGCACGAAAGCACTGTAAGCACCATATCCATCATTTCCATACTTGCTTAATCTTGGATGTGAACATACTCAACATTTGACAGTTAATATACGCTAGACAGTCAAGTCATGTTTCCCTGAATTTAAGTCCTCAGAAACATTCCACATTTTGTCACTCAGATCTCACCCCTGCATATCAGAATACAGATTTCATTATATCACACCACTGGTGGTGTATTAAAAGAGCAGGATTTAGAAAAATTCCAAGCAGCGGCTTTACAGATCACTGGATCTATCCTAGACAGGTAGACCAGTGCTGAGGGATTTCAGAGATGCAGCATGGTGAAGACATCGACTCACAGTTTATAGTCATTACTCTTTCTTATAGGTCTATTCAACCATATTGCTCATTGCTTAAAGGACTTTGCACTTTTCTTTGAATGGCACATTTAAAACCACAATCTAGGGTTACGCTGGAGTGCTGCAGAGCGAGGGATCTCACGGCATTTTATTCCTGGGGAAAATTCCAATTTTATTTTTTTTCTTTCTTGATAGCAATCTATATTTCAACCTTAATGCTCGTTGCCCTAAAGTTAAATACATGAAACAATGGACTCTTAGTTTGCAGTCTTATAAAGTTAATGAAGCTTAAAGGCAGGATTTTCTACACTGAGGCACTTGTGTGAACAAATATAAAAGTTTTTAAAGCCTTTTCTAATGCCACAGTAGGTTTTTATGCCCACTAGTACTTGGCTTTTGGAGGCCACAATCTCTGCTTTCAAAGAGTCCTTGGCACTGAGAAAGCTAAGCCTTGAAAAACATTGACAACAAGCCTTTGACAACATTGTCACAAATATTTTGTCAGATGAAGAATATGAACATAAAACCCCCTGTCTACTCAGAGAGAATTATCATCTACTTGTGAACATCAATGGATAACTGCTCATTGATAAATGACATGTGAGACTGTTCTTCTTCGATAGAAAGAGAGTGTTCTGCTTCCTCAACAAAGCACTGAGATTATGCATTTGGAACAAAGGAAATTATATCTCCTAGAAGAGACGGTTAAGAAATTTACCCAAAGGCAAGAATTCACATAGCTGCTTCTCTCCCCCTCTTTGTTCTTTTGAAAAAGTAACATTCTTGGGAAAATATTTTGCTGTATATTGACAGCAGGCTTCCAAGACAAGTGGGACACAGAAAGTGGGAACTATCATCTCTGAAATCAGCGCTGAAAGGCACAATATTACAGGTTGACTGAAAATATGCAACATCAGTCTGTGCAGCAGATGTCTGCCACCAAAACAAGTAAAAATGTATTGGTCCCAATAACATTGTATACTGCACATAAAAAGCATTATGATGCAGTCCAGTGGATTCTAGGCAAAAGAGTCAGCAAATTAAGTTATTGTTCTATTACACCGTTCTTCTTAGTGCTTCTCTCTTAAGAAATACTTTACCATTGGGTAAAAGAAACTGAAGAGCTGTTCCTAACCTCTGATTACAGATTTTAGATCTCTCAAATTCTCCCAAGGTTTTTTGCGTATTCACAGCTATCACAAGGTGAATACAGTGGATGTAAAACTCTAATAACCCACAGTCATTGAATCTTACAAAAAATAGGCAAGCCTCCAGTTTACAGGATCAGTTTTTGCTATGGAAAAAAGTCCTTAGTGGTCCCCACTGCAAACGATACTACATTCTTCTTCCTAGAACTTTGCAGAATTAAGGTATTTTCCATAAACTCTCTTTTGATACAGATGCCACCCCTACGCTCTTGAATAGTGAAGAAATTAAATAGATCAATTTCTCCTCTCATTTACAGGGAAAGTCTGTGGCTTTTTTTTTTCTCTGTACTCCATTCCAAGAAGCAAGACCAAGGTCAAGCTAAGTCCTAGAACATGGGCTAAGATTTTCTCTCCGTTTCATTACCTTGATTTCTTTCACACACATATACCTGTGTATACCTCTCTGTAAACCAACATCATACACAAAGCTGCTCTACTCAAGATGTCAGTTTTTTTAAATAGACTTAATTTTGCCTTTTATTTTGTAAAGAATTTTTATTCTTATCTTTTGGTCTGATAATGAGAGCTGATAATACTAATCATTCCAGCCTACAGAGTAAATTAACTGGAGTGAATGTGCTGGCATTTAAAAACAAAAACAAACAACAAAAGTCCCATTATGTAAGAAAATAAGCCAAATGCCTCCTTAAAGCATCAAAATCACAGCTATAGGGTCCTACAGTTGTGTCTTCTTAGCCTCTGCTGTAACTCCCACACTAGAGAAGTTCCATCATTGACAGCAGTAACCCTACTGCTGTAGATGAATCACAGAATGCCAGGTTGGAAGGGACCTCAGGGATCATCTGGTCAAGGATCATCTTTTTTAGGTGATAAATAGTTTAAATGAGATGGCCCAGAATACTGTCCAGCGGAGCCTTAAAAGTGTCCAGAGTAGAGGAATCTACCACTTCCCTGGGGAGATTATTCCAATGTTTAACTGTTCTCATGGTGAAACATTTTCTCTGGAGTCCAATTGGAATCTCCCCAGAGATCCACATATACCCATTACATTTTGTGAATCCTTGTAAAAAGGGAGTCTCCATCCTCTTGGTAGACACCCTTTATGTACTGGTACATGGTAATAAAGTTTCCCTTAAGCCGTCTCCTCTCAAGGCTGAACAAACTCAGTTCTCTCAGCCTTACTTTGTATGGTAGGTTTCCCAGTCCTCTGATCTTCTTAGTGCCCCTTCTCTGGGCCCTCTCCAGCCTGACCACATCTTTTTTGTATAGCAGGGACCAAAACTGAACACAGTATTCCAGGTATGGCTTGACAAGTGCTGAGTAGAGTAGGATAAGGATTCCTTTATTTCTGCTGGTGATGCCCTTCTTGATGCACACCAGCACCCTGTCGGCTTTCTTTGCTGTACTATAAATGTTACATTATAAATCATGCAGTTAAAAATATTGCAGTCCTGCGACACTGCAAGTGTATGACTCTGTAGGAAGCAATATAAAACTTCATGTAGTATTTACTCAGGAAACAAGTTATTCAAAGCACCGGAGCGGGTTGCCCAGGGCAGCTGTGGACTCAAAAGCTATCTGGACACAGTCTTGGACAACCAGCTCCAGGTGGCCATGCTTGAGCAGAGGGGTGAGACCAGATACCATCCAGAGGTCCCTTCCAACCTCAGCCATTCTGTGCAATATTGAATTTGGTCTGCAGTATAGTACAACAATGAAGTCGGAATTGTTTTCAGACAAAACTGCAACTATGTGAAATTTGCACAGACACTAAAGACAATTCACAATGGCAAGTGTCAGCCTAAGGAAGTTAAGTTTCTTCAAGCCAGTGAAAAAAGGCAAGGCCTCCCCAAAGCACTTTAAGTAAAGATCCATTTTATTTATTTCAAAGGCAGCTTAAACTACCTGTGTTAAAGTAACACTGAAATTTGGTGATCATGTATCTTAACAGAAGAGTAACTTAAGTAGCTTTCCTAACAACCCCCATCAACTCTAACATACACCAGTTTGTGCAGCTGCATAAGACAAGGTTATCTTTAATTTAGCTCAGTTTTCTGATTCTTTTTATTCCATTGCTACATAAATGGAAGAGAAAGGCAGGAAAAGTAATGGATGATACTTAAAACCAGCCTTTTTGCCAAAAGAAATGTTCATGAAGGTATGACCTCAGCCTCTGAATATCTCAGATGGCAAGCTCAAACTAACATACAAAGAGACCTACTTGCAGAGTTGCAACTATGATGGGAACCCCCACATAATACTCAACATTCTTTTTCAATAAGCTGTGAAATGGGCTCTTCCTAAGGTATTTTTCCTGTCATAGTGGACAGAACAGAGACTCCTTCCAAAAGTCAAATGTGTTCAACTGTCAACCCCTGGAGTGAGCATTTATTTCCATCAAGTCTGAACAGACTTGCCGCACAGTTCCATCTTTATTGAATTCTTGTCAGCACATTCCAGCAATGATGTTTCGCTTTGCCTAGCAATGTTTTGTGGAGGTAAAACAGTCTCAGAAAAAATAAAGGGGTTTTTATTCCGTTTGTGAAGGCCAGATCTAAGAAATCACCAGTTTGTATTACAGCGTTATACTGCAACTCTATTGATTTCAAAAATACATAGGCCAATGTCACAGGTGAGTCAGAGAACACCTTCTAATACAGTCCTTACAATAGACAGATGATAAATAGCAGTACTTACCTCAAAGAAAAAATAAGGTTAAGGCTCTAGAGCAATATATGGCATTTTCTATTTTATATGCAAAGAAGTTATTTTACATTCCTTTAAAGTACTTTCATTTTCAGAAAATCCTTTAGAAATATTTTTTCTTAATTTTTAAAAATTCAGAATACTTCCTCAAAACTACATGTTTTAATCCAAATACTCTTTTTTTCAGAACGTCTAGGGATTAGCTAGGGGAATGTCTAGGGATTAGCGATAACAATGTAATTTATTATAGACATTGCGCTTCCTTTTTCTCCCAAAAGAAGTTACACACCTGCCTGTTTTTTTCAACCACATGATGCACATAAAACATCGTTTGTTAGCATGGCCTTATCTTCTTTCAAGCTCAAAAAACCTGGATAATCATCTCTCCATAAACAACCTCTACTCAGACTAGTTTTGTTGTTATATTGTATTTTCTGAGGCTTTTCAAGAGACTACAGTTTTGGAGTTACTACAGTCATTTGTATTCTTGCAAGCACCTCTTCAGGATTGCTAACTAATGGTTTCAAAGCTGCCTCAGCTAAGGCGTGAAGTTTTCAATGTTGCAGAAGTGACCTGTTAATACCTGCTCTTGACTCAGCAATGCACACCTGGTCTGAAAGCTTTGAAGAACTCAAATTGCATTTTTCTCCTCACCTGCAGGCAATTATCTCACCATTGGAACGTGACCCAGAGAGCCCAAGTTCCCTGTACATTCTGCTATCTCACCAGCAACAACAATGAGCATTCAGAAAGGATTTAACACAGCATTAGCACTGTAAAAGGTCAGTGCAGATCTAACCCAGCATCAGCACTGTAAAAGGCCTTAAGGCTAACTAAAGCTGCCCACTAATAAACTGACAAAAGGAGAGGAAAGCAGCGGTACAAGAGTTAAAGTAGAAAGGTTAGGCTTAGAATTCTGTTAAGATTACACTGCTTCCATGAATGAGAAAAAACATTCCAGATGCATTAAAACAACCCCATAAATATCCATCCTGCACGAAAGGCACATCCACCTCTTCGATTCATGCTCTGTGCAATGTTCCCTATCACTTGAAAAACGTCCTGTCTGGTCTGATTTGCATGGGTTACATGATTTGAGATCTGTAGATGTTTTCCCACTGGCTTCCCCCTCCCGCCCCCCTATTTTGTTTCCCCCCCTGTTTTCTGCAGAATACCAGAGTTCCCCAAGCAGTTGAATGAGTCTTCAGAACGACTATGTAATTGTACAGAAGCCCTGCCTGGTCTTCCTACACAGATTTCAAGAATTCCCAGAAACAAGAGGGATAAAATCAATACAAACTTGGCTGAATAACTAAAACACACAAAGAAACATAGTTTAATTAGCGTTAAAGTACTTGGAATTTATTCCCAAATTTGTTAGGTAGTTAACCAATGATATCCACTGGCTTATAAGTGTGGCTCTTAGGAGAGTTAATAAACAAGAAGGCAAGAGATAGGGGAGAAGCAATTAGTGGAGAAACCTTGTCGAATGATCACACTACTTTGTATCCAGCCCTCAGCCTGGCTATGATCCAGTTACTCTGAGGTAGCAGGCACACGAGATTTGTAGTACTGTAATGCTCTTCTTTGTATTTATGGAAATAGTAATCACAGGAATGTGGGATTATTGCTAACTGACTAAGGATAATTCTATGGCTCATCTTTCATGTCCTCTTACTAATGACAATAGGTGTTTTTTAGCCTTTTCTTATACCAGAAGTTCCAAATAATTTATTAGTTTTTTTTTTTTGTATATAAAACTGTGGCATGAAATTTCTGGTCTATCTGGCATGCTTTTTAGGTTAACTTATGAACACAAGTATAAAACTTGGAGTATCTTAATCACAGAATAATAGAATGGTTTGGGTCAGAGGGGACCTTAAAGACCAACCAGTTCCGACCCCTCGGACAAATTTAAAAGAGATTCAACACAAAGCCAAAATTTACAGTAAACTATGAAATAAAAGGAATACATATGTTTTTCAGGTATATTTTGCAAGCTGTGCCAAAGACAATAGCTATTAGCTAAGTGTACTATAGCTAAAGGGGATTTCTAACCACATTTCACCTGTTAGACTAATCACAGTAGTAAATAAAAACTCAATGATACACCCATCATTCTCTGTAAAACCAAATTATGTGGTTACACTCAAACACCAATAGAGTTTGGAGGTCAGGGGGAAGGCAAATCATTTTTCTACTCAAGATGTATCAGGGCCATTTTTCTACTCAATATATACTATGCCTCTGGTAAAACAATCAGTGAAACAGCTAATGATATTTAAACTACTAAATTTCCAATAAACACTTCTAAATCATGAACTTCCTTGGAGGCAAAAGAACTGTTTCCATAGCGGTGTAGTTCTCATGCACACTATCAACTTGGCCAAAAAGCATTTCTACAAATATAATTTATTTGTAGAGAATAAACCAAGCTGCATTTAGTAACAAAACAGAGTAAGAAAATATGGCTTTACTGGTACTGTTACGCCAGTACAGTTATAACCCTTTCCTGTGCACACAAAGCTTAAGATATAAATCTTTTGTGGTCCTCAACTGCAATTTGTTTTTTCCCCCTACATAAAGGCAGTACTTGTTTTAATTTTTAAAAAGTGCCCATAACCCAAGTTACCTAAACGAACGCCAATATGCATTAGAGAAATAAAAATGGCTTATTACAATTTAAACCAAACTGGTTGACAATCCCAGATTCCCTGAAAATAAATAAATCAAAACTTAACTAAGCTGCTTAAAAATTACTGTCAATCACAGATTTTCACCTGGATTACATGAATTCTATCTGTAAAATGTTTTCAATTAAATTAATGCAATGCACATGCAAACTTCATCTTGGCAAGATGATGCTTTTTGCAAATGAAAGGTTTTTCTTTTGATACATTCTGCTAAAAACTCTAGGACTGTAGAAAGAACAGCACCGTACACCTCACTTTTCCAAAGAATTACGTTATTCTTCAAACAAACAGAGAAGCGGGTAAAGGAATGGTGAAATGCTTTCCAGACTTACTGTCAGCACCAAAACTGAATAAAGCAAATCTAGACATTTGTAAAAGAATAATTAAAAAATAATCTGTTTATAATGAGATCAGATTTCAGGGGAAAAGGAAAGTAGCTTTGCAACTTTTTTTTTGAGAGTGTCTTCAGACAGCTGAAGTAAAAGTGTCCAGTTACCTACTTATTAAACCTCTTACCTTTAACTCTAGTTTTGGCTACTAGGCAAGCTGCCCCAGGTAAAGGGTATGAGAATCAGTAGCACTGGCAAAACCATTTATTAATTTTAATAGGCTAAAGATTCTAAACAGGAATTTATCAAATTTTTAAGATGACTATGCTATTGACCCTTCTCGATAAGTACACAGTTGCTGCCTGCAATTAAAACCTAACATAGAGAGGAGCAAGTATCTCCTCAAGTATCTGTGCGGCTTTTTGTCCACGGGAATTTAGATCCAGCTGTGGCAGCCTGAAATGTGAGACTTGGTTACCTTCAACACTTTGTTAAGCTAAATCCTACACAAAATCGTAAGATATTTTTATGCCATTGCTATATAAAAAGCTACAAATGACAGTTACCATTATTTTAGTGGGGGTTAATGATCTCCAGTTAGTTGCTGGAATTTCTACTAAGAATAAAAAAAGCCACAGAAAATGAACTTCCAGAGGGACCCTTCGAAGAGTACATTGGAACAGGACTGGGCTGTATTGGCAGGGTACCTTTTTCCTGGTTTACAGTTTCTGGTTTTAGGAAAAAGTAAGACTGGCTCCAGTCTTTCACAGAAGTTTGTGTTGGCCAGTGCTTCTCTGAATGCTGACACATGATGCCAGCCCTGCTTTATGAGAGAAAATGAGCATACAAGTTGGAGGGGCAGTGCTTATTCCTGGTACAGGAACGTCCCATAGCCCAAGAACTGAACACCACAACACAAGGCACGCTACAAACCCAACTCAAACCCCAAAAAGCTGCAGAAACACTCTACAACTAAGTTGGAACTAAGCAAATGGCTGGAGAATGTTTATTTCAGAGCAGAATTTTTAAAGGCTCATGAATAAACGCGAGATGGTCCTTATAAAAATTGCTCAAGACCTCACCATCTTTGGAGGAAATCTTCACAGTTTTCTCTTTGAGCTTCTGCATAAAGCTATAGTAACCATCCCCCAGTTTTTCACTTATTACACCACTGTAGAAAAACAAACATTTTACAAACTTGGTATTAACTGCAAGTTAAGGTTTTAACACTGCACATCACTGGAAATACTCCAAATATAATTTTTGCATTCGATATAATGCAAGGTGTCTTGTGGTGTTGGTTCTCGGTAAAGTAGAAAGGAAATTAACAGACAAAAAAACTTTATAAAATAAAACTGCCAGCACCTTACATTCATAAAACTACTTTTTATAAGACCATTTCAGCCACACATCCAGGACATCTCAGGCTTCTTCTTCAGCTCTGTTACTACTATGTCCCAGAAATAATTTAACTAAAAATAGCAATTCACACTAGAAACTGCAGAATTGAGCAAGACAACTACTGCTGCAGTTCTCTTGTAAGACAATAAATAGAAAAGGCAACTGTGGCTAAAAGGATCTCTTAATCCAAAAAACTTTCTGTTTACCAGAGCTTACAAAATTGTTTGCTAGGATCATCAGCACTAGGGTTCAAGCTGCCTGAGGCTGGCAAAGCTGGCTTTTGGGAACACAAAGCTAGGGAGGAACTGGAAGTGGAAGCTACAATCACCGTATCATTAGCACTGGGTGTACAAGAGGATTAGGAGAGCCACCTGCAGTTCCTCAGTGTCCAACACGCTTGTTTTTCATCACCTACAAACATTTTTTTTCTGCAAACCTCATGATTCTCTGCTTTCAAAGCCATGGAGTGTTGTTGATAACTACCAAGAATCTGTGTGCCATGCCATGGGGGTGACATGCAGTGTCACTAGCAGGACCCTGTGCTGCACAGCTGAAACAAATAATGTATTCAGGCCAGGTTCTGCAACTCCCTGCCTCAAAGCATGATGTAAAGTTAGGGGCCAGAAATCAGGCAAGTTACTCAGAAAAATAAACATTAAAAAGGTGTTTGGTTTTCTTAAACCAAACTTCAGAGTTCAAAATACATCAAGTTTTAAAAACATCGAAAGTGCTCAAGGACTTTTCCCTAGACAGACAAGTGAGAGGCTGTCTGCTCTGAGAAGAGTTCCCATAAGGCTGGCAAAAGAACAGGCACTCAGTATGCACACCAGCATCAGACTGAGTGCACTCCTGGAAATCAGACGGCTCCACTTTCTTAAGGGAAACTCTCAGGAATGTATCCATCTATCTGGAACAACACAGAGCTGATGTTCTATATATTTGGTAACATTCTTATTTAAATACTTCTTCAAACACAATTTCCTGCCCTTAAAAGGGTCTGAAACCATATATACACTCAGGCAGTTGAAAAAATTTTAAATGGTACATAACAGGAAAAATTCCACATGAATCTGATGTATTCTTGCATTTATGGAACAGAATTGTTTGCTTAGTCATACATGACTGGTGAATTCTGTGATGATTTCTGTTTAAAACTCATTTAGAAGACATACAATCTAAAACTTCAAACACACTTGAAGTAATGCTTTCATTCATAGTGAGAAGCTACAAAAAAAAATCAAACTCGGTCAAAGGAATTAGTTTTTCATCCTTCTCCCTTCTAAACGTGTCTGGAAAAGACACGTTCTAACTTTCCTGCATCTACATGGTTTTGCACCACATAAATTTCAGACTGCTCCATTGAGGATTTAAGAAAGAAGCTCTGCACAGTTTGGGAAGTCAATTGGTTCAGGTTAGAGATAAAAGGAAAGAATGCTCAAAGAAAATCTCTCTCACTGGATAAACACTGTCACTTAATTCTTTGCTTTCACAGAGCACGATCCCACTTGATGCTCGATCATGAACTTTCCTGTGTCGGAAGGAGGGGTGACGGGAAGGCTCTCCACTCTGAAAAACAAACTATTTGCTCGTTTTCCACACTGGACCTGTGCTTTCCTTAAAAACTGTCTCTCTATTTTAGCGTTCCACTTGGATATCGTATATTTGTCTATGGTGTGTTAGTTTCCACTTGCCAGCAAAATAGCCTTTAAAAAAACACCTACAGCAAGATATTTTGATACAAAATATAGGTTAAAAGTCCTATGAGAAAAACAGCAGCACTGAGCAAGTTCTCTTCAAATTCCAAATGAAAATTATTTGTATTACTTAATATTAAAAAGAAAAAGGCTCTTTTCCTCCTAATACTAATAACTTCTCATATAAATTCAGCAATTTATATTCATTCCTGTTATCTGTCTTATGGTTATTGTATATACAGTGTGGTACACTTCTTGAGTGTAAGCAATATTTGGATTTCCAAGAACCAACTAATGTTCCCTTTATGTTTAAAATGTTTCTGAAATGGTTTTCACATCAGACAGCTTTTTCAGTACATCACAAACTGTGAAGTAAGTCAGATTTATACAATCATTTTTTAACCAGCTTGTCTTTGGTTTGTTGGACAAAGTTGTCTACAGTATTTTGCTCCTTTTTTGACTCATTTTTAAAAGAT
Organism: Dromococcyx pavoninus; assembly: GCA_033558185.1. Taxonomy (NCBI): domain Eukaryota; kingdom Metazoa; phylum Chordata; class Aves; order Cuculiformes; family Neomorphidae; genus Dromococcyx; species Dromococcyx pavoninus. The sequence goes on along the minus strand of JAUMJL010000081.1, from coordinate 1,048,970 downwards.
CCCTAAAAAGGTGACAGTCTTTGAATGGAATAATGCTAACACTGCTTCTACCATGGGCTCACACACACTGAATAGGTTTAGAACATAGAGTCCATTGCAGCTGGATATCCACACAACCTTTCTTTCACTACTTCTGGTGCTCAGCTGTCCATTCTCATTCACTCCGTCTGGCACTTTAATTGGAATAGCAATCACCATAATTCACTTCAAGGTCTCTTTTACAGACTTCTGTGTTTTACTTCTCCCATCAGAAAGTTATTTTACCAAATTTGCTCAGCTCTCTATCTTTTGTCTTACAACTGTGCCCTTCCACCCCACAGCACTCTACATGGAAGGGAATCACCATAATAGGTTTATTCGCTCACTCAGGAAGAAATGCATTATTATTTTTCCCATTACTTCAAATTAGAAACTCTGCTCAATATTAAAATGGCCAGAGAAGTGAGCTCAAGGTTGAATTTAAACTCATCTGTTTGACACCAACATCTGACATCCACAATAGTCTTGTTGCAGGCCAGGACAAGAAACTGAAATTACAACAGTGACTACAGCAATGAGCCCTGTGGCTAGCAGAGAGATGGCAGGTAAGTACTACCATTCTTGATCCCTCTGTTAGGACTTACCAGGTCCTGAGAACAGAAAAGAAGGTAGGACTACAGTCCAACACAGGAAAAGTATGCCAGCAGTTTTAGGTATGTCATCCTGCCTTTAAAAGTGGCTCTATCTAGGGTACACTGAAGGGAAACTCCTGGCTTGATCTCTCCCCTCATATTGTCAAAGCCTTCCCAAACTCCCCTTTTCCTCTGCCACACACACCTACACGTCACACAATCAAGGTAACCCAAGGAATTTCCAAAACACTTTTTTTTTTAAAATACTGTCAATGCCCTTCCCCTATTTTAGAAAAAAAAGCGTGTCAACCCACATTCAGCAAGCACTATGACAAAGCAGAATCTACATACTGATACATAAACAAACATGTTTTTTAAGTGTGCAGAACACAGTTCCTTCAGGTGTTCTCCTGATATTCACTTGATATTTAATCTTTTCCTACCAAAACCCACATTAAATTCTACATACTTAAAACGAGCACAAGAGCACACATCAGTACTGATCATCTTGAATACTGCAGATCATACTCTACTTGCTTCATTCCCACAAGTCTTTTTGATTTTGACCATTAAAAGAAGTCCAGCATTAGGAATTCAATATATTTCAAATTTTATCATGAGACTGGCTGTTTAGCAACTGCTCATTTATTTACTGTACATATGTAAGACCTACCCTTCTACAATAGGGCGCATCAAAGTTCCATCATTTCAATGACAGATGCACAGGGAAAAAGTTAAGGAAACAAGACAAATACACAGCAATATTTACAAGTCATATCTGGATAACCATATTTAATGACAGCCAAACATTTCCTTTTTTTTAATCCACTCAAACCTTTTTATTCAGAACCTACACGTTGCCTGTAAGACAAGGAAAACACCCCAAAAAGACAAAAGCAAAATAGTATGGGTCTTTAGTAGTTGTGATATAGTCAACCCTCAGGACAACAGGCTTCACCAAGTGCAATCACTAAAAGCAGAGGAAAAATATTCCGCAAATGAAAGGTCTCATCCTGCCTCTGATGTGCAGAATCATTGCAACTCTATACACAACTGTGTGTGGATGCACACACACAAATACACATTATATATAAATACAGAGTTCTATGCAGGCATTGTCACTGCACTTAGGACTAGATGTCACAGAGAAACTTTCTCCAGTAAATATGAGGATTGCCAAGCAAAAGCCCACTAACACGAAGAAGTTTCACTAAAAAATTAATTTAGTTTCTATTAAACATGTGACAGAACAATGGAACATTACTCAAGTATTCCCCTGAAAGGAATACAAATCCTATAAATATATCGAAAACGGATAGAGAATTTGTCTTACATATAGTCCTTGGATTCCTAAATTACAAGTCTGGCTTATGCAGTGAGAACTGCTGGCCCATAAAAGGAATTATGAGCACTTTTGAATTGCAAGAAGGTTCTACTAAATTAGATACTAAATGTTCATTTAAATTATCTTATTACCACTTCTCTTCTGGTCCACATATCTCAACTGCCTATGAAGGTTAAATGCCCTTATTTGCATGCGCCTTATAATGCAGAGAAAATACATGCTGCAATTTAAAATGTTTAATTTATTTCAAAATAACCACAAAGAAACCCTTTAAAATTAATTTTAACAAGCAAAAAGCATCAGTTCCTTTTTAAAGGTATGACAACAATTTTGGCCATGCACTAAAAAATATTTGCTTTCTCTTTCTACTAACAGATGCAAATTTCGCCTTCACTTCATTAATTCAAATTCAGTTTTGCTTCTCCACATTACGTTCCTACATAAAAACACCTCCTCTCTTAGTATTTAAAGGCTTCCTTTGTTTGAAAAAGGGTTACTGGTTTTGCTATTGTACGATGATTTTCTTCCTACTGTATAAGGCTTGCTACTCTCTAGTCACTACTAGTTACAAATCTAAACCATGCAGTTGCTGCAGATCATTCTGTAACACTGTTCTGCAATCAGCTGGACATGAAAATCTACGCCAAATCCGTTAAATCACAGTATCTCAGTATCATAAGGTTGGAAAGGACCTCCGAGATCATTGAGTCCAACCTATAACCCAACACTAACACCATCATCTAAACCATGGTCCTTTAAAAACTGGAAGCATTCAGTTCTGGCACTTTCAAGCCCTATTGATTTGAACAAGACTTTGTGAACCACAGGAAGTACCATCGGTACATCAGGAAACACCTTTTCTATTTAGGGTGACTAAGCACTGGAACAGGTCGCCCAGAAACGTTCTGGAGTCTCCATCCTTGGAGATATTAACAAATGATCTGGATGTGGTCCTGGGCAACCAGCTCCAGACAGACCTGCTTGAGCAGAGGGGCTGGACCAGACGACCTCCAGAGGTCCACTCCAACCTTATGATACTGTGATCATTCAGCTATCAAGACAGCTGAGAGATTGCTATCTTAAGCACACTTGTTAGAAATAAGCAGCTATTACATTTTCAGCAGCTGACATTTGTCCACATGCAACCACCATCTTGTTCAATGGAACTACTTAACAGGATTGCATATTTGCTAGGACTACCATAAAAGTAACAATACAGGAACACTTTTGTACAGGACAAAGAGAAACACAACCTTTTAAAAACTACTATAGAAATATAGATACCCTGGTGTTAGCTTATTTACACCTTTCTCCACCTCCTTACTTGTTATATTTCTTCTCAAATTTCCCTACAATTATCAGAAAAAGTGCCATCTTTCAAAATTAATTTCTCTGTTGACTACTGTAATGGGACCTTGTCCCTAAATAGGACTCTCAAAATGAGCACAAGAAAAATCATACTGGTACTCATCAGAAAATGTCTCGAACGTAAGACATCATTTTCATCAACCGGTTGACTCAATGCTGCATGAAGTATCACAGTATCACAAGGTTGGAAAAGACCTCTAAGATCATCTAGTCCGACCTATGACCCAACACTAGCACCCACTTGTCATTTAAACCACGGCACTAAGCGCCTCATCCAATCTGTTTTTAAACACCTCCAGGGATGATGACTCCACCACCTCCCTGGGTAGCGCATTCCAATGGCCAATAACCCTTTCAGTGAAAAATTTTTTCCTAATATCAAGCCTAAACCTCCCCTGACAAAGCTTGAGACCATGCCCTCTTGTTCTGTCACTGGTTGCCTGAGAGATGAGACCAACCCCTGCCTGCCTACAGCCTCCTTTTAGGTAGTTATAGAGAGCAATAAGGTCTCCCCTGAGCCTCCTCTTCTCCAGGCTAAAAATCCCCAGCTCCCTCAGTCGCTCTTCATAGGGCTTGTGCTCCAGCCCCTTCACCATCTTTGTTGCTCTAAAGTGGTACAAAGCAAAAAACAAGTACTCATTCCTATGCCACACAACTACTGCTGAAATGATTTTGCACATGGAAAATAAACTATTTATCAAACTAAACATGTGGTATGTTTCCTGCCAAAGATCCACTTGCCAAGGTCTAATTTAGCAGAATTCTTTCCCCTCCTCTGGAGAAAATCTGAAGTGTTGCCCCCAGCAACGAATCATTCCCTCACATACCCACGTGGTGTTGCCTTTGGCCATGGCTAACAGTTACATATTAAACAGTACACATACAACTCAAACGGGGCAATGGAGTTTTTTACTCAACACATTTTGAAGTAAAGAGTTGAAAGCATGATTTTAAGTAAAGCTTTTCTCGTTAAAAGGTCTTAGCAACTGCTCCCTTCTAATAATAGATAATATAAAGAGAAAAGCCTTTACTTTTTTCCTTTCTGATAATTTAAGAGCCTACATAGTACTTGTATAGGCAAAGAGTCCTTTTAAACAAATCTAAGATACTTACGGAGTCCAAACCTGTGGAAAGGCAGCAATTTCTTCTGGCGTATATTCATCTAACCTCTTGGGGACTGCACGTGGCTGAGGAATCTCTTGTAGAAGATTCTTCTCTATATCTTCTGGAATAACCTGAAGCAGGTGAGGCCAGTTTTAGCTATCTCACTACTTAAAAAACACCACCATTTCCTTCCTTAAATCCAGACCAGAAATTGTCAACAGTACCGCACTCTTCATCCTATGTGTTTGACTTAAATATAGACAACAATCTCACGCATGTCTAAATTCTCACAATTTTGTGAAATAATAAAGAAAAAAGCATCAACATTTCAACTATATTTATATACATAAATAAAAACCAGCTTGATTTTTCTTAATTTACCTTCTTTAGACAGGAGTTTTGTTGTTGCTAGACCTCCCTCCTCACCTCCAAATTACACAGGAATGAAAATGCAACCGCGTAACTACTCACATCTTCCGGGAAAAGGTGCAGCCTCTGCATCATAGTTCTCCTCTGAAGGTTTTTTGGAAGCATTCTATAGATAGTCAGTTTAACAATCTGAGGAAAGACAACACAGTAACCAATAATCAGACACACTACAAATAAAGTGAAAAAAGCTAAGTTGTGTTTCCCTCTGTCCTTTCCACTAGTCACTGCACCTCTTTTTTTGTCAACTTCTTCCATGCTGAAGAACTGCAACACATTCAGAAGGTGCTCTAGACCTACTTTTTTTGGAAGAAAAAATTCCTACTCCCAGTCAGATGAACACTTACTCTAACAGCCATATAGAAAATTTAAGCTTCGGAAGAGCTACATTTAGCATTGCGGATGATTGCAAATGATTATTCAACTTCAAAAAGAATTGAGAAGCTTGTCCGTATCATATTGCACGCTTATATCAACAAGTTACTGAGAAAAAAAAAATAAAATAGGCTCTAACAAATTTACCAAGTGTTCTCAGCAACTAGTTTAACACTGTTTTGCCACGTTTGAAATGTCTATATAAGTGATGCATAGTATCTTAAGCAAAGCTGACATACCAATACATTGCATTATGAACACATGTATTTATCATTTATTCCCTTGCTATTAGTTCCAGATGAACAATTTCACTTCTGAGCACCAGGAATGAACAGAATTTGTATATCTACACTAGATGATGCTTATTGAAAATTAACGAAATTCAGCAGGATTTCTTTTGAAGTCTAGTACAGATGCCTGTAATTTAAACACAAAACACATTGTTATGGAGTTCACCCAAACCAGGAACATTTTAAAATGTAAACAAGGCATGCAACTGTAAGAGATAAGAAGAGTTCTATGAAGGACAGCAAAGTATTTAGGGGCATCCCTACATGCAATTTTCTAAGCAGAAGGAAACCCACTCTGCCTGTGCTCCAAGCCACCCAGACACAAACTAGATCGAAATTAGAAACTTCCCAAGTGTGTTTAGCAAAATGTTAAGCTGAAGTTATTAAGCCATACTGAAATGCAGTGCACTAAGCACAAACAAATCTCCCAAACCTCTAAATATTTTGAGAAATGTACTGCACAAAGTTGATTCTTTTTATAAAATTAAAGGAATTAAATCAATATTTTAGAGACAATCACTAACACTGAGTTCCGAGCTGGAACCACATACTTAGGATAGAACGATTAATTGTTGCAAGTGATATTAATGAGAAGTGCAGGTTCTTCAATTTGCCGGCATTTCTACTTGGGATTCTGAAGTTAGTAAACACTCAAGAGTCTTTGCCCTACTACATTTTTCATTTTGCAACCTAACAGACAGTAACACTGTCTTTGGATCCTCATTAACATAAACTGTACGCCCAATCTGAATCTACTCTCTTTTAGTTTAAAACTACTGCTCCTTGCCCTACTACAACAAGCCTTGTTGAAAGGCATTCTCCATCTCCCTTTAAGTACTGGAAGGCTGCAATAAAGTCTCCCCAGAGCATTCTCTTCTCCAGGCTGAACAACCTCAACTCTCTCAGTCTGTCTTTGTAAGAGAGGTGCTCCATCCTTCTGTCCATTTTTGTAGCCCTCCTCTGGACGCGCTCCAAGAGATCCATGTCTTTCCTGTGTTGAGGACTCCAGAGGGGCAGAATCACCTTCCTTGATCTGCTGGCCACACTTTTTTTGAAGCATTCCAGGATACCACCGGCTTTCTGAGCTGCGAGCACACATTGCTAGCTCATGACCAGCTTTTACCTTCATCCCCCAGCCTCTAGTGATACCAGAGGTTGCCCTAACCCAGAGGCAGGATGTTGCACTTGGCCTTATTGATCCTCTTGATGTTTGCATGGGCGCACTCCTCCAGCATGTCCAGGTCCCTTTGGATGACAACAATTCTCTCTAGTGAATCAACCACAACACTCAGCTTGGAGTCATCCGCAAATTTGCTGAGGGTGCACTTAATCCCACTGTCTATGCCACTGATGAAGATATTAAAACCTTGTCTGACTCAGAGCAGAAACCTGGACTTCACTGTTATAATTGCTCCCATTCTGGAGCTTCAATGCAAGCGAACAAACTCTCAGAGGAAACAAGCTTATAACTCACTAACTAGATGATTCAAAGAGCTAATTTTTAAATTGCATGCTTTTGTGGTTACCATAGAGAAATATAAGAGCCACTTGACCATCCCAGGAGGTGTTCAAGGCCAGGTTGGATGAGGCTTTGAGCAATGTGACCTGGTAGGTGTCCCTGCCCAGAGGTAGAACTGGATGATCTTTAAGGTCCCTTCCAACCCAAACCATTCTATGATTCAATGATACAGGGCATAGTGAAAAAAACCCTAGAATTTCAGGATACACACCACTTACTTGGAAGTAGAGCCAGATACTACACCTTCCTTCTACACGTTCTTAGCTTTCTGTTCTGTATACAACATTGTTCTTTTCACCACATGTTATAATACCATTCCACGGACTTCACCTTTCTACCTCTGATATTTGTACGCATAGTGTGGCAAAAATGAAAGTACTTAATACTGCCAGAGTAATCGTTTGTTCACAGACAGACCTCCATTGTATGCCTTTTTGTTTTCCACAACTTAAGCACTTAAAAACTTAAAATTTTAATGTGCTCTTTAAATTAATGCAAATAAGAAATTCATTAAGATTTTATTTTAAACAAGGAAGTATTTAATTTTGTCTACTACTAAGCAGAAGATCGAGCCAGCTCTAAGACTCATTTAGAGCACCTAGAGGTTTTAACATAGCAGGTTCCGTAACGACATTCTCCTCTCCGTGCCATTTCTCAGTGTGCCTACTAATCCAGACTTTGAAGTTTTACTCTACTTAATCAAAACCCATAACTCCATAGCAAGAAAATAAATCAGTACTTTATCTGGTGTTTCAGTGACTGACTTTTGGCATGTACGTATTAATATCAACTATCCCTTAGTGATACAAAAAAAATAGCCTTTCAAATACCAACAGCAAGATTTAACCATGCTTCCTGTCCAAGCTTTTCTTCAAAAGACCATTATTATGCAGATATAATGCCAAGTCTATACACTCAGGCAGTTGCTAAAAAGAATTCAAAAGGGTAATTAGAACTTTAAGCCCCTTCCTATCAGCAGCTGAACAAACCAGAAACCAAATATCTCCAGAGGCCTCCCCACAGCAAATTTCCATGGAGCTACTCTGCCTCACTTAATATCTTCCCCAGCAGGTAACATTCATTCTGAACAATTATTGCCTATTATTTCCTCTGAATACTGCAAAGGTCAATCCTCTAATTGAGCATTTGGAATTAGCCAAACACCTTTTTCTTTTTTCTTTTTTTTGGGGTAGGGGAGTTTCTGACCCAGTTCAAAAATAGCTCCAAAAACCCCCAACCTCACACCAAGTTTTGCTTACTTTTAAAATTAGAATAGAATAAAATTGATTGAAAATTTTGAACTGACAAGATGACTACTTAGTTCTACAGATCTAATCTGTCAACATGTTTTGCAGGCATTTTAATGCAAAGCCTTTGCTCCCTCTCAAACCTATGGCAGTTAAAAGTACATCTTTTAGTCTTCCTGTATCAAGCACTTCAAAACCTAATTTGAAAGTGTTGGTCTCATGCCTATCAGCATTTTTTCAGCTAAAAAAAATTCTGCAGATTTTATTAATAGCAAACATGAAAACCCCAAAACTTCTCTACATTCCAAACACTTGCAACTCAAAGTAAAAAGATTTACTCATTTCCTTAATTGTCAAGACTATTTATTGGAAAAGAAAAAGCACCAAACCTTTCAAACAGATTTTTCTTAGCAACTTACAGTGGAAATTAAAGCTGTCTCCCAAAATATATCCTAAGAGAGTATTAATATCATACAGATACTGGTATTAGATTAACCTGAAGAACAGAGAGACTGTTTCAAACTAAAGCAACAAATTGTTATGCTGCACCCAAAGAACGTATTTAATATTCTCCTCTATGGGTGGTCCAAGGATTTACACAAAATCTAAGTCAGAGAAAGAAAAGGCTGAAGTATGAAGAAGCCATATTTTTCTTCAATAAACACTTCCTAAAGTAGCCTGGACAAGTCTCATTGACAAAAACTATCCTACGCTATTCTCCAGCACAGCGAACAACTGAAAACACTAGAAATGTTAAACAGATTCACAGACTCCCCTTCCATAGGAACTAAAAGGTGCTAAAGGTAAAAATGTGCTAGCCTATTAACTTTTGATATGTTTTTTGTAACACACTGTAATTTTTTACCCTTCCATAAAACCAAATTTTTCTGAAGTGTTGAAAAAGTTGGCACAAAGAACATGGAACTTCAAATGCAATGCAAACCTCTTCTTGTATTCACTTCCTCATCTACAAAAGATACTTTGAAGCAGAAAAAAGTCATACTTTGTCAATCTCAGGCATAAAACTATACATCTGAGATCAAATACTTAAATTTTTTTCCTCTTTTCAACTAAGTACTTAAGTCAAGGATTAGAAATGGTTGCCATGGGAGGCTTTTAAGACCAGTCTCAATAAGCCCCACCAACAGCGTTATCTGTTGATAGCTGACCTAATAGCCTAACAGCTGACCCTGCTTTGAGTTTGGACTAGGTATCTCCTTATATTCCCTCCAACCGGAATCATCCTATGAAAAAACATACATGCACATTCATAATTCAGCACAGATACGTCTAAAGCACTAGCTGCTACCTGCAAGGAAAATAAAGGTCCAAAGTCAGTAAGACAGATACAACAATGTCAATCTCCCTAAGTAAGCACATCAGATCTTCATCCATCCCTATTCTTGGTATCTTATGAAGTAACTAGAAATGACCAAGGGAGATTCTCCAATCATATTGCAGTAAAAATATCTAAATTCTCACAGCTATACTTACGACTTTTATCCCCCCATGTAAATATAAACTATACCATTTTTCCTCAAATTACTCATTATAACTTTTTAAATTCACTATTAGCTGTGTACCAGTGCTTCCTAAACCAGTTTCTCTGTATATTAGAAACTATGTTTAAACAGAACTGTAATGGAAAAATATTTATCTTTGGGATTTGTATGCTTGAATTTAGACATTTGTAAGTAAAAACAGTGCTATACAGACCAGAGTACTACTATATACACACACAGAATCTTAGAAGCCTTCATCTATTTCTTACATAAGTAAAAAATAGTTACATCCATTGCAAAATCTCTATGTAACACCAGGCAAGTTTACAAGATGTTATGTCAACATCCTCTTCCTTGGAAGTAGTCTCTTCCATTCATTTAATGCCTTAATTTCTGTAATAGGACTATTTCTAAAACTGTTGACTCATCTAATGAAGCACTACCAGGATGAGCTAGCAGAAGAGAGTAGGACCAGGGGAAGAGAAAAAGCAGTAGCCTCCAGAATGAAAACAATGCTTTACAGAATGAAGATTTTGATTCCACAGAAAAAGCCTGCTTTCTAAAGCCTATCTAATTCAACCGCCTTCACAGTAATTGAATTCAATGCCATTGAAAGAGTAAAGGTCTCTTTTGTATTCAAAGAAGTGAAACACAGTGATTTATAAAAGCCTCCACAATAATGCTGTGATTCTTCTCTTTAGTTAACTCCTTTTCAGGTTGTAATACCTACTCCTAAAAATACAACTTGTTAATAAAACACCGTCATAGTTCCCATCTTTGTCATATCCCAATGTATTTCATACCAAAACAATTCAACTAGTAAATAAATGTTTCTAGCCATAAAATCACTTGCATGTCAAAACCTATAACAGCTACACATACAGAATATGCCAAATTTATAGTAGTGGACAGTAACTATGACAAAAAATACAAATGAGTGAGCTTTATGAGAGGGACATTCAAACACTTCATCTTCAATAAAATCAAAGGGCTAAGTGCTGAGGGCTCGCCACAATTCTGTTTAAAAAAAGTTTCTCTTGCTAAATTAAACCAAGCCTTGAGCCACATCAGCATTTGCTTTGGATATTGGCAATGCATTAAATACTTGTCTCCATTTGTACAGAAATTCATCTATGAGTCTGGCAAGAACAGAGGTATTTTGAATTTATAGAACAACCAGTTTTCAGACCCTAACAAACAAGTAATGTTACACTGCCTCCCAGTGCACAGCGTCTGCCTGAAGCTCCAATGAAAAAGGTTGAAGAATACATTTCAGACATGAAACTGCTAATAATTGTCAAAGGAAATGCCTGTCCTCAAAAGCTTTTAAGTTGTTTTGAAAATTTCTAGACAGAAAATAATAATGAACAATGGAATTTCATTTCACTTCAAATAAAGAAATAAATTGTAAAAACAAGGCAAATTCATATCATGGATCGCTTTTTTATTGAGTACTTGTAACCTGTCTTGCACAAAAGACTTACGGAACAAACCAGGACTTCTAAATCACAGGTAAAAAAATCATTGACAAACCCCAAAAATTTTACAGCAGATAAAATTTCTCTAGGAAAAGGAAGAAGCATTTTCATACTTTAGATATAGGTGACTCAAGCCAAAGTATTTTGAAGCTGAAAATAAACAGATATCTGCTAATCTCTGTGGGTCTCATATCATGTTTTCAAACACTACCACTTTGAAGAACTCAGTCCTCCAATGCTGAACATTCGAAGCCCTACAAAAAGTAATTTCATAACTCTTTAAGGCAACATACCAAAATGTTTTTTTAATCACTAACAAACACAACAACACTGGTGTTCAGCAGCGATTTCAACAGTCTAATAAGATAGTAAAGAGTAAGTTCAGTGTAATCACCGTTTCCAATTCTTTCCCAGACCACGAACATGCGGCATTGCAGAAAAGGTTTTAAAAAAAATAATTTAACAAAAACTACAGTTGAATTTGGCAGAAGGCAGCAGGTGTTCTTTCTAACATTCTCAAGATTAGCATTATTCTTGCTGGCTTTTAAACAAGTAGTAGGATTGTTAACTTACTGAAGTACAATTTAGCTAAGTCTAACCCGAGGCAGTTTCATTATGAGAAAGGTCAGACCTCTGAATCGAAAAGCAAATGAACTTGATTCGGTCATTTGGACAGCACTGAAGAATCACAAAAATTCACAACCTACAATCTAATCCTCAAAACATGCTGTTAACAAACTCACCGTCACAAGCCAAGCTTTTAAGAGTCCATAGCAACTTATTTGTAATTTAGCTTTAGGCAGCAGGTAGCTGATCCCTTTTGCTTAGGGGAACTAGTTAAATGAAAATGAAAAAGCAGCTTCACATATGAAAGAGAAGAATGGTAAACACTTACAGCAGTTGGATCCTTCAAATGGAGCTGAGTGGCTGTCACTTGTCTGAAACCACCAGGATAGCTAGAAAAACAGCAAAAGCACATAAGCTCAAAGCTACATGCTCAAGCATGATGTTAACACAAGTATCACTACATCTTGAACAGTGTACTGGTATTATAAGCCATTCAAAAGAGAAAGTTGTTTTCACAAGGCCAACAACTATATTGTATTAAAAAGATTCTATCCGGACAAGTACCCAAGTTTAACGCCATTTGTACTTTCCTATTTATTCACTTGTGAAACACAAACTTTGTAATATGTCAGTAGATGTATATGCTTTTAAAACTTATTAAAAACACCATCACAACCACAGAACATAGTGGGAGTAAGATAAGGAAAACTTGGAAATATTTCAAGATAATAAAGACTCATAACCAGTCTGTGGCTGACATACGAGACAATCATTTTGAACAGCATGTATTATTTTCTATTTTAGCTAAACCTTAACATGATTTGGCACATCTACTGTAATAGTATGTGACTTCCTGTAAAGAAAACTGTACTGAAATGCATCCCTCTTTCTAAAGTTTATGTGAGATAGTGAACTGCTAATTCACATTTAAGCATACACTTTAAATGAATACATTAGTGCAGGAATGAATACAGTGGTCAAAGAAATGACACAGATGTCAGGTAAAGTTGATTTTGATTTAATAACGCTACTAGGTATCAGCCCACATGAAATGAAAGTAAACCCATGGGGGTTTATTACACACATTAAAACATGTCCACTTAGGAAGTTGCACGGATTTAAATTTTTTTTTATATTCTACAATTCTTTTCACTTACTCAACACCAACTCAGCTACTTATGGAAGTGCTTTAACTTAGAAGTTTTTGTGAAAATTTTAATGAAGTCAGAGGGGTTGAACAGAAAAAAACCCGAAGTGTTAATTTTCATCAACTCTGAATAAGAACTTCTCAGTAATTCAGCAGAGGAATATCTGGATTCAAACATTAACTTTCTCAACGTGATTTATTCATCTCCTGACTGGATATATTTTAACACTTAGAATCTATTATCTAGAGTTGTCGCTTGTCACTGTATAATACAGGACTAACTGCTCTTATTTGACTGAACTAATCATTGCCACACAGTTTATAATTGACTACTGCACTTCCACCTATAAACAAGTTATGTCTGCCAGAATAATACATTATACACTATTGTATACATCAGTAAATCTTGACAGTATATAATTTCTTACTGTTATTCAATTTTTTTTGCTTTTAATCCTCTGATTCAATAATATAATCAATCTCAACATTTGCTGCTAGGTAAATAGGTACTGGTAGGATAAAGTACTTGAAGGTGATAACTGTATTTATCTTAAACATGCAGTGCTAAAAGAAATGTCTTATGATGCTTATTAAGTAGAATAATCCTAATCATTGGGTTCATGGCTTCACATAGAACAACCTGGCTCACCGAATCTGTTAACTTCCTCAACTGCTCTGACTACTTTTGAGGTAGATAATTTCCCTAACAACAACCAGTGTGGTGGGGGGAAAAAAAGAAGAAAAAATTTTGCATAATTTTAAACACCACAACGCATGCAAACACAAAATGCGTAAGTAGGAATTTCCTTTTGAACCAATATGAAGACTAACTACTAAGAAAATGGCATTAAATTTACCATTAGCTCATTTGAATATTTATTGTAAAGCTTACCCAGTATGTGAAGAATATACTTTCTGTTCCCATTTGTTACCAGAGAAGGCAATATGTCTTGTATTTATTATGACAACATGATCTCCACAGTCACCTACAGGTAGAAATTAGTGGAAAATATTAAGAGAATCATAAGAGTAATCAACCAAAATAACAACTATGAAGTGTGTGATACATATATAATAGTATATATATACATATACATTTCATGAAGACCTCAGCTTTTTGAGTCACACCATCCAAATCTGCACTTAAATACCAATCTTAATTACTATTTTTGTTAGTATTGTCAGGTTAGAATGCAGGTGAGCAGGCAAAACACCATCAAACTAGATAATTCAACCACTGCAATTATTCAGATAAGATCTGTAAATCTGGCTTACAGACAAGTGCATTGTTTTATTCAACACATTGTGCTGCATATGCACTTATATTAAAAAAAACAGAAACACAATGAAAAATTCTAAACAATGGTCCTAGATATTTGCTTGATTTTAATCTTCTCATAAAAACAGCACTACAAAAGGACTGAGTATTTCAGATAATTGAAATAATTCTATTAAATAATTACAGCCTAGGATTGAATATACAAACAAAAAAGATGCGGGTGGGGACCGGAGGGAGGCAGGAAGGAGAAAAGCCTCACATCTCTGTTTTGAAAAAACCCTCACATTTTCAGTCAAGCAGAAGTGAACATTACAGCATATACAGACATGTTTAGCATGTTTAGCAACTTCCACATAAAAAGGTTTTAAATCTCCAATCTATCATCAATACCTTGCCTGAACCAGTTAGTTTAAGAGATCTTCTTTAGTAATTAATTGCTAATAAACCCCATACTATCTCAAAAACATGATTAAAATATTATGAAAAAAAGACATAGTTATTCATTTCAGAGGTGATCATCTTGATCAGCTGTATAAGCTATAACTACCCATTCAATCAACTGGAAAATCATTTGCCTGAAGTGCCATATGTAATAAGTAAGTATCTAAAAGAGGCTCATTTGATTAAAACATTTTTGAGTAAGTAACAAAGCAATTACACTAAAAAGGACTTAAATTAAGCTTTTTTTTTTTTACAGGAGCCATAATTAAACAATGCAAGTTTCATACTCTATTGAAGTCCATTTTTTAATCCAGTGTTCTTTTGAAATTCTACTTTCAACTACAGCTACAGTGCAAGTACAATTTAAACACCTTCATTGATTCAGCCTTTCACAACTGACAGATCAATTCTAAAACCACTGTATGTCTAAATAACATATTGACATCAGATTTTGTGCCTTTTGGATTTTTTTTTCAGTTAGGAAAATGACAGAATAAGGTCATCCAAGGAAATTTTTGCTGAGAGTCCTCCACTTGCATAAACACTTATTATGAATTAACAATTCCATAGATCAATTACGAACAATTATGAGCCAGGAGAAAAACTAACCAGGATACCTGCACGCTACCTGAATAATGCAACCTGTTCTCTTTTTAAAGATTGAACTTATGGATAGCTAATGCCTCCTTTGAAATTTGAAACAAATACATTATTTTCCACTGGTCGGTGGTGGGAACAACATCTAGAGCAATATCTGGGGTCGGATGGGGTTTGCAGGACACTTCTATCCAGCCTAGTCTTCTCCTTTGAGGATGCAGAAAACAGCAGCAAATCCTGCCCAAGCAACAGAAGTGGCTCACCTACACCCGCTCACAATCCAACATAAAGAACCAGATCACCCAATTTTTTAAAAATCTGTCCCAATATTTTTGGTAGCATATTGTGAAGCTGCTCACAATCATAGTATACAAGGGGATGAGGGCAGAGAAGTGGAGCAGCAGAAGAAACCTAAAAATCCAGATTCGAACCTCCTGAACAAGGTTGCATTCCCTTATTAAAGGTATGCATTCTGACAGCATCTAAAAATAACAGACTCGGAAAAATAATGAAACATTTTCACTAAAACAGAAAATAAAAATGAAATCAAATTTAATTCCTTCCCTAACCACAGCTTAAATTCAGTTCCAGACAGTTTTCAATACCAGGAATAAATTATTTTATGGAATGGTATCTGGATACCAAATTAAAAACAAAACTAAAAAAAAAACCCCACAATGTTATTCTGTCTAAGGCACTGTTACAGACACCAAGACTACACTCACAGACACCAAAGTACTTCTTATTTGTTCAGGAAAGGGTGAAAAAAAAAAAGAAAGAAAAAAACGGAAGTACACCAACCACAAATTCATGAATACTTTGCTCTCTTAGAGACTATCAAGTGTCTCTTGGTAGTAGTAGCCTATCAACGGCAATATCAGGTGTTATATATTTGGTACTTATTTACAGAACACTTTAGACCAAATAAAGTTATCATTGAAATGACTTTCCAGGATTTTATAACTTCTGGACATAAAAGTATCAAAGTATCATTCCCACAGCACAACCAAAAACATTTCTTCTCAGCATCTGCTTTATTTTTCAGCCAACCTTAGTCTCTAGTGACATCTTGTGGATAAAACATAAATTTGCAGCAGCGGAATTCTAGTATTTAAAACTTCAGAACAGTACAAATGCTGCCTTCTCATTACGAAAAACAGAACAAGAAACATTTTTGTATGTAAACTCTACAAGTATGAGCAACGTGTAATCCTTCCTTTATATTTCAGTAATGTCTCTTAAAAAAATTTACATGAGAATTACAGGAAACATTGCATCATCAACACCAGGGACCACCTTTTATTATCTATAAAAGACTTATCACTACAAGACAAGTGCTAAGGTATTACAAATAATGAACGAGAACACAGATACATCTTCATTATAACTTATAATCTTATAACTTGCAGAAAAGCAAAAGGAACTCTTCTTTCACCTAAACAATAAGATATCTTTCAACAATTATTCTGCCTTCTATTTAAGAATCAGACAGGTTCCAGCCTCATCATCTCAGAATGTGAGGTTGTAAAAGACCTCTGGAGGTCGTGTTGTCCAGCCCCCTGCTAATGTAGGACCAGTTTTAGAATATCTCCAGTAATGCCACAAGCTCCTGGACACCAACTTTCAGTGATCCTCACAGTAAAAAAATGTTTCCTGATGCTCAGAGGAAACTTCCTGTGCTTCACTTTGCGCCTCTTGCTTCACCAAGACACGACTTCTCTGCACCTTATTCAGAATGACAAACCATTTCAAGGCTCTATGGCATTGTGTAGCTACTGAAAGGTTGCATTCAGAAAATCTAATGAAGAAGTACATCAGCACATCATTACACGCACTGTAAATTAAATCTTTACATCTAAAATCAATGAAACAAAACACATTTCAAGGCTTTTCAAAAAAAATGGAAGCACAACCCATTGTAATACAGCTACAAAAAATAAATTATGAATTCATAATGAGCTTTATATGGATTGGTAAAGACAATGACACAAGGTTGCAGATGGCCACGAAGGCAAAAGATGAGAAGACATTTACAAACAACTGAAAAATTTAACCTTATATATCAGACTTGATTTTAAAACTGAAATCAGAAGAAAAATACAATTCAAGGAAAGCAAACCTGCTTTTATCAACTGCAATACTCACTTATTGCATGATAAATAGGTTTATGCCTGCCTTCAAGTCTCATTACAGTTGCAGCTGCTATTTTTCCTGGTGGCTGCATCTTCGCATCAAGGAGATACCATGCTCTGGCAAAAGTAGCCCATTGCTGAAGAGAATGAGACATAGTACTCAACATAACAAAAGAACACACTACTGTACATAAGTCTAGCTTCTTTAACTGGATCAACACCTTTTTTTCACTCCAAAAGAACCAAGAAGAAATCACAATATTCAACAACATCCCCTCCATATAACTTTTCCATGTATGGAGACAACTGCTACGCACTGCATTACACCCACTGCTGTACACAGTTGCGGTAACAACACTGAAAAGTTACCAGCACTAGGTTTAGTATCAAAAATAAAGATCTTTGCTGCCAGATTCCATTACTGCTAACTAAAATTTAAATCTGTATCGTTTAAAGTCCAGCACCTCTCTCTCTCTCTCAGTGAAGAGTATAGTGGTTTTAGCATAGAATTATAGAATGATTTGGGTTGGAAGGGACCTTTAGAAGTTATGAAGTTCAACCCTCTGCCGTAACCAGGGACATCTTCAATGCAACCACGTTTCTCAAAGCCCCAAACAACCTAACCTTGAATGTTTCCAGGGATGGGGCATCTACCACCTCCCTGAGGAAATATTCCAGCGTTTCACCACCCTCACTGTAAAAAATTTTCTTCTTCCTAATACGTAGTCTGTAAGTATCCTCTTTTAGTTTAAAAGCCCTTGCCATATCGCTACAGGCACTGCTAAATTTTTTTTCCTCATCTTTCTTATAAGCTCCCTTTAATCACAGGAAGGACGCTATAAGGTCTCCTGGGAGCCTTCTCTTCTCCAGACTCAACCCCAACTGTCTCAGCCTCTCTTCACGGGTGAGAGCAGCACAGCAGCCCGAGCCGCCCGCAGCCCTGGCCCTCACAGCTCTCTCGCGCCCAGCGGGCTCTCAGGGTGAGACTGGAGCGGTCGCAGGAGGGGAAGTCACCCGGCCTCCCCGGGCAGCTCTTGCCCCTTCATCCCGGTGCCGCCCGCTCCCTCCCAGCCGCTCCCCGAGGGCCGCAGTGCGAACCCCCCAGCACAGCCCGCGCCAGACAGCAAGGCCCGCGTTCACCTGGGCCGCCTTGGTGTACCCCGCCATCGCCGCGGCCGGGGCGGACAAGGAGCGGCGACCCTGTTCCGTACAGGGGAAGCGGAAGCGCTGCCCACGAGGGGCGGTGCGAGGGGCGGTGCGAGGGCCCAGCGCGGGCCCCGTGGAGCGGCGGCGCGGAGCGCGCGTGCCATGGAGCGCTACGTGTTGGTGCTGAGCTGGGGGCAGCGCGGGGCCGAGGGAGCAGGTACCGCCGCGGGGGACGTGGACAGGGACAGGGCGGGCTGGGGGCCGTGCCGGCTGTGGAGCCACTGCCGCGGCGCCGTCCCAGCTGTTCCTGAGGGGCCTTTTCCTTGCGATCACCGGTCTAGGATCTGCGCCCCTGCAGGCTTTTACTGGATCCTTTCCTTCCTTCCTCCCTCTCTCCCTCCCTCTCTCCCCTTTTCTCTTCCTCCCTCTTTCCCTCCCTCTTTCCCTCCCTCTTTCCCTCCCTCTTTTCCTCCTTCCCTCCCTCTTTTCCTCCCTCTTTTCCTCCCTCTTTTCCTCCCTCTTTTCCTCCCTCTTTTCCTCCCTCTTTTCCTCCCTCTTTTCCTCCCTCTTTTCCTCTTTTCCTCCCTCTTTTCCTCCTTCCCTCCCTCTTTTTCTCCTTCCCTCTCTCTTTCCTCTTTTCCTTCCTCTTTTCTTCCCTCCCTTCCTCCTTTCCTCCTTTATTTCTGGGCTAAAAACCTTCAGTCTTCACCAAGGAGGCCAGCAGCATCCGGCCTGTATCAGAAATATTGTGATCAGTAGGAGTAGGGAAGTGACTGTACCCTGTACTAAGTGTTGGTGAGCAGCACCTCGAATATTGTGTTCAGATTTGGGCCTCTCAGTACGGGAAAGACATTCAGGTGCTGGAGCGTGTCCAGAGAAGGGCAACGAAGCTGGTGAAGGGTCTGGAGCACAAGTATTTATGGGGAGTGGCTGAGGGAACTGGGTTCTCTGGTCTGGAGGAGATGAGGCTGAGGGGAGACCTTATCACTCTACAACTACCTAAGAGGAAACAGTAGAGAGGCAGTTGTTGGTCTTTTCTTCCACGTAACAAGTGACAGGACAAGAGGAAATGGCCTCAAGTTGTGCCAGGGGAGGTTTAAAGTCGACATTAGGAAATATTTCTTCACCGAAAGAGTGATGAAGTATTGGAACAGGTTGCCCAGGGAAGTGGTGGAGTCACCATCCCTGGAAGTGTTCAAAAAACATGTAGATGTGGTACTTGGGGACATGATTTAGTAGGCCTGGTGACGTCGGGCTGATGGTTGCACAGAATGATCTTAGAGGTCTTTTCAACCTTAATGATTCTATAGTTCTATGACTTAATGCCTCCAGAAACTTGAGTTTGTGTTTTACTGGGACACTGTGGCATAACTGTTGCTACTCTAACAAGAAGTTCACACAATTTGGCTTTTTAAATTCTTGCAAATCTGTAGTTTATAGGTTCCTTTAAGATGTGAACTTGATAGAATCATAGAATAATTTGGGTTGGAAGGAACCAAAGGGTCATTGGCCATTGGAATGCGCTGCCCAGGGAGGTGGTGGAGTCGCCGACCCTGGAGGTGTTTAAGGGGAGACTGGATGAGGTGCTGAGTGCCATAGTTTAGATGATGGTGTTAGTGTTGGGATATAGGTTGGACTCGATGATCTCGGAGGTCCTTTCCAACCTTATGATACTGTGATACTGTGAACCTTTAATGTTCTTTGAGTCTGACACCCCAAACTTCTGATACTAAACTGGGCTTTATACTGTATTTACAAGAAAGTAAAATGGAGCTTCTGTGATCAGTGGGTTAAAGAAAAACATTTTTTTTTCCCAGCTGGAACTTCTGCAAACATTTATCAGTTCCTGAGAGAAAGCTGTACCTCATCTATCAATGCAGATGTGAGCACATTTCCAGGTAAATATAGCAATTGTACAGTAAGGCAAGGTAAGCTTTATCAGAGAATTGGCCTAGGTACATTTTGTGATCTAGGTGAAACAAGTCAAAAAGTTAAGGAAACCCAACTTCTACAGTGTGCCTAAACCTGTAGACCGGACTTCTGCTGCTGCTGTTTCTGTGGAGAGCTGATGTCATGTCAGCAGCTGGGCTATTAGGAGATGATTAAATAGGTTTAGACAAGTGCTTTGAGAGGCTGACAAATTTCTATCCAGCTTAACAGGAAGTAACAGTAGGAAAAGACTTGTAACTCATGTCAGTGAGCAGCTTGAGATTTTCGTTACTCCTATGGTGTCTTCAATTTTTTCAATGAAAGCACTATATTTGTTGAGTTCAGAACCCTAATCCATGAAGATGTATTAAATCTTTTTTTTATCTTAAAGTAGATTTCTGAAGATCTACTTTAGTGCTTTTATGTTTTGAGGGGGTTATTTTTTAGAAAAACCCCTTTCCTAGCTCATTATGTGTTTAGGATGTCTAATGTTGAGCTGTTGAGGCTCACCTCATTGTTTCAGCTGTTGTCTAATTGTGTTTCATGTGAGGGAACTGCTATAAGCTGTTAAAATTCATAAAGATGGGAATGTTAAGCTGTTTTCAACTTCTGCGCTTTTTATTGCATAGAAATTTTGAGAGAGCATCTAATTTTTGTGAACTGTGTAAACTTTATTTACAGAAGTTGTGATTTAGTTTAGGTATGTTACAATTTCTGCAAGTGGAGAGCAGTATCAACCAGAATGGAGAGGAGGTCAAGAACTTTCTTACTTATTAACAGTCTGAGAATAGACACTTGCCTAGACACATACACCTTAATATGTTTAGACGTGAATTATGATGTCAAAGTAAAGTAGAAACATTGTGGCACATTAGATGACTTCTGTAGTCTTTCAAAAAAGATGCTTATTATAACAGGAAGAATATTTTAAA
The DNA here is from genome assembly GCA_033558185.1 of Dromococcyx pavoninus. NCBI lineage: Eukaryota > Metazoa > Chordata > Aves > Cuculiformes > Neomorphidae > Dromococcyx > Dromococcyx pavoninus. The sequence goes on along the minus strand of JAUMJL010000081.1, from coordinate 1,027,535 downwards.
TAATTGTTTTACATCTTTTCAGCTTGTTCAGTCGCTGGTATTCCAAGTGCAAAGAAATGGTATTTTGCAAGTCATGTTATAAGTGGTTATTATCAGGTAAGAGAGAATATAAGTTCCTCTGCGTGTCTCTAGTGCAAGTTAAAACTGTTATGTTAAAAATTCCTTTTGCTTGGTTAGTTCTGCAGTTCTGACTGGGAGGAAATAAATTTTGATGCACAGAAAACCGAAGACACTCTCCAGACAAGTATTGATACATGCCTTGGACCCATACAAAATTTTGAGGAAGAAGACAATAACAGTAGAGAGTCACTGTCTATGACTGAGTATGCATATTATTCTTTTTATTGAAAGTATTGATTGAAGTATTGATCTGACATTTAACTGTACTAACCCAAGGGAATCAAGAAAATTTAACAAGAGTTATTACCAAAGCAACAGTTCTATGAACAATCTCCTACTACTACTCAAAATAATTCTGTGTTTTTTAACATAGCTTTATTTTTTTTTAGCTATGAAGTATTTTTATAGAATAACTGAACAGTTTCATAACAGCTGACAGATTCATATGCAAAAAGAAGTTTCTGGGTGAGAGAAGGCTGGCTGTCTTGAATCCTACTTCCTGTTTATCTGCAAATTGTTTTGAAGTCATTTAGCCTACTTCTGCCTCAGTAAAAGAGGAGATGTATTTATCTCATTGCCTAGATATGTTTATGTAGAATTTTAAAGATATAAGATACATCAGGTAGTATCCCTTAGCTGTAACTTCTTGTTTTGAAATTACCTTTGTGTTTCCAACCACGTTGCTCTTCCTTTTCAGTATCTATGATGAAGCTGCAGAAAGTCTGCATCAGTTAGCCGATAAACTGCCTGCCCCAGGTAATATCTCTTAAAAGAGCAATCTTCTTTTATGTAGTGTATCCTGTTAGTTATTACTCTAAAAACTCAGCTGGTAAAATCATAGTCAAATGGAAAAACCCAGAGGATGTTAGTTTGTTAGTTGGATTAACTTGTGTGCAGCTCTTGCAAATAGTATAAGGAACTTCAGCATGATACGCCTTCCAAATTATGGAGTAGTTTGCTGCTTATTTCTTTGGAAGGCTGTGTTTCAATAGAGTTTAAGGTAGCTATTTATATAATTGACTTTTCCATCTGAAATGGCACCAAAGTAGTAATAGACAACAAGCAATGTGAAACTTTTTATGAAGTTTTTATGAAGAAAAAGGAAGATGTAGTCATCGGGTTTGCATCTAAATTGCCAGCTGAGGGCTTGTGAATGGGAGCCAAGAAGCTGCACAGGAACATAGAACTATGGAGATGCAGATCACCTTGTATGTTTGGATTACATGAAGTTGCAGTAGTTCATTTGGGTTAGCAAAGGGTCTGAATGTGGAAAGAAAGAAATATGCAGTTTAGAGATCTTAAAAGGAGACAAATAAAAGGCATAACATAGTTGTCCTGGAGGCAGGGATATAGGACTCTAATCTGTTAAATACAGTGCTGAGTGAAAGAGGAGAAAGGTATAGAACCGCTCTAACTGAGCGAACCACAAAACGTTTAACTTTATTTTGTGTTAATCTAAGAGGAGCAGCAAGAGATGAACCGAAAGCGTGAAAAGTGTTTTAAATCACACTGAAGTTACTTAAAGTCACTCTAAGCCATTTCAGTACAGTCAGTGATGATTGGTACTTTTCTGTCTATAAATAACCGGATCATTCACTGAATAATGGTGCTTTGAGTCATATATTACTGTTTTACAGGCAGAGCAATGGTTGATGTAATACTACAGGCGTTTGAACAAGATGGACCCAAGTTGAAAGACTGCTTGCCTGCTGTTGGTGCCCTGAAACACCTGAGAGAATGGCACTCTGCGCAAATCACTATTGCAACAAATGACTCTAAAGGGTATGCCCTTTATTTTAGGTGTACAAAAAAGATCACTCTTGTTTTGTGTTAGTATATGTCATTGTTTTATTTTAAAGCGTTTTACTTTAGTACTTTACATTTATGCTTTGCAAATACATAGCATTCTGTTACTTTTTGAGGGTGGAATTATTCATGCTAATTTGTTGTAAATATATGCCCTAATCAGAGGGGCAGGCAAAAAGGAAACCCCCTGAAATACCTGTTTTTGTGAGAGCAGAAAGTAAAATGTTTTCTTTTTCACTTTCCATCACTAGTGGCTTCAGTGTGCATACTGTGTTTTGATACTATACTACATAATAACTTGTATTGATTGGAGTTTTCCATTTTTTGTAAAATGATTACATAAGTCTGCCTATTATTACCTGTGGTATTACTTTAAGAGAAAAACAAATATCAGGTTTGTCCTTTGCTTCATAGAATATCTGGTTAACCTTAATCCTAAGTTAATAAAACTGTTTAAAATTTAAAAGTTGAATTCTCTGTCCTTGGATAGAATAAGCAGGATACCAACCATATAGTACTGCCTAAGGTATTCGGAGGAAGATAAACTTACTGCAGTGACTTCCAAGAGTGCACGATCTTGGTGCTCACTGATATCTTCCAGTGCAGCCGGTTTTCTGCTGCTTTTTATGTAAAATGAGGCCATTTGGACATACAGTTTCTTTCATGAAAGTTCTCTCACTTATTTGTCCTGTGCTGTGGATAGTAGTGATTTCTCTTGGAAAACAGACTACCAGTAGGACCCAAAGATACTGGCTGTTCTCTCTCTCTGATATTAAGTTTGGGTAATAACTGGTTCTGCAGTCATGGATCTGCTTACAAGGCTAACTGCAAACCAGTGATGGCAACCTGGCTTTGCTCCAGCTTCTAGCACCCAGCATTACTATGGTATGCTTGCAGCTTGCTACAGCCAGTGTTACTTGATATCCAACGAATTTCTTTCTTGTCACGTTCATGGAGGATGAGAACTTCCTTTACAGAGCCTGAACCGGCAATTTTATAATACCTTGTAGTTTCTGGAATATAAAGCTGTATATGTCTGTCTTAACATACGCAAAATTATTTCAGTGCTAAGAGGTAATAACTAAATTCTGTCGAATTGCACCGTGTGTTGATTTGTAATACTAAATCTGGTATGATTAATTCTTCCTTATTTTTACAGTAGCTGGCAAAAGATTGCAGACTATCTATCAGCAGACTTGGTGTCTTTAGATAATGTCATGAATATTATTGATGTAAAAGAACTCTGGAGAGGAAAGGTTCAGATATGGGAAAGAAAGGTAAAATAACCTTTTTCACCCATGGTTATTTTCTTTAAGCATCATTTAGAACATGCATCGTACAGTGCATTTTATGCTTTAAGCCAGATTTGGTTTTAACAGTGTAACTCAATGAGGTAATGTGCAAGTATCCATATGGGTGAGGGAACAACTTTTTTTTCTTGTGATGAAAGGCTAAATGAGATCAAGGCATTGAGGTTGGAATTTCAGAAATCCAGGTGCTCTCCTCTGACATATTTGTCTTAGAACTTCTTGTTCAATCTTAGATTATTTTGTATCTATCACAGATCATTATTAGGTAACTAAGTCAGGGATATCAAACTGATGGCCTGCGGGCTGAATCTAACCCTTCACCTGGTTTTATCTGGCCCAGTTTCTACCTGGTGACAGCTCTGAGCTCCTTGCCCCTGTGCTCCTGTCAGTCACTTGTGCGGTGTGTGTGACGCACGTTACACTGCAGGAGCAGGAGAACGGTGGGAGCTGTGAGTTTGACACCTCTGCTCCAAGTCATTGTTGTGAGTACATGTTTAATATTTCTGCAAATACTGATAGCTTTGTGATTGTGAAAGACATTGTTTACATTTTCACCATTTTCGATATGGTAATTGGTTATCTAAGGAAAAATTTTACCTAGTTTTACAGATCTGCAGGAAAGAAATATAGTACTGATTGTTTAAAATAATAATACATGTAACTGGCTGCAGAAATAATTTTTCTCTCTCTTTTGAGACGCTTATTGTCTTTTTTTTTTCCCGCAGTTTGGATCAGAACTTAGGTTTCCAGAATTTTGTATGAAGAGCACTTCAGCAAGGACATTCAGCACTTCACATTTAAGTTCTTGCTTTGCTGTTAAAAAAGAACGACAATTGAGGAATGCTGATGCTTTACCAGAGGCAAGTATTTTTCATAGTTCTTTGAACCACTAGAATTGATGTTTTACTTTCCTGAGAAACTTAATATTCGGGGAAACCTTTGTCAGAAATGAAAATTAAACATTAAAAGTAATGATTATATAAGATTGAGGAATACTTTTTTTGTTCACATGTGTTCTCAGAACAGGTCCTTAAAATATCGCTGTTTGTTCTTAGGAATGTGACACTAAAATTTTTTTTCAAGTAGAAATTGAGACTTTGTTCAATCTTAATATCCAAAATATGTAATTTATTTAAGAATTCTATATTTGCCTAATCTTTTCTACGTAATTTTAAAACTCTGTTTGTTTTTTTAATTACTGTTGCTGTTCCATGTTTTCCACTGAAAGCAGATATTTGGTGGGAACTCCAGAATCATATGGGTTGATGAAAACAAAAATGAGTTTTTATGAAAACTGATATCAGTTAAGAGTTTATTATTTTCATTGTTAAATTTGTACATTTTGGATTGCGTTTGTCCATTCTTGGTGGTTTTTATTTGAATAAGAGTTACCCTTCAGTGGCCCTTATTGGGACCAGTACTGTTTAGTATCTTCATCAGTGGCATAGACAGCAGGATTGAGTGTGCCCTCAGCAAGTTTGCAGACAACACCAAACTGAGCGGTGTGATTGACATGCCTGAGGGGTAGGATGCTGTCCAGAGAGACCTGGACAAGCTGGAGAGGTGGGCCCTGTGAACTTCATGAAGTTCAACAAGGCCAAGTGTGAAGTCCCGCACCTGGGTTGGGGCAACCCTAGGTATCAATACAAGCTGGGGAGTGAAGGGATTGAGAGCAGCCCTGGAGGACCTGGGGGTACTGGTGGATGAAAGATTGGATGTGAGCCTACAACATGCGCTCACAGCCCAGAAGGACGAACATATCCTGTGCTGCATCAAAGGAAGTGTGGCCAGCAGGTCATGGGAGGTGATTCTGCCCTGCTACTCTGCTCTTGTGAGACCTTACCTGGAGTACTGTGTTCACTTCTGGAGCCCTCTGCGCAGGAAAGACATGAACCTTTTGGGGTGGATCCAGAGGAGGGCCACAAAAATGATCGGAGCAGGAGCTGGGATTTTCAGTGTGTAGAAGATAAGGTTCTGGAAAGACCCTTCTTGTGGCTTTTCAGTACTTACGGAGGGCTTGTAAGAAAGATGGGGACAGTCTTTCTAGCAGGGCCTGTAGTGACAGGACAAAGGCTAATGGTTCTAAACTAAAAGAGGGTAGATTTAGAGTAGATATAAGGGAGCAATTCTTTTATGGTGAGGGTGATGAAACACTGGTACAGGTGCCTGGATAAGTGGTAGATGTCCCATCCCTGGAAACATTCAAGGTCAAGTGTGGCGGAGCTCCAAGCAACCTGATCTCACTGAAGATAGCCCTGACCATGGCAGGGTGATTCCACTAGATGACCTTTAAGTGTCCTTTCCAACTATTCTATGATTCTACAACCCATTTGTTGTATATGTTTAACATCCTAGAAAGTAAATTTTATTGAACAGAATTACATATCTTCCTTGTTTTTTTATATAATTAGGTATAATACAGTACTGTGAAATATTTTTTCTTTGTAGTCCTTTATACCTCCAAAATGCCTCCAGCAAAACACTTGAGGAAGTTCCATTTAGATGACATCATGTATTGTGTTACAGATTTTTGGATTTGATCTCTTTTCAGGTTTTTCATTACTATGGGCCTGCACTAGAATTTTTACAGATGGTGGTGCTCTCTGATCTACCTTCTTTTTTTATATCGGGTCTGGAATTTGAACTGTATCCTTTCTTAAGGATCTCAACTAGTACAGATAACCATCTGTAGCAGAAAGAAAATGATCAGGATCTACTCATGCAAGCAACACATGAGGATTTCCAAGGACAAATTCCATTTTAGCCTGCCAAAATAGTCATAGTGATTCTTCACAACAGGATTTTTTTAATGTTGAAAATTAAATTACACTAACCAAAACCAGCTATTTTTTATATTATTGCACATATACTTTGCGTGTTGATGTATATGCTGTTTGTGGGGAATGAATAGAGAAATATTTGCTGCTGTGTAAGTTTAAATCCCCCCAAGCCTTGCTCTATATAGCATGCTTCACAATAGAAAAACATTTTCCAGAAGTCATTTTCTTATTATGTAGGTGCAAAATCTGTGGCAAGGTATAGCAGAGGAGTTTCCTCTTGAGTTGTGTATGCTGCAGAGATCTTATTGGTTTTAAACCTATGTACTTTCTGTACTAATCTTGGGGTAAGAATAGTAGCTTGGGCTACTATAATCCTGCCAAGATTTTGAATATACAAATATCTGGTTATGCCTGCCTATATTAAAGATATAGACAGTGATGTATTTCATCATATAACATTTCCAAGTGTAATACTTTGCCTGGAAAGGTGAGTTTCATATATTTGTGGTACTGGAGTATCACATGTTAGACGCTTGCAGTCCTTATTTGAAATATGATGGTAACATGATTTGTAAAATAGTGATGCGCACAGTTCTTTGTGAAGATGAGGTTCCTTAAACTGTTCTGTTCAGGAGCCTAGCAAGAAGGAGTATCAAGAAGACATCTACACTGCTTTTGGACCAAATTTCTTCTCTTTCTGGGAAGGTAAAATCTTTTTATTTAGATATAGCAGAAAAATGAAGATATGTACATTGCTCATAAAAGATACAAGAATACTATTTCCAAACCTAGTCTCTGTGTAAGCTCCTTCAGAATTTAGTTCTAAAGTAAATCTGGTTTTCAAAGGTGCATGCTGTACAAGTCCTGACAATTTGTAAGCCCAGTGAACATTTTGTCTTTACTTTAGCTAAGTTTCAGTCTCCTAAAATATTTTGTAACTTTAAATCCTATCCTGGCAGATAATTTCTGTGCTGTCATAAACAAACTATGTTTTTTTGGCAAAAGGCAGGCATGTGTACAGCCTGCAAGATGTATCGAGCTAGTCTGAGGTGGTAAGCTTTTTTATTTTGCATGTGTGTATTCTACTTTTCCGTTTTGATTTTGGATAAAAAAATAGTTCTTGAAACATTTACAAGCCTATGTTTAACGTGATGTATGGTTGTTCAGGAAAGTTTTTCTAGTGTTCATAAAATAAATCTATGCGAATCAAAAAAAACCCTGCAATGTGAAAATGCCGGTACTGTTATAATGATAACTTATGGTCTTTATTTACCGTGGAGATGGTATTCCATTTTCAGGCTTTATGTTTCATTTTCAGCATGTTAATTGGGTTTTAGTAACTTCTTTTTTCCGCTGTATCTCCATTCTCCATAATGCTTAGCTAGAAAAGAAGGAAGGCTTTTTTCCTAATGATGTACCAAAAATATCTTTTGGAATAGTTTTATATTGGTAAATATTTCAGGTAATTTTCATTTTACATGAGAATACTGAACATTTGATCTAGTATCTTTTACAGTCAAAGAGCTTGCATTTCTACTAGTTCTTTTAAAGAAAAAGCCAAATCAGTTAAAACACATTTTCAGCCTACTTTTCAGAGTCTGCACATGTTGAATTGAATATATTTTCAGGATAACAATTTCTCTGAGGGATTTTTTTTTCAGTTTACTACTGGTAATATTACATATTTGTAGGCTATTCCAATAGCTGTAAAATCATTGTTTTATTGCTTGAGTATTCAAATGCTAATGCATTTTTTCTATTAGTGCTTATTGGCCTGACATTTACATACAGCCATAAACATAATCCAGCATGTGATTATTTGAAAAGAATAATATGTAGGAAGGAAAAAGATTACATGATTTTCAAAAGAAAGCAGAGTCACTGATGCCAACTGTATCTTTGAATTATCTTTTCATTCCGTATACCACTCTGCAGAAGTGTTTTGGAAGATTAATAATAGGTAATGAATGCCTTTTTATGTATGAAATAAAAATTCAGCACTTAATGATCTCTCAACTGGAGAAAAAATAAGCCAAATTTTTATAGCTCCTGTGTCAAATTCTGTTCTCAGTTGATGTGAATGAAAGAATTGTTGAATAAAGATGTTTTTCTTCACTTGAAGTACATTTGAAATAGTGCCAAATCGGTTGTTCAAGAATGAAATGTAAAATAGGTTTCATGTATTGTATTTGCTCTCATTTAGGTGGGAGCTTTATTTACATTGCCATGTAATGTAAGCAGTGTAGTGATCCCATCCCCTGCCCAGCTGAGTACCAAGAAATGGAAGGAGTATATGGCCAGGAAACCCAGGGTCATTACTGGTAGGTATAAGGAAGGTGATTAAAGGTTTATTTTGTTGTGCTTGTATCTATAAGTGTATGGTGATTTTTTTTCTATGTGTCTGGGATGCCCTTTTTTCCTTAACAAAGTTAAGTCAGCCATTGTAATCTTCATTGACACACATTAGTTTTGGTGAATGTGAGTTCAGCTTCGCAGTCTCATTGTAGATGAAAATTGATAATAACACCTTTGAAAGCTTTAGGGAGGCAATTCATCTCCTTTAAACCATTTTGTGTCCTATCTGTCAGCTAAGATCCAGCTTCCACACACCTTTCTGAAGTGATTGTACAGTCTGTGGGCAAAGAGGTTTGCTTCTGCAGGTGGAAATCTAATGTGCTTCACTTAGTTGCTTCCCTTCTCACTTAAGCATTTCCAGAGGTTCTTCAGTGCACTTGCATTTAATTTCAGTCTCTTTCTAGGAAAATACTAGGAAATGCTGTATGCCTCCATTCACCTGAGAGCCAGCGTGCTGAGCTAGTTGTTGAGAATAGACTCTTTCTCCCTTTGTGGGGCTATGCTGATGGCAGCCAACCGCTTACACAGTGTGCTGATGATTAGAAATTGTTTTCAGGAAGAGAGAGAATCATCACAGATGAAGACTGAGTGGAATTTGTCAGTCAGCTAGCATTTTAGGTGAGAATGTACTGCATGATGCCCTGCAAGTGGAGGCACCATACAAGTAGTGACTGAGGTTCATGTGGGGCTGAAAACATCAGGTTAGCAGGAGCTTGTTGCCTGCTGAAGGTAGAATTTGTAAACAAGCAGATGAGGATGGCTGAGGAAAACTGGTATTCTTTCAGGTCTTGAGATAGGCAAAAAATGAGAGAATTCGGAAGGTCTCTGTAACAGGACAAGAAAATTCTGTGGAAGGGGTGCTGTTAGTATATAGATTCGAAATGTTCTCTGCATATTTGGAGTTGGGTAGAGCAGAGAGAGTGCAATTATAGGGATGATCAGAGCAGCAGTATTTACACTATACAGGAGAGGTACTCCTAGTGCAGTTGAATGAGTGCAGGATCTACTTTGATGTCCAGTGATTAGTAATATGTGCTAAGTTGTTAGGCCTTTTGAGCAGAGTTTTGAACAGGAGGAGAAACATATTTGCTCGTTTAGCTGAAAATTATTTTTAGTGGCTAGCACTAATGTGGCTATGTTGAATATAATTTGTTACTAAAAAAGTATATAATATTAAGAACTGTCACGCTCTACTTTAGTTATTTGAGACAGTGCTGCAAATGTGATTTACCTTTAAAACTTAGTATATCAAGTAGTATTCATTCTCTGAATTTCTGCGTCTACCAAGGTGCTATAAAATATTTTTTGTGTAGAAAGATAACAAACCCATCCTTCCAGTGTTGCTATCAAGTTCTACATTAATTTATTTTCAAAACTGCATTCTGTATGCCTGTGATTAAAAATCAAATGTGTTTATCTCTCACCCAGGCTACACCCAAGTGTAAAGCAGTGAGCGAAACTCTTTTTAATGAATAATACAGTGTTGCAAATGAATTTTTTAGATAAAACTTATAAATAAGAAACTTAATGAAGTTTGTTGATAAAATCATGCTATTGCTTTGTGCATGGGGGAAATATATGGATGGAGAATGGCTTTATAATCAATGTGAAGTGTTTTGCACAGGGACTGGGGATACAGAAGGGTAAGGGATACCCTCCTGTGAAGTCACAACGTTTAGAGTTGTGCTCTCTGAACCCCTCAGAGAGGAGATTAGGTGTGACTGGATCCAGTCCTAGTCTTGGATTTTGTTGACGGTTTATAGCTAAGAGAGAGAGAGTATGATTATATGTGTCAATAGCTAAAAAATTATAGGTGCATGCCTTATTATTTATATTGCTTTGCTAAGATTTCAACATTTCATCATGCTTCTCCACTCTGCTCGCCTTCCATCTGAGTGTCCTGCAGCCAGATGTCAGTTCGCTCTGATGTCCGGATTCAAGGTTTCATGAAGTAGACTCTCAGATTTCATAGAATAAATGGTTTAATGGAAGGATACAGCAACATGGTCGACTCTGGAGAGAGGGGCCAACATGAACAAAGAAATCCCTGGGCAATTATATTTTTGCAGAGTATTTACCTGCTCCTCACACGATGGTTTGTTCCAATAGTAGTATTTGGGTCTGCAGTCTTCTTGTTCTTCATTAGATTCCTTCACTGTCTTTCAGGCATGTTGTTATCTTGCAGCTGATGATCTGCATCCTTGAAGCCTCTGTATTTTCCTGTTTTTTATTGTCTTTGGAGGCCTTGTTGTCACTGAACTTGTTACACACACTGGGAAGGTTTTAAATGGCCCTGCTGAAATACAGGCTGGGCGGAGAGTGAATTGAGAGAAGCCCTGAGGAGAAGGACTTGGGAGTAATGGTTGATAAGAAGCTTAAGCTGACCTGGCTATGTGTGTTTGCAGCCCTGAAAACCAACCATATTCCTGTGCTGCATCAAAAGAATCTTGGCCATCAAGGTTGAGGGAGTGAATTCTGGCCCCTGTGCTCTGCTCTGTTGAGACTTCACCTGAGGTACTGCATTCAGTTCTGGGTCCTTCAGCATAAGAAGGACATGAACCTGTTGAAGTGAGTCCAGAGGGCCACGGTGATGATCAGAGGGCTGGAGCACCTCTCCTATGAAGACAGGAGAGAGTTATGATTGTTCAGTCTGGAGAAGAGAAGGCTCTAGAGAAACCTTTCTGTGGCCTTCAGTACGTGAAGGGGGCTTATAAGAAAGAGGGGACAAGCATTTTAGAGGGCGTGTAGTGATAGGACAAGAGGAATTGCTTTAAACAAAGAGGGGAGATTTAGATTACATAGAAGGATTAAATTCTTCCCCATGAGGGAAGTGAGACACTGAGACAGGTTACCTGGAGAAGTTGTGAATGTCCCACCCCTGGAAGTGTTTGAGGCCAAGTTCGGTGGGTCTTCAAGCAGCCTGATCTGGTGTAAGGTGTTCCTGCCCATGGCAAGGGGAGTGGATCTGGATGATCTTTTAAGTCCATTCCAACCCAAATCATTCTGTTGTTCTGTGAAGTATCAGCTGTAGTTCGTGTGTCTTCTAAAAAGATGTTATTAAGACTTCTTGCAGAGCAGAAGAGAGCAAATAGAAGAACTTTGATGGTGGATTATAGCTTGTTTTAAAGCTGCTTTCCTGAGGGTGTTTCACAGTTATGTTTTTTAAGTTCCAGAAATTGAACTGAAAGGAGAATCTTGCCGATATTATTTTTTGCTACAAGGAAATGGATCTGGAGGATGTAAAGCAAACTTGATTCATTCAGCGAGCCAGATCAATGGTACAGCTGCTCTTGCTGCAGTAAATGGAAAGTTAAAGCCAAAAGCAGAAGAAATAGAGTCAAGTAAGTCTTATTACTTGCTTATATAAGTATCTGAATGCAGGCAAATGCTACTAAAATTTATGTGTTCACTTTATTCCTTCCAGTCTTTGTTAAATGGGAGAAAACAAGGAGGAATATCACATTTTTATGAATATCTTTGTTTTTTCAGCAATATTTTTCAAATTGGTAAAAAAATATAATAAAAGCTTATTTATTCACACAATTTACTGCTACCATATTATTCAAATCAGCTACGTGAAGCTGTAGTCAATCATTTCTCATAACTGTGATTAGTTGTAAATGTTTTAAAGTAGAGTGCTGCCCGGGTAATATTAATGCAAATCAAATTTGCAAACCCCTAAAGTTTGAGAAGGATGTATTGTTGACACAAAGACTGACCAGCCCATGCCTAAAATCTAGGCAACTATCTGCTGACAAGCCTATTTCACTGATGATTTAAAATAAAAACCCAGTGACTGGCAGGCAAGTTGAAGTTCATGATCATGTCTTCAGTTACTTGGCAGATGCTGGTATTATTGCAGTGTGTTTAGGGCGTGGATGAGCAGATGATCAGCTGCTCCACTAGGTAAGGGCATGTATGTAGACATAACTTAGAATAGTTGTCCTATTACAACTGTACGTACTAGGTAACTCTGCTAATTGTATTTACTCTCAATAACATTGACAAAGATCCCAGTGACCTGCATCTTATCGTCTTATTTCCTGCTCACCATTTGTCCTAGTTAAAGTCCCATTAGTTACAGTGCCAGAAGACTGAAAGTCCTTAACCACTTTTCTTTTCCTGATATCAAACTTAGGATTTGTGTTGTCAGTATATTGTTTTTGTACAGAAATTAAAAAATACTGGTTGTTCTAAATTATCCCCCAAGTTTCTTAATTACATTGTAATTAATTTCCTTTTTTTATTGTTTTGATGTGCTGTGTTGTGGAAGTCTGGTTCTTTCCATTGAATATGAAATTTTTTATATCCGCTATGTTTGTGTTTTCTTTAAAGAAGTAATGACTTGGTGTCTCCAAAGTCATATGAGAGAATCTTAATAATGGATTTTTCCTCATCTATACAGGCTTTCCTATTGCTGACTATATCAAGTCTCTGCCACATTTTTGTGGAGAAGAGATTATACAAAAAGAAAAGAAACTGTCTCGTCTCCAAGTGTTTGCCTTGAAGGAATGTCTCAGTAAGTAGTGGGGAGAGCACTGGTAGTTCTCAAACTAGTATATAAAAGGTCTTTGTTTCTGACGGAATGTAACTACTCGCAGGTGAGTTGGTCACTTTGTGGAGAAAAAAGTGGAGGTTTAAAAAGAAACTTTTTGTTCTATTTCTGTGATTGTATGTAAGATATTGACTTTTAAATATTGAGGAAAAAAAGATGCTGGATTTAAAATGGGTGGTTTGTTGTTACACTAATACTTTGTAAGTTGGAGCATAGTTATGGAACAATTCTGTGGTAACTAACTTTTTCTCTGCTCTACTTTTTTAATGTTTCTTTTACCCAAAACCGCTTACTGCTGAATATGCCTTCCACAAAAATGAGAATTCTGTTCACAGTTTTCAGGGTTTTTTTATTTTATTCTTCCTTGCAAAAAAAAAAAATGGCAGAGAACTATGCGTTGGAGATTTGTTACCTTTATCATGATACATCGTTCTTAATAATGACTGAAAGGTCAGCTTGTGTAGATTTTTGTAACTTTGCAGAGATGTATATTTGACTGTCCAGATTTTTAAATCTATTACTCAAATAGACTTAATTAAAAGGAAAAATTCTTCTGAGAGATTGGCTGGAATATTGAAAGAGGCATACTGTAAAAATAATTTTAAGTGTATTATCATTAACAGAATACCAGGTTAAGATTTCTGCTAATAGTCTTTTCTTCCAGTCCTCACCTCCATCAACTTGCATTCTTTCTCAGTTTCCTGTCTACTTTAACCCTGAGCTTGGGTCTGCTCTAGAGCTTATGCTTAAGTTTGTTTTGAGTGTGTCACCTATTTCCATTAGGGTGAAGACTTACTAGGAGCAGCTGGGATTTTCTAGTCATCCCAAATGATAACAGAGTTATGTAACCCTTGATATTGTGACCAAAGAGACCAGAACAGGCTGTCAGTTATATTGGAACTACACTCCTACACTGGCAGTAAAAATGCATGGCTAGGAGGCTCTGTACACTGGAGCTTTTCATGTTTAGGCTCAGCCAGTCCAGATGTTTGTCTCTAGGGGATTCAAACTTGGATACACTTAGAAATACGCGTAAACAGAAATTAAAGGACTGTGAAAAGGTGAATTGTGTGATTTCAGCTATTCTTATTGGTAAGTTTTTTCAGTTTGTTGTAGACTAAACCACCCTTGCCTTCCTTAAGGGTACAATAGAAAGTGTCAAGTTAACTTACTTGTGTTAGTGTTTTGGGATGGGGATTTTTTTATTTACTTGATTTTTAGCAGGCTCCAGTTATGCTTTGTTACTTAGCAGGTGCAGTAGCTTCTTATTTTACTTTCTTTTTATAGAGAGAAAGGAATTGACTGAGCAGCGTCCAGTTATTTCCACTGAGGAGTTCAAAAACTTGTTAGAACTTACGAGAAGATGTATTTTGGACCAATGCAACACTAATTTTCCTAAACCTGTTCTGCAGAAGGTTGCCAATAAAATCAGGTCATGTGCTGTGACTTCTGGTAAGTGTTGTTATGTAGAAGATATGTTGCTTATGCTCTTTCAATGTATTTTTATACCTGTTCTCAAATTTTCACTAAAAGAAGGAGTTTATTTAACCTAAAGAAAGAAAAATAGAAGGAAAATGAAGTAGCTTTCTAGGCATTTTTGCAAACTGAAATTACTGTCATGTTAACTGTTTTCTTTCTTTTCTTTGACAAAAATTTATGCAGAAAACATTTCTTATCATAGCACAAGGCAGGTTTTCCTTATATTTCCTTGTATCATTTATATATGCATATAAGTTGTACATATGTATGTATTTCTTTAACGATTAAGATTCTTTTCTTCTGGTAAGGGTTGTGTACCATCTATTTCTTCCAGAATCTGATTTAATGGAGGCAAATCCATTGGAGTGGCCAGAAAGATATGTTCTTCAGAATTTGGAAAACTTTGAAAAAAACAAACAAAAAATGAGGTAATGGTTAAATATTGGAGATTTTCTTTGTAGTGGTCATTTAACATCGGTCTAGAGGAACTGTATTTACTGCCAGCTGCTTTGTAAACTATTTTCAGATACGTTGATAAACTTCCAGAGGAATCATTGCTTAAGGCTATAACTAAGTTTCTTTTAATTTCCAGAGGTGTATTTTCTTTGTATTGAAAGTAGTATTGTTTTGATTTTTACTGACAAAACACAGATGAAAGTCAGCTAAAAGTAACATAGTTTCAAAACTAAATTAACAAAATGTCACTACTAGAAAACAGCAAATGTAGTAGAAAAAACATGTAAAAGTTTTTTTTCTCACAGTGTGCCCAAGGAAGTAAATAATAAAGATAGTACAGGTGTTTTTGTCACCATATACAATGTGTTTCTACTCTCTTCATATTTCCTAAATAGTCAGGACTAGTATCAGGTCTCATGTAATTTTAAAATAGAAGATCTTAATTGGGTTTTTGTTTGAAATGTATATTTAGTTTTGGTTTTCCTTCAGTGCTATTTAAGTGAAGCCTCTAGATCTTTGTGTCAATTTATACCATGTATTGATGTCCGTTTAGATCTCACTTTTATATGACTTAATGATCTTTACTGAGTCT
This sequence comes from Dromococcyx pavoninus, assembly GCA_033558185.1. Classification (NCBI taxonomy): domain Eukaryota; kingdom Metazoa; phylum Chordata; class Aves; order Cuculiformes; family Neomorphidae; genus Dromococcyx; species Dromococcyx pavoninus. The sequence goes on along the minus strand of JAUMJL010000081.1, from coordinate 1,012,082 downwards.
TAACCTTTTTGCTGACAGACCTTTAGAGCCAGGTGTTCACTGCCTTTGTCTTAGTTTCTTCCCTCTGCTTTCTGTCTTTCAAATACCATAGTTGGAGTTCTGCATGTCAGAAATTCTCTGCTTTCTCATAATCATATTAGATCTCTACTTTCTCATAATATTATTATTATTATTGCCTTTGTTTCTAAAACAGGTGAAGTTCTCTCTTCTAATTAGCTATTGAACAGCTTCCTGAAGGATCTCTCTGTTTCATAGTCAGTTAATGTTTTTTTCAATTTATTCTGAACTGGTTCTCTTCTGATTATTCTGAATCAGTGTACAGCATGTTGCTTAACAATGCAAAAGAGAGAACTTTGCTGTATTTTATTGAGGACACTAAAAAAAATAATTGGAGTGGAGAGTTCTGTATTCTATGCAGTAGTGGCTTTATGATTCCTTTGCTGCATATTGTTTGGGTTTTTTTAATGATAATTAATTTTTGATCTTATAGGTCCATAAATGGAAAAAAGAAATTAATAATATTCTTCCTGCATTGTATTTCATAACTCAGCTATAAAATCTTACTTTTGTCAGTAACATGGTTGAGAATTTGCGTCAAATATCATGAACATTTATAATAAGGTTCTGAAAGAGCAAATTTGTTCATTCTGCTTTGGAAATACATTTAATTGCTCCAGACTGGCAGTGATTTTTAATTCTTTTTAATACAATGACATTACTACATTGAAAAGAAAAAAATTCTTAGACTGGTCTTTTTTTCTCTTCCTTTTTTTCAGAGTTTCTATGTTTGCACATTCATCTGAGCAGTTACTGGGGCATAAAGATAGCCAACGGGAGTCATTAACATTGCTTGATGCTAAAGAATTACTGAAATTTTTCACACCAGAAGGACTGCCAATTGGTGATCTTCAGCCACTACAAATTCCCAAACGGTATGAATCCAGCATATTGAAACCACAGAAGACCATACTCAGTACTCATGTATGGGAATGTGCATTATGAGTGAATGGCCTAATGTGATTTGAGTTTGAAACTTGCAACATCCTTGTATCACATGCCTGACAGTGAAATCAACTGTTAAGGTCCTCTGGTTGGTTTTGCTCTTGAGTTCTTTCAGAATCTGAAGTGGCCGGAGATGATGATGTTGGTCTTATGCATTTAAATAACAAAACAATCACCCGATATGCGAAAGTGTGCCAGTAGACCTTTGCCATGGCTATGCTACAAGTTGCCACCGCCATTCGTGTACATTTCTAGAAGAGTATTTGTAGCAAAGCAGAAGTTACTGTGGCAGAATTTTAATTTTATTGGTGTGATTTCTTCCATTTAGTGGAGGGGTGACTAGGTGAGAAGACAATTCAAGTGTAAAGAGGACAATAGCTGAGCCCATTTAAATGTGTTTGCCTCATGTCATGCTGGCCCAGCATTCCTATCAATATTCTTGTGTGACAAAGTGTTCCTTAAAGGAAACTTGTCTACTCTGATTGCTTTGCAAATACCCGTCCTTAGTGCATCTGCTGTATTAGTGTGTTAACCACTGCTTTTTCAGCATGAAGATTGATACAATGAATTAATAGAGGAATTTTCAGGATCAGAACATCTATAAGGTCAAACTATACAAGATTTGGATAGTGTTTGTAGAAGCAGAGCCTATACTATTTGTGCAGTGTGACTGCTGGGTCAATTTTTGTAGTCACTAGAGTTAGAGTTGTTGACTTTTTTAATGTTTAATAATATAATGTACAATGAAATTATTGGATACAGCCTTTGATCCTGTTTTAAACTTCACTATATGTAATAAAGTAAGAGGACTGATGAGAGGGAAAGGTTCTGTAGGATTTTGGAAACTTGTGTTAAATACTTTAGTTATGAAACTAACTTAAAGGTTTTCTGAGTGGAGAATTCAGGCAAGTTAGAAAATATGTAGTGAGGATTGAGAGCCTGCTACAGAGTTGTTTATGAGTTCAGATGATTTAGGATTTTGGCCATAACATATTTTCATTCCACTTAGTTGTGTGGGAAAGAGTGAATAATTTCTACACTACAAAAATGTTTTTTTAATCACCGATTTTTCGAAAGCCTCTAGAGAAGCTTTATAGCGTAAAATACTTTGATTCTCTTGAATGATTTGCTTTTAGCTATAGATGAGTGAGCTTTGAATTTGAGGGGTTTGCCCCAGTTTCCTTGGATTTCGGCCAATTATTATGAGAAAGTAATATGATAGAACCTTTGCTTTGTAGTACATTACTGTCATGTCAGTCTGTCTCATAATACTTTGAGATCTTGGATATCTAAGGGAAGCATAAAGCCAAAATCAAGATACTGGATAATAAAGCACAGGTCTGCCAATGACTTATACTGTACCTATGTATTGTGCTTCATAGAGAAGAGTCATAGAATCATTCAGGTTGGAAAAGACCTCTGTCCAACCGTCAGCCTAACACCACTGTGTCACCACTGTGGCATTAAACCATGTCCTGAAGTGCCACGTCTACACATTTTTTGAACACCTCCAGGATGGTGACTCCACCACTTCCCCAGGCATCCTGTGCCAATGCTTTGTTCATAAAGAAACCAGAAAACCTGTGAAAATCCATAGATAGATTGTTGTCTGGGAGATGGTGAACCATTCTCTCTCTGACATACCAGGTTGCTGTTACTGTTGTGTCCAGCAGAATTCTGTACTCGTGGCTGCTCGCCCCCCTAGCAGGTGCTCCGAGTAGGTTCCTGGGAACAATTGCCAGCTTTGCACAGTTCATTCTACTACACAGGTGCCCCATTGTGAAATGGGGTTATAGTTGCCTGCGTTTATTGATAAATAATTGGGGTCAGTGACCTCCAAACTGTTTGAAATTTCTAAAAGCTCCTGTAATAATAATAGCTCTGCAGGTATTAGTTGAACCTAAATTCACACTTCAATAAAGATGTAATTTTCCATTGATTCTGTACCCCAGAGGCTTAGTTATAAGACATGCTGTTTTGGTCTTCCTATGTCAAGACATTCGTTTCTCACTTCTGGAAGTATAATTTAACCCGATTATAACTAGTTAAAATAGGTCTGTGTTTTTTTCCTTTCAGTGAAAATGCATTCATTTTAACACCAGAGCTTACTCCTCGGAAACTCAGAGGTTTGCCTTTTGAAAAAGCAGCTGGATGCTATTATCATGGACTTGAGTAAGTTTCCTGGCTTCTTTTCCTAAAATTATTTTTCAGCTTCTGGTTGAGATATAATTAGAAACATTTCAAGCAACACGAACATTAATTACGGAAAATTTTATGTATCTTTTTCCTTCATTGGAACAACTTTGCACACTCCATCTCTCCTTTTCTTATCTTTATTTTATTCACTGGTTTAAATTGCAACACCCCTACCTTGATCGTGAGGTGAAATAATATAGGATCTTTTTCTACTGCTGTAGCTCTTCTCAGTGTCTCCAAAAATTTTAATTCAGAAGGGGAAGTGGGTTCTTAAGTACATACAAAGTCCCTGGGGCAGCACGAGTGAACTACATACACAGTTTTTATAATAATGTGATACTAAATTGTATACACTTTCAGATTGATAGTCATGAGGTTTATGACACCTGCTATGAAGCTACCTGTCCTGGGAATCTGAAAACACCAGGAAGAGTTAGTGATAAGAATCTTCAAAGGGATCAACATGGTTAGGACTGTATTTAGTCCGAGACAGCCCATGTTAGTTACTTGTCAAAGCTTGAGTTTGGCAAACTGCATATAGTGTAGCTGTATAAAAATTGTTAAGAAAAGTATAAATATTGTCATTGAGGAGAAGAAAAGGACATTCACAAATACTAGAGTAGATAATTCAGCATAACTCCTCTGTGTAGAGAGACTCTTAGTCTTAATGCGTTATGTCAAAATGCAGTAGATACCAAGAGCAGGCAGTTTGGTCTTCATGCAAATTTCTGCTGCCTCCTAAAATTGCACTTTCAGATTATCAGAGTTTGACTGATGATAGTGCTGATGGTTTTTTTTTTCCTATCAGCTGCACAAATATGTTTGATTAAGCCTATGTTTAGTATCTGGTAGTTTTAGCCATGTTCTCTGGGGAAGTGAAGTGGTCATTCTATCTGTTCAACAATCTATTTCTTCTCTTTTTCCAAGTGGTAACTCCTGAGCCAGTTAGCCTTTCTAGATTTGTAGCAAAAGGCACAGAGGTGCAATTGGGTAGATAGGAGAAATGCAGACTTGCCCTCCCGTGTGTGGGAAAAAAGCACTTGGCTGTTTTCAGTTGGCACACGGTAGCTTGCTGACCTGGCTGACCTCAGCAGGGAGTGTGCGTGGGGATTCAAATTAGGCACAACCCAGCCTCTTCTCATAGCAAAATATGACAGGTAGAGACCACAGAGAGGCCTGAATATTGTGGAGAGAAGGGAAACCCTGGCATATTAATGCTACAAGGGGAATGTGCTAGCAATAAGGGAGGGAAGCAGTAGAATGAGGTGGAAACTAGTGTGAAAGGGAGGATCTTACAACTGTTGGACCAGAAGGTATTATAAAAAAGGTATTGTATGGTCTTTTGGAGCTGATGTCTCTTGCAGCATGCAGTTGTGATTTCAGTTTCCATCTGCATAGAGGCTGTATTTATATTTGGAAGTAAAGTCTTGTCAACAAAACCAGGAGCAGCAATTGATTAGATCAGATTTCTGGTGTAATGGACCTGTGCCAAACACTTGAATCCTATATTGCAAAGAGAAAGTAATTGCTGGTAAAGCACAGTGCGTAAAATGACAATTTAACTTCTAAAGATAAAAATATTTTTATCTTTGTAGGGTAAGTGATTACTCAGGCAACTGAGAATATAAATAAGGAAAATTAAATACCTTGAAATTTGTAAGTTAAAAGAACTTACTCTTATCAGATAATGAGTTTATTTCTAGTGGAAAGTCTTACTCAGCTGTAAAAATGGATTCACCGGTCTGTTATTAGAACAGTGAATTTCTCCCTGAATATGAAAATACTCTAAGAAAGTGGAAAAATTAGATCTAGCAATTTATCGTGAGTCCCTGTTAGGAGATAAAAGTAAAGAACGTGTCTAGAGTTCCTAAGAGTAGGAAGCATTGCTAAGTAGTTTGGAGGATGGACTGAGAGATGGCTCACATTGTACGGAATGCTTGTTGAGAAAAGGATGGAATAAAATTGGATAGCACTGTTGTCTTTCCTTCCGTAAAGACAACGTAAGTTACTGGGTGATGAAACATTGATGTCTTACAAGGAAATAATTTACACAAGAAATTATTTAAGATGCAATTTGTATTGTACTCTCATGAGCATGTTTCGCTGAGTTAGCACTGTTTGTTTGTTCTCTTGCAGCTCCACCGTATATAATACAGTTTCTTATTTAAATTTGGTTGATTAAACCTCTTGTTCTTTGTAATCAATAGGAAGCTGGGAAGCTTGTGGTTGTTCAGTGATGTATTTTTAACATTTAAAAAGTGTGAGTGTCTCCTATAGCAGTTCTTATCTTGGACAAAGCTAAACGTTGCATTTCCAAAGAGTGTGGTTAGCAAAGATTCTGTACTAATAGTGTATTAACTATCATACCCTATCTTCCTCATAATTACACTCAATTAATACAATCTCACAGCAATTTAGTTTTTGATCAACTTGGCTCTTCCTAAAATTATGTCAGTGTTGTTGCATTTTGGGATTCCTGAAGAACCCATAACTTGCAAATCATGTATATTGTACTTTGGGAGGTTTTCTTCGCATATTTCCTGTGTGATTCTTTTATGGCATATGCATTGAAGAAGTCTTGGGTTGTTTGTTTGGTTTGGATGATTTTTTGACTAGGAAAGTCGCATGCTCTCAGGAAGAAATAGAGGCATTTTGCATGATCATATTATACTAGAGTGAATGATTTTATATAGAATAACCTGATATTTTCTGAGTCTCAAAGTTTTGGTGGATGCTTGCAGGGCCTGAGGTCTGAAGATACCATATCCATTATGGTGTTCTGGGTTCATTGTGTGTTTGGATTCATCACTGCTTTATTGGGGTGTCACGCTGGTTAGCATGTTAACAGGGATAACATCCATTAAGTATGTACTGAATATGAAAACCAGTAAAATCTAAAATAGAGACACTGATGATACCAAGACATAGAACTGACTATATGGAGCAAAAAATCCATTGTCAGTATCCTGATCCATCACTTACTAAAGGAGAAAAATTAGCTGATATCCATGGAAGTATGATTTGTAACACCTCAGGGTGAAGACTTACAAATAGTTTACAATTAAGCTTCTTCATTGGAGTTAGCCTTAAATACAGATAGATCCATCAGACTTCTGTTAATTTACTGGGCTGTTTTAAGGTGTCTGTTAGAAAAATAGACCAATCCAAAGAAAAAAAGAAGTTTGGAATTACAAAATAGTCAAAAGTAAGTTGTTCTTGTTTTTTTCTGATTGTAAAAAAGCTGAGATTTTTTTCTCACAGATTTCTCACCCATTTCAATTTTAGATATTGTCTGGATAACAGAAGAGCCTTAGAGAGAGATGTGGGATATGCTGAACTTCAAACTCGTCTTATTCGTTATGAAACTCAGACTACTTGCACCAAAGAGTGCTGTCCTGTGCCAGTTGTCTTGAGCCCTCTCCCATCTCCTGCAGTTTTATCAGAGCCTGGAAGTGTCCCTGATGGAGAGTCTTTGCAAAGTGAATTCAAAACAGAGGCATCAAGACTGAAACACAGATCAAAAGACTTAGAGTGCTTTTATCCCAAGAAAAGGTAATGCACTGAATAAAGTAAATCTTTAGTATGGAATATTTCAGTAGTTTCTTGTGAAATGCGTCTACTTTCATCTCAAAATGTTTTTTTTGTGAAGCTATCTATACAAATGTTCTAGTTGTTTAATCCTTTTCTGTAGGTTCATTTTTTGTCAAGTGTGACTTTTCACTGATAGCATTAGATTAATCAGACTCGTGCAGCTCAGACACCTTTTATTTAAGAGATTTGAGGTTGTATCTTGCAAATTCTCAAATGCCTTTGAAAAGATGACAGATAACCTCATCCTAGTACTGAAACTGTCAGTGCTGTTGCAGTGCAAATAAACAACTAAAGGTTTAGAAAGCCAAGCACTGTACAAACAGAATAATTGAATTCCTAATCCAAAGAACTGCTGGTGTGAGATGACCTACCCAAACTGAATTATTGTCAGCCTTGTTTATTAAAGTCTTTTATTAAAGTCTAGTTTTTAAGATTTCCCTTTGTACCTTGTCCTCACTCTGAAGATGTAGTCTTTGCATCAATAAAAAATAACTGTTATACCGTAACACTACATCTGAACTTACTTTTTACTGTAATACTTCTCTTCTTCCTTGCAATTTAATCACAGTAAGCGTTTTAACAGAGAAATGGTTTTAGGAACTTCCATACCTTTTGCAGTTTAGTGATTAGTTAGAAAAGAAGATGAGATTGTATTAAGCACTTCATTTGGAGTTTCAGAATTACTAACGTGCTTACAGTTGAAGGGTCAAGCTTCACAATGTTTCAGTCAAATTGTAACTCTCAGCTTCCCGTAGTTAAAGATGAGTTGTGATATTCCTATAGAGCCTAAAGATACTGGTAAAGATACTGGAGAGTTTTAAAAAGTTTTCTCTTTTCCTGAGACTGGAGTCCAGTAAACTCGGCTCTTCCTAGCTGTCTAAGGTCCATGTGCGAAATTCCTCCTCCTTCCAAAGAGTTTCTTTTCTTCTTTATCTCATTTGTTCCGTTAATTTCTAGACTTTTTTAATTGGAGGTGCAATGGATGTATGTATCAGAGACCAAATCAGTTGGTAAAGTGTTCTTCTAATACAAAAAAAGGCTGCATAATTGAATCCTGTCTGCTGTTTTCAGGTGCTGTTAGCAAGAATTTACAGTACTTAATGCTTACAGCAGCCGCCTCTATAGCAGAAACAAAGGCACGAAGAGAGTCAGTACAAAATCTAAAAGTTCTTGTGATCTTTTTTTTCCTTTCCAGACTAACCAAATCTGAGAGTACAGATTCTCTCCTTTCTCAGGCAAGTGGAAGTAGCGGGAGTCACTACCCGGTCACTGTAACAAGGAAGCACTCTGAAAGATCAGTTTCTGTAGCTTCGATGCCATTGAAACAGCTTGGTCAGCCCCACAAAGTAATGACTAAGGCTGCCTCAGCAAGTCGCGTAAGTGCAACCGAACCTGAGACTTCAAAGCCAGCTAAGGAATCGAGATCTCAGAAACATACAAGGGTAAAGATTTATGTTGTTTGCTTGTTGAAAAAACATCTTAACGTCTTTCCATGTGATCTGATTTTTTTTTTATTTGTTATTACTAAATTTTGTTCTTTTTGCTTGTGTAAGTGAATCCTGAAGGCACTGAGGGGAGTGTTGCGGAAGCAAGGAGTGAAAAAGTGTGTAAGGAGTATTATATCATGCCGAGGGAATTAAGGCTGAGAGAGATAACAACTGAGAATAAAAGACATGGGAATGGATATCAATGAGTAGGAATTATGAAATGCAGAAAATTAATACAAACCCTAAAAGCACCAAAGAAATATCTGTGCTGCAATGGTCCCAGCCATTGTGGAAAAACAGGCTGTACTGAGAATAAGATATTCCAATGGTTGTACAAGTCCATCAATTGAAATAAAATTTAAATGTTTTGATACAATAATGTTTAATTAAGAGCTGTATGTACTATGAATGCCACTTTTAAAATACAGTACAAAAAACTGTATCTGGCTTGGTGATACTAATTTTAAATTAATTCCAGGAGGCTAGAGAGGACACTGCATGAATGTTGATGTCTGCTGTCAAAGGCCAGTTAGGGTGACGCAAGTGAGCATAAATTGGTAAAACTTAATCAGATCTACATTAAAATTTAAACATCTCTGATATAAAAGATGTCAGAGTAAAGTTTCTAGTCTGACTCGAATGTCTGATTTTTTAATTTCATTTTTAATATAGCTTTGTCAAACATGAGAATGTCAATATAAATAAAACTAATATGTATGTATGTGTTGTAGTGTTTTGGAGAAAAGCCAAGCCATTGTTTTTTTTCTGTTTTCCAAGCCCCATGTGAGTATTCACTGATTCCTTACATTGCTTTGGAATGTAAGTATTTCCTTAATTTTTGAGATGAAGGAAATAAAAGTAGATTGTTACATATCTGCCAAAATTTGGTCAGTAGGTTGAAGGTATTTGGCCAATAAAGGCAGAGGCAGGATCAAAAAAGTTCAAATGTTCTATTTTTTTTTCCTTCCCTTGGACAACTTTTCATGCCAATAACTGGGATGAACTTTTGAGTGTGTTTCTGTTGTCTCCAAGATGCTGAAGGAGGTGGTGGCTAAGACTCTTCAAAACCATGGAATTGCAGAGGATCATAAATGCTTTGCATCATGCAGCCAGCGTCTATTTGAGATATCAAAGTTCTACTTAAAGGTAACGAGAAGACGTGCTCTTATAGTTATTAGTTAAGTGAATGCATTCGTGAATCAAACTTGAGATGGACTGTGGGGTATTCACACTTGATTAAGCTAGTATTTCCTAGGGGTGTGTTAATAGTGTGTAGAGTGTGTGGATAAACCTTTGGACTTGTCAACTGCAGAAGGTAGTTTTACAGTATGTTTTGAGGGGTTGTTTTTGTTTTTAAACCTTATAAAGCAGTAGTCTTGTGTGAGATAACATGGTTAAGCAGTGGTCTGTTAGGTAAGGTTATGCGTATACTGCATTGGTTCCTTAGCTGTGGCAGCTGTCTCCCAGCTATAGCTGTGATTTCTCTCTTGTTCTAAGGCTATTGGCTCAGGTAACATACACACTTGACTCAGAAATTCTAATTCCCTGACGTGCTTGTAAATGCATTGTAAATGTGCACAACTATCTAACACGTACTGGCGTGGCAGCACCATGTAGAATTGCATCAACCTCATTTTTAGGATGAGATGAGAATTCTTCCCGTGATACTTAGGAGGTGTTGTGAGGCAGTCGAGCCCATGTTCCTTAGTCTGGGCATAAAATCAAGTTAAATTACGGCACAGGATTTTTAAAACCTATTGCTACCTATTACAAACCTAAGGTGAGCTGCAGTTCGTGTTCATTTATTTGCATGCGTTTAGCCTACCACTATTTGTGAACTCAGTTTAGTCAATTTCTGTGAAGGTGATTGAAGCTAAGTGAAGTTGCAACTGAAGAGGGCTGAATGCTTGTGCAGACAATGAGAACATCTTGCTGCACCAGCTTCTTAAATGGTTAGAACAACACAGTTGTGCAGTTATATTTTGTAAGCTCTCCCAGAATCTCCCAGAAATATGCCCCGAAGGAAGAACTTCTAATGCAAAATCAGAAAGGGCTGTGTTGTGGGGATAAGTAAGTTGGGCAAATCGGTTGGGTTTATGGTTCCATTCTGAAAAGGAAGAGTACTGCAGTGATCCTGTCCTTCGGAAAGCTGATCTAGAGAAATGTAGTAGGATTTGGTTCTACTGAACTGTCTTGCAGCCCCTAGTCTCTAGGAGCCCTTTGAATCCTTTCCTGTGCTGTGTGCTTCAGAGGCATGATATCAGAGGTATCATTTTCCTTTGGAGACAAGTAGTAAATGAATTTTCATAATTTTTCTTTCTCTTTAGGCAAAGTTATGTGCTTGCTTTATTTAAGGTAGTAGATTAGTTTGGACTAATTGGACTGCAAAGATAGACAAAACGTTCCAAATTTTTTCTTTCTTGTGATAATTTTCTTTCTCCATGTCCTCTTCTCTGTTCTTTGCCAGAACTCTGTATTGCAGTCTAAGTGCACAGTTGATTCCCATGGTTCTGTAGAAATAATATATCAATCAAGGCCTCTTATAATCCAAATTAGAGTGAGGTGTTTGCTAATCTTTGTGGTTTTGTGTTTCATATTTAGGATCTTAAAACTTCTAGAGGGCTTCTTGATGAAATGAAGAAAACAGCAAATAATAATGCTAAACAGGTAAGATGATTTGTTTATTTGTTCCTTTACTTAGCCAAGGCTAAATGTATCTGCAGCAGCTTGGCTGTAGGGTAGTGTAATCCACAACTTGAAGAGACACATTTCTTTGACTGTGGGTCTCGTTTCACTTTCTCATCTCACAAAAGCTTCCTTACTGTGTATAGTTCCATGGCAAAATTTCCAGTTGCCTATATTCAGGTTTTAGATGGTGTTCTAGTTACAGCTGCCAATATGATGTGTGACAGTGAGAAATGGAAATGAAGGTAAGTGTTTACACATCACTGGAAAAAAAGAGAGATTATATCTTTCTTTCTTTGAGAGAAGGCTGGGTCATTAGGGAATTCTTCCCTTGTGTTTAAGGAAATAACATTTCTTTTCAAAGATTAGGAAGTAATAAAGGGATATATAAAAGGAAATAAGTTTCTTAAAAGAAGCAATGAAAATTAGTAACTTTAAGCATGGGAATAACTGTAAGCACAAGTGATATCAGAGGAGGAGCTTATTTGTGTGTAACGTCAGACTTATTTGCTGCGTGCAGCTGTTCTCATGGCAGGAGTAAATACTTCTGCCCTCCAGAAAATAATTAACTTTGATTTGAATTCTGGAAAAGATGCTGAAGTGTCTTCATGATTTTTTTTTTTTTTAAGAAAAATATAGTGCATGTTGTCAGTACAGTTTTCAAGATCATAAATGGAATAGGATTTGGACTGGGGTAGTTAAATAAGAAAACGCAAACTCTGAAGGAAAACTGCCTGATCCCCACGGAATTGATTCTATGAGAGCAGTATTTATTGTGTTCTCTACTGTGTTTCTTTGTGAATTGCTTCCTATAGATCATAAGATTTCAGAAACTACATGGGTTGTTGATGCTTGGTGTTGAACTGGGATATTGAGCTGACACACACTTTCTCAACACCATCTTTGTCTGGGGAGGCCAGTTGGTGGCTTTATGTAGGTTTGCTCTTGGCAAAAGAGGCATTAAAATTGGGCATCTCTTAAGTTGGGCCCTCTCCCTGTATTAGAGAATACTTTGAAATTACCTTGTGAAAAACATAATTGCCCAGGACTAGTCAGTTGTTCGAACAACTGCCCTGTATGGGAAACAGCAGTAATAATGGTGGCAGATACACCAGTGTACAAATTATTCTTTAGGCTTTGTTTTGCAGCTTTTAGGGATTTTTTTGTGCTGGAGCCACTGGCTGTTTGGCATTGGGGTGTGCACCTTGTTGCTACTCCATGGAGAGAGTGGGAGTGAAGTAACTCAATTCAGGGGATCTAAAAATGCCTTTTTCTAAAGACAAGGCATTCTGTAAAATGAAATGCAATTCTTGGTTAACGCTGTATTCTCTCAGTTTATTAACAATTCTTTCCTTTTGAAGGGATTACTTTTAAATCCTGTTTAGTAAACACCACACAGAATGTGATAAAGAATTGATAAAGTATATGGGATGTTTTTAAGTTGCTTTCAAGAACTAGTTACAAAAATTGTTTTTCTAATTTATTTTCCTAGGTGATTGAATGGGTTTTGGAGAAGACTGGCAAGTAGAGGTGGTGAAGGGATGCTACCCACACACTCCTAGAAACTGCGGAGACAGAGCACTTCCGATTTTGAGAAAAGCATTATACTGCCTAACACACGCACACATGTGTCTACGCACCAGAAGGACTTTGGTCAGTGTAATTATGTAGACTCAGTTCTCAAGCACAATTGTTGTCTTCAAACATTTTATACTAAAGTTTTTAATGTTTTAAAAAATTCAAATGAAAAATGGTTTTATTTTATATGGCTATTTATTATGTTTTATTGTTCAAAGGAGTATAGATGACTTGGTTTGATAAAGCTTTGTATGTTTTTCAACCAGTGTATTTGTTTTTTTATGTGAATAAAAAACCTACCGGGTTCAATTTTAATAGCAAAACCTTTTTGTGTGGAGATCTCTAATCTATTTATTACTACTTGCTGTTGAAATAAACAGCTGTTTACAGCATCGACCATTGACATTTTATAGAACAATTAAGAACAGTTCCTATTCTGCAGGTAAAAGCAAACATAACTAGAATTTGAGTCACAATTACCTCTGTGTTGTAGCACAAGGAAAAAAAAAAGTGTCTTTTGAAACTTGATGCAAGGTCCCATTAAAGTGAGCATTGTTACTTTACAAGCTGAATGTCCAGTATAATTTCCTGAATACACTTTGTAACACTCCTTTGAAACAATTTATAACAGAGTTCTGTGATTTCTTTCCATGGGGGAGGAGAAAATCAAAATGATAGCAGCGACTATGATTGCGAGAGCTGTGAAAGAGCTGGCATAGCGTGATGGGGTGAAATGTAATGGAAAGAACAATTTCTTACTTGAGCTGCAAGCACAGTAAAATACTGTTTGGCCTCAGTTTGCTTAAGTCTGAGACATGTACCAGGCTTGTACTGGTGTCATTATTCAAGCCAGTATTATGTTGAGATGAGGAATTCATACCTCAACAAACAGCTTTCAGTGTAAGGATTTCCTGTTCTTCATATAAACTAACATGATTAAAATTGATAAGAGATGCAATGTTATTGTTTGCTGTATTCTCCTGGAAGGAAAAATGGATTAAGCAATACTAATTTAAATGAAATCTAATATTAAGAAAATGTAATTGAACTAAACCATGTTTTAGTTAGACTTTTAATACTGTAAAATCTACTCATTCTGTAAAGAGCTTTCCTGATTTTGTGGCATTATTCTTTTTGCTTAATTCTCTTCTGTGTAAAGCCAAACCCTAAGGATCTATTTCGTGTCTAACAGGATCTTGCATTTAACTCTCCAATGTCTATGGTTCTCCTGAACATTGAAGACCTTTTATATGTGGGTGTTTACTTGTTTTAATTGCGCTCTGAGCAGCAACAGGAAATCTGTGTAGCTGCTTTAAGGTGACAGTGTACATCTAGCAGCAGGGTTACTTTTGTCTGCAAAATGCTGCACTTTCATAGTGTTCACGTTAATAACTTAAAGGGTTTTTCTGATTTGGTGAAACACAAGAGAAGTAGATAATTAAATAATTAATACATCCGTGCTCAAAAGTGCACCAAGGTATTAATTACTGTGTATGGGTCACATTTCTTTGCATTCAAGACAGAATTGTTTCTTCATGTAATTGTATGAATACTCTTTGAGCCAAACACTTTAAAATACATGAACACTTACACTTCTAATGAGTTACATTTAAAATACTTTGCCCATAGAACAAGAAATTAATCAAGATATTAAAGTTCCTTAACATCCAATATTGAATGAAGTCTCTACTTTCAAACAGAGAGAGAAAAGCCTTAAGTTTATAATCTCTTATCTTCAGCTTGAATACTGATACTATTGTCCAAATACTAAAGCAAGCCACTGGAAGCTGCATTTCCTACTTAATTTGTTTGGGATTTTTTAAAATACTTGTAATTACAAAAAAAATGCAGTTAAGTTACACATAAGTTGATGATACACAAAAGTACAAAAAATGCATTTCCTGAAATACCTGAGGCCAGCTGCCATGTTCAAAGAAAATCCCTTTCACAATTAGTGTTGTTTAACTGGGTTTCTTGATGAAAAAAACTAACTGTGTGTATCTGTGAAAGGATTTCTATAAACAGGTGCTTTTTACAAATATTTTTTATTAATTCTCATCCTTCCCTTACCTCTCTCTACAGTGTCTGTAGTGAGCCCTGGATTTAGATACTAACTAGCTTACTTGATGAGCAATTAGAACCCAATGGTTGTTTTAATTAAGTCTGTGGACTCAAAGGCTGGCCTGAAATAATCAGCAGGGAAGCATAAACATTTTGATGTATTGTTTGTTTGCATCATTCCCAGTGCTGTCTCATTTGCTCATTGTTATTACGTTTGTGTTTTAGGGTAAGTGATAGCTAGTTTATTATCATGACTTAATAACACTGTGCCCCATTTGAGCTGTGATCACTGTCCGTGTGCCTGCTCTTCATCTATGTAAAAGCATGCAAAATAATTTGACCTGGTCTGCATTAACAGTGCTAAATCCAATTACCTGAACACCCACACTAAGAGTTCCCACAGCTCAGTTAATGTGTAGTAACTTACCTGACAGAACTTAATGTCACTCTTTACCTCTGAACTTCAAATTTTTTCTTGTTTGTGGATGATGAACCCACAATGTAGTCTGCCTTATGCAGACCTTACTATAGAATGTTTGGGTGCTTGCTTTCATGTTTTTGCATAGAAGTCATATTTACCAGTAGAGATGTATGGTCTACCCATAATCCATGGTATCTGCTTACACAAGATTGGGGTAAGACAACACTGATGTGGTCACGAATACTTGGTGATACGATTACTTCTACTATTACAACAATTGCATGATGAATATCACTGGGCTACCACAGAAATGAACTTGGTACAAATACTTTTCCAAATTCATAGACTCTCCAGTCTCTGTGAGCTGTTTGCTAATACTTCTGTGTACACAAGCACAGAAATTCTGGTGAATGGAAGAAACTTAAAAGCTAATCCAATATGGAAAAAATAGCCGATATGTTTACAAGAGATTGTAATCTTTGTTATTTAACTATTTCATGGTTTTCCCCTTGTGCTTTTAAATAAAAATTTTGCCCTGGTTAAACTTGGGACTCACTTTGAACAAATAGTTTGAGAAGGTTTTAACATCTTGCTAGTATATTATTAATATCTACTCTATACAATCATAAAGTAACCATTGAATTAAAAAGTTTCCACTTCGAGTGGAATTCCCAACTACTTTACAGTAATAGTGTATGCAGTAAGAGTGTGTATTTACAGAGTAATATAGAGTAATATGTTTATATATATCATTTATATATATATAGTAAATAGTCCCAGCAAACATCTTGTTATATAGCTGCCAGTTTGACTCACGGAAGACAAGAAAAGCTGACAAATCAACGACACTATAACAATCTGGAGTGTGTTTGTTTAGGATCTGTTTCCACTGAAATAGCAGCTCCAATTAACTTTTAAACACGTGACAGAACGCTAAGAATTCTCTTTGCAGATGGAAATTGGATCAACCTCTGTCTCAGATCAGCTGTACTTGTGATGGCAAAGAACTGGATCGAGTGTGCTCCCGTGTCCTGTGGGAAGAAGGAATGCTTACCTGCAGAAAGAGCAAGCGCTCATTTTCATCATTTGGCAAATTCTAATGATGTTCGTAGCAGTGATTTACTGGGTAGAGCACAGAGAATTGTGTTCTGATTCCTGAAGTACTGTAAAAGAGATGCTAGTTCACACGAAGAGGAGGCCTCCTAGGAAACACCAGTATCCTTCCCTGAACATCAGCAGCTTTATTTTAATTATTTTTTTTAACAAACATATCACATTTTTCCAGTAACACATATATTGCAATATGTATCCAAGTCTTTCTAATGGTGAAGCTGCTATACAACCCTTCTGATCATACCATTCAATTTACAGTCAGCATTTTGTGAAAAGAGCAAAACTCTAGGATACCCCCTTTTAGGCTTTCCACGAGACTGGTCTGCTGTATCTTGGAAAGACTGAAAGAACAGGCTTAAAATCCTGCAGTTAGCTTTTCTATTTGGGCCATGAAGTTAGGAATTAAAGTAGAGGGGAAGAAAAATATCCTTTTTTTTTTCCATAACCACTCAAAAGAACAAAGCAAGGCACATGTTGGCCTCACTCTGTGAATGCAGAAGCTTGAGCAGATGTTTCTGCTCTTTTTTCTATAACTTCTGTTAACTGCCCAGTTAAACATAAACAACAGTGAAAGCATTGTAACTTGAGCAGGAGAGTCTGAAGGACCTTGCCCAGAACATCCCCGTGGTCTGAGTAAATGCCAGCAGCAAAAGAAATGCCCTGTGAGTATGCTTTCAGCCTGTCCACAGCACCACTGTCACATGAACTGAGCTTATTTAATAGGAAGCACCAATAAGCCATTGACAAATCACTAATACTTTTTTGTTGTTTACAAATTTTTACATGTCTTTCCATCAAGAGGATGAATAGTTCCGTCAAGTAACTGGATTCTTACAGAATGACTGAGTTTTAAAATGTAGTTTCCCCAGGGTTAGGGTACAAAGTAAGCTCACCTCACAAAAATCCAATAAATGACTTTATTAAATATATTCTTTTCCTCTAAAATATAAATATTCACTATACTTTTATAAATGTGGAGTAGGTCAATATTTCATTTATCCCGTCCAAATATGAATCAGTCCAAAATCTGAAAATGAAGAAATAGCATCTGTTATTACAATTTTTTCTATAAATATATAATATGAATTTTCTTTGCAAACTGTTTAGTTATTCTCTTATACTTTATATAGTACTGAGCACCTTAGGTTACATATTGTGTCATTTAATTGTTGGTACTAATATAGGAATTTGTAGTATTTACAATGCACATACGTGTTAAGTATAACATTCCAGTGATTTGTAAGTGTTAAAGGAATAAGGAAATAGTGCAGTACAGTTTACTTATGAATTAAACCTACCCCACAGTATGCAAGTTTTCACTTTAACCTCTGGAACTGTTATAGGAGCCTGCGTCAGGATTTCTAAGTTGTACTTTGGAACATCAATAAAACTGTCCAGAATCACTTTTTTAGAAATATCATAGAAGGTTTTACTTGGTACTTTACTCATACTTAAAGACCCAGTCCCCCAGTGTACCGACTGCTCTCAGTTTCTCAGAAGATGTTCTAGAAGCTTCCAAGCAAAAGGAGACCTGAATAACTGCCAGAGAAAATGATGGCAGTGGTCGCTAAATGAGAAATGTCCATTTGGAAATTATGGTAAGTTCTGTAACATGTTATCTCCTATCTTGCGAATTTACACAAGGAATTAATTTTGAAGTGCGAGTACCGTGACAGTAAAACCCGAGTTCACAGCTGGATGAATCCCCTCCCAGGTTTGCTGTTAACTGGGAGTGCGGCCGCTTTTCCAGAAGGCCATTTAGCTGTTGCTCCTCAATCATTATTTCCTGATTTGGAAATTCAGCATATCATCTTAATTTCTTAATTAGTTTTGATGATTAAGATGAAAACCTATGGAAAACATCACAGACTAATTCCTATACTGCAAATAAACAGTATAACTTGCACTCAGCTCTCAAGACTGAGCTTAAAAACAACAACTAACCAAACTTTTTAATTTTCTTCCTTGCTAGTCAAGTCACATTAAGTTGAAACGTGTGTGCTTTCTCAAGAATAAAAGAACTGCTGTAGCATGACAAGCAAACATCTACAAGCTTTGGATTTATTATTTCCTGTACAGTTCCTATCCTTCAAAGGATGAAGTTAGGGCAAAACTGTAAAAGCAAACAAAACCCCACCCCATATGACGCAGCTCTGTTTATATAATAAGAGCAACATCAATGTCATCCCTGTTCTGCTTCTTTCTGTTCCCACTCAACCACATTAAGCCAATTTAGGAGTTCCAGGCACAAGCTGGCTGAATCAACTCAGATGATGAAGGTCACCATTCCTGCCTGCTGCCTGCTTTGTGCCCAACCTGTGAGCAAGGCAAAAACTCAGCGACTTGAGTGTTTTGAGTTAAAACAGTAAACTGTGGTGCAGAACAAGAACTATTAAGTTATGGGTACAAGGGTGACCATCTTATGTTTCACCAGCAAGGAATAAATCTGGACTTGCCGAGTCATGCTCGCAGGAGCAGTTCCTTCCATAGTAAGGCCTTCCTGGCACTGTAGGTTGTGTTCCTGACCAGGTGCGTTGCCTCACTGTGGTGGCACTGCTTGAATAACTTTTCTCATCCAATCTAGAAAACTCTCAAAAAATGAAGTCTTCCTCCTTCCTCACATTTGTTCCTCTGTCAAGACCACACACCCAGCCTCAGCAGAGCTGAGGGGATGACACAGTAGGGATAGGAGGACAGGAAGCTGAGCACAGCTTTCTGTTGGAAAACTCTGCCATAAAAAACGTGCTGGCAGAAATGTGCTGGATCCAGGTAATTTTTACCTGAGCTGGAGGTCCCAGGTAGCTGAAACTCACGAAGCCATTAGGGGAAGTCATTATAAAAATACAGTCTGCGTGTTCCTTAACACAGGATGCTCCTACCTATTCCCCACTGACATCCAGCTCTCATACGCTGCCATAGCTTTGGGTCTTGCTTTGGGTCAGTCGCTGGGAATGTATGCAAGACATCCACATCATTTAACTTGACAGTGCCCCTTGGCAGGGACCCTCCTGCTGTTCACTGACCACAGCTTTAGAGCGTCCAACTCAAAGGTTCCTACTTGCATGCTCTGCTGGGTATTCAAACATTGATGACGCCCCTCCCAAAAAATCTTCCGTAAGTGGTGCACTGGTTAACACCGGAAAAATGTTTTACTTTTGGAGAACTTCTACTCAAACAACCTTGAGCTTGCATCACAACCAAGACCCACTCTTGACTGCTTAGCCCTTTACTTGGTCTATATAAACAAGTACATTGAAATAGGCACAATTTATGATTCTGAAACATTTACATGTATGGTACTACACACTTTTACTGTCTGATATGGGATTTTAAAATCCCATTATTTACAATTAAATCCACATTTTCCTTGTCATGCCACCTCTTTAGCTGATGAAATGAAAGCTGGGCCTTGGAAGGCTGCAGAAATGACCAAGGCCCAGTACTGAACCCCAAGCTGGTGTATGCTGCTGGCTGGTACGGGTTGCTGTTTTGACTGTACTTCAGATTAGCATGGTCGCTCTGTCGTTCTTTGAAGAAACAGATGCATCCCACTTATGCCACCAAGCCAAGCCTTGTGATCTTGGCTGACAAGAAGGAATGAATGATGAACACAATTGGTTTTGGACAGGAATGAAGGTCCAGTTGCTGAAAGTACAAAAAGATAGCAACTTGAGAATGATTAGATTAGATCACAGCTCAAATAAGCAATCATTTACGGAGTACTTGATTAACTGCTGCCTGGTATTTTCAACAGACTTTTATTCCCTTTGCATATAGCTGCAACACTTGGTTCACATCAAAACAATCCAGATTTGCCTTTCCACCAGCCATGTATCCACTTTATTGAGAGCTAGTAACAAGTTCCTTTCTGAAAGCCTGACAATAAGCAGTTCAGAGAGTGTGTGTTACCAAAGGTGATGTGAAGAATTAAGCACCCAGATTTCTCAGGAACCACTGAAAAATCTGGCAGGAAAGGCCATGTTTACACGCATAATTTATGGTATATAAACTCCTTGTTGGAATAAGTACCATACTTTTAGGCAACGTGACAGCTAACTTAGAGGCCTAAGCAGACAGTTGGCAATTCATCTCTAGTCTGCATTTTTTTCCGCAACTAAATGTTCAAAACTGTCTAAAACACAGCTTGTTGTCATAACATAAAGCCCCTCTGTGTACGTTGGAATTAATAATATCTCATTCTTAAGGTCTTCCACCTGCAATCATCTAAAAATGAAATGGATGCATATAAAATTTCTGAAATCTGGCTATGAAGAGAACGTGCACTTAACTGTAAGAAATTTTTCATCTCTCTTTGCATGGTTTCACCATTTTATATATCTTCTTAAGTTTATCTCATTCTAAAGTCAGACTGTCATGCTGTACTAGGAAGTACAGTGTCTGGAGAGTGTTCAGAGGAGGGCCACAAAACTGGTGAAGGGTCTAGAGAAGAAATCATATGAGGAGAGGCTGAAGTCCCTTGGTCTGTTCAGCCTGGCAGAGAAGAGACTGAGGTGGGACCTCACAGCAGTTTACTGACTCCTCAAAAGGGAAGGAGGAGGAGAAGGCACTGATCCCTTTTCTCTAGTGACCAATGATAGGACTCAAGGGAATAGCAGGAAAATGTGCCAGGGGAGGTTTAGTTTGGATGTTAGGAAAAGATTCTTCACCCAGAGGGTGGTGGAGCACTGGAACAGTTCCCCAGGGAAGCAGTCATGGTGCCAAGGCTGACAATATTCAAGAAGCATTTGGACAACGGCCTCAAGACATGTGGTGTGAATGTTGGGAGTGTCCTATGTAGGGATAGGAGTTGGACTTGGTGATGCTTGTGTGTCCTTTTCAACTCAGGTCATTTTATGGTTCTATGATTCTAAATACTGGTATTGGAACCTATACTGGCCAGCTGTTACTAGTGCTTCTCCACCCTCATAGCCTGAAAGAACACCAAAGAGATGGTAATATGCACCCCTCTGCTAAACACAGTACTTACAATCTCTCCATCCTTTCCTCCGAAGTCTAAATAAAGCATCCTTATCCCATCATCTGAGGACATTTTCAGTTTTTCGTAGGGATATTGTGCAATTGTCTTAGAGAAGGCACCATCTTGTGGTTCAGTTGTAAGAGAGAATCCATGCTCGTAATGGATGGTCAAACGGCACTCCTGGTTTTTATATGTGCAAGCTGAAGAAGGAAAGAAAATTTATTCTGTAATATTCTCAAAAGCAACAAATTCCATTTGTCTGTAGAAATATGCATTTTACATTTCATCTCAACACCATCTTGCAGAAACTAACCTCTCCTAAAACTGGGCTAATCACACTCAAACTGTAAACCTGCAGATTTGGAAAAACAACAGAAACCATTCCTTACAGCAGCCTTCCAGTACTTAAAGGGGGCCTACAGGAAAGCCGGGTAGGGGCTCTTCATCAGAGAGTGCAGTAACGGGATGAGGGGTAATGGTTTTCAGCTGAAAGAGGGGAGATTTAGATTAGATATTAGGAAAAAATTTTTTACTGTGAAGGTGATGGGGCACTGGCACAGGTTGCCCAGAGTAGTCGTGGATGCCCCCTCCCTGGAAGTGTTCAAGGCCAGGCTGGATGGGGCTTAGAGCAACATGATCAGGTGGGAAGCGTCCCTGCCCATGACAGGGAACTTGGAACTGGATGATCTTCAAGGTTCCTTCCAACCCAAACCATTCCATGATTCTGTGATTCTGTTGTGCAAAGTCCAAGCAAAGTTTATTAGTTACGGTGTAAACACAGATACTAAAATTGCGCTTGGTAGCAGTACTGATGTCAGTTCTTTTGGTGATTAATTGCATTCTTGTTGTGGTGTACATCTATGTGCAAAGTTTAAGAATCAGGCTGGCATTTCCTCCTTCCAAACCTTGACAAAGTCATAGCTTACATCTGACACACATAGCCAAAATCCATAAACACAGTGCACAACGCACCACAAAATTAGAAGCTGTAAAGGGTTTCCCGAAATTATTTTGACAAAGATGAAGAGACTTCTGAGTCCTCATTAGTGTCATTGTAACTGAGAAAGGGCCCAGATAAGTGTATATAACAGCTATTGCAGCAGAATTATCTGCATCTTCCTCTCAGCTCAGAAACATAGGGCATCACCCAAATTAAAAAATAAAGAGTTTAGGTGTTCACATACCAAAATTCTCTTTTCCCCCACTTTCCTGTAAACAACTCTGCCAAGAAGGGTCCTTGGCTCTGGGACAAAAGAAGGGGCTGATGCCCTCCTCCTGTTTTTAGAAAAAAAGTCACTAGTTTCTCTAGGCTGAGGAGATGGACATGCTCCCCAGTGGTTCCCACTGAACACCCTGGCTGGTTTCCATGTTGGAGACACTTACAAAGCAGCCTGAGCTCCCTGTGAGGCACGAGGCCTGGCAGCCAACAAGCCGGCATTCCCGTGCTCAACAGCACAGGGCTATAACTGACAGCTTCATGAATTCAGGACTGCCCTTTGCCATGGAGTGGATTCGTGCTTTGGCTCTTGCTCTCATATTTTTAGGCTAAGAGTGGATTCAAGTTCAACAGCCCTGCCAACTGCAGGCATCACAGGGGAACGGCTTGGCTAATACAAACCAAAGGATTGGTTTGTATTTTTTAACTCAAAAGAGTTGGGGGAATAAATGACCAATTCACTGTTGTGAATGTGGGGTCCTCTGCCTCCTCCCTTTGCAGGAGAAACTCCTGCCAGGCGCTTGTGAGTCTCCTGAATCTCACAAAAATGTTCTTTTCTGTGTGTTCCTGGATAAACTTCTGATGATCACTCCTCTGTGAGATGCAGCCCTGTATGGCTGACTACAGAATTGTGTCTGAAATGACATGCCAAAACCAAGACCAGAAGTCAGAATGACAGTGACAGTGTCACTGGCTACAGTTACCACACCATCTGGGAGTGGCTCAGAAACCAAAGGGCTAAACACACAGAACCCTAAGTGTGCCCTTTTTTTAAAATGAATCCCCTCTAGCGGAAGGAGCTTGGACTACCCACGAGTGTCAGGAGGAGGTGTGGAGACGCAATGCCGCAGGTATTACTCACATGTGGTGATTTCTGTGATGAGCTCTGCAGAGTTGTGGCAGCCCTGCACTA
The DNA here is from genome assembly GCA_033558185.1 of Dromococcyx pavoninus. Taxonomy (NCBI): domain Eukaryota; kingdom Metazoa; phylum Chordata; class Aves; order Cuculiformes; family Neomorphidae; genus Dromococcyx; species Dromococcyx pavoninus. The sequence goes on along the minus strand of JAUMJL010000081.1, from coordinate 988,841 downwards.
CACTCCTTGTCCACAGTGAGAGGTCTCGGCTAGTCTCTGTCCTGAACAGATGGGTTTCAATCCCTTGCCTGGTACCAGTACGAGTTGCAAAAGACAAATCCATGCCTGACTGTGGTGAGCCCTTTCCTGGGCCAGAATGGACCAACCTGTAATTGGATTTGAAAGCACATCAGAGAATGGTTAACACTGACACAGCACACCGTGCCAAAATCCCCACCTGAGCACAGCTCTGCTCTGTACATTCCTAAATGCACATGGTTGCAAGCACACAAACTTGCATCTCCTATGTATTTGAGCCTAAAGTGACTTCTAGTGACAGGCAGAACAGTGAAGTCCAAAGTAGTGAGTACTGAAGCAGTTGGACATGCAGGGGATAATGAGGATGTCCCAGACAGCCCTAAACTCCTAACAAATTATAGAAAAACATCCCTTTGGATGAGAAATCCATAGAAATCACTCACTGGTCTGTGAGGATGGGGTTTGGTGCGCAGATACAAGTGCTCTCTCAGATGAGGCAGCTGAATCTGACTTTCACTGCCAAGCTCTGATTGCCATAAAGCTTAAATATCTACAGACAAACATAAATGCTGTCAGATAAAGTAAGAAGTTCTGTAAAACATGCAGATGCCAAAGTACTGTCTTTTGCAAACTTTTCCTGTAAAGAACCTGCAAAACACAAAATGCAGCTGTTTGTGATGAGAAATTCTCTCACATTTTGCTGCAATTAACTTTTTTTTGCCTGGTATCCACAACTGATCTGCTGTGACCAAGAAAGACTTATTCATCTGGGCAAAAACTAATTGCAGAGAATATTTTCGAGCAGGAAAATCAACACCTCATAATATTTAATTCTTCTTTAAGACTGTCCTTTTGGGTTTTTTCTTGCTGAATGGTGGACAGTGAACACAGATTTTGCTGATTCAGATGAAAATAATGATCCAGAAGAGTTCCTCCCTCTTTGAGGCCCAGGCACGGAAATCACAAAATGAAACACAGAAACTCTTCTGAAAAGCTTGTTTCTGTCTTGCGTCTCCTGTTTCCCTGTCTATAGGCAAACAATGTACTTCGTACGAGACTATAAAGTAAGTACATAGCTTGGTAGTAGAATACTTGTGCTGCAGCATAAAACATTAGATTATACTAATCATCTATTGAATGCTAATTTACCCTCAAATTATTGTTTTGCATCTGGAATAACAGTTGTCTGTAAGCTGACGCTGTAGAAGTACATCATGAAACAAAGATGTTTTCATAGGAAAGGAAAAAAAAGCAGAAAGGAAATAAGAAGGACAACTTCAGCTTTTCAGTTACTGAAACACTAACCATAGGGGCCATCTGAAATTTTCCCCAGTTCCCTGCGAGTCTGTGCTGATATTTGGGATGCACATTGTGTTGAACAGACGCATCCCTCTTTCATATCCCACTGGAAGGTTTGCAAGATTTGTTCATGTTCAGGTTCATGGTAACTTCCTTTGGATTTTGAGCATCTGCCTTGATTTCATGGTCCCAGGAGGTCCCAGTATGCAAGGGGCAGAGTAACCCGGGCAAAGCTGCCCTGCCTTGTGTCTGGGCAGGAAAGCCTCTTCCAGAGAAGCTCCACCTCCCTCTCCAAATGCTTGGGTTTTTGCCTTCAGAAGGGCTGTGTTAACGCCCCGCTCAGCTTTGATACTTGAGGCCTCCTAACTACACCCCAGGCAGATTTTACAGTTAGGGAGTCAACGGCAAACAAACAGGCCAAAACCTTTTATTCACTTGGCGTGAGGATGTGCAACCTCTGAAGAGAAGCTGCATCTTGTCAAAAGAAGAGATCAGGAACTGAAATCTCCAGTGACTTCTCCTGCTGCCTCAGAAGGAAGTAGGGCTGCTGCACTCACACTGCCTTCTGCTACTGGGGAGGGAGGCGATGAGCAACTGTGAGAAAGCAGCCTGGAAAATCACATCAAGTTTGTCATTTAAAATAAAATTATCCCAACTTCTCCCTGGGTCATCTTTTCTCTTTATACAGTGCTCATCAACTATCCTAAAACTTGTTTTCTTATATTTGTGATACTGAATATGTGACAGACAGATGGTTCCGCTGTTTTCAGGTTCACCCCCCAGCTCCCCTACATCTTTGTGCATTATCCATCAGCACTAGCATTGCAGGTTTTTCAGCATATGGATAGAAATTAGATGCACTACTTTACAAACGTAAGTGTGTGGACACATCCAACATGAACATTGGTTTTTGCCTGCCTTCTCACTATCCCCTCATTATTAAATTTCAGTCTCACTATTTAAAAATCCCTTTCTATCATACAGCTCCACATTGTGCTTTGGAAAATCATGCAGTTAAATATGAAGTAGACAAATATGCAGAGGAACATTTGATAGCATTTATGTATCAGCTGTCAGTACTGATGTATTTGGGTACAGGTCAAAGGATTCCAAAGCTTTAATAAAATTGCATTTACGTGAGCTGTTTCATTTACATAAAAGATATTTTATCCAAAATACCTTAAAAGGCAAAAGAATAGTCTTAGAAATTTCACAGTAGGCTTAACCATGCCCCCGCTTCCCACTGCTCTGACTGCAGCAGAGGCTCTCTGTGTGATGCACACGGCACTCCAGAGCCGAAACGGCACCCCAGGGCTAGCTCTGGTGTAATACTATTCCCCCACAGTCCCTGAAGGTCACTGGGCTCCCTGGAGGTTTCTGTGATACCTGTGAGCCCTAACATGCTTCCCTGGAGCAGCCAAAGCCGCAAGAGGGCAGGACGACGTTGGTCCTGATCAAGTGTGTTTGCGCAGTGTGTAGCTAGCAGGCAGCAGCTGTAAAATACTCTTGGCATGCTCTGGGGAGCTGGGGAGACTTCTAATCTCCTCTAATTTCTCCCTTGTCTCTGCATGATTTGGGAATCTCTTCAGCATTAGTCTTTGTAAGTAAATGTGTGATAACAAGATAGGTAAGGTCCAACGTGAAATGCTGGGTGAGACGCACTGGGACCTGCCTCTCATTCGAATGCTATGAATAGAGTTTCAACCATTTACTGCAACAGCAAAATTTAATGGCCCTTCAACAAGGACAGCGAAACCAGCCCTGACATTCAAAGCAAGTGTTCAGCTGCTCCTTTGAGATTTATCTCAGAAGAGGCTGTGATACAAATGCACCAACAAGTTATGCAGCTCTGTCCAGCAGAGACACTATCATTTGACCTTTCCTATATGGAAACCAACCCTTACCCTGACTTAGCATTTGAAACCTCCTCTGGAAAAGCTGCACTCTTTGGAAGCCTACGCACAGGCTCTCATTCATCTGAGCTTTGCCCCAGAGAGAGAAACAAGCACCCTCACTGCCCAGGAAGACGAGCAGAGAACTTCCACAACACCTCATACACCTTCCCTGAGATGCTCAGGGACACCATTGCTCCCTGCTTGCCCCTTTCGCCACTTGTACAGCACCAAAACTCCTTTCCCAGTTTTCCATGGCATTAACAATCAAACTGCTACAATATTTTCTGATTACAGAGCTCAACTTTACCAAAAAAGCTACTTACCTGATCTTTAATCAGAGTCCAACATATGCTGCTTTATTTTTTTTTAATTTTGTTCTTTCTACATTAGATAACACAATTTGATTGCAAACATTTAAGATGCAATTACTTAAGCCCCATTCCCATGCTAGAAGGAAACAGTATTATTCCGGCATAAGGAAACACTGAAACAGAGATTATGACAAAAATTTTGGTCCTTGGAGTCAGGGCTACAAGCCAGCTGCTGTGCGTCCTAGTACAGAGATTTAAAGGAAAAACTTAAATCTCCTGATCTCAGTTTTATCTGGGCTATTACTTATATTCCACACAAAAGCTAGGAAAGACTGACTGCAAGATATTTTTTAGGTCTTAATAGCATCTATAGGTTGAAGGCAAACTCATCAACAATAGAAAGGGCATGCTGAAATTCTACTGTTAAAGTACTGTATAAAGATTGTAATCCTTCTGCCACTTTCCAATTTTCTCTGCTCATTATGCCTTGGGTAGATTAAGCATGACTCTGTACAGTATCTGGCACTGAAGTTTTCCAGTTTCAGCAGCTTTTCAAATACACATTAGCTAAGCAAAAATGTTTTCCCAAGGACTCATAAAAATCTGAAAGATAGGAGCAGCCAAGATTACAACATGTGGTCTGCAAACTTTCCAGGTGAAAAGTTCTAAATTGCACTGATCAATGCACAGAGGGGATTAAAAACCCTGTCACGAGGAAGGCAATCACTGACCAAGCATGAACACAGCAGTCAATACCGACAGCAAACTCTGCGTATATTTTTTCTTGGTACAACTATACTCAGTGTGACAGATCATAAAAGCAGAATCCTGCAGGGTTTTATTCAAAAGCATCCAGAACAGTAGATGTAATGATTTAGGGAATCTGGCAATTTACAAAATCTGTTCACCTTGGAGTTTCATTATTTATATGTATTCATCAGATTGCAGCTCCACTCTGAATGTCAAATGTGGTGTACCTGTTGTCTTTTACCTGTGTGCTAAATTCACAGCAATATTAGCAAGAAATCACAGAGGTGGGACCAGAATGGCTCTCAGGTCACCTGGTGCGTCCCCTTTCCAGTGCCACCCATCCTTCAAAGTCCCCAGTGATGAGGATCGTACGCCTTTCCCAGAGAACCTAATCCAATACCTTGCCTGCACACTATTCCAGGACCTACCCCTAACCTCCCCTGCCACGAAGGCAACCAACTATGTCCTGTTGTATCCAGAAAGGACCTGAAGAACGTGCTCCCCTCTCCTCCTCCTGGTTTCTCATCTTCATACTTTAGAACTACTGTCATGTTTTCCATGAACTTTTCGAGATTAAACAACTACAATTTCTTAAATATTCCCTTAGTTATAGTGGCCATAGTGGTCTTACATCTACACTGCTTTCTTCTGGACCTTTCACAGTTAACTGGCACCTTTTGGAAGTGCAATGCTTCCTATGAAGGTGGTATATCACCTGAGGTTTTACCCATGTTCTGTAGCTAGGTATGATTACTACATCTGCTCAACATGCAAGATTTCTGTGATAACCCAAGATGACTCTTTATTCCCCAAAAACATTACAACATAGATTTAAGAAATTTGGCCACACTGTCCAGACACTTCCTGGTAGAGTATATACTTTGTCAGTCAATCTCCATCCCAAACCAGCACAGCTGAGCATTCCCCAGCACAGAACTTAATACCTGTGCTTTGTGAACTGCATCCTGTCTTCCCAGACAGTAAAGACTGTTCAGCAGCCTGACACCCATGTGGATCAACTTCGCATTCCCTTCTACTCACATGGGAATCCCATCTGACAAAGAGAAAACCACCCTCACCCTAGGCAAGTGGGTCTGCTATCACATCTGAACTCTTGAGAAAAAGTAATTAATAGGACCTCCAAGACAAGGATTTAAATTGTTTGATTCAGTAGAAAAGTCATCACTGATGACAGGGGCTGGCAATGCCTACCAAAGGGCTGGCTTCACACGTGATGATGTGTGGGCAGGAAGGGACAGGGTTATGCTGCAGGATCTCCAGTCACTTTAAGGAGGTAGACTTGGGTCCATGTACAAATGACACCTTGAAGCACTGCGGAGGAGCTGCATCACCTGATGGGGCACTTTCTGTTCACAAACTCTAAGGCTTTAGTGACAAATGTGGACATAACCTTCAGCTTCAACAGCTTCCCCAGTTTTCACTGGGAATTGTCACCAAGAATTGTCAGCTTCCCTGCCACAACACACAGAAGGCTGCAAACTACAAAGCATGGGGCTCTCGCCTCACGTTACGGTATCACAGGGTGAGTCAGGAGACAGCTTCCCAGGAAGACTGAAAACTCCATCACGGGTAGGTAGACTGGGAAAAAGCAATGATCAGTATAATTTATCAAGTGTAATTTTTTTTTTTATTATAATGATTTAGAATCAAAGCCTCAGTTCACATGGGGAGAGAACTAAGAGACCGAGAATGAAAATTAATGAGAGTGCAGTAAGAGATCCACTGCTTTTGGCTGTGTGCTACCAGCTCTTCTGAAGGAGAACTCATTGAAAATGGTATAATAGAGGCCTGTAGCAAGGCCAAAACAATGGAACAGCAACTCTTTCTCAAGCCCTTTGACCATACTGGCAGGGAAATGTTATTAAGATTCACATCGAGGAGCACAGACAGTTACCACAGCATAAAGACAACCATGGGAAAGCTCTCTCTGAATTACTGTTGATGGATACCTTCGAATGTGGATGGTTATTTCTAACCTAGTCCAAGAATGTGTCTTCCAAGGTCACCATTTTAAGATAAAAAATAAAAGGACTTTTTTCCTGTTGTAGAAACACAAACTGTACTGAAATTATCTCTATCACATGTGCAATCCTCCAAAAGCCCCAAACAGTTACTGCATAACTGCCACACCAACACATCCAACTCAGGGCAACAATTTTCAGCCTGGAAGAGTGGCTGGAAAACTGAGTGATTCTGCCAAGCCCTCAGATCTGCACATTGAGATAGAAATCTCAGGAGATTGAGCTCTCTGCTTTTTCAGCACTCCTACCTCTGGATCTGGGCCAAATGGCCACATCCATAATCACCCTGATGTGCTTCTGGTCATCAGCCTCAGCTAGAACTTGAAACGGGGGAGAAGAGAGGAGTTAAGCTAAGCACAGCAGCTCACTGAAGAAGAATCTGCTTCTCAAACCAGGACACTTCAAGTGCACTATATAGCTATGCACCAGCTCATGATGTGGTTGTAATAAAAAAGCACAGATACCTGGTGGCTAGCAGGGGGTAGGTATGCAGAGGGCTGAACCAAGCTTCCTTCATCCGTGGCATGCTGTCATATATTAAGAGGTCTTTCTCTGTCAAGACCACTAACACTGGCTTCCAGTGCTTCTCGTTGTCTCCTGGCACCTGTAAAAGAGCAAAGTCTCACTGAAACAATAAGAGACAAAGCTGCCATCACGGAAAGCCAGACGATATGAAAATGTTGAGTCCTGGGTGAGATAATGAACAGAAGAGAGTTTTACCTCTTTGGCTTTTCAACATCTCCCACTTGAATTTATAACCAGCTGCAGCAAAGTAAAGTGCAATGATTTCTGTTGCTGTTACTAGCACAGTCATTTCCATCCCTCCTTGCAGCCTCCCCTTACTACAGCCTACTCCATAAATGCAGTAGCAGAAGAACATCGAGACAGATCTGGCTGTTATACCACAGACCTGCTGTGGTATGCACGAAAGGACCTTCAATGTATATTTATAATGTGCACGATTCATACGTGGCTGGCACATTAACCTGAGTGCTGTACAGTACTGCTACTGTTTCTATTTTCATGAGTGGAGAAAGCTGCAACATCATCCCTATAAAAGAGTGCCAGGTAGTAAAAACCAGCAGTTTGGGAGCAGATGTTCTTTTCCTAAGCAGCTCACAATTTCATTGCTGTTTCTTCCTTCATACTGTTCTTCCACTTTTACAAATGTCAATTTATAAAGAGATCCAACCTAAACACGGTATTGCTCTGAAGCATTGGCTCTGTGTTCGGTCTGCATCCATGCTTCAAACCCATCTGTAGAAGATGTCTGAAGACTGGGACATCACAGTCCTTTACTGGCTGCATGATCCAAATGTGGAATTATATTTTGAAAGTCAGACATGTGGTGGACCACATGGCTTCACAATTACTGCTATGGGGACCAGGTATTACTTTTTCTACTCTGGCAGGCAGAGAAATGTCTTAAAATAGATGGGAATATGAAAGGGTCTTAGTTTCAAGTAATAATGAAGCTCTTGCCTTTCACAGACAAATTCATTGTTTTGTTTTTGGTGCGCACAAAGAAAAAGAAATGCAGTAACACTTGCAGACATGCTTTCAAACTCAAAACATCTCGGCTGGGTGCTGAAGGGAATGAAACAAATTCTGAGATTCACCAGATAATCCGGTTGTTCTACATGACGTTAAAACCAGGAAAAAAGCAGTTGTCTAGGCTGTTCTATGGTTGATGCCACCTTAATTGCCATGGACGTGTGGCCCTGGACTCATCATCAGGTGGAAGAATATATAAAAGGGATAAATCAAAGGTTGATCAGGCTGACAGTGGCACACCCAGGAACGGTAATTCAGATCCTTAAGTATGATGTGCCTTAAGTGATGGATTCAGATTGAGAGCCACATTTGAAACACTTTATGTGAAGACAGGGTCTCACAAATCTCTAAACTTTTAAGACTTTCAAGACAGTTGTAACATAGCTTCACGCCAGAATATCAATGCCCAAAGGAGATCTTAAAGTAAAATTTTTGGCTTGAATACTTTTTAAGAGGTATTTTTCCTTCTGAACTAAGCTTTTCCAATGAACATGTTCTTGTTTACTGCATTATTTGCTCATTGTTTGTTCATGTCTGTGTGTCAATCAACTTGAAGTCATAAAGGGTTCATCCTTTCAATTTCTACCGAAGCGTCAATACTTACTTACAATTTTCTTGTGGTGACTGTTTCTTGAAATGCAACCTCTCATTTTCAAATAGGACTGAATAGAGAAGCTGCATAATTAACACATCTATTAATATAGTCAAGTAAGAATACAAAATACAGAGTTCTTGCAGTTCATGTACCATGAAAATATTCACATGAGCAAAAACCATCCTCAGCTTCTTAACACCACAGTTATTAATGACAGTTAACACCCCAGTTCCTAGAGTGGGAATACAGAAATAGATGTTACAGTTAATGTTAACTTTTAATAAATCTTACAGCTAATGTTAACATTTAATTTTTAAGCAATTGCCTGTGTTCTTTAACTAGAAAGATTTCAGTATACACTTTTGAAGATTTCCAGAAAAGAAAAAGGAAGATAAATATAAAATCTCCCATAGGATGAAAAAGCAGGGTATTTAGATCCATAATCGGAAGGAGTAAGCAGGCAGCATACTGGGCTGTTACTATTCTGTGACCAGAAGCAATCCAAAGACTACCGGAAGCTACTTACAGCTTTTCTGCAGAACCATCCTGCCTGTGTAGCATTTTCAATCATGAGCTTTGTTATTGGGTGGCTGGTCAGCCAACCTGACTCCAGAAACTTTGGGAAACATTGTTCCCTGTAAAGCGACCACAAGAAAGGGAATAAAATTTATTCTGCCGGCTGGTTCCACAACTATTTGCTGGACAGCCCCAAACATCACGAGCCAGAATTTCCAGTGTGGATCCTGCAGTTACCACCTGTATAGCCAAGCCCACAGATTTCCCTATGCTTCCCAATAGCAAACTGAGTATGAAGATGTGGCCTGGTCATAAGGCATTGAAGACTTTTTCTCAAGAGTAAGTGACCTTATACTATCTCTCCTTGTGGGACACATTCCGTGTTTGCAGGGTGTATATTGGGAAGGGGAGAGAAGAGGAAGATATTTGCCTGCGTCCTGCTGGGAAGCCCTTCCCTATAAGGAGAGCCATGCAATACACTCACTTTAAACACATTTTTAAACTTTGCTGGGATCATAGCTGTCTCACCACTAAAGAATGCCGGTGTAAGCAATACTGCTGCTATTTCAGACCTGAAGAAGGATTTGTCTGCCTGAGAGCTTGTCTGTTTTTTTCCAAGAGTAACAGCTGATCTAATAAAAGATATTGCCTTTCCTTAAAAACCTTGAATTGCATTGCTGTTCCCTGATTTCATTGGGGTTTGGATGAGGCTTTAACAGCAGATGCCGTGCTGTTCAACAGGCAGTTGACACTTCTGGAAAGTGTCACAGAGAACACACTGTCCCATAAAGGGTAATAGCAAATTTTACAAAGGAAGAAGAGAGGTTGCAAATACACCATTAGCTTACAGGGCACATTCAGAACAAATCAGCATGGGAAATTAATCCAGATCAAGCAAGTGTCATACCAAGTATGAGTATAATAGCAGACTACAAAACAAAACAAAAACCCATGCTCCTTACGGGTAGCTAAGTGAAGGACTTGTTCAACTTTTAAATGTTTTAAAATCTGACATATCATAAACATAACACGGAACACTTCCATAAGAGTAAATTTAAGTATCATTCGAGATACATTTTAGAAACATGATTTTAGATGCTGGTTAGGGCCAGCTTCTTAGCCAGAACTTTGCAGAATTCTGGCACTTGCATTACAGTTTCTTCGCTCCAGTTCCCACTTGTGCACATACAATTCAAAGAGCATTGATCTGTGTTGCAGACAAAATCACCATCCACTCTAAAAAACTTTTCAAAACCAACCCTTTTTCAAAGTCAAAAATGTTAGCTCAAACCTAGAGGAACTACAGAAATGAAAAATCAGCACTGCTCAAACCTTTCACCAGAATATAATCAATCAGCAGATTTTTTGCTGGCCTTCTGGGCACTGTTGAAGTCACTCTAAGCAACAGGTACCAATGCCCCCTCTCCATGCTCTGCACATCTCAGCTGAGGTCACTGCTTATATTTCCAGGTGAAATTCCTCTTCAAGTTAATGACGCTGTAAATGTTTGTATCAGAAGCATACTTGTTTGGTTTTTTTCCTTTCACAGACACACTGTGCCTCCAGATCAAAGTCTTCAAGTACAAAGCTGAAAACAGAGAACATATTCTAACAAAAGAAACCCAACAGCAGTGAAGCATCCTTTTTGCTTCTCACATACCTCTTTGCTCCTCATATACTCATCCCGTGAAGTGCAAACCTCTCTTTTTCTCATATGAGCCTCTCTAGTTCACCTTTCTAAACTCAGAAAATATTTCATCTACGACAGGGAAGAAACTTAATGGGTTTTAATCATAGAATCATCTTGTTGGAAAAGACCTCTGAGATCATCAAGTCCAACCGTACCTGTCCCGTTACTAAACCATGTCCCTAAGAGACTCAGCTACCCACCTTTTAAAAACCTCCAGGGATGGCGACTCAGCCACCTTCCTGCGCAGCTGTTCCAGTGCCTGACTACCCTTTCAGTGAAGAAATTTTTCCTGATGTCTAATTCGAACTTTCACTGGTGCAACTTATGGCCAGTTTCTCTTGTCCTGTCGTTTGAGAGAAGAGACCAGCACCCACCTCTCCACAACCTTCTTTCAGGTAGTTGTAGACTGCAATGAGGTCTCCCCTCAGCCTCCTCTTCTCCAAGCTAAACAGCCCCAGTTTCCTCAGCCGCTCCTCTTAGGACTTGTTATCTAGCCCCTTCACCAGCCTCGATGCCCTTCTCTGGACATGCTCCAACACCTCAATGTCCCTCTTGCAGTGAAGGGCCCAAAACTGAACACAGTACTCAAGGTGTGGCCTCACCAGGGCTGAGTACAGGGGCACAATCACTGCCCTGGTCCTGCTGGCCATGCTGTTTCTGATACCAGCCAAGATGCCACTAGTGTTCTTGGCCACCCGGGCACACTGCTGGCTCATATTCAGCCGGTTGTCAACCAACACTCCCAGATCCTTCTCCTCCAGGCAGCTCTCCAGCCATTCTTCCCCCAGCCTGTAACGCTACATGGGGTTGTTGTGTCCCAAGTGCAGGACTTGGCACTTGGTCTTGTTAAACCTCATCCCGTTGGTCTCAGCCCATCAATTCAGCCTGTCCAGATCCCTGGTTTTATACACAGGCTTTGTGTATAAAAATGTGATGGCTGGGGATGGGATGACACCAGAGGAGCCCTGTGTTCACATCTTGCTCTGCCACAGGCTTCCTCTGCAAAGTCAGCCTAAATGCTCTGTGTTTCCATACAGACACTGCAGCCTCTGCTGGGGTTGCAAGTACTGCTGTAATGCACACAGTAGGAAGACATAAATGTGAAGGTAGACAAAAAGTGCCTTGTCCATCAGTGCTTAGATGCAGAAAGCAGACAACTCACACAGTGTTAAGATACACCAGAGCCCACTGCACTGAGGATGTGCCCGAGCTCTGGCTGCTGCCAGATGCCTTTGCAGCGGTGGGCAGCATCACTCCAGGCCTTGCTTTATGGCCACATCTATGGTCTGAAGGACTGACTCTACAAATAACGATGTAGAAAGCTCAACACTACCAATACAACTACTCCCACTGGTTTTCTGGCAACTGCTCACGTGCTTAAGGTCATTGCTTGCAATGTACTTACAGAGTAACTCATTCGATACATAGGAAACTATATCAAAGAGGAGTCAGCTTGTTTTTCCTGCAGGCGATAGGGACCCCTGGACCCTATAACGGGTATGACAGCTTCCAAATCTTTAATAGTTTTCACGTATAATTAGTTGCCGTAAAGACAATGGGCATCTCAGTAGAGACCAATCCTTTCACAAACAGTTTGGCCCTTTGCTCTTTCATCTGCCAGGTCTCCTTTTCGTAAGGTTTTTCTTTGAATTTCAGTTATTCATCTACTTCAGGCTGCCAGGAATGGATGAAAGAATACTTTTAATCTATGAGGCTCACAGATAATTAAATTAGAGGCCTCAGTCTACTCTGGAAAGCTGTTTTATATTTTCATTAACTCAAAAAGGACATTTCAATTACGTTCCCTGTTTAGTAAACAAATTATATATTGCCAGCAGACTCTACTGTAGCGAATGTGGTCTTTCAGAGAACTGCTGTAAAGACAGCAAGTTTATGCTTATAGTAAAAGGTTTAAACCCTTTTTCCATAGCCCCCTCCCAAAACACAGAGCTACAATTCCTCACACAGAGCACAGGAGGAGCAACTAAGAATTTTCTGAAATTTTTCTTGCTATTTTGTCTCCTCCCTCACTTAAAATCTTTCCGTGCTGCCAAGACTCAACTTCCACACAGGCTGGGATATGCTTTGCTATGCATTTCTTGCGTTCCCATTGTCTTTTGATGAAGGGCTATGTCCACGTTCAGAATAAATTTGGTTCATTTACAGAAACTACTTGTCAGTTCCTCAAAATAACAGCTGGGACTGAAAAGGATTTTTGCAAGATGAACAGCAGAGATGCAGAAATACATCACGCAACTCCAGGCATATGCAACAACACCAGTAATTCTGTGAGCTCATTTGACAGGAGGCAATCTGCAATGCAGGAGTGGGTGTAAGTGACAGCAGTAAGCAGGGGATATCAACACCTCCCACGTCACATGCCGATGAGATGTGTTTTGCTACTAAACTTCGTAGTTTTAAGCAGGAAATACTGTGCATATTGTTTAGGAAAAAAAAAACCCTAACGAAAATCTGTCTGGTTTTGTTCTTCTCTCTTTCACTTGCAAGCTATGCGAGCAGCCAAAGCCACACAGATCAGGTGGGAGCCACAGCAGAGACCACGTTGATCTACCTCTCGTGCTATCCTGAGCAGAGCTCGGGCATACACTGGCAGCTATAGTTACACACACTGCTGACTATGGACAGGACACCCACTTCCCAGACAGGTCTGTTCAAGCCTAAACTTCTAAATATCCTTTAAAACAAGATAAAAGCCAACTCCTGTAAAAAGTAACAGAGCCAACTACATCATCATGTTCAAGTCAATGTCCTAGCTCTCTGGACTAACAGGATTTTCAGACATCTCTGTTTCATATCCAAATACCTCTAAACGGCAAGATAAGCACCTCAGTCCTCTGTACTCCCATGTGAGAATGGTAAGTGATCTGAGACCTTTCCTAGAGCCAAACAAGAATATTCAATCCCAGTTTTTTAGCGGAGGTTTGCTCCAGAGCTGACTGAAGTCACCCAGAGTTTTTCTAATGACTTTTTAGGATTTGGACTAGGTCCTTGGGAAACAAGCCTGGAGGGCTACACGTCTCCCATGCTACAGAGAAGATGAAGCCAAATTCTTCTTGGAGGTGTACAGTGAGAGGATGGAATTCAATACCCACAAGGGAAATTGATTTGATACTCAAAGAAGCTTTTTCAGTATGTCACGGTGGTCAAACACTGTAGCAGACTGTGACATGGCCACCCATTGAGATGCTCACAACACTACTGGGCAAGGCCCTAAGCAAACTGGTCTAGTTGGCTCTGCTTAGAGCAGGGGAGATGAACCACAATAACTCCCTTCCAACTTATATCATTCCAAGAGCTTATGAAAAATTGGAAAAAATGAAAGAAGTAGTCCAGATTTGGATCCGAAAGTCATCATTTAGGCTACCCCGGGTTAAAGTTGATTCTATTGTTATTCTGTACACATGCAGTTTTTCATGCATATGTGTTGCATGAATGTTGCATCAATATGAATGCAGTAGTCATATAAAATGGGTACTGTAGCTTAAGGGTTTGCAGGATGACTTGCAGTTACCTTATACCTTAAAGCTGTATAAAATGTGTATCCTTGTTCTTGCAGATTTCCTTTGCAGTAGATTCCTGCAAAAGATAAGGAACGCAAGCCACTAGAAAACCCAGCATCACATAAACTTCATTCACTGTACAACATACCTTAAGTAAAAACATATTTAACAACTGCATGAGAAAAGCTTAGAATCCTCATCCTTTCTCTTGTCCTGATCCACAGCTCCACAGAAACTTGTTAACTAAATACAGAGAAAGCCAAATCCAGGGACTGAAAAAGGAAAAAAAAAATGGTAATTCATCTATTTTAGAAACCTCTACTGAGACCCAGAATAATTTACTATGCATAAAGTTGAGATTTGAAGATTTGTAAATAAGAGCTATTTTGCAGGAGGGTTGTGACTTTCTGATAATGTCAGGAATCATTCTAGGGGAAAGTAAACAGCGGTATGCACAGGAGATGGTAAATGCCCCACATGATTTGTTAGACATTGACTGCTTTTTATCTTAGAGAAGGTGAAAGGAACTCTACTGTGGTTTAAGAAGTATTCTAATGCTTCCTGAGGGTTTTTCCAATCGCAGTTTCTTCAGAACATGACAGCACTGTTGGAAATTAAATAGTGGTAATTTGTGATAGCAAGGCTATACAAACAGTAAAGGTGCACTCCTGAAATAATACAAGAGTTGAGCTAAATTGTTTCTGTAGAAAAATCTGAACTTTGCTATCTTTTTTTCCCCCTTTTTATCAGAAATTGCCGGGGGCAGCAGGGAAGGAAAGAGGACATTTCATCACTCAAGGGCTGTGGCAAGAAAGAGCTGCCCAACTTGCATGTCACATGGGCAGAGTGAGAAGTGAAGTCAGACATGTGGGAAGGCCAGAACAGCCCAGCTGGCACTGGCAACTGAGGCTGATCACGAGATAGTGGACAGGCCAGCTACAGTTAATTGATCTTCACAGTCAGTTTGACTGGGAATAAATGTGTGTTGGAAGAGGTTACGTTTTAAGTATCACTCATAAAAGAGGCACAGAGGAAAGAGGGAAAAGGGGAAGGAAATACCATTAAACTCGGGCTTCGAAAAAAATTAATGGAAAACCTTCAGAATGAGGGTGAGCACAAAGCACACCCTGCGAAAGTAGAGGCAATCACAGCAATCCTCTCTTTCAGCATACTCACACCCCACATTCAGGATAAAAGTTAAGATGCTGGTAGCAGACGCTTTTGAATCTCTTCTGTGTTCATGTATTTTGAGTACGCATAGTTTGTCTACGGGATATCTGGGCTCTTTAGCCTGCAAGTGAGGGTGGCTGTAAACTTGTTTTCTGACATGTTTCATGAACACAGCACAGAAAGACTGGTTTTAGCAACTGTCTGAAGTTTAACAGATATCATAGAATTAAAATATGGGATGAACTGTACTTCAAAGACACAGCTCAGTTCTGGGAGAGACGAGTAACTGTGCTGTCTCCAAAATAAACACTAGACCTCAAAGCACAATAATCCTAGTACCGAGGGAAAAACATTGAACTTCCATTTAAAATGGAGCAGTCTCCTTCTTCCAGCAAGCCAGGCTTGCCCTAGGAAACATCAAGAAGGACCATGGCATGCTCTTCTGTCTTCACCTTCAGTTCTTGGAGCCATTTTGAGCCCCAGAAAAAAAAGGATCATACCTGTGAATGGCTTTGAGTCAGAGAAAAGAAAAGAGACAAGGAGCTTTGGAAGGTCTACCAGATCTCCTGTGCAACCACTCAGTGGTGAGGAAAACCAGTTTCTTCCAGGTATGCTCTAGGATACCAAGATCAATGACTGTTCTCTGCTATGCCCTGCAAGTTCCTATATTCCAGAGTTTTGCTCTTGAAGCCAGGGTGAAGCATTTTATGAGGGAATTCATCATCATCAGTGGATTATAACGGTAATTGTACAGGAGCAGAATCAATGTAAAGACACCATAGTTTCAACTCACTGTCTCTAAAGAGTCTATAATTTACAATTGAATCCTACTTCAGCTGATCAACTGGGTACCAGATTAGGATAAATGAGCAATAATACCCATTACCTCAAAAGATACACACAGCTCATCTTTCAATCCAGTAAAAGTGCATCAATCTCTAATAATCAGCTCCAGAACACTTGTCAACAGCACCCCATCAAACACGAATGCTGGAGTCAGAGTTTTGACTTGAAAGCAGCTTGCAGTTTTTAATGATGGCTCAAACATGTAAAATGCCATTAGAAATTATTATGGTGAAGGACAGGTAATCATCAACGTCTACATTAAAACTACAGTGACTGAAATCTGTCCCAGAAGATGTTCCGTGCCTTTCTTTATCACACTGTCTTTCCGAATATTCAGCCTCAGAAATGATGGCCCATCATGACAGGTACCTTTTCAAGACTGACAGATTTGACAACTTTACTCAAGGGTCTTTATAAATCACAAGTGCTGGAAGAAAAAATAGTAGGGGAGCATTACAGAGAGAACAAGATGTTTCTTTGTCATTGTTATTATGTTGTCTCAAGGACAGTCCAGAATACTGTCGTTTCAGTCTATTGTGTCATTGATCAATATTCAGTAATACTGATGGGCTGCAATGTAACTAATGACCTCAAGCAGATGAGTGAATTCTCTACACGCCCAAGACAAAAATGTATTATCTTCAAAAAACACTGATAAAATCTATATGCTGTGCTTCATCAACTGGAATTTGGAACATGCTGACAAATATTTGGAAGTCTCATTGAAAAAGCAAAAATTCGAGTAGAATCATTAATAATTTGGCTTGATATTGAAAAAATGTGGAGTAGCCACAGGTTTCTGAAGAGTTTGGTGAATCTAAACCTGCTTATTTAAATGCTTGAGTACAGATCTATCACAAAAAGTTCCCATATTTGCCTTCTTTTAAGCCATTCAATTACTTACGACCGTATCATTTTTTAAATTGATAGAAACAGAAAGTCCATATTTCCGCACAATAACAGACCTCCACAAGTTATCTAAGATACTCAAGGAATATAACTGCTTCCTTGCTGGGGAAAACAAGGAACTTAAATATTTTTCAGTAGAATTTCTTTATCAAATTAAAAATTTTCTGATGGGTAGGATATTTTCCCTCACCAAGAAACCCAGTTGAGCTCCAAGAGACCTCTGTCCATCCAACAAGTTTCCAGTCTGCTACACCTTGGACACCTTGGCAACCTGTATAGCTAGCTGGAAGACTATCCAGTGGGTCTTCATGGTGGGTCGCTGTATTGGGAGATTCCAAAGTGCCAGTAAAGGCAGGAAATGAATAATTATTCCATTTAATATCCAATATACTTTCACTCCTTAACCAGGACAAAGTTGAATTTTAACATCCTTGCCCTTTCAGACAGCTTTGTTTGATTTTTGTTAATTTTCTAAGGAATGGGTAAAGAAGAAAAATTAGATCTAATCAAAAAGTGCTACCAGCCCCACTGAAAAGTCATTTTTCTGCCTTTGAAGAATGCTTAAGACAGTGACTGATGTCAAATGTGAATGCTTAGAATCACAGAAAGAGGGCTGCAGATTACTTGAAAGATTAACTCATTCAGCCTCTGCTCAGGAAAGGACAGCCTTTGCTCCTCTAAGATTTCTCTAGCCTGTACTGTAAGATGTTCCCTGACAGAAATCCCCAGGCACTCTACCATAGCCCTTGGTCAGTTTCACCATTAGGAAATTTTTGGTGGAGCACGTGCTGCTGTGGTCCTGGGGATACTGTGATATCATTACATGCTTTGGGAGACTAACTGAAAACTCAAATTTGTTATTTTAGTAAATGTCATTTTAGAATGGTCATTACTCTAACCCTGTCAAAGCAATTCAGGAGAGTGATGGTCGCAGAGGAAATGGGTAAGTGCAAAGAAAGCAGGAGAGAAAGTTCAGAGCTAGAGGATAACTGCTGTTTGTCACTGGCCCTGTGATTTGCTGGACAGCTGTCACCACTACCTATCTGATACGTGAAGAAATGCACACACATCCTGAATGTTGCAAAAATAACTGAAAAAGCAGCTTTAATAGGAAACCAGTATTACCAACTCTAGCCAGTCAAAGCTCAAGTGGTGCTTGAAAATCAGTCTAAGATTTGCTTGGTATTTAAAATACATTTTTAATTTTTCCTGATCCATCAAGCTTTTTTGCTTTGCTTACATTCTCTGTGACTACAAACCTACAATAAAAATGAGAGCTCACCTTTCATAAAACTTTTGGATTTCAGAAGATGGTAATAGAAGAAATATCCGTAAAGTAAAAGTATTCAAGATATGAGGTTTGGACCTATGGTCAGGATGTGAGCCACCACTTCTCAAAAGGCATCACTTTCCCAGACATGATACTGCTTATACTACAAGATCTGACAAGATTAATGGCAACAACTCTTTTAATTAATCTACTACCTATGACAAAAAAAGCAGCAAATATTGAAGGGCATGTGTTAGCAGAAATTATGAATATTCAACAGAGCTATAAGAGGAAGACAAATATAAAGAACCTTCTACTTGGCAGTTTTCTGTGCTGAGCTTCAAATTAGCCACACAGGACAAATGGATTTAGCGCTGTGCCGTGTTATTTCATTTCGATTGCTAAAAGATACACAATTAGTGCCATCAATCTACAGACCCAAATCCTACAAATATCAGGAAATTACATGCTGTAAGCTATACAATTTTGAAAGCTAATGTTCTTTATCTGGTTCTAATTCTCAGTGTTTCATATTTGTCTAATAATCACAGCATTTAATTACCCGTGGGACAATTCTACTGAGAACTGAACATTTCTTTAGCAGAAAAACTTGGGAGGAATAAAGTTGATTTCCAAAGCTAATATATACAGATTGCATGCTATAGTTTATGCTCCTTCAGCCAGGATGGGAAATTCAGGTTTCAGATTAAAGAATTATACCTAAAATACATAATTTAATAAAATAAAGAACTTCCTGGTAATGGCATTAGACTTTTATATCTCTTAATAAACATATCACATATCCAAAGAGAAATTATTTTTGGCACAAGAGATATACAATCTCATGAACCAATTGATATCATCAATGGAAGACACTTTCCTGCTGCCGGCTAATAAATCACTCCAGTCAGCAAGTGCCAGCCATTTACAGTAAGACCTGGCTGAAGGAAACGAGAACATCATACAGACGCTACGAGAAAGTGAAAATCCCAAGAGGACAAAAACGTATGAGTATTATCAAAGTGATTAAACCTAATTCTACTCATGGTATTAACAAATGTATTTGCACTGAAGTCACTCAGAAATTTTACAAATTATTTCTTCAATTTTTATTCCTACTATGAAGATAAATATTTGTCTTTTCATTGGGATCTTTTTTGTAGTTTGTATCACCTGAACATCTTACGTATACTGCTATGAAAAAGCTTAAGTAACTCACTCAAGTAACACCGGTATGAAACTGCAAAAAGAAAATTGGAAATCATGTACTCCAGTAACATTGTCATATGCAAATATTAATATAACTCATTTCAGAAGTATAGCAAATGGCACTGAATATCATACCAGTGGTTTCATAGCAAAATTTCTGGATTTTTAAATACCATGTCCTCATTGGCTTTTTTATTTCCTTAGCCATATGGAAAACAGTCAGGCACAATTAACTATTTGTCATAAAACAATCTATTAATTAACACCATTCTGTGCGAATGAGCTGATAATCATGTTGTTTGCTTGCCAAAAAGCTTCCATTTGTGCTTCGTGTTTGTGCTCAGAACTAAACATAGCTACAGATACGCTGCTTGATGTAACTGACCAAGGGAAGAAAGAACAACTGCTGCTGAGGTTTCTCAGAACCAGCAGCCAGTGAGGTTTTTCTAAAGATAGGTAGGGGGGTCAGCAGGTCTTCACCTCTGCATCTCTTAAAAATCTTTACTGACAGATCTTTGATTAAACTGGGCAGAAATAGTTCAAAACCCAATTAAGACACTCACATTTGTGGCATGGTTTGAAAGAGAAAAGAAAGTGTGTGGGGGAGTAAGTGTTTTCTAGGCTTAACCTTAAAAATATAGGACCTAACTTCAATTATATTTATATCCATCCAATTCTACTGACTTCAACGGATTTACTCCTAAATTATGTCAGATGGAAATCAGGCTACCTATTACCACATTTTCATGCATACAACCAGCATCCATTTAAAAATACTGTTTATTCAAAAGCATGTCCCCAGACAAGATGTATCCTCAAATAACCCATATAAAACCAGCAGAAGGGGCAGTCAGTGATGGAGAATGCCAGGGGAGAACTTCAGAGTGATAGAAGAGGAAGGGAAAGAGGAGATCTGGAGCAAATTTGCTTTGTTGTCATCTGCATGTGCATATGACCTTCACAACCTGGTGCTGAATCCTGGGAACTACACAGATGATCTCCGGGGTTGACACAAGACAACATGGCGGCTATTGGCTTCCCTAGCAGAAAAGCAGTCTGTCATCTGTTATGTCTGAGATTGGTATTCTTATGTTTCAGTTTCTAGTACAGAAGCCTGCAATGCTGCTGCTTCCAAAACTTCAAACTCCTTTGCGGGTCCACACAAGGCTACAGGTGCATCACCATTATCAGACAGTGGTTTGCTCCTCGTAACTGTTTACAGAATTGTTCACTCACTTGGATGTGATCTTATAACCACAACCCATTCCCACTAGCTCTGCTTGCAAATAGCCAAACAGATGTTTCAAGTTATTTGAAGGGGTTACAGACTGAGGTTTTACTTGATGGTGCCCAGGCTAATGGAAACTGATAATGTACATTACCTTTGATGACTACAAACAGCCTTTTCTATCCAATCTGAAGTGAGGCAGCTGTGAAGACTTAATCTTATAGAGTCATGAAAGGTTCAGGGAAGGGAGGTCTTATTCTTGCCAACAGGGGATTTTTCAAAACCTTCCAGTCCACTCAACAATTTGTAGACCTGTTTGCATGCAGCAGTCTCCGAGAGAGATGGCTGCTCCTTCCACTATCACCTTCCCACAGACTCCCGCAGCTCAGCTTCATCTTCTAGTCACTTCCAGTGCTGTACCACCCTCCCCTAATCCCAGGTTCTATTCGTCTTTCTGTACTCGTGCAGTTGACTATGTCCCACAGAAACAAAAATCACAGCACAAACACAATGTCTGATGTGTGGTTCCATGCTCCTCCTTTCTCTACCTTGTCTATTTGGGTGGTTAGAGTTTGGAGCAAGATCTGTTCCTGTTGGTACTGTTCATGTTGCTACCTTGCACCATAGCATTGGAGGTTTGGCTAGTCCCTAGGCCCTCCCATATTAACATGACTATCAATATTATGTTATTAACCACAACAATAACCACCACAATCACTGCTGCTCCCTTCCAAATTTCAGACTCTTGCAACTACAAAGCAAGAACCAACAGCAAGTCAGGTCGTTCTCAATAACCAGCTTTCCCTGAAACCAGAAAAGCAGGGGGTCTCAGACAACACGTCACACAAAAGGTTCTGATGTTGACTCATGCAGCAGTGCAATCCCTCTTCATACTGTTCCTCTTTGCAACACCACAAGCTTCTTCCATCTCTTCCAGTTGCCTTTGCTTAGTTAACATCTGTTTACAGTTTTGGACGTGCAGATTTAAACCTCTGTTTTGAAATTTTAGGTGGGAGAATGTTAATGTATTCTTTAACCATGTGATTCAGGGATCCACAGAATATAGCAATAACAAGCATTTTTTAAGTGGAATGAACGCATGTGTGTGTTTCAACCTAAAGTTTTAACGTATTCCCCCCTGTCAAAGAACCCTGCAGAAAGGCTCATGGGATGAGATAAGGCCAGAGAAAACACCAAAAAAGACTCCATAATATTGTACAAGTGTTTCGTTCTGTAAACAAATAGGTAAGCTTCTATTTCCACAGCATGGCTCCTCCAAGTGAATTTCATAGAGCCATTTCCATAAAAATCACTGACATTTCCAGTATGAAGCACACAAAAGCAGCTATATCCCTACTACACATAAGCAGCCTACTCTGGCCAATGTCTGCAACTATTTTGAACACAAAGTCAACAAATGAATGTTTGCACAGCAGCATCTGCTCAGCAGAAATGTATAAATAAAAAAAGCCCCAACAATAACACGATGTGTTCACAAAGCTTCAGGGAACTTCACCGCGGCTGACAGTCGTTTGCATCTGGTGATTAAAACCCAGGTGCTTCCTTCCAGCAGAGCTACTGTTACTGCACGAGCATCTGAAACTCAGGGAATCCAAATAACACCCAAGAAAATCTTTGGTAAGTCCATTCGTCTTCAACAACAACTTCACTACATTGAGAGAAGCAGGTCCAAAACCCCACACAGAGTCTCCTTCTGATGTACACCCAAAGAAACGGCCACTTTTGCTCCACAGTACCTTTTTGTACCCTGTCTAGAGAACACGTGCACTGCACAAGATGATATGCCCTTCCAAAGATGGGAGTGGAAATCCCTGTACTTCAAAAAGAGGTTCCAGGGTATCCATCTAGATCCTCGAGATGTCCCACAACAGTTTTGCAGTCAGTAAGAATGAGTGTGCTTTTGCTGATGTTGCTGGAATTCAGCCACCCTATTTGTACCTGCTGACAGGATGCCATCGAAGCACTACCATTTTTTACCATCTGCTTTTGACTCTTCTGATCTTCATCTCTGAAAAGTTTAATTTCTATCACTTTTACCTGTGACTCTACTGCCACTGTCTGACTTCTCTGAAAAAAAAGGCTAAGTTGAGGCAGTAAAACTGATAAAACTACTGGGTTAGAAGAAAAAGATAGTGTCACTATTAGACCAGAAAAAGCCATGACTCTCTGGGACATTTCAGCAAGAGCAGCTCTAAAATGGATTGCAGAGTTTTCCACGGGTGCTATTGTGTGGTTATTACTAAGGCTGGTGTAGCACACCTTTGCTTCAATTGCATTACTTCTGTGTGTCCTGTGCTAGTGGCAAAAATATCCAATGCCATCCAAACAGATTCTGCCACAAGGTCAGGTACGTTATAACAGTACCTAACTTCTCTGTGGTACATCTGACAGGGTAAGTCCCCAATGCATCAATTGAATGTGAGCCCAGTTCACTTCTCTTGTGCTCACCCTCTCCAGGACTTGGTGATGCTGCGTGTACTGACTCCTGGTACAGGAACTTCTAGCAGGAATGATGCAGAGATGGGGCAGTTTCTCATACACTCAGGGAACTTTGCTCTTCCAGAGCATCCTGGTTTGGCTTCTCTTATCCATTGACCCCGATCCTCACCCCTGACCTGTTACATGTCAGGTTGTTTTTTTATCTTGCATCCAATGTCTAATGTGAACACCAGCAACTGCATCTTTCGATGTCATTTGATTTTCTGTCTGAAGCAGTAACAGTCCTCTAGAGCCTTATTGATCAGTTTTCATTTCAGAAAGAGGAGGACATAGAACTGCGTGTGAACTGTGGAAATCACATTTATTCTGTTTCTGTTCCTCTGTCTCCTGGAGCTGGTTATTTAGGGCTTACATTAAAATTGAGATGTTGGTTGTTTCTAGTAAATGAACAGGCCTTACCAACTTTTATTTGTGTACTTTTACAAACTTTACTTACAGAAGAACTTTGCTGAAGTATTGCTAAATAAGGTATCTACTAATAAAAAAATATATAGCAATGCTCTCAAATTCCTTGGAATCCACGATAATGTTGGTAATCTCTGAAAAGGTTAAATCTAATGTTATTCAACGGCTGTTCCCCCAAGTAGATTCCCTTTTGGTAGTAAAATCATTATCTTACTGTTTAAACATTCAGGCTTTCCTCTCTATTTCACAGTTCATAAAGCACTTTTATAGCGTTGAGATTTTTTTTTCCTGAACAGACAGAAGACAGTTTGTTTTTCCTGCTTTGATTAAACCCTACATCCCACAAGCAGTGAACCTATAATACCACTCCACTGTTTTTAATTGTCTCCGTCCATTAAGATGCCAGCACTGTGTGACTCTCCTGCAGCCCCAGCGTGATTTTGCTACGTGCCTGGCATTAGCGCTGCTGGGTCTGAGGTCAATGTGCACACCGCACAACTCATTAGCTGCGCATTACGATCAGAGCCAAAAATCAACATGATTGATCCAACAATATGTTTCGGCTTGGGACTGAGGCTCAAATGAGGTCTCATCAAAAGCAAAGGTCAGCAACTTGGCACAAATTTTGCTGTGCACGGAGAAAGCTTTTCTTTCAAACTATTCATCAGGCAAGGTACAAATGACAACTAATATGGGCCTCATTAAAAATGAGAAGAGGAAAACCCTTGGCGAGGGCAAAGAAGTTCCCTCGCTATCAATCTTTTCTTCAGTCCTTTCTTAAAGCTTTTATTTACGTTACAGTAAAGACAATATGGAGCTTAAAGGCAGCTGTGGGGCTTAGGAGACTCATTAGACTAATTATCTTGATGCACACTATCAATTACAGTCCAGTTAAGCAGAGAGAATAACTCTGTAGGCAGAAATAAATCTTCAGAACTGAAGGATTTGGGGGAAGGGAACAAAAAGATCTTTTTTTATCAGCACTATTATTTCTTTTGGTTAAAACTCCATGTCAAAACATTTCCCATCTTAAAATAACTAAAATAAAACAGACACTAGTATAAGAGTGGGAGAGAGGAGAGGAATGATACAAGAAAACTTTTCAACTGTGGATTTGTTTCAAGTACAGTTCTTAAGAGGATTTCATTCATAACTCAAGTACTCTTGTCACAGTCAGGCCCTGAAATCAGTACTTCAAAATGTGCTATTTTACATATGGTATCATCATGTTCTTTCTTCCTCAGCAACCAAAGGTGCTGAAAATGCTGTTGATACTACAATTAGCCTGTATGAAAAATACTTCCCTGCAGTCTCCAGAGTTGCTGTGTTGCAATATAATTGTCTAATGGCACACTTTTGTAAGGGTTGTATTATGGGTATAATTTTAATTTTACAGGATACGATAATAAAGTAAAAGGCTGGCATTAATAGCCTTAGGAACCTATTACATGAACAGAGGTTGAGGATTAAAATTGGACTGGGTTTGTAGAGTCTGTATTGAGTAAATGTCTTGCCACACTGAAAATTATAACGCATATAACTTTTCCCTCTCCACTATTTTTTTAAACTCTTCTGTTCTTCTAAAGGTCAATCCCCCTTTTCAACATAGAACACAGATTCTTCTCAAGGTATTTTTAGAAGATCTGTTTATTTTCTCTCTGTTAACAGTTGTTTGGCTAAACAGGATACAAGGGATATATAGCTTCTGCCTGTACCAGCAGCAACACTCTGCTCTCCTGCAACACGCCTCAAACATTAACCAGCTCATCTGTTCTAAAAGCACTTGTGGATAGAGAAAGCATACCTCTGATTGCAAGCTAAATGGGTGAGCAGGATGGGGCAACAGTATGCAAAAAGATAGGGGAAAACCCCAAATGTTTTCCTCTAAATTAGTGCCTTTACTAGGAACGGCTCTGGTTTTGCCAGGAGTTTTCTCCATGGAGATCAGCTGAGGGTCCTGGGGGGTAGAAGGGCTGCAGGGCAGAGAGAAGTAGGGTTTTTTTAATGGCCTATTCTACTACTGTCTAATCTATTTATTCCTGCCAGTAATCAAAAAGCTGAAATGGGAGTATTGCTGTGCTAGGAAAAAAAACCTCTGATGACTGGGGTGAAAGGAATTCATACTGGGCAGAGCCTGAAAGGTCAGTGTGCCGATAATGAGCCCTTCCATTCCCCTGAAGGTGATTTTTAACTTTGGGAGACAAAACCAGCAAATGAGAATAAGGTAACTTTGAACAGAGAAAACACAGCTTGACAGGAAGCTTCATAGTTGGAAAATCTGGGATTTTCTCAAATAGACAATCCCTTACATTTCAAACTTCTTACATGAAGTCAGTAAGCAGAAAAATGAAGACAAACAGACAGAGTGCAAGGGGGTAGCTCCTTCAAAACAGTCTTTCTCAGCACCCATTTTGTCACAGTGATGTGTAACCTGGGTAAATCAGCCACAGGGATGTAAGAGTAAATCCATTTGTCCCATACAACGGAAGTGGAATCTAGGGGTGAGCTTGGTGTTCACAGCACTGCTCAGGTCAGTGCAGTTGACTGGGGAGATGCTCAGGGCTTTTGCTCAGTCTGTATTTGCCTTATTCTTTGTTTCAGCCGAGTTTCCCCCAAAGTGTTGCCTTGATAGAAGCCTCCATCCCACGGATAACCATTCCCCAGCACCTCCAAATGCCTAGGATGAGCTCCACACCTTTTCCAACCAATGTGCTGGTCTGCTCTCTTTCACCCTGCATCCCACAGCTGGGTAAGAACAAGCACTCCCTTTCCTATCCCACCACTGCTGACACCCCATTTGCCCCAGCGGAAGGAGGCAGAAACACACTGGGGCAGAAGGAGACCAGTTGTTTTAGTGCTTAAGTACTTAAACTGGGGAGGGCACCTCCATTCCCCACCGATGGTAGGGCTGGGTAAGGATTCAGCAGAGGTGTGTGCTCCCTTATGCAATATGTCTTTTATCAAGGAGAGGCTCATGTTGCATTTACATTGCATTTGAAAACCAAGGAGCATCACTGTCTCCAATTACTTCACTGTCTTTTTTGCAATATTTACTGTCAGAGGCTAAGAGAAAAAAGGCAGCCTTTCACCTGCTTCTGAAGGAAGGAGACGAAAGTCTTCCTTCACATCATACCTGTATCTTTCCTGCTTTTTTCTAACTGAACTCAATTGCAAATTTGTTTAAACACGGGCTTTTAAACCTGTGAGGTCCCAAAAGGGAAGCCAACCCAGAGCATGTGCAAGGAGGGGTGGACCCTTTTGGACAGAGCCAACTGTAGTTGCCAAAGCGAAAGATGGAGAGGTGCAACATCCTGAAAAAAATCCCTCATCTACCAAAATCCAGAAAATGCCTTGTCCAGCAAAATCCAGCCCAGCCAAGTCAAGCCACAGTTCAGGTTTCAGTTATGTAGAAGAAAGAGTTAAGCATCCATGCTACGGCAGCTGCGCCTTGCAAGGCGGCCAGTCCTTGGAACCACACTGGGACATGCTCTGACAGTCACCAGCATGCCACGTTGAAGGAACCAAGATAAGCAGCTCTCACACCCCAGAGAGGCAGCAACTCCCCCATTTCCTTTCAGCATTCTCTCCTCCTTCCAAGCTACAGCCCATCACTTCCCGTCTTGTACCCTGCCCTAGGTTTGTCGGTGGGACATTTGCAGAGGTCCCTCTGGCAGCAGAGCTACGGACCACCACGTGAATCCCACCTGTGCTCCATGTTCTCCCCCACCCATTCAGACACAGACACCAGCGCAGAAGTCATGTTGCCAGGCTCACAACTCCTCCTGATGCAGGAAGGGAGAAGTTACACAAAACTTCACGGCAGGATAACATTAAAAACAAACTTTCTCATCATTCATATCTGGGGTTCCATAGGAACAGCAATACGCTCTGTTTTGTGGAAGAAGTTAAGTCAGTTGTCAAGATGGTTTGATTAAAACTGAGGCAGAGGGAGAGCAAACAGGATGTGATTACCTCTGTTGGGATCCAGCCAGAACTAACACAAACTGCATGGGAAGGGTGAGGAGACATGCAGGGCCCCTGTTTACACTTCAGCTCAATTTCTGTAAGAATAATTTAGCACCTGAAGGCTACAAAGGCACAACAGTGTTCACTATTTAACTGTGCTCCCTAATTAACTGATGGAGGGCTTTCCTTCACTACAACAGCCAAACTATACTGCAGAAATACAGACTTTCAAGCTCAGGTCTTTCATGGATTTACCATCATACTCCTACAATTTTTCATGATTTACTTACACTTACTCTTCTTTTGTGTCTCCTTGCACCAAGCACTTCTGCCTGATTTAGATTTATCATTTGCTCTGCTGTGGTATGGGAAGAAATAGCACGTGTTACAGATAATGACTGGCAAAGCCTTTAAAGCAGTACGGTGAATGAAATGGCTGTTTCAGCCTGAGTTTTCTTTAATATATCCATTAACTTAAGGCATCTAAAGCAAGAAGTGAACAATGTTACTGCTGATGGAATTGGCCTGTGGAGGAACCTCACTGAAGCTGGGAGAGGAAATTACTCTTCATGCTATTTCAGGTTTACGTCTTTCCTAAGAACAGGCTGATCGTTATCCCAGATAATGAAGACTGTTAATGTAATTAAGCGCTCTGTTGTGGTGTTTTACAAGGCAAACAAATAAGTTCCGAATTTAATAACCTGCAAGGTTAAGCGACATAGGGCAAAAGCAGGACTCTTCACTTGGATGTCAGTGCTCCACAGCAAGTAATTAGCTGGGATTTAAAAGTACAATTTCTAATGTAGGACACACAGAAGATTTTCAAATGTGAGATATGTATAAACTCCAAAAGGTCAGATCAATTTTAAGATTAAGACCAGGTGTAGGTTATCAATATGAAAAACAGGGTCCTTCTCTAACACTGAAACAGGAGGCCACGACCAAGTTGCCTTGCTCTTCTTCTTGGCCATTACAGAAGGGTAGGATTTCCAAATATGCCTAGACAATTAGTGAAGAAAACAGAAACCAAAAGAAAAGAACAAAAACATCCCTCCAGAGACTAGAAATTGCAAAGGAGACCACACTATTGGAACGTAATTTCCTTGCAAAGGAATTAGGCATTTGAGTAACAGTTTTCTTAGCAAACACCCATGTTTCTAGCAGGTTATTTATCTGGTTAAACCATATGCTGATTTATACTAGGTGTTAAGGCACAGTACAACCCAAAACTCACCGTAGCTTCAGCCTAAACACACACAGGTACTTTCCAGGTCCAGAACACAAACCTGGGGATGAGTACAATCCATATTTTATTCCTGAACATGCTGCTGGTTCTGATGAAGATTTAGACACTGCCTAAGGAGGCAGCACTGTTTCCCAGTCCCTGCCCCTCTGCTACAGGTTCTTGCTACTTCTCTTGCACCGGGACTTGCATTTGTCATAAAACCTGCAGAAAGCTAATACTACCCCATCAAAAGTAACAAGTTTTACACCAGTATAACTATCTGATCTGGCTCAGGGTCAGACAAGTACTGCCACCACTGTGACAGAAGAGCTGAGAGAGCTAAGAGCAATGGTGGCAGAATCCACAACCACAGACATAGCCATATCAGGTTTTTTAAGCTTCTGTGCTTCACAGGAAGGTGGTCAAAATCAGATACTCATAATGTTAAATAAAGGCAAAAAGTTTTAACTATGTGATGATCTGGTGGTTTTCTCATATACAGACATTTTAAGCTCACTTTTATAATTTGAAAAGTATATAAAATTTTAAAACTGAAGCTTATCTCATGTTCTTTGAAAACTCACTTGTCTGTGATGAGAATAACTACGTGACTCTTGCTGTCTACTTATTTTGCTAACCAGTGAATACATTTCCCAAGAAAACGGTAAAACAGAAATGTTTTCATTTCATACTGGGGAAAAAAACAACTTCAGATACACACATGTCATATGCTTAAAACTTGTTTGGACTGCTTGCACGGCTCACAATCTTTCTGTTATCACTACCTCCTCTGAATTAGAGGAGGAAGATAAATACAATACTGCAATATACAGCTTGATACCAAAGAAGATCACTCTGCTGTGACGTGCCTTGCACTTCAGCTCTAACACGACGACATGGTTATCTAAGGTTTGAGGAGACTGAACTGCCTGTAATATATTAACACACTTTTCATTTTGGAGATAGTGTCAGGAGCTGAAAAACAACTCCAAATCACTGTGCCGCTTTGGTTATTTCTCCTCTGATATCAGGTGTTTCCTCCCCTCTGATCCCCACACTAGATCTGCAGGAGCAGTAGCACACTTGCCCTCTGCAAACATGGCTACGTGAACGGGAACCAAGTGCCAGGGTTACGATCTAGTGAGAGAAGCCCACAAGGGCACTTTTTTGGCAGCTTCAAATATTAACTTTACAAAAGACAACCTTCACAAACTCCTATTTTTAATCTTTTCAAAGGAGCTTTGAGATCATTTTAAGAATCTCACTGCCTGTAAGACATTTGACATCCAGAAAGGAGAACAGTCTCTGGCTGCAGAAGTGCTTTTTCTTTCTTCCAAGCCTATATTTAGTGTCACTGCCACAGCATGGACAGAGAGAGATGCAGAGCTCAGGGTTTCATTTAGGCTTTTTTTTTTTTCTGTGACCCAGCTACAAGTCTGGTGCCTGGCTACAGCTTCAGCTTCCCCTGAAGCCTGTCAGGCTTTGGCTTGTGTGGCTGAACAGTTGAATTAGCAAAAGATACCTTCGCAAACCCACTTTTGCCAGAACACCTTTTTGTGTTTGCATTGAAGAGGCAAATATGTAGATAAAACTTTTGCCAACAATATCTTGGTCTATTGGAACAGACGTTACGAAGTGATAAAATAAACTACTATTTTCCCCAGTGTTTTAGCTCTTCAGTGCAAGAGATGAATTTGCTCCTCATGAATTTGCTCCAGGTGAATAAGTGTGATAAGAAAAGCAGTGATGTCTGTTTCAGGTTCTCTATAAGTCACGGGATGTGTAGAACTATAAAAATGTCGGGAAAAAGAAAGGTGGAAAACACATTTCTACAAGGATTAGAAGCATTCCTGGAAAGAAGAGGGGCAATTAACACACACGGAAAAACTCCTCAGTTAGGATGACATTACTTTTTTTTTTTTATTTTGTAACTAAAAGTGTCTTTACACAGAGCATTAAAAAAGGAAAACTGGGAAAGATGAAAACACACATGGAGTTGTTCCCTCCCACTTAGCACGCTTGTTAATCCCACAGGTCTTGCTGAAGTGAAAAGACATATACAAGAAAGCAAAAGTGATACAGAGTGCACGCACTTCATTACAAACCAGTACTAGACATTTCTTTTAGTTGCAGAAAAGTTCCCTAATCCTTGGCGAGCTTCAGAAACCCTTCCTGTAAGGTCAAGTTCAGGACAAAGTTAGTGCCTTAATAAAAGAGGGAATATGGCATCTCTAATGATTGCTTCTGGCTGTTTTTCTCCTTACCTACAAGAACGGCACAGTGAGTTTTGTTTTCTTAAAGTGATGCAGAGCTCTTAGCTTTTTCTGCAGACTGACCCTCAGTGTCCACCACAGGGACCTGATGGTAGACCTTAAGATGGTGGATGTTTCATGCTGAAGACCACAAATTTAGGGCTGTCTTCACAAGCAAGTTCAGTGAAGGTGGAAGAACCCTGTTAGCATGCAATTACTTAGTACCTTAGATAACCTATTATTTATTTTAATGTTACCCACCTGAGGAAGGCTCCACTAATGAATCTATTTTTGTAGTACTGTAAAGGTTGAAGTTTAGCTCTAAGTTTAGAGCAGAGACACATAAAAAATGCCAAACCAGGAAATAGCTTAATGAAAGCAGAGAGTAATCACAGCAAATTACCATGAAATTTCTATGGGATTACATTTTGCATTCCCCAAACAAGCAGAGAAATTCATCTCGCTTAGCATCATTCCGTTTTACTGAGAATGCACTGTGAGGATATGCTATGTAAGTGACATAATGCAATACCATAAATACCGTCTTAAAAGCTACACTCTTAAGAAGGCTTTCAAAACGCAGTTCAGATTTCTTCCCACTGCAGTCCATGGAGAAATAACAAAATATGTCATAAAATATCACAGAGAAAAAAATTAATGGTAAAATCAGGAGGAATACAAGGCAGATGTTTTATTTTGTGACAACTAATAATGAAGTCCCTTTTTAAACTCCAATGTTTACAAAAAACAGCAGTGGATGTGGTAAGGAAGTTCACCCCAGGAGAAGAAAGCTGGTATTCCTAGTGTGCTTCAAAAAATCACTGCAGAATTTAACCTCTCCCTACCGGTAAACCCCGGTTTTGCACGAGGACCACCATCTAGGAAATACCCTGTGGTCAGCATCTCACCTAGCTGCCTTGAACACCTCCTCTGAAACAGTATACATAGAGTTTGCATATATATAGTACGTATACCTTCCTCTCCCACCCTGCAGATTATCTTTGTTTCACCCAGGCCTTACAGTCCATAGTTCAGTAATAAAATAAAAGGAATTTCACATTGCTTTTTTACCATACGTAGTGATTTCCTCTAATTGCAAACATAAGAAGAAGTTGGGAACTTTTGACCTCACCCCACTATCATCGCACAGTTTAGTGCAAAAAACATGTTGACTTTTGGGTAACAATGTCACTGCAAATCCCTCAAGGCTAATTCTTGATGACAGCCACTGTAAATACACTGGAACATGCACAGAGCCACAGTGTGTCCTACTCAAGGCAATGCAAATTCAGCAGGACCTTGAACTGGTCCACAATGAATAACATGAAATAAGATCTCAATAAGGAAAAAAAAAAGAGAAGAAACAAGTATGTGAACAGGATACAGTGTATTAACTGTGAGGAGAGGAAATTCATAAATCAAAAGCGTGCCATGTGACTACTTAAAATGGCCTGTGAATATTTCATATATAAGCTCTATATGATCTGCTATAAAGTAGTTACCCTTCCAAAAGAGAGGATTTGCAACAGAGAAAGCCTCTTATAATCAGCTTTTCTTAAGTTTATAGAAAGGGATACAAAACGGAAAACAAGATTAAAGAAGTTGCAGCTGTACAGTTTAGTACTGCCAAATTTTACTTACCCATGCTTTGGTGTTTTAACCCCAAATAATTCTTCCAAATTTTTACATTTTCTACAGCACTAAGCCACAGAGTTGTGATGTCCTCCCCACTCTGCAAGCTTGGAGACAGGGACAGGAAAACACGCAAGATCTGCCATAAATGTTTTGCAGTCTTTGCCTTGCGACAAATGGTGTGGACTGACCCGTGTTTTGTTAAAAGTTAATAGTGTGCCTTCTTAAAGGACACTAAGATAAAAATATTTTCCATATTCCCAAATATTTCCATATTTTCCAGCCTCTACTGGATACATAGGTTGAAAGAGCAATGTGTACATAGTGGCCATTTTCCCACGCACCCAGGGGGAGAGGCAGAGATGATCTATTTTCCAGGCACAGTCCTAACGCTGTTACTGTAGCTAATCCACACTTATCACCTGGTACAATGTCTAAAAGCAATTCTGAGACTACTGATTTAAAACCAGATCATCTCATACTGATACCATCCCTGTGTGCTCATGGGTTGGCTTTCTACCCATCAACAGATCCCAAACTACTTCTGAACTAAACACAAGGTTTCCTATCTGGTGTAAAATATTTTGAGATTCAAACTGTGCAAGACATGGGGTAAGAGTTGCAATTGCAAGTTTGGCCTTCTACAAAGTTCAGCTCAAATGCAGGGTTACAATTAAAGAACAAGGTTCCAGGCGCAGCAGGGTCACCACCCTGAGCTCCACACCATGCCCAGCTCCTGCAGTCAGGCACAGCGAAGGGATGAACTATGGGCAAAACAACGAGTTACTTCCCAGGCTGGGAGTAGGAAGGTGACACCTCATATATGTGAACAGGAGACATAACAGCACAGGAGCTCAAGGCTGGTGTCAGTTTTTGTGACTCGCATCCTATGGCTGAACTTGACAGATCACGAAACTTTTGATCTCCCAGGAAAGTCTTTGCTAATTGGTGTAGAGAAGTGAAATCTCAGGGGACCTTGTAGTTTGCTGGGTTTTTTTTTTAAAAAAAAGCATAAAAATTGGCACATGAAGAAAAGAAAGGCCCTCACGGAAAGCTAAATCAAACCACAGGACCTCATTTAGTCTGTTCACTTCTGACAAGGCTGAACTCGGGAACAAAGAGCAAGCAAGAAAGAGAAAGCTTATAAAGGAAAATAAGAATTTTTCAATACCTTTTCTGCAAGCCAGCCTAGATGTCTAATCTCTCGGCTTCCAGCAATCCCTGTTTTACCCAGCTGGTCTCTGACCTCTGCAATCACCCTGGGGATGAGTTCATTGACATTGGAGTGGATGGCATGGAACCAGGCCTGGGCTGTAGCTGAATCCTTACTCCTGAGCACCACGGTGTGCTTGGCATCAGGTGAATGAACTTCAATAAGTCTAGAAAAATGGAGGGAAAAAACATTATGTTCACTCAGATACCATGAGGCAGCTAAACTCACTTAGTGTTAGCAATGAGTTAAAAAGGATACTAATAGCAAGACATAGCACTAAAAACTTACCTTTACAACACTTGAATAGGGTAGGATTATCTTAACAGCAGTCAGGTCTGTACTGGCATTATGTTAAAGTCTTTGAGATGGGAATTTGCCAGTGCTGATGCAACCCTCCTTCTAGCACATTAACAGAAGCTTCAAACATAAATCCAAGAAGAGCATTTGCCAATTAACACTCACCAACACAGCAACCACCCAGAACTGCACAGGAGATGACTGCAAAGAAGCCAGGGACAAGCTGCTGCCTTCTTTAGATGGATACAATGGCACACCCAGAGCTTCTCAGTGGGCTTATTCCAAGCGTACAGAGTTAAATGAAAACCATTCTCATCCCAAATGGAGGCGTTTTCTTAGGACTGCACTGTGGTTTCACTGACACCATTAAGCATCAACCAGAACCACAATGTAACTGGCCTTGCCTTCTTCAGATGTTACCAATAACCTCAATGCTTCATTTAGATCATGCTAACAAGCAGCAGCAAGAAAGTGCTAACCTCAATTGCATGATTGCTGCTAGTAGGCATCTTTTACAGCTTTCCAAACTCCTGTATAGAGATGGATTTTTTTCCAAAAAAAACAGGCTTACTAGGCCATTCCGTGGGCTTTCGTCCCACCACCGTGGTTTGAAAAGCACAGACAAACACAGCTTTCAGGAAAATTAATCCTGTCCATCATTGTTACGGGACCTGTGCCAACACCTTTGCTAACAACCACAACAAAAATTCTTTGAGAGGCAGCTGCAGATTTTTCAGCTCTGTTCTCAGTGAAGTTACTAGTTATTAGTGGGCCTTTATCTGTTCTTTATAGCTCTGTGGGCTACTTTTATTTGAACATTCGTTAAATAACCCACCAAATAATAGTCTGGTTTATCTTCATGTAGTGATTACAAAACCAAGCCCCAGTCATTCAACTCTGTATCATTTTTGTGCAGTGATCACCCCTGAACATTACTCACACAAATTCGACCTGGGATCTGAGCCTAAGCATGTACTTCTGTCCTGTGTATTGCTGCCCAATCTCTGGGACACACAATGACTCCTTTCTGTAGCAGAAAAGTAATTAGTTGAGTGGAATTTATTCAGGTTGTAGTTCAAGACAGTGCTGTAACGCAAATATTTGTTATGCAATTACAAAATCCTGCAATTTGGAGCTTAACTACCAATTGAGAGGTTTTAAGTAATTGGTTAAACCAAAGCAGAATCCAGAACAGAGAGCTACTTGATTTGTGGAGCTCTCTGGGGCTGGGAGAGCAAGGACCTCTGGTCTCATATTTGTCCATTTTGGGAAGGGGAGGTCTCCACGTAGCCACTGCTCTAAAGATAGAAAAGGTCACCATTTTCCAAACTCAGCAGCTAAACTGTTCAGGGTCCTAAATCACTGTTTGGATAGCTTAAAAAGTGGGTTGATTTTTCAGAAAGCACTGAGCCAACACAGTAACGCACATTTCCTCAATAAAGCTCCTGGAGCTCAGCACTGTCTGAAAATAAAGGCTCTTATTTAGCTGCTCCAGGATGCATCAAGGATTCAACCTCAAGTACTGAAAGGAAAATTCCTTGTCAGATGATGCAGATCTTGTGAATAAGAAAAGCCATCTCCCCAACAGTTACAATTTAGCCATTTGTGTCCAATGATCATCACGATCACGCACATTCGCATTCCCACTGCATCCATTATTGATGTGACCCCACCTTGAGTACTGTATGCAATTCTGGGCTCCACAATTTAAGAAGGATGCGAAGGTCCTTTAATATGTCCAGAGGATGGCAACAAGGCTGGTGAAAGAGCTGGAAGGTCCCATGAGGAGCAGCTAACATCTTTGGGTTCATCTGCTTTGGAGAAAAGGAGGCTGAGGGGTGACCCCCATTGCTCTTTAGAGCTTCCTGAGGAGCAGAAGCAGAGACAGAGGCGCTGAGCTCTTCTCCTTGGTATCCAGTGATAAGATGTGTGGAAATGGCCCAAAGCTGTGCCAAGCAAGGTTTAGACCGGACATCAGGAAGCATTTCTGTATTGAGAGGGTGGTCAAACACTGGAACAGGCTTCCTAGAGAGGTGGTCAATGCCCCAAGTGTGTCAGTGTCTAAGAAGTATTGACAACGTCCTTAACAACATGCTTGCAGTTGGACTAGACGGTTGTTTTAAGTCCCTTTCATCTGAAATACTCTGTTCTGTTCTAGCTACTACAGCCTGATCTTGCTTTCCACAAGAAACACTGCTCTCCCACTGCCTTATGAACTTGAGTTTGAACTCGTTCTTGTAGGCAGCTATGTATGGAAACAAACTACGTAAACTTAGATTTTCAAAGTTCATTGTGGTAATCAGTGAAAAATTGCTTATTAGCTACAGATCACTTTTTGGCAGAAATTCTCACAGCATTTCACAAATGAGGCCAGTGACAGCATTGCCATTTTACCACCAAAAAAGTGGAAAGGTGCATAACCCAGACAAGGCAGAGAAAAAGCCAGAAGCAGCACTCAGGATTTTATGCACACTGCTTCTCATTTTAACACTTCTTCTAAAGACAAAAATTATTTGGACAGCACAGTAGTATTGTGCTGGTTTTGAAAAATGTTAATGCACTGTATGGACTGTGTGAAACAATGCTCTTTACAAAGCCTGTGGTTTCTGTAAGGGAACTCCCACCTCCAAAGTTACTGCTAATCGTGTGGTAAACAAAGCACTGAACAAGGACTACAAAGGCACAGAAGAATGTGCTGCTTTTTCAGTTGCAAAGGAACAGCAGCAAACTTGTGTCATTTCTTTTTAAGTTAGAGTTGTAGCAGGCTTTGGTTTGAAAATATATAGAACTGAAAGAGCTTCCAAATGGCAACTTGCTCCCCTTTTTTGGAAAACACTTAAATTCTTGCTGAAAGCAAGACAATTAACCTGCAAACAACTATTTCGCTGCTTGAGCCTTCATCAATTTTTTTCCCTTCATCGTGGCTATTTAAGTATTTGTACAAGACTTCTGTCCTCTAAAATAATGAACATTTATACAGCTCTTCACAATTCTGTTTGTGATGCTAAACTATGCATACTCTAATACATACAATTCTACTGTTATATCAATATATATGTTCTAGGATACATGCATGGATATATGCAATACACATGTACTGAGCCATGCTTGCAAAAATGCTCCTAAAATATCATACCTTAATGACTTGTAATGGTGCTATTTTGGGGACTGCTTGTCAGTCATGAAATTTGATGGTGATGTACCAACAACAGCAGAAAGTTTACCTCAAGTGACAGGAAGATTGGACAAAACATGTCACAGTTCTCAAAAAATGAGTTCAAAATGGGAATGAATGCTGCTTTGATAGGCCAAAACTGAACCTTATTATCCACTGCACTGGTTCAGCCTAAGGAATACATCTGCAAGCATCATTCTTGTGCAAGCTGCTAGGTAGGTTACCTTTTACATTCATACCTGAAGGACAGAAGTCTAAACCCGCAACTTCCTGAACTCTCCTATTCGCTATTTCATACAAGATGTGGCCACTGGACTTCAAGAAACTGCACTTTCAGATTTCTGTTGAAGATCCAGGACTCCCGTCTCCACAGTCACTTGAGATGGACATAATAACAGAAACTTTTAATCTTCCCAGAAACTCATGGGCTCTGACTGCAATCAGATGAGGAAAGCACTGTCCCCCTATAAACTCCTCCCTTTTCTGCCTTTCAGCCTATTCTGCTTTCATTCACCAGTCCATCTGGATGATGCTTTTTGTATAACAGCTGATTGATGGCATTTCCATATTTTCTGAAAAGCAAAATTACCAATGATCTTAGTAAACTCCAACACTAAAGAAATCAAATGTTTCCAGCAGTCCAGCCATTGTAGCTCTGATCTGTTCCTTGGCTAAACTGACCACTGCTCACTGACTTCTGTTTATCTGCAGTTCAGTGATAAAGTTCCCTTAATTTCCCAATGAACTGAAATATTCAGGGCAATGCCACAGCTGTGTTTATTCTCACACTCCACCACAGTTATGTAAATACTGCATATGGAGCTGTTTCTGATAAAGCCCATACCAACCCAATGGAATTATATGTTAGCTCTAGATCGCTGCCAAGATGCGCGGCATCTCTGCAGCTTGGCAATGCATATGAATGATACCACATTTTCTCAGAGATCATTTGGCAAACCTTATAATAAAAGAGTAATTTTCTCTCTCCTTCTCAAAGAGTCCCACTGAGCTGAAAAGTGTTTCCAGCATCCCGTTCTCCACCCACAGAACATGAGGGTGATGCAAAACCTTGCGGATCCAAATGCTGTAACCTTGAATGTACAATGCAAAACTCGCTCCCTCACTGCATCAACCAGAGCTTTTACTTTATAGAGGATCAGAGGAAGCTGAAAGCAAATGTTTGATAGACCACATTTGATAGTCTCCTTCTGTAGGAGTGTTTGTTATCCAAGAAATACATTTTTATCAAATCTCTTGAAAGCACTTCACACAGTAGCACAGAACCAGATCAGGCACTGACTTACAGTTTGTGCCTTTTCCTGGGACAGATTATGTATTCAGTGACCGATTAAAGTGTGGAGTAAATCCATTGAAGTTAATGATAAGCTGGAGACAGAGTTATTTGAGCCCATCAGACTACTTTGATTTTGCATTAGCATAGTCAAGAATAAAACACTCTGCCACTGATTCTACAAACTTAAAAAGGGGACAAGGGCCAAACTGCTCATTCCATTTTGTCCACCATTGTTTGCACATGAAACTGTGATTAAGTATTTTGTTGGTTTCTGAGTGTGCAAATATGGGAGGCTTTCCAGCATAAGGGGGGATTTAGAGGAACACAATCAGAGATGATATTTAAACAGTTGTAAGTTTTGTTATAAAATACAATAAAAAAACTGTTAAGATTCTTTTTCAATTCTACAAGCAGAGTTGGGAGATGAATCAAGAATAAGATATATTAAAATTAAGCAATGGAAACTTTAAGTCTGTAAGGAAAGTATTCCATAGAGAGACTGTTAGGCTTGCAATGAACTCCCCAGCATAGAGGGAAGAAGAATCTTCATTTGATGTACCTAAATGGAGGTGAAAGCAATTTTACCAAGCAAGTGCTATTTGGTAATCAAGTGGAATTTTTCTATGTGAAAGTCTCTCAGTCCCCTCGCTGTCACAAGTGCACCCACTGTATTAACACTTACTTGCTGACTTACAGTGGTAAAAAAAATGTAGATAACTTGGGAGCTGGACTATACTAATGTCCAACCAGAGGGTGCATATATCACTAATTAGCTGTCATGGTTGATTTAATTTCTATTTGCCACCTGGGCTTTAATAAAAGGGATATCAGCGGAATTGCACCACATGCAACTAAGGAAAGGCTCTGGTTCTGCAACAGACTTGCTCACATCCCTGGGTGCTGATGCTGACCAGTCTGCAGAGGACATAATACCCTGCCTTCTCTACCCAGAACAACAACAAAAAAAAATCATTTAATTTTAAATGCCTATGGATGTTAAGCAGCAGACCTCTTCCCCTGCATTGCCCCAAAGACCTCTTACCTTTTTCTTACTTGTATTTTTTTTATATTCCAATTGTAACAGTGTTGAATATTGGTAAAGTGGGAATACACAGCCTTCTCCACAGTAGTAGATTCAGCACCAAACAATGGCAAAAGTGCTGTTTCAAGGAGCAGTGCGGTCATTTATTTGGGAATAAAAGAAATAAATTATTTAAGAGACACAGTAGGAATTTGATATAACCTTTAAAAGATGCTGCCTGCAACTTTGAGACCAGAAAATGTTGTGATTGGTGTGGTCAATACGTTGACCACAGCTCCCTGGAATAACTTTCACAGCAGGAGGGAAAGTGTACTAATGCTAGGAAAAAAGAAATTTTTCCAGTCACAAAAGCTGCACCTCCAGCAAAGCCATCTCAAAGCACCTTCTGCAGCTGGAGCTGCATTTGGGTTAAGAGCACCTGACTGTAGCAGGTAATAGTGGCAAATGACCTCTTCAGATTGAGATGAGGCTGGAGTCTCAAGCTGCTGCATAAGATGTCATGGACTTGGAGAAGCACTAGATGTTACCTGAGAAAAAACATCACTGCCATTGTTGCTGGTAGGCAGTGCTGTAGTAGGACCCAGGGAAAAGAAAGGGACACAAACCATGAGCATGGACAAAAACTAATAGGAAACTGGGACAAATGAGCAAGACTGCTGACCGAACAGTCTTGCAGATGAACCCCCATGACAGGAAGTCTCACTGGAAGAGACAAACAGCAGGTCCACCTGATCTAGCAGTATCTGTCTAAATATCTCATTATTTTATGTGCCAGTTTTTTGGCTTACACAATCAAAAATTCCCAGGGATCACCAATTAGTTGCCAAGTGAAGCAAAACAGAAGCCAGACTGTTCAACAACCGTGACGACAAAGCCACAAATCCCCTCTGGATCAATTATTGGTCTCTTAGAACTGGGAAGAGAGCATCACCTGAAAGCCAGTCTCCCAGAGGTGCTGCTGGCCTCTTCGGGGATGGCAGGCATGGATCACCTCCTGGTACTTTCACTACTGGCAGTAAACTCATCTTCCCATTTAATAGACTCACAGGTCAATGCAAAAGCTGTACGTAAGTGATGAGAAGAAATAACAATTTCAGCATTCACTCTCCCTGACTTCTACTACAGGAAAACAGGAATTTCCATCTGCAGAAATGCATGTGAAAGCTAAAAGTGACAACAGTCAATACAATGTCTGTGCATACAACTGAAGTCCAGGCTCAGCACCTACCAACACTGAGCTGGGGCACCTCCGCTGGCAGCCCATCACCCGAGGCTCCCACTGTGGCTGTAATTTGCTGCAACATCAGTAACTACAGAAGGTGCAGGAGAGAGAAGCTTTCCAACTTGCAGAGCTGCTGATAAGGGAGGGAAAGCCCAGCACCGAGCCCAGAACAACAGCCAGGCAGAAAAAAGGGTCTTGAGGTTGTCACTGGCTACAAGCAGGGACACAAAAACAAGGAGCATAGCAGGAAACTGAAACCCTTACCTATCAACTTCCTTTGTCTGGTAGACATCCAGGGTGTTAAAATTGCTCTCCAACACTATTTAGAGGCAGCTTGGATGTCAACGCTTACATACCTTTACATACAGACACATACAAACCAGGATTAACTGTTTGTCGTCCTCTGTCCTGTCCTGCAGCATTCACACCACTCTTTCTTTCCCTTTAATCTGTGGCAAATTTCTTGGACATTTGTTTTCCTCCATCTCTGCAGTGCTCTGAATTTTCTCTTTTTTTGCAAAAATGTTCACTAAGTAAATTTTGCTGCAGTCTTCACTCTCTTGGTTCATTGCTTCACTCTGTTGGTTGGTTTCTTTAGCATATTTTCTTAATTTGTTCTCCTCTCATCCCTCCATGCATTTCTCAAGGCAGTTTCTTCTTCTTGTCCCCCATCTCCTGATTAATTTCCAGTTACTTTGCTCTTATTTCTGTTCCTCAGCTCAACCACAGTATCACAGTATCACAGTATGACAAGGTTGGAAAGGACCTCTGAGATCTTCAAGTCCAACCTATAACCCAACACTAACACCAACCATCATCTAAACCATGGCACTCAGTGCCACATCCAATCTCCCCTTAAACACCTCCAGGGTCGGCGACTCCACCACCTCCCTGGGCAACGCATTCCAATGGCCAATCACCCTTTCAGTAAAGAACTTCTTCCTCACATCAAGCCTAAACTTTCCTTGACGTAGCTTGAGTCCATGCCCTCTAGTTCTGTCACTGGTCACCTGAGAGAAGAGACCAACCCCTGACCAACTACAACCTCCTTTCAGGTAGCTGTAGAGAGCAATGAGGTCTCCCCTGAGCCTCCTCTTCTTTAGACTAAACAGCCCCAACTCCCTCAGTCGCTCCTCATAGGGCTTATGCTCCAGCCCCTTTACCATCTTCGTTGCCCTCCTCTGAACACATTCCAGTATCCTGACATCTTTCCCAAACTGGGGGGCCCAGAACTGTACACAGTATTCCAGATGAGGTCTGACTAGTGCCGAGTACAGGGGGACGATAACTTCTCTGGTTCTGCTCACCACACTATTCCTGATGCAGGCCAGAATGCCATTGGCCTTCTTGGCCACCTGGGCACACTGCTGGCTCATGTTGAGCTTCCTGTCAACCAGCACTCCCAGGTCCCTTTCTGCCTCACTACTCTCCAGCCACTCTGTCCCCAGTCTGTAGCTCTGCATGGGATTGTTGTGTCCAAAATGAAGTACCCGACATTTGGACTTATTAAACATCATCCCATTGGAATCGGCCCATCTCTCCAATCTGTCCAGGTCCCTCTGCAGGGCCATCCTACCCTCTAACAGATCAACCCTTCTTCCCAGTTTGGTATCATCAGCAAACTTGCTGATGATGGACTCAATCCCCTCATCCAGATCATCTATAAAGATATTAAACAGGACCGGACCCAACACCGATCCCTGGGGGACACCACTGGTGACCGGCCGCCAACTGGATGAGACACCGTTCACCACCACTCTCTGGGCTCGGCCATCCAGCCAATTCCTAACCCAGCACAGAGTGCTCCCGTCTAAGCCACGGGCTGCCAGCTTCCCTAGGAGTCTACTGTGGGGGACAGTGTCAAAGGCCTTGCTAAAGTCCAGGTATACCACATCCACAGCCTTCCTCTCATCCACCAGGCGAGTCACATGGTCATAAAAGGAGATCAGGTTGGTCAGGCAGGACCTGCCCCTCCTAAACCCATGCTGGCTGGGCCTGATCTCTTGACCGTTCTGCAGGTGCCGCATGATTTCACCCAGGATTATCTGCTCCATGATTTTACCTGGGACCGAGGTCAGGCTGACAGGTCTGTAATTACCTGGATCATCCTTACGGCCCTTCTTGTGGATGGGCGTCACATTGGCCAACTTCCAGTCTTCCGGGACCTCTCCAGTGAGCCAGGACTGCTGAAAGATGATGGAGAGCGGCTTAGCAAGCTCATCCGCCAGCTCTCTCAACACCCTAGGATGGATCCCATCCGGCCCCATAGACTTATGAGGGTCCAAGTGGCTCAGCAGGTCTCTAACTTCCTCCTCATGGATTGCAGGAGGGCCAACCCTGCCCCCATCAACCACTTCAGAGGGCCAACTGTCAAGCACGCTGACATCCTTACTGTTGAAAACTGAGGCAAAGAAGGCATTAAGTACCTCGGCCTTCTCTGCATCAGTGGTTACTATATTTCCCTCCACATCCAACAAGGAGTGGAGGTCGCTGCTGCCCTTCTTTCTACCATTGATATATTTATAAAAACTCTTCTTATTATCCTTAACAGAAGTGGCCAATTTGAGCTCGAACTGGGCTTTTGCTTCCCTGATTTTCCTCCTACACGACTTAACAACATCTTTGAGCATGACGTGGCTTACGTCCCCTTCTTTCCAACGACGATACATCCTCTTTTTGTTACTTAGTTCCTTCAGAAGCTCCCTACTCATCCAGGCCGGCCGTCTGCCCCTACGACTCTTCTTACAACACATGGGGACAGCCCGCTCCTGCGCCTTCAAGATTTCATTCTTGAAGTGTATCCAGCCTTCCTGGACCCCCTTGCCACTAAGAGCTATTTCCCAGGGAACTTTCCTGAC
Source organism: Dromococcyx pavoninus (assembly GCA_033558185.1). Lineage (NCBI taxonomy): Eukaryota > Metazoa > Chordata > Aves > Cuculiformes > Neomorphidae > Dromococcyx > Dromococcyx pavoninus. The sequence goes on along the minus strand of JAUMJL010000081.1, from coordinate 944,917 downwards.
CAATTCCTTAAATAATTCAAAATCTGCCCGCCGAAAGTCCAGCATCGATGTTCTGTTCCTGGCTTTTCTTTTTACATTGTTTAGAGAGAACCTGATTATCTCATGATCACTACATCCCAGACAGCCTCTGACACCAACATCACCCACCAGCCCTTCTTTGTTTGTAAACAGCAGGTCAAGAAGAGCCTCACCCCTGGTGGGCTCACTCACCAGCTGCGACAGAAAGCAGTCCTCAATACACTCTAAGAACCTCCTGGACTGCCTCCTCTCGGCAGTGTTAAGTTCCCAGCAGATATCCGGGAGGTTAAAGTCACCTAAAAGAACAAGGGCAGCCGATCTAGAGGCAGCCTCCAGCTGCTTAAACAACAGAAGATCCACCTCCTCATCCTGGTCGGGCGGTCTGTAACATACTCCAATCAGGAGGTCAGACCTGACCGCCCCTCTGACCCTTACCCAGAGGCATTCAACCCTCCACAGTTGAAGCTGGTTGGAATAATAAAAATTCTTGACTTTTTCAAAAATCCCCTAAAAAGCAGTGGCTGAAAAAAAAACCCTACAAAATACAACACAACCCCCCACCAGCATATCTTCGTTTTCTCCATTATCTTTTTAAACATTGTCACAGAAAATAATATTTTGGTTAGAAGTTTATTAATCAAACCTCCAACTGAAAGCATTCTGCCAGCCTCAGTTACTGCCACCTCCACACCACATACATCCTTCCTTGCCACCCACTCAACATGACATAATTTTACTCCTGTCAGGTCATATTTGGTCTCCTTCACACACAGACACACACACACAAAATTTATTTATAGTCAGATATCCACAAGCATATGCAGACTTTTTTTTTTTTTTAAGTAAAACGTGAGGTAGCTTTCCCCATTCCCATTTGACTTGTGCTGGAGATGGGAGGGACACCAAGGAGCTTGCCTGTCTGTCCCTGAAGGACAGGGAAGGCAGAAAACCCCACAGCATTACATCAGGGGAAAAGATGCAACTTCTTTTTCAAGAAAATGAGATATGACTAATCCCAGATTCACCAGGACCTGCACAGATTGAAGGTCGTAGTCACAACATGCCATAACTATTCAGTTCTACACGTTTGGTATCTCAAACACTTCCACTGCACGTCCTGGCACATTCCCCCAGCAATTCACTTCTCAAACTGCTGCCCAGAGACTACAACAGGTCCTTAGGACATTAGAAAGCTACCTTAACATGATTTAACAGAAAAAAAAAAAATCTGACATAAATAAAAGTGAACATCCAAAATTCAACCTGGTTTGTCAAGGTTTTTGTAAATGAATATGCTTGAGGTTGCTCAACAGAAAATGGCCTTTGGGTTGTTTGGTAAGGTCTTTTTTCTTCCAAAAAGCTTAGGTGGTGATCTGACTCAAAAGAGACCAAAATGCTCCTCTCTACAGAAGGTACAGTCCTACAAAATTGTCTGATCTCAGTGGCCTCCCAAGAAGTCTGAGAAGAAACTGAAGTTAAGACTAAAGTTCATATTACCCAGGGCAAAACTGATCACCTCCTTGGCTGGTGAGGAGTTTCACAAATGGTGAAAAATAACTACTCCTAACAATGAAAAAAAACCCTAAACCTAAAATAAAAAAATTACCCTTTCTGTCCAGAAACTTCAGAGCTCCAGCTCCTACAGGGCTGGAAAAATGCTCCTTAGCCAGACAGATGCTTGCAGCTTCCAAAATGCCCAGTAATTGCAGGGCTGCCTGAAAACCAGGTGATGTAGGTAATAGTGGACTATCAGACAGCCCAGACTGAACCAATTATTAATTCTAGCAGTTAATGATTTGCCCAAAAAATTCTGCAATAAGAGAAGAAACACAAATTTCTCCCCTCTCCTACTCTCAGGGTATCAAAGGGGATGTCGTAAACACCTTTTTAGCTAGATAACCTAACTTTTCTCAGCTTGAAAAGAGAGAACGAACGGTAGATAAATCTCAAGTGCGCCTACTTGTTCATCCCTTCCAGTAAAGGGCAGATTCTGAGGGCAGATTAGCAGTTACAGTACTATAAATAAACAAGAACACAAAAAGAAACATCCAAATATACACAAAAGGAGCATCTGGATCCATAACAGTAAAATAATAGGGAGCTAAGGTTAAAACCCCACATTTGCCTCGATCTTAAATTCACTACGCTTTGTGGGCAAAGATGTAAAGGGCTTCACAGTGGTAAATCATCCTTCTACAACAGGCAACACATAATGCGACAGCCGAGCACAACAGTGAGGTTTAAGGGTGAGGGGAGAGTCAACCAGACTGTCACATTGATTATCCTCATTTTTGTTCTTTTTTTGGATTTGAATTACATCCTTTCAAGTTGCCTTACTTTAATGTTGGATTGTTGATTTCTTCTCTAGTTTAACAGGAATACAAACAGATAATAAACATAGCCCTCCAGGAAAAAAAAATAGTTACAAAAAGTCTTGATATAAATCAGGACTTTGACTCTAGCAGACTCAATGACTTCTTCAAAGGACTTATTGATATTCAAATAGCAAAACATGTCTGTTACCAATAATGATAATTAAGTGTTATACAACTTTCATCCAAGGACCTCAAGCTGTAGCTCACAACAACACTGCAAATTAAGTGCGGTCTCTCCTTTTCACAGAGATTTTGTCTACAGCCAGACAGCAGCTCAATAACTGCATGAGAAGCAAAGGACAAATTCCTTGGGGAAGTGTGGAGAACGATTTTTTATACTGGTAATGCGCCCATAGTATCTTTATGTTTGCTCTATCCCCCATGCACACATAAATCCTTTCTTTTGCCCACCTACAATACACATCAACAGATAAAGACCCAAGTTTCCTAAACAAGAGGCCAATCCTGCCAAATCTGTACTGCCCATAGGAACGGAATATTTTTACCTCCCCAGGAAGCCTTGCTGGCGTTCACCCAGGGCTGACACAGCTCCAGAGTACTGCAGCAGTGCCAGCATGGTGATGGAAATGGTCCACGACCTCTTTAATCCTGAGTCCAAGGCTTAGCCTGTGTGCAGCACACTCGTCCTTCTACCAGTAGCCAGTGTTGTTGCATGAGTCCAGTGTTATCAAACCACCTCTTAAGAGGCAAGAGGCAAAAAGCAAGACAGATGGGACCTATGCTCCACAAGAGCACCCTTAACTCATTCTCCATGCCACGGTCACTCTTCGCAGCACTGCCCAGCCCTCTGCAAGAATCAGACCAGGTATGTGACTTGTGGATTCACTCCCTCATCAGCAAGGAAAAAAAAAATAAGCTGCAGAGCTGCACACCCAAACCACGCTGCTCTTCAAGGAGAATCCAGTCTCTGCTTTGCATACTGGTGGCTGCTCATGCCTGGCAATATCAAAGTATGGTCCTGTTTACCAAACAGGAAATAGGCAGGATGGAGGCATGAGCCAGCCTAGGCTTTTATGAACAAGTTAATTAGACTCTTCTGCACTAATACTTGCCTCCCTGCCCCCTCGGTTGCCTTAAAATTATACAAACATGAGCTTGAAAAGGTGCAAGAGCTAAACAGAACAGGAGTAGAGTAGGGTAGAGTAGAGTAGGGTAAAGTAATTTCAGTTGGAGGGGACCTACAATGATCATCTAAATCCATCTGCTTGACCAGTTCAGGGCTCACCAAGTTAAAGCATGTTAATAAGGGCATTGTCCAAATGCCTCTTGAACGCTGACAGGCACAAGGCATGAACTGCCTCTCTAGGAAGCCACACATCTGAAAACCACTGGCTCCAAAAGCACCAAAGGACTCATGCTCTGAAGTAACAGGCTCACCAAACCATCTGAGGTAGGCACAGACCTAGGAATCTCTTAACAGGGGGTAGTCTTCAAGGAAAGGTAGAAAATGTCTGCATGGCCACCAGCTCTATTGGGAAACGCAAATGTGTGACTTCCCCTGTACCTGGTAAATCCTCATTTCACTCCAGCTTTCTAAGAACTAGACATGATTCAGTGCTAACAAGGAAGTAATTCCTCCTGGGTCCTTTAACATAGGTATCTTCTCATGCTGAACATCAAACCACAATGATGCTATGACATGGTCTCCAGTCTGCACTGGAGAAACATCTGCGCTGGAAAACTCACGCTTTCTATGTCCAAACTTGATTTTAGATCAAAATTAGCTCAGCTATAGTCCAAAAGAGACCTTTTATGGTCAGCATATGCTTTGGCAGCCTGCCAGCAGTGCTCTTCTAAAGCTATCCAGCAAAGTGACAGCATCAGTTATAAGATCTATGTGTGTCAGGTCACTGGGTTATGAAAACGAAGTGTCATAAGCATGGAAGGAGATGATTTGGGCTCTGCTGTGAAAAAGATCATGCTATTTTTGTGGAATCAGATTACTATTTTTGGATATATTCCAGTGGGAAAGGGTCACTGTATTCTAATAGCATTTCTACTGGGAAATACTAGTTCCAGTATTCAGATTTTTTTTAAATTCCTGAAATAGGTAAAAATGTTAATCAATGGAATGCTACTATTACACTGCAGCTAGCATGATGGTGAAGTACTGTGTGCTTGGATGGAAAATCCAACACTACACTGTGTTGGACTACAGTAAAAACCAGAAGTCACTCTTTCCACAGGAAATGACAGCAACACAAAACGAAAACCATGATAATAGGCACTATGACTCTCCCACACATTAATTCCTAGTAATACCTAAGAACACACACATTTGTAGTATGCCCCAAAAAAGTTAGCTCCATCCCTGAAGCATCATGAGCAGTGAGTGTTCACCCCTCTGAATCAGTCCTCCTGTCCTTCAAACAAAACTGAGGACCAGGAGAATCACAGAAGATGAGAACTACAATATATTCAAAAGAAGAAATGAAAAATGCTGAAAGAGTGAAGCTAATGATGCGCAAAGCGTCATTATATTGTGCTTATTCAAACAATGTGACCTGCTTGGATATTTTTAAAATACACTCTGTGGCAGACAGAATCACAAATTCTCAGGCTAGCGACAGCTGTCAAACCTCAACACCATAAACTATACTTATATATGTAAAAAAGTGGCGCATACCAACAATCATCTTGATTTAATCTTGAAAAAGACTGCTAAGGTAAGTGCTCTTTTACAATTGCACTTCTGCAGTGGTCACTTATCACTGACTATGGTGGTAACCACTCGGTGAGATGAAGAGCAGAAGCAAAGTAAAGCAATACTAAAGAACAAAGTGGGTGGGAGGGGAACCCTTGAAAGAAGGCCAGAAAAACAGAAAAAAGAGAGAAGGAAAAATACACAGATGCTGATAAAGCTTCTGGAGCGCAAGAGATTACACGGGAACCCATCTTTCCCAAATGCCCCTCTGTTCTCTCCTCTTCTCCTTATCCTTCTCTGCAAATGAAAATGTAACTTTTATTTATGCCCATACATGACTGCTGAGAATAAAACTCATTACACCCAGCTTCTGGGCAAGCCAGCACACTGAAGAAAAACAAAAAGGCCATTATTTGGATGGAAGAATCAGTCTGTATTGCTGACTTGACTGGGCCCTTTTTTATTAGCAGCTGTTAGAGCAGGGATCACAGAGTGTGCTGGTGTGGTACAGCTGTTCCACATATGTTACAAATAAGGGCTAGTAAAAGCTATTTTTAGCATTATGAAGAAAAAAAAAGAAGTCACAGAAATTACCCATTAATGCTTTGTAAGTGGAACTTTTCTCCTGTTCTTCACTTTAATGCCCAGAACTGAATGGACAAAACAGGCCATTCTTAAAATATTATTCATTAAAACAGAAAAGAAATTGCCATTTAGTGGAATCAAATTAAGCCAGCCTGGAAGATATAACCAATTAGAGTATACAGTGTCTTTTCCTTCAAAAGCAAACACTTAATCAGGACAAAACTAAACACCTGCAATTCTATTTTTAATAAAAATGTTAGATTACCAGACTAAAGTTTTTCTAGCACAACTCAAAAGCTGAAGCCAGCACCACGTGGCTCAGACACCACTACCCACCCTACCCAAACTGGTCCTTGATTGCCCCTTGCTGGTTTGCTGCGTGTGGCCAAGGCCCATTGCCAGGTCCTGCTCACCAACTGCAATGGTGAAAAAGCAAACAGCCACTCAAGCTGAAGTCAAAAACCCAGCCCCAGGCAAATCTCCCGCTCACCTGTTTTCGGGGTCTGACACCATCATGTTGCGCGTCACGTAGCACATCTTGAGTGGTATTGTTTTCTTGTCTCTGTGGACGGAGAGCGAAAGCTGCGAGAGGGGGTCAGCAGAGGTGCAACCCAAGCGAGGAGATTCGGGGGGAGGTGTCTCCCACCCAATTTCTGAAACAGGAGAGCCTTTCTTCACATAGGGGGTTGCTTCTCTCATATATTTCACTATGGGGGAAAAAAAAGAAATAGGAAAGTAATAAATAAATGGATATTGAGTAGTTGCATTCCATGCAAGTTCTTTGAACCATTACCAACCCTCAGTGCTGTTTATTATTCTACTTCAGCATCACAGCATTGGAAGTTGAGAAAATACAGAAGATGGAGATCTGATTGCAGCCCATCTCAGTACGGTGCGATGAATAAAACATGGGAAATTAACAGAACGGGTGAAATAAGAACATAAGACCAAAAGAGTCATCTAACCTCTACTCAAGAGGCTGCAAGACCAGATGCAGCAACTCCTATGTACAGGAGCCGTGAGCTGGCTGAGGTATAGGGAAATTTTAAAGACCAAGTGACAGTGAATCTATTATTCCCCTATCTAAAATGCTCCAGTGATACTCCCAGTGCTGCAAACTCACATCTTGCTCTGGTTCATGTTTGTCAGTGTCCCCTGCCACTGATTTTGACAGCTATTTCTGCTTACTGCGAAGTAGTTTTAGCTGATTTACTTGTACATATATATATATGGAGTAAACAAAAAACAATTCACCTCTTAGCTTTCTCTAGGGGAAAAATTGAGTTCAAGCCTTTTGTGAGAGTGGAGGTGTCAGATTAGATCTCTTCTCAGTCTCTTCCAACTCTTTTTTCCGGTATGGAAAAATGAATGTAGGATTTGCAAAAGATCTTTATGTAGGCAAAGATCAATATCTCCTTTATGTTCACACCTCATATTCCCTTCCTTAAGCAGGCAATTATCCCAACATTTTCTCTTAATTCTTTTGGCAGTTCAAGATCACTTTTGCTTTCGATGCATTTGGCAAATCTGCCAGCCACAGTCTCCCTCACAAACCTGATGGAGCTCAACCAAGAAAAGACATCATATTTAAGCACCCTGGTTAAACACATGCATGTCCAATGCAAACAGCTGTGGCTGCCTAATGAACTGCTGCCACTTGATTGTACAAGTGACTTGAACAGCAACAAGACAAACTGAAAGGGCAGGAGCACCGTGAACTTATTTGAGCAAGTCACTAGAACACTGCGAGAGACAATTTCAAGGAAACAGTGCATATCATCGTGTCAGCTTGGCTGAAGAGGCTGGGAATGACTGAATAACAAAAAGATGGATAAATTACAAAAGGGCATTGTGGTGAAGGAGGTTAAATCAGGGAAAGCAGACTGAAGTTTCTAAGTTCAAACTAAAAGCAAGGGAAATATTCACAAGGGTGGAGAAGAACAACGGTGTTTCTGTCAAAACCACAGACAAGGTGGATAATTTTAGCACTATTTTCAAGGCACTTCAGAACAGAACACCAGGAGAGATACTTGTGCAAAACTATACTCCAGGCTCTAGGAGCATTTATTGCCGTCTTTCTTCTAAAACACCTTGGTGCACTTCTTGACATTGCTCTCTCCCTCCTTTTAAAAAAATCTTTTAACCAGTATTACGCTCAGTAATAAGAGCTTCCGTGTTTAGATATTTTACAAGATATTCCTCTGTGAGAAAGATCATTTGTGATTTATCAGAAATGCTGTACTACCCAACGCTACTCTTTTGATTTCTTTGCCCTAAACCATTTTGAGTAATTTTTGTAATTCACTTCTTCCATGCTCAGGGGAGGGCCAACATGAAATTCTACCAGGCTTCCAGAAACTATTTAAGGCAAAGGGTGTTGAGATTGATTTTTAAATCTTTTTGTAGACACCTACCTGTAGCTCATTATCTAAAAACCTGTGTCATCTAACTTTCAAAACCAGTGCTCATCTTAAGGCACTCCATTATACCTGATTTTCAAAGGCGTTGAAAATTAGCAGTTTTAACCAGTGCTATAGAGATATTGGTTTTAGCAGTCAGTAACTCCGCTTGGATGCACTCATAGCCTTTGCAGAGAGACTGAAAACATACAGATGTGGTTATCTATTCCTATTTTATGGAACGAATATGACTTTGTCATTCATTTAGATGGGAGGAACAGCCAAAGCTGTTAAAATCATATTTGACTGCAAACAAAATTTTGTTCCCTTTAAAATTAGAGATTATCAATTAATCTGTTGAAAAAAGTAATCCAGTCACCTTTTGAACTCTGTTACAGTGACATGCCAGCAAATGTGACGCTACATAAAGGTCTAGGTCTCAATAGTGTAGCTATTCATCTGTGCTATTTTCATCCTTTTTAAGCTGCAGCTATATGCACTCGACCTGAGCATCTTTCACTTAAAGAGAGAGGGGTACGGGTAGGAAGGAAGCTGAAGTGAAAAATTTGACCCTAAACCTAAGCAGAAACACAAAATGTAAATTTAATTCTCCAGTGATTGGGATAGAAAAAAAGCCATCCCTTCCATGTGCCAAGAAACCGTGCTTCCATGTGTCACACCGGTGAATTCATGGCAGGCAGCTACACTGTTTCAGAAAATCCCGTGAAAGAGGAAGCAGGAGGACAGAGCACAAACGCAACCCTTTTTTTCCACAAATTGAGCCTCAAACACAGCAAAAGCCAAGAAAACTACTTTGAGGAAAAATGTCCTATGAAAATTCCTGCCAACTTTGGAATTCCCAGTCATCTAGTTTCTACTAATTCTCAACAGGAGATGGTTGCTCAGCCCTAGCAACTTACATAAATAAAGACCCATTGGTAAACTTTGGAACACCATCTTCCTACAAGCTTCTACAAAGAATCAAAAAATACAGTGAATATAGCTTTTCAGTAAAAAAAAAGAGGGGAATTTAGTAGTTTTCTTCTAATTACTTCCTATTTCCTACTGAATACAAGCACAGTTCTCTAGATTTAATCACCAGATTCTGCTGGAATTTACAAACCAGACTTTATGGCTCTCGCATATTCAAACGTGTTTCATCCTATACAAGCCTCCAAATGGATACATATAAATGCACAGTGGAACAGGTGGCAGAACTTGATCCATTTATATAATTTTTTTGTATTACTCAAATTTCAGAGCCACTGCTTTCCATTTGCCCCATCAACATCCATAATTACATGTCCATAAGCAAACTTAGCTGAAATAAGGCACACATTGCACAGACGATTTATCAGCAATTACTTTCTATTTACTTCTAAACGCTGGATGCAAATACTGCAGAACACTGTTCTAAAACAATGCGCCAGTAATGCTGCTACACACAGAAATTTATGGTGACCCCACACAGGTCTACATTTTGCAAGAAATATATGGTGACCACACACACGTCTACATTTTGCAATTTGTCCATTACCCAGTTCTTAATCCACCTAGTAAAAAGCAGTTTGATACCAGTATGTATTATAGGAATATTTCTATTTCACTCTGTACTATCTGAGAATCTTGAATACAGCAATGTTAAGGTATTACTTAAGTCATACAATTCACTTCAATCATCAAGTTTTAAACCCATAAAATATATGATACAGACTATCAGACATTAAAGTAATAATATGGATAATATTCTGTTCTCAGACCATTACACTCAGGAGCTGATTTCCCTTTGGATACAGCAGCGGAAATCCAGGTACTAACTGAAAACCAAAACAGCTGTAGAGAATACTTTTTTACATATTGCCAACGAAACTACCTAATGGATTAAAATCCCCAAACATTTAATAAAATTAAATAAGGCATGCCATTGCATAAGAATTCTGGCTTTGCATATCTATTCTACAGGTATGTAATTTATCCCTTCATAATCGATAAAGATGTATATACATATACAAATATTAAATAACTATTCATATAAAAATGCTGCATTCTTTAAGATCACCAGAACAAACTCTGCAAACATAGAAACGTGGGCACTGAGTAAAAATTCTAATGGTTCTTTATTATAACTCAATTTATTCATAATTTGTAATTCCAGTCCAGAGTTTTCTGACATAGCATACATTTAATCCTATAGCTCAACCTCCTAGATCCTTATATTCAGTACTAATTAATGATCCATACCCTTTTGGTGCACCACTAATTAGAAACTTCGATCAAGCAATTAAAATTCCAATCTCCGGAGCGCCCCTCCCCACGAAGAGAAGAGGAAGGGAAGTGGTAATCAAACTAATTAATCCAGTGGTACACATTGAAATACTTGCAGTTATTTTTTGACCTGCAAGACAGGTACTGTAGCTTCCAAAAAGGCACTTCCAAAAAGGAACTGATGCCAAGTTCCAAGTCTCCACAATTAACCCTTTGTTACTGTTCACAGATGACTTTGGGTTTTTTGAGGGGGGGAAGAGGCAGGCTTTTAATGAGAGCAATACTACAGACCAATTTGGTCAGGTTCTTGGCCAGACACAGTTCTGAGAACTGCAACTCTTCGGACACATTCCAACTGTTTCCTAGGAGGGAAGAAAAAAAACACTGAAAAGAAGCCAGCACTCCTCAGCAGAGCTCTTTTGTTACTATAGGAATGAGGACAGGATGTGTAGGTTTACAATATGAAAGGAAAAGGAATAACATGCTCCAATATGCTCGAAGAAAGATAATCAAAGAATTCCCCTTTGCAGGGGAAAAGATTCGAGCCTGCACTTTTACGCATTTTTTCTTTCCTGATTAAGTACTCAGAGACAACTACCAAAGATAAGTAGAAAACATCACTCAGAAACTTCTTGAGGCTATTTTCAAAGGATGTGCTAATGTCACTGATACTTATAACCCTAAAAAGATAGGTTTTCCAAAGTTTTCCAAACATCTTCATCTGTTTTGGTTTCTGCCAGGGTGAAAGAAGGCCCATAGATGATGAGCTAGACAAGCCCTTCACTTGTACTTAAAGACGTTTTAAGACTTCATGTAGGGATCAACATTGGAGTCACTCAAGCGCACAAACTGAACATGATGAGATCAATTGTTTTTTTCAACTTACTCAGTATGAAGGGGCTGTTTGACTCATCTGTGCCGAACTGAGTACACCAGACCATCTACAAGGATATTGCCGGCAGCCTTGTATAGGAAAACTTGTCATGCAAAAATGATTCTTGGTTAGTCCTGCTAGCACAGAACTAAAGGACACCCATCCTGCACGTATGCAGTTCCCACCTGGAAAGGAGGAAACAAATGAAGACAGCACCACTACAAGTCCAAGCTAACAACTCAGAGCCCTCTAAGAGCTGCTGAAGTGATACTGTACCAAGGAAAAAACCCTGGACCATAGCAAAACCTCAAACTAATAACTGCAGGTATGTGGCCTTCAGAGGAGCAGAACACCCAAGCAAGTCAATCCTTCAGCACAGTTATGTTGTTTTGCTTGTTGAGACATTAAAATACAGATTTTGCAAACTAGCATTTTTGGTAAGGCACAAACTCAAATGCCCCAAATGGTTTCAAAGCCAGTTGTAACTGGAAGGAGAAATCTTGCCATAAAATTTAAAGCTATGCCAAGCAGTGCCAGCATAAATGCAGAGTATTTTACACTGCTGCCAATGAACTGAGATTAACAGACCTGGAGAAAAGTCTACTGTATTAAAATTAATTCACTACCACAATATCAGAGTTTGCCTGCTAGGTTTTACGTTAGAGATCAAACTTCCACTAAACTCAAGCAAATTGCATGCCCTATAGTGAAGACACATGTATAAAAGTCAGATGAAAATCTGTCCACCTGCTGATGCTGTCATCAAAACTAAGATTCAAATACTTGAAGAAAAGAGTTAATGAATCAGATCATCTATGAAACTGTGTTTTATGACCCTTTTCAACAGCTTTAATGTGTGCATAAACCAAAAACCAGTCAACGATCCTGGTTTTGAGTGTTTCTACTCCATTTCCTACAGCAACATCTGTTACTGCATTCAGACAAGTAACATCCGTTAACATCATCTGCTTTCCCCTCCACTGAAAGGGATTTGAAATAGTAAACCTCTTGATCTGCCAAGAGCATCAGATCTCCACCTCTGGGAGATGATACAAATTAGTTAAAATAAACACTTTGTGAAAATACAAATCCCCTTTATGCTTTGGGCATTTCTCACACTGTAGTGAGACTAAGTTGAATATACCATTTTCTGCTACTTCTATATGAATTCAGCTGAATCCAGTGTATGTTGCTTCATCTCTCAATCAGATGGGCTTGCATCTAAATTGTAAGGGGCTGTGTTTAATAAAAATGCTTTAAAAATACATTCAATATATGCAGTTCTTGTAGTTCTTATATGGAAGACATGAATGAGTGTTTTGAAAGAGTAACTTCAGAAAGATCCATGAGACAAACATGCTTTTAAGATAAAATTAACCCAAAGAGAGGGCATTAGAAATTGGTGACAAAAGGCTGCTGGTAAGCAACCAGGCTTCAAATTCAAGTTTTCAGTAGGCTACAAATAGGCTAGGTGAAAATGATCAACAATCGCATTTTAAAAAGATAAAAGTTACTTCACAGGGTTCCTTTAAATTAGCAGCTGCTTTTATCAAAAAGGTGCAGCAATGTCAAGCAGTACTGTAAGCACAATGACACGCTTGTACCCGAAAAATAAGGGCAGTTCCTCTTCAAAGCACCTTGCAGTCGGCAATTTTACCTCGTTAAGAAATTTCTTTGTCAACAAGTAAGAAGACTGGCAGTCCAGGCAGCAGATCAAGGGATCAATGTGTCCAAGCCAGGGAGAAAACAGGCTGTGCTCAGGAAGCCATGAAAGGATACGGGTCCGAAACCTCATGGTTTTGAAAACATAAATAGAGCCACATTGTGCTACCCATAGCAGGTCTCAAAAAACATAACTCATCACCAAAGTTGTCTTAGAAGTCAAGAAACTGTAGTAGGAAACTCAGAGGAGAGTCTTGGCAGAAGCAACAGCCAGCCCTTGCAGATGCTTTCTCCCTCCCACCTGCACCAGGGACCTTTCTTTTCTGCTCTAATTTCAGTACCTGTGGAGCTGGAGGTTATGGTCCCAGGTCACCCTATGCTTCTGTGCAACACCAAAAAATCTTCAGAGTTACTTTTCCTCAGTTTCTTTTCTTGAGACTTTGCTTATGATGTGAACTGATTCAGCCACTGATTGCCTAGGCCTGATGTTCCCTTTCACCATTTCCTCAGTGCAAATGTTTCTAGGGAGTGAAGACTTTGTGTCATCTTATGCAGCATATCAATTTTATCAACTGAAAAACCTAGTAAATATTAATTAATTTTCATTCCTCCACAAAACCACAGTTTTATATTCACACAGAGCAAGCACAAGGAAAACATATAGCCTCCAGTCTAATATAGACAGCCTGAAAGCTTCGCTTGCAATCAGCATTTCCCACCCTCTTCTCCCTGCTGTCACTTTGATCTGGTCATTGCTAATCATTCTTTCAGCTCCTTTATGAGTTACATTACCAGGTTCTAATAACAAAGTCCATGTTTGCAGCTAACAGCATGCGTGCTCAAGGAAACAGGACAAGTTTCAATGCTGGGGTGAGATCTTTGTGTTTCTGTTCAAGACAGCTTAATAGAAACTAAACCCACATGAACTTCTGTCATGCAGAATTTCAATGAAACTTTACACTGGGTCACTGGCTTTGTTCAGAGCTCTAAATACATAACGTTTGATGGCTCTTCAGCTGACGGAGTGAGCAAAAGCAATCACAGGTTGTTGGTAATCTGTTATAGAAAAATTGAAACTGCAAAATTAATGATAAACTACAATCAGACTCTTAAATTTGATGTTGCGCAGTACTTTCCATTATAATTTCTGTTACTCATACCTACTATACTGAATGTGTTACTATTTCCTTTGACTGATTTAGTTTATTTTAAGTTGAAAAGTTTCTGTTTCAATAAATTGCATGTATTCAGTTCTGGTTTTTGATGTGTCACTGACAATAAATTAATTCTAGTGGCAAGGTCACACAAGCTATTCATCTGTCTTCCAAAAGCTTTGTGAACTTCCCCAAAATAAATGCAGAGATATCTCTCTTCAGAATATGAAAAAAAAATCTAGCTTGTAAATACTCTGTAAGCCCCAGAAGTACAATGTTTGGTTAAAAAGGAGATGCTTTAGCTTGACACTGTCAGTATCTTGAAGAGCTTGTACTCAAAAGAAACACCACTCAGTGGTCCTTTATCTAATAAACTAAAAATTGAAAAAGACTACTGTCAAAACCTGCAAGCAGTAGCTATGTAACTTACTACATTTTTATTCAGAATGTGATACAGCTCATTTACAACATTGTTATCTGACATTATGAACTCAACAATTAGAACTATGCAAATCTTTCATAATGGAAGTAGAAAAACATCTGAAACTGGCAATTTGGGAACTGAACATGGAAATTAGCAGTCACATTTTGAGCAAAACCATTGTGGGACCTCTGACTCATTCATAGATAATCAAACTGGAGCTTTTCTTGTCTCCAAGGCAGAATCCTTCCCAAGTTTTAAAAAAAAGGAAAAAAGAAGAGCTTTTAGTCCCACAATATTAGGACCAGGCCATTATACTCCCTGTGATTCTACTCAAAGTACAACTGAAACACGTAGCTTCATGTAAAGCTGAGAAATGTAGCAAAACACATATTTCTTCAGGGGACTTGCAGAGCTTAGATTCCAAAGAACTACCTTTAAAATCTTTTCTCTAAATCTCTGGGATAAGGGGGTTCAGAATTTCTCGTGTGCAACTCATATTGTTGTTTCCCCCTCTCTGTTAGTGTTTATAGATCCTCTCCAATCACCCACATATGCTCAGGCGGAATTCAAGGTGTCTGGCATTGGCAGCATGCTATAATTTTTCTATTTACATGAGTAATCTCAAGTGTCAGAACACATATTTCAACCTCCAGTTATTATGTGAAAAATGCATACGGGCATTAGTGTTTTAGAGCATGCCGTTATTTCAGCCGTTGCACGAATCATTAAGTAGTACATGATACACTGAAAAAGGCACACATTGAGGGAAATATGCTGTGTAGGATTGTACTTGTTTTACAGATGGCTAAAGTGACAGAAGCAAGTTAAAATACCTTTCTCAAAGTCATGCAGTAAGTTAGTGACAGAGTTCTCAACACTCAGTTTCTACCCCTTCATGACTTTTCATTTTTAAGCTACCCAAAGGCATACCAGTGCAGTGAAAACCGGATTGACAATGCCTACAGTGTACTCCCCATGGGAGGACATTGGAGACGTTACAAGATGCCCAGGATTTGTTCTGAAGAAGAGGGCTATAATCACTTTCAAAGTTTCAAAGTTCATCATTTTCATTCTTCACTGGATGACACCAAGAGCTCTGAAAATGAACAGACTCAGGGCATGAATTCACCTACAAGCTTACCATATCTCCTGGGGTGGGTTATCCACAGAAAGGCACCAGATCACTATTCAAGTCCTTATTTTCAGGAATCCTTTAGTTTGCAACCCTACTACCAGGAGACCAATGGCTATATCCAGAACACTCAAGTGCCAGGGAGTATAAATACTTCTACCTATATGCATATAGGAATATAAATACAGGCAAACAGATAGATAAATAAAATGTGAACATTACTGAAATTCAACAAACTGGACTGAAAATTCCTGTTGAGTGCCCATGTGCCTGCCTACCTCTCTCTCCCTTTCTCATTTAAAAAGGGAATAACAGTTACGTAAATCTGGAGAAGCATTCAGTCAGTTCTACACTGCAAGCCCACAAGAATCACTTCTCCCCATCAAACACCACTATCTCCAACCTGCTGCACCACCAGAGTTCAATGCGAGAAGCACAAGAGCTTCTCTAATGAGACATTAGAAAATCTGTACAATAGTATTAAGACTTCTATATAACTAAGACAAACAAGGAAACAAAAATGCAAGGTCTCTAAATCATTGGGAATTGGGACGAGGTTTTTGATCGGAAGTGGGTATAACATAGTAACTAATTTTTATTTATTTCAGTGTGGCATATAATGATAGCTCAAGACCAGATTTGCCTGATTCTGAAGTCCAAGTACAGCCTCTTCTACACCTGAAAACGTTTGCAAGATGACCCAGAAGGCAAGTGGCAGACCTGGAATGAGGTTTGACTCGACACTTATCTCCTTGATGGTCTACAACTAGCAGAAAACCACCTGAAGCAGACTGCTTGCTGAGGCACCGGAAGGGAGAAAAGACCTCACAAGACACCATCCTTTGTATTTCAAGGGGTGGAGGAAACAGGACTGTATGTCCAGCAAGGGCGATGAAAAGAGAAGGACAATGAAACAGTAAGCCACATCCTTCTCATTCAATGCTTAAGCTTTCATTTGAATGAAGCCCTCTTCTCTAGGGGATTATGGTTTTCTCTAGGAATAAGCCACTAAAATCATAACAACAAACTACAACAACTAAAGAATAAGGCTGAAAGGTATTCAGAAAGCACCAGCACTTTCAGCACAGGAAATTCTCAGAACTGCAGCACCCAAAGAGGCCACAACTGAAACCCAGCTGTGCTGTCATAGGACCACAGCACCAAGTGCTGCTCTTTGCAGCTCAAACTCTCTTACAAAGATGATGGCTCTTCTATTCTCAGTCCTGAGGAGTTAAGTATCTTAAAAAATGCCAATGATCCGTCATGAAATATGGTCAACCCGGAACTACAGTGCATAATGCAATCTGGAGGTAAAAAGAAAGGCTTCCCCCCTCCCCCCCCCCCCCCCGCCCTGGTTTATTATTTTTAAATAGCATCATTTAAAACTATTCTGCAGACAGAATCTTAGAAATGAGTTAGTGAACACAAGAACAAGGGACGCAGTAAAAATCCTCATAAAAAATCCTGAATTCAAAAACTGATTTTTTCCATGAAATGGTATTTTTCAAAGCACCCCAGAAAACATTCTCTTTCAAATTTACTGCTTTCTCTACAAAGAAAATCATACTTTGAGTTGACATTTTGATTTAAAGTGTCTTTTTAAGATCAAACTCCTTTCTTCTAATAAATATTGTATGCAGTGTCCCCCAGCATCCATTTAGTCAGATGGAAAATTCATATAGTTACGATTCCATTAGGTTTCTTGCCGTGGACTGGGCATTTAATCAACAAGAGCAAAGAGCATCTAAATAGGGTTAGGCTTCAAATTCCTTCCAGTGAGAAGTTAAATCCCCATTAGCTTTGAGCCATAAGCCCCCATGGGTTTAGCATACAACTTAAAAAATAAAGCTGTGAAGGGTCAGGGCTCTTTACTGTAGTATAGAAAGCCTATTTCACAGATGACCCTGCAATAATAATGTAAATATAATCCTGTTTCAGTGGACACTTTATCCTTCTGGAAAACAAGCAATGTTTTCTGTCCCAGAAAAAAAATCACATTAATCTTCACTTTAAGGGCAAAGTAATTCCCTGCTTCACTCAGGCCTATTACAGAGAATTACTGAAACTCGCTGGGCACCACTTCAACGCTGGGGCCAGCATGGTCACCCCACCTTCTCCTTAGGACAAGACAAACACAGGTTTCTCTCAGTAGCAGCTGAAAAGCAACCACAGCTGACTTGATTCAGCACATCAAAACACATTTCCTCAGGGCACCAAATGACAGTTTTGACTGTTCCAGGCTAGGTCAATCCCAGGTTAAAATAGTACAACCTATTGTTTTCCAGAGTCTGCAAACTGCCTGCCAAATACTTTTTGGTCAACCAGTACAGGAGGCTGGTAACAGAGGCTGGAAAAGAAACTGGTAATTCCCAGCTGAGCTTCAAAAGACTGTAATGAAATGCAACTCCAGTTCAAATCATCACAGAGCAAACCATTTATTTAATCGGTGAGAAGAATGCTAATTTGTTTGTATCTCAAATTTATTTGCCATTTGAACCACTGGAGCACTTACAAGGATTAGTGAAGAACCAGGGCATGACAGCTTCAGATGCTTTGCAAACACAGAACAAAAAGCTGGTCCCCTCCCAAGGAGCATAGAAATCAAGTACATGTTAAGAGACAATAGGGACACGACAAGGAAATAAGCAGGCAGAAGAGCCTATGGTAAAAACCATGCATGTATCTCCCAGTGTTGTTAGAGTTGCATTGTATTCCTCTGTAATTACACAGCAGTAGCAGGTGCTGTTTGTAAAAACGCTGGAAAAACACGAGGAAGAAAAGGAAATATGAGTAGGTTGATACAGTTGCCAAGACTTTTTCAATTAATAATGGCAAGAACCTTCCCTGTATTGTTATCACTGCTGCTTCCCATACAGGAAATCTATCAGGAGTTAAACTTTCAGCACCATCTCAGGCATAAAAGGTTTTTGCACTGGAGCTGTAGCTTGAATTCTGCTGATAGATATAGATAGATATAGATGATACAGATGCACAAGTGTTTGTCTGAAGCAAGGACAGCTCAAGCAACTGGGATTACCTAGCCAGACAAGGATACCCATCAGAGCCTGTATGGAGAGGGGGACTAGTCTTGATGTATGTGTCATGCAAAGAAAAGCCCTCAATACACATGCAGATTAACTGCAGCTCTGCTGAACCTCACACTGGCTGGCTTGGCCTCACATATTCAGCCCAGTCCCCACAAAAGGGAAAAAGAAACCCTTCCTGTATGCCTGTCCAGTAAGTCCTGTTGCAAAAGTGAACATGCTTGCAAGGCAAAGGCAGGCCGAAAGCAAATGATGATATATATCCATGCTTGCCATTAGCATAGCTGGTTTTCTTTATGCTCCAGTGTGGGATTACCTTTGAAAAAAGGAGCTGAAAGCACAGCTTTCCCTTCCAGATCACCTATGCTTTTACAGAGGTTTGGGGATACACAACAGGGACAACTATCTGCTTGAGGCTTGTTTGCTTTATTTAGTTCAAGGGCAGGTCTCTCTTGCTACTTGCAGACAGCACAATCAGATAATATCAGTTTTGTTTTTTTCTCCTTTTTAACAACAACACAGATGGGCACAGTATTAAAAAAATCAAGAACAATTTCTGCTTCAAAGAGCTTCTGGTCTGAGGATCACTTACAACTTCTGCCAAAGTCACTGAGTTCATCTTCAGTGGGAATTAGTTTAGGTCCAATGGTCAAAGCTGAAGATGTGAATAGGCTGTAAAGAGGAAAAGATTGGAAAATGGGAGGAAAACTAATCCCAGCAGGTAGATACATGAGTAGCTGTTGCATCCCATTTCACAGAGATATCCCAAATGGAACCACTGGAAAAAAGTTTTGATCTCAGTCATACAGGACCACACGTCAGTGTGAATCACAAACATCCACGCGTGCCCCCAGCATCAGGGTGACTTCTCTCATCTCGCATACCAAAGGCCATCAGAATATTATCGATGTATGTCTGAAGAGAGCATTCACATAGGTCAGCTGACTTTTGGGCTTACTGCCACCGTAAGTTTGTGCTCCAGTTTTTAAAGGACAATTTTGAAACTCCAGATTTCAGCAAATGCCAGGAACTGAGAAACAAGTCAATATTTATACTGTGCTCATCTACAACCCACTTCTGCAGTTGCTCCCATTGCAGAGGCCATAAGAGGCTGACATAAAGTTGGCGGCAGATTGAGAGCCCAACGGAACCCCAATTTTCCTTGTTGGTTATTACATTTAAGAAAAGAAGATGGGGATCTGTGACATTTACATCTCTTCTACCATATGAAGTGCCAGAAACTTATTCCCTAGATGAGTAAATAATGGCCCAGTAGTCACTAAAAGTTAGAAGCTGAGAACACAGGAGTACTGTATACACTCTCTGTTTAACCAAGGGTTATTCTGTAACTCTTTTATTAAACGCATGATAGATTAGAGAGCGTACAAGCCTATTAACTGCAAAGAGGGCAGACCAGTTCAGAAGTATGTGCCAGTAAATAGATTGCTTCTAGGTCACTTCAGCTTCCTCAGGACTGTTTTTTACAACATTTATACAGCATTGCCTTGCCTCAGCCCATCAAATGGCCAAATCATCTTCTCCTTCAGAGACAGGACTGGAAGACTCATGGGATTCTTCCAGGCTGACTGCACAATCCCTGCACCTCTGCTTAGCTTACAACCACCGGACCTGGCTCAAACTCTGTGGCTTATAAGGTTTACGCTTAGCAAGCAGGGACATTAATGATCAACTACCAGGAAGCCCCAACATATACCATATCTCAGGTATACGTCTCCCCATTCCTCCAAAAGCTGTTACCTGATCACAGTGATCCTTAACCCCTCAACAACTTGGACCAAATCTGGATTTGTTGCTCTGCCAGGAACTGCTCAGCAGCAGTCTCTCCTTCACACTAGAATCTACCCCAGTCATCTCTCCACCTCCCTCCCAGAGGCACACCCCTCACCCACCCCAGTGAGTGCCAAGCTATCAGTTTCCCTGTCCAAAATGCCTCACCTTCCCTTTCACTCTTCCCCTCCACAGGAGCAGCCTCTAAACTCTGCTGCAGAGTGGAAGGAGGGAAAAGAGGAGGCACACAGATAACCACTGCTGCTGGGCCAGGCTGCCTGTGCCAGCACTCCCTTTACTCTGTGTATGAGTGTGCACACACTGACCAGCCACTGGAGCAGGTACTGCAGGAGGTTCCTGGGCGTTTTGCACCTTGCAGAGCTGTCCCCATGGGAAAGCACAGCAGCAAGAGCAGAATCATCCTGTGAGCTACATGTTGATCTACAGCAAATGACACCAACACGGTCATGCCAGAAGTTCTATCTACATAATAAAGAAATACTGCCTTCCTGCCAAAATGTGTTTATAGCATTCAGAGCATTCACTACATGTCAGTATTTTCAGACCACTTCACAGTGGCTCAGCACCCACCACGGTCAGATTAAATTGCAGCAGCAAATCTGTGCTGCTCCGTGCAAAGGGAAGCCTCTAATAAAACAGAAATTAGGTGCCTGTGCCAGATCATGGCACAGCCCACCACCCCCCTTCTGTCATGCATGGAAAGCTAGAAGAAATTTAAAGAAAGAATATATGTAATAATATATGGTTGAATTAAGTTTTGAGAAAGGGATTGTGGATTTAATGGAAAAGAAATTAAATAAAAGACGCTAAAAAAAAAGAAAAAACCTCACAGAATAAACAGAATGGTTATTGGTGCTGTTACTGAGATGTTACCTAACAGAATGAGCAAACTCATTACAGTCTGGCTGCCTACTTGATATTCTCCACTTTCTTATAAGTCTACAGTGAACATCTAGAGCATTAGCTGCAATGGCGAATTCCAGCTATATTCAGGATAGGCAGTAATTAAATGGTTATAAAAATGTGAAGCTGGAATGCTGACAAGCTCTATGAGCAGCATTATCAGCAGTGACGGTTGGAGAGTCAATCTGCTGTGCTTCTCCAATAGTTTAAAAAATGTTTGCCAGGATCCCCCAGTCAATGCTTTCTCCCCCCGTCTCTTTGTATCACACTGCAGTAATCATGGAGATGCCTGCTGTGTTCAGAAGATGGAAAGCTTGAGAGGTTCTTCAGGAGAAGATAAAAAAAAAGCCTCATGCAAATAACCCACATTTCACCTTCCAGCAAGACTGACCTAAAGGGCCATCAACAGCTCCTCTCCTAGCCATGCATCCCCAAACCCCTACAGCACTTCTAATGATCTTACTATTCTACACACAGGAGTGCATGTCTGACACCTGCCAGTTAAGCTCAAGAATAAGCAGGTATATCTATCCCAAAATTTGTGACCAGGGTCTTCTTGGTAGATGAGACTCTCTTGAATAACAGGGCTGAGGGGAAAATGGGCTGTGCTACCACCTCAGCCCTACTCTTCTGACTAAAATCCATTTTCCAAATCTTCTAAAATGTTCTTGTAGCACCAGGGTCTATTCTTCATCCTTGGGAGGTGAGGAAGGAAGGCCCAAGCACACACGGAGTAGGCGTCTGCTTTCTGCTCTTTCCATTCCCTCTCACCTCTGTGCTGGAGTAAACCTCTGCTGAAAATTCAGCTGTCTGAAGTCTGAATCTGCACTGCGTCGAAAAGCAGGCTCCTTTGCCACTTAGAGGTGTCATTGTTTTCCTTCACACCCAACAGCTGCTCCTCAAGCTGGGGGAAACAGTTTGTGCACACTCAGGCCCGCTTCCCAGGTCCACTTACACCTTCCTACTCACTGCCCTGGGCACGCACTGAGAAAAACCCCAACTACTCATGCAGTAACAACGTGTTCCTTAACACCGCATATTCCAGTCATCTATCAGATATAGAAATATCAGATCAGAAATACACACACATAGTTTTTTTTCTATGCATTCTCTTATGGCATATTATTTACAATTGTACAATCCTTCAGCAGCCTCAAACAAGCATTTGCTTTAAATGTTCTTTTCCTACTCTCCTCTGCTTATAGTGCCCTGAATATATTCCTTTTTAAGGACACCCCTTTGTGCTTGTGCTCTGCTTCTACCACAAAATCTACAGGGCCTTCCTAGCTGACAACTGCTGGGAGGGGGAAGAGCAAAGATTAGCTCTATTTTACGGTCTGATTTGTTTCCCAAGATCAACCAATTATGTAGGTCAGGGCTGAGTAATCCCACAAAACTAAGTCCTTGTAATTGCTTGTTCATCATCTCCCACTATTATTCTCACCTTTCATCCCTATTTTATTCTCATCAACACTTTTCACACCTTGTCTTTAAATGCTGATCTCTTCAAACAAGGCACTGTCTCCTCTGCTGTGCTTCTACATTGCCCAGCATTGCAGGGATATGATCCTGATGTTTGCTGGGATGAAAAAATGTCCACCTTGTTTTTGGGCTGCAAGCACTACAAACATCAAACAAGCCTGCTTGGAGAGGCAGGAGGAAGGAAAACATACCTCAAGCCATGGACAATACACTGGACCACCTTGGAAACAGTGATCAGGAGTCCTGACTCTACAGCAATTGCGATGTACAGCAAACTTAGCAGAGCCTCCAAACATGCTGCTCAAACCTTGCTTTTCTTAGAGCAAAAGTGCAGTACAGCCAGCCTATTGCCAGCAATACAAGTACAGCATGATCTGGCCTCTAGCACAGGTGATACCAAGAGTGCCACTACTATTCCTGGCCAGTTTCCTTTCTGCTCTCCCTTGAGCATTTCCATGGGACACTATGTGTATCTCAGATAGCTGAGAAAATAAAATAAATGAGAACATGCAGAAACTTGAATAGCATGACATGAAATTTCCATTTCTGCATCATAAAGTTAACTGCCACACGGTCCATCACAAAACTCAGACTATTAATTTTAGGCTACTCAGTCTTCCTGTGATAAATGTCAGAGGAAAAAGTTTGCTCCCAGTGAAGGGGTCCAATTCCCACTGCAGTGAATGACACCTGCTGAAGCAACAAAATCTGGCCTAAATCTATTGAAAGCAAATTTGGAGGCAAGAGCAAGGGAGGTGAGGGATAGGAGGAGGAGATTTTTATGAGTTTTTTATGTTCTCAGGAAAAAACAAATGTCTGAATTCAAATTCTTCATAATATAAACGAAAAAAAGCTGTTTTTCTTAGAAAAGCCCAACAGGCACACAGAGGCTCCAAATATTTTGCTGCAGAAAGAGTTCAGATGGTTTCTTCTCAGTTTATCAGAGAAAGACTACACTACCAAATTTCACAGGCATATTCCCACATGTGTATTTATACTCATCATTAAAATAAATACATCAATATACCAATAATAATTAAATACCTTCAAAATAGTTTACAGACTTGTAATCTCAGCCTTTGAAAACATTTTCATCAGCTTTTACCTTGAGAATAACCAGATCAAAGAATTGAAAAGTATTATATAAAAATAATACATTCTTGTGAACACACTCCATATTAAGGATAAGCTATTTCAAACTGTACCATATTTTTAAAGATGAGAAAGTGCAGAATCACAGCCTCTATGTGACACTGTGTGGGTGGCCGGTTGACCCTGGCTGCATGCCAGGTGCCCATCAAA
Source organism: Dromococcyx pavoninus (assembly GCA_033558185.1). Lineage (NCBI taxonomy): Eukaryota > Metazoa > Chordata > Aves > Cuculiformes > Neomorphidae > Dromococcyx > Dromococcyx pavoninus. The sequence continues at coordinate 920,824 of JAUMJL010000081.1, read as the reverse complement.
TCCACTCTATCACTTCCCTCCTCACCTGGTCAGGGGAGAGAAAATATAACAAAGGGCTTGTGGGTTGAGATAAGGACATGAAGATCACTCATCAGTTACCATCACGAGCAAGCCAGACTCAACTGAAGGAAATTAACTTAATTTATTGCCAATTAAAAGTCAGAGTAGGGTAATGAGAATAAAAAAAAAAGCAAATCTTAAAAGCACCTTCCCCCCACCCCTCACTTTTTCTTGGGCTCAACTTCACTCCTAATTTTCTCTAACTTTTCCCCTTACCAGGAGCAGAGGGGGATGGGAAATGAAGATTGTGGTCAGCTGATCACACATCTGCCACTCCTTCCTTCTCACACTCTTCGCCTGCTCCAGTGTGGGGTCCTTCCCACAGGAGATAGTCCTCCATAAGCTTCTCCAATGTGAGTCCTTCTCATGGGCTGTAGTTCTTCACAAACTGCTCCAGCATGGGTCCCTTCCACAGGGTGCAGTCCTTCAGGAACAGACTGCTCCAGCATGGGCCCTCTGTGGGGTCACAAGTCCTGCCAACAAACCTGCTCCAGAGTGGGTTCCTTTCTCAGTAGGGTCACAGCTCCTGCCAGGAGCCTGCTCCAGCGCAGGCTTCCCATGGCATCACAGCATCCTTCAGGCACATTCACCAGCTCCACTGAGGGGTCCACCATGGGCTGCAGGTGGATATCTGCTCTGCTCTCAACTTCTGTAGGCTGCCGGGGGACAGCCTGCGCCACCATGGTCTTCACCAAGAAGCTCCAGCATCTGAAGCACCTCTTCCCCCTCCTTCTTCACTGACCTTGGTGTGTGCAGACTTATTTCTCTCACGTATTCTCCCTCCTCTCTCCTTTGGTTGAAGCTGCACAGTAGTTTTTTCTCCCTCTCAAAGATGTTACCACAGAGGCACTGCCAGTAGCTCAGCCTTGGCTAGCGGCAGGTTTCTCTTGGAGCCAGCTGACATTGGCTCTGTTGGACATGGGGGAAGCCTCAAGCAGTTTCTCACAGAAGTCACCCCTGTGGCCCCACAGCTACCAAAACCTTGTCATGCAAAACCAGTACAGTGTGCTTCCATCACACGCTGCTGCAAAGCAAACACTGAATGGAGAAAGTTGCAGAACTGTGGTACACCAGGCAACAGTGTGGACGAGACTTCAATTCTTATCTTAAAAGCAGAGACCTTATCTTCATCTGAAAAAGTTAGTGTCCCTTTATGAGGTTAGAAATGAAGTGTATACTATACCAGGAATACTGATATATGCAATATTTTATTCTTGTGGAAAGCTAGGAATTTCCAGTTTTAGGAAATGCCTGGAGCCCTTCCCACATAGTTCTCCATGCTACGTGTTTTGTTCCCCCTACTTATTGGGCATCTTTGTTATCTGCACAAAGTGAAGCATAAAACTGCCTTCATACTAAGGGAAGTATTTTAGTTCTTCTCACTCATCATATGTGTCAAGTAACATACGCAGCTCAAAGAAGTATATACATATTATTCAGATTACTTTGTTCAGGAAACAATGTGATACTCAGAACAGCATCGATTTTAATCTTATGGTTCAGAGAGAGGTGTAGATTTTTAGGAACAATTTGGGATTCATTCCTATATTGCATTTGTACTCCCCAAGGAAACACTTGGATTAAAGAAAACTGCTTTGTAGTTTTTAAAAAATTACATAAAAATATTGAAAAATCATTTTAAAATACACCCCCCCCTCAGTTTTAAAAGTCTTGTAACCTGTTTATGCTAAACAAAGATGCACAAATCTACACGCTCACCTAAAGCATGATTCACAGTAAAGGAGAAGTCATGGCACACAGCGCAGAGTCAAGTCACAACACAATGCAAAGGCTTGTTTTAAGCTCTGCTTCAAGATCTTTCATCCCTTGCCCCTTTGGACAGAGGTCCTACTTCACCAATGACATCACCATAAATATTGTGGGCTGGTGGGAATCACAGCACAGAAATCCAATCCAGTCCACTTCAGCCAGCTAGCAAGAATAAACTCTTATACTGTGCACAAACTATCACTAGCTTCTGTTCAGTTACATGGCTGCCACCTGGTTTTTAAGAGTTAAAAATAAGACAGTTTATGTGTCATTTGTGACAGCAAAAGGGATCTTGGAGACAAATCTTACACACTGGATGCTACTGAAACAGTGCAATATCTGAGGCAACTCAGGCCTTGCTCTAAAATTGTCCCTGAAATCGAGTTATGTCTCAGGTACTCAGTGTGCTGGAAAGTCTTAGGTGTACAACCTAAAATCTAGAGACTTACTGCAAAAAAAAGAGACAGCCATCAATGTAAAAGTCAAAAGTCCAACAGAGATGCAAGGTGCTGCCAGCAAAGATTTCCAAGCCTGGGGAAATGCAGAGAAGCTGTAGTATTTTTTATGACATACTTTCTTGGGAGAACACTTGAAGATTGAATAAAACCCCTAAAACCACCTGCTCTCACAAGAAATCATGACTTCTGTCTCTCAAACAGAAAATAGATGAGAAGTTCTGACAGCAATGATAAAGAAGTCGGAAACCTTCACATCCTGCCAGAGCACAGCAGGCTGTTCCCTCATCAGCCATGAGGCAGCTACACATGTGACTACTCTGGGCGACGCTGAACTCGCAAAGGTCTTCTCTCCTCTTTTGATTTTGGACCATACTGTCCATAACCAGTAGGTCCACTCCAGCAGCAGAGAGCAGTGACAGGGCACAACATGGTGCCCCACTCCTTGCTGAAGGCAGGAAGCACTGCAGCTGCCATGGCAAGCAAAAGCTGTTGTGGCATGTCTATGACAACAAATTTGTGTTTAATTAGCTGGAATCACAGGAAAGGAGGGGTTGTGCAGTAAGCTGTATCACTCCTTCCTAATAACAGTGTTCACTGATCAATTTAAATCATAGATTCTCAAACACAGCAGAGTAGAGAGACTTTATTAGAGGAAAACCCTCCTTAGACATCAGAAGATATACAGAAGGGAAATGGTACGAAATATTTTCTCCCCTGTGCAGATTCTTTAGTAAAGAGAAACAAAAGCTCAGCAGAATTTTTCCTGTGCTAGCACATTATGAATGTCACTCTTGCTCCTGGACTCTTCAGTGTTTACAAGACATGAGTTCCCACCATGGTCTTATAGTATTTCTAGTTGATTAATTAGATTAAGAAGTCAATCAACCACAAAACAGGAATCAATGGAAACCAGGCTTCATTAATTCTGGGTCTGTCAGACTTCATTTTTCTTGCAAATAACCAGAAAGTCCAATTAAAAGAACAGAAAAAAACCAGAACATTGGATTCCTCAAAGAATTAACAGAGAAAACCCAGGTCCCAAATAACAGTTTGTCTGAGCAGAAACCTGTTCCCTTGCAATGGAAAGAATCTGACTTGAATAAGACATGTGGCTGTCTTCAGCCTGTGTCAAGTCCTCGCCAGAAGAAACCATAAACAAAGAGTCATCTCCACTTAGCAATGCTCCAGACTGGGCCAGATGGAGCTGTTGAAAACGGAGTAGATGACTGAGATCTGAAGAGCCATAAAATCCCTTCTGTCTAGAAGTGCCTTTCAGTTCAGAGGCATGGCAATAGCTGGGCATCACAAGAACGCAGTGCAGCAGCTGGTCCTAACACGCTACAAGATTCGAGTCACCAACGTCATCAACCCCCATGCTCAACCAAGCATAGTGACATTGGTCTCTTAAGACAAAAAATACAAGGAAGTCATCTTGTAGAGCAGAAACCAGGAACTGGCTGAGCTCCCAAGACTTCAGGAGATGATTTAATTGTCTCTGCTGCCTTGGCACAGTTAGCTTTTGGTAGATACATGCTGCTGTTATTCCCTTGGTGATCAAGTTGGTAAAATCAAATGACTAAAAAATGAGAAGGCTGGAGCAGGACAAAGGCCTTTAATGTGATCTAACACAACTTAAAAATCTAAAATAAAAAGAACAGCCAACAATGTGGCATAAAGGGAGGCATCCTCTGAGTTTAAATTACTGCCTTAGAAACTGGCAATCTCTACAGTTCACAGAGATAAACAGACCTCTCAAGAGGGCAATTCATGCAGCAGTATTGTAAAGTGGGAAGAAATCAGGTTTCACAGCTGCCAGGTTTTTTCTTTTTCTCTGCTAACAACATGGAAGAGCCAGTATCTTGTTTCAGCTAGCTGTCAAGCATGTAGCTAAAGTTCAGAGGGATGAACTGCACCCAGAAGACCAAGAGACTCCACTTAAGCAACTGTATTTGATTTTGCATCAAATACAGCATTTTGAATCCAAGGTCATATCATCCAATTATAATCCATAAATGCTGAAGTGGTACTGCAAAGACTAGGTATACAGGAAAATAAGAATAAATTAAATGCTCTGCAGTTTCCATAAGGTTTTTTTTATTACATTACCATACCCGAATCACATGCATATACATCATTCTTTTGACTCCAAATCATAATCAAAGCTGGTAAGGCAGTTCATTCTGTTTTGCAAGTCCCAGCTAATCGATCTTAAAAAAAGGTAGGTCTATCCCATCCATCCCTCTTTTTCTCATTCCTCCCCATACCTGTTTCAAATCAAAGGTCTGAATTCCCCTGTTTCCAACACTAAGCTTGGACAGGCAGAGATAGAACAGAGACATTCAGGAATTCTTCCAGGCACATTTCCTTTGATAGTATCTTGCACAGACAACAAGGGTTGGATGATAAAAAAAAAGACTTACTTTTCTCAGCAGGTGTGAAACTGAATAATCTTTTAAAGTAACTATTTGTCTGAGGCAAAACTAAATAGAAAGATAAATTTTAAAGATAATGTCCATCAAAGAATAAACTATGTATTCTCCTTTTTCATATCCAATGCTATATCACCAAGCAATATACTATGCCACTCAACAAGCACCTAAATGGTCCAGGAACCACCATGGCACATACATCTCCTACAGCAATGCCACCTTCTCCTTGAAAATATATCACGGCAGCCTGAGGGTTTTCAAATGTCCTGCTTTTTGTCTTCACAAATCAAAGATCATAAATGATGCACCAGCAATTTATATGTAATAACCCAAGAGCTGAACAGGCAAAATACGTCTGCTAGGCAGTCTCACCAGTCCATGGATGGATGTTGTATTTTCAGCCTCCAGCTGCATTCACACCACTGCTCCATTCAGTGACATTTCCCAATGAAACTACCAAGAATTGAAACTAAAGACCAAGCTGCTAAACACAGTGAAGTCAAATACAGTTCTGCAAATTTAACTAAGTTAACTTCTCTTATTATTGTTACCAATACCTATTGCAAAGCCGCTGTACTGTTGAAACTGATGAACTCATGCACTGAACAGTGAGGATTCTCTTCAGTGAAGAAATAAACTCAGAATATAATACTACCAAAAAAAAGAAAAGAAGAAAATGTTTACAGGAATTAGAGGTGTTGTCTATGTTTTAATTCATGTTTTCTTCTGTTTAAAAGAATAAAGAGATTTTACTTATACAACTAAATCAAAGTACAAGTTAAAAGTTAAAGCTATGTACTGAGGTCTTTCAGGGTTTGTTTTCTTTGGGGATCTTCATTTCCAAATCCTAAAAGGTATATGTAGAAGGGGAGAGCACAGAACTGGATTTTTCAAATGGCAGAGTTACATGGGTTTAAAAGTGAAAAATCCAAAGTTATGCAAAAAACACACAAGAAATTTACCTTAAAGAAGGCAAGGCCTTCAACCTCTTCAACGAAGAGAAAATCCAAAATTTTCCAACTTTATATGCCAAAACATAAAGAAGTCTAAGCTGACCAGAGCATGAAGGAACACATTTTAGCTTGCATAGTAAATCTTTTTTATTTCCTGGCAATAAAAACAGGGCACTGACCTCTGCCATAATCTCAGTCAAGAATGGGCGGTAAAGAAACACCGACCTCCAAGGAATTACTTCAGTAGCTGCAGGGGAGAGACTCAAGCTGTTCTAGCAACGAAGCAGATCTGCTCTGTGTGTAGACAGCCCCTTCACTGAGAGAGTCTCGGTTACAACAGAAACGAGATCACAGATGATCTCCAACAGAGAGCTACATGCCTTGGCTAAATCAAAACACACACCCCTTCCCGGTGCTCTCAGAAAGCCTCACTGACAACAGCAGAGCTCACCAAGCGTTAGTTAAGAGGACACAATAGGGCTGCTGAGGTTGAACCAAAATTAATTCATCCTCTCTGTTTTGGTTAGCGTTTCTGCTCATGGATGCAGTGTCATTTGATAAGGACACATTTATTTTTGTAGCTGTTAGGAGCTGGTTATGGACCGCCTGTCTCTGCTTCTGGGTTCTCTTCCACCTATTTCCAAGTCCTACAGTCACCCAGAATTACAAGGCTAATTAGCGTGGTCATTTGAGCTGCCACTGATTATTGATTTGTCATTTAATAACTGATCAGTCAGCAGATGACTGAATTTTGTCCACTCCTCAGCTAAAGGGATTTAAGAGAGAAGGAAAAGTCATACTCAGCCCCAGAGTCAACCAAGAAGAATTTATCTCCTTGTTCAGGTGGAAAAAGAAGGTACTATTAAACAGTATAGGTAACTCAACAACCTCAAGAACTTCCTTAAACATTTCAGATAAAGAAAATCACCCTGAACCTATACAATGGCAATAACATGAAACTGGTGTACACAGAAGAAAAAAAAAAAACCACTAATTCCAGAGCAGGTCACAAAACAGCCATACATATTTCTAATATGAAGAACCTTGTCACAGCCAGAGCTAAAAGGAGAACCCAGATGAGCAGCTATGAACAAATAAGCCTGCAGGGAAATGTTGCTGTTTCATGCAGGAATTCTTGGACGTGCATTTTTAAGCTACTTCTTTACAAGATTAAAGACTTTGAATATCCTCTTGATACAGGCTTTGCTAGCATATACAATGGGCAGGCTGCTGCCAGGCCTGGGTTTGCAGAGACAGTCTGGACATACAGAATCTAATCAAAGGAGCCCCTCCAATCCAAAGAAAAGACTTAATAATGCAGAAAATACAACTTCCTCTAGGAAGGTAATTAGTCTTTTTCCCTGACTGTGCAATATTTGCACTAATATCCTGTGTTTACCAGCAAATTACCAAAACAAAAGCTTTGCCTTCTACCAGTTTCTGCCTTCTTCATGTTTCATGCATACTTCTTTGAAAATCTCTTCTCTGACTGGTAGAAAGATGCTCATTTTTTTATAAAAGTAATGATAAATGAATCCGAAGAATCTACATTTACCTTCCTTATCTTGAATTCCTTTTACCTGCCTACAGAATACTTTAATTAATCACTCAACAAAAAGTTACAAAGCTGTGGGTTCTCTGGAGGTCACCTGGTCCAGCCCCAGCTCAGAGTAGGGCCAACCTCAAGGTCAAGAGCTGGCTGCTCAGGGCCTTGCCCAGGCAAGTTTTGAATTCCTCCAGGGACATTGATTATACAAACTCTCTGGGCAGTTTGTCCCAGTGTTTGACCTCACATTTTGAAGATTTGCTGCCTTATAATGAATTGGAATTCCCCTTGTTTCAACTTGCAAAATTAAAAAATATCAACTACGACAATTTGAAGCTTTAAGACCCGCAAGTGTTGGCAAATCCCAGCTCCTCAGCACAGAGGTGGGAAAGTAGAGCTGGGGGGAAAAAAAGGACTTAAGAGAAGTCTATATCTACCAGCTGCTGAAGTAAGTAGAGGAGACAGACACTGTCATTCTCACTTTTCCCGCAGCTGAACTGAGTATTTCGACTGAGTGTGAAAGGAGGGAGCTCTGGACCATAGCTCCAACTTGGACCCTTCGCCAGTGCTGTGAGAAGCATCTGCTTTGTTTGCATTTGTATGATTTTCTACCTCTAATCCACTCTTCAGGAAATTTTTAGGTTTCACACACTGTGGATTTTGAAGACTAAAGGCTCAAAACATGTTGCCTGGATACCATTGGTTAGATACGATTTCTGAAGAGAAGATTATGCAAAGAATTACCAGACACAATGAAATAACACAAAAGAATTTCCTGAGTTTGCTTTGCCACTAAACTTGTCCCCAATGTTTCTCGTTTCATCCGTAGAACTATTTCTTTTTTTAAAAAGCCAATTTAAAAGAAAAGCAAATAAAATGTTTGAGTTGGTCTGAATATTTTCAAAAGTTTTATTGAAATATGCAGGCCACGTCAAGTGTTTCCTGGATATCAGAAGTTATCAGGTCTACAGGTTGCTGGTAATTTCTAATATAATATTGACCCAAGTAAAATATGCCAGTATATTTTTATCTCAAGATAATGTCAATTGACAGTTCTATTTCCTAAAAAATATTAGAAGATTTTGTCTTCTAATTATTGCAATAAAGACAAAAATAGGTAAGGTCTAGTACAAGTCTTGTGTCATACACTTAGGTTGCAAGTGATAGGATTTTTTTTTCTTCCAGTTGTTTCTGTTAAAGATCAGCCTTACCAGTCATTTTTAGAATAAACTTTAAATAGATCACTCAGTCACACTTCTCTCTGAACCTGCATCCCATTAGCATGAACAGAAAAGCAGGAAAGAGGGAGACACAAGCATGTCCAATCAATACAGAAAAAACACGACCTCCATACAGCACACAACTCCTGGATACTTTGTCCCTCAATTACATTAACAACTGCATTTTGTCATCCACTAAGACCTCAAATTTCCAGAGTAGAGCTGAGATTTTAAATATCTATGGCCACCACCAACACTCAGACTTTGTCATTACTGTTCATTATGCCCATCTGGCCTCATACTGCTGACAAAATTACACCTATAATGCAGCCTGCAGGAACTGGACCATTTCAACAGATAGCTTGATCATGTCTTACTTACCAGCTCATAGAAAAACTCTTAGGACTATATTTGAAATAGTGATGGAAGGCCCCAAAATCCAAGAGAGCTCCCTTTGCAGGCAAGACATAAGTAGTATCATCTGCTACTTAAGAAAGAAGACTATGCATCAGAAATTAATAAAACATTAAATACAGCAGGTAATCAAATGACTAAAGCAGTTTTGAAGGGCTTTACTATTATTATTATTATCATCATTGGCAGGTGGCACTAAAGTAGTCCACCCGCTCCTAAACTTGAGTCTCTCAGTTAGAAACACAACATACACTTCTTGTGCCGCAAGGCTGAATTAAACTACATTTTAAATTCTATAACCAGGTAAAAAATTTCCTCCAAATCTTTATGGGCAAAAGAAAAGAATACTTAGTTCTTAGTAATTTTCATATTTCCAGTTCTGTCTCAAAAAGGAAATGCTAAAAAGCCTATCATCTGTCAGCCCACTCCAGATCTAAGTGGTTCATGCCCAAGTACCTGTAATAGGACTGATCTCTGGTTTTTTTTATACAAAACCACTGATTAAGGCAGCAGAAAGAGCTCGGCCACTGACCTTTGGGGAGAGCAGAACATAATGTTACCAAGGATTCCACATTTTCATATACAAAAGGCCCCAGCAGGAAAAGCCAGCAAGCCTGTAATTTTTAATATTTTTTTAAACACTTGAAAGACTTCAAGTGCTAGAGGGTGTACTTTCAAACCCTTACATAACCTGTTACGCTTCAACAATAGAGCTTTTCTGTGTTCTGACTAATCCAGTAACCAGTCTAGGAGCACTGAGCTGGTGCAGTCAGCAGACAGGCTGCAAACAGGACTGGAAAAGGAATCGCACATATGGCCACCTCCTGGGTTCAAAAAGACAGGAAAAAAGATGCATGTCTGCAACTGGCAGAAAAAGGGCATGAAAACCAAATCCTCAGTGCAAACCTGTCCCCACACACAAAAAGAAGAAAAAAAAAGCTCTCCCTGTCTGATACTGAGCCGCCTCTAAGCCAGCAACAAATATTTGACCATAAGTTTAAATTCTCCCTAGCCGAAGACTTGGGTTTTGGTACTATACCACACCCCTCCTGTGCTCAGCAGGCTCATGTTTTTGCATTAGGTGTCACATCTTTCATAAACACCTGATCCTCCCTACCAATGTAACGAGAACTTCAGCAAGCCCTGGCTATGGCTCAGCACATCTAGAAAGGCTATTCCTAACACTGGATTCATTTCTCTCCAGAAGAAAAAACAAGCAAAATCCCTCAGGGAGGAGAAAGAAAACCAAACACATACTCCAGCATCCCAAGATAAATTTCAGAAGTATAAATGAGCAGCTCCTGTAACATAGGTATTTGTCCACTGAAAACTACAAGGAAACCAAATCAGCTATTCATTTGCAAAGGTCACCGAACAACCGTCAGATAATCAGATTCAGTTACTACCAATATGGACTGAATGTCTAACATCTACGGAAGGCTTTATTTTTGTACTCTTGATTTCGTGACCAAACCATCAAATGCTCTTTCGTGCACCAAGAACTAAACAAGGGATACATTTTGGGTTAGGGGACATGTGGTCTGCAATACATTAAAGGGAAGATCTAAAGATTGTACCATAACATGTCATTTCTTGGAGTCAAAGTTTTCATCTTCTAGGACTGTCAAATTACCACTGGTTGCAAGCACAAATACTCAAACACTTTTTAGTCTGAGTCCTCTGTTCAACTAGGCTTTAAATTCCCTCTCACAAATCTTCTGGGAATGAGGTTGGGGCAACACACCAGCCTTGTAACACCCAAATTTCTTTTTTTGACAAACTCTCCAAAAATAGTTATGGTCACCAGTATAGCAGGATTCCCATGAACAAAAAGCTAACTGTCAATTGTACATAAGAGCAAGATTAGATAGATTAATAGAGAGAGAAAGAGAAGTGGAATAGAGCTGTGAGTTTTATCTTATTTAGTGCCCAAGAGTGCATATGAAGAGTATATTTACTTGCTGCAACTGCAAACAATTATGGGAGCAAGGAGATTTGAGTGCTTATTTCCAACTTTCTCTCATTAGCATTTTTACAAGGAAAAGGGCTTTTTTCAGGATAAGCAATTTTCAAACCATTACTTTGTAATTGCTAAAAAGGGAGGAGGAAAAACCAACCCAGAGATAATTCCACTGCCAGCATTCAGTTTGTCCTGTAACTAGCCCATGTGCCTTGAACAGAAAAGGAAGCATCTGTTTCTTCTGCAAAGCCCCAGCCAGAGATGTGCTGGTTCTGTCAGCTGAAGAAAAAGAAGGGTGACTGCCTCCTGGTTTGCAGGCACAGCACCACCTGTGGCCTTATCTGCTCCCATAAAAGCTGCAGCTGGGCTATGTGGGCTCCTGCAGTCTGTTACTTCAAGGGCAAAGCCATAAAATGAGAATAAAAAAAACAGAATAAAAGTTGTGAAGCTAACATAGTGTTAGCGCATACTGCTTCACTCATGCATATGCTGTATTCCTCACCCCTCTCCCTCACTGGTCTTGTTTATTTAGACTATGGGCTCATTGAAGAACGGACACTCCTTTTCCCTATATTTGGATGCTGACACCCCAGCTTTCACTGGGTGTTTTAGACACATACCATAATCCAACCAGGACAGGCCATGCTGCCAAACAAGGTCAAAAGTTAGGCAGCAGCTAAGCTAGTGAGTCTCTTCGAAGGGCTTACTCATTAATTAAGCAATATTACTAGACAACAAAATCAAACTAGTCTAAGCCAATGAGACCCTGCAAATAAATACATAGTAGAACTCATTCAGAAGCTTAAAGATTACTACACACAACTGGCTGAGAAGATAGGAAGAGCTTCTATAGATGCTGGTGCAATGAAGGTTGTGTAGTCTTGACTTAAAGGAATAACACATTTTTATCCTGGTTTATTTCTTTTCCTTTCAAGTTATAACTTTCTTAAAGAAAGCTATCTAACAGTAAGCACTGAATTATCAAAATATATTGACACACAGTTACATTCTGTGGCGTTAAATTTGGTACACTTCTCCTTGTAAGCAAATAAATGTACATAGGATAAATATTCTAATTATTAAAATTTATTATTTGTGTCCCTCTTTGCTGGGATAGCAATGACAAATGTAAAACAGGGCTTTATATAGTGCAGTCACCTTGAATATGACATATTCTCAGCATCTGATTAATATATGGTAGACAGCAACTGCCATCACTTCTGCAGGTTGTTCGGCCTTAAAACTTCTGCAGAAAGCAAGCACTGTCCAATTTTCACTCTGCATTTTCAAAAGAAGTTCAATTAAAATAAGAAAAAAATCCTATTCCAACTGAACAAACAGCAACTTCATGTAACCTTCACACACAGAGGCTGTCCTGCTCCTCCCCTTCAGCTCCCAGTCCTGTATCTACTACGCCTCCCTCCAGTTAGATTAAGAGATTAATTAAAAAACTTAAGCTATAGGAGGATTGAAACAAACACCCTTAAAGTCATTGAACTTGGAGTTGTACCTGGAAATGAGCCAGAAAAGTTAAAGCAGACAGCAGCCCTCATGACCTGGCCCCCAACTCAGAGGGTTTCCATTTGTCTTCTGAAGAACTTCACGTAATCTCAGATCCCTTGAAACTGAGATACAGAAGGTGAAATTGCTCCATGCAACTCAATGAATTAAAGAGTGTTATCTAATGCTCAAATACAGTTCAAGGACAATTGTGTCAGGGTTTAAGAATCTTGTCAGAGACAGAAGGGCTGAGCTGGGGAATCACTGACAGAGGTACAATCAGGGAGTCACAGAGGAATACTAAAACCTCCCCATGCACCTCACATCACGGCCACTGAAGCTCTTCCAGAGCTGAAATGAAAAAATGTATAATTGTAGCATGTCTATCAAACACAGCCAGCAGTTCTTTCCAGGACAGTCAAATTCACTTGGGGAAGAATGGCTGGAGAGCTGCCTGGGAGAGAAGGACTTCGGGGTGTTGATTGACAACTGGCTGAATATGAGCCAGCAGTGTGCCCAGGTGGCCAAGAAGGCCAATGGCATCTTGGCCTGTATCAGAAACAGCATGGCCAGCAGGACCAGGGCAGCGATTGTGCCCCTGTACTCAGCCCTGGTGAGGCCACACCTTGAGTACTGTGTTCAGTTCTGGGCCCCTCACTACAAGAAGGACATTGAGGTGTTGAAGTGTGTCCAGAGAGGGCATCGAGGCTGGTGAAGGGGCTGGAGAACAAGTCCTACGAGGAACGGCTGAGGGAACTGGGGTTGTTTAGCTTGGAGAAGAAGAGGCTGAGGGGAGACCTCATTGCTGAAAGGAGGCTGTAGCAGAGCAAGTGTTGATCTCTTCTCTCACGTGACACGTGATAGGACAAGAGGAAATGGCCATAAGTTGCTCCAGGGGAGGTTCAGACTGGATATTAGAAAGAATTTCTTTACCGAGAGGGTGGTCAGGCTCTGGAACAGCTGCCCAGGGAGGTGGCTGAGTCACCATCCCTGGATGTGTTTAGAAAGCGGGTAGATGAGTTTTTGAAGGACATGGTTTAGCAGAAGATGGGTACAGTTGGACTCCATGATCTCAAAGGTCTTTTCCAACCAGAAGATTCTATGATTCTATGTTGAAAAAATGTGTTTGATAGTAGCAATGACAGAGAAAACAATGAGTGTTCATAATTTTTCCTACTAGAGAACTAAAGAGCATGCTGTGAAATTATAAGCTATTAGGCTTAAAAGAGAAGAATTTGCTTGCTGCAAGATATCACAGGCATAGTTTTGTGTATCCCTGGGTTTAAAACAAACAAATTCATGGGAGCTAGAGGGCATGGACTCAAGCTTCGTCAGGGGAGGTTGAGGCTTGATCTTAGGAAAAAGTTCTTCACTGAATGGTGATTGGCCATTGGAATGCGCTGCCCAGGGAGATGGTGGAGTCACTGACCCTGGAGGCATTTAAAGGGAGACTGCATGAGGCACTGAGTGCCATGGTTTAGATGATGGTTGGTGTTAGTGTTGGTGTTGGTGTTGTGTTGGGTTATAGATTGGACTTGATGATCTCAGAGGTCCTTTCCAATCTTGTGATACTGTGATACTGTGAGCTGGGTCAGTGGTGCCTGTGATACACAGTGGCTGGAGTACAATGCCTGGCTCCACAAGCTCCAACCTGCCAACTGTCCGAAAGCGTAGGGGATACAAATGGAACACGCATTTCACCCTCAGGTAGATTTTTATACTTTTCCCCCCTAAATACAAGCTTACTTGCCTGTGTAAGAGAGAGGATCTTAGGGTGGCAGAGATACAGCTGTATGGATGTTTATGTCCACACACAGGAAAAAACCTGTAACAGAGTTTAGCTATGAGTGCTGCCCAGCCCAGGAGAAGCATCAGGAGGAGGATGACTTCACTGCAGCTTTGGAAAGTGGCTCGGTCATCAGCAACAAACCCTGTACACGATGCCAGTACAAGTCCTTCAGAGTTCGTCCAGGAGCTGGAGGTGTGCTCACCACTCCATCCCAGGCCAGGGGTGAAGCCCTTGCTCACTAATGTTCTCCAGAGATGTTTGTGAACTGCCGTGCCCCCAGAAAGATATGATGCTGACAGCCAGCATACTGCAGAAGGAGTTCTCTCTTCCCACATGAATCTATGCTTGTGTAGTGGTCTGACCCAACCACCGTCTTCTGGATTCACACCAGGCAAGGTTCCCAACCTCTATTCTCCTGCTCCCCACAGCAGAGCAGCAAAAGCAGCCTGGCACACAGCAGTCAAGTCCTCCTCCTTCCTAGCCAAGGTAGGAAGAAAAAGAGTTAAAAGCAGAAGGGCATGGCGAGAGAGGAAACACAGGCTGGAAAAACACTTGCTGTGAAAACCTGGGGAGACCGGATGTCATAAGAAGGCAAAATGCTCACGCTGTTCCCACACTCCAATGCGATGCTGTCCAGGCTCCCGCGCTCCCCTGAGGTTTGTCTTTATTTTTAACAAGTGCAAAAAAATCCCCTAGGTTACACTGTACAGACAAATATAAATGACTCAGCTGGAGATAGAGTAGCTGAGTAAGCCCCAAGACTAATTTTCTCTCTTGCTTTCTCCCTTTCAGAGGTAATCTCATACCTTCACAATAATGAGATCAAGACAAAATACATCTCTGGTCTGTTTGCTGGTCTCAGACTTCCCCAGCAGCATCGAAAACTACTGCAAGTCAATAGTTTTCTCTTGGTCCACCTACAGCCTTAAATAAGCCTTCATTACTTCAAGTAATGAAAACGTACTGACAAAATCAAACAAGTGCTGAAATTAGTATTCTCCTAGCCACCATAAAGATGATTGAAATATCAACACCCTTATTAGCCCCACATAAAGACAAGCTACTTCCCCAGAAAACCTTTCCTTGAGAAAACAGACTAAGTTTGCAAAAGCCCAATTGCTCAAAACTTACTTCAACTTAAGAGCTCCAGAAATAAGGAGCAGTCTCACAAAGTCTTTCAATTACAAGTTTAGAACACTCAACCTGCCAAGCAATTGAGACGTCATTCCCAACAGCATATTAGAATGTTCAAAATTCTATTCACCAGCAAAGGTACCTACCTGAAGAGTACATACGTTTTCACAGAATTAAAATCTTATTTACTTGTTTCCTAGCTATCCAAATGAAAACAAAAATTTTTAAAAACGTATGGGCATAAATCCAATTCCACACATTACTTTTGTTTGCATATTTGTACCAAGAACAAATTGTCCAAATGACTTTTTCTTCTGAAGACTCGTCCAAAGAAACTTAAAAGTCAATGAAAAGACTCCTTTCTACTTATCAAATTAAGAAGGCTTTGGATTAGGTCCCAATACCTAACTGAGACTCAAGAAAACTCATATACTCTATTTTTAACCTCCTATAGTCTTACTCCATTCAAAGGAAACTGATCTGCTAAAGATGCAACCAAAAAATCACTCTTACCCAAATAAAGTACATTATTTAAAGATCCTGTTGAAATGAAGCATATTTGTTCCCTTGTAATTTAATAAAGAATAATTTCATTATTAAAAACCCAGTGGATGCAATGCTTTGCCAGAACAACTTCTGTAGACTTTATTTCTTGTTTCCATGTTCACAACAGAACCTCAATGCGCTTTACTGACATTAAAATCAACATCTTTGAAAGCAACTGCGATTTTAAAAGGAGACAAAATTCTGTTGCTCAGCTTCAAAAATGTTAAACTGTGCCCAGAAATGCACAAAAAACCTGTGTGCAAAACTTTGGCCTTCAAGTAATACTGCCTTTGTAATATGCTGCTTTGATGGAGACATTCTCCCAATTCTTTTCAGCAAATGAGATACCAGGGTTAAAAAAGACCAGAAAACACTATGAAGACAGTTTTCTTAGCCAGCTTGCAACGGACACAATCTTCAAACACAGACTGAGTCTTTAAATTCCGCTTTTTGTAGGGTTGTGAAAGGCAGAGATGACTACATATTTAGCGTGAAGCAAATATGAACAGGAATAGCAAGAAAATTTGTAACTTAAAGTGTAGGGACAAAGTAAAAGGTGTTTTAAGCAGTTTGGCTTCTGGGTAAAAAAGAAAAAAACAAGCCAACAGCTCCAATACATTTGTGCAAGCAACTTGCTCAGACTCCAGAGACTGCTTAATTGTCTGAGTGTTGAAGAGGTGATGAGGGCTTGCTGCAATGAGGACACTGCATCAGGCAACACACAGGAGAGGGAACCAGAAAAGAAAATACAAACAATGTTGACCCAGAAGACATGAAAACAGAGAGAAAAGGCAAACAGAGTTTGGGTTCCTGTTGCACTTGGATGAAGGTTCACTTCATAGAGTATCTCACAGATGCAGACAGACCAAATGAAGAAAATGGTGTGCCAGCCTGATCACAAGACCTTACTGCCAAACTATATGGGCATCATCCTTATGTATTTTGCAAAGAACATGTTTTGGCTCTGTTTTGTTTTCTACACTGTTTCCTGTTCACCCTCGCTACTGCTTTGGTTTGTGAAGTCAAAACCTCTGATCAAGCACCAGATTAAGAGAATGCACATTAGAAAAGATTTCTTTATTCTGCATTTGAACAAAGCTGACATTTCACATAAATTCGTAAAACCAATCAGCTAAAAGGTTTACAGGGCAGATATGCTCCCCCCAGGATATCTGTTTCTGTAATGGATTCTTTACTAAATCTATAAGGCAGAAAAGGATGGATTGTAGATATTTAAACAGTAGAAGTAATTAACTAAGCAAAACTACTTCCTCTGAAGCTTTAATAGATGGTAAAAATTTCCATTTGTCTATTTTTATGTATGAAATGGAAACATTTGTGAAACTCTTTATTCTTCTGTCACGGAAATTAAGAACAGTATTTTCAAGCATACATGATCAGAAATCCTGAACTGAAGCCACTAGCTTTACCACTCTGCTCTGGCAGGTGTTCAGGATTAGATGGCTGAAGACTCTTCATCTCTAATTTGTACTGGTTTTGGAGACATGTTTTTTCCTTTCTCAGAGATGTTTCTTTGCAGAAATAGTGCATTTACCACCTCTTCACCTGTACCTTCATTTAAGGAGGAGACTTCTGGATTTATTAGCAGGAGTAAACATTAATATTTACAAAGTTTTCAATATTGGACACATTTGTTAGTGTATCTGCTAAGCTTGTTCACCCCAAAATTCAAACATTCAAATTGCTACAGAAAACGAAACCATACTTTCTGAGGTTTCTCCAGGAACGTTACTGGTGTAAAGAGGGCTTACTCTATTGCTAAAATAACTCAGGACAGACTTACGCCTTAATTTCTTTCCAGATTCAGCTTCTTAATTTGCAAGATAAATTTAAAAAATGTTTTCAGTCTCAAACTCATATTTTTCACTTCCTGCTGCTTTCATTGTGGCAAGAAAGATGCCAAATCCTCCCACCTCCTCTGTCCTGTGCAAAAATGACAGGCTCTGAAGTGTTCAACTTTCAGTAGCTTTATCCTCTCTAAGGAGCTGAGAAAGGTGTAGCTGAGACCTGTGTTTGGGTGAAGAGGTTCTGTAACTAATGCACAAAGTACACAAGCCAAGAAAGGCTTTGCCAAGGAGCCACTCCTGCTCCTGCAAAAGCCACAGACTCTGGGGGAAGGGAAGGGAAGGGAAGGGAAGGGAAGGGAAGGGAAGGGAAGGGAAGGGAAGGGAAGGGAAGGGAAGGGAAGGGAAGGGAAGGGAAGGGAAGGGAAGGGAAGGGAAGGGAAGGGAAGGGAAGGGAAGGGAAGGGAAGGGAAGGGAAGGGAAGGGAAGGGAAGGGAAGGGAAGGGAAGGGAAGGGAAGGGAAGGGAAGGGAAGGGAAGGGAAGGGAAGGGAAGGGAAGGGAAGGGAAGGGAAGGGAAGGGAAAAAAATCATCCTTACAGGTGCATAAAACACAACTATGCAGCCTGGTCCTCTGCCTTCACCCTGCGCCATGCAGGAGGTATCGCAGTCCATCTGCCTACATTGTGATTTGGAGAGATGCCATTTGGGTGATTGGCAACAAGGGTTTTCCATGGCCTCCCCATTTTAGTGCTTTTTAATCATGTCTATTAATTCAAATAACCCCCCTAAAAAGGAGTTAGTCACTGTTTCAGGCACAATGGTTCTTAGTTCTAATACTTTCCCAGAATTTGAAAGTTTCAGATAAGCTGATATTATGTTAAAACATACCAGTTAAGGGGAAAGAAAAAAACCACCAAACCAGAACAATATATTAGTATGTGAGGAAAGCTGCTGCCACCAAAACCAATGGGTTCAGTGGCTGCTAATAAACCATGCTTTTGAAGCTGAAGCTGGTCAGTGTGTAATTGTGATTTCTCTAGCAGATTTAAGAAATGCAAGACCAACTTCTCAATCCTATCCATGAGTCACTGTTTTTCACTCCCTCTGCTGTGCTGACAACACTATATTGGGAAAGAAACTACAAAAAGGATCATATGAACCAGGCCAACTCTAAAGAATGTATTCAGGTGCCATTCAGTAACTCTGACCACAAGGCAACAGGGTCAGAGCCAGCAAGGTGATAAGAAGAGATGCTCAGCTGGGGAACATTTTTCACCCTGTTGATGAAACAACAGGAAAACACGCTTCTTGTGTTCAGCTGGGTGAACGAGCTCCCTGCTTGATTGCAAACCCACCAGCATTCATGTATGGGACTGTTCAGGGCTACATGGCCAGTACAACAGTCCCAATTACTGCTAGTTTAATTCTCTGAACGAGACTGCTAGAAACTCAGATAATGGCAGAGCCAAGCAAAGAGGAGTCACAAACAGACAGCTGGGGGTGGAAGAAGGTCAGCGCTACAGCAGCCACTATTTAGAAAAGTTCTAAGCATAACGTAGAATCACAGAATCGCCTGGTTGGAAAAGCCTCTTGAGATCATCGAGTCCAACTGTACCTGCCCATGACTAAACCATATCCCTG
The DNA here is from genome assembly GCA_033558185.1 of Dromococcyx pavoninus. Classification (NCBI taxonomy): domain Eukaryota; kingdom Metazoa; phylum Chordata; class Aves; order Cuculiformes; family Neomorphidae; genus Dromococcyx; species Dromococcyx pavoninus. Next base: position 901,598 of record JAUMJL010000081.1, on the reverse strand, counting down.
AGAGACTTGTCTACCATCTTTTATACACCTCCAGGGATGATGACTCAATTACCTCCCTGGGCAGTATATTCCAGTGCCTGGTAACCCTTTCAGTGAAGAAATTTTTCCTAATGTTTAGTCTGAACCTCCGCTGGCGCAGCTTGTGGCCATTTCCTCTCGTCCTTTCAGCTGTCACGTGGGAGAAGAGACCAACACCCACCTCACTACAACCTCCTTTCAGGTGGTTGTAGACAGTGATGAGGTCTCCCCTTAGCCTCCTCTTCTCCAGGCTGAACAATCCTAGTTCCCTCTTTTGCTCCTTGCAGGACTTTTTCTCCAAGTAACCACAAGTTCTCCAACATGCATTAACTCACCCCAGAACAATAAAGTCTCTAGATGATGCAAAATTGCATTTCCACACTCCAACACTAAGTCTCCTGGAAAAGCCAGAGCAAGGATCTGGAAAGCAGCCTCACCTTAAGAAATAAGTTTTAAGTTCTGAACAAGAAAACACAACGTCCTCCTGTGGGCATGAGGCAGTCAGTCTTGCAACCAAACATAAGGGTCACTACCCCATTGCAAAATCTGAGAAGTAAGCTGAGTTTCCAAGATCCTTTCAGTACTCTCAGAGCCTGCTAATCCCAAACTTTTCTGTTTTTTTCCTCGTATCTTTCCAACACTTCACAATTTTATAATTTAACTAATGAAGATAAGCTTCTTACGGTTCCAAATTTTTTTAAGTAAAATATTTTTTTTCCAAGAAAGCAAGGCTTCAAGAATTCCAACACCTGATAGTCTGAGTAGTGTTGCAAGAGTAATTAATATTGTAGAGCATGCAGTAAAGCAAAACACTAGCAGAGGTGCAAAGAACCAGCACATTTAGGTTGGAGTCATCAAGACTTGTAAGGAAGAAGGCATAAGCAACAGAAGTGATAAGCAACAGGTTACAAAAAAAATTTTTTACAAATAGGACAGGAACTGAATATATAAGGGAACAGTATACTAACAAAATCTTACGTAAGTAAACTAAAGCATTTGGAAAGTTTGCGGAGCTCAGAAAGCAACTCTAACAACTATAGCTTGATTAAATGGATAGGAAAGTCGATGCAATTAAATGGCCTCATTGCAAAGTAAATACAGCAAGGCTACGTTTAGAACAGAACAACTCATGTAGATCTGAGAACCACCCAAGCACTGAAAAAAACCACAGGAGTCCCACACTTCATGTGTGATCAGTTGTATTGTATGGATGAAACTTAGCATGTCCAGGAATATAGTGAACTTGAAACTTTTAAGACAGGTCTATGCATGGCTAGTGAGCATATGAACTAAGGGATTATCTGTACATAAACCCATTAATGAATAAGATGCATTTATTCCTTAAGCGATGTGTACATAAGTTAAGCTGCTGCACTTGAGATTCCCTTTGTACATTTAAACATGTACAACTCTGGAGTATCAGTTGAATCTGTGTTTTGCTCCTGGGCACCACCAGACTGGGCTATCCATTTTCTTGCCCATCGGAGGTAGTGGAGGGTGTCTAATTTTCTGTCTCTTTCTCCTTACTTCAACTGTAAGATCACCTTCCTGCTATAAAATCATTCCAGCCTTTGTTCAGGACAGGTACTTGTACCTTCTGCAGAATTTCCCACTCCCACACACAATCCAGGAGACAACCTGTATGAAAGATTTGTATCAATCCTTTGTGTAGCAACACAAGGTTATATAAAAGGTGGGATACACAGAATACAAAGCAGGTAAGAAGCACACTTTAACTTGCAGGTGACGCAATTAGCACTGGAAATTCAAGACTGTCTCATAGAAGTCTAGCGCTTTCCAAAAAAAGGGGTTGTTTTTTTCTCAACTTTGGAACAATTTGCAATACTCAGAGAGATTCTGGCCCTGCTCCATCACTGAGCGTTTGAAGTTGGTCTCAACAGGGTCAGATTTCACCCACTGCATGTTGACAATAACAAGAAAGCCTCAGCACCATGTGTACAATTTCACAACAGTTCTACACGGATCTTGAAGATAAGCTGTCCCCCAAGCTTACCCTGACCTTGCTACCACCCAGGCAGATGACTTGGGGACCTGGAACACCCCAATGCGCAGCATTGTCACAGGGGAGCAGTTGTCAGAGCTTGGGTGGAAGAGCAGGAATGAGCTGCCAAGGCCAGGAGGAGGGCAGGAAAGTCCCGCTCAGCTCAGGCTGTGGTTTCACAACACATTGGCTTCAGTGACAAAACCACCTCACTGCGTTCTTCCTCCAGCCTCAACACACCTCCTGCCTCGTGCTGGAGTCCATGGCTCACTTCTGCCAGCACAACTACTTTTGACTATGCTCTGTAAACTCTGTCACCAAAACCCCAAGCATCAGAGATGACACCTTTTCTGGAGCATACCTTTAGCCTGTTACATTCAAAAAGAAATCTGCTTCTGGCATGGCACTGCGCATGTTTAAATCACTGCAGCCACAAAGAGGTGCACTGCTGCACAGGGATGTGCTTTTCTTATTCAAGTTTCTTGCCAAGGCCAACATACAATACAATTAGGCACTACTATTCTTGAACAGCATATATGCTTTTTTTTAATAATACCTGCAACAGAGCTGTGCAGCTGCATCTGCTCTTGGGATTGCATCCTGCTCTGCACCAATTCTCTATTTCCCGTGAAATCCCAGTTGTGAAGAACCGTATAACTAAGTAAGAACTGGGAAATAAAGAACTGTCTGCAGCTGGCAAAGAAAAAGCTGGAAAGACATTATAAGGGAGGGAGCTATGCCACATAACTTTGATCACCTAAGAGGCACAACTGGACGCCAAGCTAATATCCCTGCAGTAAGGGAGGAGGGAGACCACCTAACCCTCTTCTGTCTCTGCTGCCCATCCTGAGAGCAGGGATGCTCAGCCTAGCCTAAATGCCTAACATAAGAGGAATCCTCTCTAAAAGCCTGAACACTCAAGAAAGGGAAAAACAAAAGCAAAGCCACAAGCACTTTTCTCTGTCTATTACCTTCTAACACTCCAGATTAGAAACTAAGATTTTGGTAAATAATCAGTAAAAAAGCACAGTATGAAACCAGCAAAAGGAAGCACTCAAAGATACAAACAAGTCCACTTTCTAAACAATTTTTTTTAAAAAAGGGAGAAAAAGGGGGAATTATTTAACTTTCAACCATACGTGCAAACTAATTAGATGACATACCTTTAAAAGAGAAGACTGTGTCCCACATATTACCTGTCAAACCAAAGTTAAATGCCTTTTTACAGCTTAGCAGAAGCCTAGATTAAAATTTCACTCCATGTGGTCTCTAGTTCTGCATCCTTGTTTTAACAAGGATGCAGAACTAGAGACCACATGGAGTGAAATTCTCTGTCTGTTAGCGTATCTCACAATTACTTAAGAACGTCAAAAATTTAGGAGGTAAAAGGCTACTTTCTGCACTCTCTGAGTGCTAAAACAATGACAACCCCCTCATAACTCCTTAAAAAAATAAAAAAGGCATTAATATGGTAGTTTGTGATAGCAAATTAAAGTCTACCTAGAAGCCCGGGCTGTGGGGCTGCGGGGCTGCAGGATGCTCTTGGGGAGCCCAGCAAGGTCTGAAACTCTTAGAGGAAACAGATACCTGTCAGTTGCATTATGATCATTGTATCAGCACGACATTTTCCTTCCTACCCAATGGGATATAATAAATATTGGTGGTTGATGTTAGCATCACAGCCACAATCCAGTCTCACACTGTGCTAGTTCAGTGCTCCTCTACCCTGAACGAAGATGTGGCCACGACCCCACAAGCTGTAGTGTCACAAGGACATTTCCCCTCTGCTGTTACCTCTACAGCATGAACATCAAAAAACATGACCCAGAAGCAAACATGCCAGCTAACTAACAGCTTGAAAAGACATGTTTTGCTTGGCTTTGTTCGTTGAAGCCCAGCCCAGCCCACAACCACAGAGAAGAGAAGGATTGGTCTCTAACAAGTAAGCTAGAGGAACAAGGAAAGGACTTCGCCTCCAGCACAAAGCTTCTTCAGCACTTTATTTCTAATCAGTTTTACGAGACATTTATAATATTGCCTTTCCTGGCAGCCAGCTGCTGGGCCCACCTCTCAGCTCACTACCATTGCTGCAAATAAAAGGACTGAGTACATTTGGAGGTGATGTCTGTATCTCCTGTAGGCTCTAAATCCATAGCTGCTCAAGTCCAAAGCCTAGTCCCATATCATTAACTGACGTAGAAGAATGTGGACCACAACTAGCAAATGCAGCAATCAGATCATGCTCCCTACACAGTGGGTAGGGTACGAAAAGCATTGGTCATGGTGATGGGAACAATCCATGCTTTGTTACAGATAGTTTCAGCCTGATTAACCTCTGCATTTTATCATGTGTCAAGCTAAACGGTGAGGACAGGCAATCCCAGCTGATGCAGTGGCTAAGCAGTGTTCCGGATAGAAAGGTTTTTAAATGTCTTCTTCCTCCTCTTCTGATGGATGATGAAGCCAAAGGAGCCATACCAACGACACTGGCAAAGACCAAAACTATAGTCCCAGACATCCCACCTCTCTGCTGCCGAAGGTAAGAGGTGCCGCAAGCTACGCTGTGAATAGCTCTTAGGCCCTGAGAAGTAACTTCAGTTAAACAGAGTTTACCTAGTACTAGTAAAAATACCAAGCATTTGAATAGTATCAGTGTAAGGCACCATAGCAACAAAAGGGCAGAATTAGATTCCAGCTCTCCTCCTAAATTTCACGAGGGCACACCTTCCAAAGTAACAAACAATTATTTTATAATTTTTGACTTGTTCCTACACGAGGTATTTCCACTAAACACTCGAAGATTCAAGCTGCCAAAAAAAACCCACCAACCAGCAGCAGCTTTGCTGTGCACCACTGCAGATCTTTGCTCGGTGCTCCAGGACAGTGAAGCAGCTCTCAGCCCCTAACCGGAGAAAACCTCTGCAGAGCAACTTGGGCAGCCTTGGACACAGCTGAAATACCTTATGGTCAATGTTAAACTCTGGCCTATTACAACTGGAACTGTTTAAGTCCCTGCTCGATGTTTTGCTCTGCAGCAGTGTTTTAACAGGGACACAGAGGAGGCACTTGTCTCTCTCGCACTGACGGACAAGCCACAGCAGCCAGTCGTGCTGGGTCACAACCCGTTTCGCCCACTTCCTTGGAAAGAGGGACATTAGTGCTAGGGACACAAAAGCAGATCTGTTCAGAGCTGGCCACAGTCCTCCTGCCTGGCTCCCATCGTGGCCTGACAGGCTGGCGTCAAAGGGGGAAGAGAAAAAAAGGCAAGCACTGTTCTCTTTCCCCAAAAAACTGTTCCTAGCAAATGTCACTATTTTAAAACATTGCACTTTGAGAATACTTGTAGGAAGTGCACATGAAAATCTCAACTGTGTAAATTGGAGTTTATTTTGTATATTCAATATTGTCACTCTAAAAAGAAGTTAAACATGGGCACATTTTTTTATAGCAGAAAAAGCTATGATCTGCAAAAGCTTTCTTCTCTTCTTAGCAATTGCTACCATTTGCTTGTTTGTTTCGGTGCAGTGTGGGTCAGGAGGGAGGAATGATAATAAAAATACGAACACTTTTTCTCCTCACCTTGAATGGTGACAGACTGAACAGCAAGCAGCTTTATATAAGTGCAATCAGCCCATGGGAGAGGAAAAGCAAAATCATGGGTTTTCATCTTGCATAGCCTTACCCAAACTTAGCTCCAATTAAATGTATTAAGGCACCTAATGTATGCAGAGGACATCTGGATCTACATAGTTGTGGGATTAGTGCACAGAGAAAGAAGCCTACACACACAGACCACAGGGAACTGGACAGAGTGCTCTGCCTGTCCTTGCTCCTTGCCCACCTGCTTCAGCCTGTGATGCAGAGTATTTTCATATACTGTTATTTTCATATATTGCTACAATACTTCATTTAAAGACTGAAAGACAACGTGACCTAGTTTTGCTCTGCAAGCACTTGCAATGAGTCCCTGTACACAACAGTTGCAGATCCAGCGATGAGGAAGGCTGGCCCAAGGAGAGGCTGCCAGTGCCTCTCGCTGCTTGGGTCCCTCCACCACCTCCCATACTGAACAGGGGCATGGTAGGAGGTGGTTCTAGGAGAAAAGGAAATCTCCCTGACCCAAGAAAGCTGAGGCTGACAGACCCTTTTCAGCTTCCTTGAACACTGCAGCTCATATAAATTTCCAGCAGGATTGTTCAGCGGTCTGAGGCTGCACCAAGGGGGCTTCGGCCAGAACCCAACCCCAGAGGAGCAGATGCCAGGGGCACTGCAGCTGAAGTGCCTGTTGAATTAGACTCACGTTATGCTTTTCCTAGAATTTATGAAGGAAATAATGTTCAAAAAGCATGCAGTTATCATCACAGAGCTGTGCCTCACTTGACTTTTGTGAATCAGTTACTATACTTTACCTGGATACTCTTGGTACTCATGTAATACTGTGAAAGCTTTCTCTTCAACACTCTTCCGGAGCTATGATAACAGGTTTAAAATTACGGGCTAGTTTCAACTCATTGTATTTTCTAATGATGCCAGTATTTAAAAGGAGAAAAATCCACAAGGGATAATTGAGTTGCATTCCAGGTCTGGAGACCTCAGGGCTCCTGAGTTAACCCAAATTCTCCCAAGACCTTGGACACGAAATACAGCACTCTTGCAGTTTAGGTACCATCTTGTGATGATACCAATTCTGTCACGGTCAATCACTCTTAAATTGTGGTTGCAACTTTGCACCTCTTTAGAGACAGAGAAAACCACCAGCTTTGGCTGTTAGTGAGGTGGCCACCAGCAGCCGACAGAGCCTGCCCGGACATAGCGTTCATCCCCAGCAGTGATCTGCCAGCGTTCAGATACACAAAGCAGTCAGCTGGGATAAAGTCAGCAAACTAACATTTTGATTATGCAATTACTTGTTCAGCTACAACTGCAGGTTCTCCTGCATAATCAGGTTGATAAACATCAAACTTTCTCTGATGTTGCCTTGCATCCCAAAATGATGCAGTTGGAAGACAGAAAGGAGGTGAATGACACCCAGAAAAAACAGGGGGATAGAACAGAGTTGTGTTGGCAGCTCAGGGGGAAGACGCACAGAGGCTTTGAGCCTGGTGTACTCTGCACACCTAGAATATCTCTGATGACTGTTACAGTCTGGCATTATATACTGCAGTGGCACCAAGGTAACAGCAAAGACTAATTTCTCCTGGAGGACCATCTACAGATTGACACTGCTACAGAGAGGGTGGGACAGCATGTACAAACCTCCTATTCAACAGGAAAGAAGTCAAACTTCTGCTGGGTGCAGCTTTTTGGAGAAAAACATAATTCTACAAACCAGCCTTAACCTGAAACTACATTTTTGTTGTCTCCAAAAACAATGACTGCTTCCTGCTCCAGCTAAACGTTATTTTTAGTGTGTCTCTGCTGTTGCAGAGCTCAAAGCTTAACTCTGAACAAGAAATAAAACCTGAAACATCCTTTGGAAAGATGTTGATACAGGTATCCGTCACTCTGGAATTCAAAAGAAACTTTGCAGGTTTGCAAAACTAACATTTTGATGCTTATCTAACTTGAGACAAGCAACCACAGCTTAGGCACAGATCCGACTAAGCTGAATTATTCAACCTTTGTGATTAGCACTGAAGAGTAGATTAAGAAATAATGATTGTTTAATCAATTACTATTGCACAAAATGACTGAACTGCTGCCATATCTACTTTATAATGCTTTCACTCATTGGGCTTTGCCGGAGTGGAAAGGGAAAAGGGACAAGCCAAACAGGTTGCAGAGGGGGACCACGAAGCCAGGTTTGTTAAGCTCAGAAAAGCAGCATGTTAACCCAGAGCCTGAACTGAAAACCTTGCAAGCAGGTATTTTCAGCCCTGCAGGAAGCCAGTGAAGTGAGTCATCACCCAGTAAGGACCAAAGATCTGTCCATATTATTTTAAAGGAGAATTAATGCAGTAGGCATCAGAGGCAGGATAAAGCTGCAACAGCATCTTTTTTTCCCTGTTAGTACTTTATATCAATAAAAAATATCGCAATCCCACTGAAATCAATGGGAAAATTCATGTCAACTTAAACGGGAGGCAGCTTTCACCCTCCCACCTTCTACTCCACGTTCACTCTCCTTCTTCAGCACTCTCTAGCAGATGGCAGGCTGTCTCATCAGCCTGGCCATCATCCACTCACCGCTGGAGGCTCAGCCACAAGAGAGTTAGACATGGACAGTGAGGTCGGGGTAGAGAACACAGATCCTGAGAAAAACTAACATTGCAGGTACAGCCTCCTGTGTGAAGCACTACAGTACAAGAATAAGCCCAGAGACTCATTCAGTACAGGTATAATCAAGACTATTTATTTCCATTTTCACAAAGCAATTAACATAATCTACATACCACTGACAACAAATGAATTCTGCTTGGATATGAGCAAAATGCATGTACAACACACGCAAACTCATGGCATACGCTATACATGTGTACCCACTTGTACCTTGTGCCCATATAATATTGCTGATAGATATTTATAGCTGTGCCTACACCAGGGTTAGGTTAGCTCTGGAATTAAGCAGCTACATTTAAAAGCATTTCTAAACCAACATCAACCAGCACAACAGTGAACAAATAAAGGAAAGGGAAAATAAAGAAACAAAATAATGCATCACATATTCCCTCACCGAAACAATTTCATAGCCTTTATGGTTTCATGAATACTTCTTTACTCCTTCATATACATACAGTTCTACACAAAATGTTTAATATAGCAAAAGCTAGAAAGGTAATGGACCAATTTAATTTATAGCTGCATTGAGGAGACACTAAAACACTCAGAAGGTGTTTTAGGCAAGTTTTAGAGACTCATGAAGTTTCTTCCTCATTTCCCTCTGTATTCAAGGCTTCTGCTGCGAGTTTCACAGAAATAAGGAATTGTACTCCTAGAACTATGACTAACTGAAAAGATCAAATGTAAACATCTTACAGGAATTCATGTAATGTATCACTTGTAACTTGTTCGCTGGAAGTGCATGTGTCTTGGCTCGTACCAAATATACATCCTTACCCACTTCATACAACGTGTATATTGAAAGAAAACTAACAGAACACAGTGATTAGGGAGACTAGCATGTCTAAAGTTTCCAAAGCACAGAATAAATACCTGCACTTATAGAAATGAACTATATATTTTAAACAAAATGAGAAAAAATTACTGCATTGAGTAGGTCAAAACTTTTCAGCCATGATTGCCAAACATCTTTTTTGAGGAGAGGATACATTGGGTAATTCTCTGCTATTCCACATAGAAAATTCTACTTGGAAAAGTTTTTAAATGCAAGTTCAAATCAGCCTTTTGAAACCAAATTGCTTCCTTTTAAACATCCAATGCCATTTCAGATTAAAACATCCTAAAAATTCCCACAGAAACTTGTGTGTTCCAAGTCAGCTCTGCCCTTCCTCCCTCAAAACCCAAAAGGTATTTGTTCCTCAATGTTTTGTTAAGAAGGCAAGCCCTGAAACCTTTTTAAGGTCTTAAAATGCTATATGTGCACATGGACAGAAAGCTCTGGCAGTACCTGAATGAAAACTCAAGCATTAAATACTAACATTTCAAGGTATGCCTAGCAGAAAAGTTCAATATATATACAAAACAAGATCAACACAGAATGGTCCTGGCATAAAAGTCTTTACAAAGGCAAAGCCCAGAATCAATTTAAGCTTATTTTTTATTGGGAGAAATTTATAATATGCCCAAACTCACTATTTATGTCCTCAAGGTTTCACAGACCAAGTGCTACTCTTTTGATAGTCTATCCCACATGTTTATTAAAACAGATATAACACAGTGAAAGGCAAACATAAAAATGACAACAATCATTCCCAGTTTCACGGATATTTTACACGCCGTCTCTTAGAACTTCAATTTATGACTTTCCTTGATGGAGTCTTTCAGGGTTGATTTTAATGTGTTACGTGGAAATAACACTAGTTTGTTACTGCAATGTGTTTTCTTTATGACCTGCCCTCATACATCTTAAGTCTGGCTTATTTATGCAGACAGCCGTTCACTGAATGGACTACGATCTTCTTAAGACTAGTTGTTTTCATTTCCCTTCCCGCTGAAAAAAACCACTTTTTTTTAATTGCTTTTTTCGCCAGCTACTTCTCTAGTATTCCACAAACTTGAAGAAGATTGAAGTTACTATGAGGTTTTTACCTTTTTAAGGCCGGAATACAGATTTACTCCCCAGGGTTAGATAAGAACCATGGCTACAAACATCCTGGCATCAGACTCTAACCCCGCCACTGCTCCTACAAAGAAGAGGGCAGCAAAAGCCATAAGAACAGCAGTCGTTTCAAGCAGATTAGCTGTGGCATCTGTAGCACCCAGAGGTTTGCCAGCAGGTTTTAAGTGTTGCTTGTGTCATTCCCAGCCACCTGTTGAAGAATTTGAGCAACGTCAACCCTCTGTCCGGCCATTTACCTGAGCATCTCAAATCTAGATGGGTTTAATTTAGGCAAAGCACAGTAATAACAACCTGCAGTTCTTCATGAAGAGCCTGCTGTCATCATTCAAGTCATTCCAAATTAAAGCTTGCTCTCTTTCAATCCCAGAAAGCTCATCTTCCTGATTATATTCAACTGAGTTCACAACTAGCCACATTCCCTGTTCTGGAAGAGGTTTTCCAGGTCTGCAATACCTAAAGCCTCTCTATGCAGTGTTTAGCCAGGACACCACAACGCCCTCACAGTGGAGAAACCTGATGGGTAACCCAGACATCAGCCCAGCCTCTCCAAACCTGGCAAAGCCCCAGCAGCCTAAAATTAGTACAACCATGCTGGCCTCAAGCACATTTGAATGTCAAGCCCCAAATAAGGAACATGAGTTGATGGGGCTGTTCATTACAGAAACGTGTATAAACACACCTCATGCTGTGTGTCTCTGTGCCTAGATACATATTCCTATGGTAGGTAATCCTACAGGAATCTTGATCGTTCTCTGGAGATATCTCTCCATTCCAGTCACACATCGCTGATGGTGGATGCTGTGTACCAGGAGAGTCTGCCACTGCATGAGACAAGACAAATAAGTCAAAAGGGACAGATAGTTACCAAGGATAATGTGTTCTTTAGGAAAAAATGGCACTTCAGAAGCCATTTTTTTTTTGTCCACAGCATTCCCAACATACACAACAAAATAAACCAATCCCCAAAAATTCCACAAAACAACCCTCCACCCCAAAAGAAAAACCAAACAAAACAAACCACAAAGAATTCAAGTAGCAGATACTGAAGGCAAATACTGCCCACGTAATTCCTGGAAAATACTCCTGTATATCCAATAACTGAATCTCTCCTTTGGCATCACATCAGCAAAAGAAGGATCCCGCTGGCTTCTGCCCAGCAAGAATATGACCAACAGGAAGCTGCCTACTACAAGGAAAATCATGTCTGGCACAGCTGTCCTGCCAGCCTAACTACCAGTTCTCTCCTTTCAGGCTGCTTCGCAGTGATTAAAGTCCGAACTCTGGGACAAACAGATAAAACTCTCACTGTCTGATTTAAAACTATTAGCTTAAAGCAGCCTAGTAAGCTACATGCTGGATAACACTAATCCTTTCCAGCATCTTTACTTTCACACAGCTGCCTCTTGATTCCCTTGCAGAATCAGAGCCAATGGCAGTTAAAACACATATGTAACTATAGTAAACAGTCCTGAAAACAGCTATTAGTAAAATAACTCGGACGCGAGTGGTGATACATTATTTCCATGGTATAGTTTTCAATACTCTCTCATAACTACTTGATTATGTTAAAAGCCAAAGTAGGTATTGTACTAACAGAATATGCCTATGGCAAATGGAACGTAAAGCTTAACTAATGGCCCTATTTCCCTGAAAGGGCACATGAGGCTTATAAACAGTCTCATGAGGTCATGTTATCTGTTGAAGCAAATCAGTTAAGTTGTATCTTCTTTGCCATAAATAAATCTATATTCTGATTCTGTCCTTTTTTAAAAAAGAATAATTTGATTTTAATGTTATTATATGCCTCTAACTTTCAGATATTGGAAGAAAGGATACAGTGTCTCGGATACTTACACCGTACTAGAATTTAGCCTTTTTCATTATGCTACTTAAAGTGAACAGAAGCTATTCACACACATACACAAGTTACTCACCTATACGCTGCCTGAAGCAGACTCACCGCTCAAATACACGGCATTTTTAAATGGAAACATCCCTGAGCGGTGAGGAATAAACATAACCACAGCCTTAGTTTCCATGACTTTTAGAGCTGTGCCAACAAGAATGACTTCCAACAGTTCAGCAAAAAGCCGTACAACATTTTTAGGAGGAGTGTGCTATATGTTAATCATTTCTAATCAGAGACAGTTTCTCCACATCTAGTGTTCTGGCTCATTTCCTTACAATTAAGAACTCCATTTTACCCAATTGCTACAATACAGATGTGCTGCTTTGGCAGTGACCTACTCTGTGATGCCCTTAGTATATGCGCAATGAAAGCTTTAACCAGCTCAGTAGTTTAAATCCCAGACAGACAAAATTAAAGCCAGACTCTAACAGAAATGTACAGTAGCAGCAATCAGAAATTCAAGTCTGCCAAAGAGTCATGCAGAAACTACGTCCCTTAATTTAATTTACATGAAGGCTGTTAACCACCCTTCAAAGCAAGGAGACCAAGCCTCACAGAGTAGCTTTCTTGGTCCCCCAAAATAGCAGCTGACGGCTGTTTAAGAGCATGGAGGAGGCTCATAACACACCTTCCAACATGTACCATGAGTGACAAGTAGCATTCCACACTTTCTACATATCTTGTAGTCTCTCGCAAACGTCTCTAGTCCAATTCAGCCATGCCTCACCTCGAACATCTTCTAACTCCATCCTTGCAGTGACGCTCCTCAAGGCATATAAAAAACATTGCCACTTCCCTGAAATTCCTTCCCATCTCTACCTGTTGCCAAAACAGACTATTTCTACTATTCAGAGTCCTAGCTCTTTCCCAATCTGCCACACCAGAACAATGCTCTTCCTGATTGCTCTGAATACAGATGTCCTAGCAAAGGTCCTAAGCACAGACACAACTTATGCTGACAGCAGTATTTTTCTCTGCTCAACATAGCTTAAGGTTTGGAGAGGTGACATAGCTGAGCCAAATGAAGCTCTCTTCACACCAGCTACAGCTGCTGTAATGAGATCAACAGGTGGTCATGAGTGAATCTCATTCATGCCCACCCACCACATCAAGGCAAGCAAAACTGTGTTATATGATAGGTAGTTAAAAGACTTTTTGCATGTTCTAGAAACTCACCACTAGCACTGCTTCTTGACCAACTATTTTTCTGAGATGCCTGATGAATTCTTTCCAGACCCGGAAAGCCAGAGTCTCCCGTCCAGTATTGGGACAGCTTTGCTCTCAGCATATATTATTCATTTACATATGTTATTGCACTCTTGAACTACTGTCTCCTTCAATATCTCTTCTACTGAAGAAGTTATACCAATACTAACAAGTAGTCATGGCAACATAATCTTGCAGAATAAAGTACAAAATAATCCTATACTCAAAAATCTAAATTAGAAAAATTGAATGGAAATAATGTGTCCTTAAAGCCAGGAAGTAAATGACCACTGGAACAGATTACAAATACATAGGGTAAACACTTCAACACTTACAGACTATGAGTGCACAAAAATGGATGCTATACTTAAACGTACAAATCACTATCAGAAAATCTGCACAGCATGTGTTACAAAAAAAGTGAGATTAAGAAAGTAAAAAGAAAAAAACAACAAAAAATCCCTCCCAATCTATATTCGAAATCATCAGCCCACTGGGATCAGTACTTGTTATCACACTGCAAAGCACACTACGTGAACTTTCACAAGAGAAGCCTTGATGTGGCTGTCCCAAATGCAAACCCTGGTTTGAATCTCAGAGACTCCTCGCCAGCTCATTCAGGATGGAAGGACAACAAGCATTTCAGACACAAATACAGCAGGCAGCAGGGACAATGATGGGATAGGGACATGCCAGAGCCTTTTATGATCACTCATGTGAAAATGACTTTCTGGGAGACTGGTGAAAAGGCACCTGCCACGGCAAAATTAAGATACAAATAGTGTTTCATTAACTATAGCAAAAGCCTTCAGCTTTCAATTTCATTCTGTTTAATAGTTTAAAGACTCTTCAAAGACTTATACCAATTTTGCAATTTAGTTTTCCACACAGGAATGACTGCTGGGATTTAAAAAAAATGCTTTTTTTCCCTAATGATGCTTAACATGTAGCATCTGTATGTGCAATTGAATCCTAGATCCTTAGACATATTTAATCTTCCAAGCACCCTTAAGGAGCTAAGTCCTATATAAGAATGCTTTCCAAGGTGCAGGGGTTCAGGGGGGAAACCTGCACTTGGTGCAAATAAATCCAGTAATGTGTTGCCCACAACTGCCTTATTTTCTTTATAGCAACTGGGAAAGAGGACTTGTACCAGCTTTACTGCAAAGAGGATGTACTGATTCTTATCTGTGAAAGCTGATACAGGCTGTCTGGACTGCTAAATTAGCCTGTAATCTAATCTAATCAATGAAAGACATCAAGTGTTCCCACTCAAGCTTCCTCATCAGCCGCAAGCAGCTGAAACAATCAGAACTGAGATTCTCGAGACTTCTTAGACTCTGTATTCTTGAGAATAAGATTACCTGCTCCTTTCCCTTTCAATTTCACTTTTGACCTGATGTGTGCCGAGGGCAGCTACACACACTATGAAATGCAGTATAACCCCTAAGCATTTCCCTAACTGAATATTTGCTAGCACCTCAAAAAAAAAAGGGTGTAAAGTGTTTTCTCCATAAATTTTCTGGAACTGTTAAGAATAACTATATATTCAATTTGCAATCACTGAGACTTACAGCCCTGATTATAGTAAGTAGTTATGTTAAGCAGGTACTTAATGAGTGCCCTGTGCCTCATTTTTGCCCTATACTTGCAAGGGATGCACTTTCTTGGATAAATAATGTATTTTGTTGAACCCCAGATATCTCATATTGTCAGTACTTACTGAAAAAAACATATAGCATGAAAGAAAACAGGTAAGATAGAAAAATACAGCAAACAAGTAACCCATGCCTCTTTTGCATTATTTCAATATGTAATTTACACAGGCAGAATCACTTTGCTTCATCCAAAGAAATTTTTAAAAGAGTAGGAAGGGGAGAATCAATACAATTCTTACAGAAATACGTTTTGGCAAATAATACACGCTACTAAGGTACAGACTGCACCATGCTTACAATTATATTGCTTTAAAGTTGTGGATTACTCCTAAGAGGGCTACAGAAGATGACTATAGTCTACTCTCCATATGCTAAAATTCACTGAGCAGGGGGCTGCCTCTCTGTGGGATATTTCTGCAAACCCAGAGAGGCTGTGAGATTCACTTCTCAAAGGAGCTGTAATCCCTACCCTGCAACTGTGTTAGATTAACCAAGAATCACTGAAAAACAGTAAGAAACTTGGAACACTAAGAAGACGCTCCTTTTCCCTCTACGTACCCACCTCCATCATTATCAAAAGCTTGTCCACGCACATTTAACGTTAGGAAGTGATGCAATCTAGAAAAAAATCCTGCAGCCAGCTAGCAAAAACAGACTAATGTGTGGGGATTTTCTCACATCCAAACAAAGAATCATGCAGAGGGATCCTCTCTGACCTGAGTGCAGGCTATTCAATTTTTCGTTTTTTCACTGAACACAAAGAATACGCATAAAGCACTACTGGTTCGGTTACAGAGCATGCCAAGGGACTGCTCTCATCAAGGATGCTTCGATAAAAACAAACACCTTTTGTGTCTTGAGAGTCACTTGAATGTAATGTGCTTCACACAGCAGAAGAGGAGCTGCTTGATTTTCCAAAGTTCTTATTTAAGAAGACCCAATTTAACAGAACCACAGGGAAATTACGTGTACAAACAATAGCTGTCATGACAATTTTAGCTGCCTTCCATGCCTGCAAATAAGTATTGTAAAAGGAGGCTGTCTTGTCTCTCATGAAGGGAAACTGTTTGCGCTCCTGCACACTGCGAGAAGCTATGACTTGATGTGCTGAACATCTGAGAAACCATCCAGGTCTGACAAGCCCAACAAAGCACTTCCCCTACCCTACTCACTGGCTGCTCTGATCCCCAGCACCCATTTCCAAGCTGTGATGGAAAGCTTGCAGAAAATTAAACCCTGGCAGGCAGAAAACATCCATCCCTGCAGATGAGGAGACAGCAGGATTTCTTCGGGCTCAAGTCCTCTCTCACCATCACTGCTCTCTCCTCCTGAACCTTCTGTCTCACAGCTCCTTAAATGGCAGTGTTACCTGATGCCTTATTTCCCTTCCATTTATCAAATCCTACCTGATTTCAAGGCATCGCAGCCAACCCCACAGATCATACCTGTAAAAAGGAACTGATTTATACTACTTTAGCTTAGTGCCTGGAGGACTGCATCAGACCATGTCCTTCAGTGATAGAAAATGGGAGGAGAGAACAACCCAGCATGGCTATTAAATCTGTTAGAGGAGGACCTCTCCCACTGGGCTTTACAGCTGTTCCTCTCCCCAGCACAGCTACTGTAGCTAGGACACCCCTGACCCTTCAGCAAATAATCTCTACTTCCACCAGCTCAGAGACAGCAATCAAAGCAGCAAAAGGGGCAAGTGTTAAAAAGAAGCGTTGCCCCATCCCTTCCCCTCTTTGCACATCTTCCTCTCTTCACACACTTTCCTCACACCCCAGTGTCAGTCCTGCTGCCCACACACGATGCAGAAGTCTGGGGAGGGATTTTCCACTCCCTTCTTCCCTGCACAGGAATGCAGGAGAGACTATAGTCTAGTGCTGAGCTGGCAAATGCCTCATTTCACCAAGTAAGCAATATATAATGGATGGGGCTCCAGCACTCTATGTTGTGTGTATTGAGACATACTGACCATATCTTTGCTGCCGATAACCTCTTGGAAATGCTCAACCGTAAGATCCTTTCCAGGAACACACAACACGTTGGGCAATATCCAGATCCCTGCCACACCATGAAATATGTTCCTCGTGCTTCACACCTTGCTATGCCTTTGCAATTGCATCAAGGCAAATTCAGTTTTCCTGGTCTGGAAGTCACAAGCAACTCTCAGAATTTTCTTGAACTGTAATGTTACATTTTGAGCCTGGAAACTACAGGCTGGCACTGCTTTGTTAATTGGAGAAAGATCCTAGAGAAGGGACGTTCAAGGGTCTTGCCCTGTCCCAGCACAGACTGCTTTTTGTACTACATAACTCTCTAAGAAGTCAGGAAATGGCAAATTCCTCCTGTCTGCAAGGAAAGGAAAATCAAGGCTCTCTCTCCTGTACTTCAAAGTGGGGAAAAAAAAACCTTTTGAATTTTCCTTCCTTTAGTAATAAAAAGACTGTTTTAAACTCTGCTATTAAAGAAAGATCTTCAAAGTGCAAAAGTGAATCTCATAGAATTTTTAACTGCCTATTTACACAAGCCTCTGCTGAAGGGGGTAGTGCCTCCAAGGGCAATGCCATGGCCAACTTTCCTTTTAGTTACTCCACTGAAATAGCAAGAGAAAGGCAGGACAAAATACTGAGTTCAGTGTCAGAATATTTTAACTCTACAAAGGGATGACTATTGAAGAATGTTCTTGATTTAAAAATTTCATTGCAGAAACAACCACTGAGGTACATCAGCCTTCACAGAGCAAAACAATGCAAGAAAACAGCTGCAACAATGAAGTGGAGTGGACAGAAGGAGGCTAAGAGTCCACGCTGAAACAGCTTCACCTTCGCTTCTATCAGAAAAAAATCTGAGGGGGTTTTACGACCTGTACAGCAGCAGCACGTTCAGGTGCTGTTACTGCAGGCACTACGCAGAGGGAGGGAGGCTGTGACAAGCACTATATACATTACTCATTAGATCACATCAAAGGTCAGCCGTTTCCTAGCCTGCCCCCTAGGAAGCCCTTAAACTGCAAAAACAAACAGTGAGAGTCACAGAATTCAGATGCAACAGTCTCAATCCAGACCTCAAAGAGAAGTTCATATTAAGACTTCACGCGTATCTTTGCAAGTGCTTTGCTTGCAGCAAAGGAGGATGAGACACACTTTGGTCCCTCAAGCACTGTGGACCACGCAGGGAGGAGGGACGAAACTGCCCTCAGCTTCTTAAATCCTCAAGGGGCGCTAACTTGCAGTTTTCACTCTCTCGTGGGCAACACCAAATGGTTTGTCAGCATACACTACTACAGAATGCATTTTCTCACCTTCCCTCACCTTCAAACTTTTTCTGTAACTTGATGCCATAGTTGGTTGTTCACAGCTGATCCTCAGCTGCACCTCCTAACCATCAGCAGCACCTGCATTCGCTCCTCAGAACAAGCACCAAAAAGACACAAGTGAAAAAATGTTCAGTACCAAAAGGGCTACAGAAACGGCAAGGTGGGAGTGCCTGTGGCTTGGAGAAAGGTAATGGCACAGGGGAAGAAGGCACAGCAGCGTGCTGCAAATGCCACTGACCTCCAGTTAAATGAACTTCTCGGCAAATATGTAATCACTTTATCAAACACACACCAAGGGCATTTCTGAAGCTGTTCATTCTCTCCGGTAGAGCAACTAAGTTAGTCCTTGTGAGAAGGCAAAGATTAAATGCCTGTGAATGTCTCTCTCCTCATAGACTCGCTGTCCTGTGGAACCCGGGTCTGCTTCTGCTTGTGCCCACCCCAATATTCGACCTTCTCTTCACACCTCCTCCATGAAGACCAGCCTCTCTCTGCTCCTTACTCCAGCTCGGTTTCTAAGGCTATTTCTTACAAAATTGTTTCACTCATCCTTGAAAAAAGAAAGGAATGCCGCTGCTTTGCAGGGATGGTTAATAACGCCACTGAGGCACTACCAGCTTCGTTCAAGCCTCTTTCCCTCCCTCATCCCTGTCAGGAGTGGGGCGGTTAATGGGGCAAGGAAGAATTGGACAGGGGGAGGTTTCAGGCATCGTAAAAAGTCCCCCAAACCCTTCACTTACGGCCCGTTGCAGCTCCTTCATTCTTTAACCCCTCCTCTCCCAGCACCCAACTCCCTTCACATTTCTTGGGCTGAAAAGCGGCGAAAACCGCGAAAAGGTCCCTTCCAACCCAAACCATTCTATGATTCGATGAAAATGTCGAGGCGGTAGATCCTGAAGCGTTTCGGTCAGTTTCCCGTGTGGGATACCAACCCGGGAGCCGCCGAGACCAGACAGGGCTGCGCAGCTTCATGAGTGCGCACCAACGGGGCCGAGGGAGCACGGAAAGTTAAAGCCCAGCTCCCCGCCAGCCCGCTCGATTCCTTCCCTAAGGGTACGTCCTTCACGCGTGCCGTCGGGGTCCCGAAGCGGTTCAGTGCGGGGATAAACTCTTCCCGCTGCAAAGACGCCCGTAGGAGCAGGATGAGAAGCAGAGGGGGAGGGGCACCTCTTCACCCCACCGGGTCTGCTCTGCAACCCCTTTGGCAGCCGAGCCGACCCGCGCACCCTGTGCCCTGGCCCCTACCTTCCAGCAGCACCTCCTTGCCCGCCCGCTTGAGCGCCTGCACCGCTTCGTCGTGGGTGGCATCGCGCAGGTCGGTGCCGTTGACGGCCAGGATAGCATCGCCCACGTAGAGCGCCTGGGTCTGGTCCGCCGCCAGCCCCTTGAAGATCTTGCTGATGAGGATGGGCATCTTGTTCTCCTTGCCTCCCTTAATGCTGATGCCCAGCCCACCCTGCTCCTGCTTCAGCACCTTCACGCACCGCTTCTTGTTGGACACGGCCTCGGGTACCTGCTCGGGGGGGTCGGTGAAGGCGGTGCGCACGGCGGCCGCCCCATCGCCGCCCAGCCCGTTGTGCTGCGCACCGTCGGGGCGCTCCTCGCCGCTCAGCACCAGCGCCTCGCCGCACAAGTTGGCCAGCACTTTGTGCCAGCGTTCCCGCACCAAAACTTCCAGCCAGCCGCTGCGCTGCGCCCGGCCGCCGCCCGCCGCCGCTACCGCCATCTTAGCAGCATGCTGGGAGCGCCGAGCGGCGGCGGCACCCCCGGCACCGAGCGGCGGCACCGGACTTCAGCCGGGGGGCGGTGAGCGCCCAGCGCGCCGGGGTGGGGCGAGGAGCCGCGGCCGCGCCCCCGGGGCCGCGCCGGGGCGGGCGCACCTGGCGGCACCGCCCGCTGCCGCTGAGCGCCTGGGTGTCCGTGTATGCGTGTGTGTGTGTGTCTGCGCGTATGAGGGTGTTCGTATGTCCGCGTGTATAAAGGTGTCCGTGGTGTGTCCGCCTGTGTCAGGGTGACTGCATGTCGGCGTGTCCGTGTGTGTTTGTGTGTGTGCGTGTCTGTGTCTCTGTCCGTGTGTGTCAGGGTGTCCATGTGACCGTGTGACCATCTGTTCATGTGTCCACATGTCCTTGTGTCCATGTGTTGGTGTCCTTGTGTCTGTGTTTGTGTGTCTGTGTGTCTAGATGTCCATCTGTACGTATGTCTGTGTCTGTGTGTACGTGTATGCACATGTCCGTGTGTCCGTGTGTCTGTGTGTCTGTGTGTGTTACAGAGTGTCTGTGTGTCTGTGTTTTCGCACATCCATGTGTCTGTGGTGTGTCCATGTGTCTGTGTGTCCACATGTCTGTGTGTCCAGGTGTCTGTGTGTCTGCATGTCCACCTGTCTGTGTGTCCATGTGTGTCAGGGTTTCCACATGTCTGTGTGTCCACATGTGTCAGGGTTTCCATGTGTCTGTGTGTCCGCGTGTCCATGTGTACGTACGTTCGTGTGTCCACACATCCATGTGTCCATGTATCTGCATGTCTGTATGCCCGTGTGTCCATGTGTCCATCCCACGGACACATCCTCGCTGTGTCTGTCTCTCTCCAAGCCAGGGATGTGACAGTGTTAGGCAGGGAAGGGACAGGCTGGTGGCAGCCTCCGGTAGCTACCATCTGCGCTGCCAGGGTGCAGCAAGAGGGGGTGAAACCTCCATGAAAACCCTACTTTTCCCAGGTTTATAAAGTGGATCAGGACTAATGGGATGCACAAAATTAAATTTCAACCTTAAAAAAGTAGAATCCGAGTTGTTTCAGGGTTTCGTAGGATGAGGGTGGTAAATAATTGTCGTGGATACTCGTGCGCATTTTGAAACTGATTTCTTTGCCCTTTGGTTACAAATTTTTAAGGCCCAGGGAGCCACGTTGCCCATTTTGCAGTTTTCCCTATGCTCACTTTCCTCCTAGGAAGCAATTCGGTGCCTGATGAGGGGCTCGAGACTCCATCTTAGGCACCAGGGAGGACAAAGCTTTCACATTGCGGGTTTGGAGATTAACCAGCAGGCCTCAGGTTTCTGCCCCACAGAGATGTGATGCTACAGACTGCGTTTGTTTCTACTGTTTACAGAGCAGGTCTGGCTCCTTCCAAAGCTGGACTGAAAATTCCAGTGGTTCTGGACCATTTGATGTATGTGGGAGTAACACTTGGACGTTGGGGTGACCAGTGATGTTATTTGTCCCATTCATTTTGGCCATGCGAGTGATTTGGGTCCATAAACATGGCATCTTGCTCCTCTCTGAAATGATGCCATTCGTTTTGGACACTAGGGTTTTGCTTCCAGGTACACACAACTGTCCCAGGTTAATGTGGGCTGGGCGACTTGGGACTCCTCGACATGAGTGGGACCTGTATATGGGATCATCTCTGGACAAGCTTTCCTTGCATTATTAGGGTCTCTCAGACCATGCCCCTCTCTCTGGGCTACACAAAACACATCCCCTTTGCTCCAAAAGACGGCAGAAGGAGTCCTCGACACTCTTTTGTGTACAGCCTCGCCCAGACTGCGTGCCGGTTCCTCCTCCTAGGTAGGAATGCAACCCTGCACCTAGGGAAAGCAGGAATCCACAGGCGATGGGTTATTCAAGGATAATGGGTGGGTGGAGAAAAAGCAGACCAAAGACAGGCCTTTTCATTTCTCATGTTAATTAATGCAAGGTGAAAAGCTATAATTAAGTTTTCAGGGCTGTGAATCCAGAGTGAAAAGAAGTATGTCCTGCTAAACCTGAACAAGACACCTAAGCCCTAGACAGGAGGAGGCCGTAACACACCCTTTTCTCCAATATTTCTTGCTGGCTAATTTAGGTATCTCATATATGAGACCCTGGATTTTGAAGTTGGTGGGTTTTTTTAAATCCTATTCCCAGGTGCCATGCTTAGTGAATGCATGTGCTTGTTTGGTTCCAGCAGCTTCAGGCAGGTGAGAGAAGGATGGGGAAGAAAGAACAGTCATGCAAAAGTCAGGTGTTGCAATGCACTCACATCCCTGTGTAACACCAAGCCTGTTCCTGTGTAACACCAAGCCCAAGTGACCAGGCCAGGTTATAGAATCAGGCATCTCTGTTGCCCAAGGGATCAGCTCTTACCAATTATTTCATGTTTTGTCTTCATGAATTAGTAAAGAGTCAGTGCTGCTGCTAATGGGAAAGAGTCTCTAAGTACTTTTTTTAAGTAATTTCAGAAAATTTGTGAAGAAAAAATGTTCAGATGGTTTCTGCCCTGTTGTGAAAAGGTAATAGAGAAAGGAAAGGAAATGTTTAATGCCTCAGACTTCTCTGTCAGCACACTGTGCTTAACCATGTTTACTGAGTGTGTCTGGTTCTCCGGTGGGGTTCCCATGGAACTGCCTCATATAGACAATTGCACCATGTGTATCAGAGAGCTGTGCTTGTTCCAGCTATTTTACTTTCCCATTCCAGCAGAGGTAAATAATAAAGTTTCCCAGGGCCTGCTTCAAATATATTGGTCCCTGGAATAAAAGAAGACTTTATAGCAGTCTTCATTGCCTCCTCCTTCCTCCTCGTCCCCACCTTGAGCTGTAAGAAAACAGAGGTGATGTTTTAGACTTGAAAATAAAAGTAAAAAGAAGATAGTGTAAGAGACACTAAGGCACAGGCCCAAGACAAACAGTCTAAAAAATCATCTCCCCGCCCCGAGACTGTGATTGGTACCTGATCTCTGTGCTTCCCTGTCCTAGGAGTGCAGGCTTGTAATCGTATTTGTGTAGCCTGAGTCTTTGTGTACCCCAAGAGCAGCTTTTAGCTGGGCGAGAAAGGTAAGATGCCTTAAGACTTCTCCACTGGTACCCCAACATTACGATGCTCCACCCTCCCTCAGGCCTGCTAATGTCACCTGCAAGGGTAGTTTCTGAAATACAGGATCATGCAGTGGGAGTAGGAACAGAAGATAAAAATGTATTTGACCAGCAGCTATGGAATGCTCAGGTCTGCCACAGAGAAAGCTATTACTCCTAAGTCAGCTGCTGGTCCCTAGTGGTTTCCAGTGCATGGCAGAATGCGAACTCCTAATTTCAGCTACAGGCTTCTTCTGACAGTGATTTTTCTGACATAATCTGCAATTGCAGTTTTTGGTGTGACTATTTGCAAAGAAGCAGGGATGTGCTGCAGGGTGGGCAGAGCACTTGATGCTTCCAATCTTCCAGTTCCAGTTGCTAGAAAGGCTTCCAGAGCAGACAGGACTTAGCAAACATTTCTCTCCGTCACTTGCCCTTCTGAAAGGATCTGCTGTGAAAAGTGGACGCTTTCAAACAGGTCATTGTTTACCATTTGTATTTTAGCAGTATGTAAAAGCCTGAACTAGATTAGGGCCCCTGTCACTTGTGCTGTATAAACAATTTGTTAGTCGAGATAATGCTAATAGCTGCTGTTGAATAGGCCTTTGATCTGCAAGGAACTGTGGGCTCAGCTAAAGTTGAGGGGCTAAATGAAAGAATCCCATGAATTGGAAGAAGCAAGGGAATTGGAAAATCCAGAAACTGCCTCCTAGTACAAGGAGCACAACAGCACATCCAGGTTAGAAGTGCAGCAGTGATGTCTGAGGAACTGCCTGAGTGCCCAAGCAAGGGAAGGGGGTTTGTGGTCTGTGTATGCACACAAGAACAAAATTGCAGAAAAAACAATGCAGAAACGGATGTGAGGATGACGCTGAGGAGGTTCTTCAGGCTCAGTTTTACTAGAGAGGCTATTGGAGATAGTCAGGACATTACCCGTTCTTCAGGTTTTGGCACCTGTTTTAAGGCAAAAGCATTCACACCTTATGTAAATATCAATCGACAACAAAACCATTGCAAGGCTGCATATGCAAGCTCACCACTCAGACAGCAGTGCAGGGAACACAGCTCCCACCCCACTTCTAGGTAAAGAAAGTGAGAACACAAGGTAGCCTTTCTATAGCTGTGGTTTCTTTATGACTCTCTGTGCTATTCTATAGCAGAGATGTAATTATTTTTAAGGATTTTTGGGAGACACTTGGAGCCTTCAAGTGCTTTTTTTTTTCTTCCTTTTTCCTTTATCAGTGTAGCAATAGGAGTTCAAAGCCAGATTATCCAAAATTCATTTAAGCTGGAAACAGGGTTGTGATCATTGTACATGTTTCAGATGATGGAGGTTAGACAAAATCAGGTCTGGATAATGACGTTTTCATTTTGTTACCCTGACATCAATCAGCTCAACAGACAGATCTAGACAAGAAGGAGGTCCAGTGTCAGAAGCCCAGTGCTGGAAACCCAACAAGTAATGAGAGAGCTGGAAGGGAGTCTAGTTCCTCCAGTGATCCCAAACACTGCAGTAGCCAAGTTTAAGTAAGTCTTTTTGAGGAACATGCTTGAACTACCTTTACTCATTCTCCCATGGCAGCCCCTCCTTATGTCTAATTATGCCGGGATGCAGGAGGAGCAGGCTCCAACCCTGATGCAGATGTCCCTGTTGCATGGCAGTAGGACTTCTCACTTGACTGGTGAAGGCATTGCTGGTGAGGGGCTGGCAACCTGCCTAATCCGCCAGGGCAATCCATTCCTTCCTCAGTGTTGAGGGAGCCTGTTGACTTCAAAGTTAGCATGTAACAATCATTACTCATTGGTGTTGGTGGGGATATAAGGATGTCAAGAACGCCTGAAAAGTGTCATAATCTGGAGGCTGCATTGTTGCTTATTTTCAAAACTATGAAAGCACTGTTTTTCTTTTCCTAGTTTGAAGCTATCCAGGTTTTTACATACATCATGGCATTTAAAAACAAAATTAATGCATAACTGTTTGCCAGCAAATGCTTTATGCATTCAGTTTTTCAAAGCAGGAACCTACTTGTGTGTACATGAAAGAAGTATGTGTGTGAAATCTGTAGTGCACCTTCCCAGATCACACGTTAGCTAGGCAAACTAAGGAAATATTCCCACAGTTTGGGAGCTATGGGCCAGGCTGCAAATGAACATGTTTCCCTTCTGCAGATCCAACTGTGGCTCAAGTGAACACAGAAGTGGGTGCCAGGAAGCAGTCAGGTTTCTTGTGAGTACAGATCTGGGGCTAGTTCCTAAGCTACCATTAAAATTGCTTTAAAATAGATGGCATGAAGCTCAGAATCCTAGAAACTTTTGCCTTGTCTTCAAAAAACCTTTCACATGTTGTTTGAAATAATGAACCTGAAAATAAAGGTTCATAACTGTTGTGTTGACGGCATAACAAAGTAGAGTTTTTCTTGTCCTTGTGTCCTGCATTTCCTCTGCAGATCTCTGCATTAGTTTCTTAACATTTCCATTCCAAGTTACTTCGGTCCTGTCACTTTGCAGCATCTTGAATTGTTTATCTTTTGTATACTGATCTCCCCCCACTCCCTAAGCTAAGCCAAAGATGTTTTAAATGCCAAGATCAGAGACTTACATTGCAGTTAGTTCTCGAACAAATAATAAATAACAAGGAAAAAGGTGATGGAAACCCACGTTTCATCCAACATGTTTTGGTCTTGATTTTCCTTTTCATCAGGAACAGGTTAATCTGTTTGGGTGTCAAAGCAATCAAAGCTTTTTACAACTATGTGCCTCTGACCCCACAGCCCAAAGACATCATTCCCATGTCCTCAAAGGGTCAAATCCTGTGTATTACAGCAAGACTCACTTGGAGGTGCCCTGCCTGTTGCCCCACTCATGCTTTGGCACCTGTGGAACACAGTCTATGAGGTCTCCAGGCTTTTCCTGTCCTGGGATCTCCTGTGATATCTGCTGCTTACCTGTTTTCAGACATCTGTGCCTGCAACCTGCTGTCCCACAGCAGGAGAGAGGCTGTGCTGCTGCGTAGGAGCCAGAAGTGTTTGCTTCCTGTGTGTAAAGCAGTTTGGATAGAAAAAACTAGTTTACTCATTCTGCAACCTTGATCTCCAGCTGTACCCTGACACCAGTGAACTAAGATTGTCTTCCCCCTTTCCATGCCACCCCCAGGGCCATAAATCAACCTGTTAAAGTGGTGGGAAACAGAGATGGTCTGCTAGGACAGAAGGAAAATTAAGAGAGTTTGTAGTTTGGAAGCAAGCAATTTCTCTAAGACTGATACTCCAAAGATAGTGTTATGCTCAGGCCATGACTTCAGCAAGAGTTGTGTCCCAAGAATGAGTTGTCTCTGGCCTAAGAGAAGGAAGGAGCATTGCCTTGCTGGTTGCTGGAGAAGGTCTCCCTAGGACCTTCCAAGCAGGAAGGACATCCCAATTCTTTGTGCTTTGGAAGTGCCTTACTCCCCATCCCCATCACGAGAGGGCAAATTGGTCAGGTAGCCCCTCTGAGCTCTATACTGAATGAATGAGCCACACACCAGCAACTGGGATCTTGTTTCCACCCATCACGCTGCAGAACCATATCAGAAGGGAAGTAGTGGATTTCCCAAGAAATACCTTGTATTGCACAGGTGATGCATGGATAGACAGAAAGCCTGCTCCACCAAGGAATGGCAGATAGTATAAAGCTATCACTGGAACACTGGGAGTAATAAAGTTCACCTTCAGGTCCTCTAAAATATTATTATATTTTCTGTGTGTGTATGTGGCACTCTCACGTTCCTCTTGTTTCACTTCTGAGCTCTGCAAAGGCTCAGTTCCTCCTATTGCTTCAGATGATATCTGTGCTAGTTCACTTCTCACAGAATTGTAAATCAGGTGTAAGCCCAGGGAAGACTGATCTCAGTGAAAAAAGAATCAGCTTCTATGTATTCTTCTTTCTTGGATGTCTCTCACGTGCTCTAGAAACGAGACACAAAATGTCTGCAGATAATTGAGATGGGAACTATCACATTTAGGGGAAATATGATGATGTGCTTATTTGCCCGGGTCAAATTATAAGGCACATCTAGGATGGAAACACTGAAAATATTGTTCTTATTTTAGTGTAACCATTCTGAGTTATCTTTCCCTGGGCAGGAATCATTTGAAAGAGAAGTAGACCCAAGCAAAGGGAAGGTGTGTGAGGCAGGGTAGGAACAGATCCTTACACACAACAGGTCTGTTCACTGCTGAGGTTGTAAAATGAACCACAGTTCTTTGTTAAACCAGAGATTTCTATTGGAAGCAAACCCACCATATTTACTAATCACAGAAAAAGTTGCTTTAAATGTTATTTTGAAAACCTGTGAAGGACAAAGGATGCCACATAATGAATAACACCTAGGTTTCAGTGAAGATTACCTGTGAAGGTGTTATTCATTTTGTGGTGTACCTCGTTAATCCCCCTTGTTGCACGATGATTCCTAGGAGAGATGTTTTAACATCTTTTCCCATCTGCCTGGAAGACTCTCAAGCAAATTCGTTACGTGGAACACCTGTTGCTAGGGGCTTTTGGTTTGTTGTTTTAGTGGTTTGGTTGTGGGGTTTTTTTCTTCTTTCTGTCAGTGTTTTCCTGTGTCTCTGACAGCCACTTTCCAACTGCTTGGACATAGATAAATCCTTGGTTTGTGTCCTATGAATTAAGGAGCATAATAACACTGACTTTCTTTATAAAGTACTTTGGCATTTTGTAATGGAAACAATCATACGAGCTAGACAATGACATTTCACAATGTTCAGAGTGGAATTAAAAGGTGAGAAAGTCTCAGAGGATGCAGGAACTTCTAGATGTAATCTCTTCTTCACCAACCAGCACTGCCAAACCACATCCCCATTAGCTTTTCCATACTGTGCACCCTCTTGGTTAGGTGATACAGGAACAGGTTGTTCTAATCTTACCCTACCAATCATGTCCATCCTATGTATCCCTTGCTGCTGTCACTGTCACCGCATCTGTCTAAAGGGTCTATCTAGATTTTAAGCTTGTGGTGGTAGGAGCTTCCTGGTACGAGACCTGTATATGTAATATACAAAC
Organism: Dromococcyx pavoninus; assembly: GCA_033558185.1. NCBI lineage: Eukaryota > Metazoa > Chordata > Aves > Cuculiformes > Neomorphidae > Dromococcyx > Dromococcyx pavoninus. Next base: position 873,357 of record JAUMJL010000081.1, on the reverse strand, counting down.
CAGATGCATTTTTATATATTTAATCTCAAAGCCCTCCGTAATTAAAAATCATATTTAGCACGGAACGTTTTGAATAATTTTCTGGCAGGGTGGAACGGGCTGAATCTCTTTTAAAATTATGATCATTGTGAAGATGAAATTTTTTGCATCTTTGTAAAAGTACTTTGATCTTTTGCTAAGTGACATTAATTAGACTGTACTGAAACACACTGTTAATGGAAAACATTGTTTCAAAGGTTGGGAGGTTTTTTGATGTATTGGCTTTTATGTTTAGTATTTATGTAGTATAAATCAAAATTAAGTTGTTAAAACGAGAGTAGTATCAGAAATTGCACAATGTGTTTAACAATTATTTAGCCAAGTACACTGCCTCTGGGAAACTGGTTCTGCCACTTATAATGAGACAAAACACATGGGGGAGAGGCGTGATTTTAACAGAATATGCTCCTTCATGCTAATGTAAATACAGAATAACTTTCTTACTAGATTTGAGCTGAGACAAATAAGCATGAACTTCTGAAATCTAGCCCCAAGAACACACAGGAGGGTAGCTCTGGATCGTTTCCCAGTTACCTACAGCAATGTTTCTCATTTTTTTCTGGGTGGCGATCCATTATTAGAACATAAACAATAAAAGCGTGATTGCTGTGCATTTACTATGAGAGTAAAAATGCATTCACAACAGCAATGATAAGCTTGTATAATTGGAGTGTATGCTTGACCATAGAACACAAAATTCCTAAAGATAGTGCTGGTTTGAGCCTATGGGAGTGAGGGAATTTTGATCCATACTCTTGAATGTTTTTTTAAGGCTGGGATAGAATAGAAGTGGAGAAGTGCGACCAGCAGGGATGGGAGAAGTCTGGCAAAACAACTTCAGCCCCATGGAGGGGTCCACGTGGTGATGGTACCACCAATCCAGTGGAGAGTGAGTTCTGGAGCAAGGTGTAAAGACCCGGTGAAGGTCGTGCATGGGGACATGCACCACACACTGCTGAATGAAGATCCCCTTGTTATACAGCAGTTAGAATTCTGACTCCTGCTAGTCTTTCACAGCTTTCCCCATTAATCTGAGGGTAACAGCTACAGCTTGCTGAAAAACAACATTATGGTAGTATCTTTTTTTTAACATCTTGTTCATACAACACTGTATTCACTGCCAGGAAGGTCTCTGGGCCCACTGTTGGCAGCGGTAGTGGAATGAATATGAACATTTATAGATCTGAACAGCTGTTGTTCGCCAGGGTTTGAACAACCAGACAGCCCTAGCCCCAAAAGACTCAATACTTACAGGATTTTGTGTGCCTTTCTGCAGATAGTCTAGCAGCTCTGAGGGTTCATGTCCCACTGGTATTTGCAGGGCTCCCATGATGCCTGGTGCAGTGCTGGACAGGAAGGTCTAGATGCAGACAACGGTAGAACTCTAAGGCTTCGAGACTTGCACATCTGCATGACAAATGTTTAACATCTGTTTTCTCATGAACTGTGTTTGTTTCTTTAAGAAAATCCCTGACTTATTGAGGTCTTGACATAGGGTAATGGTGGCCTGGGAAATCAAATTTCTTGGATTGAATGTTTGGCTCTCTATTCACATGGCAAATGGAGTTGCTGTTGTAAGTTTCCTTGCAGCAGTCTCTTCGACTTGATCAGGTGAGATCTGTGAATCACTGTCCTGCCCAGTTTCTGTAGCCCAACTCAGCTGGGGTCCTCCACATCCTGCTATAGATTGTTAGACTATAAGCAAAACTTCTGATTCTCCTAACTATCCTTACTATGTGCAAAAGGCTGTTCTACCTGACTAGTTCTGTATCTGCAGGAACAATTTTGACTGAGTGTTCAGGAATAGCTCATCAATGTATAAGTGGTGATTTATGAAGCAAGTACTACTTGGGGGAGTCTCCAGCGCAGCCAGATGCTAACACATTGACACATCAAATACTGCCTATAAAATGATCTGTTCGCAGCAGGAGCTGCCTAGGAGGATCTCTGGGACTACCCAAATTTCCCATCTGGACACCTCCTGCAGGAATTTTGCAAATGCTTTGCTGTGAGGGTGTCTGGAAGCTCAGACAATCACCTTGTCTTGGTTCAGTCCCTTGTGCCATCTCTGCAGAGATGATAAGAGAGTTCTGGGACCATCCTAGGAACTGGACCACCCATGGTAAACTGTATCAGAGTCCCAAATGAAGCCCTGGGATGAGAGCGAAATATCCTGAAAGCAAGACACATCATCTCTGTGCTCTCTTTTAGACCAGTTTTTGTGGCAAACTCAAGACAAAATTTTCTGTCTACATAATTTTGCTGTCCCAATCCTTGGGGATTATTTTTAAGACAAGCCATTCAGTTTGTTTGGGTCCAGTCCTGTTTAATATCTTTATTGATGATCTGGATGAGGGGATTGAGTCCATCATCAGCAAGTTTGCAGATGATACCAAGCTGGGAGGAAGGGTTGATCTGTTCTGGTCTAGTTGAACATAGTGTCCTTGCAGCAATGACATACTGGACTGTATTACAAAAAAAACATAGCTAGCATGAAGGAAATGATTCTTCCCCCTTTATTTAGCACTTTTCAGACTGTATCTGGAGCAGTGTGACAAATTTTAGTTTCTCCAGTGCAAGAAAGACATCAAGAAACCAGAGCAAGTCCCACAGAGGGTCACTAAGATGGTCAAGGGCTGCAGCACATGTTTTAAGAGGAGAGGCTGAGAGAACTGGGCTTGTTCAACCTGGAGAAGGCTCAGGGTGTTCTTAACGCAGTTTACAGCTACTTAATAGAAGGGTGTAGAGAAAACACAGCCAAGTTCTTCCCAGGGTGCTCAGGGAACCAATTGGCACAATTGATATAAGAATATAAGGATCCGTAAGTGAGGAAAAAATCCTTCAAGGGTGGCCAATATTAAAATAGAGGCCTAGAAAGATTGTGAATCTTTGCCCTTGTAGATATCTCAATAACAACTGGACACAGCCCTGAGTAACTCATGCCAGTCCTAACTGCTCTGCGCAGGAGGGTGGACTAGACACCTCCAGAGGCTCTGTGATTTTGTGACTCTGAATTAGCTGGAGGGAATATAGGGTCAGAAAAGGCCTGTACTTTCCTAGCCACATTACTTAGTTTGTTCTTCACAGACAACAGGTCAGCAGAGCACACCCCACTGCAGGTGTCACTTGTGCCCTCCCTATTTTTAGCAAATGCTGGAAAATGAGTAAGTGATAGATATAACCATGTTGACTCTGTCAACATTCTTTAGTGGCCTGTATCTGATCCATCTCCCACTGAAGTCCATTGTAAGATTCCCGTCCATATCATGGGATTTGATGCAGGTCCCATGAAAAAAAGATTTAAAAAACCTGCATTGTTAAGTGCAAAAGTCATAGTAGTTCAGTACAGAATTATCCTCTGCCTTCTTCCTGCTCTCCATCACACACACACACACTCATCCCCAAACAGAAGACACTTTCTTTGTTGCATCTGCAGTTCTGTAGTGTAAATCCTCCAGAGCTGAAATTAATTAAAATTGAGATGCATGTCTACTGTCAATAAGAGACTGATGCTCTGTTCATTAGTGATAAAACTGCTTTAAATCTGCAAGAACACTGTGGGAAAGCAAGAAGGTAGATGCTATAAAAGAAATGAAGTGATCAAAGAATGTTCATTTCAGCAGCTTGTGTTGTTTCATGATGCTCATAATTCAGGACAGAGTGTAGCTAGTCAAGTGTGATTAACTTCTTCTGGGATCTGACATCTTACTCTTTTTTGTAGCAAGAACCAGTGCGTACAATGTTCGAGGGAGAAAACTGATCAATGGAAGCATGCCATTACCTGAAAGAATATGTTCTTTTGATTCTCCTCTGCTGCCAAACAAGGGTCTTTTGTTCCCTGAATGGAAGAGCAATATAAAGGGCTTTGCACAGAATAATATAAAGAAGAAACAGGCTTTATATAATGTTCTCAGCAGTAAAATGACAATTTGAGGAGGGGTTTCGTTAATGCCCACCTCCCTGCTAGACACTCAGCAGGGAGAAAGGGAGGAGCAGCAAATACAATAAGACATTTGTTAGGTGATACAGGACCTACGAGCAAACAGAGGCTTTACTTTGATTCAGACAGCTCAGTAAAATAAACAGAGTGTGACAGTGAAAGATGAATGGGAAGTTAATTCTATTCACATTTATAGTATTTCAGCTGCAATATTTTCTGAACAATGGTCTCTATTGATGCTGCAAGTGCTTGAACATTATGCCTGCTTCTTGCTGAACAGACATGACACTATTTGAGCAGCTGTATTCTCTATTTGGAAAAGGGAAGTTTCCAAAAACGATTAAAGGTCATATCTTGTCTGTGTTGAAACTGTTTGGAGCCTAACTCATTTTGGTGCCTTACTTCTCCCCCTCCTTTTCTTCCTAATTGGGATCTCTGGGAAGATTTGTTCTTTCAAGTGGCAGAGCAACTAGAGGCCAAATCTTAATAACTTACAGGTCTAATACTTCAGTATTTTATCATGGGCTAGAGCTTATCAGAATAACAAAATAAACAATAGTTTTGCCTACTTTAGAAGGATTTTACTGTCATGAGCAGGCCATTTAGATCTACATCTCCTTCACCTTTATAAACTGTCTCCACTAATAGGATTTGCATGTCTACATGGTTCAGCTCTATTGGCAAACTTCCCCTGACGCATACAAGGTTTCTGTACACTTTCTTTTTCTAAGAAGGCATTTAGCCATAGTAAAATGAAATAGGAATTAAAGTGGGAGAAAAAGAAAAAAAAAAAGATTTTCGATTTCCAGTGAAATTACTTATTACTCCTGTTGTTAAATGACTTTCTATACAGAGATGTGCTGTTTATAGGTTGGACTCGATGATCTCGGAGGTCCTTTCCAACCTTATGATACTGTGATACTGTTTAAGGGGTATGAATTCTTCATACTGTCAAGTGTCACAGCCCTGCCAGCAAAAACTTTAACCGTGGACAAGACAAACCACTGTCCTGGACTCTGAGCCAAGTTTAACACCCTCTTCCTGGCATAAAGGCCAAGTTTAACATCATTTGGCTACAAAAGCAAATTTACATTAATGCTGTACATCCTGCACATTTGCTTGTTATCTGTTTGTACACAAAGCTGCTCAATTTTCTCAACCTCTTCTGCTAAAACTGGCCCCCTCCCTGGCCACAGGGACAGCAGAATGTGGTAAGAAAACCCAGGTGCTGGCTGACATCTGGAGAAAGTCTGGGTCATTTCTAGTTTTGGATCTAAAAGTCACAGATCAGAGCTCCAACCTCTTCCCTCATCCTTTCCTTCCAATGCAGCCCAGCCCTCCTTGATTTTGAAATCATTGCCTCTAGCTTCTCCAGTCTCCAGAGGTTTACACAAGCTCCCTGGAATTCTGTCCCATCTGCAGAGCGGCTGTGCTGATGATTTAACCCTTGAGGGACACAGAAGGGAAGGGGAGGAAAGCTTCAGAAGGATTTTCTTAACTACGGAAACATTGTCTTGAATTACATCAGAGGAATAGAAAATCCTCTCACATCCCTCTTACTTGATCATGTACATTTCTGTTGTTTGTCTATTAAAATGTCCCTTGTTGTGGTGATCCATATCTTGCTCAGAATAACCCCTTGTCTTGAACCCTTTGTCTTGCTTTCCTTGAGTAGCGTCCACCTGTGCAGCTCCTCTGGAAAAGCACAGAATGGATGCTAAGCGTGTCATGTTGCCACAGATGAAAATCTGAAAATTAAGAAGAACAGTTGTCATTTTCCACCTTCACTGTGACTTTGCTATCATCTTTATTCAGTAATATATTTTATACTGCTTTAGATTTTCAACACAATGAATGATGGATTCTCACAACAACCACAGGGATTAGTTTCGGAGATATTATTATCTCTGAACTAGATGGGAAGAAATGATCTTGTAGTGAGAGGACACCTCTACAAACCAAAAAGGTATTGCTTTGATTCGGAGAGATCTGAGACTATGTACGAGTAATTTAATTTTCATGCTTCTGTTTCTCCATCTTATGGAAACGGGAACACCGAAATTCATCTGCTGTGGAGGGGCATTCTGATGAGAATAAGCAGGGTAGTGTAGAACTTTTACAGTGGGAAGCACAAGCACTAAAAAACATTGCAATTTCAGAGATGAAGAAAAATGGCAGATGTAGAAAGGCTGAGCAGCTTGCTGAGGTCTGTGCAGCAAACCATCTGCAGAGGCAGGATCAGAAAGCAAGAGCTGCCAGCTGACGATCCTACAGCAAGCAGATTCTGGCTGAAACCATGGGCTTCGCAGAGCCTCCAGAGAATAAAAGTACAGATCTTTTTCCTTGAGTTTGTTGTTTTCTGGTTATTATTACAGATTGTGCCCTAGCTAGCAGTGCAACCCTGGGCTGCGTGGCTGGTGACATTTTGCAGTGAAGGATGCTACAGTTAGTGAAATGCCTTTGAGTGTTGCGAAAGGAATATCACTGGTCGACCTTTTGGTTGAGACTTTTGTCCCAGGCTGCTCTGTGTGTTAGTCAAAAGACAGTCACATGATTCTTTTCCCCTTTTTCATACTTTACAGAGCAGAGAATGCTGCAACCTCAGAATGGTTAAAAACATTGTGTTAAATACTTTGAAGGGGTTGTTTCTTGCATTATTAAACTACAACCAGGAAAAAACTCTAATTTTCACATGGAGTTGAAGAGAAAGGAAAGACAGACTGAAAGATGGGACAGAGCAGGTTATTATCAGTCTCCCACAAACAGATGTCCTGGGAGACTGTGGAGGTTCTGGGCTGGAGTCAGCTGCCATGCCTCGGCAGACTCTCCTCGCAACCCTAGCTCTGAGGCTTGTTTTTGCAGTTAGTGCTCTGGGCTCAGTGTTAAGCCTGGCCGAGGCCAACTGTGTCCAGTGATCCCGAAGACAACAGCTCTGCTTCCGCTGCTTGCAGTAGATGAAACTTTTTGGTGAAACGTCCCTCTTCTTTTTCTTTTTTCCTTTTTTTCTTTTTTCCTCTTTTCTTGTTCCCATTTCAGATCAGCAGCCACTCTTCAGTTCAGCTGTGCACCTTTCTCTCTCTCTTTAAAAAAATAAAGGCATTGGGCATATGTATCTTCTATAATGAATTCAGGGAGCTGAAGGATATTGGCTCAGCTGGAGTTTTGTGCAGTTTTGTACTGCAATTTATACTGTCACAGCCTCAAAATGCTCCAGTGTCTGTGTTTGGTATATTCTCATTTTTTTACTCAGAAATCAAAGTCAGCACTGAGATGAAGTCATGCATATAAAAAGCAGGTTACTAAGTGCCATCCTGATTTCACATCTGGGTTGTCTGTTCAGGGATACATGTTTAATTGCTGGCATTCTGGTGATTTTTAGGTAGGGTTTTGGAAGCCCATCTTTGGCCAGGGTTAATTATGAGTTCCAGGTGGCTGCTATTGCTCTGGTTATGCACTTTTCATTGCCATTTCTGAAAAGAAACTTTTATGTGTGGGTGTGTGCATGAGAAAAACTGCAGCCTGAGCTCACAAATAGGACTTGTTTAATCAATTCACATTGGTGGCAAAATCAGTCCTGGTTAGAGTAGAAATAGTAAGGGTTTTCAGACATTAAGTTTTGCAGTTGAGAAAGGAATCGATATCATGTATCTTAGGTGACCTAGGGCAGAGCTTGAAGACCAGAAATAAATGTTCAGTCTGCAAGCACCTCACAGGCTCTAATGTGCTCAAATAAATTTGCTTAGACAAGCTATTTAAATAGCCTTTGGTTGACAACAAACAGAAACATTGCTGCCTGTTTGCAATAAAAAAAATGTATCTGAATATCCCTGCTAATTTTGTTACTATGAGATGTTCACCAGTAGATGTTCTTCCTTCATTTCCAGATTGGTTTTTTTATGAAAAATATATCCTCTGTGTGGTCACTTCAAATGTACATCAGACCAGGGACCATTCAAACCATCTCTTAATGCTTCCAGAGTATATTCTGAAGATATAATACAATAGCTAAGGAAGCTCATGTGTTCTGTGAAAAATGGGAAAGAAATTATTTTTTCTCCCAAAGGCCTATATACAGCTGATACTGGTTTTTCAAAGATTTTCTCTGAACTTGTTTGAACTGTTTTTTCAGACAGAAGAGTAGAAAGACAGTAATAGGAAAGAAGTGACACTAATAATGCAACAATGGTTCTTTTATTCTTTCTCCTTCACCTCAATATGCAAAGTCTGATAGTTGCTGAAAAATATTCAATCCTGAAGGACAAAAATGAGGAGTTGGAAAAAAACATGGATGCTGAGTGGCTGAATAGGAATATTGGCAGTCGTTCTGAATTTTTCAAACTGTTTCACATCTCAGAGCTTTTACTTCCAAAGCAAAGACAAATTATTCACTGCTTCACGGGTATTTCAATAGATCACTTCATTGATGAGTGGATATGCTAAAGTACTCATTAGGCAAAACATCAATAGCTCTTTAATTATGGGGATGGAACATGGCAATCAACTATATGAGTTAATCTTTGAAAACTATGATGTCATTAATTCCCCATGTTTGGAAGCTAAAGTTTACAGAGTGAAAACCTGCATCTTTAGTGGGGAAACATGGATTTTGCCAGGCAGGGTCAAGTGGGAATGAATGGGTGTTTTGCTTGACTTAAGAAATAAATGCACTTTGTTATGTTTCAAACATTTCCTTCCCCTCAACACTGTACAAAATCCCATCACTCAGATGGGGCTACTGTAGTCAGTTTTTGCAGTACAGCTGTGGAAATAGTCTGAACCCAGACTAGATTATAAGCTTACAGTGGATAGCAATTTCCATGGGCAACATATCCCTTCTCCTGTATAGCCAGCAACATGCCTTCCTGCTTTTTTTTCCATCCATGGTGAAGATCTCTTCGTCTTAGGAGACCTCAGATTTGGAAAATGGTTTTGACTCTCAGCTGTCCTGTTCTGTTCTGCAGGTTGAGGAAGCTGTCTGCTTCCAGTGAGGATTCTCCTGCTGCTTAACTGCTCCTGGGTCTTGCAAACAGAATGGCTGCTTGCTGCCCAGATGCTTGATTAATAAATATGTATGAATTTAGTATAAATTTAAGGGTTTGCTTCTGAAATGGCTAAGCATAGCGTCAGTCAGTGCTGAAGTGACTTTTCTTTGCCACAAGCTCCTCACACTTCCTTTTGCATCTGAAGCACTTTTCTCTGTACAGTCCTGCCTGACAGCTTTGTAAGAATGTGAGGTGGCTTTGAGCCATGGGCAAATGTTTATGAACAAGACTGGCAATCGAAATAAATTGTTCCATTTAATTAAATCAGTTTTTTAATCCTAAATTGCCAAGAATAAAAGAGCTCATGCAATCAAGGAAAAACAAAAACTAGGGTAAAACTAGTAGATTAAAACAGCAATAATTACCCTGCAAGAGTAAAAAAAAAGAAGCTATAGAACCCCTTTAAGCTTGGATTTTTTTCACCAACGTTACTCACTGATGCTTTGTTCATTGTTGACATTATTTGAATTTGTATTCCATATTGCAAGCAGCTTTTCTGTAGTTTTGCTTATCTTGGTGCTATCTCAGCAGAACAGAACATTTCTAACAGCAAACTTGGGGATAAATGATACCCTGATATACAGTCACAGTCCTTGTAAGGAGGGAGCAACTTTCTCTGACAAAGAAGTCCAAAGAATCTAGTTTATGAAGTAAGAAGAAAAGTGTTGTTGTACATGAGAGAGATCAGCATTGTAAGGTGAAGACTGAACTGGCTGTGGCCCAGGAAGATGCTGGCACATGTTGGGCTGTCAGTACTGGAGGAGTTCTGACACCAGTTAGGTTGGTCCTCTGCTGAGGGCTGAGTTGAGCTTAGATGCATTTTATGGTAGACTGGGACCATGGCAGGGAACCTAGCCTGTTGACTAAGTCACTGCATCCCTTGTAGTTTTTACACTTTAGGACTTTATTTTCATGCTTTATTTCACTTAAGCCCCACCACTATCCTGAGCAGGCTGTTGTGCCAGAGCTAGAATGTCCTATTTTCTTTTCTCCTCTGGTGCTACAAGGGTTTTTTATTTTGCATGTTTGACTTGCTCAAGAGGTCAGGGTAATTCGACCTAAGTTACTGCACAAACCAAACCATGGTTTTAGGTGTTAAATAATTGTCTGACTTGACGTGACTCTGGCTCAAAGCTGTAAGGGCTGCTGTAATGCCCAAGTGGACATTCAGCTTCAGCCTTATGCTTCCTTCATTTGGTTCCCACCAGTCGCGCTTCATCTCCTTCAAGAAGACTGGTTGGTTGTTACCTCCACACCATGAATTTTTTACAGCATCAGCAGCTGAAAACAGATTTCACAAAGGTGAGGGCACAAAACCAAGACAGAAACCCAAGGAAAAAGGAGCTGAGGTGAGAATGGAGCTGGTGCAGTGTGAGGGACCTGGACGAGGGCTGGAGCAGCAAAGTGTAGCTGAATCATGAGGAGGTCTGACAGAAGAGGACAGGAATGAAGGCAGAGCTAGACCTGATGGCTGCCTGTCTCGAAGCAGGGAATGAATCCTGAACACACACCTTGTTGTGGTCAGGGCCGTGCACTGCAAACCTCCTGGAAGCCTAGCTCCTGACTATGCCTGACTGCCATCCCTCCTTGGTGGCCTTGGTGACAGTGTGCCTGATGCCCTCTGAGAGACTTGGAGGGCACTAGAGAGAGCTAGTAGAGCTACTTCCACGGTTCAACCACTCTGAAGAGACTACCCAAGTTAACAGCCGTTTTTTCATAACTCCAACTGCACTGGAGTCAAGATTATTATTTTCCAGCTCTTCAGAAGGCAGGGAAGCTGCTGAAAAAAGTATGAGGACACACAGTAGTATTGCTGCCGGATAAGAGTAGTGTGGTTATTCATTCCTTTCTTACTAACACAAGGCAAGGCCGTAAATATCTATTTTAAGGAAACATGGTAGACACTGTTATTATTACGAGTGGATCATTTGGCTGTTATTGTTTGCAGGAATTGCAGCAATGCCCAGAAGCCCACAGAGTGTTGAAACACCTTTTGACTATGTACAGGAGATAATTTTAGGGGAACCATCCCCACCTGGAAGAGATGCTTCTGCACACAAAAAACTGATCATGTTGCACTGGAGCAAAGAGAAAATGCGTGGTTTACCCAGAGTTGTAACTCAGGAAGTCCTTGATGGAGCTGTAAATTGCTGTCAGGAGAGACTTGTTACTCCAGCTAGGTGGAGACACAGCGGATCTGATCAGCTGAAGTTTTGGGTTTAAGTCTAGGAAGCAAATGTCAGATATGTCCAGAACATCCTACATAAAATGGGATGGTGGAAGTGTTAATTCCACTTGTAAAGAAAACAAACTGCTCATGGAAGGCTTAAGGATTTTTGTTCCCTTCTTTGCTAATGATCCCTTTTATTACTTGCTGTAAGTCACCTGGAATGAAAATTTCACCATACTCATTTATAGAAAAATGGTTTTGTACCACTATGTAATACATGTGGATTTAGGGCTCTGTGGATTATATTTGGCAATTTCAGGCATGCAAAGTTACTAATCTGCACTTTGTCTATGAAAAATAGAAGAAAGCAGCAAGGCAGACTGATGCCCTGGGGAAGGCCAGGGAATTCCACACATGCCTGCCTTCTGCAACTCCAGTCCAGGGAACAAACTTTAACATTGGTGTTGCAACAGTTACAGGCAGAACAAAGGGACAGACTTGCAGCACAGCTTAGGTGGTTTCATCAGGTACTTCTCTATGTTTTCACCTCACAGGTATTTTTTTGACATTTCTGTTCTTTTAGTTTGCTGGTGTTTTGAAGTAGTATGTTTTTGTCACATTTAAATCTATTTCCCTGTAATGTCTTTATACACAGAGAATTCTCTTGGAGAACAGCCCAGAGATCTTCTGTTTCTTTGTATATGCCTTTATTTTCCCTGCATCTTCTATTACATCATTTATATGGGTTACATCCATATAATTTAACTTTTATGTCAGACTTATAATGCCATAGTCAGGCTGTCAAAACGCCTAAGTCCTGAGGGTTTTATTCAGGCAGAATTTGCACTGAATTTTCTGTGATTGCTTTAATACGTTGATTGTTCCAATATTTATAATAGGCTGGATAAAATAATATATGATCATAATATAACAAGAATAGGGCATCAGTAAAAACTAATTTTAGAGACCAGTAAAGTAAATGAAATTGTGTGGCTTTCACAAGATCAATGATGAACTGGTAGAAATCAAGGAATCTTGATTTGTGGTTCAATTTTAAACACTTAATCACACTTTTGCCCCATAATTAAAATGTTTACTGTTAAGTTGAATTTAATAATTTCTGTAATTCCTTTCCTTTATCTCAAGATAGATCCTGAAATCTTGTATCAAATGTTTAATGACTTTAAGTTTCCTCTTAATACTTCAGTTACCTTTTAAAGGTCACCAGACTGCACGTACTTTTTTGTCTTTCTGTCCTTTTCCATCCACCCATCACTTGTGGCTTGGATAGTCCCAAATCCCACCTGGGACACAGTGCCTGAGTTTTGATATGTTTGTTTAGCAAAATACAAGAAAGAGGCAGGAGGATTATCCTAGATTAACAGAACCCCTGTAAATACTGTTGCATATTTGGAGATCCTGCCACCTGAGTAGGAGATGCTCGAGGGCAAGATCGTGCAGTGCCTGCAAGTAGCAAGTCACAGTTTCTGAAAACTAATTTTTTTCTCCACCCTTCATCTGTCTTTCTCCACGGTCTTCTTCCTCTTTTATGTTCTCTGTCTGAGTAGGAATTGTATGTGTGACTTAATTCAGCAAGTTGAGAACAGATTAAGGGTACTCAAATCCCTCCCCTACACCCCAAAAGCAATGAAGCGGAATAATGACAATTACAGTTTTAATTTTTCTTGCTCATTCTCGAGCTATCTCCCTGTTTTTACACGATTAACCTATCAAAAATTTCAATTTCTTTCTCAGCCCCTCCCACTGTAACTTAAGTGGAATTATTAGTAACAAAGTGTGAAGTTGTCAGAGTCTGAGTTACATCCATGTCAATGCCAGACTGTTCAAAGTACCTTATTCAGAATTCACACTTCATAAAATGAGTGAAGTGACATTTCGGGTGTATCTATCTGATAACAAAGTCATGGATGGGTTTTACAGGTAACATGACTGTTGCATGATGTCCTGTTTTCCTGATGAGTCCTCTGATCGCACAGTAGACAACATCACATCCAGTGTCTGTCTTCTTTTAAAGGAGAGTGGTGACTGTCAGTGCTATCTATATGTGTGTAGCCTGAGATATTGGAGAGCAACTTCCGATGAGACTTTGTCATGACTTAACCCCATCTGGCAACTAACCAGACATAGCAACTCACTCACCTCCCTTCCATGCAGCAGCGGGATGGGAAGGGGGTGAAAAATCCCCACAACTTGTGAGCTGAGATAAAGACAGTTCAATAGGACAGAAAAAGAAAGAGAATAATTATAACAATAGTATTAATAGTAATAATAATAGAATATGCAGAACAAGTGATGCACAATACAACTGCTCATCACCCAATGACTGATGCCCAGCCTGTCCCCAGGCAGTGATAACCCTCCCCCTAGCCAGCTCCCCACTATATACTGAGCATGATGTTATATGGTATGGATTGTCCCTTTGGCCTGCTTGAGTCGGCTGTCGTGGCTATAGTCCCTCTCAGCTTCTTATGCATCTCCCTGCTGGCAGAGCATGGGAAACTAAAAAGTCCTAGACTTAGTATAAACACTACTTAGCAATGACTAAAAACATCAGTGTGTTATCTACATTATTCTCATACTAAACTCAAAATATAGCACTATACCAGCTACTAGGAAGAAAATTAATTCTACCCTAGCTGAAAAGAGGATAGGCCTTGTAGGAAAAATGTCTGATTGATTCATCATGTTGTGAGCAGGCTCTGAGCTGCCCAAGATGGGGGAGATCCCACCCATGTGCAGACTTAGGAAGTAGTATCAGGTGAGCCTTTGAGATCAGTGCTAAGGATCCCACCTCTGAATTTCTCCCCATGTCTCATTCCTTTATCCTCAGTTAGTTATTGAACTTGGCCCTAGCAGGTTCCTGTGAGGATATATTTGCAAAAGCAGTTACAAATTACAGCAGATTAGAAAAGTTTTATGAACTTTGCTGGGCAGGAGCATCACACAAATGGTGTTTGGACTGATGAAGAAAAGAACATAAGCATTCTGGGTTAGTTGTTCCTTTTAATGTCCCTACACAAGGGACAACATTTAAAGCATCTGGCTAGGTCACAGATTTTGTGGAACAGCAAATGGTTGGCACACCAGGTTATTCCACTCCATGTCAATGATAAGAAATACCTGGATTTCATATTTAATATCTCTCAGCATCTTCTGCTGCTAGGGGGATTATGTGCTGTCAAATAATTTCTGGAAGGCACTCATCTTTTTACAGAGAGAAGCTGAGAATATCTCCAAATTACAGATTTGCCCACCTGTAATAATGTCTCTTTAAAGACATATCCCAATGTAGGCAAATCTCCCACTGCTGCAGTGCTGCAGTTCTAGTGGCTTCTGGGATAGATGAAAAGCAAAGGAGAAAGGAGAATAACAAAAAAATGCAGAAGCGGTACATCTTTTCCTGTCCTTTTTGGAGAGTAATTGAAAGGAAAAGATGACTGAGTGTCACTGCTCTTGGGACATAGGCATGTGACCCCTTGCAGCTAGATACCACTTCCCCGCTGGGCAGGGGACAAGTTGCAGAGCAGGACTAAGTGATGCAAAGATCTTGTCTGCCTGGCACTGCAATTAGTTGTGTAATTGGTAGCTGTTTGCACAGTCACACTCTATCCACTGCTCTCTGCATGCTCATTTGTTAATGGGGATCAGCAGGCAGGGTTATTTCCCATTACGTGTCATCTTTGCTATCTCTCTGACTCATATTTCTTCCGCTGTATCTGCATCCACTGTATGATACTGCAACATCAAGGACAGTTATTTTCTTTAGTACAGGAGGAACCCACTCCAGCCAACAGCCAGGATGAGTTATCAGTCTGAAGGGCTTCAAATGGATCATAATCAAGTAAGTCTTCAAAGTCCAGAGGCCTCGTTTCTCAGACAGTTAAGATTATTCTGACCCTTATTCAGATGGTCATTTCAGAGGGATACCTGTGATCATTTGACTAAGAACAAGACTGTTACATCCATTTTATACCAGTATAAAAAATCCTGCATCAGTAGGTCAGTGAGTTACAGAAGCAGATCATTAAATGCATGCCATTCCTATCCGTATAGGAAATTTGGAGTTTGGTGCTTAAAATTATGACCCCTTTCAATACTTTTGGGGCCTAAGATTTTGGGGTGTATTATTTTGCAGAGTGTGAGGCAAAATGAGTGCCAGGGTATCATAAGCAGGGATAGGCCTCATAGGGGTCTTGGCTTCAAATGCTTTTCCATGTTAAAATATGCAAATCCCCAATTCTGAAAGGTTTGTTCTTATGATTCCTGCCACATTTATTGGTTATAAATTATAACAAAAATAGCCTGAGAGTTTGTATTTAGGTGTTTCCATAAGGGTCTGCTAGGATGAATTTCTCTGTGGCAAGTTACTTTATTTGGCCATGATACTCCCCGTGAAGCACATCTCTCATGCTTTCCCAGTAATTATACTTTCTTAGTTCTTACAGGAAATGAAAGAGTTAAGTTCTTCTCTGTTTAGAGCAGGATATAAGAGAAATAATTTGAATATTGGCCTCAATTTTCCTGGAAAAGAACAGGAAAGATTAACAAGTTCTCTTTTAGCTGCAAGTGCTTTATTGCCCTTGCTAATACTTTTCAGTCAACAAATCTTCATGTATGATGTAACCAGGAACAGAACATTCTGCCAGCTGGTTATTAACCTTTCTGCACCATGTTAATAGCCAGGCAAACTGAAGCAGATGATTGACGCCAATGTTTCCTGACTGCTTAAAACCATAGAATCATAGAACGGTTTGGATCAGAGGGACCTTGAAGTTCATCTATTTCCACCCCCCCTGCCGTGGATAGGGACAACTATTCTCATGATTTATCCCTTACTTATGTCAGCATTTTCATTATGAAAAATTAATAGAGTCTCCATTTGAAGCACTTCATGCAATACTGGATAAACAATTCTATAGTTAAAAAGAGTCATCAAGGTGAAAAATGAAAGGACATTTGAACATGCAGATTAATATTAAGTAATATTTAAAAAAAAGTCCATAAAGATTCTTTCTTATTTTGAAGATTTGATATATTTGGGCACATTACTATGATGCTTACAAAAGTGTTGTAAATTACTGGGCACAGGCTCCTGTAAAAATTCTTTTACTCTGAAAGTTTAGGAGAAAAGATGTCCTGCAATATCCCTGCTGAGTGTAATGGTTGCCTGCTGCACAACTGAGAAGAGATTGGTGCTGACAGCCCAGAAGCAACAGCACTCGGGTCCCTGCTCCAGATGCTCTTCCTTCATCCTCCTGAGTCTTATGTACAGTGTCATATTCACTGGAGTGGTCCTAAACCAGAGCAAACAACTGACATAACCAACTGCATAAGTGCAGTAAAGACACTCGTGCACTCAAAGTTAAATTTGCAAGTATTAAGCTGAATGTTAGTCTTAGACCTGCATGTTTCAAATAGGCTGAGCTGCTCTTCCTGCTGGTGAAGTTGATCGTGGAGTGGCTCTCGATAGTTTGGGTAAATTTATGGCAAGAAGCCTCTTCAAGGTGCTTAGAGAAGGTCATCTCTCAGTTTTTAGATATATTGGACTAATTTTTGATTAATGTGAATCAATTAGCTGGCACTGCTGTGGTTATAAAGAAGGAATTTTGGATTCTGAATTTGTTTCCTTTGCTGACAGGGACTTTTTGGCTGCTTCAGCAAATGCCTATGATACAGCCAACAAGGGGGGCTTTACAGCAAAAGAGTGCTGCTTTCCTGTCTCTTGGATCACCAAGTTTTGAATAGCTGATTGCCCCTAGTGCTATAGTTTTCATCCGGATCATTTGTCTCTGCTAGAGGTTTAATTTATTGGAATTAATTTCATACAGCTGCTGGAGTACAACAAAGTGCAGTGAGAGGGAGTTGAGCAAACTCAGCCCCCATGGTGCCTGTTGGGAGGGAAGCTTCCATCTGTTTCCCTGACAAGCTGCATTAAGTTTTTTCGCCCAAGAGATCTGTGCATTTTGTTTCAGTCTCAGACACTGTTCCTCAAAGATGCTGTCTTTAAGCAGCTGATGTCCAGCAACAGTGGACCCTGAGATAAACACTGCCAGGAAAAATACAGGGAAACTGAAGCTCAGGTTTAAATCTCATCTCTGGAGTAAGATGGGAAGAAACCTTCCATAGGTAATGGCAGGTGGGATTATGTAGCTGCTTTAAAAGCTTCACACACACTCTGCTGGGCCAAAACATGTTGAATTCAGTTCTGCACTGAAGCTTATACAGTTATTTTTAGCAGGGCAAGGTGGTAAATAACATTGCCAAATAGAAGAAAGACAGTCTCCATCGTATTGCAGGAATGACAGCCACTCTGTGAGATAAAAGGCAATAGAGTATCTCACTTCCAGTGGTACTTTTGCGTTGTTCTCTCAGCATTTGAGTATTTGTTGATAGTTTTGTCATTTTGGTATCTAATCAGAAACTAAAATTGTTCAGTAGTAGTTCACCTGTAATCAGAGCAAACATATGTAATTGCAGAACTGGGAGCCCTGTGTGGACACTGAGCTCTCAGGTACATTGTGCCTTGGCTCAGGAGGGCCCGAGCCTCTTCTCACAGTGCTCAAATGGTGAGGTCAGATGAACAGCTTGGAAATATGCAGTGGTCCTGCCTCCAAGCTGTGCTTTGTTAAGTGACAGCGTGGTATAGCTAATTCACTGCAGGGCAAAGCATCTTTTTTCACCTCTGCTGAAAACTTTGCTTGGAACCAGCAATTTCAAGGGTAAGAAACAGGAGTTGTTCAGCATTTCACTGTAGGAGCACAAGCGATTCATTGGCCATACCACAATGATGTAGAAATACATTTCTGTTGTTACTGCTGCAGAGCTATTTGCATAGAATGGGCTTTAACTGGTACAGTGTTATGGATGGGAAATCCTGTAGGCTTTAGAAGTTTTGAGGGGAGAGGGAAAGAATTGTCACTCATACATTTGTGTGTAGTTCAGCACATGGAGTCCTGACCTAATGGGGACATCTAGATATTACTGCAATATAAATGATAAGTAATAGAAATGCAACATCCTACTAAGATTAATAGCAATGAGGTACAAGGAAAATTACTACTTCAATAATATGATAATAGCATTTTGTGATATAGAGGCATTGTAGTTTAACAAATAGGTAGCCAGTTGTAAAAGAGAGTCATCAGGAATCAAAGTGCCTGTTTTACGACCTTTTTTACTGCTATTTCTGGTCACTGTAATGTACACTGTTCTTCAGTCAGCTAGAGGAAGAGGTCCACCACATCCTTAGACTGTCACAACATTTATCTGTGTTTCTCCACTTCCTTGTTGAAATAGAAGCCCCTGTCTGTGTGTTTTAAGGCATGTGGTTAGCATTGAGATAAGAAGTTAGAAATATATGTGTTTAGTTTTTCCCTTCAAACTGGCATCAAGAGCACAGGAAGGGGAGGTAACTTGGGTGCTTCTCACTCCAGTCCTCTCCAACTGCAGGCTATCATTTTAGGTAATCTCCTCCTAAAAAAGATCAGATTTTGTCTTAGGATTTTTATCTCTGTGATCCGTTTTTGGGGTTGTTTTAGATCCCTACTTCCTTAATGAGTAGAATCCTTTATCTAATTTCCAGCCTAAATCTATTCAAGGACAGATAGTTCATAACCATTTGCTCTTCTGCCAACATTTTCTTTTCATTAAATAACTCTTTCCCCTCCACTGGTGATTAACTTCCTGATGTATTTATACAGAGCAATCATATAATATGTCTCTATTTGGTCACATTTTTCTAGGTCCCCTGCTACTGTTAACTTTCAGTTACCAAATATATGCAATAGTTGAAGGTCTTATGGGGGAAGATATCACCCAGCCATGATATCCCACCATGAGAACCATGGGGACCACTGATGAGCTGGGACATTAGAATGAGCTTACAGCTCACATATCCATCTACTGAGCCTGAATGGGTACTCAAAAATGTGCCCTAACCTCGGGATATGGGTTTGGAGACCAAAACCGATGTTTATTAGACACCAGTGACTAGAAAGAAGCTTCCACCTACAGGAGGAATGAGGACTTCTGCAAAGCCCTAACAGAGAGAATAAATATCCTGATTGTTCCCCTCTTGGAAATGTTGTTTACTTCAGATCTGCAGGTTTGTATTTGTCACTGTGGAGCCTGTCTGAAGAAAGATATTCTTATGTGGCATCCCGGGTCTGCATTCAATATGCCAAGGCTTATTAAATGAGTATTTCTTGGATGATGCCTTTCTCTGGATTTTGTGGTTGGCTGGTACACACAGATAAGGTAATCACCACTCCACTGCAAGGAAAAACAAAACTGCTACAAAGCAGGAAGACTGGAAATCTACTTCCTACTCTTGCTCATTTTTGTTAGTATAGTGACTGATTCACTTTCTGTTGGCTGCCTTTGGGAGAGAGCTCAGTGCTGGATTCACGCACTCCAAATCCCTCAGAGTTACCAGACTGCCCGTCTGATTGGCCCAAATGCTAGAGCCAAACTGAACTCTGGCAAAAAAGATCAAAGATAATTCCCAGCTGAGCAGGTTTTGCACAAATAAATCCATCCACCTTTCACTTTTCATAATGCTTTCCCTATCTCTAATCCATTATTTTTCAGGTGTGAAGCTAGTTTCTTGCTTACTGAAGACACTGCTTTGTGAAAGAGGGTCAGCAGAGCTGAGAAGCTGGTGCCACATAGAGAATTTTGCCCTGGGAAGAGTGCAGAACGTATCCCTCTGTCCTGAAACATGGGCACAAAATTTTCCATGAGGTCTTCAGGTTCTTGTTTGCATAGATAAGAAAGTAATGAACATTGCAGGACAATGACGGAGAAAGAATGTGCCTCAATGCTGAAGCTTTTTCTGTCATTAAATCAGCATATTTTGGTCATGTTGTTTGTTTATGTTGCTCTGCTGAATCACACCAACTTTTCAGTTTCCTTCCCAAAGGCTCCCATCCATGAAATCCTTCAGTGCCGCACCCACAAGGCATGACTTTTTCTGGCCAAGACGAGCTGTTGCTTTCCTACACCAAATGCTTTGCACAGTCATCTGTGAAAAGACATGTTGAAAACTGTGTGACTCTTAGGAGTTTCCATTTGTTGCAGGCTCCATATTTAAACCCTTCCCTTTCTAACTTGCCATTGCACACAAAGCATCTGAAAAAATAGTGGGGGCATTAGAGAGTTGTTCAACAGTCTTGGTACCGGTATCCAGCTCTTCTGGCTGTGGAGGGGGAGACAGATGGTTTGCATGTGGTGTTTATAACATTCTTTCAGGGATGCATCCACTGCACACTGTGGAGGATGTGTTTTGGGATGCTCTGTAAGTAAGTGAGGCTTGGCAATGAGCACACTAAGGCATCGTGTAGTCAAAATATAGCCAACGTCCTCATGTGAGCAGGCATTCCCACATCATGCTGAATTCTGCTTTGAAATACTTTGCTTCTAGTGAGTTTGCACCCAGGAACAGCTCAATCTTTAACAAAGGGAGAACTGCCAAGAGGGACAGTGGGAAACATGACACAATGAAGGAGCAGCTGTGCCACCCCTGCCTTCACATGTCAAAAAAAGGAGGCCAGGCTCACTGGGAACCATGGGGACTGTTGTAGTCAGCTTGTGATGGAAGACCTGGATCCAGGAAGAGAAGACTGGGGAGAAGGGAAAGATGGGATTGTCATAGCGGGCACCTGAAACATCCACTGCTCTTCAATATCTATCAGAACTACCTTCTCCACAGCCTCCCTTTCACAGTCTGGGAATCAGCTCTGCTGTTTCCACTAAAATAAATCAGGGGGTTCTCTCGAGGATAAGGACTGCATATATTTATCCTTATGACTGGAAAAATCCACTATTGCTACATGTCTGGAAAGCCTTGAGACAGCTCTGATTGTCCCAGGGCAACCAGAAGTAGGATTTATCACAGGATCTCATTCGCCAGAGGGTGAAATCCCTGAAACAGAAGGTGAAATGACATGTCTTTGCAATGAATGTGAGAAGGCTTTTCTGCCCTTTTGATTTGAGACACAAATCATCCAAATATCAGCATCTGTGTAGCCAGATTGTCCCAAGAATAGCTGAACTAATGGGAAATCCTTTACTAGGGGGTTGTGTTTTAAGGCTGAACTTTTGCGGGAATAGACCAGCTTCTGAAAGGACCTGAGATCACAGTATAGTCCTTCTCTCAGTGGTGGTATTAATGAGGTCTCTCCCCTCTGTCTGATTACTTAGTACTTCTACAGAACTGGCTAGAAGCTTAGTAATGTTGAGAAGTTTACCCTTCTATTCCATTAGGCCATTGTGAGCCAAAAGATTAAAAAACTATTTGGGAGGAGCTGACTGTTCAAAAAACACAAATTAATGACATAATTCAGCTGAAAATTGGGTCAATAAAGCATTGAGGAATGATAAGGAGTTTAGCCAACTTGTTAGTGGTGTTCATATTCACAGTTGTTCACAAGTGAGGTATTCTACATGGAAATTGACCCAATGAGACAGAAAATACTTGAAACTCCTGTGCCTGAATGTAAAAATAGTGCATGCTGTCAATCACCATTCCTGGCTCTGCAGCAGAACAAACTTCTTTCCCTCCCTGTGTCAATTTGGCTTTCCCAGCATGTGCCTGTTTTCCCTGCTCAGATCAGGAGCTCTCCGGGTAGGAGCTGTCTGTTGCTGTGTGCTTGTACAACACCTCTGATAATGAGAACTCCTTCTTGGTTCAAGCTGTTAAGCATTCCTATAAACCGAGTAATATATACTAATAAATAATGAAAGTAGGAGCAGAGCAACTATCAAGAGAGCTGAAGCTTGTTTAGCTGGATAAATGGCATTTGACTGTACTTCTAAGCATGTTTTGAAAGCAAACTAAAATTTTCATTACTTGCCAAGATATGTGTCATGCCCATCACTAACACTTAAAGCAGGGCAGAGCTCTCTTCCAGAGCCTGTGCAGCTACCTCAGCCGCTCTAATGAAGATATCATCTACTATAAAAGACAGCCTTAGGTCCAAACTCTGATCATGACAGATAAGCAAAAGAAAAAGTGATCTGAAATAAGTTCATTTTTAAATATATTTATTCCTGCTGGGGTTTGCTAGTCTCTGCATGCCGTGATCAGAGATGTTACCCGGACTTCTTCTTGGTTGTGAAGATTACTTCCCCCATTTTGCTTCACATTTTTTTGACTGCTTTAGATTTGTTACCCCAGGTTACAAATGGGCCCAGCACTCCTTTGTGGAAAATATTTTTCCATGCAGTCATCTGCTCATCTCTCTTTTGTTTGCATGTGTTTGCTATTGTAAGTTTTCCCTCTTCTTGAGAGCACAATCCTGTAGGCTCTTGCCATTAATAGAAGTTCTGTATCGTAAGAGGGATAAGGACTGAATGTATGTGTGTGTGGGTGGAGGGCGGATTTGTGGTGGAGGGCATACATGGCATGGCACAAAGCCAGGTTACTCAAACTGAAGTACATAAGGTCTATAGGAAGGACTGGGACTGTTTCTGCTACACTCAACTTCATGTCCCTGATCTGAGCAATAGCAGCTCAAATTGCTTCACTTCTCATCTGGTCTGTGCCAGAAACTACCCCCTTACATGATCTCGGGCAAATGGGAGGTTAACACGCAGGTGTTGCAAAGAAAAGTTATAACAAATGTATGGGAAAACTCTTTGGTCTAAGCAGAAGCCTAGCCCTCCAAGGCTGGGTGAACACTAGGTCAGCAGCATTCTCAAAGGGGAAGCAGCTCTGAGGCTTGAACAATTATGGCAGAAACTGGGCAGATTTGCGATGTCATTTTACCTCTCTACAGATTGTCTGCACCCAGTTACCTATGACATTGTGTTTTCGCTTGGCTACTTAAAATAATTGTAAGGACTATTTAATAAACAATCTTTAAATATACGAATGAAGTAAAATGTCTTTATTTTTCCTTAGTACCTTTGAGTATTTTCATGCAGCTATAACATCACCTGTTTTCAAATTGCAGCAACTTTGCAAATCTTTTTCTCACACAAAGATTAAATTTTATTACACAAATTTTATCATTTTTTTTTCTTTCATTTAGTATCCCACTGGTCAACTTTAAAACATTTCCTATGCCTGAACACAAAGGTTAGTGCTTTGCAATATTCCTTTGCCCTCCCCAGTGAATGAACATATTGCCAAGCAAGCAACAGCTTCATGGACAATTCTCTCTGAAACTTGTAGATGTCTGCTGGACCCTCAGTTACCCCATGCTGGCATCTCCCACCAGCCCTTTTGCGGAGATGAACTTAACCCTCTCTCACCTTCTTATCTGGTAGCATTTTGGGCAGAAACAGTTGAAGACAAGGTAAGTGAATTCAAGGAGGATGAGCGTTTGGACTGTTATTAGTTTGTTGCCGTTTAATGTTCCTCCCATGAGAGTGGTTCTGCACTGGGCTGCCCCCAATACATTACCTTGCCAGCGTGACCCGAGGACACTTCATATAAAGCTGAGATATTAGTCTGGATATCCAAATAAAGATTGGTTCTTCTCCATAGTTTGAGACCTCACGATGAACTACATTGTTTAACACTGCTGCCTTCATATTGTGATAGTAAATTTTGCACACACAGAGTTAATTTTTTTATGCACACAACTACAGCTGCATCCCAATGTATTTCATGAGGAAAATGTTCCTGGAAGACATACAGACATGGTTTACTATAAAATTTTAGAGCTTGTTGGTTGATGTCAAAAATGCTTTTGTGGCATTCGTGTAGATAGTGTGAAACCTTGGGACAAGGAGATTCTTCTGAGCCCCACCAGTGGTTCTTAGCACTGGGTACGTTACACAGAAGCGGGGACATGACATGCAGGCACAAGTCTTTGTTTTCATGGGAATTACTGCATTTTCTGTTTCTCTGTTCTGTTTCTCTGAATGCTGCTTGCCCATAAATACACTGATGTGACGCTTGCATTTCTCAGCCAAGCCAGAAAACAGGATAAATATTTGCACAAGTGCTTTTGGGATTTGTGGTTCAAGTATCCTCTCTATGGGCAGAAGCCTTCAGTTGCTCTGTGAGGACAGTGTCTAGATCAGGTGGGGCTCCAGGAGGACATGGAGGTCCATCTGGACCTCCCTGAGCACTGAGCTCCATGCCAGCACAGAGCTGCTTTGTTTTCTCTTTCCCAGCTGCTACTATGACTGTTGATTTCACAAGTTTTTATATATATATAGTCAAAAAGTTTGCCACACAGGCTTGTCTTCAGAAATGAATTTCTCTTGGTATGATATATTCCAGTTAGTTGACTGATAATCAGGACAAGAACATATTTGGAACATTTCTGCTTCAGGTGGGGCTATTAAAATGTAGCATTGAGAGCAGACATTGTTTTGACAGAGAAAAATTGCTAAGACTCTGCAAGTCTAGAGAAGAAAAGAGACGGTATTGTTAAATTAAGTAACTTCTGAAAAAGAACTTTTTTGTTTGCCTAGTTGTTGCTCTAGTCTTAAAGTCAACAGAGCTGAAGCACAGTAATGAAAAAGATAATGCTGAAAATACCTTGTCTCATTCAGCTCTCTTGCCTTGTCTTGCCAACCTGAACTGAATAAAAATCTCCTTCGCTTCTGGAGAGATTATCAAATTTTAAGTGTATTAGCAGGCACCAACTGTGTGCTGTAATTATTTGGCTGAATCTTCTGACATTAGAAGAAAAAAATCTGAGTTAATGGCTCAGATGCTCTTCTGCTTGGTTCCTAATGTCCCCTGCCTTGCACCTGGTGTGCCTGCACAGAGCAGGGATAAAGCAGTAGGAGGGCAGAACAGGACTGTTAGGGACACACAGCACAGATGAGCAGATGACTACTCATCCTGCAAAAGCTTTGTAGCAAAATATTAACAAATCCCTGCTAGAAGTCCCAAGTGAGGAATAAAAAACTCAGTTGAATGTATTTGTAGGTAGCAGCAATGTTGCCACAGTAGTCAGTCAGGGCTGGATTCAGCTGTCTAAAGAGAGATGTCTAAAATCTTCCGAGATGCCCAAGTGTAGTGATGAGTTTTTGTGTCTTGGGTGATGGTCATGGAGGTGCACCCAGTGCAACTCCAGCTGGGCTGCTGACCCCGGGGCTGGAGGATATCAACAAGGGAGCAATCTTGATAGTCATCAGCACAGTTTTGTGACTTTATTAGTTACTCTTTTTGCCTTCATTTAGTGAAATGGAGAACAGCAAAATATGTTGCACTTTTAAATCATTTAATCGTGGAGGCTAACTCAGAGTAGTAGGAGAGGGTCAGTAGATAAAGCAGTGAGTGCTGAGGCTTTTCATCTGCACTTTGTGTGGGTCTGGGCTTTTGCTTAGGACTATGCTCTGTCTTGTGATCTGGCCTGATTGTCCCCCTGTGTATGGGAATTGATTTTGTCTGCAGAGATGGTCACATTTCCCACCTCCTTGAGGTGCTGGTGTGTATGTGGTTCAATTTCTCTTGAAAGGGGTCTAGTTCACGTGCCCCAAAATGACTCTGCAAACGGAGCCAACATGCAGTAAATAGGGATGACTGGAAAATTTGCTTTCCAACTGCATGGCAACTGTAAACTAAAATCCTAAAGTAAGAGGCCCAGCATATCTTATCCATCTCAAGTAACTTGAATGTTCTTTAAATTTTAACCAAAGTGACATGATAATTTAGACAATCCATTTAGCTTCCTATAAATATCAGGGACAAATGTTTGTTGCTGAAGAGGATTGTCTGGGCAGCTCTGAATTTTTCACATTTTGAGGTGCACTTCCTAATTGACGAGTGTCAAGTGGGCTCTACAATGCATGGAAAATCCCACCTGGCAGAATTAAGCAATTATTTTATAATAGCATATTCTGGATTCTATTTAGTTGCCACTCTGTCCCCATCCTTTGATGGCACATGTTTTTCCTCTTAAAGCCCTTTTCTCTAGCCATGGGCAGGTGGGAACTTACCTTAGAAATGAAAGCCGAACCTTTGGGGAATATCTCTCTCTGTTCTACCAGTGGGGCCTTTGGATTGGAAACTATAGAATAGCATGAGACTGAAGTTGGCAACCTTTGCATGTATGTGTTACAGGGATACCAGAGCAGCGTTCGCTAGTATTGAAAAAGCCAAAAGGTTTTGACATAGCAATTCTTCATCTTCAAAAGTAAGTGGCGAGGAGCAGGGTACAGCATGCACACAGGCTATGCTATATTAAGAATTTCCTTTTTTTTGCATTGGTGTCCAACTTTGCCTCACTCCTCTTGGTGAGCAGGCCTTTTAGTAATAATAATTAGAAAAGCAATAGCTCCTCTGGTGCTCTGAACAGTACGAAACTATTCAAAACCATATAGAGGGCTATGTGGATCAAGTTATTGCACGTGAAATCTTGCACAAGTGCTACTTGCAGTCAATTATTCCTGGCAAAAATATTGCTACAGCTAATAATGTAAACAGTGAGCAAAACCGAAATCTGATATGAAATTTATTTGTTCTGCTATACCTTTTGGAAAAGGGCCAGTACATCAAATTGGAAGTGCTTGTACAATTTACCATGATACATGTTGTAAATACCCACTGGTTGATTAAAAGAACAAAGTACTTGGCAGATCACCTGGAGCTTTCTTTCACAAAAGAGAGGGAATTAAGAACTTCCAAGGTAAATTACAGATGAAGAAAGCCAAAGGAGATGTTATAAATGGATCATTGATGTCAAATTGAGAAGAATCCAATAAAAAATAACAGAGTCTGAGCTACTTCTTGTTCCATATGCTCTGCATAGTTAACAATGATTGTGCAAAATATCCTTGTCTAGCAAATATAGAATTCTGGTTATAAGCATTTTACATCAAATACATGTAAAAATACATTTCTGAGTACGTTAAAAGGCAGGCTAATTGGAACCCTTCTTGCACTGAGATTAGAATCAGAGCTGCTAGTCCATATTCACATTCATTAATTTACAGGGAGTCTCGTGTTTTGACCCAGACTCTGCAGGTTGGGTACATACCAACCCTTGCTTTGTCTGGGAAAAAAACAGCTTATACCCTCTCTCAGTCAGAAAGGATCTGTGCTGACAGAACTATATGCCAGAATAGCACTGTAGGTAAAAGTTGGTCTGTCTAATTTAAAAATTTCAGTTAGATATCAAGAAAAAAAGGTGGGGACATATTTCATTAAGACTATCTTATGCACATAGAATTAAAGTAATTTAATATTTTCTGTTCTGCACAGTTATCATGAGCCACAGTTGTAATGAAAATCAGGAAAGATTCATAGGAAAATATCCTGAAAAGCAAGGACATACATAAAGGCTTTCCAGTTTTCTTCAATCTCACAATGTAACAAACTGGAAAAGAAAACACAATGTAATGTCTGGTGCAAGGTGCTGAATGGTAGGATGTCTATATTTATTCCTAGCTCTGGCACTGACTCTTGTGTTCTTGAGTGAGTCACTTTACCTGTGAATGAGATGGCAATGACAAAAATCAATTTTATCTATATCCAAAAGATACAGTGATTTCACAAGGTTTAATTCTGCTTTTAAAACATGAGTGAAGAGATCTTGCTGTGTTTCTCATAAAACCCTACAAGAGTCATAGTCCTACGAAAGTGTTTGAAAACTGTACTTTAATCTACAAAGTGATTCAGCTACAAATCACGGTCTATTTTTAAGAAACTCTTTAAGATAACTTATGATAGAATAGTATGAGAGTTTTAGGGTGCTTTGAAATTACCTTTGAGATACTAGAGGAATGAAGGTGTCACCGGGGTTTTTTTAAAGGTCTAAGTCAATCTGCTGAGGTTGCAGAGAGCTGAATCTGATCTCTGCTCACAAATTACTAAAGGTATAACATGAATCATTAGAATTAATAGACATACATAAATGTAACGAACTGAGGAAGAGTCCAATTGAACTTTTACAACAGAAAATTATATCACATATATTCATTAGATTTCTTTGAAGAACTCATCATGTGTGAGTTTGGTACTCTTGAAGAGGTTTTCCCTTTTACTGAAAACTTTTACTAAATCATCTTAAGGTGAGATGAAACTTCCTTTTATGTATTATTAATATCTGATTAAATTGGAGTGCGGGAATTACTGATCACTTTTATGCTTCAGAGGATTACCAGTGGTCACTCCCAAGGAAATATGCTGAGACTTTTGTCATTCACAACTCTTTGATGATCAACAACAAAATGAGGAGTGAAGGTGCAAGGCAGAAAACTTAGGAAAAATAGGACCTGCTTTAGGATAGTCAAAAAAGTCTTTGAAGTCACAAAATCTTTCTGATTTCATGATACAGAGTGCTTTGGCAGTAAAATTGCAGCTGAAATTTACTATCAGAAAATGAAAAATGATACACGTAGGTGGAGGAAAAAAGAAACAACTGTAGCTAAAATGCACAGTGATGAGCTGTCTTGGAATCACGGTTCACAAAAATGTTACCTTAAATTTGACAGGGATCAAAAAGGAAATTAAGTTTAGAAATTTTAAACAAAGGAACAGAGAGCAGTAAAAAGCATACCATTATGCAAGTGCAACTCCAGGGTACACCCATTTCTTGGCCAATATGTGCAGAAGGTACTACATCAGAAAAAGGAAAAAATCATAGCTGGATCGGAAAAGTAAGTTGTAAAGTTGGAGAAGGACCTGGTGCAAAAGTCCTCGTTTCCTAATGTGCTTTCTCCTTTTGATCGTCTCTCCCTAGTATGTATTTATATCCGCACGCTTGACAAATCTCCTACTAGTGCAGTTCATCTAGTGCTCCCTTTGGAGTGTATATTCTTTGCAGACAAGGTAGCAACTTGGTTACAGAAAGTAAGATAATTATAATGCCATGTTTATACTATGCCTCTTCACCTGAAGAGGCAGTGGGCTAGAATACACACATGCAAATACTGTGACTACAACATAAAGTGTTTGATTTTTGGACATTTCTGTCCTTAACTCTAACTGAGAGCCAGCGGCTGAATCCAAGTAGCAGTTTCTATCTTCTTTTCCCTCCCCTGCTTCCCTGGTAACGTTCAAGGACTTGTCTAGAAAACAAAGATAAAATGGGTCTAAATTAAATTTTTAAAGCAACAACAAAAAAAAGCTATAGTACTGTTATGATAATTCTTTTCAAAAGCTATTTTTTCGTAATGCTGTTCTTGAGACAGCCAGGGAGGGACTACCTCGAAGCTCTCCATTGCACAATAGTTTCCATATGATGTATATGACTCTGGAATGGGAAAGGCACATAAATCTTTAGCAAATTGAATCCTGCACTGGATTCACAGGATGCTTGAGAGAAGTGAGGAATGAGACTAGCTTATAAACCTGACCTAAATAACTAACAGTGAATCTTAAAGCAGACAAGAATTGTCTAGAGGTAATAAAATAGGCAGAATTGCTTGCAAAATTATTCCAAATACCAATTGATTCCACTTTTTCTAATAGCTTTCTGAATCTGCCAGCACAGGCCAGGGAAATCTCTCTGAGGTTTAGGCTTGATATTAGGAAGAAATTTTCACTGGAAGGGTTATTCGCCATTGGAATGCACTGCCCAGGGAGGTGGTGGAGTCATCGTCCCTGGAGGTGTTTAAAAACAGATTGGATGAGGCGCTTAGTGCCATGGTTTAGACGACGAGTAGGTATTAGTGTTGGGTCATAGGTTGGACTCGATGATCTCAGAGGTCTTTTCCAACCTTGTGATATTGTGATACTGTGATACTGTGATTTATTCCAGGAGGTTTCTGAACCCTTGTCAAAGTAGTAGGAGTTGAAGACAAAATTGATAAAATAGTGGATGAAAATTCCAAATTAAAGGTGGGTCCAAAAAGTGACTTATTACATTTTCTGTTCAGTACTGGTAAGTGCCATGGAGTTTGTGCTATGTCCTTTCTATAAAAAGCTAATAAAGGAGAGCTGGAAGTGGCTGTGGAAGGCAGTCTGCCTATGTGGGAATGATCCCTCTCCAAAATACCAGAGGATACTGAAAGCGGCAGAACTTAACATAGCTATCCCTTTGACATTTTCACTGAACAAGCTGCTACTTCTCTTATTCTTTTAATGTGACTCCTCTGTTTTTTTTTTAACAGAAAGAGTGTCTTGAGTAGAATATAACCAGGTACAGCTATTTGGCAGAGATGCATCCAGCTGTGAGTGACTTTCTGCTGTAATAATTAGGTGGACTTGGCAGAGATGTCCATCATAGTTCTGAAGCTTTCACATCATCCAGCTCCAGTTGCTCGTTATGAACGCACACTTGATTTGATGCCTCAGTAGCTTTATACTGCCTCAAGCATGACTTCTGTAATGCAAAATAGGAAGAATTTCATGCAACTGTTAAGGGAAGACACTGACTGAATGTGGTATCAGGATGAAGAGACCTCTCACTCTAAAGGTCCTTTCTGAAGCCGAGCAGATTCTGTAAAGCATACTTTACTTGAGATAAAATGGGTAGCACTCATAAATGGACTGGGTTCTATGTTGTGAAGTTCTTTCCCATATTTTAGAAGGACGGATTCTTTAAAAGGCCCATCCTTTCTAAAGGAAGTCTTAAAAAAACAGATCTATTGTCCCCAACAGCACCTGCCTCTCTGGAGAGGGGGGCAGGTAACACTCAGAAATATCCCCACACTGGAGACAACAGATGGAAGAGGGGAGAACCTTGGCTTGCCTGTCCCTCTGCCCACTTCAGGGACAGTCAGGAACATCCAGGGAGCCCTCAGCCTGTCTGATGCACAGGTCTCAGATGGGTTAGGTGAATGGTCAAGGAGATTGGTTAATATCTCTTCCGTCATTGCTGGGGGATCTCTAATCTAAACTAATTTATGATATTTTTAAATGGCTAAATCTCCCTATAGCCATATGGATGATCCAGTTCGGTGTATAAGCATATGCTTTACTTTCATTTCAATGCAATGTTATGAAGTGAGACAAAGCTGTCTTAAATTCTTGCATGCCAAAAGGTAGTTTGGACCAACATGTGAAGAGGGAATTGCAACTTTTTATATTTTTTTTCATTTGCCTTTAACAAGTGCTTGTGAGCATAAATGATGTAAAATGAGCTTTATGTAAACAGTAAGCTGAGTCTGAAGCACAAAA
This sequence comes from Dromococcyx pavoninus, assembly GCA_033558185.1. Taxonomy (NCBI): domain Eukaryota; kingdom Metazoa; phylum Chordata; class Aves; order Cuculiformes; family Neomorphidae; genus Dromococcyx; species Dromococcyx pavoninus. The sequence goes on along the minus strand of JAUMJL010000081.1, from coordinate 842,116 downwards.
TATAATGAAATAACATAACTGTGAGCTGTTGTTAGCCCCCTTCCTTCCAGATTGTGTCTCCACAATAACATTGCAATCATTGATAAAGAAAGAAAAATGTGCATTTTTTAGAGTCAGAAGTAAAACTTAATATGTAGCAGTGAGGCAGAAAATGGTTGGCAAATGCACTACACCAATAGTTTGGCAACAGTATTACTTCTGCAAGCTTTGAACAAGCTTTTAATTGTGACTATTTTCAAACACGCTTAAATGAGCCCTTAATTGCTTAGAGTTAACTAGATATTTGTCCTTGTACCTGGAAGTGAACCCAAGTGAAAAAATATTTGGAATTAGTCAATATATGAAACACATGATGAAAAAGCCTCTGGGTGACCACACTGGTTGTGCAGCTTTGTACAAGCATTTCTTTTTCCTGGGATTGATGTGTATTGAGGTGGCTGTTCCGCTCGCTTGTTTTACTCTTCAAGAGTCTATTGTTCATCTGTTCTACAAACACTCTAAGGATCTGTTCAGATCTGTAGACCTAAGAGCTGCTGCAAGTCTCCCTTTATATCTGTCATAACTGTTAGGAAAACAAGAGGAATTTTATACTGTGATTGATGTTGTGCCATCCCATTCGTTTGCTAAAAAGGTGTTACTGAGGTTCAAGAGGGCAGAGAGAGTTAGAGGTGTATGTGTGGTTGGTGTTTTATGTTAGGTGTTTACATATGACTCCAATTGCAGGAAGCACCCTTAAAAATATTTTTAATGATTTCTTGAAGTTAAGGGAGAAAAGGAAGAATGTAGTTGAAAATATAACACATAAAGAATGAAACTTAATAGGACATTAGGTGGCCCTCCAGCACTGAAAAATGCAATCATAGAAGAATCTCTTTGTTGGTATTAAATATAAATAGTGCACTTGGCGAGGAAACTGTTAATTTGTGTGGTCTAGAAGTTTATTATTGAAGTTTGATTTTGCTTTCTTTTAGATAAAAAATGACCAGCAGACACAAATGAGAAGAAATGACAGGGAGAAAATGTGTGTTGTGACGGATTCACTTATAACTCACTGTGGGAAGGTGTGGCCCCAGCTCTTGGTTTGAGAAAACACTTGGGGAAATGGAAAGATTTTACCAGCATTGCACTGCTTAAGACATTGCTCCTGTCTGGCCTCTAGGATCTGCTGTAGAAGTCAAGTTTTGTGTCTGTATATTGCAAGAAGCTGAGACTGAGTTTTCTTAGGAAAATTATGTCCTTTGGGTGCTCTTCTCCCCCAGGAAGCCCAGGAGATGATGCAGGATGGACCAGCCAGGTTTACGCTGTACTTCTTCCAATTGTTTTTAAATTAGCGACCATGTCAGTGCTACCAGTCAAGGAAACATGCCCCTAAGCCTGGCTGTGATCATCTGTCTCACATCTCTAACATTTCTGCCTGTTATCCTGCCGGTGGATAGCATTACTGCAAAATGCCTCGTTGAAATCAATCCTGCTTATACCACCTGTTTTATCTCCAGCTTGTGGTTACTTTTGTTTGCAACTCTACATAAGAAGCTGGGATAGGACCCTCCCACATTGCAGCATTTAGAAAATAGGTCTCATGTAATCTCAACTTTCAACTGCAACTGGGGGTCCCTGAAAACTATTTCTCCTCAATAGAGGCTTGCTTTCCTGCTATGCCTCAAATTCTACTTCTCTGGCTCAGAAGAATTCAGAGGGATGTCTTGCATATTCATAGCAAGCAGAACTGTTTTCTTGCCGAGTATTTGATGATATACCCCATGGCGGCCTCTTACAGGCAACGTGGAACTACAGTTATTCAGAAACCCTACCTTAAATATCACAGACTCCATAGGCTGGAGAGTGAAGCTGTAGGGCCCTCTTGTGGGAAAAAAACAGCAGTCCTGCTTGTCGTGAAATGTGTTCTATATACTCCGATGAAAACTTGCAGTGAATGCTTGCTGTCATCTATCAAAGTATGATACGTGTTGTGTGACAGCCTGGGCATCTTTCATTGGTGCTCAAATCTGATACCTATCTGCAAGCTTGGAAACGAGAAAGGATTTTATTTATAACCCTCAGCCCTGCGTATGGCTGCTGACCTCTCCACCTCTGTCCCTGACCTTCCAGAGTGGCTTATTCCCTAGCATAGTCATCGATGTTAACTCCTAAATCCAATCTCTCTGCTCAGCTAGGCCCAGGAGTGGTGGCATTTCTTTCATGTGTGGATGAGTTGAGTCTATGCCATGGGCATGCCATGACCTCAGGACCTGCCATAACCCCTTCTCTCCTCCAGCCGCTGACCAGAGTTTCCTATGTCCCAAGCCCATCTGCACCCCCACTGAGGAAGAGGGTGGATCTGTGGCCTAACCTCTTTGCAACATTGCCCTCTCCTCTCTGCCTCTTGTCTCCTGACCGTGGCATGACTTCCTGGAGGCTTCAAACACCTTTGTATCTTGGTGCCTGCTTCAAGGAACTGGAGGCTTCATCTTGACCAGGATGTTATCCATGTGTTTAGAGGAGCCATGAGCTGACTGCAGGCAGTGTGGGATACTAGAGCTGGGGCCCACAAGCAGGCAGAATTAGGATAAGCACCTGCTTTGTGTAAGATCTGTGGACAGGAGATGACAGGTTTTGGTTTTAGCTCTTGAGGATGCCTAAAAAGTTAGTGAGAGGAACTGTGTCTGATTTCACTCAGGGCAGCCAATGGCAGGAGCTGAATGTTGGATCTTGTGTACTGAGCCACACTAAGTTGGCTGACAGAGTGATGACAGTGAAGGCATGAGAGCAATTCAGGAATCTTTGACCCAAACTTTACATAGCTCCCCAGCACAAAACTTTTCATACTAAGCATCTAAAGTGTATTTGTGTATCCAGTTCTGTCTCTCTTAGTCACATACAGAAATTCTGGATCTCTTCCTGTAGCCTAAGACATGTTTCTGTTTGCTGCTCTACACTCTGATAGCTGCACGGTGAAGGAACAAAGCAAACCAACAGCAATCAAGCCCTCTGAAGCTCAAGGCAGGAAAAAGATCATTGTTTTTATTATATGTGTTTTGTTACTATATTGATAAGTGTTTGCATATTTTTACCTTCTCTTCTAATCTCACTCTGTATCTGCCTCTGCTGTGAGAGCATCATGTCCTCAGGCATCCTGTCTATTTAGCTGCAACAAATGATCTCCTAAATTACAATCCAATCACGCTCTTTAATAAAGAATCAAAAATATCTGAAAAAAGATACTGTGAGTATACTTGGAAAGTATGGCATATACCTAAAACCTGATTTCAGAGTAATTTATAAAATATGAACTTTTTTCTGACTAAGATTATTTTTGAGAGTTCCATTCTCTGATGTCAAAAGGGCTAATTAGCATTAATTTTTATAAGGTAATAGTCAAACTCATAGATTGACTCAGTGTTGTAGCTATGTTTTCAATTGGTTTATTAAAAATGTTATTAATGTGTTTTGGAACCTACTTGATCCTGACATGGAAAGTTTGCTTCTTTTTCTAGTTAAAGGATTCCCCTGATAATCTTCCCACTGCTTTGAGAGGGTGTAGAAGGTAAAGAGATGTCTCTTGAAAGAGGTGACAAAATTTGACAAGCCATTGAGTTGAGTAGGAATGCTTCAAGAGAGGAGGTTATTTACCTTTCCTTATTTGGTGTTTTTTCATGGATGTACCAGACTTCTAGGAGAAAAAATTGTGTTTTGACAGGATGTCTTACCCTGGAATCTATGAAGGCAGAAACAGTGAGCACAAGATTTCATAGTCCAGAGTAAGTAATGATGGGTAGGAGTGTGCTGAGGTTTTTGAGGCAAATGTTTCTGCTTTTGGAACAAAAGCTGTTATTTAGCTGTTGAAATCTATCGAACATACAGCATTGAACTGTACTGAGTGTGTGGATGACACAGACCCTGAACCACACAAACTGGAATAAGAGGCTGAAAGATAGAGCAAAAACTTCATCACCTCCAACAACAAAGAAATACAGATTACAAGATCTGGAGTTAGAACAGGACTTCATTACACCTAGCAATATTACACCAAAACGTGTTGCACACTGGCTCCATCCCTGAATAGTCTTGTTCATGGGATTCCCATAAACTAAATAAAAAAATATTAAGATTTACTTTCTTTTGTGATCTGCTAAACATTCTAGAAAAAAACATGACTCAGGAGGCGAGTTATTTGAATTAGCAGAAAGTCTTAGGAAGAAGGATTAGAAAGCCCATTTTTCTGCCCAGAGGGCAATCATTTATAACACTGCAAAAGCCCAAATCTGTAAGTTTTAATAGAGCTTTATATTTATTTTGTGCAGTGTATAAAGCAATAGAAGAAGAAACTCATTTCACTTTAGTTTATTTCTCTTCCTTCAGCACAAAGGATGCATCAAAAATTAAATTCCATTTGATTTTCATAGTGTGCTTGAAATCTATAAACCAGTTCGGGTATTGTACTTACAGAGCTGACATAACATTTTGCTATCTCTTTCTGTGATGGTGCTTTACTGGGTCTGCCTTACACCTAACATGCAGTGGCACAGCTCTAAGAGTCATGTTGGTCTTATTCCACTTCACTCCTTGTTGGCAAAGTACCCAGTTTTCCAGGGTACAGGGAGTTAGTCCCTTAGTGTGCCCTTTTCAGCCATCCCAAGTGGTTAGAGTTCCAAATCCGTGGTTGTAAAGGAGATCAAAGTTACCGAGTACATATTTAGACTTGCTTCCATAAAGATCTTAAAATATGTCTAAATCAAAATACGACAAGGCAGCACCACCCAGTGATACCTTAATTGTATTGGAACAAACTCATGTCGTGCTGGAAGCAGTACAGCCATAGTGACACAATGGTCTCCTGAGGACATTTTAGCTCTGTTGGGGTCCTGCATGTTAGCCTAGGTACAGTGTTTCGGGAAATTTAGCACATTCCCCGAGCTCACTCACTGAGTTCTTCAGAGAAAGTCAAAGTAGTAGTATATAGTTTTGCAGGTATTATTTCTGTGACTACATCCCTCTTCCCATGCACCAAACCTAAGTGCTCAATTATTGGGCTGAGTTGGGATATCACTATCTGATTTTCAGCATTGAGGCTCAAAACAGGCGCCCATTTTAGTTGGAAAAATAGTGCTGAAAACAGTGTCCATAAGGCACAATTCTGCTCTGTTGAGGTCAGTTGGGATTTCACCATTGATTTCCATTGCAGAAAAATCAGGGATCCCAGTAGCTGTCACTGTAAGATAATGGTAGGTAGCTTCAGGCAATGTGATTTGGAAGAACAAATTTGAACAGACAGGGGTTACATCAATATCTGAAGGATGGTTATCTTGGTCAGCATAGTGTTTTCCATAGCCTAATCCAATCTAAACAATCTCTAAATATATCACAGACCATGAAATTTCAATCCCTGTCCTGTCAGCCTGTTCATGTGAAGACGGATGACATGCCTGATGAGGCCAAAGGGCTTGATCTTGCTAGTGCTGAAGTAGCTAATAAATCTCCCATTAACTTCAGAGAAGCTCTGAAAGAGTCACTTTGTCAAATAGCTCAATTAGACAGAGGCATAGATCCTTTCCAGGTGTAACAGGTTCATAGCAGTTACACATGCACAGGCTTTCTTCCCCAAAGGAGGGGATGGTCTCTGCAAGCTTTTGGGAATTAAAAAACAAGCCAAGAAAAAATGGAGATTATGTTCAGAATGGGAGGCTGCTATTTTAGGCACCCCTTGGACAGGACAGACCACAGAGCAGTTTCTTTCGATAATTTTTTGCAAGTGCCAGGTGCTCTCCGATGTGTGTAGATATGCTCGTGTGCTCCACTGCCATCTCTTGACCATAGCCAGGTATGTGCTTGGAGGAGAGAGGCATTGCTGGAGAGCAAAATCTTCATCTGGAATAACATGAAGTTAAAGAAATGAGAAAAACGAACAAAATTTGGCTTTCACATTGAGAAAAACTTTGCCTGGAATTCAGCTGGACTTTTGCAGAAAAAGTGACCATCAGCACTGACAGCTTGGGCAGCCGGGAAGCCACCAAAGTGGGGCAGCAGCCCAAGGAAGATTGCAGATTAGGGACAGGGTTTGGGATGGTGTTCGTGAGTTGCCTGTAGCAATCCACCCAGGCAACCTTATGGGACAATTAAGAAAGTGGTGGGATGTGTGTTTTCACACTTGTTGCAGATCTGAGACCAGATATGATTACTCTTGCAGTGATGAGCTTGTGGATAACACGCTTACAGTAGCACTCATTAAGTAACCTTCTGTGAAGAAATATCTCTCTTCACCCAGGTGGAACACCCTCAGCCAGTGTTATGAGAAGCTTCCACTGTCACAATGCAAAGAATAAGAAAATAAAGAGTGGAAATTCACCCAGCAGATCTGCCCAGCAGACTACAGACTTGAACTGTAATTCCGACTCCTGCCGTCTTGGCTTTGCCCTCAATAAAATCACATACATATACACATAAACCTCTTCCCATTTATTGAGTAAAGAAATATTTTGCCAAACAGCAAAAAATAACAAAATTGATACCATAATGAAGTTAAAATATTGCCATCTTTTAAAAAAGACTTTAAAATTCTTCACCATTGCTCACAGGAAGTAATTCTGATTGCTATTAAAACTCCGGTGACTTAATTATATTAATAATTTAAATCTTTAACTGCTGCATGTTATTTAAAACTGAAAAGAGCTACAAACAATTTTGGATGCCTGTAAGGCTTCAACAGATGTTTTCCTTATCATTACAATACATTATGCTTTCTTTCTTAATTCCAAAATACTATCACATATTGTCAAATTATGCAAAATTTCAAAATAGGAAAATTGAGCTTAATAGTAGTCAGAAAAATCAGTTAGTGTTCACCTGTTTGAGTGTATAGTCAAGCGACAAAGTAATGGATACAGAAACACACAAACACTTTATTTTCATGTACAGTCAGCTTGGATTGAAGTGTTGGAACATGTCCAGTGAGGATCAACAAGGCTGGTGAGGAGGCTGGAGAACAAGTCCTACAAGGAGCGGCTGAGGGAACTGAGGTTGTTTAGCTTTAGGGCTAACCTCGGTGACAGCACATAGACCTTGACAGGGTTTGATAATGAGCTGGGGATAGGCTAACCTTGAAAGTAGTGGAATGTCCCTGGCACTTATCAAGTAGGCGATAATGAGGGATTAAGTAACGGAGAACAGAATTTACTGCTACCGATTAAGAAACAGTTTAAGGCACTTGCACGAGTGCTTTAGCCCAGTCATAGAGGTGAAATTGGAGTGCGGACAATAACTTTGCAAAAAGACTGTTATAAAAGAGGAATTTGTGTTACAATAAAGGTCTCCATTTTCCGCCTGCACCAGAGTCCCTGAATTCATCCACATTTAGCTTGGAGAAGAGAAGGCTGAGGGGAGACGTCATCACCTTTTACAACTACCTGAAAGGAGGTCGTGCCGAGGTGGGTGCTGGTCTTGTCTCTCAAGTGACAGGTGCTAGGAGGAGAAGAACTGCCCATACGTTTTGCCAGAGGAGGTTCAGACTAGACATTAGGAAAAATTTCTTCACTGAAAGGGTGGTCAGGCACTGAAACAGCTGCCCAGGGAAGTGGTTGAGTCACCATCCCTGGAGGTGTTTAAAAGGCAGGTAGGCGAGTTTCTTAAGGACATGGTTTAGTAAGGGGAGAGGTATGGTTGGACTCGATGATCTCAGAGGTCTTTTCCAACCAGATGATTCTATGATCTAGGAACACACAAGTTAACCGTATCTTTTCCAAGACAGCTCAGGAGTCAGTCTACTTACTGATGCTGAGTGTGGAGATGAAATTGGCACCTGCTGAGGGATCCATGCCATGCTTCTCAGGATTTTTAAGGCATAGCAATAACAACTCATTCTCTATAGCTATAACATCTGTAAGTAAAGTAGATCAGAGAGGTTGGGCAGCTCTTTAGTTAAAATAGGGTGATAAGGCATCAGAAGAGGTTGCCCAGAGAAGCTGCAGACACCCAGTTCCTAGAGGTGTTCAAGACCAGGTTGGATAAGGCTTTGAGCAACTTGATCTACTGGAAAGTGTCCCTGCCCATGGCAGGTGGGTTGGAACTAGATCTTTAAGGTCAAACTCAAACCATTCTATGATTCTTGATTCATGATGGCCCTGTAACTTCTTCTAAACAGGAACATTTTCCTTTACCCCTAGTTAGGAGGTTGAGGCAATGCTGCCCTAGGGCAATCAGGTTGCTAGGTCGACTAATACTTGCATGACCTGCTCTGGCTAAGATCAGCACCCTGGTTTGAAATGAACTGGTTTTGTCTGGGCAATTGAAACTTGCTTTTAAGAGAAGGAATTTTGATCTACACCATTGTGTCAGAATGGTCTTGATGCGCTGTCTGATGAGTTGGCTCTTTAGCTAGAGTTTACGTTAATGTTACTTTGGTTTTACAAAAAGATTAAATCAAATTGTCCATATCTGCCACATGTTGGATTATGCTACTTGCATGCTGTTATTTCTACAATGACAGTTAGGTGATGTCATGTCTGCTTTGTTCTTTAGGCATTCTTCCCCACATCTGGTATTTTGGGAGGAAATTAACATTCACTAAACCAGCAACATAATTCTCAAACATCTAATTCTTCTTGTACAAATTAAGGCTCTGATCCTATGAAATTTATTCCTGTGCTTGCTTTCATGTATAACGGTTTGTCACATTGAACTTGCAAAATCATTAAAGTTATGCTTATGTATAAGTGCCAGGAAGATTCGTGCCTAAATAATGAAAGTGAATACTGACAGTATATAATTATCCATAATCTTCAGCTATAAACACAGTAGAATGCACCTTCAAAATAAACGTAGGAAATGGAATGTAATTTAGAAGTCTGTGAGAGTGTTTTTACTTTACCTCATTCACAGCTATTTTGCACTGTTAGTAATAATCAAACCGGTAATTGTCTGCTACATGTGCTATACATGAACTCTGGCACATAATTTTGTTTCCGCATCCATTTAGACAGTATTGCCAATAGATATTAAAAGTGAAGGAAGGGTGGAAAGAAAGGTCTCTGAATAATGTCAGTGCACATTTATTGCAGCAGCCATCCGTTACCTTAAGAAAAGTAATAGACATGATTCTAACCATACACACTGTCCCTTGCTTTCAGAATGACTTTAACTTTGCCACTCTAGATACGTTTTATCACTTACATGTCCTTAGTTCTCAGATTTTAAATCAATTCAGATTTATTTAGAGTTGGCTGAAACACAGATTTTCAAGTTGGCAGACAATAATTGTTGCTCAAAAATATCCAATGAACTGGAACTTTGAAAACAAGAATTGCTCACAGAGGCACCATGGTGTGAAAGAAAATGGCATTGCTGTTTCTTTCACCACTGCCAAGAGAGGAGCTGGTTGAATGCATAAGCTCCAGAGGTCTCCAAGCTGAGAGTACACCATTGAGCCCCTCACTACAAGAAGGACATTGAGGTGTTGGAGTGTGTCCAAAGAAGGGCAACGAGGCTGGTGAAGGGGCTGGAGAACAAGTCCTATGAGGAACGGCTGAGGAAACTGGGCTTGTTTAGCTTGGAGAAGAGGAGGCTGAGGGGAGACCTCATTGCTGTCTACGGCTGCCTGAAAGGAGGCTGTGGCAGAGCGTGTGTTGATCTCTTATCACAAGTGACAGGTGATAGAGCAAGAGGAAACAGCTGTAAGCTGAGCCAGGGGAGGTTCAGACTGGATACTGGGAATAATTTATTTACTAAAAGGGTGGTCAAGCACTGGAACAGGCTGACCAGGGAGGTGGTTGAGTCATCGTCTCTGGAGGTGTTTAAAAAACAGGTAGATGAGTTTTTGAAGGACATAGTTTAGCAGAAGATGGGTACGGTTGGACTTGATGATCTCAAAGGTCTTTTCCAAGCAGAAGTTTCTATGATTCTGTGATTCTATGCTCCCTAAGGTCTCCAAGAGCAAACAGGCCCAGTTCTTGTCTCTGAAGAGCAAAACTTGAAAGACCTAGGTGCCTGGGTATCTCCAGTTTTTCTAGAAGCATTACGTCCTCGTAGTTACCCTCTGATGCCGGATCGGTTTCTATGGGAGAGATGCCTGTGGTCTACCAAGAGCTCAAAAAACTTGAGGTGTTTCAGTTGAAGGACTTCAGTTCAAACTCCAGCTTTTCAAATTAATTTCATCAAAATTTTTCTGACCTGCTCTAGCTAGAACATGTGATATAATGCTAGCCTGGACTAAGAAAATATATTGGGAAAAAAAAATAATTTGATTTAAAAAATGAACATGAACACGAGTGAAGTGTTTTTTTTTTTAAATTAGGAACTGAGGACAGGTAATCAAATGTTCCTTGCTTAAGGAGAACATCAAAAAATTCCAAGAGTTTGTAGATGTTTAATGTCTTGAGGATAGCTTTTCTAGAATGTATATGATGGAGTAAATAATTTATGAGCTTTCTAGAGATTAAAGAAAATTAAAGATACTTTGGATTTCTGTTACTCACCAGTTACTGAGACCAGTGAAAACAGGGAGCTGGAACATTTTTAAAAAACTTTTTACAAAAGACAGGTCTTTTTTTTTTAAACCTTTTAATCTCTCATTTTTCAGAAAGTCCTGTGGGAGTAAGATGGAGTTGCCATTGCCCGCAAACACTGCCAGAAGATTCCTTGGCCTGTTCATTAGCCTGTCAGTCTGCTCCAGAGCAAGCAACAGCGGTCCCTGAGACACCAGCAGACAACTTTTATGATACCACAGAAACTATTTCTAGATGTAAAGGTTGCAATTAAACAATATGTCCTGAAGCTGGGTGGAGGAGCAAGGAATGCAGTTTTAAGGCACCATCACTTCCCTGCTCCGAGGTGCAGCTCCAAACAGTTTCTCTCCTCAAGATCCAAGCTCTAGCTTTCCAAGACTTTGTATTTCTAAGTTAGCCTTAATATCCGGTAATGTAATGTAAATCTGTCTTTTGTAAACAGATCAAAGTTAGTACAAACTGTTGTGGCATGCCTCCCCAGCAGTCCTGTGTTATGAGGTTGGAAAAATAAAGGGTCTGCAGCATGGATCTTGCAGAAATAGCACAGCTCAATTTAGAACCCTGCTGCATTTAATTAAAGAAACATGATTTTTCCCTTGGGTCCCCATCCTATTCTGTGCATTACTGCCAAATCCCACATCCCCCTTGCCCATTTCTCTCCTGGGAAGAGAAGAGCTTTAATTTCTCCTTACACTGGCAAGGGTTGAAGTCTGGCAGCATACTGATGAAAAAAAGTTACGTAAATGGCAGAAAAGATATGGAGTAGCAGTAGTAATCCTAGCATGGGTGGCTAGGCACAGAGAGATGATACCCAATGACTTCATTTAATTTTCTCTTCAGCTAAAGGGATGCAATACGGTGGGTAAAGGAGGTTTTCATTTCAATATACATGCCAACTGTTACTCTGCTTTCAGGAAAGTATCATGAAGAAAATGAAGCCTTCCGTGAAGATCAGGGCTTTGTGGTTTGAAGTTCTGAATTTTTGCTATGATTTATTTTCTAAAATGTAAAAATGAATAAGATATTATTATTTTTGAGTAATTTTCAGTACTTCACAAGTACTGGTATGAACTTTTATTATTGTAGTACTAGCATGAACCTCTATCAGGAGCAGGGAAAAAACCCAAATATAGTCTGATTTGTCTCCTTCTCCTTTGTGTAAAATGCCAGTATGCCCTAACACTCAGATAGTTTTGAAAAATGATACTAATTCTGGCTTTTTTTTTAACATTCTATACTGAATTTCTTTGTTTTATATAAATATGGAAAAATTCTGAATAAAACTTTTTTTCTTCCACAAAGATTCCAGAGGGTGTTTGTTATTATTTTAAATTTAACGGAACGCTTGTACTTGGAAAATATTTGTGGCTACATATTCCTTCATGCTCCTCCCACTTCAAGGTGAAATGTCTGTTTCATGTTTTCCACAAAGTATATATACCTCAAGATTTCAAAGATATCACAATTCTTATATTCTAAGTTATGTATTAATTGAAACATTAAGCATATCAATCTTGTGCTTTCATTTTTGATTATTTCTGATTCTAGTGAATGTGTGTGGATTACAGATTTCTTTTGCATTGTTGACTGAATAATCCCAGCTATGTGTATGATACATGGAACTGTTAATATAATCCACATGGGGAATTGCATGAGGCAACAATCCTGCAGCTAGGATAGTAGGTAGTCATAATTAACATTGTACCACAGTACATCAACACAGGGAGGCCAAATTAATATGACAAAGGCAATCTGAAGTCTGGCACTTTTTTGGTTTAGGGCTTGCTTTTACAAGTTTTAATGAATTAATCTTATTTGACAATTGCATACCTTTTTTGTAGTAGAGGGAGAAGTCAGAGGATATGTTTCCAGAGTAAATGAATGATTACATCTTTAGAAAGCAAGAAAGAGTTTAATTTTAGTTCATCACTTTTCTTAAATTGTTTTTCCAGCTTGTTATTTGCCCTTCATACCTACTGGTGCAGAAAGTAGGATTTGATAGACTGAGCAGTTTTATTTGGCAGAGGAAAACATATATTGTTTTCATTTGCTCTGCTGGGAAAAGAGCACTTTTAGATATTTGAGTCACACAAGCAACTACCCCAAATATCTTTAAAATAAATAAGAGTCTGTTACATGAAATATATCTATCAAATGAATCAATAGTGGGTTTATTAATAAAAACCCCTTTTGTTATATTCAGCATAAGACAAAAATTACTGTTCATTTCCAATACAGTAAATATCCACATTAGATAAATATCCCCGTTCTTAGCTTTTCCAGCTCTCTGGCTGTGATCTGTGCGATACTCTTAGTTGCTGACAGCCTACATTTGGCTGAGACAGTTTCTAGGTAGCTGAGAGGAAGACTTTCAGCATAGCAGAACTTTTTAAAGAACGGATATCTAAACAAGTACTGAGGCTTATTGGCAGTTTCCCAATGTTGAACAAAACAACAATAACAACGTATTTGTTTTAGAACAAAACAAGGAAATTATCATCTGTTTATGTGGCCTTTGTCTGGAGTTTCTGAGCACTACGTGGCTTTGAATTTTTGAACCAAGGTAAAACTAACCAGAACAGAGGTATTTACCCTTTTCCTCTTGGGCATTTGATAAGAAGCAGGAGGGCTGGTGCATTTTTCAACCTTAGGTCTCTGTGGTTTTGGGCTCACATCAAGCTAATCAATGTACAGAGCCTCTGAGAATGCAGGTGCTGCTTGATGGGCCAGCTCAGAACACAGATGAAGCAGAAGTGCTTCTCCCTTAATAAACCATAATTTATGTCAACATAATTTATCTAAATAATCCCTGATTATTTGAGTAATCTCTGATCCGATCTTTCCTTAACCTGCCACCACATCAGTTCCAGTGGGTGACTATGGGATTGCTGCCTGTTAACAGTCAGGTGTTTCGGTTAAGCCGTACAGGTAAGTGTTTCTTGGCATCTTTCATTTCTGGCTTTCCTTTTTTACTGAGAGTGGCAAGACAATTTTCACAACCTTCATCTGAAAACCTATATAATAGATTTATAAAATGTTTTCTTGTTATTTCTTACATTTCTTGCAAATTGCGTCTCATTTTGTGCTGATTTTCATGTCTTTGTATGCTTCTGCTTTACTTCAGTTCTTGTCGTTAGCTGTTTGAGCTACGTTTTGCTGTCTGGCTTCTCTTTATATTTCAGGTTATTGAAGATTTCTGATTCAGCTGGGTGCCTCTTTTATTTTTTCCTTTTTATTTTTTCCCCTTTGCCTCACGATACTTTGTTCTATTGCTTCATATTTTATTTATTTCTATTTTTAAATGGAATTAATAGTTTGTCTGATGCCTTTCCTTTACATATATATCTACAAGATGTTAACTATCAGCTCCCAGAATTTATTCTGCTTAGCTTTTCTGAAGGCTTTTGTTCTATATTTCTCTTTTGTTATAAGGAGAGCCCCTAACTTTCCCTAGTCATTCCTGCCTGCCACTTCCATGATTTTTTCACCCTGCTGGTGAAAAGCAGACCCAGAAAAGCCTGTCTTTCAGATGTCTTTTCTAAAATTTACCCACAACACTTGCTGGGAAGTCTGGACAAGATTCTTATAACCCAATAGAGACTTACGTGAGTAAAGGAATCATAGTATCACAGTATCACAGTATCACAGTATCACAAGGTTGGAAAGGACCTCTGAGATCATCAAGTCCAACCTATAACCCAACACAACACCAACCATCATCTAAACCATGGCACTCAGTGCCACATCCAATCTCCCCTTAAACACCTCCAGGGTTGGCAACTCCACCACCTCCCTGGGCAACGCATTCCAATGGCCGATCACCCTTTCAGTGAAGAACTTCTTCCTCACATCAAGCCTAAACTTTCCCTGACGAAGCTTGAGTCCATGCCCTCTAGTTCTGTCACTGGTCACCTGAGAGAAGAGACCAACCCCTGACCGACTACAACCTCCTTTCAGGTAGCTGTAGAGAGCAATGAGGTCTCCCCTGAGCCTCCTCTTCTTTAGACTAAACAGCCCCAACTCCCTCAGTCGCTCCTCATAGGGCTTATGCTCCAGCCCCTTTACCATCTTCGTTGCCCTCCTCTGAACACATTCCAGCATCCTAACATCTTTCCCAAACTGGGGGGCCCAGAACTGTACACAGTATTCCAGATGAGGCCTGACTAGTGCCGAGTACAGGGGGACAATAACTTCTCGTTGGTTCTGCTGACTACACTATTCCTGATGCAGGCCAGAATGCCATTGGCCTTCTTGGCCACCTGGGCACACAGCTGGCTCATGTTGAGCTTCCTGTCAACCAGCACTCCCAGGTCCTTTTCTGCCTCACTACTCTCCAGCCACTCTAGCTCCAGTCTGTATCTCTGCATGGGATTGTTGTGTCCAAAATGAAGTACCCGACATTTGGACTTATTAAACATCATCCCATTAGAATCAGCCCATCTCTCCAATCTGTCCAGGTCCCTCTGCAGGGCCATCCTACCCTCTAACAGATCAACCCTTCTTCCCAGCTTGGTATCATCTGCAAACTTGCTGATGATGGACTCAATCACAGTATCACAGTATGACAAGGTTGGAAAGGACCTCTGAGATCATCAAGTCCAACCTATAACCCAACACAACACCAACCATCATCTAGACCATGGCACTCAGTGCCACATCCAATCTCCCCTTAAACACCTCCAGGGTCGGCGACTCCACCACCTCCCTGGGCAACGCATTCCAATGGCCAATCACCCTTTCAGTAAAGAACTTCTTCCTCACATCAAGCCTAAACTTTCCCTGACGAAGCTTGAGTCCATGCCCTCTAGTTCTGTCACTGGTCACCTGAGAGAAGAGACCAACCCCTGACCGACTACAACCTCCTTTCAGGTAGCTGTAGAGAGCAATGAGGTCTCCCCTGAGCCTCCTCTTCTTTAGACTAAACAGCCCCAACTCCCTCAGTCGCTCCTCATAGGGCTTATGCTCCAGCCCCTTTACCATCTTCGTTGCCCTCCTCTGAACACATTCCAGTATCCTGACATCTTTCCCAAACTGGGAGGCCCAGAACTGTACACAGTATTCCAGATGAGGTCTGACTAGTGCCGAGTACAGGGGGACGATAACTTCTCTGGTTCTGCTCACCACACTATTCCTGATGCAGGCCAGAATGCCATTGGCCTTCTTGGCCACCTGGGCACACTGCTGGCTCATGTTGAGCTTCCTGTCAACCAGCACTCCCAGGTCCTTTTCTGCCTCACTACTCTCCAGCCACTCTGTCCCCAGTCTGTAGCTCTGCATGGGATTGTTGTGTCCAAAATGAAGTACCCGACATTTGGACTTATTAAACATCATCCCATTGGAATCGGCCCATCTCTCCAATCTGTCCAGGTCCCTCTGCAGGGCCATCCTACCTTCTAACAGATCAACCCTTCTTCCCAGTTTGGTATCATCTGCAAACTTGCTGATGATGGACTCAATCCCCTCATCCAGATCATCTATAAAGATATTAAACAGGACCGGACCCAACACCGATCCCTGGGGGACACCACTGGTGACCGGCCGCCAACTGGATGAGACACCGTTCACCACCACTCTCTGGGCTCGGCCGTCCAGCCAATTCCTAACCCAGCACAGAATGCTCCCATCTAAGCCACGGGCTGACAGCTTCTCTAGGAGTCTACTGTGGGGGACAGTGTCAAAGGCCTTGCTAAAGTCCAGGTATACCACATCCACAGCCTTCCTCTCATCCACCAGGCGAGTCACATGGTCATAAAAGGAGATCAGGTTGGTCAGGCAGGACCTACCCCTCCTAAACCCATGCTGGCTGGGCCTGATCTCTTGACCGTTCTGCAGGTGCCGCATGATTTCACCCAGGATTATCTGCTCCATGATTTTACCTGGGACCGAGGTCAGGCTGACAGGTCTGTAATTACCTGGATCATCCTTACGGCCCTTCTTGTGGATGGGCGTCACATTGGCCAACTTCCAGTCTTCCGGGACCTCTCCAGTGAGCCAAGACTGCTGAAAGATGATGGAGAGTGGCTTAACAAGCTCATCCGCCAGCTGTCTCAACACCCTAGGATGGATCCCATCCGGCCCCATAGACTTATGAGGGTCCAAGTGGCTCAGCAGGTCTCCTCCTCATGGATTGCAGGAGGGCCATATTTCACCCTGCCCCCATCAACCACTTCAGAGGGCCAACTGTCTAGCGAGCTGACATCCTTGCTGTTGAAAACTGAGGCAAAGAAGGCATTAAGTATCTCAGCCTTCTCTGCATCTTTGGTTACTATATTTCCCTCCACATCCAACAAGGAGTGGAGGTTGCTGCTGCCCTTCTTTCTACCATTGATATATTTGTAAAAACTCTTCTTATTATCCTTAACAGAAGTGGCCAATTTGAGCTCCAACTGGGCTTTTGCTTCCCTGATTCTCCTCCTACACGACTTAACAACATCTTTGAACATGACGTGGCTTACGTCCCCTTCTTTCCAACGGCGATACATCCTCTTTTTCTTACTTAGTTCCTTCAGAAGCTCCCTACTCATCCAGGCCGGACGTCTGCCCCTACGACTCTTCTTACAACACATGGGGACAGCCCACTCCTGCGCCTTCAAGATTTCATTCTTGAAGTGTATCCAGCCTTCCTGGACCCCTTTGCTACTAAGAACTATTTCCCAGGGTACTTTCCTGACCAGTTCCTTAAATAATCCAAAATCTGTCCGCCGAAAGTCCAGCATTGATGTTCTGTTCCTGGCTTTTCTTTTCACATTGTTTAGAGAGAACCTGATTATCTCATGATCACTACACCCCAGACAGCCTCCGACCACAACATCACCCACCGGCCCTTCTTTGTTTGTAAACAGCAGGTCAAGAAGAGCCTCACCCCTGGTGGGCTCACTCACCAGCTGCGACAGAAAGCAGTCCTCAATACACTCTAAGAACCTCCTGGACTGCCTCCTCTCGGCAGTGTTAAGTTCCCAGCAGATATCCGGAAGGTTAAAGTCTCCTAAAAGAACAAGGGCTGCCGATCTAGAGGCAGTCTCCAGCTGCTTAAACAATAGAAGATCCATCTCCTCCTCCTGGTCAGGCGGTCTGTAACATACTCCAACAAGAAGGTCAGACCTGACCACCCCTCTGACCCTTACCCAATAGGCACTCAACCTGGTCATCACCGATCTCGACTTCAATAGCATCCAGGGTTTCCCTAGTTTAGAGGACCACCCCTCCACCCCTCCTCTCACGCCTGTCTCTCCTGAAGAGCCTGTAACCTTCCATGGCAGCACTCCAGTTATGAGAGTCGTTCCACCACGTTTCTGTGATAGCAACTATGTCATAGCTCTCCCGATGGACCAGGACTTCCAGCTCCTCCTGTTTGTTTCCCATACTGCGTGCGTTTGTGTACATGCACTTCAGTTGGGTTACTGACGACACCCTTTGAGATGGCTCATCCTCCACAGGAACATCTTTGGTGAGCCTAGCTACTCCCCCCTCCCCCCTCATGCCTAGTTTAAAGCCCTCTCAACAAGTCCTGCCAGCTCCTGAGCTAGAATCCTCTTACCCTCTGGAGTTAGATGAGACCCATCTGAGTCAAGCAGGCCAGGTGCCGTAAAGGTTTCCCCATGATCAAAGAACCCAAAATTCCTCTGCCGGCACCAGCCTCTAAGCCATTTATTAACTGCATATATTCTCTTGTTCATATCTGTATACATCCCTGCCACCGGAGGAACCGAGCAGAACACCACCTGTGCTCCTGCCCTATCCAGTGACCATCCCAGCTCCTGGAATTCCTTTTTAACTACCCTTGACCCTCTTTTCGCTAGCTCATCACCACCAGCTTGTACCACCACAAGCGGGTAATAATCTGATGGTTTAACTAGGTCTGGGAGTCTCTTGGCGATGTCGTGTACCCGGGCTTGGGGAAGGCAGCAGACTTCCCTATGAGTTGGGTCCATCCTACAAATAGGGCCCTCCGTCCCTTTCAGAAGGGAGTCCCTCACTACAATGACCCTCCTTTTCTTTTTCTTACTTGAAGTCCTGACCTGCCTGATGGGCAATGTGGGGTTAAGAGCCTCCTCGGGTGAGTTCTCTGTCACACTATCCTCCACCTGAGCATCAAACTCCAACACCCCAAACCTGTTTTGTAGGGGTAGTTGGAAAGGTGGCATTTGAAAGGGAGGTCTATAACCCCCACGAGAGCAGACCTGCTCCCAGTCCTCCTCACCAACCAGGTCACTCCCCTTATCCTGTTGATGAGGAATATGGCATTCCTCAGCCTCCTGGGGAGGATTACTGGGAGGAGAGAGGGTTCTACTCCACCAGTCTATCTCCCTTTCACTTTCTCGAATACTCCTCAATGTAAGCACAGGCCTGAGATCACTGTCTTGTTTTCTTTATAGAGAGCATTAATTAGCAATTTCAGATAACTAATAGTAGTAAAGAGTAATTTTTTGATTGTCATGTGTCTCATCTTAAATTGGTATCTGAATCAATGAATGATGCCCTCAAAATTCCTGTTTCTCACTAATGAATACGAGGTGAACCTTGGGTTGCTAGTTCATATATGGACGTTAATGCTGCAGGTCTCCCAGGTCCCACTTTCTGATGACTGCTGCAGCCCCTTAGCTGTAGATGCCTGGGGAAAGTATCCCATTATCACCCAGCCTTGTGCTTTGCATGGCTTTCTTAGCTATAGAGAAAAAAACCTTAACCCATCCAGTGCTGTGTTCAGTGGAAAATGATGTGCAGAAGTCCACTTAGCTCCCTATGAATTAGTTCAGTGGTTGCAGTCCCATGGGCGAGATGTTGAGTTCTCCTTGATGTTTTCATAGTCATCTTGCAATATAAAATGACGGAGGTTGCCTGCAGTTATCATCTTCTCAGCATTGTCATCCATCAGGCAGAGAAAGCGAAGACCTCACCGGATTAGTAATCGTATTACTACACTGAAGATTTTCTTCATTGATGTCTGATTCATTTAAATGGCTGCTTAAGGTACTAGTTGTCTTCTGTTCAACAGGTTCACTGAACTTCCACAAACCATGTTAAAGGGAAGTGAGAGCCAAAAGCTGTTATAGCATTGATCCCAAGGCTGTTGTCAGTCTTGGAACAAGTCCCAGTCGAACATAATTTCTTCTTAGCACAAGGACTCACATCTCGGGACCAAAACCAAATGCTGTCATACTGTGAGACAGTTGACTTTTCTGGTTACAATGTAATTAATGCTATTTAAATCTCAGAAAAGAAAGCAAAGAAACCACAAAAGGTTCAAATTTAGGACTACTCACCTTACTTTCACTAGATATCTCAAGGGAAGTGAATCCATTAGAAATATGGTTCTAGATGCCAAAACCAATAAAAATGCAGACTTTAAGGTCTAGCCAAATTGTGGCTAAAGTTATTTCTCTGTGGACCACATTCACTCATTAATTTCAAGATTGGAAATTCTCCAAATTCTGTAGTTGCTTTGCAACAAGAGGTAAGATCCCAATGATTAGAAGTCTTACATTTAACTATTTTTTTGATATATGCAGTTATATGAAAATTAGGATTTCAGAACTTGGTTACTTTCTTAAGGAGAAGCAAAGGAGTAATGTAAACCTGTTGAAAATCGATACGAGCATTGAAAATAGAGCAAAGCAGTTTATAGTACATAAATCAATGAAGCTCAGTGGTTTTGATTGTGTGTATGTGGTGTGGTGTTCTAGGATTTTCATTTTAATAGGTAGAAAAGTGCTGTGGTCAAATGCTTTTAATTTGATTTCAATATGATTGACACGAAAATATGATTTTTTTTGAGAACATAAGAAAAGTAGCACATGGAAGACTTGCCCTTTCGTATAAAATGATGTGAAGTGTATTATTCTTCAGAGGCTTTTGCATAAATAACTCAGTAAACAGATAAGCAGAACAGTGTGCTTCCAAAGCAAATATAATCCTTTATGGAAGACCATCCACAAAATCAAACTCTTATATTAAAAGAAGTTACTGAAAAGCATAAGGAAGGCTTGTAGTGACTTTGAAAATAGTTGTGGGTTGTTTTTTTTTATAATACTGATTCAGTAAAAGTAATTTATATCTAAAACTTCAAAGGAATACAGTGAATAGAAGTATAGGTCTCTGATGAGAAGCATACCAATTTTATAGAAAATATTTTAGGATATGTTTTGCTAAGAAAGACCAACATTCTCTTGAACTCTTTTTTAAAAACCTGAGATAGAATCATAGAATCATAGAATCATAGAATTATCTGGGTTGGAAGAGACCTCCAAGATCATCAAGTCCAACCCTTAATCCAACACTATCATAATTACTAGATCATGGCACTAAGTGCCACATTCAGTCTTATTTTAAAAACCTCCAGGGATGGTGAATCTACCACCTCTCTGGGCAGGCCATTCCAATGCCTGATTACTGATTCTGTGAAGAAATTTTTTCTGATATCCAGCCTAAACCTTCCTTGGCAGAGTCTAAGCTCATGCCCTCTTGTTCTGTTGCTGGTTGCCTGGGAGAAGAGTCCGATCCCCACCTGTCTACAACCTCCTTCCAGAAAATTGTAGAGAGCGATGAGGTCACCCCTGAGCCTCCTCTTCTCCAGGCTAAACAACCTCAGTTCCCTCAGCCTCTCTTCATAGGACTTGTGCTCAAGTCCCTTCGCCAGTTTTGTTGCTCTTCTCTGGACCATCTCCAGCACCTCAATATCTTTCTTGAACTGAGGGGCCCAGAACTGAACACAATACTCAAGGTGTGGCCTCACCAATGCCGAATACAGGGGAAGGATCACTTCCCTCGTCCTGCTGGCCACACTATTCTTGATACAGGCCAGGATGCCATTGGCCTTCTTGGCCACCTGGGCACACTGCTGGCTCATGTTTAGCCTCCTGTCAATCAGTACCCCCAGGTCCCTTTCCACCTGACTGCTCTCCAGCCACTCTGTCCCCAGCCTGTAGCGCTGCATGGGGTCCTGCAAAGTGCAGGACCCGGCACTTGGCCTTGTTGGACTTCATCCCGTTGAACTCAGCCCATCTCTCCAGCCTATCCAGGTCCCTCTGCAGAGCCTTCCTGCCTTCTGGCAGGTCGATGCTCCCTCCCAACTTGGTGTCATCCACAAATTTACTTATGATGGACCCAATCCCCTCATCTAAATCATCGATGAAGATGTTAAACAGAACTGGACCCAACACTGATCTCTGAGGGACACCACTGGTGACCAGCCGCCAGCTGGACGCAGCCCCATTCACCAGCACTCTCTGGGCCTGGCCATCCAGCCAGTTCTTAACCCAGATGAGAGTGCACCTGTCCAAGCCATGGGCTACCAGTTTATCCAGGAGTATGCCATGGGAGACAGTGTCAAAGGCTTTGCTCAAGTCCAGATAGACTACATCCACAGGCTTCCCTTCATCCATCAGGCGGGTTACCTGATCGTAAAAGGAAATCAGGTTGGTTGGACAGAACCTGCCCCTCACAAAGCTGTGCTGGCTGGGTCGAATCCCATGTCCATCCTGAAGGTGCTGTGTGATTGCACTCAGGATGATCTGTTCCATAACCTTGCCAGGCACTGAGGTCAGGCTGACAGGCCTATAGTTGCCCGGGTCCTCCTTGCAGTCCTTTTTGTGGATTGGCGTGACATTTACCAACTTCCAATCATCTGGAACCTCCCCAGAGAGCCAGGACTGTTGGTAGATGATGGAGAGTGGCTCGGCAAGCTCTTCTAACTTCTTTAAGAATCTTAAGGTTTTGCTCAGGAAATTGATCATTGCAATGCAGGGAGTATCTTTATACCTAATCTTATTCTTGTACTCCTTTGCTTTTACGCACTTAAACACTCCTCAACATCTCCTGATGGCCACTATGGTAGAAAGGACACTAGATGGAACAGGTCTTGTCCTGACCAGTGTGGATTTCTGCATAAGAGGTCTCCTGGCTCTGCTGATGTCAGTGTTACAATTCCCACACAAGGCAGGTAAACTCTCAGATAATCCTAGGCTGCCTTTTTGGGGTGTCTGCATTCAGGTTATGATGGGATGAATGCTACTGGCACCACAAGCAAGCAGCAGTGTAATCTGCGTTGCTCTTGGACAAATCTGGGATTTCCCTCTCTTCCATTTGAAAGAATGTTCAGATGTGTCTCCTCTCCTTGCAAAATCACTTGTGAGCTCACACCACAGGTTGGTTTAAATCAACAAGTGCCACTGGGCTAAAACTGGGATGATTTACTACTGACCTCTCCTGACCTTGGCTACCCCCACCTTCCTTTGTCCTCTGTCCAGTGCATGGTCAGCAGCTCCACAACATTTCCACGTTGTGGGTACTCCATAGCTGTGCCTCTAGCTCCTAAGAACATTGTCCCAGATGCCTTTCTCATGTACCCTATCCCTTCTGTTGCTGTAAAATTATTAACTCAAATGAAGTGGGTTAAATTTGGATTTTCATGCTCAGCTTTGAACAGCCAGACTTTAGTTGGTTTAAGGAAGACCTTTTATATTACTTTCCTGTGTCTCTGGTGATATTATTTCTGCTGCCTTTTTTTTAGCCCCACAGATATTTAAAAACTGAAAAAATATCATAGCTATCACTACACATGAAACAATATGCAAAGTATCCTCCACAAAGCTGTACAGATAATTCTGGGTATGTGTCAAATGCTTGATTTCTTCTTAGGAACTGTTACAACCTGTGAAATGATGGCTGGATTAAAAAAGAAATTTTTGTTCACTTAATAGGCTAGGAAGTATTTTTTATATAAATCGACTCTACAGGGTTATTTTACTGTCAATATAGACTATAAAATACATTAACTTTAAATTGAACTAATTTTTTTGAGACATAAAAATAGGCGGTCGGCTTTATTTTCCAGAGGGGTATATTAAAGACCCCAATTGGATCCTGTCAATGCACTGGTGGTTGTTGGAGTTACAGGACCACATGAAACTCCCTGTAAGACTAGCCTACAGGTGCTTTGACTAATTTTTTATTTCCATTTTCCAGGTGGGTGAACGACAAGGCTTTCATGAAAAAGGAAAGTTTTAAATAGCTAATTAGACCAATGCTTTCGAAAGAAACTAGTCCTTTAGGCTAAACGATTTAGGAGATCTTTGCTCACTAAGGTTTCAAGTGCTGCAGGCTTTGAGTTCTTCTCTTGCAGGAGCTCCCTTGCAGACATGCAATGTGTATATCCAGCCTGATGACACTTCAGAAATGACAGCCAAACCCTTTTCTGAAAGGTTTCTCTGGAAATTGTCATCACAAATGCTAGGCAGTAGTGGTCTGAAATGCTGGGGCAAGCAGCACTGGCAGTGATTTCAATTAGTGTGCAGCATGGACTGTATGCAATATGTAGGTGTCCAAAGTCCTGCATGGGGAGGTATTACCCCAGATGTGTTTAAAGCACAGATTTAAGTCTCAGTCCTGCAAAAATGGTGTGTGTATTTAGTTTTAATCATACAAGTAAATTCTATTGATGTCAATATACAAAGCATGCATTTGTAAAATCTGTATCAGCTTATTTTGGTTTCAAGCTTGTATATCTGTTACTGAGCAGATTGTAAGACCTGGTTGACATTGAGTCATTTTTTCCAACACTTCTTATTTTGTTAGTTGGAACAGTATGACTACAGGATGGAAAGCTGAACATCTCTGTGCAACAGACTTGAGCTGGATGATTTATGAGCGATGTGTGGGTTAAGATTTTAGAGAAGTATAAATTATACCTGTTTGTCATGTTGACTTCTTTTAATGTTTCCCACATGTTACTATGACAGCATTCATGGGATATATATTTTAATTTCTATTACACAGAGGAAATGTGTCAGGCCTGCACATTTCACTGGATTTTATGGCTGAGTGCTGTGTCTAAAGTAGGTTGTAAATCTTCTTGGAAAAATATATAAGAGGGTTTTCATCACAGCAGCTCTTCTGGCAATTCTAAAGTTTTTAATAAGCATAATTTAAATTTAAAAAGAACATTTGCAGCCCTTGTGATGTGGAGTCTTCTAAATTGGGGGCAGTGAACATTGTGCAGAAGAACAGAATCTTCGTGGTAATAACTGCTGAATGCGTTATACAGTAAAACATGTTATGAAAACCCTTATATCAATAAACTTTGGAAAAATATTGTGGCCAATATTTAATTTCCTGCTTTCCTTATAGTGGGTACAGAATAATTTTTAAAATTCTAGGTTTTTTTTTCATTGTGGGAAAAGTCGCTTAAAATTTCTTCCTAGTTCTCTAAACATCTTTTCCCTGGTACTTGAAGGGTTTTCACCATAGTGAGATTTTTCTTTGAAAAACAAATGTAAAAACTAAATGGAACTCATTGAATTGGGTTAGACAGTCTCAGTTTCTGCACTGTAAACTGTAGTTCAACATGGCTATTAGTTTGTGTACTCATCTGAAACCAATGCTGAGAAAAGTGATAGTGAGTTATGCTGATAAGTTGTTGAATGGAATTGTTCAACAGGCCAAGAATCATTAATCACGGGGAACATTCTCCCTGTGATACTTCAGCATGTAGTTAAAGAAGACTTCACTTGCTTATTTACTTCTCAGTGTGATTTTTTTTAATGAGTCATAACATTAACTGTAGAGATTCTCCCCAAAAGTAAAATCTCCTCCAAATCAGAAAGTTAGAACTTAATCATAATTACCCATAAAGAATGAAAATTTTCAGTAATTTCCTGTCATTTCCCACCAAATTAAATTTTTGCCTTGCAATATGGCTGTACAAAAGCACCAGTCCCATCTCACATATAGTAATTGAAGCACCTTATATGAAGGCTCCATTCTCACATCTTTTCCTGTTCTAATAAATACAGGTATGTTCATAAAGGAAAGGAGGAAATCCACACTGCATTAATTGTCTCCTTTCAGTATATTTTTTGGTATCGCTCTCATCTTGTAGCTGTTGTAGATTTTGTGCTTGGACACCTAATAAATCAGGGGAATATCAGCTTGTTTAGGACAAACTATTGCAGCTGTTTATTTATATTCACATACACTGTTAACTACATTGGAATAATGGTATACTTGTACCTCCAAATATTTAGGCTTTTTTCATTGCCTGCAGCCCACACTGCTATGCCCCTGGGCATACCATTGCAGGTTAGTTGTGTTCTGTTACAACTTTATTACTTCTTATAAAGTTGTGGCCTTTTAGGAAGCACAGTTCTAGAGGAATTTACACCTTAGGAGCACCTGACATAGTTAGCAAAGGGTTTCCTGAACCGCCCCAATAGTCCTCACCTGACCTGTGGAAGTACCACATCTTGAAGATTAGCTGATTCATCACTGCACCAGAAACAGCTCTGAGGGCCTCCTGGGGGAACATGAGTGACCTCCCACACACTACCCACTGCTTCTTTGAGAATAGCTGCTGTCAGCAGGATAACAAATTCAGAGTCCAGCTAACGCACTGCCCAGCTGTGGCAGAGCTTTTATAAAAGATTGTGCCTTTGTTGTGATTTATGAAAGTGCAGGTGTGCAGCTAAGCTTTCATTACAGGCTCTGTGATCTGCCTGGGATCTCCTGTTTGACATGGAGAGTCCCTTCCTGGAGCCCGCTGGAGTATGAGCAAAGAACTGTGACCTCCTTTCCTAAACAGGCCAGCTGCTGGGACATGCTTTTTTTGTCCTCTGCAGCAATAATGTGATAGTATAAATTGTTCCATGGCTTTGTTTCAGTTTATGACAGGCCTGTTTGGATTGTTGCAGATATTTCAAATTCATCCTGGGCTTTAACTGAGATTTTTTTTCTCCTCATTTGGAAAGTTATACTAGCTTACTTTTGCAGGAGGGGCTTGCTTCATTTGATAACATCAGACAAATTGTCAGAACAGGAAGTAGAAAAAAAGCTTTGCCCATGTGATTTTCAATCTGGCAATACCAGGTTCACATAAAGGGCTAGAGGATATACAAACCTTTTATCCAGCAGACCTAGACCCAAATTGCAAGTGTATGCCAAAGCACAGAGGACAGATTTACATGGGGAAACTTGAGTCTATTTTGCTAATCCTGTCTGTAGAGAACTTTTATAGACATCAGCTGGAAAACCAACAAAATTTTGACCGGGTCAAGTTTCACCAGCTGTGTCATGGGGAAACACTAGTGGTAAATTTGTATGTATTCTGCTGGAGATTCTGTAAAAAACAATGGTGCTTTTAAGTGTGTTAAATGGTGTAAGAAGAAAAGAAGTGAAATTAATAAATATACTGATGTGTATTTTCTCTGAAGAGTTTGCTGAAAACTGTAAAGGAGTATAGCATAACAAAGGTTCCTGTTTTTTTCCCAAGAGATCATACCAACATATGATAATATCGCTAAGCATTTCTTGCATGGACTTAACGCATAGCACACAGCTTAAATTTGGCAGAGGAATAGGAACAGGGAGAAGTAAACTTCAGTCAATTTGTTGTATTTTCTGTGGTGGAAAGAGAATTTACAAAACATGTAAGGGATTTAGGTACATCAATCCACTGGAAATCTGTTAAAAATCCTATCCTCCATTCATAATGAGGATACAAGGAGAGACTTAGAAACTTTCATTGCTCGTATTTCAGAAGGTTTCCATTCCTTGACAGCAAGGGGGTAGGAAAATAAAGGCACAGTTTTAGCAAAAATAATTGCTTTGATCACAAGACAGGTATCAGTGTAGAGATTTGCCAGCTATATTAAATAGCTTGTTTACTGTAGCCACATCAAGTTAAATGTATGCTGACTTTTCCTGATCTTGCAGCCCCAGCAGTCCTAGGTGTTCCTGGTATTTGGGTAGCAAGCCACCTGGAAATGCCAGACACAATATAAGAATTCTTGTTCAGACCATGCTTTAGCTCAAAGAAACTGAAAAAGCACTACATGCATGTGTTTCTGACACTGGATCTCAGCTAAAAGGTGGGAAAACAAAATCACTGCTGGCTTGTGATCCAGAATGCTGTTGTAAATTTAAAAATGTCACTGAAGTCTGAAGATTGAGTCTATGACAAAGGATTGACATCTTACTGAAATACCATGCGAGATGCAAAAATGTATTTATCATTTTTTAAAATCACTTTGTGACTTAGAACATTTTAAAAGTGCATAGGAAATTTATGTGCCTCTCAAGGATGCATTTGACAGCAATGGTTTTAGTCTTGGTTCTATAATAGTTCAGCTCCATGAGTGGAGCAAATTGATTTGTAAAGTGATAGTCACCAGAGCCAGCAACATATTTACACCCCATGACTTTTCCCCAGTTGATAACGCTGTAGTTTATGGTGGATTTTGGCTGAACTCAAAGTAGAAAAGAAGACAAAGATTGGAAAGGGAAAGTAAAGGAGACCCACATAATGAAAGCACATTTGCATCCAAGTTTGGACGTTGGGTAAAAGTACAGGGAAGACAAAAAAGGCTGCATATATCTTTCCAGTCTTGGTAAATTTGAGAGGTATGTTGTAGGGTCCTAGATGTGATTCCTGGTTGAAGGAAGCGTGGCATTAAGATCTGCATAGGAATGGCAAAACAAGCTTGCTTTTTTTTTTCCCCCCCTGCCAATGTTTGTAAGCGTAACCTGCCCTGCTCTGAGAACAGAATTGTCCAGAGGCAGCTGGGTGCCTGTGTTACTGCTGCAGCTGGGAAAGTTTATTGTCTGAAGAAGTCTCAGTAGGTAACACAGTTGGTGGGCAGATAACTAAACTGACAAACAAACAGGAGGCAGGATGGTTGTTTGTCCTGTGGATTATGGATTAGGTGTCTGTATGAGACTGCCATCACTATGTCCAGTGCATTTCCTGCACTTTGAGGTCTAAATTGTGGATTTGGATATAGATGAGTGACACTGTTTTAAAAGATGGGGTTGTGTCTGACACAGATATGCTGACTTAGTAGGTAGACTACACATCCCAGAGGAGGAAGAATTGTCTTCTATTCTTTGTTCAACCTTAAGAAGTGAAGTTCCCATCCAAGTTCAAATGAGCACCTCAGATATTCACAGTCTTGCTGAAGCTAGACTGAAATGGTGCCAACGGCATGAGATTCATGTGGCCAGAGAGACACCTTTTTTTTCCATCCCTGCTCTTCAGGGGCTGTTTTGTGCCCTTAGTGTTAAAAGCAAAATTGTAGCTACTAAGTAAAATTTCTGAAATATTTCAGGAAAGCTTGAGACTAAGCTTACCTCAGTGTCTTCATTCCTGCTCACCTGCAAAAGAAATGCAAAGTGCACTATCTTTGCCATCTTCTTTATCATTTGGTAAATGGGGTTGTTCTAGAGGTTTCTGTAGTGGTCAGAGATCCTAATATCCCGTGCACATCATTCTTTCCATAAGAGACAGTGAGAGTAAGTCTTTCACTGTGTGAGCATGAATACCAGTGCATCCTTTTAAGAAAACTGCTAAAACCTCTGTGATTTTACTCATAATAAGAAATAAATTCATGTTGTTGAATTATCTGCATGCTCAGGTCTTCTTTTTTGGTTGAGAAACTCCAGATGGCAGGATGGAGATTTTGCAATGTTTCTACTAAAATTGACTAGGACTGCTCAGGTGAATATATTAAATGTCTGTCACATCTGATGGTGCTGTTACTAACAATGAGAAGACATTGATCAGCAGTTTGTGAGATGATTGTGGTTTAGTTCATTACTATGCTATAATTCCTAACTTATACTGAGACACCATGGTGACAGATACTTTAGAAATTCCTATCAAAATTTTTTTCACATGGTTGAAATTTTGAGAAAATGAGAACAGGATTTTATTGACACTGTGTATTAAAATTGGCCAAATAACAGCAAAGATGCATTACTACAACTCGTAATTTCTATTCAAAGGTATCCAGTTGCCTAAGACAGTGAAGAAGAAATGTAACTGTGAATGCCAACTAAATAAGATATGACACATATTATTGTCTAGACAAGTGACTCTGGCAGCTGTGATATACAGAACTAATAGGTCCTGCCTCGGGCAGAGGAGAAATGTTGACACACCTGGACAGTTATGTATTATCAAGAAGTCAAAATCGCTCTGGTAGAAAGCGACATTTCCCATCTCAAAAATGAATATTCAGAACACTAAGACCTGGGCTAGAGCTGCATTACATCTGAGATGTATTATGTGCTTCTTTATATTCAATATCCTTAAAAAACCCCAACCTACTACGGGTTCAAAGATAGTTTTTGACTTTTGTACCGATAGAAGCAAACACAGGAAAGTAAGTAATAAGAATGTTGTTATCAAGCAACAACACTTTTGAAACTCAGTTCCACTAAATATCTCCATGTCTGTCCCTGGTGGCTATCAATAGTGAAGATGTAATCACATTTTGTCACGCGGTTAAGATATGATTATCAACAGACAGTTTATCCAGCCTTTGGCTTTATTTGCTGCAGAGGAAAAGACATAAATTGACTTTGTTCAAGTCAGGTGTGGTCTGGAGAATGTATGTACTCAGGTGCAGTGCCATGAAATGCAGATGATCTCTCCAGTAATACTTTATATTCTGGAACAAAGCCAGAGCAGAAAAAGCCCACAAGGGAATGCCTTCAGGAGACTTCCGGATGGTTCTGTACAGGCAGCTTCGCCCAGCTTGATTTATTTGCTTTGGCTAAGTATGGATATAGCATTCAACTGAACTAGAGAGCCAGTCAAAAGGCTGAAGGTTGGACTCGATGATCTCGGAGGTCCTTTCCAACCTTATGATACTGTGATACTGTGAAGCACTGGGGAGCATCTCCCAGAAATCCTGTCAAATTCCCAGGTCATTCTTGGCCAGAACAAGATTTGAGCAGTATTTCTTTATGGTTTCATTTTTTCTCAATCCTTTGTATCTAACTCTAAGAAAAGAAGAGCCATCAGAAATTAAATGGGAGACTGGCAAGCAGATTCCACTGCCATGAGGCAGAATAAAGGCATCCAGTCCAGAGTTTTAGCCAATGATAAGAAAACTTCAGTGGTCAGACTGTAGCTGCAAGACTGAATGTGCCCTTAATCAATTCAGAATGACATCAGCTTCGGTGGGATTTTGTGGGTCCTAGGTGGAAAGTCCTAGATCTCAAGAAATACTTTCACACCAAGTATTTTTCTCAGTTAAGTAATAAACCCAAATGAGGATTTAAAATGAATGTTCTCTTTTTATAGTGTATGATATTCTGTTTTTTCCTGAAGTAAAATAATGAGCCAAATGTCCAAGCCTGTTTCCTTGGATGCAACCAGGTACCAAGAATCACCTTAGTTAGAGAAAACGTCCTTGCAGAATTACCCGAGAGATCACTGCAGAAAAATGTATTCAGTGTGACTGCTAAAATATTTCATGGTGCTTCTCATTGCAACACTATATTCCTTGGAATGGTTTCAATTATGCATAATGAGTCAGGGCTTGTCTATGGGGACAATGAAGCTGGCTTCAGACTTCTGAATTTTACAATAACAGGGGTCTGAGCCTCAGTCACTCCTGCCAGGGGGTAGCATAAGCATTTAATAGCTGTTGGTGTTCCTGCTGCTGTTGGGTGGATGACAGAAATAATGACAGTGTCTCTGGAGTACCACCTGTCTCTGCCTGCAAAAACAGCTGTCGTCCTATACAGTCCCATACTGGGTGGTAGAAGCAAACGTTGCTTAGTAGGACTGGTCTTGTGCTTGTATGGCCAAACCTAATGACTGAGGGCTCTAGGTGTATACAGAAAGAGTGTTGATAAGAAAGCTAGGGGAAATCAGATCTCTGGTTTTAAAGATAACTAGCAGTCTACCTCTCTCCAAGAGGGAAACAAAGAGGCTTGCATGGAAAGTGGATTAAAATATCCATGCACTGATAATGCGCAACCCCAACTACTTAGTGCAGCATGTCAAGTTCTGTTACGCTATATAGCAAACTTGTCAGTTCAGTGTACAAACCTGAATGAAAATATGGGGTCACAGTCACACACTGATATTAATATATCTCCTTGCAAGAGGTGTTATGAGACCATTAGTGCTCATAGGTGGCCAGGATCCTGGTTTCCAGATGACAGAACTTCCATCACATCTGGATGAGATCTGACAGCACTTTGAGGAAAGAGATCTGCTTGCTGCTCTCCATTCTGTGCAATAGTGAATATCCTTCTTGACCATTTAAAACAACAGGACTTCTAGTACCAAGGTTTTTTCCAGGCTTAACTCTGAAATAACTGACAAGTCCTTCAGAACATGAATTTTTATTGCATGTTACTAGAAAGAAGAACAGAAAAGAGTTTGACTATTCAGAATCAGGAGTTCTGAAAAATGTTGCAGTCCAGTACAACAGCTTTATCAAACTTACATACAAACTATCCCATAGACTACATAATGTTTAAAAATATGCTGTCATTTATAAAGTTTTGAAAAACAAAATTGTTCCATTTACAGGCCTGTTAAGAATTACAAACTGACATGACCAATACATTAATTCACTATGAGGCATTGCTACCATAATCCATCATTATCAGGCCCAGAAGTGGAAAGCCAGCATGACATTTAATGGTATATAAAGACATGAAATCTGGAAACGGCTGCAACTTCTTACAAGCCAAGTAGAATAAAACATTAATCAAAAGAGTTATAAAGTAAAAATGATAAATGGTTATGCGGGAAAGCAAACCACATGCGTCACTACTACCTCCTTCACACTCTTATTCCTCTAGTAAAAAAACCCTAGACCGACAATCCCAGTTAGCAAAACTGCTATCAGGACTGTTTCAACTGAACAAAACTAAAGAGACTGAAGTCCTATGAAGCAGGGTAAGAAGGGAGAGGTACCTGTGACCTTTATTTTTCTTTGTTGATTCATAAATAACAGAAAAGACCAGCAACAACTGTGCAAGAAATACTGTGAATGGAGAGCTCTACAATAGAAGGAGAAGAAGCATCACAGAAAGACGTATCTTGGCTTTGGGAAGGTTTGCTGGAGTTCTAAAGTGCAAGGTAAGAAGCTCTAGGTAGTAAGTAGTGATCTCTCTGACCAGTAGGATGAATGTATTGCTTGTGCCTACAAAGAACTGTCCCTTATTGTCCGCCTGAAAAAACATGGCATGTAACCTAGCAATAAAGCAAAATCTATGAAGGTCAAACATATTTCTGAAGGCAGCAATCAACCTAATTTATGGTAGAAGAAAGGTCAGAACCAGAAAGGTAGCAGAATCCAAGCCTGATGATCCATCTCTCTCCTTGACTCATTAGCATCTGCCATATCACTTAGCCAGGAGTTTTGCTGGTCTAGAACTTCCTCATACTGCTTCATGCTCTGCCAGGTCATGACGTCGAGCTCATGAGAAATAGAAAAATGAGAGGTACAATACAACTTCCCTAGTGGATGGCCCTATCTCTGCCCATTCTTGGAATCAGTCTTTTGGGTTTTTCCCACAGTAAAGTATATATAAACCTACTAGATGCTCTGTGCACCAAATACCTTGCTCTTGGCGTAAGAATGGTGTCAATTGCATTGAAAGGGCATATACTGGAAAGCTGCCAAAAAGTGGATGGGGAGAAGAGGTCAAAGAATTTACTGGTTTTCATAGGAGCTGGCATCCTTCTTACTTTGTGTTCTACATGACAGTGGCTGCAAGGGAAACCAGTCTTTTTGATGGCATTGGCAACGAAGGAGGGGAAGAAGGGCTAGAACTGGATGTTGAGATACCCTGCTACTGCTGCCTACTTCTGCCTCAGGCTTTCTCTTTCCTTTCCAAACCTGTTTCTCTCCAGGAGGACTCTGAGGGAAACTGATGGGGGAAGAGAGCTAAGGCATACTGACAGATTTTTTGACACTTACTCATTCCAGCCACTGTGCCCAAGGGATAGTCCTTCCAGAGCTTGGTTCCTTCACTCCCAAGCTGCTTCCATCTGTCTTTTCTCTAGAAATGGTTTAGGGCCACAGTATACAGTACTGACAGGTTGAATGCATGTTGTAAACTCCTTGATATAAAACCTTCTCTGCAGAAGTCGACCTCTGTACCTAGACAGAGGGTTGGTGTGTTTCTTTCAGGAGCTTGGTTCCCATTCAGACTCCTGGTATTGCTAAATAACACCATAGAAACAAAGGTAACTTTATAAGTTCCTGTCTACCGACTAAACATTTCTCTACACTCTTTCTCTCCCTGTTGCAATTGACTGCCCTCTCATCTATGCCAGTACAGATGTTTCTGAAGTCATAAACATGGAAACAGTCCTTGCTTAAATAACCTCTAATTTTAAAGCCAAGAAATGGAACTTGCAGAGTCTCCATCTGTGAAGATAAACATATAGACATTGTCCTGTAAAACCCACATTAGATGGCCCTGCTTGAGCAGAGGGTTGGACTACACGAACTCCATAGGTCACTCCAACCTCAGCTTTCTGTCATTCTGGGGCTCTGTAAAATCAAGTTAAATCTCCATTACCTGTTTAATAAAGCCAGAAAGGTAACTTAATTAGTGGAACCAAGAAGTTCTTAAGAGGACTGTGTGTCTCATCTGTATTCCCTGGTACAGTCTGTCTTTTCCATATAGGGATGGAAGAAACAAGTTTTTCAGGAATCTGGGACCCAACTAGGCATTAGGTTCTAGCCTGAGCCCCTTGCTTGGGTTTATCAGTTTGGATGTATCCAGGAACATAATTTACAAGGATGCTGATACACACAGAGTAGAAATTACACTATAAGTACATGGATATTTTCAGAGGTACACATCACCTTGAAACCAGTCTGCTCACAAGCTGTCTTGGTTCTGTCATGTCAATTTGTATCAAGAGTACTGGAAAGTCATCTTCTGCAACAAATAACACCTACAACCTTTTAAATATTTCTTTTGCTGAATGGCAATAAGCGACAAGATCAAAGCTCAGTGGGTGATTAAACTGGAGAGATGTGAGTCAGAAATATGAAACTGATACCCAGTACATTGAGAGGGTAATGTATCTTGGAAACTCATTGAAAAGAACAGTAACAAATCAAGGATGCAAAGGCTAATTGGAGCTTTCATGAGATACAGAAAATT
Organism: Dromococcyx pavoninus; assembly: GCA_033558185.1. Classification (NCBI taxonomy): domain Eukaryota; kingdom Metazoa; phylum Chordata; class Aves; order Cuculiformes; family Neomorphidae; genus Dromococcyx; species Dromococcyx pavoninus. The sequence goes on along the minus strand of JAUMJL010000081.1, from coordinate 807,704 downwards.
TCAAAGACATCTCAGAATGTACATGCATTTGAAAGCTCTTGAAAAAACAAGCTATTACTTAAGAAATTATTTCCACTATAATATTGGTAGTTCATTGCAAACAGTTCCATACGTTAAACAGCTAAAATCCAGACTCACTCAGGTCTGATGAGCAGTATGAATAACTGCATTAGTCTTACCATGTCATTACCTAATAATTGGCTTTAGAGAATGGTTTTTGATGCGAAGGAATGGTATTACCTGACAATATAAATAGACATTACAATCGGCCTAAAACTCAAAGAAAGATGCAATAGTTTTTTGTCTACAGCTGTTACTGCACACATTTTATGTGCTTTACTTTCTGGATTGACAGCATTGACTGAGATTTAATACACTGTGATTTAGATACTTAACTGAAGTATCTTAATGCAGAGAGAGGAGTCCCAGGCTACGTCCCTAGTGATGGTGAGGTTGTGTAAGGAGGATGATGAACACACTGGTGCACCTCGAGGGACAAGTTACTACCTAGGTAGGCTGAATCATCTCTCCTTGCCTACAATGAAAGCTTGAAGACTGAAGGTCCTTAAGTGCAGCAACTCAATTCTGTATATAAATCCCAGGGTGAGGAATCTGGGTGTAAGACCTTGATATTCTCAACTGATCAGTGATGACTCTTCATTCATTGTTCATTTGTCTTTGGCTGCTCATTGTTCATTTGTCTTTGGGTGTCTGGAAATGCTGTAGTAAAATTGCGACATGCAACTGTATAACCTCGACTTCAGCAGGGCTTTTGATGCTCTCTCCCATATCTTATCTTAGGAAATGTGGGTTAGATGGGGACAGTGTGGTGTATTGAGAACTGGATGGATGGCAGGGCTCAGAGGGTTGTGATCAGTGGTACAGTGTCCAATTGGAGGCCTGTAGCTAGCAGTGTTCTCCAGGGGTTGGTGCTGGGTCCAGTCTTGTTCAACATATTCATCAATGACCTGGATCAGCAGACAGGGTATACAAAGCCAGGATGAATGACTGACAAACTGGAAGGAAGTGCTGCTGTTCAGCAAGATCTATACAGGCTAGAGAGCTGGGCAGAGAGGAACGTAGTGAAGAAAAGCAAGTGTAGGGTCCTGCACCTGGAGAGGAAGAACCCCATGTGCCAGTACAAATTAGAGGTTGACCTGCTGCAAAGCAGCTCTGCAGAGAAGGACCTAGGAGACCTGGTGCACAAGTTCACCATGAGCTAACAATGTGCCCTCGTGGCCAAGAAGACCAATGGTATCTTAGGGTGCATTAAGAAAAACACAGCAAGCAGGTCAAGGGATGTTATCCTCCCCCCCTACTGTGCCCTGGTGAGGCTGTATCTGGAGTACTGTGTCCAGTTCTTGGCTCCCCAGCTCAAGAAAGAAAAGGAATTGCTGGAGAGAGTTCAGTGGAGGGCCACGAACATGATTAAGGGACTGGAGCATGTCTCTTATGAGGAGAGACTGAGAGACCTGTGTTTAGCGTGGAGAAGAGAAGACTGAGATGGGATCTCATCAATGCTTGTAAATATCTAAAGGATGGGTGTCAAGATGATGGGGCCAAACTCTTCTCAGCGGTGCCCAGTGACAGGATGAGGGGCAATGGGCACAAACTGGAACACAGGAAGTTACATCTGAATGCAAAAAACCCTTTCTTTACAGTGGAAGTGATGGAGTACTGGAACAGGCTGCCCAGAGAAGCTGTGGAGTCTCCTTCTTCGGCAACACTAAAACCCACCTGGATATGTTCCTGTGCAACCTGCTGTGGGTTAAACCTGCTTTAGCAGAGGGTTGAACTAGATGCACTCCAGAGGTCCCTTCCAACTCCCTCCAATCTGTGATTCTGTGATAACTTTTCACTGTTGCTCCTTGGCTCCCCGGTCAAACATTAGTATTCCCTTCATATCCTACAATAATGCTGACCACGAGACAAGGAAGTTCAGACACGACATGGACCTAGGACTTCCTTTCAAGGATCCATATGTGATCCTTGGTGTTGTCAGTCACAGAAGTTCACTGTGCAATGAAAAGTCTATTGGTTCTGTTTCCCTTATATTACTCTATGAAAAATTGCTCATAAACTAAGAAAGTTTATTTCGTTTTTATTATCTTAATACCAGGAAACAAAATATCTAATAAAAACTGGATAATGGTTAACAATCCTATCTCTGTATCAAATGTGTGATTTAGCTTCTATGTCACCGAGAACTTACCTATGAAATTCCTTGTGAGGAACAAAAATGTACCATAAGGTTGAAATACATTGGTAGTTCTTCTCCTGAAAGAGTAATAAACAGGCAATCTGATACTATTTGGAGAACTGCCTATATAACACTTTACATATCACCTTTGGAATTGCCACTAATCCAAACATAATAATACATTTCCTACTAATTTTCTGCATCTCATCAAGCTGGTAAAGTACTGGAAAAATGAGAAATAATAACTTTCCTTGTAATATGATAAATTTTGAGCTGAATAAAAGAGGAAACCAATTACCTCTAAGTAATAACGATATGATGTGTCTGGTAACTTAAGAAATTACAGAGCTATAAGAGGATTTTGAAGAATAAGCAGCGGGTGAAATGAGTTTATAAAAGAAAAGTCTAGAAACAACCACAGTTTAACTCCCTGTCTTATGCTAGGCACTAGGACCACGCTCCTAAAACTTGTTTTCCTTCTCTTTGTAGATACTCTGTTACTTTGTCCTTAATGTTAATGACAGTATTTTAAAATTCATTTGAAATAATAAAATACGGAAACAGGAGAACTCCTCTTGTCCATCATACAACTATACTGCAGATAATTGTAACTTTCTCCATGTGTTATTAAGTGTACATTAAGTAAGTATTAAGAGCGAAGAGAAAATTTGCAGTGTGTCCAGGAGATGTCTCTCTCTTCCTAAAATATGCCAAAGTCATTTGTGTTTCAAGGAATCTGTCTTGAGTTACAGATGTTGGCTCCCTCAGCCTGCAGTGTTGACCTCGGAGTCTGACCGCTGGGTATGCTGTGTTCTGTTGTGAGGTTTGGCTGTCGTTGCCAGTGCAAACACCTCATTTTCAGGTCAATGTTTTTAAAAACCATAGGAGCTGAACAAACATTTGTGCTGCAGCCTTTTTTTTCTCATATACTTCAAACCTATGCAGTAAGCTAACTTGCTTGATTTCTACAACCAAGTAATTTATCGTACAATTCTGTCACAGTGACCAAAGTAAACACAGTGATATCAATGGATTTTAGGGAAAGATACAGCTCAAGGGAGCCTGGATATGTGCTATTAATCAGTTAACAACATAAAGAATATAGTGTGGGTAGTAAATAATTCAATATTCTCATTGAAATACATCACCAAGGCCTTGTACACAGACATGTATTTTGAAATATTTTTAGTTCCACTACACAGAACATGCAGAAAGGAAGATAGTCCTATGACAGTCAATAAATTTTAGTTTTGATAATGACAAAATAAAATAATTTACACTTTAAGAAATTGCTTAGGTTTTAGCAATGCACAGAGTAGCCAAAACACTTGCAGTCCTAGGTCCTTTGGATATGCTGTTCTTTACTAGTCGTTCCAGAGGTTTTACTCTGTACTTTATGATATCAGCTCAGGTGAACTAACCAAATCTGTAGGTGAACCAACCAAATCTGTGAAGAGGTAGACAAAGAAATCTCTTTTTTCCTCTGGACAGAGCAAGCCAATATCCTGGTTAGAGCAATGATTTCATTAATATGTACTTATTCATGAGTTTCACTGACTTACTCATGTTCTTCACTAGGAGTTACGGGAATTATGAGATTTGTAGTGATAATTTTTTTCGCATGGGAGATATAGTGAAATATGATAAGAAATTTTAGTCAAGTCCTGGGGCTTTTTGATGTTTTAGAGGAAAATAATTTGATTTATGACTACTGCTATTGGAGAATGAAGTACTAGTTCATGTGGTGGTCCCAGGTGAATCTGTGTGCTTGGGGAGGGGCTGCCTGGCCAGCTTTGTGAAAATCAAGAATGAGGCAGGACAAGGGTTTGCCTTAGCAGTGTTACTCTGTTTCTGGAAAGAAACAGATAGCTGAGCATACACATTTCCCTGTAAATTCCTCAAGAGAAGAAAAAAGGCAGTAAGATGACCCCAGAAAGAAGTGAGTACAAACAAGTAAAGTTGAGCCTTTGTCCAAAAAAATCAGGCTGCTCACACTGTAGTATGGATTTAGTTCAGAAGGACTTGATTTGAAATGTCTGGGGGTGGTAGTTGTCCTGTGGCAAGTCTGTCTCTCTTGGCAATAATATTTCTGCTGTCAAGCTGAGTCGCAGTACTTGGATGGAGGAAAAGAGAAGTTTTTTCGAAGTTTCATCTGTTCAAGGCATTGAGACCAAATGTTGTTTACTTTTGTTGATCTTCATGACATGATTCTCCTCAAGGACCAAAAAGTTCAGTAAAGAGTCATGGAAGTATCTGAGTTAAGTTTAACTGAGAAAAAAGGAGCTGTTCATACGTTTTAAAGGTTGGCTTTCAGGGTCTCTGTGAAATGAGAAGAGTAGATACAATATTGCCATACTTCTAAGGATCTCTTTTTAATTCTGACAATAAAAACCTATTCATTTGTCTTTAAAACAACACTGAGCAGAAAAGGTATTATATGGTAGCTAAGGAAAGCTGTTGAATATGACATTCCTTGTACACTCTAAATGAAGACAGAGTGCCCTTTGTGGTGTGGAAATGTTCCTATTACTCAGCTGGCTGACATGGAGGCTCTTATTGTTGGTGTGTTTTTTTGTGTTCTGCTTTACAATTGCACTCTCTTCAGGAAGAAACGTGTGTGCTTCTGCTGACTCAGGCCTACTTGGAGCCCCCTGAACACACTGGAGCCACCTGATTCTTGGAGAGCCTGGAAGTAATTTCCAGCCTAGTGCATTTCATTTTGAAGTTTAGTCAAATGACACAGCCAAATGGGGTGGTAGGTTGTCCTGGAGAAAACAAAAATATCAAAGTGAAAATTTAAATAAAAGGAGAGAGAGAAAACTAGGAAAGGAGGGAAGGAGGCTAACTCTGTGGTGTCCCTAACAAAAAGCAAAAATTTAATCTCAAATGCCAGGGTGATGTGAGCAGCTGAAACTCCTACATTAAAGGGTTGAACTTATGTGTGGAGATTTGGGAGCCAAAGGAGTATTTCTACAAGCCACTCCATCTGTCAGCAGCCAGCCCAAACCCACCTGTCTTTCTGCTTGGATTGCCTTGAAAACTTCACTTTAGCCTTTTCTAAACTGCACTTCCGCTCTTCTAACACCACACTCAAGTCACAATCTTGGACCTTCTACCATTACCGTGTTAAGCAGCTTCCTGGATTTGATGGTCATGAAGGCCCCGAAAGACCAGCTGGGGTAGCAGTTTGCAGGCCCACTCTGACTGAATTCTTCTTTGAATAATTCCCTGCCCTTTACAAACCCCTAGATTTTAAAAAATCCCATGTGGGAAGATTCACTAGTAGCCTTGGACTGTTGGTATTAGTTAACCTTGTTGTTAAAATATTTTGTGTTGAGTCTAGTTGATAACTTGGCTGTCACATGTGGATGTTTGGACTTTTGCTTCAGAGCTGAAGAAAGGAGTCAACATGAAACGCAGCCACATTTACCTACCTCCATGTCGATGTCTCTCCTGGGACGTTACTATCTTCATTCAACCTTGTCCAGGCAGGAGATGGGGTTGGACCAGCATCCTTAGGTGTGTTGTGGCACTTGACATGGCCCAGTGCAACATCACACATAATTACTCCATGTAACTCTGAATTAGTCTTATTTTAGTAAAGGCTTTGATATTGTTTCCCACAGCATTCTCCTGGAGAAATGGCTGCTCATAGTCTGGATGGTTGTACTCCTCGCTGGATAAAATACTGGCTGGATGGCTGGACACAAAAAGTTGTGGTGAATGGAGTTAAATCAGCTGACAGTCAGTCACAAGTGTTCCTTAGGGCTCAGTGTCGAGGGGAGTTCTGTTTAATATTTTTATCAATGATCTGGATGAGGGGATCAAGTGCACCCTTACTAAGTTTGCAGTTGACGCCAAATCTGCCTGAGTGTGGAAAGACTCTACAGAGGCATCTGGACAGGCTGAATCAATGGGCTGAGGACAATTTTATGACATTCAACAAGGCTGAGTGCAGGGTCCTGTAGCTGTGTCACAACAACTCCATGCAACATTAGAGGCTTGTAGAAGATTAGTTGGAAAGCTGCCTGACAGAAAAGTACTGGGGGTGTTGATCAATAGCCAGTTGAATATGAGCCAGCCAAAAACATTCTTTTGTATCAGAAAAAGTGTGACTAGCAGGAACAGGGAAGGGATTGTCCTCTTATACTGAGCACTGTTAAGGCTGCACTTCAAATACTGTGTTCAGTTTTGGGCCTGTCACTACAAGAAAGACACTGAGGTACTGGAACATGTCCAAGTAAGGGCAATGAAGCTGGTGAAAGGTGTGGAGCACAAGTCTTATGAGGAGCGGCTGAGTGAACTGGAGTTATTTACTCTGGAGAAGAGAATGCTGATGGGAGACTTTATCACTCTCTACAACCACCCGAAAGAAGGCTGTAGAGAGATGAGTGTCAGTCTCTTCTCCCAAGTAACAAGTGACAAGATCCAGTGAAAGTTGTTGGGGTTGGAACCAGATGATCTTTAAGACCCTTTCCAACCCAACCCATTCTATGATTTTATGACAAGAGGAAATGGCCACAAGTTGTGCCAGGGAAGGATTAGATCGGATATTAGGAAAAATTTCTTCACAGAAACGGTTGTCAAACATTGGAACAGGCTGCCAAGGGAAGTGGTTGAATCACCATCACTGGAAGTGTAGATGTGAATCTTCGAGGCATAATTTAGTAGGCATGTTGATATCATGTTGATGGTTGGACTGGATGATCTTAGAGGTCTTTTCCAACCTTAACAATTCTATGATGCTGTGATTCTAAATACCACAGATGTGTCCCTAAGCACTACATCTACACATTTTTTTAACACCTCCAGTCTCCACTGATCCCCTGGGAAGCCCATTCCAATGCTTCACTGGTCTTCCAGTAAAGAATTTTTTCCTACTATACAATCTAAACCTCCCGTGGCACAACTTGAGGCCATTTCCTCTCATCCTATCACTTGTTACTTGGGAGAAGAGACCAGTACCCATCTCACTAGATCCCCCTTTCAGGTAGTTGCAGAGAGCAATAAGGTCCATATGGCTTAGCGGTGGACTTGGTAATGTTAGGTTTATGGTTGGACCGAATGATCTTAAAGGTCTTTTCCAACTTAAATGATCATATGATTCTACCTACCAGCTTGTTATCAGGAGAAATGTTATTCTACTAAGACAGTGCTGCCTCCACCTAAGCCACTCACCCTAACATTTTCTATAGATAGGCTGAGCTTAGAGCCTCCTACCCCTCTAGCTGGGTCATCAGGATGAAATGGGTGGGAGGCAAAGTGAGAGGGGCTATCTGGGGTGGTGCTCACTTAAGATGAAGTGCAGATAGTAATGGTGCCTTGGAGCATGTCAGAATGAGCAGCCAGAGGCATAACTATAAAGCGATAGAAAGCAAGGAGCAATAGGATCTGTTCTAGGATGTGGCTCACTGTTTACACTGACAGCATTCAGATAGCCTCCAAAATGTGGAGATTTTCAGCTCTGCAGAGCCTGCCTGAGTGAATAGTAGTGGGGTTTTTTTCTTTTTGTTTTCACATTCTGTAACTGGATTTTTAACTAGTTATATCTGTTTACTTAAGCCTGAGTTCTAAAAGAATAATTTATTTGTATTAAACTTTCTTCAATGCTTAGCCAATAGGTTTAATTTGGCTACAGATATTTGCAGACACTCTCAATGTTTATTTAAAGATGTATATGTTTGCAGATGCTATTTTACTGTCTAATAACGCTGGATGTTATCCATCTCTCTCGTGATCTCATTTTTTCCCTGAGAATCTCACTGTATAATTTCCAAATTCTTAATTTCATCCTGATGTAGTCATTGCAAGGCTCCTGCATGGGGAACAATGGGACAGTTAGTAAAATTTTTGTATATGTCCTGAATGTTTGTGTTAGTGATTTCTGTAGATTTCCTCATTTTTATACCAACAAGGATTACAAGGCTTTGCTTGTGCTGTGCAAAGACCTAGAGGTATGATCATGTTACCAAGGTCTAAACACGTTACTACAGGTTAGCTGAGAAGCAGTAATTATCTGTGTATGTAGCACAAACTACTGTGAATTTATGCAACTTAGGTAATTCTCTTTCACTAAATGCAAGCTTTGATCTAATTAATTTGTATCTAATAAGCCTGAACATGCACATCTAAGGGGTGACTGTTGGTGCCTAGTGACTTCTAAATCACTGCAAATGGGCAACATATCTGAGCTTCATCATCATATAAAATGCAGAATTATTTCACTTTCTGTATGGAACCCAGGGAAAGTGGTCCTTCAATTACTGCTGAAGTAGCTGGCTACCGTCTTTCAAAATTACATGAAGGTGCTGTTAGAAAGAAGATATTACCAGCTTTGCTGTAGCTGTTTCCTGTGTTGTTTTGCACTTCACTGTGCAGGTGCCATGTTCCAATGAAGACGGTTCCACCTGCAGAATGGAATTTTGTGTTTCCAATTTGCCTTAACCTGGCTGGAGCAGGGGAAAATCTTCAGAAGGGGCAATCTTTTGGCTCAAATGGATTGAGAGGAGGAAACTTTCCAAGGAACACAGAGAGGACTGTGAGACTCTTATTGCTGAGAGAGATCTGAAAAGTGATGGAATATGGAGCAACCATAAGGAAAGGACCCACCATTCAGGGACACACTGGACAAGAGAGATTGACTTTCACATCCTTTGTTTAGCTTCTTATCTAGAACTTCTGAGCTTTCCTGATTTAGAATTTCGTTGTGCTAATAAAGCCTTGTTGTTTCAAACCTCATACTGAGAGCTGTTCATTTTGCAGCTTCCACACAGAGATGGAAGTGAGGTTGCTGAGAAATACACTTCAAGGATATACAATCAGGCATGTCTGACTGAGAGCACTTTGCAGGCCAGCACTTTCAAGCCTTCACTTGCAATAAATATTGATGGAGCTTGAAGGTGTGGAAAGCACCTTTTAATAGGAAATATGTGCGCTTGGGCTGAAGAAATAGGAAGATGAGGACCATGAAGTGACATCTGGTCACCACGGTCTGAGAAACATTTTGAATGGTATCATAAGCAAGTGTTTCAAACTCATTGCTGCTCTGCCATCATCCGTTATGATGAACAGAATGATGGTGACCACACTCTGGTCTGGAAATGACCATCAGTGTTGAGAAGACATTGTGTCTTGATGCACAAAGCAAATGAGGACCTCTTTTCCCCTTCTTCTATCTCTATATCCATAATAGAATCTGAACCTAGTAAATAGTCATATGCTTTCTGGTTGGATACCAGTAATGAGGTGAAGGTAGAGCCTATGTCAACTCCCCGACCTGCTGAGTGCCACTGTTTACCTTGCTCATTTATTATTAGCAACTGTGTAATTTTCCCCATACTTAGTGATGTCTTCCATCAGGTCATTCCTTATTTGATTACACTAGTTTGATGCCACTGTCAGCTAGCTGAAATAAATAAAGTTGCAGAGTCACATTGTATGTCTTATATGTAGAAATTGTGTTTCTTTGTGTCTCTAGTAATGTTAAATTACTATTGCTTCAGAGCAATAACTAGTTTCTATGATCAGCTGTAAACAATTACTAAGCTGCCTGTCTTATGATTTATTGCTTATAAAAGGGTGTATTTTCTTCCAGGCTGCTTGCGAAGCCCAGAGGAAGACCCTAAGTTAATGATGATGATAATGTTTTACCACCTGCTGTGAACTAATTCTAGGAACTAGTCAGATTTTTCTGAGGAAAATGTGCAATCAATGAAGTCAATATTCTTTCCTCTTTTTTCTTGTCTATGTGTGGGAATAGACCAATGCGAAGAAGTGATTTTTGGGGAAAAGGTGCTTATTTTCAGGATGGCATTTCTAGTCCAAACCAGAGATGACAGTAACATAAGGACAACAGAACAGAACATGGTCCAGTGGAGATAGCACCCATGTGGAAAATATGATAATTCATGTAGAATTCATGTTTTGACATGTTTTGAACTGAGTGTTAAATTTCAATCCAGTGTGAATTTCTTCTGAACCTGCTATTTGGGCAGGTATTTACTTTTTTATGAAACGCTGTGAAAGGTCCTCTTTTTATCACATTGCAAAATGCATAATTTTTTTAATTAATATTTTGAGTAGTTCTTCAAGGTAGGAAAATTACTTCCCACAAAAATGTAATAAGAAAAATGATGTGACAATTTTCTTAGGTTTTATTTTGTCTTAGTGCTTGGTATCTTTTGAAGGTTAAAAAATCAGTGGTGAGCAAATTGTGGCATTTTAATAGTTATTCTAAAGCTTCTTTTTAGGCTGCATATATTAAGAACCCTGGAGTTTTTGTTTGTTTGCGATAGTTATTTTGTATGATCATCTGTTATTAATTACAGTATTGTTGGTCAACTGGCTGTTCCAGTGATTAGTGGTATTGTTATAACAGTACGTACACTCCCTCAGTACTTGGGTGGTGGTGGGAGTTGTGTTGATATGGTTTGTGTCTCTTTCATGGGACAGAGCTTTGGATCTTGTTTGGTTGCTTTGTTTCTACTGGATTCCGGTTCTTTTTAGTTTCCTTTTTGGCATTTTTGTGGTTTCACACTAACTGATACAGGAATGGATCTTCTGAGGGCATGTGGATTTTCACTTACTATAATAGATGCACAGTGCTCAGGAACATAAGATATACATGCTATCTAGATATACCAGAAAAAGGTTACATAGCATGTCATTAATCGCCAGTTTTATTTTTGCAAGACTACTCCCTAAATGTGAAATAAAACAGTAAGTATTGAGTTTTAAACTAGACAGTGACTTCTAAGGGAAAAATCAAGCCAGTCATTTTGATGTCAGACTGGAAATAAAGGTTGTATGGATCTCATTTCAGAGGGAATTCAGTCATCAGTATATTTCTGTCCTATTTATGTTGTGTCTGTGAACTGTTTTCATATACTTGAATTTTAAGGATTAGAATTAGAGAAACTTCTGTTTTTCTTTTAATGACACTAGCACTTAAAAGGTGGGTGATTTCTTATGTTGGACAGTGTAACATGAAAGTGGAACCACGAATGAGATCTGCCATGGCAATAGACCTACAGCTACTGACTATGAAGTTACTGCTGTAATTAACAAGGATAATGATAGCAAAATTATATTTCTGGGAAAGCTTTATGTTCTAGATACTGATAGCTAGTGAGAGTTTTGGAGAAGTGTAGAGTTTTGAGCAGGGAGCCTTTAATATTGCTGCAGAGATGAGTGCAGTTAACCTAATCCTCCCATGCAAAGACAGCTTCACAGAACAATTCCTCTTATCCTGTTCTTTTACAAGAAAATTCCACAGGCAAACTGGTCCTTACTGCATTAGATTAGTTAAAGTACTGCTTCAGGTGGCCATGCCCTATGCTGTACAATCAATTAATTATATCTGTATCTATCTCGAATAACAATCCATAGTGATCCTGATGTTTACAACAAACACCTTTAGTGTGTTCCAGATAAAGCTGGAAATTCAGGATTACTCATTAATTTTTGAAATTTGTGTATATATATAATAATATAGTGATGTAATACAGTATAATGTTAATCGGACTTTGGCCAAGAAATTCTATATTTGCCATTTCATTGAATTGTTGTGATGAAACTAAGTGAAACGTGCTTAATAGTATTGGACATTTTAATTCAAGATGAGTGCAAAAGGTAGATAAGAACCCTCATTGAATATCAGTAAAAGTATTTATCATCTCTGTACAAAACTCAGATCAGATACAGAACTGCAGCTGAAAGTTCAGTTTAACTCTATGCTTATTTTTCTATGGTTATCTTTGTGAGTTTAGGGACAATGAATCAATTTGGTGTCATATGTTGTGTGCATAAAATACTGTAGAAGATGTAAGAGTAGAAATTCCTAAAGATTCCTAAAGAAAGATATCATATATCTTTTCCCCTCAGGCAGACCTTTTTATTTAGCCATGTTGCAGAGATGTTTTGTAGAGCCTTACTATGCAAAGCACAAGGCCAAGGAAAGTGATCCTTCCTGTGAATCACTGAAGCTGCCAGGATGAATGTAAGCACAGCTGGAAAGACTGCAAATTGCTGCTCAAACACTCATTGATGAAGCATTTGCTGAATTCAGGTAATGCATCCCTCAGAAAGCAAGTCTGTTGAACAGGATAACCAGTCACTGGCTAGAAGGTGACAGGAGTCTCTTCTGTGAGGGTCCTTGCAATGTCATCTTAAGTCAGATATAGTAAGATTCCCTGAACTGTTCTTCTGCTCAGCTTATATGATTCTGCTGGGCTGTGCTCTACATGTATGATCAAAAATATATGTTAGTAAAGTACTTACAAATTCTGACTCACTTATGTACAAAACACTACCCTACGTGACCCTTTTTTCACCCGCAGGAATGGTTTCTGTTGACTATTTACAAATATCTGTGCACACTTTGGTTAGTTCTACAGCAGAGGTTGCCTGGAGGAGTTCCCAACCTGTCCTGTATCTCCATCCTAGATGCTAACACATTGAAGGGCATGAGTAGTGCCTGTCAAATGGTCTAGGCACAGCAGGCATGGTCTGATGAAATCTCTGTGACTGCCCAAAATTCCCACCTGGATACCTGCTGCAGGAACTAACCAAAGGCTTGTTTGAGAGCTCAGAAAATTGCCTTGCCTTGCTTAGTCCCCTGTGCCATCTCTGCAGAGACTAACTGGGAGATTTGGGACCACCCAAGGAACTAACGCCTAAGTGCACAGGGTGTACACCAAGAAACAGCCCTGATACTCAGCTACACTGTAGCTGTAACTACAGGATAAACTTGAATTTCATCCATATCTCATAAATCAAATTTGATAGTTCTTGCCACAAAGTACAGAACAAAGATCAAAATTATGAACCTGAATTGATAGGGCTGATAATCTACTCCTACAGATGCAAAAGATGGACCCTATATACTGTTTGGATTCAAAATGGAGAATGATATTGCTTCCTTTCAACAGCTGTCTGGCCATTTGAAAAATGTTTCCTGTGCTGAATGCATGCAGGAAAGCATGGTTCTTCGTTAACGCACACTGAAAATAAGAAATACTCTACCAAGTAGAGTGCCTTTTACTTACAGTCCTGATTCTTGTTTGCACTGAGGCTCTTTTGTGTGAGCGTGGAAGTATACTGAGCACTTGAAGGAAGTGCTCATTTTGCTGAAGATCTCCTTAGGTCAGTGTGAAGAGTGTGAGTTTAAAGGAGACTCAGACACTAGAAGAAATCCAAGCTTGCTCACTGTAACCAGAGTTCTTGTTTTTCCTTACTCATAGACTAGGATGTGTTCCCATTCTGGGCAGAAGACGACAGCTTCCCAGTGTCCTTGCTTATGTGTGCTGTGTTGAAAGAAAAAAAAGTAAATGCAACAGCTGGTACATTAAATTCCTGCCTTCTAAATCACTTCACTGTCGTGATAACAGCCCTATCAATATCCTCTTTCACTTGTCTGCTACATAGTCTTTTTTGTTTGAGTATTCACAGGTCACTTTATGTCGCAAGACTTCTCCAGCTGCAAGCACCACTGTCCATGCATTTCAAGTGAAAAGCAACATTTCTATCTTTATTTTAAGATTATGTTTCCGCTGTTGACATGGAATATGTGTGACAGTGGAAGTGTTAAAGGGGAGATTTGCATCTCAGAAGTGATTCTGGATAGAGGAAGGAATTGTTAACACATGCCAAAAGTTTGTGTCTTACCCTTAGTTCAGGTCATGCAGAATTAGAACAGCATTTTGGGTACAGTGTTGGGGTTTTTTTGAATCTTTGGGCCATTCATACCCATATAGAATACAGTTGCAAAACCCGTTTTCCTAAACCAGGTATAAACCTCTTTATTTTTCAGTATGTTGCTTTTATTCCTTTTATTTTTTTTAAGTGACTGGATTTCTGTTTCCTTCTAAGAAAGTTTAATAAAATCTGCAAAGTAACTTAAGTTTTAAATATCTGCTTTGTTTGTTTCTTTTACTAATTAAAATGTCAATTTCCATTTCTTGCAAATATTAATTGCACAGAAGGTTGTGGGGATATACATGTGCATATGTGTGTGCGTGTAATATCTTGCTTCCTCTTTTCAAAGAATTGTCCAGATACCAGCTAATTGATTTGACATGCTAAAAGAGAAATACAGTGCAAGCAAGTAATTTTGGTATGAAAGACATTTGCAGTCATCTCCGTTCAATAATTGCAACCACAACTTCAAAGATGATACAGATGCAAATTGAAATGTGTGATCTTGTACTATCTGGATTTGATTTATTTCCCCTTTTGCTCTGAAACACTCATCCTCCCCTTCCTGCTGGGATCAATGATGGCTGGACTGCCATGTACAATGAAGCTATACAAGTCCAAAGAGATTGAGTTTTACTCCTGGGATATAACTCCAGTTCCTTCTTCCTCTCCTTCGATGGGACTAGCCTTAATTTTATGGATATACTGTGAGTTATATCCAAAACGTAAATCTGAATTAAATCTCTCAGGAGGAGAATGGGGAATCATGATCCTTATCTTCTAACAAGCCCTATTCTGAGATCATCCTTCTTTTATCACTTTCCAAATTCTGTTTTTCCATATGGGAATATAATAAATTGCTGTTGACTAGTGAATATCCCCTCAACTCTTTCAGAAGATAAATCACACCATACGTCTTGAAATTTCTAAACTTATTCCACCAGTGAAAGATGATGAGTGTCAGGTCTGTAGAGATGGAAGGTTTTTAATACTTTAGTTACTCCAAATATTTTACCAACTATGTGAAGTGCAGTAGGAACTTTGAAATTACTGCTGATTTTACATGAAAGACTCTCATATGCTATTCAAAAAAATCAGAAGACCCTTGTCACCCTGTCTCCTTGCAGCTGTACATATATTAGGATGTATCATGCTAGAAAGTTTCAGCAATAGTTTCGTTTACGCTTGTGAAACACAGCATCATGGCATCTGCACAGAAGATGATCATGCTGGAGCAGCTGTAAGCACTGTTTTTGCCTCACTCATTTTCTGCCCAGGTGGCTGACTCAGGATCCATCAGCAGACTGCTTTGAGTATGACCATGCATGACCGTATGTGACACCACAGCTCTGCCTCAGTGCATGACACTGGGATAGAAGGTACTAGATAGCACATGGATGCTGCAGGAGGGGTAAGAGCACAATAGGGAGGAAGACAGGAAGAGTCTAATCATGAAGCGGACTTCAAGCATTACAAATAGGGAAGATGTAACAAAAATATGCAAGAAAAGAGTTTGTAAAAGTGCTCATAATTTCTGTTGTTCCTCCAGAGCTCACAGGATTAGAAAACATAAGCTTCCCAGGAGCAGAATTTCTGGTACTACTTTATTCCAGCTATACAAAATTCAGAAACACCATTAAAATGTCACTTTTTCTTTTTTTCATTATTTCTGCTGCTCACAAGTACCAACATGCCAACTTTTAGCATTTCAAGTGGAAATCAAAAATCCATCTGAATTTCTATGGGTAAAGGTGTAAGGACTCTGCAGGAAGAAACAGCATAGTTGCGGCTGCCTGGAGTTGCCCCTTTGACTTGGTTATAGGAAGAAACATTGAGGTTATACTCGTTTTTCCAGTAAGACATCTTTGCCTCATTGCATTCAAGTGGCCACAACTAGACAAGGCTACGCCATACAAGCAGAAAAGTCATAAAGTCAATACTTCTGTAATTCTGTCATTTTTCTGTAGATGCAGGTTATTTTTCTGATGCTTCAATATTTCAATCAGTTTAAAGTACTCAGTAGCAAACAGAGGTTGTATAACCTCCCGTAGTTTCTTAAACGCATGTGCTGGATTTCTGCTGGAAACAGTGTTCATAACACAGGGATGTTTTATTTATCACTAAGCAATGCTCACACAGAGTCAAGATCTTTTCTGCTCCTCATCCCACCCTACCAGTGAGTGGGCAAGAGATGCACAAGAAGCTGGGAGGGAACACAGCTGGGACAGCTGACCCCAGCTGACCAAAGGGATATTCTGTAACGTATGACATTGTTGTGCTCTGCAATATAAAGCTGGGGGAAGAAGGAAGAAGGGGGCGGAGGGACATTTGGAGTGATAGCATTTGTCTGCCCAAGTACTCATTGCTCACGATGAAGCCCTGTTCTCCTGGAGATGGCTGAACAGATGCCTGTTGGTGGGAATACTGAATGAATTCCTTGTTTTGCTTTACTTATGTGCATGGCTATTGCTTTACCTATTATACTGTCGTTATCTCAACCTACAAGTTTTCACACTTTTCTGATTCTCTTCCCCGTTCACCAAGGGGGAGTGAGCAAGGGGCTGTGAGGTTCTTATTTGCTGCCTAGGTTTAACTCATGACAATGCAGCATATTTTTTTTTCTGTAGATCCTAATTCCTAAAAAATATTAAAAAATACACATAAAAAAAATGAATTTGTTTTAGTTCCAGGGTCTGGAGTTACTGTGCTATGATTTCTGATGGCCAGTCACCTTGGACTCTCATGGAGCACTTGAGGCTGTCACAACTGCCACTGCCTCACTGACAGAGGTCTACAGATCTTTGGGGTGTGATCATGGGGACTGGAAGAGATAAATGCGATTCTGTGGCCTAAGAATTATGAGGGAATGATGTAGTCTGAATACTGCCATGCAAAAGTTGGTTTATTTTGGATTTTGCTCTTTTATTTTTCATTGTACTTTGAAAATAGACATCTTAGATTTTGGCCTTAGAAGGCTAAAGGAAAGGGGTCCTTAACTTCTTTCTGCTCAAATGGGTGTAAGGCTGCAAGATGGGGCAGTGAATCTTTTTGATACAACAGATTTGTGAGCTATATTGGAGGGTGGAAGGGCTGTGAGTTCATACCCACCACCTTACCCGATCACAAATGATTGCTGTGGCATTTAAAATTTTGGCAAACTATACCAAATGGCCTATTCAAAGCTAACTTCACACTGCAGAGAGAGCTCTGTCAGGCAACCTGATGAAAATAGAGCAACAATGACTCTATTGGCTCACATGAAACAGAAGTTTCAAGTTTTTTCTTTCTTCCTTTTTCAGTTTTAAATCAAGTTAATCTATATGTAATTTTGTTCCAAGACATTCCAAAGCACCTTACCCAGCCCTTGTGGCTGACTGACCTGCTAGTGCTGAGAGAAAAGTTGTTTTATAAAAAGAAATCAGGTGTGTGCATGAGTATATATTGGAATAATATTGTCCACCATTGCATGTGACAGACTATTTCACATTAAGCAAGTTCATCATTGCAATAGGTATTTGGGGTACAATTTTCAACGAAATCCATTTCTGGCATTTCCATGTCTTTCAAAAGTATTTTGAAATCATACCAGTGGTCAGCAATAAGACTTTAGCAGGTGTCTTCTCTTCATAGTTTATTCTGAGTATTCACTGAAAATGTTTTATGAGCTATGAGTATCAGACATGAATCTTCAGTTTGTTTTGAACATCACTGGTGAGTGCCACCTTCTGTTTAATTTGTATTCATTATTTTGGGATAAATATTATCTATTAATTTTCCTTACGGTATGGGAAACTTCCTGGTAAAAGAAGTCCCTAAAGGTGGGAATTATAACACAATGAAGGGGAGATGGAGGCAGCAGAATTCTTCCTGCTGCTTATGACAGAAGACCAGCACGTATGTCAATGTTTATGTCCTAGATAAAAGTACTAGTCAGTTGTAATAAGTCTAAGGAAAACCATCTCTTCTTCTTGGAGGATTTTAGATTTTCCAAACCCAGAACATAGTAAATGAAGAATCATATTTTCAAGATGAGAATGCCCCAAGGGGCTGATTTCTATTAACTGTTCTTCGGGCTTCACCAGTAGTGAGTACTAGCGAGTTGGATTTCTGGCCCTGTCCCCATCATCTGGGGCTTTGTGCTTCCAAGGGTTCCCAGACCTTCTGCCAGGCGGCTGCAGTGGACTGGAGAGGTGTCAAAGCCTGACAAACTACAAACAAAAGTTGGTATTAATCCTGCTTGTTTTCACTGCTGCCTATCTTTGGCCAGCTCTGAATGAGCTGTATAGGATTTTTACAAGGAGATCAACTTTTTTCCCATGCTAAACGCAGAGAGGAATAGAGTACTTTAAAATAATAATAAAAACAAGTAATTTAACTCAAAGAAAATATGCCTTTCCTTTCCATATGATTTTTCAAATGAGTTTTTATTTGAAAACCAATGCTAGCCATGTGTCTCCTTTATAAAAAAGAAGACCTTGTTATCTGTTGAAAGTTTATTTCATAGATCTTTTCTTTGTTAAAAATAATCAGTCCTTATCTTTGTTAAGGAAAAAGAGAACATAATTAATTTTGTTGTTATATGAAGAAAACAAAGCAGAAGAAGCAAAAGTTTATAAAGGAGAGAAAAAATCTTCCTCTTTTTCAACTCTTTCAATGACTTACAATGGATCAATTTCCCAACAATTTTTCTTCTTGCAAATTCCCCCTGAGTATTTGTGTGTTGTACTTCACAGATAACAGCTCGCTGCCAGGTTTTAACTTCACTCCACCACAGAAAGCACTGAAGATGAAGGTGTCCAATGTCCTGGTCTCACTTACTATGGCACAGCAGTAGTAGGTCAATGTCTGCACATAAGTTTGGGTCGGGAGTGTAGGTTTGAAAGGTATCTCCTGCTTGTCCCAGCAAACCAAACTCTGCTTTACATCACAGAGTGGTTTCGGTGCAAGACCAAGGAGAACCACTGTTATAGGCAAATTGGAACCAGACAGAAGGAAAATCTTTTAACTATAATCAGCACTAATGTCCCCATTTTCAGCCACTTGTCATTCCTAGAAACACCCTCTGTCCTTTCCAAAATCACCTACCAAGCAAGATGCTGTTGCTATCTGTCTGAAATTGTCCATTGCAGATTGTTTCTCAATGAAAAGGGCAATCTCTGCTGTGGTCCTTTGAGAGGCAAGAGAAGAAATATGGAAAATGTGGAAAGGTATTTCATTTCCACGTTTGTAGCATTATAATTCGGTCTGTATTTAAATCTGGAAGGCTAAACCTCAGTTTTACAGTGTTTCTTTCTCACTAGCTGGAAAGTACACTGCAGGAATACCTCACATTGTTTGCTATTAGTTGTGCCTTTTCTTCTTTTTTTCTCTCTTCCTGAAGTAAAGATTGCATTGGAAGGGATTTGCTTTTATCATTTCGGCAGGCGGAGCCAATTGGCAGACAGCTTAGTGTTTATATTGCAGTTGTTTTTCCTCCAGGGCACAGATTTTAGCATTGCGCAAAATAGCATTATATTCAGATCAGGAAAAATACTTTACTCTCCACTGCAGATAGAAAAGTGAGCCTGTGGGAGGCAAGATCTGTCTCAGGTGTGTGTTGCTCTAGGAAGCACCTGTATGCTCTAGACATAGTTTAGTCACTTGGGGTTCTAGACATAGTTTAATGCTGTTGATGGTTTAAGAATGGGAAAAAATATGCATAGAGGAGAGTAATTTTTCCTTGTGTAGCATGTAGGCAGTATTTTGCATCATCATTGATGATGTTCCAAAAGAAATGTACAAAATAAAAACTGAAGATGAAAACACAAACAAAAACATTCTGAGTAACATCACTATCTCTATGATAAAACTAATTTGGGAGACTGGTAACCAGTTTCAATTTCTTTACTGCCTGAATGGCTCCATAGGATAAGACTGAAGAATACCTGGAACTCAATGCATCTTCCAAGATTTGTTCTGTAACCACAGACCAGCTCCTGAGAAATGTCTATTTCTGCATGGATAAATTTACTATAAAGCAGAAAGTCTGATGTGATAGTATTGATTACAGTGCAGAACATGACCCTTTGAACCACATTATCAAAAAGTACCAAAGTACTGAGAAAGCAGTTTATGAGGAACATTGATAGGTACTAAGATCTTAAAGTTGAGATATTATTCTAAGAAAAGACAGGAGAGAGAGGGGAATATATGTTAATGTGATTGTGGTTGCTGATGTAGCACTCTGAAATATTCTCTTTTAGTTATACTCTTAAAAAGTTTCTGGCTTCTGGCCCAAGTGTTCATGGTAATTCGTCTTTCTAATAAGAAAATAATCAAGAATTTAATCTGATTTGAAGCAATAGAATAGAATCTTCCCCTCTCTGATCTCAGTGGGGCCAGAATGTGGTGGCTGTACATTGGCACAGGTCCGCAAAGCCTCACTCAACTTTGCTGCAGTGTAACAATGAGCTGAATGATGCTTCCAGTTTGTTAACTGACTGGTGTAGATTGTGTATCCATCCAAGGAACACGATGTGCAGAAGTTGCAGCTTGGCTCTAGATGAACATCAGTGTTCTGTGAATCATTGCTAAATCCCATGTACTCATGAGCCAAGTGGACCTGGGAAAAGCCAGGTCAGTTTTTCTTAGACCAGGTTTCCAAGGTGGTTTTGAAATGTGTAAGTTTCTACCCTTTTTGAACTCCACAACCCTAAAGCAGTGCTAAGTCAGGCATCTCTCTGTTCTAGATTAGCATTTTCAGTGGTTGTGTGCCAAATATACGAGGCAGACAGACTCTATCAGAAGAGTTTCTCAAATACATTCACTTTTATTGATAACAAAAAAAAGCGCTGGAGAAGTGGAGACTCCCCACTCCCTGGTCCAGTTCTGACCTCATTCTTCCTATGAGTCTTTCCTTGGAGAGTGTTCTAGTCTTGGCAGGTTCACTTCTCTTTTTTTTCGTCCTCCAGGTTGGTCTTCTGGCATGTGGTCTGAATGTTCTCTTTTGTCAGTCAGATTTCCTTCTTGAATTTAACTCTCTTTACCTCATCTTTTGCCAAACATTTACACAGCTGAATTTTAGCCACCAAATGGAGCCATCCCAACAAATCACTGTGCTAAAAATTAGCCTGGTTTCTGAGTTATTCATGGTGGTCTTTACAAGACTTGTATTGATAATCCACTATCAGGTGTCCCCCTGTCTTCTGTTCCCCCATGGTGGAATAGAAAAGATTGCTGTTATTAAGATCAAGAAATTGCCACACAAAATGTGACTCACAATGCAAGCCAGCACGTACAGTTTTGTGCAGAGATGCTGTACTCTACTGCATGCTCTTTTTAGTAGCAAATGCTTTACATATATGTATATATTAATGTGCAAAATAGCAAAGACTCATTCTTTTAAACTGAGACACCTTTTCAAATCATACGCACTTAAGTGTAGAGAATATCAAAGTGAAACAGCAAATTCATAGCCCCTAGGATAACACAGGGCTGACCCCACTGAATTAGGTTTTTCACAATACAACAATTTTCTTTCCAGGAAGGTACAAAAAGTTATGCCTAAATGATGTCCCCTTATAGTAATACCTTATCACTTCAAGCAAAATATACTAGTTCAGATTTATCCATAAATATGAAGAATTAAAACTGACTCATTCTTAAAAATAAATTAAGAAAGATCACTTTGGAATACAATGCCTTAACTGTTACTTTATGAATTTTATATGTGATCTTGCTTTCTCTTTTGACTGGGTAGCAAAACTCTTACAGACATTGGCATCTGTAACAGTACTTTAGCTGGTAATAAACATGTTGTAATCCTACAGTAGTCTGCACTTTACTCAAGAATAGCAAAGCTCTAGTGTAATATTCATTCTTTCATCTTCCATAATAGGTAAAGATGTGTTTTGGCACAAAGTGCCTCTAGTCACTAAATACCTGGCCCTTAGCCCAGAGGAGTTAAATTTCTGGCCAAACATGTTATACACAGTTGTCTGTGGCTGAATGGCGAAGATAATTGCTTGAAATGTGTTTAAGCAGCTTGGAGTTACAACTCAAAGCTTAATCACATCTAGGGATCCAAACCACTGGGCCATTGGCAGAATTAGTGAAAATATTCCCATTTGCTTCACTAGGCTTTGGATCTTTTCTTGGGTTACCACGATGAAGTCACACAGCATATCTTGTACTGGTAGCCGGGAGAGTATGACAGGGGTTGATACTGAGGCACATGTTGTTCAGTGTCATCAACAACCTACACAGGGAGTGCACCAAGAGCAAATTTGTGATAACAATGAACTAGGGGGAATGCCTGACATGCCCTTTCAGTTCAGCAACCTCAATAAAGCTGGCTGTACCAACAAAACTCATTGACAGTCAGCAAGTACATCTAGAGTAATAACCCTCTGCTGTTTTAGTTTGGGAAGTGACTGTCTCGTTGACAGATTGTGGTGGTGGATGCCAGGTTGAACACGATCCTCCGCTGCACTCTCATGGCAAACGAAGCAAACTTCAAACTGAGATATATTATGAAGATGTAGGTCAGCAGATCAAAGGAAATTACTATTCTCTTCTACTGGCAGGGTAGCGCAGAAGTAGAACAGGTTATTCAGAGAAGTTATGAAGCCTGCCCTAGGGAGTTTTCAACACTCTGTTGGGTAAAGTTACCACTGTCCTCATCTAACTGTTAATACTCCTGCTGTGAATGGAAGGTTGAACCGCAGACTTCAGAGGTGTCTTCCTACCAGTGCTTCTGTGATTCTGTGATTTTAACTATGACACCTATAAATATGTGTCACGATCACTGGGTAACAAGACTAAATTAAAACCATTTTGAAAAAAGATATAGTCAGACCGAATACACACCAATACAGTACTAAATAAAACTAACATGGGAAGTTTCAAAAATTGCCAGCTAGAAAAACACCTTAACTTGGAGCTTGGGTGAACAAGATTCTTTAAGACAGCATAAACCCAGAACATGGAGAGATAATTTTCCATAGTCATATGGACTATCTCAAATCAGTTAGCAGTCCAGTTTGAGACTAATATATTAAGAAAAAGCTGTTCCATCATACAAATAGTTAAACTCTGGAGTAGCCTCACTTGCTGGAAGAATTGTAAAATCCCATTCCGTGGAGGTTTTTTAAAGCAGCTAAAACAAATATCTGTCAGGCATGTCTAACATAATTTGTCCTGTCTCAGAGCAAGAGGATACACGAGGCAACCCCTCAAAGCCTTTCAGCCCTACATATCCCATACACAAAGGATTCTAATAACTCAAAGCTAATTAAGAACAACAATATCATCGCAGAAAACATTTCTCTCATGAAGGTCCCCATACTAACTTGAACAGCAACTCTGAAACTGAAAGGTAGTATTCCTCCATTCTTTTTCACATCTTTGTGTACAAAACTCAGTGTGTTAATTTGGCATTCAATACATTTGTTGTCACATAAATCTGCATATAGGAGTAGAAGATTTACTGCCTTTGAGGTCTAATCTCTCAAACTTATCTCTGTCTGAAATAGACAGGAAACTGCACTGATGGCAATGATACTTGTAAGGCAATGTGTGGAAAAATAACACATGCAGAAAACAAAGGTTTCTTGCTGAATCCTGAGTACTATGGCAATCTTCACATACTTTAAGTCACTAAGGCAAACATGAGCACCTTTGTCCTGGTGTACCATGCTTGGAGTTTGGTCTACAGAGTGAAAAGTTGCAAGGATAACTCATTCAAGTGTCCCATAGTTAAATCCTAAAAGAATCTGACCGAAAATGCTGCAAATGATGCAAATAAAAACACAAAGTGAAATGCAAATGAATGCCTAGGGCACAGATTTAGCCTCATCTCCCAGTCCTAAACTGCAGCTATGACTGTTTTAAGACAGAAATTCAATTTTCAAAAATGCACTGGAATGGAGGCCTAGATCTATGAACGGGCACGAGTTTTAGAGAGCCTAACTCCCAGACACTTCCTACTCAGCTGAAGTCAGACTCCTACCTTAAAGCTGCCCAGATTTAATTTGACTGTAATTAAAGATTATCTAGTTCCATGCCCTGTGCCATGGGCAGAGAGACCTTCCACTGGGTCAGGTTGCTCAAGGCACTGGCCAGCCTGGTCTTGAACATGTTCAGGGATGGGACATCCACAACTTCTCTGGGCAACCTATTTCAGGGCCTAATCACCTTCACAGTAAAAAATTTCTTCCTAATATATAATCTAAATCTCCCCTCTTTCATCCTAAACCTGTTATCCCTCATCCTATCACTGCACACCCTGATAAAGAGCCCCTCCCCAGCCTTACTGTAGGCTTGAAGGCCCCTAGAGCAGGGAGCTGTGTCAGTGCCTTGGCAGGAGAGGATGAGGTCAGTTAACGGGAGTATTTCCTGTGCTCTGATGCCCTGCAGTTACTTGGAAAGTTTATGAGTTATGCAGGATTAAGGATGCATATTGCATCATTGAGTCAGATGCAGACTACGTGAATGGGGTGGCTCTTCAGCTCTTAACAACGTCACACATTACAGAAGCAAGTATACTAGCATGCTGTATTGGGTGGTGCGAAGAGTACAGGGATTTCTTTGAAGAGCAGAAGAAATTACTGTTCCTTTAGTCCTGCTGATAAATATCTCCAAGTCTTAGATGAGTCACCTGACTGCTGGGGTCAATCAGCAGGACGAGTGCAGCACCTTCTTACCTCTTTGCTTTATATGTGGTGTCTGGCAATATGCACTCAGAAAACCCTGTGCTGTGCTGCTAGACACAGGGGAAAAGCTTAGTTTGTAAATTCTGACAAAATTCAGCCATGAATTCAGTGCCTGGCTTCTCAGCATTGTCAAGAATTAAGCAATCCTGGGTGTGACCAGCAATAGACAGTTTGGTATCTGGGGAACTTTACTGGGAGAAGCACTAGAACTTTTAGGCAATTCCAGAATTGGGGAGCTGATGAGGATGGAAAATGGGAAGCTGAGGAGCTAAATTGTGTACAACTATGTCTTAAATAATATTACATAGAGGTTTTCTTGTGAATTTGCCTCTTCAGAGAATTAAAAAGTCCCTCAAAGTTCATCAGTTCTTCAGTTAGAAAATCTTGTGATCTCTCTTGTGGTCTCTCCTATGAACAAAGTGTGGATCTGTCCAAAGGAGGGACCAGAGGCACAACTAGAGACAGTGAGGGGACAAGGCAATGGTGAGTCTCTACAATGCTGTGGGACCCTGGGGAAGAAGGAGGGCAAGGGTCAACTAGGAGCAAGAGGGGGGCAGGAGAAGAATCAGCCTTGCTCTAAGCTGAACCCAGCAATGGGGCACTATGGAGAGAGTGCCTACTTTCTAGCAACTGATTCAGCATCGAGGTTGGCTTCAGCAGCTGGTTGTTTGGGAGCTGAACAGCTCTTTAACAAGACTGTCCTCCTCATGGTTGTCCCAGATATGACGAAGGCACAGTTAAGGCTCCAGCTGTATCAGTTTCTCTTCCTTGTAGTTTCTGAGGGTTTTTTAAAGCCCATTTTGTGAATGCTGAAACATTTGGGCAAATGTGTTTATGTCTTCCTTTTCTTCCCTAAATGAAAATTTCCAAAAATTAGTTAAAAAAAAAGAAAGACAAAAACAATTGACAAAAAAATGCTTTTTCTGGCAGTTTTTCTTTGTAATGAACAACTGTGCACAAATGATAGTCTCTTGCTGTGAAGTATTCCAGTCAGCATTATTTATAGAGTATTTTCCTAAATTAAACTTACATATTTTCCCTGTCAACTTGCTGTACCTGAATCCATTATTTTTCAGAAAGGAAGTTTGATTAAAGTCCATTTGTTCATCACAAATCATTTAAAACTGCCAGCCTTAAATAGGTGGTAACTGAGAAATATCATCAAAACAAATGACATCACCTCCTCTGAGTTGCTAGCTGAGCTTTGAAATTATTCCTTTCTCCTAGCAAGGTTCAAGGAAAGGGCATGCCAGTCCACATTCATCATGAAACAAACTTTGTGTGCTGGATATTCGATCCTGATCCTGTACGGATACCATTTGTGTGCAGATCTGCACGGAACAAGATCAGCCTGTTCTAGGTTCTTCAGCAAAGTCCCTCTAGAGGGAGCAGTGGCTTGGTGAACCAGTGTAGGAATGGTAAGATGACTGAGAAATCTCTCTAAATGGGATCATCAAATATTACTTAGCAAAGAGGTTGAGAAGGCATTGTTGATCATCTCTGAATGCAGTAACACTTGTGAAAGCAAAGACTTAAAAAAAGCATATAAGAATGGATGGCAATAGAACTGAAATTGTGCTGTTTTTCAAGTCTGTAATAGATTGGGATTTTGGATTCAATACATGGTTCTAATTATTCTATTCCCAGGAAAGACATAGAGATTGAAGAGGTACTGAGAAAGGTAGCAAAGACTGATAGGTATATAGACGGTTTTTCAGCCCTGGAGAATTGAAATAGGCAGCTAAACTGATGTCTTCAGCTTAAAAAAGAGGTGGTGGACATGTTCTTCATAGAAGTCTCTAAATATCCTGAATTCTAGAGAGAAATTGAGGAAGGCAAGGGATTCACTGCTTTTGCAGTGCAAGAACTTATTCAGTCTTGGTATTGAGTACTTAATTGGTTTCTCATTTAAAGAATCACAGTATTTAATTACAAGAGAAAAAAAAGAGAAAAATCTGTGTAATTAGTTAAAAAGTTTTAGCGTTACAGCTCTTCTGAGTATCTGATAAAAACAATTCCAGATGAGTAAAAGGAAGATGTCAACTAAAAATTATATGTAAAGCACATAAGGAAAAAAAGTAAATGATTAGGTATGAGATAGGTGTGGAAGATCTAGGAGCTTGGCGCATTTACCCTAGAATCAGATATAGGGTGGCTAGAGAAGATTACATGAGTATTGAAATCTATAGCTTCAGATCTACAGAAGTGCGAACACATAGCAAAAAACATTAATTACCAGAGAATATCCTCTGTCTGGCTGAAGAAAAACAGGAAGCCAGCATGAGATCTAGTGGTGATGATTCGATTGATGTAACTGAATGGTCATGTGCTAAAGGAACAGAATTTGCTGGAGAAAAAAGCCTGAAAATTGAGAAGATGAATACTAGTGACATATCCAGGTAAAATAGCTTTACAAACCTGAGTAAAATACTTCTTTTAATCTTCCTTAAGATATCTAGAAGATTGTGTTTCTATTTGAGGACCAAGCTGATTTGTAGAAAGACAGAGATGCTGCAGAAGATAATCTCCAGATGTGACCAAGTCAAGGAAGTTGAGGAAAACATTTAAATTTTGTTGTCAGCTTCTGAGGGGGACTCACTTCCTACTGAAACATTCATTGTTTCATTATACAAAGTTGAAAATCCCAAGCAAAAGTTTTAAATATAGATTTTAATTTCATCTATAAAATTTCTTGTCACAATTTGTTTGAAATCCATAGGAAAACCTTCATTAAGAAAAGATAAGCATTAAATATGCACTGTGTGTATCTTAATATCCACATCCACTTCCTTTTTTTGGAGTGCACTTTTCACTCTTTTGGAGTGCTCTGAAGACTTTTGTTTCCTGAATGCTCAAGGTGCCCTTTGATACCTTCTCTGGAACTGACCTTTCAAGGTCCTTCATCAAGATATCTCCCTATGTCAGTGCTGAGAGCATTCTGTCCTCTCAATGGTTGAGTGGGATGTCCTTCACTGAAGTGTTCCCAGGAAGGATGTCTCTGTTAAACGCATTCCTTATGCCACGCAGCAAAAAAAGAAGGCTCTCACATATATATGGAAACATGCTCACAGACTACTATTGGACTGGGAGACATAAATTCCACTAACATCCCATTCTGAATCAGAGACCTACTGATGCACTTGGGTGAAAGGACTCACTGTAGCAAGGTGTCCAGCCGTTTCTGGGTGGTTTCAGATAGCAGTCTAACCTGGCTACCTCTCCACTCACTTGCTCTTGCAAAGGAGTCTTGTGATAGGGAAAAAAACTCCGAAGAAATGAAAAACAAAGCATTCCCACAAAGGTCCAACAGTGCAGCTAGGAGTTCACATGACCTGCTATGCTGTGGCAACTTTACTGACAGAACTAGATCAGCAGCGATCCCCAGTGCCAGTAGAGCTAACTGACCTAGCTCGCTGCCGTGCCCCGTGACTTCAACTTCAGAGCTCATATTTAGCCATCTGGGTGCAAAGGTAAATTGCCATGTAGATATACCCTAAACTCGCTCAGAGAAGCATCAAACTAGCTTACATCAGACAGATAACAAGAGTAGCAATAAGCATGCTTTCATGCAGTGGTTACCCTCTGCAAAACACACATTGGCAGGAACTTTTGCAGCTCCACCACATAGAAGTTGAAATTTCAGATGCTGTATATAGGCAGGTACTTACCTGCATTGTTCCTGAAGATCAGCTGCAGCCTCTACCTTTGCGGTGGAGTGTTGCTGGTGTAGCATGAGTTGCATGGGGAGAGCAGATGGAATGATGTTCCTGCATCCTCAGTCCTCTGCAGAGGTGTCAGAGATGTTTTGGCTAATGATTAGTGGCTTTTAAAGTGCTGCACCTTCAAAGTTATCCAGCATGGTTTTGTTTCTACTCTGTTCACATCAGGAAGCATAGCTGGGTGATTGTAACTATCTGTGGCCCATGAACATCTCATCCAGAACGTAAACACTTAATTGCTTGTTGGCAGACTTCCCTCCATTTGGCATGCATCCTGCTATATCACTCCCACGTGAACAACATAAAAGGTATGCCTATTATTGTTGGGACTCAGAGAAGGAGAGGGGAAACCAATGATGTTAAAGACAGAAAGTTTGATTCTGTTGTCTTTTATTACTGAAAGACATTTTCTCACAATTCACTTTTTCTTTTTCCTAAAATAAATTAACATAATTTTTGGGGAAGAGGGGTTATAGTCCTATTTTAAACAATGAAGACTCCCTTCAAGTCAATACCAGCTTGAGCTGCATCTAAATGAGCTCTTCTGCCTGGAATTCAGGAAAGAAGTTGTTTGCCTAAACACATCAACATCATATTATTTATCCAAGAAGATTTTGTTTTAATAAATACAAGATCTGGTTTCAGAACGGACCACTCCTATGCTCACTGGCACATGTCAGAGTCAAAATTTTATTTTTCTTCAAGCTGAAAACTTCTCGCTTGTGTGTGTTCACATGTGGTGTTTCTAAACCGAAGAATAATGATATCACATTATCTTTTCTGATTTGGTCTATTGCCAAGCCAATTCTTAACTTCCATCAGGTTCTTCTAGTGTCTGCATCAGGAAGAAATGTTAAAAAAGACAGTCTTAATCTTGTTCTGTTTTCTGGTTTTTTTTTTTATTTCAACTTTTATCTACTTTTAACTAATAGCAGCCCTTGTTTGACAAGACTGACTTATTGGCCCTGTCAAATTGCAGTTGCTTTGGAGGGGAAACTGCTCTGAACTTAAAGAGATTTCCAAGAGAAGCCCATGAGACCAGGTGAATACAAGGGGACTGTTGTTTTTTTTTTCTTTAGTTTTCTCCTTTATTTTGACAGTACTTCTGTTGGCAGGTACAGAGAGATGGGAGTGGGATGGACCTCTGGAATGTCAGGTCAGGGCTGCTATGGCACTGCGTCGTGGGAACACTCTGAGATAAATGTGTCATGTGACATACGTGAGAGGTGAAATCTGTATGAGGAGACTTCAGAAAAGTTTAGAAACAGCACTTTTGACTGACAGTTGGTCTGGTTCTGACTTGTCCTGGTATAAATCAGCAGGAATATCATGTAGTCAGGTCGAGCTGCTCCCATATGACACCAGTTCAAATGAGAACAGATTTTGAAAGGAAATTTGCTTCCCTGTTCTCCCACAGAGTTACATGTTTTAACCATTAAAGAAAATGACATGAGAGAGAAAACTCCCTCCAACACGATCAGGGAGAACTCCAAATTGAAACAAACATCTCAGAGCCAAATATCATGAAATATGACAGCCACGAGTTCAGCAGGACATTCGCCTCATACTCCTACAACCATCCCCTGGCCGAAGCACTCCCTGCTCTCAGCCACTCTCGGCAGCTTTTGCAGTTATTCAAGCCAGCTGCTTTTTCACAGTTCCCTGGGTGTGTGAGGCATCCCTCTCAGGAACACAAGAACTCGCTAAACAAATGCTGCATGGGGAGCTTGGTGAGCAGGAGGGGAACACTCCTACTGCTCCCAGTACACACCAGAGAATGTCCCAAGGTGATGGGACACGTGTGTTCTCATCTTTGCTGATTTCCATAATGTCTGTGTATAAATAGTAGCTCTCCCTTTTTATATCCTTCTCCTGCCTGATTCACTTGATGATGCAGCGTCAGTGACGTTTGACTCGCTGCCATGGCAATTGCAAAATGAGAGTTTAATAAACATTGGATTGCAACATTTGAATGAATCAGGCAGGAGGAGGAGGATGGGCAGCCCTGGGAGACAGCTGCACCTGAGCCAGCCTTGGCCCCTGTCCCCAGACGAAGGAAATGAGCACAGGGATGATGTGACATTCATAAGGAGCAAGAAAAGAGCAAACCCATTGGGAATAATAGGAGAGTAGTGTGTGTGGGGTCAAGTCTGCTAGGAAAAACTTCTGTATTAGGGGTGTGAGTCAAAGATAGAGTTGGGAGGTCTGCTAATAAACACTGAAAAAACCTCTAAACATGACTTGTACATTCTGTTGTGGAATAATGAAATGGAGGCTTCAGTAGAAGCAAAAACCAGATTAAGCATAAGTAAAAGCTTATTTCAAGAAACAAACAGAGGGAACCAGAGATGTCAAAAAGAAAAGGAGAATATGAAAGGCTGACCTGAAGGCAGAAATGCTGCGTTGTGAACTTGGTGCTGATTCAAGTCCAATAAGACTAACTTTTAGCTGTCTAGTTGTGATGGGAACTGTGTGTGAAAAGCATGGAAGTGTGCATGGGAAGCTTCATAGTGTGACCCACAAAACATTTTGTAGTCAGTAGAATGACCTACTGGCTATGGAAAGAACCAGGACAAAGGCAAGAATTCAATTCTTTCTCCTTGCTGGATTTGGAGCACTCTGAATAGTTCCTGTTTCTCTCTAGTTGTACACCACAGCCCATAGCATTTCTTTAGACCTTGACATGCAGAGATGGAAAGGCCTCACTTTTAACAATAGATAAAAAGCATGTGGTGCTAGAGTGCTGATATTCAATGGTTGGGATGTTCAGCCATGACACGGGAGACCTTTTTTCAGTACTTCAGTATTTCTGTGAGGACACTGACTGCTATTACCCATCTCCTGGCAAGACTGAGTTGGAGAGGGAGGAGGTTATCTACCCAGTCTGCTGTGTTTTTATGCATGACTGTGCTAAGTATGAGACAGATATTCCCAGAGTCTTACCACATTTCAAGGCTATTTACATATTTTAAATGAATCAAACTTTTAATTAAAATACAGAGCAGGCCTTAAGGCAGGGTTTTTTGCATTTTTAGGGGAGGAATGTCCTAAATCACTAACATAGACTAAATTATTCTTTGTTTTCTTTCTGGTTGGGTAAATGGATTATTTTTATATGCAGTTGAAAGACTCTCAAGGAAGACTCAAACCTGCAGACCTGCCCAAGAATAATTTAAGTACAGTGCTCGAGGCTCTGTTGCAGACTGGGGACACTGGATTACCTTTCTTTAGATAAATGAGAGAAACAACTTGAAGGAGGAATGATCTGGCTTCTGAGCTATGCCATGAGAGCAGAGCTCTCTTGTGGTGACATTTTCAAAGAAACTCATAGACACACAGTTTTAAGTACATGGGCTACTTCTTGCCCTAGGTCACAGTTGGAGGGAAGAATGTTGAGAATAAAGAGGAGTCAGAAAATAACCCAGATTGCACAGATTTAGTGTTCAGAGGGTTCCTGTTCATTTTGTAATGAGTGTGTAGAGTCACAGTCAGCATTAGCGCAAGCCTCCAGGCTGAATTTTGGGTTTGGTACAGAGTACACTTGAAAAAATAATCTCTTCACAATTATTGGCCATGTTTAAGAGCTTGTGCTAGCTGGGGAAGGAACCAGAAGGCTGGGAAAAACCATCTACTTTTTTAAAGAGGAATTTAAAAGAAGAGGCAAGAGGGAACATATCAGTCTAACTTCATTTCTTGGAGAAATAATTTCAAAAGTAGTCAAACAAAATGAGAACCCTTGAAAAGCACTGAGACAGATAAATGTACAAATGCTCAGGGGAAGACTATTAGCCACCATATCTTTGTCAATTAAGTTTCATGTTGAAATAGTCACATTTTTGTGTGTTATGAAACAGATTTTCTGAACAGGGAAAAACCAGTAAGTGTCTTAAAAGCAGTAAGAGGGTTTTGAAACTGTTTCAAATGCCACTCTCATTAGTAACTAAGAGGATATGAATTTATGGTACTTGTGTGAGACACATAGAACTGTTATCAATGGATGACTGTTAAAAAAAGAAGCTGATATTGAATATTCAGCAGATTTTTCTGGAAGGTCTCATTCTGTTAAATATTTTTCATTCCTGCCTCTGTGATTGAGTATTGAGTGTGCTTATTTGCAGATAATGTGAAGTCAGGGAGGAACTACAAGTACACTACAGGACAAGGCTGAAATTCAAAATGACCTTGATAAGCTGCAGAAATAATTACAAAAACAATAAGACAAAATTAAAAGAAACAAGATATTTCTCTTTGGGAGGACCATTCAGCTATACAAGTAGAGGACAGGAAACAATGATGAAGTAATAATTTGGAGAAGGATCTGCGTTCTGTATGTGCGTAATAAGCTGAGATTTTCATGCTGTTGCCAAAAAAAGTGACTGAAATATGGAGGCAGGAGTAAAATGATGAACTGATTTTTCCATTTGACTTTGCAATGATGAGACTGGTTGTACATAGTCACAACACCTTATTTCCAAAATGATGCAGGCTAGCAGTGATCAAAGGACCAGCTAGCATAACCATTGAGGAAGGATAAACAGAACCAAGATTATCAAGCTACAGAAGAGAAGCTTTGGGGTAGGAGGGACAAGGAAGGGCAGCAGTCTTAGAAGCTTGTTTCGGAGAGAAAAGTCCTAATTTATTCTCCATGAATATGCAGGATGCAATGAGTTATAAAGGGCTTAAAACACAGTACACAAGATTCTGGTTACATCTTAGGAGACATTTTCTAGTAGTAAGAAAAATCTAACAGTAAAGGCTTGTCTAGGAAGGATGTTTATTCTTTGTCATTACAGACTTTAATAACTGGTGAGTTGACGATATAGCTACCATAAATATAGTTGGTTCTTCCTTGGAGCAGATGACTCCTGAAAGATTTCCATCCCCTATGATCCTATGTTAATTATGATGCAGAATTTTTGATCTGCTTTTCTTCATTACTGAGTCACTGCAAAGAAGAGGAGACAAATATTTTCTTAGGAGAGTACTTAGTGAATGTAAAGCTATTTTAGGCAACTTTTCACTCGCTTCTTTGCTTCCTTCTAGCATGCAAGGGTATGTCGAGCTCTCTACACAGTGCAAAGGCTGGGGAGATGCATTCCAGTAGCTAGAGGGGATGGGACCTTCTGACAACCTTAGTTTGAGTTGAGGTCAAGATATAACCCTTGCGAAATTATCTACATGCAGAGTTAATATACAACCATACTATACAGGCACAGAAGCAGTTGGGATTGCAGTAGCTGGTAGTCTGTGAAACTACATGGAAGTGTGAGATTGAAAATCAAAATATAGATTTTGCCACCTTGTAAGCTTATTTTGGGGCCCTATAAGTTAGACATAAATTTTTGCCAGAAACACTGTTCTTCTGCATCTTCTTCAGTGGTTGCTAAAGTTGTCATTTGTACCCATTTAACTCTTGTTGGGAATATGCATGTTATCCTAAAGCGAAAGAGAGAAGTCCTGCTCTTTTACTGTTCTGAACATGAAAGCAGAATCCAGATCTCTCTACATGGTATTCCCCTGTAAACAAGAGCTGGGTCATAGTCAGACCCCAGGATCTGGATTTCTCTGTTAGTTATGGGTGAATTTCGCAAATGCTCACTTGACTTGTAATAAATAAACTATGAATATACACTCATTTCTCTATCACCCCAGTTTTACCATACACAATGCACAATCTAGAAGTCTTGTTTAATATATTCCATGTTTCATGTATTTCATCTGTTTCCATCTGAAGGAGGGGTTTTAATGCAAATTAGGAAGTAGTTTTCAAAAATATTATCTCTGCACATTTGTCTTATTCTTGTTTGCTTAGTTAGAGTGGTGGAAGAACTGTTAATAAAACTACCATCTGCTTTTTTTTCTAGATTTTTGCTAGTACAAGCCAGCAAGAACACAGTGTGTTCTTTCTGCTTTGGAGCTGGTGTTACATGGCCCTTAGTACCCTGCAGTACACCAATTGTGCTGCAGCATGCTTGAAGAAATAGTAGCCATACTATAGTAGGGTATGGGAAAGCATTTGATATTACATGTAATGGTCTAATAACAATTACAAAATCCCACCCAAGACACCCACCTGCTCCTGCTGGATTAGAAGAGAAGTTTTTTTCCCAGGTCTTCCATTGTGTTAGGTCTACTGAGTGTCAGGCTAGCTTCCTAAAGAAAGGGCAGTGTTTCCTTCAAGACAGTGGTTATTCAGTGTGGTCCATGAAAAGTAACTCAGAACGCTGCCAGTCTAAAGAATAAGGTCTGTGCTTTGCTGCTCAAAAGCTATGGCTTTTTTTTCTGAACACTGAGAGTCACTATGGCTAGTGCTAGGAATTTCCATCTGTCTCTTACAGTCACCTATGAACACATGTATTAATTTTTTCCTTTAAGTCTAAGAAAAGCTAAGCATTGTGGTCACCATACTCTCTCCTTCAACATGGCATTACAGGATTTTACTATCATTAACTTTACATCAATATTCTGACACTTCTTTTCATCGGACTAAGATTAATTTAGTCCCTAGGCCACATATACTTGTTCCCCTGTAAGGACTATGGAGATTAATTTGTCATTAGTAAAAATATCCGGGCAAAATTTGGGAAATAAATAGACAAATTGGAAACACAGTCCTTAAGGTGAAGTGTTTTGCCTTGTAGTGTTGTCACTGTGGCAAGTGATGACAGAAGCAACACCCACAGGAATGAAGGTAAGGAGAAAAAACAAATACTTTATCAGTCAGACTGTTTTCCTTGAAAAACCATTATGTCCACTGTTTTTAATACTTGTTCCCAATTAAGTGAGAAATTAATTTGCAGTGAATTTTGGTGTACATGCATAGGCTGATGTTTGATTCTATTAGTCTTGCGTACAATGCACCAACTGGGGCTGGGACTCTGACCCACTCAAGCTGGGACAGCCAGGCATGTCTCACCCCTTGGAAAGTCACCTTGTATTTCTGTCTTGTGAAGTTAAGAACTTACCCCTGGAAAGAGAATTGTATCATCTTATAGAGTCTTTGAACGTGATGAAGGAAGAACAATGTGATCCTCACATATCGCATAACAGGAAAAAAGATGAGTTTAAGTGCTTAAGATAGCTTAGTAGACATTACACACCTTTCTTTGAAAGACTTAGAGCACTCCTTCCTGGAAAAACAGAGATTATTCAAGAACACTAACAAACATCTTGATTTATTGTGGTTGTCAAAGGGATTAAGTTAAGATTTTTATGGAGAGCTAGAATCTTTCATCAAAGCATTGGATATAGCTGGAAATATAGATAAGCGTTTATATAGACAGAGCCTTCTTCAGATCTAGAATACAAACCAGATAGGAAGTATAAATCTTCTGTATTTGTCTGGTCATGCAGGGGGATAATGTGAGCCTTATCAATTAGAGCTATGAGCCTAGAGTTGGGTTTAGTTCATTAAAAGTTTGACATGAAGAAAATATTCTCTTTTCCCAAGAGATGTAGGCAGTGTTTTGTAAGTTCAGTTAATGTTTAAGACTGGAAGATTCAATTTTTACATACATTAAGAGAAGTAAGGGAAAAAGCAACTTTTTAACAAAGGTTGTTGCATAAGATAATACACAGCAATTTGCTTTGGACGCATTTCAGAAATGTGGCTAAAGCTTTGCTGTACCTTATAGATTGGCTTTTATAATAGCCTTTCTTGATAAATTTCTTACATGGAACAGCTTGTTTCCTGTATTTTATGAAGACCAACTGTCCTGAGGACAAATGTGGACATTACATTGTTTTTTCAAATCACCTCTGATTTCTTGTAAGGGAGATGGAAATCAGGCCAAGTATTACAGTACCATGTTGTTTCTGATCACCCCCACACTGGGTCCCGAGTTCCACCTCTCCAGCTCACTGGTGAACACCAGCTTCATCAAGGATTTCTGCCACTCTTGACACCACTTTGGGGACTGTCTTTCCTCCAGCTGGAGGCTCGTGCCCTCAATTAAGCACATTTAGTTTACAGCAACTGGATAATAACCAGAAGGATTGTCTCCAGATTATTTCTGTGTGTCAGCCAAAACTTCATTATTTGGCCAGATTCTCACTTCCATTCACATCCCTTATTCTGCTGTCATTTCACTTTATACTGCTAGGTGATCTAAATGAGAATCAGGCCCTTGGTCATTATAAATCTACATCAAAACATGGAGAATGGTAACCGGAGGCCTTGACAATTAGAGCAGTGAGTCCGTAATCTGTTTCTTTGTTCATACATCATAGTATGTGATTCTTCAGATCCTGTCCAACCAACACCTCAGCCAAGTATTCAACTTGTCACAAGTTTGTATTTGGAATTCAAAATCCATAAGGAAGATGCTGACTTTCAATTAGACTCTTCTCAGACTCTTTATAGTCTCAATTCTATTCTTTCCTCTTTCAAACATATCTAAAACTGGAATATATCAACATAAGTTATTGCATTCATATATATTGCTCTTAACTCCCTATTTCTCTGTCCCAAAGCCCTGAATGTGTAGGTCTGACTTAACACTTGGCACGCTTAAAAATTCTTGCTTTAATTACCCTAACCTTGCAAACGTGCAATATGGCATCTTTCCACTGTCTTTTTAATATGCGATCTTTGTATTTTCAATACAATATTTTTGTCTTTTCAGTACTTTCAAAGACACTAGAGTCCATGGGATAGTACCAGAAATTCTTTTACCACAGTTGAAAAAATTAGTTTTTCATCCTGGAGAAAAATATATCTTTGGGACATGATGCTATCAAATCCAAAGGGATTAAAATGTAATTTAAATTAATCCTGTCCTGGCCTGTAAACCATGCACTAGGAAAACAGCTGACGTGTCTTAGCATTGTATTTCAATCCAGTATTACTTTGACTTTGTACTTATGCATATCATACTTACTATTAAGTAATTAAAATCCATGTTCTTAGCCATCTTTAGCACCTATCTAAGGTCACCGAAGGAGACTACTTCTTGTTTTTCTAGTGATGTTTGTGCCTAAGCAAAATTTAGAGCAGCTGGCAGTCTGTTCCAAGTGTTCTCATATGGTCCTTCACACAACCGTGGGATTTCTAATGCCTGTGGTGGTGTGGCAGCTCACCTTGCTTGATCTCTTTGCTATCAAAATGATTCCACAGCATAATCAAGGAAGAACAATGTAAGAATGAACAAAGGTGATTTTATATTTATTGAGGTCTTTTTACAATGGGGAGTATAACCTTTGGCTTTCTGTACATCTTGTAAAGGGGAGAGATATCTAAAGTATGAAGATTTTGGCCATTCAGACTTGAGGTCATGGATACCTAGACAAGCAGCTGTCTGCAGCTCTCTATGCCACCTGTTCCAGTGCTGTAATGTTAGGATCACTTGGCTTGTGCTGGTTCAGTGAAACCCTCTTCCTTCTGCAACTGGCATTTTTTGAGTCCCAAACTGTGGAATCCTCCCTGTCCAAATGGGAGGACTGTACAATGGTGACCAGAAATTGTACAGTGTGTCTTTTCATGCTTAAACCCCCCAAATCCTTTTAGGACACTGTCCTGATCAGCCAAGAGCAGTTTCACTTCATGCCTGTTCCCACTGTGAGTATAATACCATTCTTGGGCAGGGCAAATCCTAACCCAGACGACACTAGATAGTGCACATCCCTCCTCACATCACTGGGTGTTTAGGTCTTGGAAAGTTTCATGCCTGGTGCTGGTGAATATCTGACTACAAGCCAAAATCTTACAGCTCCTTGAAGGCAGACTTGGGTGGTCCTAGGAGGCAGGAACATGTCACAGATAGGAGAGAGCTGTGGAAAAATATTTTGGGGAGTTTACACCTGCAGTGCATATGAATGAAGCATTTACCAGGGTTCAGGCAGAAGTGCTGAGCCCTGGGTGAGTGGAGTGCAATACTATTAGGATGCTGGGCTGAATCCCATTAGAATAGATGTTAATCTTTGCTATACTTTAGTTTTTAAGCATTTGGATCACTTCTCTGTGTTAACAGTTATCCAGAAGCAACCTTCCCCTCTCCTTACAGATGTTTGTTGCGGCTCCTCTTTGTTGCCAGATGAAAATAAATTCATTTTATGACTCTAACTAAATGTAGCAGAGAAACCAAGTGATCTGAAAGGGAAAAGCAGAATAACTTGCACAAAGAATTGTTTTCAATAAAAAAAATATTTTGAAGTATTGCATAAAGAACTGTTAATTGTTGCCCCAGCAGTTATGTGATATTATATATGTATGGAAGTTATTTGCTGTTATTTCAAGTCTATGGTAGGCAATTTGCCCCAGGCTCTTTCATTTTCTTTTTTCTCCCTCTTTTTTTAGAAGAAGTAAATTAAACTACCTTTTTTCTATTTCCTGTTTATTTTCTTCTGTTTTTCCTTTTTCTTTTGTTTTTTTTTTTTGGACAGGAGTTTCTCATGATCATGTTGTTTGGCCCCGTACATTCTCCCACCTGTTCCCGTACACAGCCCCTGCCAAAAACCTCTTGTACCAAGTAGTAACTCACGGTGAATTAGGTCAGAGAAGAAGTTTAGGTGTGTCTACCTTCCCTGATTTGGAGTCTGTTTTCCTAAGTATAACACTTTTTCTCCCAAAGAACACAGCAGAAGCTCATGCTGCTCTAAGGGAGAGTGGGTTGCTCTGCACCACAGCTGCAAGGAAATGTGAAATGGTGATACGTGGCAAAGAGTTCTTGATTTTTTCTTTGTCCAGAGGCTAAAGTAGATAATTGTCACATCTTCTATAGTGCCTACATATCCCAGGAGCAAAATTTACAGGCTCTTATGACCTACATTGTATGCACCGGGGTAATTATTTGGTTCTCTATCCTTACTATCCAAAAAAAAGTGACTTTCTTAGGTGGAAGAAAGGGTGGTAACACCTAATGGAAGGAACATGTGGGTTTGCTAGTATGTAGATTGATCTTTAAACTTTGAAGTGTCCTCTGAAACACTCACATTTGGTTTTGACCTATAGGTGTATTCACATGTAGAGAATGTAATAAGGGGACAGAGGGAGTAGACGCTTGAGGAAAATATCCAGCTGCATTTAAACACATTTAAAATTAAAAATGGACTAAATGGCCCCAAAGCATTATAAAAATCATCAGATTGTACGGTTTTATAATTCTTCCTCCACCTGGGTCAATGTAAGCAATACTGATTTTATTTTTCACTTGGAACTTCTAATCCCTGTAAGATGTGTATGTATTCTTTCATTAGAGATGGCTCCATAGCATTGACAAGTGGCATAACCTGAGTGATGTCTCCATCTACTTATCCGGGTTTGTGTCTGTCTGAAGGGTTGAATAACTCCCAAGAGTTCTGCATAGCCATTTGAGCTGGTTTGAGCTAGCTTTCCGAAGCTCTCTAACACTCAGTTTAAGCCTCTTTCCCAAACCTGACCCCCCTTTCAAAGGAAAAAATGATGGAAGAAACCAAAATCACACTAAATATATGTATTTAAATAAAAACAACTACATACAGTAAGGATATCATGCAAAACTCCCAAGAAATGGAAAAGGGGAAGGGAAAATGGGAAGAAGGACAAAAAGGAACTAAAACAAAACAGGTATGCACACTTGTAAGACCTGGTAACTAACAGAGTAAAGAACTAGCAAAATCTCACCACTTCCCTTGAGGAAAGCAGAAGAGCTAAATCCGACCCAGGACTCTCCCCCACATGTGGGCAGACAACAGCAACTACCACAAGCCTGAGCTCCAGACAGGACCAGCAGCAATGGAGCTCCTCCTCTCCAGCCTCCCAGAAGAAGAAGAGAGCATACCCTCTAATCTACACCTTATTTATATGTTTGTTACGTTAAAGGAAGATATGGAATACTTCTGTGGATCCTGACCTCTGTTGTTAAGGAAGACCTGTAAAGGCCTTTTTTTTTTAAGGAAGATCTGAAAAATCCAAAGGTCAATCCACTACACCATTATTACAGAATGGTGATGCATAAAATGTTCCTGGCAGAGCCCCTTTAATGGCAGCAGCCTTTTCACCTGGAACAAATAAGCTTCTCCAGAGAAGGAGAGCGATTTAGAAAATCAGGGCGTTTGCTTTTTTTTTTGCTATTGTTAGAAGTGAACCTGAGTTCATCCAATTCAAATCTTCCTGCACTTCTTCATTGTGGTTCTCTGGGTTCTAATTTTCAGGGAAATCTTTCATCACTTTCATTCATCTGACCGAGTTAAATATTTATCTCAAGGGCATAGGTGATTTCTGTTCCAAACAGCCTCCCTTGCATCAAACAGTTGAGCCATTGTCAAGACGAAGGTGAGTGTAAGACACTCATCACAGAACAGTCCCACCAGAACCTAAATCAGAGCATTTTCAGCATAGGTCAGTAGTGCAAATCTTTCTGAGTACCATGTACATGCCTGACCCAAGCTGACTGAAATAAGAAAACATCGTGCTTATCTGAAAGAAGGGAAAGGTTCCTTCTTTGCAAAGTGAATTTGTCAAACTGTCCCAAATGAATTAAGATTGATTTGACAGCAGGTTTTATCAAAAAAAAAAAGCAGTGACTGTTAAGCATCTTGCTTCTTAAATAAAGCTATCCTGTATTGTATACTGCCAAGCAAACTGGAGAAACTTGGTTTGGGCAAAACCAGAGTGTGTATTTTGATAAAATTTTGTACTTAGGAAATGGTTGTCAGTAGTTTGCTGTCCATGCACATTCAGTGAGCGCACTGAAGTTTTGTCTATCCTGGATCTGAGCATTATTAGGCATTTTCCGAGACTATTGCACTCTGTGTCACCTACTGAATTTGTAATTTATTAATAATAACCATAGTGTTACACAGACAGCTCTTAACTGGCAGACAACTGG
Source organism: Dromococcyx pavoninus (assembly GCA_033558185.1). Classification (NCBI taxonomy): domain Eukaryota; kingdom Metazoa; phylum Chordata; class Aves; order Cuculiformes; family Neomorphidae; genus Dromococcyx; species Dromococcyx pavoninus. The sequence continues at coordinate 766,594 of JAUMJL010000081.1, read as the reverse complement.
TGCTGACTGGGAAGTAAATCTGTTTTGCATGCACTGGCATAAGTGCAGTCCCTGAGGTGCAAACTCTCTCTGGGAGAGAATGGCAACAGAAAACTTCGTGAGAACAGCTTGTGAATTCAATCCTGCTCTCTCTTATTGCTCCCATCTTAATTTTTTTGTATACCAAAAGTGCTTTCTCTTGTTGGCAGGAACAATGGCCACTACCAACCACTCTGGGACCTTGCAACTTTACATCCTGTGTACTTTTGTCCTCAAAGGGACCCTCCTTCAGCCCTTTGCTCTCATCATTTATTATTACCTTCCCTCAGAATATCAATCTTCTTTCAATTAAGCAGTATCTAAAATATATCTATTTTGGTTTGTTTTTTTTTTTTTGCTATTATGTCGTATGGGGTTTGCGTGCCAAGGTTTTGATAGCAGAAGAGGCTACAGAGGTGGCTTCTGTGAGAAGCTTCTAGGAGCTTCCCCCCATGTTCAATAGAGTCAATACCAGCCAGCTCCAAGACCAATTAACTGCTGATCGGGACTGAGTTCTTCAGTGATGGTGGTAGCACCTCTGTGATAACATGTTTAGGAAGGGGAAAAAACTGCTACAGCTGAGAATACATGAGAGAAACAACTCTGCAGACACCAAGGTCAGTGAGGAAGGAGGGGGAGGAGGTAATCTCAGTGCTGGAGCAGAGTTTCTGCTGCAGCCTGTGGTGAAGACCATGGTGAGGCAGGCTGTCCCTCTGCAGCCCATGAAAGTTAACAGTGGAGCAGATATCCACCTGCGGCCTGTAGAAGACCCTATGCCAGAGCAGGTGAATTGCCAAAGGAGTTTGTGACCTGTGGGAAGCCCGCACTGGAGCCAACTCCTGGCAGGACCTGTGGACTCATGGAGAAAGGAGCCCATGTGGAGTAGTTTTGCTGGCAGGACTTTTGACCCAGTGGGGGACCCACACTGGAGTAGTTCATGAAGAAATGTAGCCCATAGGAAGGAATCACATTGGAGAAGTTTGTGGAGGGCTGTTGTAGGAGGACATCACGCCCCTGGCATGAGGAGGAGATAGAGAATATTGGGAGAAAATTTAAGCCTGGGAAGAGGGGAGGGATGGAGGGAAGGTACTTTAAGATTTAGTTTTTATTTTCACATTACCCTACTCTGATTTTATTGATAATAAATTAATTTCCCCCAGTCAAGTCTATTGCCCATGACAATAGTTGGTGAGTGATTTCTCCCTGTCCTTATCTCAACCCACAAGTGTTTTGTCACACTTTCTCTTCCCTCTCCAGCTGAAGAGGGGGAATGACATAGAGGATTTGATGGGCACCTGGCATACATCCAGGGTCAACGCAACGCATTTTCTTTTTGTTCAGACCTCTGAAATAGCTTACAAACACCTTCTCCCTGAGGGGTATTATGCATTCATAAGGCAGAAAAGTTCAGGTAGAACCAGTCTACTCTATGAGAGGTGCAGTTTTGCTCTAATTTTCTTTGCAACTTGGTAGCAGAAGTTTTAAAGAGATAGAGGCAAAGCCTGAAGAGTATTTAGGCGTTACATTTCAATAACATTTAATTTTAAGTACTCTGCTTCATTTAAGGTGAGTAATATACAGTAAAGGCAATTTCAGTAATTTATGCATATGCACGGGGAAATTTCTGAGATCAAAAATGAGACTACAGAATTCTAATTGATTCTGAAAGAATATTCTTGGAATGGTTAATATGGAATACGTTCAGCCAATTGCAAGAATTCATCCCTTCTTGCTCTCCACTGTATTCCAAGTCCAGTGCTCGAACATCTCTCTTACGGGTAATGTGACACAGACAGTTGAGTCCTGCCATGAACCATCATCTCAAATAGTACCTTAATCCTTTCTTTCAAAGATCGAAAACGTGATGTCCTTGCATATCTGGAAATGGACTACCTCAATAAGTGGATTTATTGATATTATTTCTATTTCTGTAAACATGTAGACAACTGGAAAGAGGGTCAGGTTTCCTATATCATCATTAGGTGCAGAAATGTCCTCTTGCCTCTTCTGTGGTCCAGCCTCCTTTTATTCAGGAATCTTTCTGCCAACTTCCTGAAATACTCCATAATATAAGGTTACAGACACTGAAATCATTCTGGTAAAGTTGTTTGAAGTTTGTACCAGATGATTAGCATTTTGAGAACCAGAAAATGAGGTATTGCAATTATGTATCTGGCTATCAGGGACAAAGTCCTGTTCGTGCACAAATGCTATAATGTTTACGTCACTGGAGCAGGGACTAGACTAGATATCCACAGCTCCTGGTAAGCAAGCCAAATGAAACACCACACAATCATGCTTATTCCCAGCTGCATAACCAGTCCTCAGCTGATGAATGTGTAAGTAGAGCAATCTGTGCTGAGGAAAGTTTTACATTATGTTCCATTCCCATCACAGCGTGTCAATTTTCTGCTTTTTTGTATTCCTGATTTCCATATTCTAACTGCTGAGTAAGGAGAGTTAGATTTAGCTTGAATGCACTGACCTGATTTGGTTCCATTCTGGGACTGGTGAAAGAATTCCTCTTCTACTGATATTATTGGATCTTACATGCAAGATATGCCAAGAAAGTGGTACATGTCAAACAGAAGCACAAGCTTAGGCATCTCCAATATGTCAACAAGCACTGAGAGAATATAAATGAGAATATAAATGTCTATGGTGGGATATCTTGTGTATCATAGGATCATAGAATCATTAAGTTTGGAAAAGACCTCTAAGATCATCAAGTCCAACTGCCAGCCCAACACCATCAAGCCTACTAAACCATGTTGTGAATTGCCACATCTGCATGTGTTTTTAACCATGGGCAGCCTGTTCCAATGCTTGACCACTCTTTCAGGAAAGAAATTTTTCCTAATATCCAATCTAAACCTCCCCTGGCACAACTTGAGGCCACTTCCTCTTGTCCTATCACTTTTTACATAGGGAGGAGAGATCACCACCTGCCTCACTACAACCTCCTTTCAGGTAGCTGTACAAGGCCATAAGGTCTCCCCTCAGCCTTCTCTTCTCCAGACTAAACAACTTTAGTTCCCTCAGCCGATCCTCGTAAGACTTGTGTTCCAGACTCTTCACTAGCTTTGTTGCCCTTCTCTAGACATGCTTCAGCACCTCCAGGTGACCTCCAAGAGTAGACAGCCACCTATGAACCTTTCCATTTGTAATCTAGTCTGCATATTAAAGAAAAAAAAGGAAAAAAATTTAAAAAATTATGATTCTGACATCATTAAAATTTGTTCCCCCTTATTTTCCCAAATTAATTCCTTGGGCTATATTGAGGTTACAGAAAATGAGACATTTGGCACATTTAAATGGAAGACAAATAAGGAAAGAAAGCTGAAACAGTGTAGAATTTGTGAAGTCAGGAATGGGTGGTGTTACTGGTGATTAGCATACATAAGAGAAACCCTGGGAGCTCAGTTCTTCAATACTTTTACAAGCACACAGGCTAAGTGTTCATTAAAGAACACTACTGACTGGACAGGGGAGGAAAGAGGTGGAAAAAAGGCTTTTTCCACCATTAGCTTCTATCATGACACTCATTTTCCAGTAAAATTTCAATTCAGAAGGTCAACCACTGTAAACAATGTTCTCTTAATGGATGATTTTTCTGTCCTGTCCTTGAGTGCTTTAAATTAGAGTTTAACCAATGTCTCATAGCTATAGGATGAAAGCTGGACACATTGCTCAAGGATGCGTCCTTCCCCTGATGGTAAAAGAGGTATAAGTCAAGAGTGACAACTCTCACACCATCTGTCTGCATGCATGCCTTTCCCTTTTTGCTCATAAACCAGGGAGCAAGGGGTGTGCTTTACACTTCTACTTCTGCCTTATTTTTACTCCTCTAAGCAGAGATTTACAGATTTCATACCTATGTTCAATAAAAGGAAAAGTGGAATCTAGGAGTGGTAAAGATCATGACAAAATTGACATATATTTTGTGGTTTTTTTCACTGTACTCTTCGGTTCAACCTGGGAAAACTTAATTACATTTGATGCATCTCCCTTCCTGTTAAATGTATTTGGAATTGGTAATGGGGTTCAAAGTTGAGGAGAGAGAAATGGGGAGTGGGATACAATCAACGTTTTTATAGAGAACTGAACTTAGATACAGCACAGCCAACAGAAATAAGGAGAAGCCATCATATTTGGTTTTTTTCCTAGTACTTGTTCTGCTACAGACAGCTGGCAATGGGTGCATATTGTTTGGAAAGTTTCTTGTTTTATAAAGTACGTATCATTTATATGGTGAACAAGACTATGTGTTAACATACTTGTGTGTCATTTTCTCTTTCTAAAAATCATAAAAAATAGCATGGGTTTAAAATTCTTGAATTAAAAAAGAAAACCATGAGAGAGCAGATAAAAACCAACAAAAAGAAACTTTAATGAAAAGTTTCTTATAATTTTTATAGGATTTTCTAGTAACTAGGAAGACGGGAAATAACTTGAGACAGAGTTGGTTCCTTCTCTGCCTGACTCCTCCCAGGATCTGAATCCCTCATAACATCTCTGGAGCTCACCTATATGAGAAGCAGCTGCAGTACAACTGTGCAAATTCTACACTCTCTCTGTCTAGGAAGTGGGTTTTGATTATCTGCTGGGCGAAAAGAGAAGGGAAAATTAATTTTTACCACTGTTATTAAAGGCAGCATGGGGAACTATTATAGCAGAATAGCTTAACTCGTGGACATAGGAGGAAGTATGTCAAAATTTGTGTTCAATTGCTTTCTGTGATGACTGTAGTTCAGTATCTTTATCATCGATTTGGAGAAGGGCATTGAGTACTCTAGTAAGTTTGCAGATGACACCAAGCTGAGTGGCAGCGTTGATCTGCTTGAAGGAAGGGAGGTGCTGCACAGGGATCTGGACAGGCTGGATCGATGGGCTGAGACCAACGGGATGAGGTTCAACAAGACCAAATGCCGAGTCTTGGGGTACAACAACCCCATGTAGCATTACAGGCTTGGGGAAAAATGGCTGGAGGAGAAGTTGTTGGTTGACAGCTGGCTGAATATGAGCCAGCAGTGTGCCCAGGTGGCCAAGAAGGCCAATGGCATCTTGGCCTGTATCAGAAACAGCGTGGCCATCAGGATCAGGGAAGTGATTGTGCCACTGTACTCAGCACTGGTGAGACCACATCTTGTGTACTGGGGTTTAGTAAGTGGACAGGTATGGTTGGACTTGATGATCTCAAAAGTCTTTTCCAACCAATTGATTGTATGATTCTAAGGTACACGCTAACAGTTTTATACATGTTCAGTACACAAAATATTAGTGAGCAAGTATAAGCAGGCAATGCCTTGGTTAAGACACTTAGGAATGCAGAAGAAGACAATGAAAACATAAATGTCAAATTTTATCATTTCACAGTTTGACTTGTAACACTTAAATAATGAGACATTTTAACAGTGCTTGACCAGAAAAGGCTTAATTATGCAAGTTGTAATACTACTTTCTGGTAGTAATATGACACGCAGAACACTTTAAAAAAAAGTATATGGAGTTGTAAAATGTATGTCATCTTAAAAGCAGAGATATCATACGTATGATATTTTTAATGATAAAAAAGTGGGTGTGACCTGTCTGCAGTCTCTGTAGAGCATGCATAGATTCGGGGTTGTAAAACAGCAGTTCTTTGTGGAAGTTCAAACAATTTTAGGCACACATAGGCAGAGATTTAGAGGGCTAGATGCTTAGATAAGATTTAGTCGGAGTCCTTCAAAAGTTTTAGAAACACATCCCTTTAATATTTCATCTTAAGGAAGTTGTCTGAAAGAAGAAATTATTGAAATGTTAACAGATTCCTCTAAAATTTGTTGTTTCAACAGATTGACAAATGAATGACTCCTATCAGTGAGCTCACGTGTAATGACTAGATCAATGATTTTTTGGTGGAAGAGTACTGAAGCAGGCAGCTGATGACCGTAGGAATTAGTCCACTGTTTAAAAACTGTGGAATCATAGAAAAGAGGAAGGTTGAATATTTTATACACCTTTCTAAGGACACAAGGGTCCTATTTTCTTCTTGAACACAAATTAAATGTACCGTCAATTCCATTGTTTTTATCATAAATAAGAAAAAATTCAAATTGCTGTATTTATTTCTATATTTACAGTTTCAATAAAACATATTTTTAATCTGCAGATATAAATACAATTTATTAATAAGCCCTGTAGAATTTCTCTTTCACAAAGAGTGTGTTGGTAACTCACAGAAATTGTTAATACAATTTTACAACCTCATCTATTTGATATGTTTTTAACCATACTTTCTAGGTCTTGATCCTGCACCCAATTCTACACCCATTTCAGGAGTCAGCTTGCCACAGGAAGAAGGCTCCATCTCTACCTTTTAACACAGTGGGGACAACACCCTTTTCCTGAGCACTTCAGCATCTCCCTGATGGAAAGGGTGATACTGATTTTATGTTGTTTCAGCCAGCTAATTGTTGTGGTGTGGTTCTTCCACTCTACGTGTCATCCAAAGGTTTCTGGGCTGTGCGCAGTCTGAAAGGCTGTGGGTGACTGCACTTAGCTAGCGCAGCTGGATGACTGGAACCCAAATTATTAGCAAGGATGTAACTGTCCCAGATTTAGACCCTGTAAACATCTAAGAATGTTGTTGAGGTTTGCGCCTGCCTTTGATGGCTTGTAGGGTGTTCCAAGCCAATATCAGATAGCAGCAGCCTGCATTTCTGTATCTTGAAACCATTTTTTTCAAAGGGGGGAGGGGCACTAGGTGCTTAACTACTTGATGTAGAAGAGGTGATTGAAAGCTTTCTCAAGAAATGTAAGGAGAGATGTGAAAGGGGAAATCAACAGGCTGGAAGTTCTCTAATTAAGCCTAGAGCATATCTATATGGCAAAAGATATATGGAAAAGCAATGATAGCTAACTGGATCCACCATAATGAGGGCTCATGATGGGAGGCTGCATTTATAAGGGAAACTGGGATTAGGCAAAAGAAAGTTAAATAGAAGAAACTAAGAGACTTATTTTTTTTTCCCATTATTGGCACCAATCTCCCAAGTGAAGGACATAAACACAAATCATCCCAAAGTGGAGGGAGGATCAGAAGCATATTATGAGACCAGTTTGGCTAAATCATGACCTCTTTGTTGACCTCAATTACAAGACAGAAGCATGCAAACTCCAGAAACTTGGTCAGGCAAAAAAATAAAATGAAATTGGAGGGAGGGACAAAACCAGAAAGACAAAATGTCTGATATGTAACTAACAAGGGACATAAGGAATCATTCTGTATACACACTGGGAGCAGAAGAAAGAAAAACAAAATGGCAATTCTTCTGTTCTACAGAAGGAGGTGTAGAGATGGCTCAGATATTTAATGCCTTAGGATCTCAGTCACCACTGAAAGATCAGCTGCAAGCAGACAGCTGGGAGAACAGCAAATAATAACAAACGTTGGGGCCTATAGCAAAGCAGCAGAAGAGAAAATACTAGACCTAGAAATGTTATCAGAATGGCTAAAAAAAAAGAGAAAACCGAAACCCAAACAATGTAGTAAAATATGGAACTTATCTTCAAAACAGAAAAGAAAGATGACCATGGAATTGTGGATCAGTCAAGCGAAGTTCAATTTCTAGAAAAATTCTCATAAAAAAAGATTTTACAAAAAAAAAATTACGAAAACATACAAGTCTGAAGGAAGAAATACCAAAGGAAATACAGATTTGTTGGGAAGTAAACATTTCAAGTACAAGTAAACATTTCAAGTATTTCACTTTTATTTCCTCAATAAAAAGACCTGGTAATAAATGATAATCCCATTTCTCTTGACTTTAGTGAAGTTTGACTTTTTCAAAAGCTAGGTAAATAGGTGTTCTTTGTGAAAGAGCTGTGGGATAAGTGCCAAACTGGTTATAAAAAGCATAGAAAAAATTACAAAGTGTTCATTATTAGGATGCAAGGCTGTTATTAATTAGTACCTGCAGCAGTCCTGTGTCTATTTCTATTTGATATTTTCATTAATGACACACACAAAAGAATAAAGATTAATCTTAATAAATGTGCAGAGGACAAGATACTACAATGATCCAAGAAAATAAAAAATAAAAAAAAACAAGGAAAATTTTTCACACAGTATATTAAAGTTGAAATGATCATTTGCATAAAAAGCTGATGGGAGCATCTCAATAGCTGATGGCTCTTCAGAAAAGGATGTCAAGTTACAGAAGGTCACGCACTTTCTGTAGTTAAAAAAAAAATCATGCTATTGCAAGGACCTTCAAACACTACACTGGGCTATACAAACAGCATAAACTGTCTGTTGACGCATGAAGTAATCCTTCTGCTGTACTCAGAACTGGTAAGATCTTGGCTGGATCATTGTGCTCAGTTTGGGACTTCTCACAATCATAATATAAGCAGCCCAAAGTCACCAAAGATCTAAAGATCATAATTTATGAGGGAAATGGAAAACACCCATATTATTACACTTGAAGAAGAAAAGATTGTGGGGGAGCATCCAAACATTTTTAAGTATGCAAGGGAAGGAAAATTCAGACTTCCAAGATAAACATAATAAAACACTGAGATAACTTGCCTAAAGAGATCGTGGAGTTTCCATCATGAAGGGGTTTTAAATATGCTTAAACAGACATGTCAGGAAAGTCGAAGAGAGAACTGATGTAGTTATTACAGGAGAGGAATGGATTAGATGACCTATTGGGATCGCTTCCACAATGAAGTTACGGGTAAAACTGAATCTTACTGATGATGTCCTTCTGTTTTATACATCTGGAAACTGGCTGAGCGTTGAAAACAAGGGTAAAATATTCATCACTGAGTTAGTCACCAGGAGAAAGTAACCATATTTTTTTGTGGTGTGTTGAAGGCTCACAATGGCCTGTCATGTTGAATGTAACCTGTTCAGCAAGCTAGAGAGCCACCACTTCGCAATCAGCCTTTACTGCATTGGTGGCTGCTAATGTACCAGAGAGTGAGCTAGTGGAGAAGCTAATGTTAGGAGCCGTTACTCTAAATGTTTTGGTCTTTATTGTTCTCCATTATTCTAGGGTCTGGAAAATTGTCATTTTTTTAAAATTAAGTGTTTATTTCAAAATTTTTGAACAACTTCTTTATCTTGAATGGAAAACATCAGGCTGAAAAAGTTACCCAGCTGATGTAATGGGACAATAATTCCACTATGTCTTGTCATTTGAACATTGTAATTTAGAACACAATTACAGAAAGACTACAATAATGTTGGCCAAATTATCCTACTTCTGTTCCCTCCATTACAAAACTTCCTGGTCAGTTCACTCTCATTTGGGAGCCTGTAAACATAGTGGATTCCAGTACTGAAGGGGTCAGTAAACCTGGCCTGGCCCCTTGTTTCAACACCCTTCACATTTCTGGACGGATATAATATGGGGACCACTGCAACCTCATCCAGCTCTTCAGTCTCTTAGACAGAAAACACAAACACAGAAAACTTGTGAGTTTATTTGTAGGTTTCCCAGATATGCTCTTTCATGAAAAGATTATCCTCAGGGTGAATCCCTAAGGACCTAGTTACTTCTCAAGTAATTAAGTGAAATTCTACCTTTATTGAAAGAAAAAGGCAATTTTTGTCTTGACAATTATGGAATCAGGATAAAATAATTCATCTTCTTTTTTAATTGAAGCACGCTTTTAAAAGTTTTTCCTACAGAGGAAACAATCTTTTTAAATTAAATTTTGTGGCATTATTAATTTTACATCCTTCTAAGACAAGGAGAAGGCTGAGGTACTCAACAACTTTTTTCCTCAGTCTTCACTGGCAACCACTCTTCTCACCCCTCCAGAGTCAAGGAACAGCAAGATGGTGACTAGAGGAGTATAGTCTCTCCCACTGTAGGGAAAGACAAGATTTGTGGCCACCTGGGGAAGCTGAACATGTACAACAAGTCTATGGGACCTGACGAGATGCATCCCAGAGTCCTAAGGGAGTTGGCTAATGCGGTTGTCAAGTCACTCTCCATAATATTTGAAAAGTCTTGACAGTCAGGGGAAGTCCCTTGTGACTGGAAGAAGGGCAATGTTGTGCCCATTTTTAAAAAGGGTGCAAAGGAGGAGCCTGGAAACTATTGACCTGTCAGCCTCACCTCTGTGCCCAGGAAGGTCATGGAACAGATCCTCCTAGAAGCCATGCTAAAGCACATGAAGGACAGGAAGGTGATTCAAAGCAGCCTGCATGGCTTCTCCAAGGGCAAGTCCTGCCTGACCAACCTAGTGGCTTTCTAGGATAGAGTGACAGCATCAGTGGACACGGAAGAAGCAATGGATGTAATCTATCTGGACTTCTGTAAAGCCTTTGACAGAGTCCCCCATAACATCCTTCTCTTGAAATCAGAGGGATATGGAATTGATGGGCAGACTGTTCGGTGGATAAGGAATTGCTTGGATGTTCACATTCAGAGAGCAGTGGTCAATGGCTTGATGTCCACATGGAGACCTGTAACAAGCAGTGTCCCTCAGGGGTCCGTACTGGGAACAGTGCTGTTTAGTATTTTCATTAATGATATTGACAGCGGGATTGAGTGCACCCTCAGCAAGTTTGCAGATGATACCAAGTGGTCACACCAGAAGGATGGGATGTCATCCAGAGGAACCTGAACAAGTTGGAGAAGTGGGCATGTGTGAACATCATGAAGCTCAACAAGGCCAAGTGCAAGGTCCTACACCTGGGTCTGGGCAACCCGTGGTTTCAATACAGGATGGGGGATGATCTTATTGAGAGCAGCCATGTGGTGAAGGACTTGGGGGTGCTGATTGATGAGAAGCTCAACATGAGCCGGCAATGTGTGCTTGCAGCCCAGAAGGCCAACAGTGTCCTGAGCTGCATCAAAAGAAATGTGGTCAGCAGGTCAAGGGAGGTGATTCCCCCCTCTGTTCTGCTCTTGTGAGACTCCACCTGGAGTATTGTGTCCAGTTCTGGAATCTCGAACATAAGCAGAATATGGAACTGTTGGAGCAGATCCAGAGGAGCACTACAAAGATGATCAAAGGGCTGGAGCACGTCTGCTATGAGGCCAGGCTGAGAGAGTTGGGCTTGTTCAGGCTGGAGAAGAGAAGGCTTGGGGGAAGCTCATAGCGGACTTCCTGTGCCTGAAGGAGGCTACAAAAAAGCTGTGAAGGGACTTTGTACAAGGGCTTGTAGTGATAGGACGAGGGAGAAAAGAGCAGAAGTGGGAGACCAACTAACTGATTATATGTATACAATTATTAACCATAATTCTAGAAATTAATTTTAATTAATTCTCTAATTGCTTTTAGCACTGTTAATATCCTTTAATGTCACCTAATATCTGTTAGAATTAAATTCATTGAATTTGCCTATTTAATACCAGAAAACCTAATTTACCCTTAAATGTTACCAGTTCCACCTTCCCATTTATATTTGATTTGCTTTGACCCTTTCTGTTGAATCTGTTTTGTCCCTTACCTACTGCCTACGGGGATTTTTCCTGATTAGCTGGTAGGAATTTACATTATTTCAGCTTCTGTATAAAATCACCTGTAATCCAGAGCAACTTGCAGTAAAATAAAATAGGGAATGTGTTTACAAGTTCAAATAGAAACAATGGTGTTGCAGACATGTTGGGATGAATGAAGAGAATGAAAAGGAAACACTGTACCCTACACGCCCTAACTCTCAGATTAGCTTAGAAGTCTCTTTCTGTGGTTTCCAGATGAAAAGCTACTATAATTTTTTTTCGCTTTCTAGCTGAGGAACTACTTCTCACCTTACTCATCATCTTTGCTTTTTTGGAAGATGGTGTCACCTTGGATCCCATGTTTTCTTTTAAGCATTGTGTTTGGGGATCTCTTCAGATTCAGAATTTCTTCCGTTCTCCTGGTTCATAATTTTTTCCTTCCTGAGTCAGTCAGGAAGTACTGAAGCACCATGTTTCCCATCTCCACCACTGGAAATGCAATGTTCCTTTGGCTCGGGATTACTCCCTTGACTATAACCTAAAGTGCTTGTCAATTTGTTGTGAGATCAACATCTCTGTTAGGTGGGGCAATGTTAAAAGCCCAAGATGGTATTTTTTTCGGACAGAGGAAGCATATAAAGGCACACCTTGCTAATCATGCTTTGTCAAATGATATAACTGTGATGACAGCATACAGAACTTTGCTGCCTCTTGCTTCAGACCAACCTTCTTGTCAAGACGAGTTTGAATCAAAGATAATTTTGGTGTAACTGACCTTTAACTCTGCGTGTATCATGTTTGCTTTCTGTCCTATTTCTTCAACTACTACTTTTGATGTTTGAACCTCCTTAAAGAACCTACCTTTCCTTCCTCTTCTATATAGTGCTCCATGAGATGAGTTCCCATGGCTCTGAGACACGTTTTCCTCTGTGTCTGACTCATCTTTACAGACCACCTGCAGGATCACATATATTTAGCAGTGCCTCGGCCATATGGGAAAATATATCAAAGATGAAGTGACAGGTAAAGAAACTGTCTGGCTAAGATCCCTCCTCTGAAAAGAACCATGAGCATTCGTGTATCTTTTTGGGGAGTTTTTCTGAAGTATTAGCACCAAAGAGGACAAAGATGAGGGAAACTTGATGTAATCTTGATAATTCACCCTAATACTCACTGGCATTACTTCAAAGTCTGTTGAATGGTCATTAATGTCTGTGACTTTATCAAACAGAACCTATTCTAAATCTCCCATCTTTCAGTGGAGTACATTTTATTAAACAATTCATAAGAAAAGAATCACATTCTTGGGCAAAAGTCCTTTCTTTGTACAGACACAGCTTCAAGATGGGGGATGGGACTTGCCTTTCCTTAGGCTTGGATTCAGCCCAGGAGGGAAGGCGCTTTTTTGAGAGATGGAAGCTGCGAATTCTGAACCCAAAAAGAACGTATTGCTGAGATGTCATGGTGCCCGAGTAAGATTTCTACCTATAAAAGGTGTGCAAAATCAGAAAGGATTGTCTGTGGATATGGGGTTTTAGGCTGAATATGCTAAACAACTATGCAGTTTCAGAGACACAATTTTAGATGTCTCTTGCTTTTGAATTACCTAGAATATGTGTGGTCTTTGTGTACTGTGCTCTTACGTGTCAGTATCCAAATCCTCTTTACATCACATTTTATGTTCTTCAGGAGGTAGATTTTCCTTTGGTTGTGATAGTTTCCCAGGCTGCCCTATGATAACTCAGTATGCTGCAACTATTTGGTTCTTAGATTCATTATTTACATGCATACTCTATTTTCTGGACAAAAATTATCTTAGTAAGGTAGGAGCAGAGAATATAATGTATTTGTTTCAAAGTATTGACAAGAAAATATAGTTGCTATAGCTAACCATTATTATAACTAGTGCTAAATTACATGTAAAGAACAGGCCCTTAACTAATCACTTCAGAAGGAAAAAGCCTAATAACACTTGCATTATACTGTATGAACATTAATTTTTAGTACCTTCTATTTTTCCATTGTGTGAGTGTTGGTTCATTGACAAAGTACATTTTTTAGAGAGTGCACAATGTTTTTACATTTCCTTACACATTTTGTAGGAGTTTAATCATACACATTACATGCTTTCTCTACAGCTTTTTAATACAACAACTCAACAAAAGGAATTCAAATTACCTGAGCTAGGTTAATCTTAGTAACATGGCTTCAAATCCACCAAAGAGGAGCTACACATTGTCAAGCGGGGAAGTGTACTGCAGTTCTACCACCAGACATCTACAGTGTTACTAATGTTCTCTGTTGCAAAGTGTTAAACCTTTGAAAGAATGATAACAAGGAGGAAGAGAGTCCCTCAACTGGAAATTATATGTTTGCAAGTGCATATATCTACTTTATTTATTGTGTGCTATTGTTATTTGTTAGTCCTGTAGCCATGACACAGACATATCCTATCATGGTACATGGCAAAAGTCAATTTTTTTAAACAGACAACATAAAAAAATGTACCCTATTTTAACCAACAGAAGCTTCCTAAAAATGCATCGTAGTATTATGAGTCCTGTAATATGGAATGCAATAAGGAGTAGGACTGTAGAATTACAAAACTGGGCATCAGAAGCTAACATTCATAGATTAAATGTCTACACATGATAAATCCAGACGTTGCCCAAGCAATAAAGTGTACACCTCCACAGCCTTCATCATGAACACTGAATACAAGAGAACTATCAGGGTCTTTGCATACTCTTTTTCTCATGTGCTGTATTTTGTCCAGACCATGAAATAGCATCATGAAAGCCACTTGACCAGAACTGAGTAACTGCGGTGCCCCAGAATGATGTCACTCAGACAACCAAAAAAAAGTTAGAAATGTTCATATAAAATCAAGGAAACATTTCTTAAAAACCCATGCTGTCTCCCTCATAACAGGAAATCACCTTCTACATCAGGTTTGGTAATACTTCCTTCTGTGCCACAGATACCAAGTATCCCATCTAGCTTAAGCTCAGACTGATTGATATAGGTTTTTTTAATCTCAGAAAAATTGCTTCCTAATTGGAAAATTGTTTCTTCCATACATGGTTTTGTTCTGAAGGTTTGTCCATCAAAAATATATGTTTCCAGAAGATATAATTGTTGGTCTAATAGATTTCTATATACTTTATCTATATACTTTGCCTCTCTGAGTCTTCCTGATCTCTTTCATCACATTCTTTTGCATGATCCTGTTTTCTTTTAATATAAATTTTGTACAAGGTTGAATCTACACAGAGGTAGGTCATTGCTGTCCATGCACAATACACTTCTGATGCCTTTCAAGGTCACCTGATTCATGTCGAGAAACAATTAGTTAATAAGGCTGCCTGTTCCTAAGAGCATAAGTTAAGCATAAAACTGCAGAAAACCAGAAGTAAGACTAGAATGTTTTACAAATAATAGAAAAGACCGCTGCTGGAAACTGGCAAAACAACATGATTTTTTGTATCTGTTGCAAAATAGTAGGACAAAAATGCCTTCCTTTTATATTGTCTCTTGCCTTTTAGATGTAATAGCTAGCAAGTATGTTCTGCTTAATGGAGAGAACTATTTCTGTGTTTTAAATGACAAAAGGTTTTCAACTTTGTAAGACTGGTTTAAAATTGCTGTATTATTTATCTAATTTATTTATTATATTTCCCTTTAATAGTGGAAGAATAAACACCAGGAACAAAAAAGTTAACAGCATCTTTTGCCAAAATTCTGCTGAAGTGTGGAGTTTTTGCAGCATTGTTCATTGGAAGAACAAAAACCAAGGAAAAAAGAAAAAAAGAGATCTTAGGTCATGATTAAAGGTTGTGTTCTTGGTGCTCCTCCAGAACTGCTTGGCCTGACTCAGATAGAGAGATTAGTGCTCTCAAAGCTGCAGTACAGAGAGCTGTGGTTCTCTGATTGCAGATTTATGTTTTATAATGTCTGTTCACTCTTTTGTGAAATTGCCTCTGGGGAAATTGGTTGGGATAAGAAAGAAATTCAAGTGACCACTGTTTTTGCATCCTCTTTTAAAATGTTGTTCAGGTTTTTTTTCAGGAAACTGTTTGAAGGGGGAGTTTTGGTTTGGAAACACTGAAGTGGAGTGTAATTACCACTGCCATGTTTCATAGTACAGTGCAGTTAATTGTATCATTCTATGTCATGTCTGGCTAATTGCACAGAATTAAAGAAAAATGTGACATTCAAAAGAACCTACAGTTTTATTCCAAATACAGGAAAAATATCTGTGAACAAATCTAATGAATACCCAATAAATCTCGCCTCCTGAAACCTGAAAGAGAAGTGTTTGCTTAATTTGTTTTCTGGTTTAGCTTTCAGTATGAGTGACAGAACTCATACCATTTATTTTAGTAATATTACTATGGGCTTCTGAACCTGCAAGAAGTCTTTATTACTGTTAAGGGGCTTTTCCAATGTGATTTAATGCAGACAGAAATAGCCCTCGCTGAGCAGTGCTGGAAATCTTAGATTATTTCTATACCAGCACTCCTGTGGAGACTAAAACTTTCCCAAGAGGAAATGTAGATGTCAAACCCAGAAAGTATAAAATCTTTTGCAGAAAAGGGGTAGAGAAAAGGACAGTGATATTCAATGCAAGCTGTAGGTGAGAATAATACCTGCACCTTTTAAATTTGAAAGCAAAGCAGGCAGGGAGTTGAGGGGAATATGGGCCAAGAAAGGCGAGTGAATGAACCCGGGGATGGGAAGGTTGAGCAGTTTGTAGGGGCAGAAACACAAAGGGCAGAGGAAAATCCCATTTTTATACTTGGAGTTTTGTGAAGCTTGAATTGTACATGTACTCCAGTTAGGATCTCAGCTGTAGCTGGGGCATCTGAGACCCCTTGTGCACCCCTTGTCCTGCAGAAAAAACTCCCATTATTATGACCCACTAAAACTCTACTTGGGAAATCAGGATGAACATATCCTGATGTCTTTGTTCAAATATTAGCCAAAAATAGCCCTCAGCACACTTTCTTCCCACATTATTAATTTTATTCACAATTTGATATGATGAAAATAATGTAGAACAAGGCAAATTATGGAGTTTAAATTAGCATTTGTGAAATGCAGTGTGTATATGGTCTAATATGGGAATTTTTAATTTTATAAATTAAAATAATTATTAAAACGTGTCCTCTGTGAAAGAGATACTCCCATGTGGTAACTTAGGCATATTTGACTTTCCAATAATTGTAGCTTAAGAGATAAATGGTAACCTCTGAACTAATCTTATGCAGCAAGTTACTATTATTTTCTTAGTTATGATCCTCTTATGATTTTCCTCTTTGGATAGTAAAACATTTTGATCATTAACACCAGATTGTCTGAAAGAGTTACCTTTTCTGTGATGACTAGAGTGTCTTTTGCATAGAGTAAATTGAAATCTCAGACTTCTCGACCTTTTACGGAGGAAAAACGCATTTTATCATTTCTGACAAATTTTAGGCACATAAATCCAGGTTCATAAATGGAATTGGACATAAGAACATTAGCAATGTTATGTCAGCATCACTTTGGTGATAAAATTTACAGTCTCACACCAAAGGCATGAATTCTCCCAAAACAGTGTTATTTCAGCTTTTGAAACTGTTGCCCTCTTTCAGCTCATGTTTCCTCACATCTTCATGTTTAAATTAAAAACCAGCTTGGGTGAGGCATATTTGCTGGAGGAGCTTGACTGGTATTTCACTGGCTGGTATAAACGCTTGCAGCCAATAACTGTTGCTTTTTACACTCCTTTACTGAAAGAACTTCTTTTGCCTAATAAGAACAGAAATAAAATCTATGTGGCAGTATAGCACAATTTTGCATAGGACTTCCTGACACCCCTTAGGTGCAAAGACGAACTCTGAAAAATGCAAGATTTAGGAATCTGAGTTTGTGTAACCCAATTGTTCCAGAGAGAAGCTATTCACCAAGACAATGGTACCTCTAGGAATGTACCACTGAATAACTTCTAGCACCAGAAAGCTTCCCAGGGAAGATATAACATCATGGTTGTTAGGTAGGACTTTTGCGGATTACTCATCACAGATCAGTTGTGCCTTAGCCCCAAAACAGGCAACAAAGCACCTCCAATATTGCATAGACTGATTGAGCTACAGAGTTTAGATTATAGAAGAAACTGTGTTCAGGTATTAAGCTTGCTGTTTTTTTGAGCAGATTTTTCTTTTTTTCCTGTTTCTTAAAGCACAAACTTAACAAAGCAGTGCAGACTCTGTTTGCAATATAATAACATGTCCTCAAATATGCAGCAGGAAGCATCAGTATTCCAAGAAAAATCCATCTTTGCCCTCTTTCTCATCATTTGTGATAATTTATTGACCCCACAAGAGGTTTCTAAAGGGATTACTGGCAGGTGTTTTTGCTAGAGTTTCCAGCTTTTGAGTGATGATCTAGATGACATTTGTATGATCACACCAAAGAGAGCCCAGTCTGTTTGGTGAGTGGCAGCTTTCAGTGCTGGAAAATAGAATTATATAGCAGGATGAATGAGCCAGTTGGTAGGGGTGTTCTCTATTCAGTGACTCAGAATTTTAAACTCTGGAAATATTGCATTATCCATATATGTTATATTGCACTAAAAGTAACTTTAGAATGATGAAAACATTTCTCTTGTCTATGCTAAAATACCAAGGATATTTTTCCATGGTAAAAAACCCTCTATATTATTTTTTGATCTATTTGGAACTATTTTGTGATCCTTTATGTGTGGTGCCATCTGGACTGATTATTGGAGTGCTCTCACATGGATATATTAGATTATTGAAGAAATGCTTCAATGCTAGACCTGTTAATGTGGGAGACCATTAAAGATTGCCCAATTGAGTATTGAGATTTGTGAGTATGTATTTTAAGTTTGTTTGTTAGTGAGGTTTTAGTATTTGTGATTTTTTTTTAACTAAGAATAAAAGAAAAAAAGGAAACCAGGTTTTAAAAGTGTTGAACTCATGACTGAAGTGTAGCAACTGACCCAGTCAACATGGGTTTATGAAAGGTAGATCCTGCCAGACAAACCTGATCTCCTTCTATGACAAAGTTACCTGGTAAATGGACGAGGGAAAGGCAGTGGATGTGGTGACCTGGACTTTTGTTAAGTGTTTGACACCGTTTCTCACAGTATTCTGCTTGAGAAACTGGCTGCCATTTGCCTGGATGGGCACACCCTCTGCTGGATAAAACACTGGCTGGATGTTAGGCCCAAGAGTGGTTTTAAATGGAGTTAAACCCAGTTGGAGGCCAGTCATGGGTGGTGTTCCTCAGGGTTCAGTGCTGGGACCAGTCCTGTGCAATTTAATAATGATCTGGATGAAGGGATCGAGTGCACCCTTAGCAAGTTTGCAGATGACATCAAGCTGGGTGGCAGTGTTGAACTGCTTGAAGGAAGGGAGGCTCTGCAGAGGGATCTGGACAGGCTGGATCGATGGGCTGAGACCAACGGGACGAGGTTTAACAAGACCAAATGCAGAGTCCTGCACTTGGGACACAACAACCCCGCTGCAGCATTACAGGCTTGGGGAAGAATGGCTGGAGAGCTGCCTGGGAGAGAAAGACCTGGGGGTGTTGGTTGACAGTGGCTGAACATGAGCCAGCAGTGTGCCCAGGTGGCCAAGAAGGCCAATGGTGTCTCGGCCTGTATCAAAAACAGTGTGGCCGGCAGGACCAGGTCAGTGATTGTGCCCCTGTATTCAGCACTGGTGAGGCTGAACCTCGAGTACTGTGTTCTGTTTTGGGTCCCTCACTACAAGAAGGACATTGAGGTGTTGGAGCGTGTCCAGAGGAGGGTGACAAGGCTGGTGAAGGGGCTGGAGAACATGTTCTATGAGGAGCAGCTGAGGGAACTGGGGCTGTTTATCTTGGAGAAGAGGAGGCTGAGGGGAGACCTTAACGCTGTCTATGGCTGCCTGAAAGGAGCCTGTAGCAGAACAAGTGTTGATCTCTTCTCTCGAGTGATGGCAAGTGATAGAACAAGAGGAGATGGCCATCAATTGTGCCGAGGTGGTTCATACTGATATTAGGAAGAATTTACTGAAATAAAGCACTGGAACAGGCTGCCCAGGTAGGTGGTTGAGTCACCATTCCTAGAGGTGTTTAAAAACCAGGTAGATGAGTTTTTTAAGTACATGGTTTAGCAGAAGATGGGTGCGGTTGGACTCGATGATCTCAAAGGTCTATTCCAACTGGAAAATTCTATCATTCCATGATCCGAGAATTCTGAATTATAACAGTGTAGCTGGAGGTGTTAGGAATGTCCTGGTTGTTCAAAGTAATAATGCAGAGGCAAACCAGGTGTGTGCATTGATTGCGTATAATTCTTAGCACTCTCTGTCTTTGCTAATAAAATGAATGACATCTTAAATTGAAATAGCCACATCAGAGGAATATTTAGATGGGTATATCATGTTGTGTAGCTTGTGCTATTTTTTCTTGAAAATATGCTCAGCCACCCTGAAAAGCCATCTATCCCTGCTTATCACCATCTGGTTCTGCAACCTTTTGAATATATCATTCACTGTTTTAAATTCTACAGTTGAGGACTGTAGAAGTCCTTGTAGGATCAGATCCAGCTTGCCACCAGGTGTGCCCGTGAGATCTTGGTATCTTCAACGGAATTTTCTTGCTCTTACATTTGACAGTGATCTCCATGATCTATGTATTTGAGACTAGTCCGTAAATTCTCAGTGATGTATGCTGAAAGTTAATGCTGCAAGTGCTTAAATTAGGCAATCCTGAAATTTTGAAGTCTGCAAGGGTTGGAAGCCAGACTGCTCAGGAGCGATTTGTCAGCAGAGATTTATCATATTGCATATCTTCCAGCAAAGAGAAATTGCAGGGACTCTAGAAACAATTATACTGGGTGGAACAGATCCTTTATTTATGCCTCTTTAAGCTTCATTATTTACTTGTCTCTGGTAAAGCTGTCACGTTTGCTACAGACTCCACTGTTTCCTTCCATTCGTCATCCCCTTCTCATCCTCTCCACTTGAGGGGAAGATTTATTTTCTCCTTTAGACAGCAAGTCTAGGCCTTACACTTGCTACATAAGCAAGAGATGAAGTCCTTTATTAAGTCCTCTATTTTCAAGGAGTAGTGTAAGGATGTTTGATTTGATATAGATTGTGCCAATAAAATTTGAACATTTTTCTAGTTTTTACAACTGTATGCAATAGGCTCTTGTACAATCCTTCTTCCTCAAAAGGTCATGGAAATGTAGTATCATTATGGGCATCATTATGCTTGCTTTCTAGCCTAAGAACATTGAACTCCAGCGAAATGAGGTGACTTTCCCAAAGTCCCAGCCTACATGGGATGAAGTAAAGGGTCCCTGCCTACCGGTGCGGAGCTGATCCTATTGTCTTGTTCTTTTTTTTCTATACTCTTTCTTACTCTTTGGGGAAATCTGAGCTTAATCTCAGTGTTGCTGAGGATAAAAAAGACCTTAGCCAGGAGACAGACCTCAAGGGAAGGGTTGAGAAGTTCCTTATCTTTGGTGAGGGGGTTAAAAGGTAGAGAGGTTGGAGCTGGAAATGTTCAGCCAAAGTGGGAGGACTATGAAGATCTCAAGGTGGACAATTCAAAAGGGTAATTGTATAGCTTGAGGAAAGTGCTATAAAAATCTTGAAAGGAAGCCAACTACAATTTGAGTTGGATGGCTTTGAAGATAAAATGATAGTGGAACATTTCCTGGCGCACAAAAAAGCCATGACAGGAAGCTGGAAAATTATGTGGGGTGGGATCCCCTGGGTTCTCTTCTTTAGTCTCTGCCATCCTCAATTCCATTTGATAAATGTGATGAATCATATCATAAAAATGATAACATACATATTATAACTTTTCAGTTTTATCTTTACTATGACCTCTTGATATTATAGCTTTCTAAAAATTCCCATTAGCTGTTGATACATATTATAACTTTTCAGTTTTATCTTTACTATGACCTCTTGATATTATAGCTTTCTAAAAATTCCCATTAGCTGTTGGTAACCACTTTCTAATTTCTAGTTCTTCTCATTTCTAACCAAAATTTTCTCCCTGCCAGTTTTCTACTACTCTGTAAACCTATATCTTGAAACTGAAAGTGTTTTTAATACAAGTAGGTCTTTTCACCCAAGGTGGGGAAAGGCTATAGTCCAAGATTGATTGGACTTTTCATTTACCAGAACAAACTAGCTAAATCTGTAACTACTGCCTGCCATACAAGTTATATGCTCCCTACATCAGTTAATTTCCTGCTTTGTTTTTGTTTTTCATTAGATCTTTCATAAAATTGGAGACGTCTGGTCTCCTAAATGAGTTGTCATCAGTGACATAACTGATTTTGTTAATACTTTCCTATGTATGCCTAAAATAGTTCCTCCATTCATCCTAAGTTTGCGATGCCTTTCCACAGCAGTGACTCCCAGCTCCTTGCCACCAGTGATAAAAAAGTACATGGTTCCTCGTCTTCAACTGTTTCCAAATGATGCTTTTTGTGCTAATTGATTAAATTTAATTCCCTATTTGTGAGTCTTTTTCTCAACCAAGTTTTGATATAATGTTTGTCATGTTTGTGTCAATACAAAACTTGGAGATGTCACCAGCAGATTTTATCAAAAATTTGCATTTTTCATTTGTGAAAGTATCAATTAATTCTGTGTATAAACAAACTTGTCCTGAGGTGGCTGAATTCAAAGTATGCTCCTTTCAGATTATATTTCCTGTCTTTCAAAACTGTTTCTTGGTTTCCCCAAGCACTATCCTCAGTTACCATTGTCACTGGTAATTTCCCATAACAAGCAGCTTATTGATATCCATGTAGATGATGTATGTCCAGTTTTGTACCAAAAATCCATTACCAAAAAATACTCAGCACATTTGGGTTTTTTTAAGTGTTTGTTGCCAGGACATACCAGAGAGATTTTGAGTTTACTGTGATAATTCATGACTCTACGAGTGTCTGAATTTAGCCTTGGACTCCACAGCATGACCATCAGAAGAACTTCTACAGCTTCTACTTAACCATTTTCCTCATAAAGAGATGTTGTTCTGTGTTTCGACTGTTCTCTCTATGCGTTCTCCATTTTGTCTCATGTAGTAATGATTCTGTTATCCCTAAAGTACTGTGACACGCCACCTCCTTTTTTAACAGCTCCCATTTACCGTCATATGCCTGCTTCTTGATTGAGAAACTGTAAACTTGTCATTTTCTACTGAATAGAACTGTTAAAGAAAATTCTTAGTTTTGCCATGCTTCTGGAAACATGCCTGGTCATTACAATAGCCTACTGGCTACAAGCATAACAGGACACTCTCTTTCTAGGAGAGCTCGCAGCCGAGAGTGACGTAAAGAGGGAGGATCAGTACTTGCTGTACACACAGAAAAGGTCAATAACAGAGCCAAGAGTAAAACTCTCAAATCCCCACTGAACACTTTCTCCTCAAGTTTGTTGTGTATCGGGGGAAATATTAGTCACACCTGTATAGAGACAGTGAGACATCTGGCCTGAATGAAGCATCTCCAGTTCCAAGTTCTTTCACCCCCAGACTGATTTCTTCAATACAACTCTGTCTTTTTTTTGACATTTGATCCTTCCTTATTCTTCCTTTTGGCATTGCTTCAGTCACAATCTCTTGCACATTAGTTCAGGATTTACCAGGCTTTTAAGACGTGCAGGGAAACTTTCCCTATGGACTTCTTATCCTTCAGCTTCACCCTTCCCCATGATTTTATATCTCTTCTTCCATCAAAATCTGCATGAAAACATTTGTTTCTAAAGGGTCTTTGTTGTGTCTGTTAAATCCCTTCATATAAATTTAACTCTACAACACAACTAATCCAAAACCAGCAGACATCTTGTGAGAGTACAGAGAGAAAACAAATCTAACACTGACTGCATTGAGCATTGCCAGGCCAAGAAGCATATGTTTCTTCTCCAGTCAATAGCATTTTATATCTAAACTTATTTCAAATCAGTTAGAACAATAAGACACATTAAATTAAACGTGTAAATAGTCTCCTTTCCTTCCTGTATTTTAAGAAAAGGTAGCACACTTTTCTGTTTTTGTTAAAAAATTATTTTTAAAAGAATTAGGAAGGAAAATATGCATCAAACATCTGGCTTTCAGTGAGGTCTTGCTCCCTCCTATTTTTTCCAGCTGTGTTGGCTCTTTACTTTGATGGATCTTTGCTTGAACATCCCTGAAGATCATTTTCCTACTGATTGGATGTCCCTAGGCCATCTTTCCATTTTGAGAAGAGAAAGTAGGAGCGGATACCACACATGAACTTGGCTTAAGTGAGACTAAAGTGTCCCCTCCACTTTCAGGCACAGCTGGAACAAAGAACTTGAGAATGTAGTTTTGAAAAAAACCCCACAACAAGCTAACAAAAAGCCCCAGTCAGACAGTTATGTCTACTTACTCTGGAAAAAGAGCTGTCTGAGTACCTTCACCTGTTTCTTAGAGTTCTGCACTCTCCTGGTTGGTGCCAAACAGGAGGAAATGAAGCCAGGTTAAAGAATAATCAATAAGCACATTAAGAGAAATATGGTCTGCTGAGCAAGGTACTGGAAAGGGAATTGGTTCTTTGTTGTTTTGTTTGGTTGAGTTTTAACCTGTAAAGTAAGTATTAACTCATTTCCCTGGTTTATGCTTATATAAAGACACCCTCAAATTTCTACTCAGTTCATGGAGTATCTTCTTGTACTCCCTCACACATGGCTGACAGCACTTTTTGAAGTCTCAGGGAAGTTCCTTCTCAAATTAAAAAATGTCAGTTAGCCTAAGGTGGAAATAACTGTTATGATAAGATTTTCCGTAACTTTGGGTAGGGTTTCCTAGACAGAAGTACGCATTCTACAGCACACGCGCATGTATTATGGCAGGAGGGCTTGTATACATGACAGTTGAATCAGACACCTGAGACTGTTTAAAATGGATAACGTTCAAGAGGGAACTGGTTGTTAGGTGAAACTGATAGTTGAACAAAAGATGGGCATCACACAGTTGACAGACTTCAGATGAACTCTCTAAATTTGGGGACTCTGAAGTATGGAGTAATGCAGAAATAATAAACTAATCTTTCCTCTCTCCTGTATGCTATTTAATTTGACTACACCATGCAGGGAGGAAAGTGTACACCCAGCACTGTTGTCTTTTTTTTTCTAAAACTTTTATATTTGAAATAAAATTCCTTGACCTGTACTCCTATTTTAATAACTCGATTAAATGAATGAATATGTAGAAAAATAATAGAATGAAGAGATACAGTAAAGTAAGAAAACCAGCGATAAAGCAAGGACTTTTTTCCCTCTGCAACAGCCTGTACAAATAAAGTGCATACTCAATGTGTGCCACATTTCATTGTTGCTGCTATCGTCTCCAAAAATCATGGACTCCATGACTGCATCCTGCGGCACTGCTAGAGGCATATGGGATATGTATTTATGCCTCACAAGGGTTTCTTGGGGTTGATGAGAGGCTGGAGTCCTGCAGGGATTGCAGGAAATCGGGTAGTTCCTCTGGTACCAGGGACTTCTGAAGTCTTTCTTGCCCTTTTCCTGTGGGAAAAAAACAGAACTAGAAAGGTCAAATTTGAAATAGAGAGTGAAAAAATATTTCAAAAGTTGTGCTCGTCGTGCCTAAAGCAGGCCAATGAGTGTTGTTGTCTAGTAGAAAGCTTATGAAAGCCTGATAAAAGGTTTTCACTCTGTATAGAGAAGGCCTGTGCAATAGATAGCTTGTTCTTGCAGAGTCGGTGATGGTTTTCACATTTAACAATATAGCTAAGTAATGAACTCTAACATGCTACTATCCAATTAAAATAATTAAGGAAACACCTCAAATTGGCTAAAATCACTGTTCAACTCGGCTATGGACCAAGAACAAACCTGAATAGATTTAAATAAAGCCGAGGGGGAATATGTTCTTTTGTTTCACATGGATCAGCTGTGTATTTCACCTTAGAGTTGCATGATGCAAAATAATGATGGTTAAACTTCATCATATTTGACATTTTCAAGGTAATTATCACAAAATTTGGATGCCTTTCCGTATACCATTTTCTTGGCTTTGCACTGGATAGCACTTTTTTGATTTTGAAGCCTTGGTTTTAACTGAACTGAAAACACTGTAAGTGAAAAGTAATCAAGGAAATCTGATTTCTTGTTCTTTACATGGAGAGACTGCTTTAAGTCAATATTTCTTCTTCCAAGATAGCAACTTTATTTGCCTTTATTCTAACGTTATTCTAATATTGTCTATTTTTAAAAAAACACCCATCTGTTAAAGATGGCTCTTCCAAATTCACTTTTAAAATGCACAATTTAAGATACAGAAAACAATTCAGCAGATCAGTTGTCTTTACAAGTGTTCAAGGCAAGGTTGGATAGAATCTTGATCAGCCTCATCTAGTGGGAGGTGTCCCTGCCCATGGCAGGGGGGTTGGAACTAGAAGATCTTTAAGAGCCCATTCAACCCGAAGTATTCTATGATTCTGTGATTACCTTCTCCCCACTAAGATCCAAATGAAGTAATTATCAGTTTTTCTTATATATTTAGTTTGCTTTTTACCTCATTTGTCTTCATAGGTGTATAGTAGCTCTGGAAGAAACTGTGCTCTCTGAAAATACCAGCTGAAAATCGAAGGATTTGGATAATAGCCTGGGAACTGAAAAAAAAAAATATATGGATATGCTCACATTACTTGGGTACAAATGCTGAATGAAGTCACAGGCTGTTTTTGCGGATCTGGGCAAGAATCTCTCCTCTGCAGTTACAAAGTGATGAAATAAAAGAACAAATCAGAACATCCTATTTTATGTAAGTCAGTAAAATGCCTTTTTTATAGGCATTTCATGTTTTAGGCACCACCTTATTCTGCCGTTAGTGGCTTTGCTTTCCTGTCCGTAGATAACACTATGCATCAAACTATGTCCTGTTCTCCATACCAGATGGTCAGGTCCCGCAGAGGGATTTGGGCTTGTAACCAATAATGACAATTCAGTGCAGCAGCAGCAGCACTGTGTGTGTTGTATTGTTGCATGCAGTGTCACACGGAGTTGTTTATTATAAACTGAGGTCCCTGATGGCTTTTTTCAGTGATTGTCCAGGAGGGAAGGTTAAGGATCTCATGTGTTCCTTGTCAACCCTGCACCTCCATGGTGTAAGAAAAGACTCTTTAGTCAGTATTCCTTTTCTCAAGAGAGCAGTCTTGTTGGCCAGTATTATTGATTATTCTATAAAATGACTGGTCTGTTAGAACTTTTGTTTGTAAAGTACACAATGCAAGTTAGTCATCAAACACAATTCTTGATTTTTCCCTCCTGAAGAGCCAAGTGAAAATTACCTAATCATCTTTGCATAAAATGTGTTTAATTATGCTGTTTCTTCACTCAACTCACAAGTTTTTGGGTGAGACTTGTGAGGGCTTGTGCCTTGATGAATCAAAGCTGACCAAAGTGTGGATGGCAAAGATTACACATTATGCTTGCTTTAGTTGAGTTGCCAGTACCCTTGGGAAAAGTGAAAAAGCTTTAGATAAATAGATGTTTTTAAATCAACCTGCATTTGAAAAAACAATGTTCAAAACTTTATTTGGCTTTAAATAAGTTTCTGCAATTGAGAGCAAATGATAATTTCATGACAAAAATTTCACTACACCCACACTGTTGAAACTGAAATGTTAAATACCAGCAAAGATAAACTCCTTAGTATCTATGTAATGCAGAAACACTGGGGATGTTAATGTACTGAAAATAAACAATTGTTGTTGCTTATCGTATCTGGTTAGAGTGCTTGGGAGAAAGACCTCAATCATTTTGCTCATCTGTTTGTAAGAAGAGTCACTGCTTGGATAATAGTCTCTGTTTGTGACATCCCTTAGCAACGCATTATGAAAACACAAACATGCTGCTTTACTAACCTATTAACATATTAACTGTTTTAAGTGCATTTGGAGGATATATTCTCAGATAATAATGAAGGGGGAGACGCAAGGTGCCACATCTGACCATGAGACCTATGCTGCATGAATCTGCCTATTGACATCATAGTTGCAAAGTCTGACAGAGTCTGGGAACCATTCACCCAAGCGAGTGGGCTTTTTGGGTAGTGTTCAGTGTCAATCAGAGAGAAAACTACTGGTAATTTGCTGCAGTGATAAAGGGTCTGGAGAAGTGGGTGCAGAACATCAGTTAGCATGACTTGCGTGCTGGGAAATGTGGACAAATGAAGGTATTTCCTTGAACAGGTTAGAGCAAGAGGTCAGGTAATATCCCTAGGTCAGTAATGATGGCAATGGGCTACCTGGGAAAACATAGCCTGTACCAGACCTGCAGAAAGTCAGCAGCGTGTAAGAGCACCAGTGATCACACAGAAGGGACAGAAGTGGCTGTTGTACTATTGATGCTGTTCGTTAATTTAAAGAATATTAATTGGTATTTTCATATACATGGAATTGATGACACTTATTGCTGGAGAAAACCTTCCCCTTCCTTCCCTTCTCTTACTGCATTTTTGAGTGAATGCTAAAGGAGATAAACTTCTCTGTTGAAAATGTGATCCCTATTCCTGAGGATATTGCCTTCCAAATTGGGTTTACTGGGGAACTAATCAGTTAGCATATTTTAACTGCAATGCAATAAGGAAGTGATATTTTTGAAAGAAGGATAGGCAAAATTCACTTTGGTTTTATAAGTGAGTCCATTCCACTTTTCACAAATGGCAGCCCTGATAATGATGTGGTAAAATGTTTTTTTGTTGTAAATTGATGGGGAAAGGCTGCACTGTGGATGTAGGAATTTAAGATTAAGGGTTTAGAGGCATGGTACAGGTTATACTCTGTCCGTTTATGGAGCAAAAGTCAAAGGATAAAAACTTTTCTTTGGTTTAAATAGAAATCTTTATGTTCTCTAATGCTGGCCTACTTTCCTCTAATTCTTCATAAGGAGTCAGTGACAGACACTAAAGAAAATATTTTTTTTTCTCCTAGAAAAATAGAAATTGTGTAATTCACACCAAGTAGACATGTTCACAGTTCTTTTTAAAATGCAAATCTTAAGACAGTACACAGATATGCTTAAAAGCCATTAATTTAGACACAGATCTCAGTGTAACAAGCAGGGCAGATATCTGGCATAAATAGAGATCCGTATTGTTCCAGCTGTATTGCTAGCACCACTCATTGATGTGGCCTATCACCAATCAATCGATGAATCAAACACCGCCATACTGATTTCTTCCAGCGTCTGATATTAATAGACTATACAGCAACAGCTATAAAAACACTAAGAGGCATTTCTTTGTTTCATTTCTCTTTGCGTGAGATGTAGTAATAGCATACCATCTTTCCTTCAAAAACATCAGGTTTTGTTTGAGCTACCAAGTGTGTACAAAAGGCAATACTGATAAAACTGCACGAAAAGAAGTGATAAAAGGGAAAGAAACTCACTTGTTCTGTGGCAATTAAAAAAATAAAATTTATCCTTGAGTCTTTTTTAAAAAATTGCAAAAAAACTTCCATCATCAATTAGATTTGATGCAGACTGTTCTTTCATTTTGATTTATAACATTTTAAAGTGGAAGGTAGTAGTTGTTTGCATAATCAAAGGCACTGTGGAAACCTAGAGGGGAGGTAGGAGGCCTCTCTGCTGCTGGTATGGTGGAAGGGACTGGGTAGCAGTGTGATGGCAGTCCCCAAGGAAAGGCATCTCTGAGAAGTACCAGTTGCTGTCCTTATCCTCCCCTGACGAGCAAGGTGCTTCTCATACACCTTCTCCGTGCTATGGTGCCTTTCCTGGGCCAGCTCTGGATTCTCTTTCTTGAAAGAACATGATTTAATTTTGCCTGCACTCAGGAGAGTATTTCAGTACCAAAAGTCAACTTCTGTCCACTGCCATGTAACAACAATAGGCAACGAAGAAGGAAATATTGGAAGGTCCTTTTCACTCCTAAATTTATGTACGGTGCCTCATAGCCTCTGGCCTTTGGCTTCTTTGCCCCAGGAAAGTTGTGTAATTGCTGTGATTGCTGATTTTGCTCTTGAATCAGAAATGTAAACTGCAATGTTTTATCTACTGCTAAGTAGCTAATATAAGCATTTCTCTTACTTCACAGTCTAAAACATATCTGCCCAGTTGCTAATTCTGCCTCAGTCCTGCATATCAAATTTCAGCAATGCATCAGACCTGTGCAATGCTGTGATTTTTGGTACGAGGACACCAATAGGGAACAACTAATGGCCATACTGCCACATTTTGAGAGTCATCCTCTGGATCTCTTCCTGGGAGAGTTTGTACAGAAAATGTGCCAAGGTTTGACAAGGCTGGAGTAAAAATGTGGAGGTTCTTTTTCTATTAGAAAATACCAAACACAGGAAAGATTTGGGTTGATTAATAATTGATTTTGGACTGAAATCAAAAGTGTCAAAAATATTGATATTTCTTTTTTTGTGTGCAAGAGATTAAGTTCTCCTTCTGCTTTTTATGTAAAACACTTGATTTGTTAAAGACTGCTTTGTAATAGTAGCTGGATTTCTCAGAAAACACAAATTAGGATTTTCTAGAAGCTATAACACTTGTCCAAAATTTTAACTCTACTATCCTGTTTATGCAAAACTTGAACTAAGAAGTCGCATTTTATTTTGGCTGCCTACAAAGTACCCTTCCACACCTGACTTGTCTCCAGGGGCACCTCTACAGTCCATGCAGTGACCACACACTCTTAAGAACACCTCATCTGGCCTGTTGTGGTGTCTGCTTTAGGATGAGATGTTCTCACTATTAACTAAAATGATTTTGGCATAGTAGTGCAGATGTAACCATCAATTTTTGATCAGACAAATCCCACTGTTAATGTTTAGCTACTGTCCTCTTATTATTTAAGTTCAGAACAATCATTATTGGACCCCATCAAGTGCTGCTCCTTTAGAAGACTGCAACTGTATCTCACCTCTCAGGCCTCATTAAGTACTTCTCAAAGGGTGTCCTTCTAATACAGACTTCCCGGGGAAGCAGTGGAATTACTGTCTCCAGAGTTGTTCAAAAAACATATAGAAGTGGCATTTCAGTAGGCCTGGTGGTATTGGACTGATAGTTGGACTTCATGATCTTTTCCAACCTTCATGATTCTATGATTCTTTAAAGAAAGTTTAGCTTGATAATGTTTATAAAATACTTCAGACTTCTGTCTCTCATCTTATCAAACTGTCTGCAGTGATGTTCATTTAGACACATAGCACTCATCTTCATTTCTACCTTTGGACAATTCAGGAAACTATTGATTGCCATTGCTAATGACTGATTGCTCGTGCTGATGACATTTTGAATATATCCTCAGAAATCAGGTAAACTTTGATAATGGGTTCCAAAGAGTGGGAAGGAAAAGATAGCTGGAAAAATAAATACAGCAGATTTCTTTGTTTATTAATTTGTATCCATGTAGACGAAAATGAAGGTCATTTGTGACAACCTGTGGTTTCCTCACTGCTGCCAAGTACTCTGAAAAAAATAATAAAAGCAGGTAAAATCAGATTAAATAAATGTACTCTTTTATTTAAATAATCTATGCATGTTGTGTAGTTGTTGGAGGACTGTCAAAAAAGAGGAGATACTTTCTCAGATTATGATCTCAGGGATTTCTGCACCTCTCCTACCTTTTTTTGTAACTAATTCCCTGTAATTGTTAACATTGGAAGGAGACCTGCATAGCATGGAAATGCACTCTTCTATTGAGCATCTATAAATGCACAATTTATGAGTTCTGTCTGTATATGCAAAAGGTAATAAATGTCAAAGAGAATATGAATATTTTGGAGGACTAACAAGAAAATTAATTGCTGTATACATATACTCAGATAAAAGAGGTAATCATCTAACACAAGATCTTTAAAGGTTGTTTTAGTCGCTTGTATTGCTTGGTAGTGTTTCATGTAACTTCTTTCTCCTTCCCACATCACACACATCTGCACATATACATGCACACACTTCGGATATCCAAGGGCAACACCACTCAGATGCCCTTCTGTGCCTCCATTGCTGGCTTTGCTGAAGAGCCTCATCCATAGCTATGATCTTGTAAGCACAGATGTTGAATTTACTTGTTTGCTGAATTGAGCTCATTATTTGCACTCATATCAGGACCACTTTTTATCGTGCCTGTGCATCCTCACAATTACAACAAAACTTCAATACCGGAATAAACTGGTGACTCCCCTTTTGCTCTCACTTTGGTTCGTGATCTAGGAGAAGCATAAACTAAGAGGGAGGGCAGGAACAGGCTTTTTGTGTGAGTATTAGGTTATATTAGAACAGAGCTGCAATGGCAGAATCTGTTAGATTCGCGATAGATGTTTCTGTTACAGCCTAGCAAGCACCTTTGACCAGGAAAGAGAGTGAGGAACTAAAATGTATGGTCTTTCTGTAAGCGAATGTTTTCCTCTGGGGAGAGTTTGCAATGCGTTTCCTTGACTCTGAACTTCCACTCTGGTGCCACTCCCCAGGAATGATTCTTGAATATGATGGACAAATGGACCTGCACCCAGTAAAACTGGATAGAAGCTGTAGATGATCTGAGCCAAATCATGCCAATATTGACTCGAAAATTAATCACTGGGTCAGCCTGGGAGTCCTCTGCACTGTGTGTGCCCAGTCTACTGACCGGTGTTACCGAACCCACAATTCATAGCGTAAACTGCAAAACCCACATTGTTTTAAGAAGTGCTGTGAAGTTATATTTGCAGAACTAGCCCTTGTTTTTATTCTAAATCTTTCTTTTTTTTCCAATACAAAAAGTAACCTTACTTGTAAAGCGTGATTAAATAAAAAGCTGCATGTAACATGTCTCCAAGCCTATGTTCCTTGACAGCATGTTTTTAACCCATTGTACATCTATTTTTTCTATAGGTACTATGTAGGATGGAACTGTGTTACAGGGAAAATATGGGTTTATTTCCAAATGAGATATTTATTCCACACTTGCCCCAAATTTAACTGTTGCATATAGTGACAGCTTCTATTTGAGATCCTTTTAATTTTTTGTGACTTTTTTCCCCTAAATAAAATACCTCCAAATTCCTATGGTTCTCACATAACCCATCTAGACATGATTTCAGCTTCACGCCTGCCAATTTGAAAGTGGATAGCAGACTACTAGGAATGTGAAAACCAATTTTGTTCCTTATGAGCAAGGAATTGTTTATTGTTTACTCAAAGATGATTGCTTTTTATTGACTTCAAACATACTTCTATAGCAGGGGAGAAATAGCTGATACTGATGAATTATTTGCAATGTGTTAAACAATAAATATAAAAATAAGTGAATTCTAGAAGATACATCAGGAAAAGAAACTACAGAGAGCATTCACATCTATAGGCTTAGCTATCTGTCCACATCTTTGAGATCTCTGTACCTGTGATGTCATTCACACTACAAATGTGTCCTTATGTGTCTATTTTATATTCTTTCAATGCTCTTTTGAATACAGTCTCCCATTTCCTTCCAGAGAGGGCCCACATTTTCTTTAGTCTTCCTTTTTCACTGACATACCTACAGAATCTTTTCTTGTTGTCCTTGACATTACTGTCCAGATTTAATTCTGTCAGGGCTTTAGCTTTCCTGATCTAATCTTTGGCTGCTGGGACAATTTCTCTGTATTCCTCCCAGGCTATCTGCCCTTGCTTTCACCCTCTGTAGATTTCCTTTTAGTATTTAGGTTTGTCTAGAACTTGCTTGCTCATCCATGCAGGCCTCCTTTAATTTTTGCCTGACTTCCTTTTTTGTTGCGATACATTGCTCCTGAGTTTGGAGGAGGTGATCCTTGAATATTAAACAACTTTTCTGGGCCCCTCTTCCCTCCAGGGCTTTATTCCATGATACTTTACTAGGCAGATTCCTGAAGAGGCTGAAGTAATGTTTTGGGGTTTTTTGGGACTCTGCATATTTATAAGATCTCTGCAATGACTTCCATCTGAATTTCAACAATCTCTAACCACTTTAAGTTTAACCTGCAGATATTTTAACAAATCCTTCAATAACTGGTCAAAATACTGATTAGACAATTGTTGTGGTTTGACTGTCACTTTCACAAATGCCTGGAGAAAAACAGGGACTTATTTTCCTTTCTTTTGCCATGACTCTGGATAATTTTATTCTGAGTTTCCATAACTTGTCCAACTAGACCTTGAGCCAAAGCGTAACAGTTTCAAAGCCTAATAAGTATGGAGTGAATAAAGCAGCATCAACTCAGCTACCTCATTGTAGGTAAGATTTTTGAGAGTGTTCAGTATTTTGGGTTCCAAATAAAATTAATGCTACCTCTACTTTGAGATCTGTGACTATAAACTATAATATTGTGAACAATATATCCGAAGCTTCATAAACTCAGCTACAAACCTTCATTTTCAACAAACAAGTTAAAAAAAATGATTCTTCCTTTCTTTCAAAATTTGTCTTCCCAAAGCTGTATGTTACAATTTATGTTTGGGTTATCTTCATATCCACATACAGTATGATCTGGGAAAGAATTTAAATAGCACAAAGAACATTTATGTGAAGCAGATGGATTTCCTCTTGTATCTTTGTTCTACTGATCAGAGAAACTAATTTAAAGAGGGAAAAGTAGGCAAATACATAACATATGTTTTGCGTCAACGTAAAAGCGATCGACAAGGAGAGGCAGGTCTGAGTTCGAATGTTCAGATCTGAGTGTAGAATGGCCACATGGTTTGGAGAGTGTTCAGATCCCATGCAGTCTTTTCTATAAAGAGATAGAGAACTGATGACAGCTTAATGTTTTGATGACTGTATCTTGTCTCTGTCATACATACTATTTAGACTGAATGGTCTTTTAAGAAATTCACGGCTTCCATATAACAAAGTAGTTGAAAGGTGACTCAGATATGTCATGGATTGAAGAGATCACAGTACACTGACTATGGGTGAGTACACTGGATTTCTTGTATATATTTCCCTGACTTCAATGCAGGTCTGTGGAGAAGCTGAGGTTGTGTTCTGGAGCTATAAAGGAGTTTTTGCTGCTTTGGCTTGTCATGTGGTTAAGATGAGGCCTGCCTTTACATATTGACCACTACAGATTTTCTGGATTTACTGGCTAGTAATGAGAGCTGTGTAAGTTCAGCTCACTCCGCACATTTAGAGTTGAGTTTTTTTACACAAACTTTTACTTGTGCAAATAAAACAAGACTTGTCTTGATCTGCT
The DNA here is from genome assembly GCA_033558185.1 of Dromococcyx pavoninus. Classification (NCBI taxonomy): domain Eukaryota; kingdom Metazoa; phylum Chordata; class Aves; order Cuculiformes; family Neomorphidae; genus Dromococcyx; species Dromococcyx pavoninus. The sequence goes on along the minus strand of JAUMJL010000081.1, from coordinate 731,902 downwards.
CTATTATACTCTCTGTTGCCCCGTCTCTGCAGAAAGCATCTAGCTTCTCTGTATATCCCCAAATTATATCTGGTTTAATTTTTTTTTTAGATGGCACAAAATGAAGACTTTTACTGCTTCTATGAACTGATAAACACAGGAGAGTACAAAACACTGGACTGAAACCCAGGAGGCAGATTTAAATGCTTTATATCGAATGTTGTTCACTAGCTGACCCTGTGGAAAAAAGGATTTCAGGAGGTTTAGTGGAAGAGATGATAAAATCTTGGAAAACTGGAGCAGAGAAATAGTATCTTGCTTGAAAATGAAAATATGTAGTGGTAGGCATTACAGGAGTGCTCGAAGTCTTGCCCAAGCAATGGTAATGGTTTCCCTAAACCGGATAGAAGATCCCATAGCTCAGGTAAGGCCATGTATTCCTTATAGCAGCCTTCCAGTAATTAAAGGGGGTCTACAGTAAAGCTGGGGAGGGGCTCTTTATCTGTGAGTGTAGTGACAGCATGAGGGATGGTGATTTTAAACTGAAAAAGGGGACATTTAAATTACATATTAGGAAGAAATTTTTTACTGTGAGGGTGGTCAGGCACTGGCACAGGTTGCCCAGTTAAGCTGTGGATGCTCCACCCCTGGAAGTGTTCAAGGTCAGGCTGGATGAGGCTTTGAGCAACCAGATCTAGTGGAAGGTATCTGAGCCTGTGGCAAGGGGGTTGGAACTAGGTGATCTTTAAGGTCCTTTCCAACTCAAATCATTCCATGGTTCCATGATTCTATGATAGTGTAAACCCAGTGCAGTTGTCCACTTCTGTGGATCTTTGGATCCCAAAGACCATCTTTGCTCTGTAGAGTCCTGTGTGTGTAAGATCTGTGAAGATTCTGCTTGTCTGAGTGCTCTCAAAGATGGGCAAGGGTTGGGGTTCATAAGGTCTCTATCATTTTCAACTGCAGCTAAGAAGAACAATAGCCAGTGCTTACAGAACACACTACTAGTGCTTAAAGTTAAGCAGTGTGAATCTCCTCATGTGCAGTGCTTATTTTCCCCAAATTCATGCAGAAATTTTACAGTCAATCATGGAATTTTAAATTTTTCTTTGGTCCTGGTTTAACCAAAGGCACCAGGCTTTATCTCTGCAGAATAATATAATTTGTATATGCAGAATCACCCAAGTTCAGGCTGAACTAATTGGACTGCGTTAGCTACTCCTGCCAGGGAAAAATGCTGTTGTAATGCAGTTAATGCTAGGATAGCTTTTAATGCTTGTGTTTGGCATCTCTGAATGTAACCCACATTGCTCAATGTCTACACACCCTGTCTGACTTTTCAAGTTTTCCTCTTCAGGGACCTGAGGAGCTCTCCACTGTTCCAGTTTGTCATCTCCATCATCTCCGTCATCTCCGTTTCTTTATAGTGGTGTTCTCAGGTCTTCTTATCACCTAAAAGAGCTAAAAATAAGTCATGGTGGCTAAGAAATCCAGACTCTGGAGTTGTTAGAGGCAACCTGGAAGGAGAAGGAAAAAGTCAGCTGGGAGACATTGTCTGTAGCAAGAAAATATTATGGTTATGTTTCAGATATTTGGGTAGCTTATTTAGTTATATTAGGATGATGGAGAGAGTTTAAATTATATTAAATCACATAAATTTCATTTCTTTATGGTCTGGCAAAACATGCCATTTTCTTTCCTCATGGTGCCAGCCACAGATTGCAAGTGGAAACTGGAATCGTGTATATACAAAAGGAAGAGTTTCTCTCTAAAGATGCTCAGAATAGGACTCTTCAGGCACATGCACTTTGTATAGTTAGATCATGTGGGTACTACCCCTGAATATGTTTGCTGCTGCTTAAAGCAGGTCCCTTAGGATGCATAACTTGCGTGGACTGTTCTCTGTGTTAGACAGTTCTGCAAAAACCCCAAATCTGTTGGAGCAGGAGGCTGGTGAGGGTTTACACCATTGTATAAAATCAAAACAAAATTCAACTTTTAACAACACAAAATTTTTCCTCCTACTAGGTGAGAAATTTGTTTTATAAAAATATCTTCAGACTCTAACCAGGTGGACCTCACACATGAGAGTCAATGAGGGGAAAAAAACCAGCTCATATATAATTGTTCTGCTGTGGTGCAGCTTATAGCTTTTTAGAGAACAAGGACACAGGGAAATTCCTTGGCTCTGTCTTCTCTGGCCATAAAATCAGCTATTAAAGAGCATAGACTATAAAAGTGTTTGTATTTGAACCCTGCAAAGATTTGAGGGTGATTTGTAGTTAATATTAGATGACTGTTTTTACAAGAGATAAACTGACTGTAAGCAGGCTAACAGTGAGTCTGTTAAATTAGTTATTACTGGGACTGTGGCATGCTATTTTTTATTAAGGGATTTATAAAACCTATACTAAGTTTGCAAAGTACTAGAGAAACAGGGCTGAAAACCAATAATTTCCTTAGCTTTTTGTTGAAAATATCACTAAAATGCAGAAGATAAATAAAATCCTTCCTTCAGGCTAAAAATTCTGGATTGCTGTCTGCCTGTGTTCTCTTTAAATCTGAAAGTAATTCTTCCACTTGAACTTCTACTTGATTTGATGAGTCATAAAGTTCAGGGTTTTTTAGTTGACTTTATTTTAGTAAACTGCTGCAGAAATTTTTAAGTATTATAGAGAGTGTCTCGGGACCAAATTCAAACTTTGTGTAAGTAGACAGTTTGCTCTAGTTCTGACCCTGGCCTGCATAGCAACACAATGAAACTTTGTCAGGCACTGAAAGATGTTCATGTCACACACAACTAGTTGGAGAGGTTTCTCCTCAAATTGTCCAGAGCACTCAAATGCAGATGCCAATTTTTCTGGTGCATTGGCATGATTTACCAGAAATGCAATTTAGATATTAAAAGATTTACTACAAAATATTCTTAATATTTAGGATAGCAGAACTTGTTACAATAGTTATATTCTTAATAGTATTCATATTCTTATTATGTAGGATTATAAATAGGTAGTAAATACCCACTTGACTGGAAAGGAAAGAATCAATTTTGGTGGGAGAAGGGTCTGTATTGATGAAGGCTGTTCATAAGAGCACTACCTGAGAACATGCTCTTGCTATTCCTGTTTAGGCATGAGCTTCTTAGGACAAATTCTTACATAAATCCTACTTATTTTGACTAGAAATACAACCATGTAGGGTCATAAACAAGGTGGATAATTTTATCATTTGAAAAAGTTGTGTTGAATCAGCGACTGGGTGTAATAGAGAGCTAACAGATGTTAATACAGTGTGTTTCAGACTCACCTTATAAACACAATTTCTAGAGGAAGGGTTAAGAGTGAAAATGTATGTATTGTACCAGTGTGGTTTCCAACTGCCTTAGGCCAAGTCACTCACAGTATATTTAGGGAGGCTGTCCCAAAATTATGTACATTTTAAAAGGGATTATCAACTTGGTGACATTCTCTGAATATGGTATTGGCTCTTTGTCCTGCCATTTCCTCTCTAAGGAATGAAGATGTCACTGTTCCATTCATACTGTTGTGATAGAAGCTGTGGGATTACATAGACTGTGATTTCAGAGGACACCCTGGGTTTTCAAGAGCATAAACCCATTGATCACCCAGATGGACAATTTTGGCCTCTGATGAGCCCGCAAATGCTGCCGTGATAAAACTTTCAATTATTTTTCTATTTTGTCTTAAATTATGGAGCAAAATATTTTTGAAATAAAATTTACTTCTTATAATGTGTGCTACTGATTTCATTTTGCATTCTACATACAATAATACAGAAAAAAATCCAATTGTTCAACCACCAGTGGCTAAAACTACTCTGTCAGGAGGTCATTAGCTATAGCAGATCTGCTTAGAGCAGCAAGGCAGCCTCTGATGACAAATCTATGTTGCCTCCAGCAGTATTTTCTGTAATTCTAGGGATGCTGCAATGTGCTAATTAACTTATTTTTCCTGGGCAGAAAAACACGAATGATAATTACTGTGAAAAGTTTTATCTGCAGCTTTCATTTTCTGTTGTTTTTTGATTTGTTCGAGGGTTTTTTTTGAATAACATATTGTCAGCCTACATGAAATTAAGTACCTCTTTAAGCTGATCAAGAATTCAGATTCTGATGTGGCAAAGATTATTTGTTGTCTTGAATATAAAGTGAAAAATAAGCAAACATCTTGTTAATGTCCTCCTAAGCTGTTTAGTTTTGGAATAACAGGGCAATGTAGAAACTGGTAACAAATATGAGTTGTCTGCAGCTGGTGGCCTGGGTCTTGCTTCCCATGTTCTGATAAGGTCTGATTTTCTGATATGGAGCACACAAACAGTGTCTTGCTACTGAGGCAGGAAATGTATTTGCAGTGCTTGGATTATTAACATGTGTTACAATCACAGAAATTATAATTATCTTGCAACAGAGATAAGACAGACACTAACACTGCATTCATGAAAACTCTGAGTTGTATAGCTTTCAAATCTTCTGTTACCCCATAGTGTTTCCACATCAACCTCTGAATTCGGCATCTTTGTCTGATATGTGAGACTTATCAGCATGATCGACCCCCCATTAACTGAGCTCAGTGTCAGATAAAATACAGAGGATACCAATGAACTAATTTCATCAGTAAGTGCTAATTTTTGTTACTCCTGTTACGTTGTCCAATTACTGTGAAAAAACACAGTTGACTTTTTAAACAAGATTAACATTTCCAAGTTAATTACAACAGCATAATTATTGCAATTGCTTGATTACCCATTATTATTTATTATGTAATTTATAAGGAATCAGTATTTTATCAACAAAGCTAACACACGAAGTAGAAAACAACTTTACTTAATGATACATTTCTCTTGTTTATCTTAGAAAAAACCTTTTATTTGTTAGTCACAAAGAATATTTTAATGACTAAAGCCATTGTTTATCTAACTCAAAAGCCTGTCTTCTATAATGACAAATACCAGGTAATCAGCATTTGTAAATGTAAATGAAGGTACATTATCTTCTAGTAATGTTCCTCTCCAGCCAAGCAATAATTTAGGTTGGGGAAGAGAAAGTATTTACCAGGCTGGGACCTTAAACAGCTCTAGCTGAAGCAGTTGGAAATACATGCAATGAATTAAGAGATGGTTTTACTGAGCCACTTAATTTATGCCCTAAAGCAGAAGGTTTGTTAAGTCTTGTAATGATTATTAAGTTTATCAAAGCTACAAATACTGGTCTCAAATACATAAACATTCTGTCTTTGCCCAGATCTCAACAAATAACGTCTCACACTAAAAAAGTATCAGAACATTTGCAGATTTTCACCAGTCTGGAAAAAAATGATATCTTCTCAAAGAAGAGTACAAGGAAGTTCATATGTGGATGTTCTCCTGATTCTTCTAAAACAAGCATAAAGTTTAAGAAATGAACACATGCATCGTACTTGCCATGCTCCCAGGGCTCAAACATATAATCCAATTACTCTCTGAAAAGAGCTATTAAAAATAATTAAATTAATCTAAGAGGACCCTTACAATGCTTACAAGTGACTGTGTGAGGAGAATCACTTTTAAAATATTAACTATTACATGACAGTCCAGTCACTTCAGCTAATAGTTTGCTTTCTTTTTTACGCATAGGCAGCACTGAATCCTCCTCTGAACCTGTGATAACAGCGATTGTGTCGGCACTTCTCTAATAACAGGCTGCACACGAAAGATGCATAATATATCTGTTTAGTCAAAGTAAGTGAATGTATCCAAGAATAGTTCAATTTCTAACGAAAATCTTTCTAGGTACAAAATCTGGCTTGGATGCCCTGTTGTCTGCAGCTCCCCGTGTACACAGATGTCTTCTATTCAATTGTTTAGCACAGGACTTCCTTAATGGTTGGAATATTTTCTATTTGGAAGATGAATAGTATCTCAAAAGCAGAGTGCCAGCCCTGATAACCATCAGAACTTTATGAAAGCACTTTTAACGAAGGCATTAATAAAGGATTTGAAGTGCTATGCTTGCTAAGTGCAACTAAATGGCAGATGAGAATATTCACACCTTTCCTGGAGAAATCTGGAGGACTGTCTTGATTTCAAAAATGCATACTTACCACTTCCTTTGCATCTCTGTAATCTTCACTTGGAGATGGACGGAAGCAATACAATGGCTAGTTTGGAGGAACCTGGTTTTCTGGCTGTCCAAGACTGGCCAAGGAGCTCTGGGCAGCGGCATGATACAGAATAGCACAGACCTAGTGCTTTCAGATTGGCCAAGTAAGAAGCAAGGCAGAAACTAACACAGCACAAACTGAGGAAGGCTTTTCAACTGCAGTTCTTGCTTTTCACACCTGAAGTTTGCCCGTCTCCTGCTTTAGACACCCACATCTCAATTCAGATCTTTCCCTGAATTTCTTTTGTGTTTAGAAGCAAAATATGATTGCTTAGCAAAACTCATGTTGCTGGCTCAGATATCAATTCCTTTAAACATTTGGTTACATTGCGTCTGCCCCTAAAGAAATTAGATTTGTACTGTGCTATTTTTCAGTCTGCCACAGACATTAGAAGTAAAAGGCAGCCTAAACTTCAGAATCTAACCTGGAACCTTTTAGAAAAGAAAATCTGGATTTATTCCACTGGAATTAGGACAAAACCAGATATTGAGATCAGTTGGACTGCAAAACCAAAGTTAGGTTGTATTGAGAATGGTAGTTTTGGCTCAGATGAGTATCTTATCATGAATTATTCATGACATTGGACTATTAAGAAGATTCTAATTCTTTTCTTTAAGACATATAACTTTAGAGATGAAATTACAGAAACTTTCAGTGCTTACCAGTTTTCACTATCCCTCACACAAGAGTTTTCTTTTCTTTTAAATCTTAAGTTGATTAAGTCTTTTGAGAATGTGGTGGTTTATAATGCTACTTAAATAGAAACTGATGCTTTTGTAAAAGATCTTTTTACAATGAAGTCAAATACATTGGACATGGAGCAAGAAATAGATAGATTCTGAGTTTAGCTCTGCCCTAAAATTTACGAACCTTCTGTGCTAGCTAAAATGAAACTGGAAATCTAGGATGGGATCTGGCCCTAACGTACATGATTTTAGGCCCCTCAGTCTGGCAGACAATCTCCCTCTGGAGGGAGACATTTTCTCCCTTGCTGGCTATAAAGGGCACAAAGACACTCATTGCACAACCAACTTTCAGATAGCCAAGAGAAGCAGATTTCTGATTAAATTACAGCAAGGCACTTGAAACCTTCCAGATACTGACTTTATGACTTCCCAATTATTTTTTGATCTGCAAGCAAAGCAATGAAGCATGCATGGAAGACAACATGCTCTCTCCAAAGGCACGTTTCCTGCATCAGAGACAATGCCAACTCTACAAAACAGTGTTTGAAGATTAATGCATCAATTATATAAACATTAAATGGACATTTGCATTCCTAACCTCATAGATAGAAAGCCTCATATCACTTGTGACCAGGCTGTGGAAACTTCATTCTGAAAAAGGAGAACAAACATTGCTGCGGTGGGTTGGTTTTTTTTTCAAAAAATATAAAGAAAACAACATGCGTAAAAGAATTCTGCAAGGTCTTATACCAACTCTGAGTAGTTACAAATTTTCATCCTTTATTTGAAAGAGTCCTGCACTGAAGGAGGTACCAAATCCTCATGCATGTAAACTCTACTCACTGTTTTTTCCCAAGCAAGCAGTCTGCTTTGGGAAAAGTGGTTAACTTTCTCATTATCTTTGAAAGAAAGCAGATCTGCTGAATTAAACTCAGACCTGCTGAGATAATCACAGTGAACTGGAAGGGGACTGTATCTTTAATAACTCTCCTGCAGCGAAAGAAACAGCTCCTCAGTGTAGTGGTGGCTGACAATCAAAATGAGGAGTGCCCTTAGGAGACTAGGAGGATCCTTATTTGTGGAGCAATTGCATTACGCTTAGATGACTTGTAACTTACTCCTGCAGCATGCAACGGATGTATGCAATATTCCCCTATAATAAAACACTGTGTTGAGGGCTACTCACACATGCACAATATCAAGACCTACTGTGGATATCTCCAATCAGTGAGTGGATCGTATCGCTAATTTTAAGAGTGTTCTTCCACTCTGTTTTCTCATCAAACATAATTTCTGGACTGGCCTTAGGGGAGGGGTGGGTGGGTGGTGGTTCTTTATTATCTGTTTTAGACCTCCAGCTCTAGCAGTTTCATTGAAGGATCATTTCACCAGAGGAAGAATTATTAGGTTTCTGCGTAAGCTATTAAGAATTGGCTTTTCTGAAGCTATGAGAGGAATATGGAAAGTACGGTGGTGAAAGCTGACTGCAATGATTCTTTTATGGCAATGAAGAGGTGATAAAACCGGATAAAACGTGGTCCAGAAACAATGATCCAGGGACTGGGAGGTGCCTTCCGAACCAGAGAGCAAAAAGCTGCTGATTTATTTCACTGCACCTGTGGTTTTGTATCCTTTTCCTGTGTATAAAACCCCCAAGTTATTAGAGCATATCTCTTTCAAACTATCAGGTAGATCTTCAATATACCTTTCCATGTGTGCCAGGTTAATTCCCATTCTGCAGGGAACGAAATGATGTTAACGTGGCCTCCTCTTCTTCTCTGGCTGTGAAGGGCTGAGGAGCAATTGTGACATCTAAAATATGTTCCTCAGCCAACAAAAATATGGGCACGAGATACGAAAGCAGGAGACTTCTTATCAAACTTGAAAATCACCAGATTATATGTGCATTTTTGTTCATTACTTCAGATACACCTCTGGAAAAATCAGTGAGACTCTTGCAAAACAAACAGGATTTTTAGGTTAAATCAATGTTCTCTCAGTTTTTGACACTTCATGAATACCCAAAGGAGAAGAACTGTCCTGGTCACCTCTCTGGCACAGTCTCACATGATCTTGGCAGTTTGCCTGTCAATGCAGACAGTGAAGGACAGCTTGCACCCCTTTGCCTTCTGAGGGTTTTCTCACGAACTGCCCTCAGGGGATCCCCATGGCAGCTGCTGCACGGGAGCCAGTGGTGCACTCCATTTGTATCACCACTAAGGGTAAATTCCCTTGAAGGTTTGTGCTTGGCTGGGTGCCACTCATTGATTCAATGTCACTGTTTCGGCATGTGGTTCTGCTGCAGCTTCTCTACAGCACGTGTGGTCACTGTACGTATTTGGATCCTTTCTGTCTTTCCGTTACTTTGCTTTTGATCACATAAATCATTATTTTGTACTCCATCAGTAATTTCTGTAGTCTAATAAGATAATTGATAGCCAGATCTCTTTTTTTAACTCAAATTCATGGCCAATTATCTACAGCTTCTCTCAGTTTCTTTTCAGTACAAATCCCTTTGCTTAGTCTTGGGCCAAAAGTATTTTTTTTCTGGAAAGCATTTAGAGAAATGGTCTCAGCTGCCTCCTTTTGACAAAAATAATCGGAGGATAGACAATTTCTCATTTTACTAAAAGTTATCCAACTTTTTGATCTTTGGAAGGACAATCTTTATTCAACTTCATTCATATCCAATCATTGCCGTGGTTTGTATGAGATGCTTGCTTGGTCAACTCTGAAAGTGGTTATTGGGAGGAAATGATAATTACACATTAACTTCTTTCTTTTAGGTACAAGTAAGTGTTTTAAGCATACATGAATTTTCTTGATTTTTATTTTTTTCCTTCTTTCTCCTTTTTTCTTTTTAGTTGTGCTACACTAGATGAAAACTTGGAGGGTGGGATTGAACCTGAATTTCCACTTCATACAGAAAGAAATTTCTTTACAAATCAAATTCTAATTTGTTTTCACCCTGCAGAAACCTTGACCAAATTAGTATATGAAATATTTGAACCAGATTTTTAAATTCTCCTTAAGAATGTAATTTTTACACATCAATATTCAGGTTTCAAGAAATATCACTTCATCTACCTCATTTCAAAGCAGAAATTTATATGCAGACCCCTGGAAAATATTACTTCTAAAATTACACAAAACTGGAAAAACTCATCTTTCTGTACTCAGAGAACTTCTTTTCGTCTTAAGTTGACATCAGATTTTGTTCCCATTACCATTACATTATATCTGAGTGATGACCAAACCTAATTGTTCCAAAATAAATCTGTAAGGATTAGAACAACAGCTAACAAGACAGGCAAAACTTTATGAAACAAATCTGTGTTTTTTATCTCCTGTAGTGCTTTTCTCATTCCTGCCTTATACCATTGTTTACTGCCATCGCTTACCATCTTGTGTCTTTTTTTAAATTGTGAACTACATAGGAGTTGGACTCGCCTTTAAAACTTTTCAGGTTGCCGTGGATATCAATGTTTTTGTCTAAATATGGCAATGTATTTTTGTCTGCTTGTACCGTCACAGTTGTTACTACGGTACACCCAGGCTATCTGTCTGCCCCTATCCTGTGACTTTAAAAGCACAGCATCTAACAACAGTAACAGCCAAGGAAAATAATCCATATTCACTCACCTGTCAGGGCTGACCTTATCAGCTGATCAATTCCAATTCCAACCCCACCAATAGAGATATTTGTATACAGTTAACAGTTATTAAAAGATCAGACAGTAAAAATGTGTTCTTATTGTAATTTGAGAGTATAAGGAGTGAAAATCAGAACAGAAAATTTCAGGTCATGAACAAAAAAGTAAATAGTGCAAAACACACAAAAATGAACTGCAAGATCTGGGAATATAACCTAATAAATGAATAATGCAACAGCCAGAAGGATAAGACAGGTTTTCCTCAGAGTTCTGCAACTCATACAACTTAATCTTTGTAAGGAAAGGAAGTGTTGCAAATGCTGGCTAATATTTTTCTGAAGCTCACGTTCTCTGCAAAAACTAGCAACCATACTGAAATCATTATAGTGATTGTACCATGAAATGGCTTGGATTTGCTCATCTGGCTTCGAGTTCAGAGGAATGACCAACAAGCTGACTTATGTTCTTAACAGTGTAGACTCAGAAGGGTTCAAGCAGATGTTGCAGGCTTACTCTAGGCAAATATATGAAGTTTTTCAGTTTCTCTTAAGTGTTTGCTAATATCTACCACATTGCAAAGTCAAATGTCCTTTCTCAACAGAGTTGACTATTCATAATACAATACAGATGATTTAATCTGTGGTTAGGACTTTCCATTTCTACTGGAGTTGTGTAAATTCTTAACTGCTCAAACCTACATTATACTGACATAAAAACCAAAACAGGGCCGAATATCCCAATCTGTTCCAAACCCTCAAATTCTAACAGTTCAGACCTCTGTGGCTGGGTTACGTTGTGATACTGTCTATGATGTTGTACCTGTCTGCGTTCTGCTACGATATTGCTTTTTCAAGTCCATAAGTGAATGAACTTGGAGTTTTTTCAGAAAAGTTTTTGAAACAATTAGAAGTTTTCAGAACTAGAGGCTCCAGGATCTTGCCTGTGTTTGATTCTGACACATCAAAATGTTGTTCCACAATCCTCTCTTATTTACATAAAAAATAAATGCTAACTTTTCATGTTGAAAATCTTATTTGAAATTCACCACTAAGCAAAGCAGTATTAATATGATCATTATTTCTATCAAAGTTAATCTAAATTCTTTTGCAGTTCTGATCATGCTGAAAACTGGACGAGATCCGAGTTGTTTGTTTTTTTCTGGTTGGTTTGTTTGTTTTGTTTGTTTGATTGTTTGTTTTTTCCCCAAAAAAATGTTTTTATTCCAAAAATGTTAAGTTCCTGAAAAACTCAAGGAAATCTCTTTAGAGTTTGGTAAGTGCTTTACAACCATTGCACTGGGTGATAGATTTAAAAAATTCTTATCAATTTGTTTTGACACTTAATTGTTTTTGCTTGAAAAATTGTCTTCGTTAATAAATTAAGACGGAACCCTGAGATACTTGAGACTGACAAACAATATACTTTGTGTCAGAAAAAATACATCTTGTGACAAAAAAAATATATTCAGACTTTTTGTTGATTTAGCAAAACAAACAATGGGTTTTGGTTTACTGGAGACTATTTTCTTTTTATTATTTTCTCAGTTTGGACAGAGAATCAAAGAAAAAACATAGCACTTCTCCTGAGTAACTCCCAAAAAAAGGCAGAATGAAATAAAGTTTATATCTTGGTTGAAACACTGGCCCCTTTGAAATCAATGGCAGAATTCCCATTAGTTTCACTGGGATCAGGCTTTCACCTTCATCTTTAACTTACAGCTTCAGTTTTCCTTCATTATACATTGCAGAAGTGAAGGAGGCTTCTTTCTGGTAGAATCACTGTGAATTTGTCCCGGGAGAAACATGCAATACTCACTTCTCCTTTCTGTCCTAAAAGAATACTGGAAAAAACACATTTCTCCAACTCTTCGAATGCGTATGGGCGTTTTCAAATGTATCTTAATGTCTTTGTCTATAGTAAACCCCATTTAAGATGTTAATAATATTTGACAAGCACTTCCCATGTGTCTGGATTTTGAAAGGAAAACTTAGAGCATAAAATGGCCTAGTTCTAGTCATGCAGTGGATTGAAACCAGCAGAAGCTGATAGCAAACAGGTTTTTCTCAAAATGTAAGTTCAGTTTCTTTCCCACACATTTCTACTTTGCGTTTTGCTGCAAACTGGCAATGCTATTTAAAAAGACAGAACAAAAATCAAACTCAGGTACCATCTCCCTTAAATCCTAATACAATTTTTTTTTCATCAGTTGTATTTTCTTCCTAACGTCCAAACAGCAAGGAAAGAAAATTTATCTTCTGTAATAGTCTTCAGAGAGCTTTGTTTTGAGTAAAACAGAGGGCTCCTGAAGTGGGAGTCTGAACCCTGGAGGGTCAGAGCAGCAACTTCCCACTCCAGCGCAGACCAGCATCACCTCGAGTTCCTTTTTTTTAGGTTGAGTCAATTGCAAGTCATAGGAAATATGCACTTTTCACCCATGTATGAGACTAAAGCAGTATTAATTGGATGACAGTTCTATTTATATGCGGCTTCAAAGTTGAATCCCTTCTGAAAGCTTTTGAAAATTCAGTTATTTTTATGGTAGAGTTAGGGGTGCAATGAACTTCCTAGGGATAACAAGTCAACACGCAACAACAAGCCATGCTAGTTGAGCACGTGCTCTTCGTTACTGGAACTTGACTGTGTATCTGAGTCCTTAGATATCTAAAAGTAAGTGTTAGTGTTGTGTGTCTTCCTATCTTACAAAATATATTGCTGTGAGAAAGTAAACCACTTCAGATTCACCTGATTAAGAAAGGGTATCTCCAATGTAGCAGGTACATGAGAGTCGCCCTAATCTTTTGTAAACAGTGAAGAGTTAATCAATGTCATCAATGGGAGCAGTGTGGGATTCATCTTATCCTAACCTAAACATCTACAAATAGCAACACATCTGGTGTTAGTATACAGTGACAACGTTGATGAGAAATTCATTGATGGTCAAGAAAGCTGAGACTACTTGCACTCATCTGGATACCTGCCTTTGGGTACCCTCTGAACCTGGGGAAGATTACTTCACTTTCATTGTCTGCTGGTGTTCTCCAAGATAAAACTTAAATTAGGTCTAGATATGTATTTTGTTTTGAAAATGTTACCCACATAATAATGGATTCACCAATTTTCTACTGCTGTTATGTCAGTTTTTCAAGTCTTGCCTGTTTTGAATTTGTTTTTTATTTGTTCATGATAATAAGTGTTTATGTTTTTAAGTAAAATTTCTTGCTGCTTGTAATTGGAGATTCCCCGAGGAGGAAAAGCTGATAACAGCTCTCACCTTAAACCCAATTAGGAACATAAGTTTCTAACATATTTTTTTAAAAAAAAAACATGGAAGCAAATTAAAATAAACAAACAATCAAAACCGAAAAACAAACCTGTGAAGAGGAAGTGAAATTCCAAAATCCTATTGAATGACAAAGATCATTAATTTATTGCTGAAACTACAAGGCACGCTTTCAGGCATAGTTCTACAAATGCTAAGAGAGCACAAAACTTCCTACAATGAGAGATAAAACATTTACAGAGCTGAGCAGAACAGTTCTTTAATATTGCATATTAAAGGAAATATTTTAGTTTTCCTAGAAGTCACAAATTTAAAAGTGTATATATATCCTCTACAACCTATTTCCTCCTCCCTTCCTGCTGGAGCAGCCTATCCCGTTTTGCCACCATTTTCTACTGCAGCAGTGGCCAGGATTTTCCTTTCCACTTGCTCTGGTAGCTGTGGTCCCACCCTCATCTTGGCACTGAGCACACACAGTGATTACACGTCTATTGCAAACGATCATTTTCACTTCTGCCTCCCAGCTAAAAATTCCCATCACAGTATACCTCTCTTTAAATCTCTTCTTTATTGAGTTTCATCAGCATAAGGCCATTGTTAATACATCTGTTTGAAATAAAAAATAATTTCCCTGTGTCTGCCACCTCCTCTCTGTTACAGAGTCTCACCCGATCCTAGGTTCCAGCCGTGATTAACTGGCACACGTGTTTCAAATAAAAGCTATCTTCTCTTCACACACGCCTCCTCCCTCTCCCAGTTGTAGACTTCCCTACTGCGTTATCCTCATTCGTAACTCTTCTGTCTTGTTTTCAGCCATGCTTTCTCATCAGCAACTTCCCTGTTCTTAGTATTTTCTTATGGACATGTGAGCTGGTTTGAGCTAGCTTTCCCAAGCTCTCCAACCGCTTGGTCTGCCTCTCTCCCAAACCTTTCCCCCTTTCAAAGGAAAAAAACTATGGAAGAAACCAAAATCACACTAAATATATATATTTCTGTATTTTTCTAAATACAAAAAACTACACCACAAGGATATGCAAATGAGCAAGGGAAGAGGGGAAGGGAAATGGGAAAAAGGACAAAAAGGATCTATATAACACTCGGCATACAGCTATAATACCCAGTAACTAAAAAAGTAAAGAATTATTGAAATCTTACCATGCTGCCACCTTCCCCATGGAGAGCCGGATGGCCAAATCTGACCCGTTAAAAATTTTTCCGCAGGCTCAGCAGCAGACAAGACCAACGCAGGGATCTTCTGCTCCCCAGCCTTGCCGGAACAAGAAGGTTACGTTAAAGGAAGATATGGAATACTTCCGTGGATCAAAAGTCAATCCACTACAATGTGTTTAGCATCTTTCTTTCAAAGAAGAAGCTCTGAAAAAGATAAATAAATATCATAGTCTTCATTTTAGATGCAGAAATTAAAGTCTGAAGAATTGGAGAAATTTGCTGCCTGTCAGGGGAGCACGGCAGGCTTGGGAATGGCACCTGGGACCAAATTCTCAACTAGTATAAACCAGAGCTGGAAATCAAGATTTTTGAGCTAACAGGCATGTGCTTTTGTGGTGGATTGATCTTCCTTCCTTTTTCACAGTTTTCATTCTTTTCAGAGATAGGTGTCTTTGGGAAGTATTACTCCCTTGTGGTTTATGTATTAGACTAATGATGGGTTAGGGAAGTGTTGGGTTTCAGACATATAGGCATAGTATAGCTCGAGGGACAGTAGCTGTACCCAAGAGAATCTGCCTGATTCATTCTGTCGATGCAGGCTGGTGTCCAACCTACAGTAAAGAACAGGTGGATGTAAACAAGATGAACTAGACAGGCAGTTTAGGTCAGGTTTTATATTTTTAAATCGTTTCCTCTTTTCATTCACTTCTTCTGGCTGAATATGAGCCAGCAGTGCGCCCAGGTGGCTAAGAAGGCCAATGGCATCTTGGCCTGTATCAAAAACACAGTGGACAGCAGGACCAGGGCAGTGATTGTGCCCCTGTACTCAGCACTGGTGAGGCCACACCTAGAGTACTGTGTTGAGTTCTGGGTCCCTCGCTACAAGAAGGTTTTGGATGGTGTCCAGAGAAGGGCGATGAGGCTGGTGAAGGGGCTGGAGAACAAATCCTACGAGGAACGGCTGAGGGAACTGGGGTTGTTCAGCTTTTGGAGAAGAGGAGGCTGAGGGGAGACCTCATCACTGTCTATGGCTGCCTGAAAGGAGCAGAGCAAGTGTTGATTTCTTCTCTCAAGTGACAGGTGATAGGACAAAAGGAAATGGCCATAAGTTGCGCCAGGGGAGGTTAAGACTAGATATTAGGAAGAATTTCTTTGCCGAAAGGGTGGTCAGGCAATGGAACAGTTGCCCAGGGAGGTGGTTGAGTCACCATCCCTGGAAGTGTTTAAAAAACAGGTAGATGAGTTTTTGAAGGACACGGTTTAGCAGAAGATCAGTACGGTTGGACTCGATGATCTCAAAGGTCTTTTCCAACTGGAAGATTCTATAATTCTATGATCCTTTTCTCATGCTTCATCGTGTGTGCAAAAGGAAACTGTTCATCAAATATAACATCAAAAGCAACATCCTCAGCTTCAGGCAGCTGCCAGTCAGTTAGTGGTGCCTGCAATCAATGAGCAGGATGGTGGGGCAGAAATATCTCCTGCTCTTGGCCTCTGTAGGATGTGATGTTTGGCCTGTGGCTGTAGAGAGAGTTTAAGGAGACCTATTGGCTAAAATTAGGTAGAAATGTGCTGACACAGCCCAAAGGAAGGAAAGGCAAATGCCTAAATCCCAGTTCTAAAAGTGAGTAATGAACGGTCATGAGGTGACTGAGAGTGCTCTTAGAAGACCTAGGAAGGAGGGCAGAGATCAGTTGTTCTATCCCTTTAACAGAGGCACAAAATATTTCTTTATTGGCCCTGGCTTCTTGAATGCTTCATTCCTGTATTTTAAAAGCAAGACTGTGATTTTGAATAGCTAAAGACATATAAAGACATGTGTCTCTTATTCAAGGGCCAGAGATAGTCTTAAATTTGTGGAAGATTAGGGCATGGGCCCATCCTTTCTCCCATCTGCAGAGCAGATGGCTTGCACATGTCCCCAGTTTGACTGAGAGGGGCTCTGGACAATTAGCCTGGCTGCCCAGGCATGTTACTGCAATTATTCACACCCAAACTATGTTTCAGTCTACTCTGGAAAAGCTCTCAACACTGAACTACTGTCCCTCCTTTGTGTGTGATACTATTAACATAACCAGAACATGATGGTGCAGAAAGCGCTTGTACTTCCCTGTCTTTATGTTATATTCCATAGCTGGTATTGCCCACCCCAGCCACTTAAAAATTATGAGTTGTCCTCCAAAGCGTTACTAACACAAAAGAACTAATTAGCAAGTAGTTGTTCTTGTTTGTCTGACTTCTTGCCTCTTGAGTCAAGATTTTCAGATTTCCTTTGTGACTGTAGGTTCTAGAAATATAAATATTTTTTATTCTTTCTGTAAATGAAAGCTAGAATTCAAATTTAATTTCTTGTTTTGGGAAGGTGGTGTTTTAGGAAGGAAGCACACCATTGTCATGGGTCTCCCTAAATACAAGAGTTGGGAATATGTTGCAAGACTTAACTGGATGCTAAGGAAAACTTGTAGATATGTCAGATAACATTACACCTAATGCAAAGTTGCTGGTCATTTGTGTCACTTGCTAAATGTTACTTTTTAAATGCCAGCAAAATCAGTGAAGAAAACCATTCAGAATTGATGCTTCTTTTCCAAACTATTATTTTGAATAAAAATGTCTACAGTAATGACAAGTGGTTTATGCCTTAAATCATTCATCTATTATGAAATAAGGGTATTTGATTTTAAAATAATTTCCCACAATAGGCAAAGGACTGCAGGGGGAACAGTTAACATGAAGTAGATAGCTGGCAGCACAGTATTAGAAAAAGATTTTTCTGACTATAATGGTAAAAATATATGTGGGGTTCTTGATTTTACTTTTTGTTTAATGAGCTTTGTGGTTGACAGACTCACAAGAATATTTAAAGAGTTTAATTTAGAGGCTATTTATATGATTTCACAAAAAAATGTAGCAACTCAGAAAACCTGTCCAAAAAATTGCCCTAATACTTCTGCAAAAGATTGTACTGATTGTCTGCAAAAAATACAATAACACAGATACTTACAATGGTGAAATCCCAGACATGAATTGAGGGAATGTTTGAATGAAGATACATAAATTTCTGGTTAAACCTCCAAACCAAAAAGACACAGAGTTACATTAAATGTGGAAGACTGTATGTGTTTTCATAGATAGTTTCTGTATCCAAGACTTATTTCTGTAAACATGATAAACCATAAAGAGAAAGATTATAGAAGGAGATTTTGGATATGACAAAATCCCTTAGTTGGAGAAGTTCAAGCTCCTCAAAGCTATGATACTATATGAAAAGAATGACACTATAGAAAAGAAAATTGTGGATTTGGCTCATTAATTTTTAAAAAACATTTTAACTCAGTCACAGTTGCAAGGGCAAATATTTTTCTGAATTGTACCTCTGAAAGGGCAGAAGGCATCTCGGGATCCAATTAAAAGGCAAGAAATCAAAACCTGCAAAGGTTAAAATTTGCCTCCAATTGTCTTTAATTTTTTTTTGTGACATATCAACAGGAACCAAATATAGCATGTCTATATACTATGACTTTCAAACCCTCGTGGAATTTACAGGCCTCGTGGTAGAAGTGCTTTATCTCACATCCCTACTCATAACATTCTCCCATTGGTACTGCAGTAGAATTATCAGAAGTAAATATGTGCACACAAGCACAGGTGTGTACCATGTAGGATGTGTGCTACAGGCTTTGCATGATCAGTAAGCATTTGGTAACTATAATAAACTATAACAGCTTCCTCTTCACAAGTCTAATGACAGCCTCATCTTTTGTATTCCAAACATAACTGATAATGTATGAAAGAGCTATGCCTTTAAACTTGAAGGCACGAATGTTTCCGTAGTCACTCCTGTATTTGATTCCTCTCCAGTTAGTCCACATATGTGCAGCTGGTTTCATAGCTGGATTCTCTGCTTTACTATGAAATAGAAATATTTCACAGAATTTTTCTCTCAACTGAGCTGTTCGTATGTGTCCTTTAAAATGTGTGCTCTCTGTCTGGATCTGCAGATAATTAATGAAGATTTATGTGTTGCTGAAGCCTTTCTACAACTGGAATTCCTCTACTAAGATCTCTATATTCTTTGAGCTAGTATTTTGCTATCAATTTTTCTTAAAACTGGCCAGTGATTCAAGAACTAATAGACACACACAATCTAAATATTATCAAGTAAGTCGTATTCCTTTTGATGACTGGGCTGAAATGACATGATATCTCAGTGTTCTACATGCTTATCATTCCTGCTACGTGCATGGGAGCAACTATCCTACATGGGAGCAACTATGCTACTCTCTCTACACTAGAATCATTAAAGACATATGCAAAGAGCTATTAACAGCAAAACTATGTGAAGGAAGCACTTTATGCAGTAGAGTGTGAGATTTCCCTATATTGACAGGTCTTGTTCCTATTTCTCCATTTTACCATTTTCAAGTCCTCTGTGGTCAAAAGTGAGGTGATTCTTACCCATGTTACGAGATGGTTTTGGGTCCTTTTACACCAAGGAGATTTCACGAGTCTTAGAATCACCTTTCTCAATTTGTTTGAAAGTTAGACTTCTAATCCAAGCTAATCATCAAAGCTTACTCCACAGTCAGTGAATAAATACTTCCAGGAGAGTCACTCATCCTAAGAGAAACAAATAGTGCTATTAGCACACAGTGGTACAATTTCAGACTGCTTAGTCCAATCTCTGTCTCTTCACTGGATGAAAAGGAAACTTAGACAGGCAGAATTAGTTGAGATGAAATCTGCACCTTGCTGACTTCAATAGGAAGTGCTCACAACCTGTAGGGCAAAAGTCTGTCTAGGTAACTAGAGAGTCCACAATGTTAAACTATGTGATGGTTGTGTGATGTAGATCTTTAACTGCTAGAGGCTATGATATGACCATAGCAAATTCCTTTCTATAAGTGAGACAAGTATGGTTTTAAACTAGATAGAAACCAAATATCCTTTTCATGTGGTCTAGCCATTTTTCTTCCAGCCATAAAATTGGGGGTTTATAGTGTTCTTTCATTGGTGCAATCACAGAGGCTTCCTTTGGTCTTCACTTTGGTTCTCCAATTCTTCACCAGAGGTGGGCCAATAACAACATCTTAACAGTAGGAATTAGTATGTCGAAGCTGATCTTGCATTATTTCTTGGTATGTTACTATGCACTGATGAGTGACAAACTCAGAAAACAAGGTCTTGATGTTCTCTGAAAAGAATTGTTGAAGTATTTGACAAACTTCTGTCAAACCAAGTTGTTTTTTTCATTTTGAAGCCAACTTGCCAAGCAACCTTTCAACACTTTGTGTAGGAAAGTGTAAAATTCAGTGCTAGTCCTCTCTGCTATGTTGATGTAACAACATGCAATGTTGAATTTCTCAGCTTTTCAGAAGAGCTTCTCATCAGAAGAGCTTCTCTACCATAGTTGAGTAGTGAAGGTATAGATGAGCCGAATATAAGGCAGTGCCAGTGTACTTTGCATATGTTTATCATGCATCTCAATACCCCAATGTGTTCAAATGGTTTATTTTTTCCAAATACTTTCAAACTACTGTAATTGTTTAGGTTTTGCTCTTATTTTCCAAGATGTCATACATGGTTTTGTGATCAGATATCTATCACGTCTTGAAACAACGTGAAAAGTCCAAACACCCCTAAAAGGACAAACTGAAGGTCTCAGCTTCAGTGAGCAGGATGAGATATTGCTGCGTTCAGCTTATCAAAACAAGGATTCATGTTTCTCCCATCTTTTACAGTAAAATTTAGAGGCTTCCAGAACCCCAGCCTACCGGCCTTGCAGGCATTTCCCCAAATCCTCTATGACCACATACTCTTTCATTTCCACTGCCTTCACTACGTTGCCTCCCTCCTAAATCCCATGTGACACTCCAGCAACCCCTTCCCACTGCAGTCCCAGAGTTCTCCTGGTGCCACTTGCCTATCTTTTCTAGATATAGCCCTCCTGTTCCAGAGGATGTAATTTATAACGTCTTTTATGGAACAGTTGTTCCTAGAGAATAGACCAGCTGTTTATCTCCCACTCATCTGCTATGAAAAGTAGATTTAAAAATTGGCTCTAAGAGAAACAAGGTTAAACCAATAGTTTGTACCTTTGCAAATAACTTTTGTACCACGCAGGAGCAGATGAAGGACAGCTCAAGCTTTCTAGCAAATCGCTACATTACTGCTCTGGGCTTCACAAGACCTTTTAGCTTCTATCTGAAAACTGTGAGAAAATAAATGCCTTTCACTGTCCACCTCTAAGGTTGTGGTTTTCTATCTATCACAATTTTGTGCTCTGATGTTGCCACCAGCTTCTCCAAAATGCGGTGAAAATAACTGCCAGTAAAGCTGTTGAAATCTAAGATTTCAGAAATTACTTCTTAATATTGCTTATGCTTCCAAAACACATCCATGCTATGTTTAATTAACTCAATTTTAGAAATGGCAGATAGCTTGCTCTCAGTCTCATCCCTCACAAATCAGGCAACCCTCCAGCATCCAGACTTAAATCCTGACCACAGCTGCACAGATGGGATAATGTGGCTGTGTCACACTGAGCAGAACAGTGTGAAGGTCTTGTTGGGCTTCTCAATTTGCCTATATCCAGATGTTGTTTCTTGCCTTTTTATTCATCCATGCTTTGGGGTGGGGAGCAGTGGGGTGTGTGGTGTTGAAGATTGTGCTTTTTATCCATTTGTACAGCATCTGTCATTGCATGGCCCAGAGCTGCAACTGAGAGGTAACTCCACTGTGTGGATGAAGAGAAATTGGGTTAGAAATCTAGAAATCCAAATCCCTTTGAGCAATTTTATGTGCAGTAAGTTCCCACCAAATGGTTATGGTCAAGGTTCTTTTTTGGCATGAGTTCAAAAGGATGGATGATGCTGAGACAAAGCCTCTCACTGCTCAGCAATAGGAATAAGTAGGATCTTCTCTTCATGATTTTGGTTATTACAGCTGTTCTCTGCTTCTTAGAGATCCATGGAACCATTTTTTTTTCTTATTCACTAAAGTTGGATTGACATTCACTGAAGTCAAAAGAGGAGTCCTTTAAAGCATCCCAGAGGTATCCTTGCTACAGAAACAGCAACCTCAGATTTGTCCAGTCTTGACCCAATTGCTGCCATGTGCTACAAACAACTTGTTTTTGCTCTGCCAACCTTTCCAACAAATGCAAAGTGAATTTCCATACCGGATGACAAGATCTGCCTATGTAGTTTCTGGGGATCTGAAGGCCTTCTTTGCTCTGGCTGTGTCTGTGTGGCCTGGATGCCAGGCAAAGCCAGTATACTTTAAGTTTTCAAATTATAATTAGCCCATGGTATAATCCTTTACTGCAGTGTCTGCTCTTGTGTCATCTGCCCCTGTGCCCTTGGATGTTTGCCTTCCAC
Source organism: Dromococcyx pavoninus (assembly GCA_033558185.1). Classification (NCBI taxonomy): domain Eukaryota; kingdom Metazoa; phylum Chordata; class Aves; order Cuculiformes; family Neomorphidae; genus Dromococcyx; species Dromococcyx pavoninus. The sequence goes on along the minus strand of JAUMJL010000081.1, from coordinate 709,597 downwards.
AGGTCTGTTCACGCACACCCAGAGTCCGTCTCCTTCCCCTGCTCCTCCAGTGCACAACACTAACAAGAGCAAAATTGATGCGTGTAGTTAATTGCTTACCTACTGCATGATAAAATCATCGTACTTCAATGTGCTGCAGAAAATTATTTGGGTTTTCATATCGGAGTTAGAGAGAAGCTGTAAACACAGGAGATATTCCTGACTTACTTTACCACCAATGTGAACAGTCCATGTGGTGCAGTGGGGAAGAGGGACAAACCTTTATGTTAAAAACATAACCTAAAACATTTCACATTCATATCTACTTACCAGAGCAGGGAAACCTTTGCTTTCCAGTGGAGGCTAGAAATAACAGTGTTCAAACTAGTGAAGTACCAGCATGAGCTCCTACAGAACTCAGTGAAATTCTTGCTCAGACAAAGAGGAACCATTAGTGTTTAATATATCTCTAAGGTTTTTATACTGATGCTGCAGTGAGAGCAGAGATGGAGCACTACAGATTTTCTTTCACACAAATATTTTAAAATATATTTTACTGAACTGTCTTTTAACAAGTTAGTTTTTGTTTGGGCCAAAAATAAGAGGGTCACCTTTCCCTCTGCTTCTTCCTTTTGGAGTATAGAGGTGCGGTGGTTAGCCTGAAGTTACTTGAAAGGATCATGTTCTATGTAAAAGACAGCTGTCAGACAAGGTGCTCAGCAGTTAGGTCAGATATTGAAGTTGGCTCATGGGTAAATAGGAACCTAGATCAGAAAAAATGCTAATTTGTGGGCAGATTGTTCTGTATCTACTGCATTTTGCAATGGGGAGTGAATACTCTGGCTGCATAGAGAAAGCCGAAAGGCAGAAACACTGTGTGGGTTGCAGAAAGTGCCCCTACTGCAAATGCATGTGGGTACTGTGAAAAGTCTGAGCAGAATTACTGAGCCTGAAGCATCAGCATGGTGCCAATGGGTTGTCCCTTGCACATGTGGAAGGTGGTGAAAACCACCAGGACATTGTCTTGCCTCTCTTTTCCCTTCAGGGACAGGAGGTATGTTTAAGATTGTGTGTGGGAGGCAGCTGACTGTGCCAGCATTGCACATTGTTGTACCTTCATAGCTGGGAGGATGGTGATATTCATTATGAGTGTTTGCAAAATTGTTGATTGTGAGGCCAAAACTTCTTCATCTGCTTTGGCAGCTATTTCTTATCTAGGGAAACACCTCTCGGATGTCGCTCATCACTTTATGTCCTCATTCTGAAAGGCATGGAGCACCCTTCATGCCAGCTGGCATCCTTGAAGACATGACCTCGAAGGCTGTACACATGAGAAAATGTAGGTGGAGTGTGAGATAAGTTAGTGCGCTATGACTAAGCTGCTTATTGACTTATCTTACGGCCTTATTGCACCTTAATTGCTCCTGCTTTGTCCAGGGGGTGAAGACTGTCTCTTGCTATGCCTCTGTACAATATGGACCTTAGTCAAAATATCTATTGGAAAGTATTCATGCTGTAAATTGGGGTAAAAAATGTTGGAGATACCAGAAATAATTTGCAAAGTGTCACTTGTAAAGCACAAAGGCAGCATTTAGACTGCCTGGTGTACAGGTTCATCCTAAGCCTACCTGGACATCTAATTATAAGGGTCTACTGAACCCCCCCCAAGATTCCTCTGGTAGAAAGTATACAGGCTCAGGAAGATAAATAAAATCAACCCCAACCCCCTAAAAAATTAAAACAATAAAACCCACAAAATAATGGAGTCTTTAGGAGTTTTGTTCCTGGAAAAGTGCAGATGTTTGCTAAACTGGATATTAAACAGAGAATTTGTGCAACTGGATGGGGGCTGAGAGGGAGTTAGAAAGATACAGAAACAGTTCCTCCTCACCTCGGTTTATTTCCTCAGTCCCAGAAGACTCTTTTTGATGTATTTTGTCATATATTATTTTATCCAATATAAATCAATGGAGAATGAGATAGACATGTGGACCTAAAAGTCTGTTCATTTAATCATCCTCTGGACACAGTCCCAGGTTGTGAACCAAATGGGATAAATACAAGGAAGATAAAAGCTGCTAAGCATATCTGTTCAAAAAGTAAATCTTTGTCTGTGGGTTGCTAATGTAAATAGAGTGAACTTAAGGAGAAAGAAATATTCACCACTTGCAAACAGTCCAGAGAAGGTCTGTTACGCACAATCCTCCCCAAAGATTAATCGTGTTGGAGTAGTTGTTGTCTATGAACTGAGCTTTGAGAATGAATGAGCAGCCTTGTTTGCAGACATATTTACTTTTATTTATTAAGTACATCTTATTTGATTAATGGCTGCAATGCTGTCAAGTTAGAAAGTGAGGAAGTAAAGATATTTTTAGATTGTGGGACTATATTCCCCAGCGTAGTGACTCTCACTAGTAGTTTTTTTAATATATTTTATATGCTAACACAAACTCTCTTGGTTAAGTCTTCCCTGCCAAATGCATATACACTGGAGAGCATAAAACAGAGGTGTTGCATGATCTTAAGCGTGGCAAGAGGAGCATACAGCATAATGAGGGTGCCAGGTTTTCTCAGTATTGGAAGTGCTATCTACTACTGTATGGAGACAGAAAAGACAAACTTGATGCAAACTTATCCACACTGTCTTCTGTGCATCCATATTACTCGCTTACACTAAATATCATCCACAAACACATCAAAGATTTTTTGTCAGAGGCCATGTCTGCATTAGCAGACAGTGCCCATTGATCTGTACAGTGAAGCAGGCGGTCCTGCAGACCTGATCTCCGCCCTGTAAACCTTTCAGAGGGCTTCCTTGAGATTAGTTCTAGACTGAACACCTATTTACAGTTGTGGTGCCTAGCACAAACAAGTGCAGTCCAGTTTCACCCAAAATAAGAATGTGCACTGGGAGGCTGCTCAACAATATGAACAAAAGCACAGTAAGTGGGAACAACTGCTTTCAAAACCACATTTCAGATCTAAATTAAAATAACAATGTAGATGAACTGGAAAATTGACTGTTTTGTTCCCAAAGTGAGCTTGGAACACATATGAGCCATACAGCTCAGACAATTGGGGGTGTTCCCAATGTTAGAGTGAACTGGAAATCTACAGTTTCTGGTTGTATGAATCATAAATACATTTCCATGGAGTCTGAAATGCTATATTATTAGCATCATAGGTGGTTGCACAATGCTCTGTAAGTAGAGTAAAATAAAAGTATTGTATTTCAAACACGGGGAAGAAATTATGATTTTAAATTTCTGCATTTTGATATTTATTCCCAGAAATAGTATAAGATGACTTGTGTGTCAACCTCATGAAGTCCAAGAAGGCCAAGTAGAGGGTTCTACACCAAATATCAGTATAGATTGTGTGATGACTAGACTGAGGGCAGCCCTGCAGAGAAGAGCTTGGGGATACTGATGGACCACAAACTGTATACAAGTTAACAATGTGCACTTGCAGCCCTGAAAGGCAACCGTATTCTGAGCTACATCAAAAGAAACGTGGCCAGCAGGTCTATGGAGGTGATTCTCCCCTCTACTTCAGTCCAGTGAGACCCCACCTGAAGAATTGTGTCCAGCTCTGGGGTCCCTGGTACAAGAAATAGATGGACCTGCTGGATTAGGCCCAGAAGAAGGCCATGAAAATGATCAGAGGAATCGAACACCTCTTCCACGAAGAAAGGCTGAGAGAGTTGAACTTGTTTATCCTGGAGAAGAGAAGAGACTTTATTGTGAACTTTCATTATATAAAGGAGGTTTATAGGAAAGACAAGGAGAGACTTTTTACCTTGGTCTGTAGTGACGGGGCAAGGAGCAGTGGTTTTAAACTGAAAGAGGGTAGGTTTAGATTGGATATAAGGAAGAATTATGGTTATGATAAGGTAGCCCAGAGAAGTTGTGGGTACCCCCATCGTTGGAAGTGTTCATTGTCAGGTGGGACAGGGTCTTGAGCAACCTGATCTAGTGCAAGACACCTCCGCCCGTGGCAGGGGAGCTGGGCTAGATGATGCCTTCCAATACAAACCATTCTATGGTTCTGTGTCTCATTTTATCAGAAAAATCTTGGCCATCATCGAGTAACTCAATCATTTACTTGTCTCAAAGCATATCTGTGGTGCAACCACAAATAAGACCATCCACATTTTTATATCTGCAAGGTAAGTGCCATGGCATTAGCAGCACTCTTTCTTTTTATATCTAATTCAGGAAATTCTACACCAACTAATATAAGTTGCGTTCTTCTGCTTTCTACAGCTGATATATACCTTAAATACCTTGACTGGCAGCCACAAGATAGCTTTAGTGTTAGGTATAAGGTTAGCTTGAGTTTTGTGAGAATGTAACCATTCTTTTGTATTATTACTTATCTGCACCCTTTCCTATCTCAAAAAAAGGAACTGGGAAACTAACAGATCTGGAGTTTTGTTACTCTTTTTGTACACAATATATTTATTCAAGTGATACCTAAAGGTCACTTCTCAAGTTGAATTTAGCTGTCTCAGACATTTGGGTTCTCTCCTGTCCATCTCTAGGAGTCAGTCTGTGGTCTGGGGACCACAGAACGCTGTTGTCTTGAGTGGGGATGTGTCAGCTGCCATCCAGATCAATAACTCTGGACTGTATTTCCTTTCAAGAACAACCTTAATTTGTTTATGAAAGAGAACATCTAGCATGGTTTCTTGTGACAGCAAGAGACTAGACGTGACCCATAGGGTGACCTGAATGCCTATGTTCTTGTATACAGAAATATCTCACACTCCAGGTTTCCTGGTTGTACTTAAGCAGTCAGTGATCACAAAAACAGCCTGTGCTGGTTTAGGCCTATCTATGCCTTTCAGATACAATGATTTATATGTTAGAGCAATACAGGATGTCCTAATTTTGGCTAATATGCACAGATATAAAGCATCATTTATGCTTGTAGTCTAGCAATTTTATCCACTGGTGTTATTTTATTTCTTTGCACATGCCTTCCTTCCATGTAACTTATTATGGGCTCAAGTTTTCCATTGGAAATTTCCACTTTGGTTTGTGGTCTCATGACTAGTGTGCTACACAAAAATCCCCTCCCCCCCGCAAAAAAAACCCCCTCCAGATCCTAAAGATAGGCAATTTATAATCTGTTCCTGAAATATTTTCTGCTGCTTTCCTGATTTACTTAGCAAGAATTCTCAGACATTGCCAACAATAAATACATGTTTAAGCCTTGAGAATAAATGATCTGATTGTCATTCAATTTTCCCATAAATTCAATGGGGTTATGATAATTAGGCTTCTTGTGTTGAGAACGTCATACTTATAATCTCAAATTCAGGAACTTGACCATTAAGTTCAGCTTTACGTGTTATTTCAAGTCTACTTAACATAATGATCTCTATTATGATGATTAGAATAGGAGGAAAAGAGGATCAGTTTTAGGAGACCTTTACCCAAAGAACTTCAAAGATGACTAAACACATTCTCCTATTTGTATTCCTGACTTCCATCAGTATCCACAAATCTTTGTGAACCTTGGATTCAGTCATGACTTCTACTAATTAGGGAAGAACCTGAGCTCTGTTCTACATTTCCTTCAGCCCTTTCTACCACATAGACCTCTTGCTGATAGCCCAGAATTCTACTAAACCCTCTGCTTTATTCTTTCCATTGAACATTTGAGGAAAGGGTGGAGAGGAGGGGAGAGACCCATCCAGAGAGATCTGGACAAGATGGAGAATTGAGCCTGTGTGAACCTCATGAAGTTCAACAGGGCCAAGTGCAAGGTCCTACACCTGTGTCGGGACAATCCACAGTTTCAATACAGGATGAGGGATGATGTGATTGAGAGCAGCCCTGTGGAGATGGACTTGGGGATGTTGGTTGATGAGAAGCTTGAAATGAGCCGACAATGTGCGCTTGCAGCCCAGGACATTGTTGGCCTTCTGGGCTTCAAAAGAAGCATTGCCAGCAGGTCAAGGGAGGTGATTGCCCCCCTCTGCTCCACTCTTGTGAGACCCCACTTGAAGTATCATGTCCAGTTCTGGAATCCTGAACCCAAGAAGGTTATGGAACTGTTGGAACAGTCTAGGAGGGCTACAAAGATGATCAAAGGGCTGGAACAGACAGGCTGAGAGGGTTGGAGTTATTCAACCTGGAGAAGGGAAGGCTCTGGGGAGACTTTCCAATACCTGAAGGATGCCTACATGAAAGCTGAGGAGAGACTTATCACAAGGACAAGCAGTGATAGGCCGAGGTGGAATAACTTTAACTTGTAAGGGGGAAGATTTAGATAAGACATTAGGAAGAAATTCTTCATGATGAGGGTGGTGACACACTGGCACAAGTCACTGAGGGAAGCTGTGGATGCCCCCTCCCTGGGAGTATTCAAGGCCAGGTTGGATGGAGTCTTGAGCAACTTGGTCTGGTGGGAGGTGTCCCTGCCCATGGCAGGGGAGTTGGAACTCGATGATCTTTAAAGTCTCTTCCAACTCAACCATTCTATGGTTTTATGATTGAATCTATGATTAATTCTCCATGGAAAGCATGACTATTACATCCATTGAATCAAGTCCCTTATGACTCCTTCCAAAATTAGTCCATGTGTTAGTGAGTACATCATCTTTAGCAGGTTCAACTTATTGTGCTTCATGACAGAACAGATAAGGTATGAATATTGAGATTTTGGAGTAACATTAGTAAACTTTACTGATAAATTCCAGAAATTTAGGTCTTGGATTTCAAAAACATGGCTCTGAACTTGCAGAAATAACCACAAGGTTAAAGAAATAAGTGTTTTACAGAAGTGTATATATATTTTCAGTACCCAGGGATAAAAAATCCAACTTGGAGTACAAGTATGGTGAATTTAATACAATTTCACTCTAATTTCCTAAATAGCTGCAGACTTTTATATAATCTTTGGGATTTTTTAAGAGATGTCTTTATTTTTACAAGTCATTTGCAAAGAAAAACAGTCAAACAGTTTTTCCATCCCTCTTCTCTACTATTGTGTTGAAGTTTGAGGAATAAGCAAAAGGAATAAAGATAAAGAAGGAAAAATGTGCCAGCAAGTTTTAATCTGTCTCTGCAAATGCGCAGTGTCGTAATTATTTGTAATTTGGTCACCAGCACTTTCTCTTTACAGAAAGTAGAACCAGAAAGGAAACCCCTCTGAACCTTGTCAACCTCCCAGGGCTCTTCCAGGCTCTGGAGGAGGATCTGAAGAGCTCTGCTGCACTTCTGCCAAGCTGCAGAAGTGCGAAGGTCACTCTGCTCTCCCTTGGGACTCATCTATTTCCATCACGTATACAGATGAGGCAGAGGAGTCTTTCAGCTTCAAACAGAGGGAGGCCTGTGGAAAAGAAATGTCAAAAAAAAAAAAAAGCCTGAGGCTCTCTTCAGAAAGGGGTGCACTGGTCCAGAGGCACACAGACAGGCAGCCCGTGTTATCACAGCATGTCCAGTTGCATGTCTGGCAGCATATGGGCAGTGATGCTGTGTGCTCTCTGTGCACCATGCATGCAAAAATGCCTTCTTCGTCTCTGTCCCTTTCTGCTTCTTCTATTGAGGAAGCTCTGTGCAATTCTTCTTCTCTTAAATACTCCCAGGAACCTGTTCTCACAATTCCAGAGGCTTTGATTGCCAGCAGTATCTGAACAGGAATTTAGCCCCAGTCATGGGCAGTGCAGACAGTCTTGTACAGATCAGAAGTGCCTTGGCTGGCTATTGTTATCTGAACAGGGATGTTACTGCAGCCACTAGAAAGATATTTCCTGACTAAGGAAGTGGCAGAAAATGCTGAGGTGGTTATCCCTTCTCCTACATACAAGAACTAAAACACATTCTGGGATATCGTAGTGTGTTTTAATAGATCTGTAATTTTTTTCCCAATATAAGTTTTCACACAGCTGGTACGATAATTGAGATTTTTTAAATTATTTTTTTCTTATTTTTCTCGTTTTGCAGAAAACATAGTTTCCTATCCCAAGCCCAAGACTTCCAGACCACCTTCAAAATACAGAACCACAGAATCATAGAATCAGTTTGGTTAGAAAAGACCTTTAAGGTCATCAAGTCCAACCATAGCTCTAGCACTGCCAAGTCCACCACTAAAACATGTCCCTAAGCACCATGTCTACACATCCTTTAAATTTCTTCAGGGATAGTGACTCCACCACTTCCCTGGGCAGCCTCTTTCAGTGCTCAGTAAACCTTTCATGAAGAAATTTTTCCTAATATCCAGCCTAAACCTCTCTCTTCGCAGCTTGAGACCATTCCATCCTATCACTTTTTACTTGGGAAAACAGACCAATACTCACCTCTCTACAACCTCCTTTCAGGTAGTTGTAGAGAGCAATAAGTTCTCTCCTCCGCCTCCTTTTCTCCAGACTAAACAGCCCCAGTTCCCTCAGCTGCTTCTCATAAGACTTGTGCTCCAGACCCTTCACCAGCTTCATTGCCCTTCTCTGGACATGCTCCAGCACCTCCATGTCCTGCTTGTAGTGAGGGACCCAAAATCAAACTCCAGTGCAACCTGACCTGTGCTGAGTACAGGGGATGATCTTTACCCTAGACCTGCATTGAGTCTTGTCTGAAATTCTACAGCTTTTTCCATTTCTTTCTCTTAAAGCTCTTGAGTTAGATGTGTTATGAAACTCAAGATTTTTCCGTAATCCCTGACTGGAGGGTCTAAACATACGTCCATGATATCCTCACCAGGTAGGGCTATTTTCTTAGCAGGACAAACAAGACAAGCTTGATTGAGCTACAAGGATGGACATCTTGCAGGACTGCTGAAACAAAAGCTGGATTTTGATTATGGCTTAAATATGTCCTCCTGTGTGGTCTCCAGGATGTTTACATTCATATGCACGGCCATGTAAATCACAGAGTTACAAATGTCACGCGCCATTGTTCTTGATCCTTGGAAAAGGACGCTGTATCAATGAATAAAATATATTTTTTGTTTCAATAAAATTCATTCCCTTATTTATCATGTCCTGCAGCAAGGTTTATTGCTGTTTGATGGGAAACCCACTGATTTCTTCATAAGAAGGTAAAAAAATTTCATGCGTTAGAATATTTTCTTATTGTTTAAATACAGACAAAATATATGAGTGCTTACACTTCTAAATTTTGCAAGCCTTCTGACTAATAAAAGGCTATGAATCTGTTCGCAACTATCAAAAATATCCATTTTAGTTCCTCACTTGGAAAATAACAAGGCAAATACCCTGTCCCTCTTTTGGTAAGCCACATCTCTTTCCTGAATTAGTTTCCAAAGAAACAAGACAAAGTATTCAAAGAGAAAAAATATATTGCATATCTTTTGGTAACTAAATAAATCATTAAAAGCAAACAGAGGCAACGCTATATTGTGGTCCAACATGTGAACTGGCAAAAGACTGTTCTGGATTAGGAGATTTCGCTTTCTTATTCTTTCATTAAATTACTTTCTTATCTTGAGGAAAAATGTGCCTCCATTCTCTTCTATAAAACATTGAACTCCTTTACAATGATCAGCAACATAAGGAGCACTTTACTCTAGTAGAAACTATTTTCCCTTGAGTATCTTACATATTAAAGGTTTTGAAAAGACAGATCTGAGGTGCACCTGTAATTAGTTACTATCCTTTCCTATGTTCATCCAACATTTGCTCTAAAAGCGTGGACAGGGAGAGTGAGAAGACAGCCTGTGACAGTTGGTGTTGTTCTGTTATTTCTTGCCAGGAGATTCTTTTCCCTACATAAAAGGGATTTGAAAAGATGATGGAGCCAGTATCTCCTCAGAGAAGCCAGTAAAATGATGGGAGGTAACAGTCACATAGTGCAAGAAGGGAATTCAAATTGGGCATAAGGGAAAAGGTTTTCACTGTGAGCATGGTTCAGCACTAGAGCAAATGCCCAGAGAATCCCATCCTTGCAGTTTGCAATGGTGTCCTGCACATCAAGCCCTGGGCAACGCGACAAAGCTTGGAGATTTGCTCTGCTTTGGGGAAGGTACTGGACTAGATGGTATTCAGAGACCTCTCCCAACTAAATTCTGCTAAGAATTTATAACAATAAAGGTGTAGAGTGAACTGAATTATTAATTTGAAACTCAGTAACATGAAAAAGTTCTGGATATTGTAAATCCTGTTTTAGGGGGAGGTTTTTTCTTTATTTCTCTCACCTCTGTCCTTCTTAAAACTTATCTACTGAGTTTAACTTTCACTTCTAAGTCTGAGGTATCACATATTATCCTTTATGATCTTATAATAAAATTTTGAGAGGATGGAAACCGATAATGAGGGAGTAGCTGCCACGCTCTGTTGGCCTTCGCTGACTGCTGTGTTCATGCTTAGACAGGAAGAAGTTCCCCAGAGTTCATCAAATGTTTGGTGGAAAAAGCTGATGGCAGAACAGTCAGGCAACAACTTTTTATAAATCTAGCCCACTGAAGTCAGTAGTGGTTTTGTCCCACACAAGACACCTGGAACAGAATCAGCATTGCACCGCAGTGTTTAGCTCTGTACTGCTGTGTCAGTGTCAGTGAAAGCTGAGACATGGTGGGAGAATTGTTACGGGAGCTGCTTTTTGAGCAGGTACCCACCCTCTTATAGAAATTTGTTCCTCTTGCAAGCTTGCCTTTCACACAACTTTACCATGAGAAAACAGTAAGAACTGCAACAAATATATTGGTGTAGTTAAACATTGGTGGTGGTGGTGGGCTGACAGTTGGCCTTGGTGACCTTAGAGATCTTTTCCAGCCTTATGATTCTATGTTTCTATGATTTGATGGCACAACACAAAGTCCCTCACTGTCTGGCATTACTCTGAGTGAGTATCTTTGCTTTCCCTCTAGAGGGGAAGCCTCCCACAAGGCATGTCCTCAATATCTGGTGTAAAGTTGTGCCCACTGCCCTGGGAAATGAAGCAGGATGCAGTGCACTGTGGGAAACGCAGCCGTGCTGGCCATGGAGCCGCAGCGGGGCGCGGTTGCATGCAGAACAGCAGCTCTGCGCTCCCTGCGCCTACCCTGCTCCAAGGGGGAGGTGTGTGGTCCCTTTTTTTTTTTATTATTATTGCTATGGAAACAGACCAAAGCAAAGGGTAAATACACAGACAATAGCAAAAGACAATTTCAATTTTCATCCCTGTTTAAATGTCACACGTTTGTTAAACGCACCACTGCTGTAACCGGAGCCTGCATCTGCAGCCCAACACAGCAAGCCGGTCTCCGAAGCCTGAGGAATACAAGCCCCTCATTATTGCCAAGTGGGATCAGAGCACGTAGGTCTGTTTAGACACTGCGCTGCATTGTAAGAGGCCTCTCTTCAGGGATAGCCATAAAAGCCTCCTTTTTTCCTCACTGTTAAGAAAGAGCAGCTGTATTCTTCTAACATGGACAACGTCGAAGACTGCCTGTCTGCAGCGGGACTCTCTGGGTCAGGCATGAAAAAGCAAATTTCATTTTAGAGTCTGAACTAGCCTTATGCTTTGGTGGGAGCTGCATTCACTCCTGTGCACATAACTTGGGTGAACTGTTGTGGAAGGTTTCTGAGGCTGTATGTTTCTTGCTGATACTCAAGTTTTCTGAAAAATATTTTGGCTGCTCTAACCCAGCATTACACTATAATCCAAAGAACTCTCATAGATTAGGGTATTTCAGGCTATTAATTACCAGCTAATAGCCCCTCCAAATACCTTTGGTATTAAATTAAGAACATGTCTATTGCTTGTTAAATAGGACAGCTATGTCACCTTTTGGAGCCAGAACTCCCTAATTTTGTAGCTGTTGATCAGCCTAGTTTTCCCTTTTCAAACCAGGGAAAAGCACTCAATCTGTGATATAAATAAACAGGACTGAAGTCATTATTTTATAGGTACATGAACAGTGTCTCATTAATTGCTGAGTGTTACAGATGTGAACAGGGTGCTCTGAACTGTTTACCAGCTGGTTCTTGGAAACGAGACTTCCTGGATGACTTTCCTATTGAGATATGCTGCCCCTCCTTGTAAATCCCTTGGTGGTTCCTGCTTCCCAGCAAGAGAAAAATCCCAGTTCAAACACAAGATTGTTCCTAGAATTGCCACTGGAGTTTCTAGAAGAGCTCTGGTCTGGTGCCTGGAAGATATTGATTGTTCTGTGCCATCTTCCAATGCGAGCCTGCTTGTGACACATGCAGCATCTAGAAATGTGAAGTCGTGACAAAGCAAACCTCAGGAGCATGCAGACTGCATCTGGAGTTGGGGGGGACCTTTCCTGAAAGGAGGCATCAGCTTTTAGTCAGGCTGGGAATCAATATGATACTGGATTTCTGTTAGTTGTATTAATTGCAGCAGTCTCTCCTTGACACTGCTTCACTTGGAAACCTCTATTTGTATGACTTCTAAAGCTTACAGACAATAATCTTGGCATGTGAAGGCTGAATCTTCTGGTTGGATTTGGGAAGGAGGAGGAATAGCACAGGAGGGACTGACCAGCTGTACTACTTTTGGCGCAGCCAGAAAATCCAGAGCAGTTTCTGATGCTTTCCAATATTGCAGTGCTGTGTTCCACAGGCATTCCTGCTGCTTATTAAATATTTCACATACATCTGAAGTAAAACAAAAGGAGAGAGAATAATGCCTAACAACAAGCAATCTTGTATTGGCATAGAAAGGACCTACGTGGTTTCAGCAGTCTTTTTGTCTTCAAAACCTTATTAATTTGCAAGGGCACATTTTAGATATGCAGAAAGCAAACCTGGTGCTATATGCTAACATCCCTCTTACACTGTATTTGTGCGAATGTGAGTGCATATTCTGACTGTTACTTATATATAACAGTTTGGCCCAGTGCATTCTTCGTTTAGTGTTTTCTGGTTTGGAAATCATGCAGTTATTCCCAGAGGTTCCCAGTAAGAAAAATCATATGGAAAGTTACTGTGAAAAGAACTTCTGGACTAAAAGACTTTACCAGTTCTCAGCTGCTAAGTTGTGAGACAGCATTTTCTCCCTCACAGACTCACTTATCACTTATGAAAAAAACATCAAAGGACATTTTGCTATCGAGAGATAGCAATTTCTCTCCAGGTTTACAAGGATTTTAGGAGATAATCCAGGAGCCGGGTTTGCAATTAATATTAGGAAGAATAGCAGTTGATTGTAACATCTCAATTTAGAATCAGAAATCTTTGTTGTATCTTGTTGTATGGTTTTTGCGTTTGTATTTGCAGAAAATCATATTACAGTATTTACTATGAACTTTATTAAAAAAACATACAGTATTGCTCCCCTGATAAACCAGGTTGAGTGCCTGGTTGAATAACAGGTGAGCACAGCTGTTTCAAAACACTTTTGTCTGTGTTTGACCAAGATTCTCACATCTTAACCGCATGTAGTGAATGAAAGAAAAAGTTGAATTAAGCAGGAGCAGACCGATGTTCCCATATATCTCAGGGAATTTATGTCTATTTGTATATGTACCATAATTGCAGGCTCTTTAGATATTCATTTAGATAGCTCTTACAATATTTTCCTCTCTTTCTCTCTCTCAAACAAATCATTGCTTTCAGGCATAAAAATACATATCCATAGATTAAGCCCTGGATTCCTGAGAAAAGAAACTCTGTATATACCTCGGAAGGATTTTGGCAATTAACTGAAATCTTTCAAATAAGGAACTGAATCGAGTAAGATTTGTTGCTAACGTAAACTGGGCTCTGCGGCAGTCAGTAGAAGAACAGGGACCTCCTCCAGCCAAGAGTTTGTAGAGTGCTCCAAAGACCTCTGAAAACTCCTTCAGGCAAATGGACAAAAGTGTTTCCTGAAAGTGCTCCTCACCTTCCAGCTCCTCATTTTAATCAGGAGCTCTGGCAGCATGGGAACCTCTAGCTGATGGAAGAAGAACACACGTATCTGAAGGGACTTTATAAGATCTCCTATCTCTAAGGGGTCACGCCAGCCATCCTTTCACTCTCTGCTCATCTTTAAGACAGCAGAATGAGATTTTATAAATCATACGGAGAAAGGTATACCCTTTGATTTGACTTGGTTTAGACTTCTGGGATGCATATGATTCTAACGGACACACCGACTCTGCAGCATTTCTCTTGGCCCAGTCATTGCTGTATCAGCATCGCATGGTCTCATTTGCACAGTTGTGCTTGTAGTGACTATCAGTTTTCATTTAGTTCCTCTTTAACACCTTTAATTCTTCTAATTTATTGGAAGTAATCATTTGAATGATTACTCAAGACGGGCATATAGATCTACCAGTTCACTTTAGCTCTATTCCATTTCCTATTTCTAGGAATTCTTTTCTCATTGAAATGACTACATCTTAAAGAATTACCATGTATTTTCAGCATGGCAGTGCTACGCCTATCTGGAGTTTGCCCTCTGTATCTTTAGGAATGAGGGGCTGCAAGGATGCTGTTGCTGCTGGTGGGTGCTTTCCCCTTCCCTGATTTTTCCCACGCAATTAGGATTGTAAAGGTCTTTCATTTTTAATTTATTAATTTTGTTTGCATCAACAGCTATTTTGGATTCCTCTGCCATGGTATGTTTAAATGGATGAATCCTCCACTAATCTGTCAGTTTGTTTCCAAAAATTTGTCTTTGTCTCTACAAAGTAATTATTTTTGCTGGCATCCAGCTACCTTTGCTAATTTTCAGACGGACTTGATGTCTCTGTCTCTCAGCATGAGGGCTTTTGAATGCCTGCCATTGCAAGATTTTGTTGTTGTTGCTACTCCTGCCTTTCATCTGGTGCAGTATCCTTGCAAACCTCTGAAATCTCATCCCTTCCAAATTCCCAGCAATCAACCTTGTCGTGTTTTCTGCTGTTGTGAATTGTGGCTTCATAGATGGCAATTTCACAGATTCCTTTTGTCACTTTTGATGTTTTCTTGTCTGGCGGACAATTTTAGCTACCAGCAAACTTCTATGACAACTTGAAATCAGTTTCAGAATTTGTCACAGATAATGGATAAATATGCTTTTGCATTGGTCCCTTTGTTTGCCTGCTCAAAAGGTCTGTGTGTACCATAACAAAGCAACACTCTTTGAGGACCAAACTGGTATCAGCTGTCATTAGTTCTGCTTTTCAGTTAATAAATTTCTGCTACCATATATGTATATATTCATAGATCAAATACATATACACAGACAAAAAAGCAAATATTTCATCATTTCTGCTGCATCAACCTGTCTTTTCCTGTTTAGTGAAGCTTCCCTGTCCCATCTGCAATCTTTGCTAGCTGCAGGAGGGTAAGACACGTCATTCCAGTGATGTGGAAAGATTTTTTGCCCACAGCCTGGCTAGCTTCATTATTCTGCCCTTTTTGATATTTTCAGCCTCTCAGTGTTTGTAATTTTGAAGCACCAGCAGGCTCAGCAACGTGTGATGACACACAGACTGAATATTAATCAGTATTTCATTCAGGGTGAGGTGACCTACGGGTGATTTGCCATAGGCGTCTACCACATTATGCTGGAGGTACTTTCCTTTCAAGACTGTTGATAAAATGACAGCCAGCTCTTAAGAGCTACATCTGTGTAAGAAAATAAAGCAATACCTGTTAACAGTTCCAGGCACTGGAGCGTGACTTTCCATACGACTAAATTCAGCATTTAATTCACTAGGATCGGACACGGTGGCTCTGAAAGCCCACCCCTACCAACCCGAACTTTGACTTCAGCTCTTCCTCCCTTGGCCCCTTCATCAGACGTGGCTGCTCTTCATCAGTGAACCCAGCTGTCAATCCAGCACAATTCTTGACATCCTCACTACAGCTACCCTGGCTTTTGTTAAACAGACAGCTAAAAATTTAACACCCATGCTGCTGAAAGTAGCCTGCTGATTTCAGAGAGGGCGGGATGTTGCTCTAACTAACTGTTTGATTTTTCACTCAATGTAATATTTTTATTTTTTAACAAAGATGTTTACTTTTCAAACGAAGATGATTGGTTGAGCCATGGCAACTATATTGTCTGTGTAGCCAGCAAACACTTAATACATGGGTGGGTGGTTTGGATGGCCTTGAATACATAATTAGATTTGTTTTTCCTTTCAGCTCCCTGTGGTGTGTTTTTTTTTTTTTATTTAAAAGTTATTCCATCTTGAAGACAACTGTTTTTTGTTATTAAAGGACAGCCTAAATGCTTTTAGCAAAAGCAAGTCTCACTCCTTTTATATCTCTTTTTTTCCAATTAAAGAAGTCCTTCAGTGCCTATGATCAACTTCCTGTAACCAAAATCTTTCTCTAAATATTTTCTAAATGTCTAGATGTTTTGTATACTTGATGGAATAAGCTCTACATTTCCTGACCCATAAAATGTTCAGCATTAACTTGTATGCTTTACACTGCCTCAGCAAAATCGAGGATTTGGAGTGCTTCCCCAGCTGTAGAAAGAAGAAACTCCTGGTGCAGGTGAAAAGGAAAACTAAATAAGCAACCATAAACTGAACAGTTTTGGATAAACTGAACTTCTGCAGTCCCTGTGGGAAGCACCAGTGCTTTTGAACAATTGCTTGTCAGTGTTAATGGAGCCCACTGAGTTTCAGCAGCGGTAGCCCAGTGGACTGTGTGGGAATTTGAAGTCCGTCAAATTGGGTAAATATCTCAAATGAGACTGTGGAAATTCTGCAGTGACAAGTATGATATGAACACTTCGAGACAATGATCAAAACTACAAATGCAGAGCTGAAGTCATTGCGAATGAAAACAGTACAGCAAAGTGAATTTGGAGATTATGGTGGAGTTAAAATTAGATGAGAATAGAAATATTGCTTGCGAAACAACACCTTTCTTGTTCTAATTACTCCTTTCTGCTTGTTACATAGGTTTTATTAGAACCATAGAATCACAGAAATGGTTTGGGCTGGAAAGCATCTTCTAAGTAGTCCAGCTCCTCTGCCACAGACAGAGAAATGCTGCAATAGTTCAGCTTGTGCAAAACTCTGTGCACCCTGACTTTGAACACTGCCAGTGATGTGGCATACACAACGTCTCTGGACAACTTGTATCAGTGTTTCTCCACCCTTATCGTAAAAAAAATTCTTCCTTGTATTTGGTCTGAACCTCTCCTCTTTTAGTTTAAAACCATTCCTCCTTGTCATTTTGCAACATCCCCTGATAAATACCTGTTCCCATCTTTCTTGTAAGCCCGCTTTAAGCACTGAAAGGCTACAGCAAGGTCTCCCTAGAGCCTTCCCTCCTCCAGGCTGAACAACTCCAGCTCTCTCAGCCTCTCCTCATAGGAAAGGTGTTCCAGGAGTGTTAGGAGTCTTACAACAAGGTTTTGATAGCATACCTAAACTGATAAAACTCAAGCTTGGTGTCTGGGTGATAAGTGATACAGAGCACATAAATGGAAATATCGTCTGAAGAAATTGAGGGTATTTTTAATACCTAAACCAAGAAGGTTGAGGAGAACATAACATGTTTCTTATATGTTAACATTGCTGTAGGGTGGACAGGGAATCATTGTTCTCTGTGTTCAGTATAGGAAAGAACAAGTCTTTTTGTATTCCAAAGATTTATATTGGAAAAGAAAAAAAATTTTACAATATAAGACCTCTAAAACACTGACTGGCAAGTTATGTGCGAAAACATTTCTTTAAATGGTTTAAACAACAGGCAGATGACCCTTTAGTGAAGTTTAGTCTGCTTGATCCTGCCTCGGTGCGGGTTATGGAGCTAGTTTTTTTGGTGCACGTTTCTTTTTAGCCACACAGTTTTGCAATGTACACAGAATGGACAATCTGGGAGAAATTAGGGTTGAATCCAAACAATCAGGCTGGGACTGATACTCATGTCTAGATGAAACAACCTAAATATGAAGGCGGAAACTCAACTAAGTAGCTACTATTAAAAAAAGGACAATAAATAAATTGCCTAGCATTTGAAACAGTTCCATTACTGTGGGAAACCATGAAACAACAGGGTTTTTTTTAACTTTCCTGTTGGTTTTACCATGGCAGCTAATCTGGTGATTTATGGAAACACGTTTGCAATGGAAACACTAATACACACACGACATGATGAAAAATGCCACGTTTAATGAGTTTTGTGTGATTCATAAAAAACTGCAGGCAGTAAAAGCCTTGTGACAATTTTAAATTCTATGAAATAAGAAAAATTCTAATTTTAAAACCAGGAAGATATATTCCAAGAAGTGGTCCCTCTTTTATTTCCTGTTCAATCAAGAGAGACATAGTTATTTCAAATTATATAATTAAATGTTAGTCTATTGAAGTCAGTTGGGATAAAACAAAACCAGGTGACTATCTGGAATCTGCTGTTCACTGTCGCTTCATCTTTGCCAAGTATGCTTTGCTTTTACATGGCCTTTCCATTTGGTTAAAATTGGTTCTCACATAACCAAGTATAATAATATTATAATGAAAGGAAGAAAATCAACAACTGTAATGTTCTCTTCCTGGAATGTCTAATTATTTACTTTTACATTTTATGAGACAGTTATAGTTGTTCAAAACGTCCATTTACCCATTTTGGTCCAATCTGCAAGTCGACACA
Source organism: Dromococcyx pavoninus (assembly GCA_033558185.1). Lineage (NCBI taxonomy): Eukaryota > Metazoa > Chordata > Aves > Cuculiformes > Neomorphidae > Dromococcyx > Dromococcyx pavoninus. The sequence continues at coordinate 691,122 of JAUMJL010000081.1, read as the reverse complement.
GCTAACCTACTCTGCTAATTGCCCAGCCATTTGTTCATCTCCATTAAAATGTCTCAATGCTCAAATAAAAAAAGACACAAGTGGGCAACTCTTTTAAGGCTGGTACTTAACAGTGGGCTTTTGAGCTTTTCCAAGTAAGAAGAAAAGAAGCTTGAATCTCCAGTGACTAGCTTACTATAGCTTTAATTCAAGTCTGAATCTCCCATTAAGGTCATCTCTGCAGTGGTTTGAAGTTTTCCTATTCGTTAACCTCTGCATTGAACTGAATATTTCTCAGATTCCCTAATTAGTTACAGTTGGAGTTTTAGTGACTTTCAAGACTTTCCTCTTTGAGCTAGAAAGAAAAAGGTTCAAACAATGGTCAGGAAACCCTAAAACCTCTTATCTCTCAGCAGTTTGCCTAGACAAGAAGAGTACTGTCTTGATGGATTGAAAGTGCTCTATACCAGATAAAACAGGAATGACAAGAACATTAGAGGTCTCAGAGTTTTTTACAGAAGAAAAGACTACTTTCTTTTTAAGTGCTATCTTTTCTTCATTTACACAGTGCAGGATAAACAGAATGTGTTTGTAATTAATATTTCTGCTTACACACTCATTGTGCCTCGATGTTTTAACAGATACTACAAAAGAATATAAGACTAAATTACTATTGAAGCACTTGAAGCTTACTAAACTCCTTATAATACACTCTGCAACTGTAGTGACACTGGCAATTACGGCAAAAAAGATGATGTTATGAAAAGAATAAAAAAAATATATTTGTTCACTTTCAGATAGCATTAAAAATTAAATATAGGTATGAGAAAGACATTAGATGCCCTGGAAAGACAATTGCGTAAACTTTCTGCGTATTTTGCTCCATTCAGTGAATTGGTTGTTGCTTTTCTTCCAGTTGCTTTTCATTAATCAATTTCGTACTAAAAGGCCTTAAGAGGAAATTGTTTACAGATATTTTCCTTTGCTCTGACAGAAATATGAAGCCATTTTCAACCAACTCCCTCCCTTCTTGCATTTGGGGTGCAGCCATTTCCCTGCTTAAGTCAATCAGGACGTAGCCATTGACTTAAACTGGAGCAGATGAAGTTTTTTTACCTAGCAGTGGCTAAAAAGTAGAGCACTGAAATGTTTTCTGTAAGCCAAAAGGTAATTTAATAGCTTAGCTTTTTTGTAGCTGATTAACTTTGCCTTCCAGTGCCAATATTGCAAAAGAGACCTTATAGGATTCCTTTTAAGGAGCCTCAGGGCCGCATTTGTTCTCAGGCCCATTTTAGACACTTTGCATAAAAGAGTTTCACTCACTATTTTCCTAAGATCTCATAGCCATAGCCCAGTGTACACCATTTAAAGGGCAAAACCATCCTGACACAGTATATAATGTTCTTAGGCATATAGGATATTTTTTATTTTCCTGATCATTATTTAAGAGTGACTCCGTAGATTTCTGCAGCAGTTATTATAGGAACCTATTTATCATAATATGATGATAATTCTGATGTTTTCATTGAACCTAAATACTTCTTGCCTCTATGTTTATAATTACATAAATTTACAATGTTCAGAAACTCAGGCAGTTCTATACAGGTGATGTTTGCACCAAAGCAGCAGGTTGTAGCCATCATTTCTAGTAGCTTTTCCTATAACTTTAAACAAATGAACCTGAACAGCTGAGATTGTCTGGGTTCCGTAGTATCAAACTATTTACACATGAACAAGGTCAACTGGAAAGCTCAGAAAGATAGGTCTCTTTAGAGGAAATGGACTAAACGGTAAGTTTGATTCTATAATCACATCTTAAGTACTTTTCACTCATCAGCTTCTGCTGGCCTTTGATGAATCCTACAGAGGAGCTGGTTCACATGCACGTCTGTCTTTGCTTGCAGAAGAACTAGTGGGAAATCATCAAAACCTTTCACGGGAAATCAGGCTCTGTTGAAGTCAATGGCAAGATTCCCATGTGCTTTAGCGGAGTCAAATCTTCAGGCTGGGATGCTGCCCGCAGGTGATTATAACAGGAAAACAGGGAAAACGGTTTGGCTAATGAGAGATGGGAAGAAAGGAACTGGAGAAGGAAGAGAAAGAGCATGGAACAGAGGCAGTGGGAGAGAAGTAAGAGGAGCCAGGGCTGTGAATAACACAGAGTGGAACTGAAATAAGGGGTGCTGCTTTTCAGACCCAAAAAAGAGAGTGTGTTTTAAATCAGTTTCTTAAAGGGAGATGATGAACGTGGTGTAATGGGTGAGCTGAAAGAGTTAAAATCCTTCAACAAGAAAACAGGCACCAAAGACCTTACACTCCTTTTACGTCCAAATCAGCCTTGCCAAAACAGTTCATCCCAACTCTGGCCTGCTCCCAGGGAACCTTTTGCTTCATAACCCTCACAGCTGCACTGGCAGATGAACAAAAAAGAACAGCCTGTAAGACTGTACCTGTGGGCCTCTTTCCTGAGGACCCCACAGCCTATGGCACAAGTCCTGCGACCAAACCATCAGCTTCTCCTGTAAAGAGGCAAGTGAAGAGCGGAATTGGGGCCCACATGCTTGTGGTACAATCATTTTGAGATAAAGAGCACCTGCACAGTGAATGTTAAATAGATTTACCTCTGATCATACGAGAGAAGAGGTGCTTCTCTGCAAGCTGCTGTGAGGTTTCCTGCAACAGCAACAAGTACCACAGCACTGCACTGGCATTTAGGCCATAAGGTCTCCCTTGAGCCTCCTCTTCTCCAGGCTAAACAACCCAAGCTCCCTCAGTCGCTCTTCATGGGGCTTGTGCTCCAGCCCCTTCACCATCTTTGTTGTTCTCCTCTGGACACACTCCAGCATCTCAATATCTCTCTTAAACTGAGGGGCCCAGAACTGGACACAGTACTCAAGGTGCAGCCTAACCAGTGCCAAGTAGAAGGGGATGATAACTTCTCTAGTCCTGCTGGCCACACCATTCCTGATGCAGGCCAGGATACCATTGTCCCTCTTGGCCACTTGGGCATACTACTGGCTCATGTTGAGTTTCCTGCCCACCCTCACTCCCAAGTCCCGTTGTACTTGACTATTCTCCAGCCATTCTGTCCCCAGTCTATAGTTCTGCATGGGGTTGTGTCCAAAGTGTCGAACCCAGCACTTGGACTTGTTAAACTTCGTCCCACTGGAATCAGCCCATCTCTCCAGTCTGTCAAGGTCCCTCTGTAGGGCCCTCCTACCCTCCAGCAGATCGACACTTTCTCCCAGCTTGGTATCATCTGCAAACTTGCTAAGGAAGGACTCAATCCCCTCGCCCAGATCATCAACAAAGATGTTAAACAAGACCGGGCCCAGCGCTGACCCCTGGCGGACACTACTGGTGACCGGCCGTCAACTGGATGAGACACCGTCCACTATCACTCTCTGGGCTCGACCAGCCAACTAATTCCTAACCCAACACAGAGCACTCCTGTCCAAGCCACAGGCTGTCAGCTTCTCCAGGAGTCTACTATGAGGAACAGTGTCAAAGGCCTTGCTGAACTCCAGGTATACCACATCCACAGCCTTCCTCTTGTCCACCAGCTGAGTCACATGGTCATAAAAGGAGATCAGGTTGGTCAGGGAGAACCTGCCCCTCCTAAATCCATACGGGCTGGGCCTGACCTCTCAGTCATTCTGCAGGTGCTACATGATTGCACCCAGGATTATCTGCTCCTTAATTTTACCTGAAACCAAGGTCAGATTTACAGGCCTCTAATTACCTGGATTGTTCCTACAGCCCTTCTTGTGGATGGGCGTCACATTAGCCAACTTCGAGTCACCTGGGACCTCTCCAGTGAGCCAGGACTGTTGATAAATGATGGAAAGTGGCTTAGCAAGCTCATCTGCCAGATCTCTCATGACCCTAGGATGGATCCCATCTGGCCCCATAGACTTATGAAGATCCAAGTGGCTCAACAGGTCTCTAACTTCTTCTTCCTGGATTACAAGGGAGCTATACTCCATCCTGACCCCATCCACCACTTCAGAAGGCCAGTTGTCCAGTGAACAATCTGTCTTAGTGTTGAAAATGGAGGTAAAGAAGACATTAAGAACTTCAGCCTTTTCATCATCTTTAGCTACTATATTTCCCTCGACATCCAATAAGGAGTGGAGGTCGTTGCTGCCCTTCTTTCTGACATTAATATATTTGTAAAAACACTTCTTGTTGTCCTTAACAGAAGTGACCGATTTGAGCTCCAGCTGGGCTTTTGCTTCCCTAATTTTCCTCCTACACAACTTAATGATATCTTTGAACATAATCTGATTTACAAGACCTTCTTTCCAAAGGCGATACACCCTTACCGGCTGTCTGCCCCTACGGCACGTCTTACGGCACATCGGGACAGCCCGCTCCTGCACTTTCAAGATTTCATTCTTGAAGTAACTCCAGCCTTCCTGGATCCCCTTGTTTTTAAGGGCTATTTCCTAGGGTACTCCCCTGACTAGTTCATTAAATAATCCGAAATCTGCCCGCCCAAAGTCCAGCACAGAAGTCCTGTTCATGCCCTTCCTTCTATCGTTGCTTATGGAGAACTTGATTATCTCATGGTCGTTGTATCCGAGACAACCTCCGACCACATCACCCACGATCCCTTCTCTATTTGTAAACAGCAGGCCAAGCACCCCTGGTAGGTTCACTCACCAGCTGTGACAGAAACCAATCCTCAATACACACTCCACGAACCTTTTGGACTGCCTCCTCTCGGCTGTGTTAAGTTCCCAGCAGATATCTGGAAGATTAAAGTCTCCTAAAAGTTGAAGGGAAGCCAATCTTGAGGCAACTTCCAGATGCTTAAACAACAATAGGTCCACCTCTTCCTCCTGATAGGACGATCTGTAACATACTCCAACCAGGATGTCAGTCTTGATTGCCCCTCTCACTCTTACCCGTAGGCACTCAATCTGGTCATCACTAATCTCAATTTCTATGGCGTCAAGAGTTTCCTTTATATACAGGGCCACCCCTCCACCCCTTCTCTCCTGCCTGTGTCTCCTGAAGAGTTTGTAGCCTTCCATGACAGCACTCCAGTTATGAGAGTTGTTCCACCACTTTTCCTTGATAGCCACCAGGACACTGTACTGTTCATTCTGTGTGTCATGTTAGCTTAGAGTGGCACAGTTGTCAGGATGCAGCAATCGGCTCTGAAGGTAACTTCAGGAACAAAAAGATTCCCCGTCAGTTCCATTGGGTGCCAGAGAAATCATTGGTTTAGTGTGGCCCCGAGTTCACAGCTAGAGAGCTAGCAATCACCTTCCTTCTTTGGTTGCTACCCAACACTAAGTCAGATGGGGGACTAAGAAATACCACTTTGTACACAGTCCTGTTACTGCCTTTACATTCACAAATGTAAAAACATCCTTGATTTTTTCTGACAAAAGTATAAACAAGAAGACTAGCTGGCCCAGGGGATCTGTAATAGGATACAGGACCTTTCACCTCTGTCTTATGAACAAAATACAATTCCCCTCTAACGCACGTTCAGTGGCTTGTGAGAAGAGAGTTGGTGGTCTGAAGCCAGTGCCATGTGTCTGCATCAGGAAGCTGCTAGACTGGGGACTAATTAGCCTCTTTGTGAGCAGTGGGGCCAGCTATGAACTGGTACCTCCTGCACAGAGATGAGACAAGCTGACTGTACTGGCTGATGCTGGTCCTGCATTTGTCCTCTGAGTAGTAGTAAGTCTTTGGATATCAGTAAAAGTTAATCACAAGCATGGATTAAATTACAAGACAGTAATGAAAGATGGAACTGTAAATCATACATATGCTGACAAATAAGTTTTTGTAAGAGTGTGCTGGGTGATTCAGATATACAATGCATTATATGGCAATGTGTGTTTTGATGAGTAAAAAAAGAGCTCTGGTGTAAGGGACTTTAAAACCTGATGTACCTGGCTACAAACAGTCCTTTGCTGGCTCTGACCATAGCACTTGACTGCAGGAACAGCACCTAGGTGAGGGAATCAAACCTGCCTTGTACTCACATGTGTGTGAGAGGTAAGAGATATGTCTGCCCTTTGCAAACAGCAAGACAAACCCGTTCCATATTGGAGGACTACTGCCAGCCACAGCACTTGTTTTCTTAGGGCTCAGAAGCTTAACATATCCATCATCTGAGGGAGGGGAATTCTCAGACTCAGTTGTACTGGTAGGTAAAATGTGAGCCTTTTTCTTCCAGCTGTTAAATATATTAATAATAGCTGTAAATTATTCTCTTCGTGTTATTCTGTTCAAAGTGCGTACGCTGCCTCAGACTCTTGTTGGTGCAGCAGCGTCTGTGAATACTCTCTGAGCTCTGCCTTGCCTTCAGACTGCTTCCACTTGGGTGCAACTGGTCTGAATTTGTTTGGATTCTAGGATAATGTCCAAGTAAATGTCTAAATTTAAACAGGATGTGTGACTGGCCATTTAAACTTGTGCTTATCCACACTGGCCTCTGCAATGCCCCTTGACATATGGAAATACATTGAAGTAGGGCTGGGTGTATTTCTGCAGGTACTTTTCACTAATAATAAAGGCGTCCCCACTTCTAAAGAAACCAACCAAGCAAGAATGGTAGAAGAAAATACTTAGAGACCAATTTTCCATTAGCTACGGTGTGGGTCAGATCACCAGCTTCTTTGCTGCTCAGTTCCACTCTTCTGTCAGAGATTTCTGCCTTGAGGACAGAGTCCAAAGAGCAGAGCATGCAAAAGTTCCTCAGCTACTTCAGCAGAGGATCTAATGGCTTGAGTCCAATCACCTCCTGCAGAAGCTCAAACTGAACTCTCAGGCTTGAAGAAGCTGTTGGGGAGAGTGGACTAATATCTTGAGCTACATCATCTGTCCACTAAATGAGTGTATCTAGACTCTGAATTTATCAAGAACTGAAAGAAAAACATTGCACTAAGATGGAAGCAAAAATAGACTGACTATTCTGAGTAACTCTAAGACTGCAGTTCCTTTATGGGTCTAATCCAGCAAATCCTCCCATTATTCTTTTCCCTTTTTCCCTGATCACAGCATGAATTTGCTCTCATTTATTCAGATGTCAGGTCTTCTGTTGCAAGCAAGAAAGTAGCAAAGACAATGTAGCACTGGGCACAGTAACATGCAGAGATAAGCAAAATCTGCCATCAGAACCAGAAAGAATTTGATAACAAAAAGTGGCTGCTGTAGGAGTATTCAGAATGTGGCTCATGAGATGCAGGACATAGCTGATTGCAGCTTTTAGTGGTGGGAGTGAGCACTGGGTGGATGCATGACACAATTATTGATGGACCAGATGAACTGACAGAATACAAATCAGCTAACCATCCACTCATAGAAGTTGATTCAACCAAATTACACTGGAAACCTGAAATGGTACAGCCAAAGGTTCTCCCAAGGCATCAACATCCTCTCTTGTAGGCTCTGCAAGCTCTTCTGGTTTTCCTGATCTGATGGAAGTAGATAACCTAAAACACTGAAAACAGCACACATAGGACTGTCAGCTGCCTCACTGGGAACATGGGATGTCAAAACTCTCTAAAAATCCCGGTCCTCTAAAGATTTCTGTCTCGCTTTTTTTTAGATATATCATTCAAGTCAATCCAATTCCTAACCATCTGCTTCTCTAAAGAAACCTGACACTGAGGCCATTTCATATTTATTTAGACTGAGTTCCTTCTTACTGCTATTCTGCACACACCATACACATCAGAAACATGATTTAAGCAAGGAAAATAAACATTTGTGGATATTTAAATTGTTGTAAAAACTCCTTGATCATTTTTGGAAAGCAACAAACCCAGAAGACCAAGGATCAGATCTGGAAAAGTTTGTAACAAGGAAAGTCTGAGATTGTCACTTTGGTAGTGACTTCTGCATGGTATACTTAAAACTCACTGAGGACCTCCCTGTTCAGCTTGAACATGAAATGTTTCATACACTCTGGGAAAGAAGTTTTTCTCTTTGTGGGCCATGGGATCCTGTATTCTTGTTTACATCAGGGCACAGATCTCACTGAGAGGTGGAAGGGACCTTACCTAGGCAGATGATTTAGGTACTTTCTTGTAGGCAAAGCTGTGCATTTGAGTCCCTTTAACCTAACCACTTAATGGGTCAGTGCCCTATTCGCATAACCATGATATTAAAGATAGATGTATCACCAAGGTGGAAAAATTCCTTGTTGTGATCCTTCAGACTTAGTGAGAAAACCACGTGGTCTGTTTCAGGGGCCAATCTTGATTTCTAGCAAGGAGTAAGGTATCAGCCATGCTTTTTGCATGATGTTTACCAGTTACCTCTAGGTGCTCTCTGAACCTCACTCTGCTGAAGTGCCTCAGTGCTAATGGGCGCTGAAGACGTATTTGAGGAAAGTGGTTTAGAAGGTTACCACTCTTTGCCACTACTGTCCATCCTCTCTGCCAATGTTTAATGAGCAGAGTAAAGCTGGAAAAACAATATCTGTCCAGATCTCAATCCTTTCAGTGAAAATTATTTAATTCATTTGAACATACCTTTTTTTTACATAAGGGTGGGCTGTTAATTCTAGGAATCGGTAGAATGGAGGACTTAAACTGCAATAGCTGTTTTTTTTTAACCAGCTATTATCTATTCCCTATCTCTCCCTGGTCTCTTCAACATTTAGAACCTGAGGGCCTAGTGCCTAGATACCATATTGTAATGCTTACTTTGTCCTTCCCACGGCAAGATCAGATAATCACCAATCACCTTAGTATTTCATCATCAAAATTTTCCACTAACAAAGAAAACAAGATAAGCACCATCTCTAAATTCCTTGAAATGGTAGGAAAGTATAAAAAAAATTCATTCTGCCTTCCCAAGAGTCTCCACAAGTCTGGTTGACCTTAGCTTTGTTTAGCTTTCATTAGAAAGTTTCCATCCTGTCTCTATACCTGCTTCTTCAGTGGATGCAGCTAATGTATTAAAGTCAAGGCTCAAATTCACTCACTGCAAACATCATGAAACAATGTCTGAAAAATCAGTGATGAATGCTTGAGTTTGGGGCTCACGGCCACGAAGGAAGAACATTCTACAGGTAACGAAAAGATTGGACACATAAGTCTAAAATCTGCAAGATGGGTTTACTCTTATACATCTTGATGTGAGCCTCACAAAAGTCATGATCTTCTGCTGCTCTTCGGGAGATGTGAAGGTTCACTTTATCAGGGCATTCATACGCTTTGGAGGTGTTAATTGATTACCAAAGCACTGCACTACTTTGAGTCCTGTATGTATCTACCACCCATCAGTTTTGCCTCCCATTTGTTAACATAGCTGAAAAAATCAACATGCAGGAATGCATCTCACAGAAGCCTTTAAAATCTAATCGCTACTCCTGGATGTCCAGCTAAACCAATCTAAAACAATTAGGGAATGGGCAATTAAAGGAACAAAAGCTGTAAAGCATCCTTTGGAAAGGCAGTGCTAATTAGTGTGTTTTCACGACACACACTGGTTTACTTGGATATACAGTGATGATAAGATTAAATTGCAATGGGCCTTGTAGGGGACCCTGAGGTCATGATCCCTAAAGTATTACTGACTTTAACTGATCCATATCATGGTCTTAATGATAACTGTTGTTTTTTTAAACAATACCTTTTGTTCTCAGTTAATGTACTTCCTGTTAGTTTTGGGCTGCTATCTAAACAGTCACAGTCACCTGTTGATAAGTGTTGCCAAGGTGATAATCGGTTTGGTTGCCTTTAAATCCCTACAGTGAAATACAATTAAAAAAAAATCTTACAGTGTGTTATAAACTACACTGGAGTAATAATGTTGATTTGATTGTTTGTGATGACAGACAAGGTTTGTAGTGAGAAACCTTTTACCAGACTAACTGATAGAGCTGCAAACAACAGAGAAGTTTTCTCTCCCACAGGGTCGTATTTTTGTCCCTTTTACTTTTGCTGTAAGCATGGAACCTGTCTTTTGTTCCTGCCAAAACACCAAAAGAGGACACAAAATGCCCAGGCAAAAAGACTGAAGTCCTTGCAGGACTAGATACAACGATATTTCCTGGGGACAGGAAACCAACCCATGAGCAGCAGATGGGCGTAAGGGAGCTCAGCCACAGACAAGCTGTGCTCAAGCTTCAGGAGCAGAGTGAACTTTTTTTTTCTGCCTATAATGAGGCTTTTGAGCCTCCTGGACATCAGCCAGTCCCTCTCAGGTTGCCAAATCCATTCTTGGTGTAAGTTTGGTTTACTCTTCTGGGAGTTTGTTACTCTCACAATTTCACACGTCCATTTCATAGAAATGAAACTTAAGAAGGCACTGTTTGTAGATACAAAGCTGTATATGATCATGACTGAGTTTCCTGTGACTACAGTTCAAACTCCTGTACCTCACTGGATAACCCCTAACCCCAGGAAAGACAAGGGAAATCCCGTGAATTTATTCAGTAAATGTAGAGCATTACTTGTCACGTTGTGAAGATGTCTTGCTATGACTATAAAGATTGCGAGGCAATTCTGACACCCTAAGTTATCTCTTTCACAGGTTCAAGCTTCCCACTGCATATCATCTTTCCTCATACAGGAGTAATTTCACGTCTTTAATCATGTGTTTTGCTCTCCCTGTAGTTTTCCATTACACTATTTTTTTTTTTTTGAGATGAGGGAACTTTGTGATGAGTGCAGTATTCATGGTATGGACTAGTCACATATTTATAAAATTGCATAATAACATTCTCTGCTTTGATGTACATTCCTTCTGGTAATTTATAATTCAAATTTGCTTTTTGACTTCTACTAAGGTCAACCAAATTTTTCTTCAAAACTACCATCCCTAACCCATGATTCCACTGCTCAGTAATAAGTCAGCTCATTCTGCATGCAGTTAGGACTGATTTACTCCATGTTGGTTATTTAATCTTTTATCTGCATTGACTTTATTTCAGCATTTTATCACCCAGTCTCTGAGGGCTCAGTGTAGTTTGCTATAGACAACCTGTGCCAGTGTCAGTACCTGAGGGCTTCCCAGTCTCTAGCCCCTGCTCCAGAAAGGCCGCTGAAGTTCCTAGGTAATATCTATCATTGCTGTGTGGGCATCTCAGATCTTCAGACCTCTCGGGTAACACTATGTCCCCATGTTCAGGGAATTGAATTATACCTTCAGTCTCTCAAGGTCCTCCCAAAATTCTCCACAGTCAACCTACGCTGAATTATACTGAATTCTTAACAACCGTTCTTACTACTCTGCTAACCATATCACTTGTAAAGATGTCTACATTTGCTTTCGGTGTCAGTCTGGAGAGGGCAGCCTGTTCTGTTTGTTTGACCATCTTAAAGGTACCAGAGTATTTTTTCCCACATTTGCAGTCCTTTAAACAAAGTCACCTCTGTGCATTTTAATCAATGAATAAGATTTATTCTCACAGGTATAATCCAGATTACTACTTGATAATGGGCATCAGTGACTTTTATTATTATTTTACTTTAGAAGACATTCATATTTCTGCCTAGCTCCCCTCTCCATTTCTTTAGGTAAACACACTGATGCAAGGAAAGTGTGAAACTTAATTCTTATTTGTTGTAGGGATGGAAGTATTTGGCATAGCAATTAAGTAACATGAACTGGAGTCCCCTCACACCTAATTTTCTAATACAAAAAGATCTCTGGCCTCTTAAGGACAAGGCGGTGTCACTCACAGTTTAAGATTTTGCTGTGTAAGACATGCACGTCTTGACAGAGGACTGGTTGTACAATGAGGTTTGCAGTATCAAAGAATCCCTTCAACAGAAGGAAGAGCATAATTTTAGGGTTTCTAGAAACAAAATTGTCTTTTATAAGGATAAGCTTGTGTTCACCAGAACACTCGAATCCTTTACAGGAAGGAAATCAAGGTGACTCAGGAAAAAAGTAATTCGATAGGCTGCCTTCCATTATTTCTTACAAATTCTGAATTCAAATTCAGCCCCGGAGCAGAATGTTGGATTAAATGACTTCCTGAGATGCCTTTACATTTATTTCCTGTTATGGCTTTTCAAAGTTTATGAGAAATGAAGGTAGAATGAAAGGAACATTTTCCTCAGTTTTGGTTCTTCCAAACAGTCCCTGAAGTGTCTTTTTCCATTAATTTATTAGTCTCCAGGTGAAGAAATGGTGAAGTTGGTACAGGTAATAACTTAATAAAAAATCTTTTATTAAATCAAAAAGTATAGTCACAAAAGTATCCTGAACTGAAAAACCAGTTCATTTTATTATCACAACAATAAAAATTGGCATAGACATCCTGTATAATGTGCATCTCTGGTTATTTTACCATATAATAATATGTAGCAACTTGCACTATTTATTTGAAATGTGAACAAACACATTGAATGAAGTATATGCTACAGACCTTATAACAGTATGACTACCAAAGAAATTAACTGAAGAAATTATCTTTTCTCCAAAAGTATTTGAGGTAACCGCAAACAATGGGTTTAAACTGCAGGTTTGATAGCAGCAGTGATTCTCTGATCGTGAGAGTAATTAAGAACTGGAATAGACTCCTTGGAGAGATCATTATCAGAGAGGAGAAATATATGTGAGGAAATACATACATATTTGAAGGAACATTGGCTCAGAAGAGTGGCCTAGATGACTTCTTTGAGCCCATTTAACAGTATTCCCTGTGATGGTTTCTTAGCCTCCTACTCTTCCCTCCTGATCTCCAAATTATGACATCTGTGAGGCTTCTTTATCTGGAAAACCTAACTGCAGAAGCTGCAGGAAAATCTTGTATTAATGAAGTTTGCTGTTGGACTCTATGCTGCCATCAGCATAGAGAATATGATCTCAGAATCCCATGAAATCTCCAGTGGTGATCTTTCTCATCTTTTGCAGTCTAGGAAGAGAAATGGCTATTTAAGAGCTTATTCCTGCAATGCCTTGAGCTCCCATACTGTTACTTAAGCATTGTCTGCTGGTAATTTGTGGAGCGTATCTGGTCCATGGACCTGCACTACCTCCCAGCAAACTGGGAGCACATGCCTCTAGTGGCCTGGTTTCAGTAGAGACAGTGAAACGTGCTCCAGCAAGACTGATAGCAGTCTGGTAGCAGAAAGGAAAAGGCACTGGCCATGACAAGTTACTACTCAACTGACCATTACATCAGCAGCAACTTTGAGACGATTGTAGATTAAAAGGACTCTAGTCCCAAGGTCTGCTGCCTATGGGGGCATGAATTCTTCTCTGTCCTGTTATTACTTTTTTGGGTGTTTCTAGCACATGGGAATACGTGTCCCGAGACTGGCATCTGGCTCCTGACTTCAAAAATTTGAATCACTTTGAAGGTCAAGTGGAACAGAATAGAGGCAAACTAAGAGAACACATTCTGAAGAGAGGAGCAGACTATTCCATGCAAAAATGAAGGCGTAGGCTCAAATTGTATCTTTAGTGTATGAGAGCAGACCAATTCAAACAGCAGGTCAGGAATACTGAGAAAAACTAATTTCACAGCAAGCTAGCAACACAAAAATACCCTTTTTATGCTAAACAGAGCTACATTAAATACTCACTATACTAAATGCCACCAGGAATAATGAATGCTGACACAAATTTCAGCTACATCAATGCAAAACTGGAGAAAATCTTTTGTTCCCAGAATCAAACCTGCTCTATTTACTTTACTGAAAGTGTCTATTCGGAAAACCCTTTAAAAACTAACATATAACAATGTAAACTCTATTTGGCCATCATGTCAAAAGGAGACCCAAACGTCCCACATGGCTTCACACAACAGTTTTTTGTCATTGTCAATTGAAAGCAAAACACTTCATTCATGAGGTTCAAGGGAAGGAAATAAAATTCATACAGGGTTATGTTTAAAACAGGCAGTAGGTCTCTGAGGAAGAAACACAAAACTGAACTCGGATGAGCCTTGTTGTGTCAGAAACCAGAGACCTCCTAAGGAAGAGTTGATCATGTCTGGATGTATACAGAATCTATATCTGCTTTGGGGCTCCACCTGGGTACTGAGGAACCCCCCAGGCAAGGTCTGGCTATGGTGTAAGCCTTGAACATCACCTTTTGTATTCTTTGCTTGTGGGACTCCCCAAAATACTCTTTCTTTAGTAGCAGTAATTCTTTTGAAGGTTAGTCTAGCCAAGCTCTGCAGGACAGCTGCGAGGGGTGTGAGTGCAGAAAGGTCTCAGAAATAGAAAACAGGCTTGTTCATTCCTGACATCCAAACTTCTCATTCTGCAGAACTCGATCTTATAAGAGAGCCAGGAACTACCCTGCAGGAGGGAGTTTTGTGCTAGAGGAGACCCACACCAACGATTCAAAGTCTTCCTACCTCTTCCCAGTAGCAAGTACATAGACCAGGGAAAGGAAAGGTGCAGATGGAGCTTGTTTCTTTTTTCAACCCTATACCAGAAGCATAGCCATGAGACAAGGGAAATAAGGCTATTTTAATTCAGAGTGGGGGGTGAATCTGGGCCAACAACCTTAAGATCATAGGAGTTCAAAGGTGAGGCATACAGCTTATCCGGACCCAAGGGTTTAACCATAGAATGCCAGTTGATAAGGCATGAGGAATGAAAGAGGGGCAGCAAACATTTCCTAAGCAATTCTTGTTATGTTCCCTCAGGGTTTGCAAAGTATGCAAACCTGTATGCTTCCTGTGGCTGTGATGAGTTTGGGGGGAGATGTCACTGCAGGGAGTCCCCTCTATCCAAGTGCCTTTTGAGGAAGGTGGGTCTCATGCTGCACTGGAGCTGAACCCAAGGATAGTGGTTGCCTGGAAGCCCTGAGTGGCTCTAGATGTGGCCCTGCGAGGTGATGTGGGGCCAGCACACGGACTGCTGCTTCTACTATTTGGAAAAACCCAGGAGGGTGAAACTGACTTAGCTGCATGTAAATATTTTCTCTTACTGGTCAAACCTTGCTACTGAGCAGCCCAGCTTCTCTTGGCTTTTGCCAGGTTAGTTCTCTGATATGCGTTTTAGGTCTCGCTCTATTCTTAATCCATGTGTTATAAGCTTCATTGCTCTCTACAGTGGGCCAGCCATCATAGTGATGACCAGAGTCAGGATCCTGCTGTGTGGTTCAGTCCCAGTCTGCTTCCAGCCATGGCATTATCTTGAGCCCTGGGAAATGTGCTGCTTCTCAAGGTGATCTTGCTTCAGTGAGCTCCAAAAGGACAATTAGGAGTGCAGGTGAGTAAATGACCCATTCCCAACACAGATACTTCCAGGAGAGCAAGTGCAGAAGTGCCTATTAGCGGCCAAAAACGCTTTCAGTTTTACCTCTGAACCTTTGGACTTCTGTCATGGTTCTATCTCCCACCAACTGCAGATGAGGCTTTTAGATAAGCCCTTCTTGCAGCAGTAAGTGCACATCCATGATGTGTGAAATGCAGTATTTGTGCACTGCTGTGCACTGTAATGGCTGCATGGTCCTGTGCTGCGGTAATGTGCTACCTAAGGCAGAGATCAATACTCAAGTCTGACCCTGATCCTCCTTCGTGACAATCTTAGTCTGACATTGCGACTGATCTGACTGGGTTCAGTGTGTAAAAGAGCTTAACAAGCAGGTGGCTGTTTGCACTTGTGCCATTTACTGCGTATGCATAATCCCAGTTTCTAAGCTTTCCGTGCAATGTTTTTCTTGAAAAATCAACCGCCTGGAAGACTGAGCTCCACTCACAGCTCCTCAAGTTCATGTCAGGTATGGCTGTAAGTGGTAGCTGCAGAATGTAAAACCAGAACAAATTCATCACTGAATGCATAATGAGCCAGGCCTTGGAAATGAATGACACCAGTTTCTTTCTTCAGCACCCGGTCTGGTCTGCATCTGACATGTTCAAGCCAAATCGCCAACATCATGAGCATTCACATTCTGGGCAGCAGTGGAAAAAAGCAACAAAGTGGCATTTCATGGCCCGAGCTGCTGCTAATGTTCTAGGCAAGACCTATAAATTAAATAAGGTCTCAAATTTTCCTCTTAAACAAAGGCTTCAAAATCAATTCTCTTAATAGAAGAGGGTTTCGGAAATAAGTAAATTTAGCTTTCTGTGGGTATCTTACTGTATGTTGGCCATGAAAAGTATCTTTTTCTCTGTTCTTACTGTTTTACAGGTTGATCTCTACATGGAAACTTGTGCCAATAAGTATTTGAGGTGCTCTATTTTGGGAAATTTGTAGGGGAAGTTAATTTAGATAAATCAGGGAATCCGGAGATTTCAGAGAAAGAAAATCTGGAGGGGCTTACAGACTAAAAACACTGGCCTGTGCTATTTTTCTGAAACAACTTCAGCTGTGGCTAGACTTAAGAAAATGTAAATGTAAATGACATCTGTAGTTGGGACGAGTCCAGAAGGACAAGTTTTGGCTTCTCCAGTTCAATACAGTGAGAAGAGGTGGGAAAGGTGTTGATAAACAGAAATGAACAGAAAAGAAAAGGCTGCCACAGCTGACTGACGTTTAAAAGCTGTGAGCCATATTTTTTTTTTTACTTCAAACTCCTAGCAATGAGTTTTAAGGGCCAGATTCTCATATGGGCCATACCAAACTAAATAGGGAGTAGCTCCTAGACTGCTCCTTGTTTACATCAAGAGACAGATGCAAATCTGGATCTAAAAAGAAAGCCAGACAGGCTGTCATGCTGAGTAGTCATGCAATATATCAAAGCTGGAAATCAAGTTCCAGGTTTTGCAGTGAGAACTAGAGGCACCCCACTCTCGCACGTACTCTTTAAACATGATCAGGCTCTGCTGAAATTCCCTCTACATAAAATGATTTACATTTATTCACTTCAGCATTTTCCTCAAAGTAATTTCTTAGCTCTCCTTCTGAGGGGGCATGTAGGTTTCCCGTTTTTTGGTTATAGCTACACAGCAATAGAGGGATGGCACCAAGACCTCCGTCGTCCAACTCCCACCTGCTGGTTTGAACATCTTGAGTTTCTATAAATGGAAGATGAAGCCATGAGGCCCTGGCAAAGGAGTCATTGAAACACAGCTGTGGGAACACATCGTCTTGGATTTATAAACAGCAGCACAATTCTTCTGACCGTCACCAGGGATAACTGTGGCTTCATTTGATTTTGTTTCTTTGCCTGTTGAGGAAGTCGTCCTCCCTTGCCCTTTTACCATTTCTATTAGGCTAGGCTGCATACCCACTACCTCTCTCACGCTCTGCAGCCTTCAGGCGTGGGAACAGATTTGTGAACTGTCTGGAAGTAAACAGGCAAGCTAACCTACCCACACAGGCAAATCTGACGCTATATGCCCAGCATTGCATTCCTTTGGGCTGGAAGTCTTCATTTATTCCTTCATAATTATATTGCATGCGTTTTTTTCTAACTAGAACAGCCTATTGCTTTTCCCCATAGAACCATTAGGTATGTGACATTTCCACCAAAAACAATGTTTTCAAATGTTGCCAGTACAGTGCGGGAGGTTTGATACAAAACGAGAGAAGAGTTATATGAACAACTAATAGGTTATTTCTCCAGTATCAGAAAACTAAACTAATCTCTTAAGAACAAAAGCTTGCAAACAAACTTTTGAACTTCTTTACAAGTACTCCTTGAAATACTTCTAAATTAATATATATATTCATTAGCATATTTTATGAACTACTGTGTCCTGCTTCACGCTGAAAGTAAAGAACTAATCCACCAGCCTAAGAGGAATCATCTGGAAGACCTTATTTTCTGCATGTGTAGGAATGTGTAATGCAAATATAGATTGTTTCTTCATTGTGGATTGCTCATTTTCCTATGGCCCATCTTCACATGCTCTTTACTATGTCCTAATGGCTCTGTGACACTATGGACTTGAGAGGAAAATCCCAGACATAACAGCTGTTCTGTGCGTGAGCTATAGTCAAATGGCCAAAATAGTACAAAATAAAACTAGCTGTTGGTTTGCCAGAGCTTGGGGTTTAAAACTCATAGCCTTGCTCATTTCCTTCACATGATTATTATGACAACAGTCAAAGACTTGAGCACTGCTGGAATCACCTCTTTACAGCTCCTGTGCAGAGCAGAGATAAGCCTCTATCAATTGACAGAGGGGAACCTCACTGACATATTCCTGCTTGTCTTTTGGGCCAGAAAGACATCAGCTTTTCTAAGCACTTTTAAACCCTGAAGGCTTGATTTGGTTGCCAGGCTGTAGATGTCTGGAGTCATGTGAAATGTCCTGTTGTATGGAGCTGGAAGATACAACAGCAGTTACAAGGCATTTGGCTGTCCTGGAGCAGTTGATGGATCCAGCATTTCAAACAGGGACATCTCAGGCTCAAGCAGTCAAATCCACTTCATTCTCCCATTCCCCTGCAGGTGGTCTGATTAAATCAGTCTTGGAAGTTTTGCTGAGATTTAGTCCATGCTAATGATACCAAAAGAATGTATCCTAGCCAGCCGAAGTTCAAAAAATAAAAGTAAAAATCATACATGTACACTTATAACTAAGGTCTAGGATCACCTTAGCTAAAACCCATTATAAAAGCCGTAGAGCTCCAAAGGAATTGTATGAAGTCCCTAAATTTGTGTTATCATGAATATCGTGATATCCACGAGTTAGGCACCAGATACCATCCGAAGACTTGAAGTGTTGGAAAAACTACAGCTTCCTCTACTAATTTGCTCCAGTAATTAACCATGTTAATTGTTAAAATTATAACAATAAAAAGCTCATTTGAATCTCATTTACCTGTTATCTAAATCAAGTCATGCCTCTGCCTTGTCTGGAGAAGATATTGACTATTGCTTCAATTATCCTTGCTTATCTGAGTGTAACCCTAGAATATAAGATAAGTGGAGCTGCAAGGTAGTGCTGCTGGCACTATGCTCAACAAAATGAATTATGTTTTTTTCCCAGTCCGTGGTAGAATCTTTTGTTCTGACTTATTTGCTGCTAAGTCAACAATGTTTTGTTTCATTCATTTACCTTCATATCAAACGAGATGTGCTGAAAATAAAAGATATCATTGAACAAGGGAGGCAGAAGTGACAGGGATATTGTGTATTTATTAAAATGTGTAGGTATGCATCTCAGTCTGATTTACTGTCTCCGAAGAATTATGCTGATTAGAAATTTTTCATGCAGCCTAGGGGTGTGTGAGATTTCAAAACTGTCACGTGTAAAGATGTCCTGGATTAATGCCACATCAAAATTAAAAAAAGAAACCAACAGCAAAAAAAACCCTTAATAAGGTGTGATTTTGCAATAGTAACTACTTCTTGCATCAGGTGTTGGTTGGAATTCAAATGTGTACCCCAAAATATCTGTATTGATGTTATTTCTCTCTTGCTTCCAGCTTATGCAGCAGATATACTTCGCTAGCAATGACTTAATCTGAACAGCTGATTTTAACCAGGAAGGAAATTTCTCATTGCTCTCAGCAGTGTTGTGCTGAGCCCCCATGAGGGCTCGTCCTTTTCATCCCATTTCTTTGAGATCGGCAAACAACGTTATCTCAAGTCACCTAACAGTAGAGGTTGGAGGGTCAGTCCTCCAGATGACTGGAAGCCTGATCAGGAACACGAGTGGAGACCACACGTCCAACAGGCAATCTGATGCAGTCACTGCCCTCTCCTGCCCTTTGCTTCGATTCATCCAGGCAGTCCCCCCGAGGGGAGAATGTGGATACTGCAGGACCTACTGTAATTTTCTTTATTAAAATAGGAAAATTTGCTATCTGCTTCTTAAAGACAGTTCGCAAAATCTGAGGTCTCCTGAATTGCTATTGCATATTATACTGCATAGCTCCTGGAGGAGTAGATGTATTTTTATCTGTTTGGTTTTTTTTTTGACAATTTACTCACATTCATGTTACACTAATAAGCCCACGCTGCGCTCCCAGATCTTCAGCCCTAAAGAAAAATGATCAAACGGGGAAACAACTTGCTAGTGAATCAGTAACATTTCTTTTGCATTTCTTGTGGAGTTTAGATAACTGCATGCAACATGGATTTGCACGTTCACAGCATTGGATTTTACTGACCCCTTAGTCTCGGCTGAGCAGGTTGTTACCAAACCTTTCTTGGATGAAAGCTCTCCTTTCTTCCTCAGCCACCCCGCTCTCCTCTCTGGGGCCCTGGGGACTTCACTGCCTGCTATTTTTGTAATGAGTGCTATCGGTGAAAAAAAAACATCTCAAAGGAGATGAAGGGGAAACAAAAGAGCCCCTCTAAAGCCCTAGCACAGGCAGGCCTGAGCGGCTGCAGGGCTGGTGCCTCGGGAGGTTTTCTATCAGCATCCTGCCGTGTATTAGCTTTCTACAGAGTCTAGCCTCTACACAAAAGAGTTAATCACAAACTCATCATCCTGAAAAAGATCAACACAAACGACTCATGCTTATACATTGTCGGGGTTGTGTTAACATATATTTCCAGGCTGGGCTCCCTAGGGTTGGACCCAGCTGTGTTAATCTGTTTGTATCCGAAGCAGCCAGGAGCAAGTTAATCTTTTCAGTCAGCCTTGCTTTTAAAGGTAGTGCAAAAGAAAAGCAAGAGAAGCTCTGAGACAAGAGATAAATAGCTTTTACAGGAGATAAAATGAACCTACTTTGTGGGATGGCTAATTTGAATTGCGTACTTTTAAGGCTCAACTTACAGTGCTCAGGGTAAGGGAGGCGGAAGGGAACGCTGCCATGTGAGGTTGTGGGGTCCTGGGGACACACCAGGCAGAAAGGCAGCTATTGAGTCTGCAGAAAGAAATAGAATAAATATTTTGGCTACTGCAGTTAAGACTGCTTAATGGAAGTTAAGGGCAACAAAGGCATTGGGGGGTGGCTCAGGTGGCTGTGGGATGTTTTCATAGCTCCTCAGAGGAAGCAAGTCAGGATGTATTTGATGTAAGAGTCCCAACTACTTGAAGTAACCATGCATGTGTAGAAAAACGTGTTTAGATCCTTCTGTTTCCATGAAGAAGCAAAACATTGTTCCCTCTTTTCACAACAAATGAAAAAAAAAGACAATGGGAACTGTAAGGCTAGGTGGAGGGAGGAGGAGATGGGATGAGATGCCCCAGAAGCCTCCCTTCCAGTGAGGTGCAGGGCTCCTATGGTCCTACCCTGTTATCACATTCTCATGGCCTAAACCGAAGGTGTGACGTTATCCCTATATGTACTCCAAGAAAAATTAAAAAAGCAGTCCTGTAAAAGAAAATGCCCCATAGACAAGATGCAGCCACAACCCCTCGAAAGCAAGTAAGTTTCCTGCCCAGTCTGTGTACTCTCTGTCCCAGGAAACAGCGATAAAACCTTAATATGCACAACAACATGCAATTATTTCCACAAACCACTGAAAAATGGAGCTTGCAAAAAAAGGGAATGGTTTTGAAAAATATTAATGCAAAAAGATTTTTCTTTATTTTCCCGTTGAAAATTTCCTTCTGTGTATACAGTGCTTTGCTCCATTAAGAACAGGAATGGCTGCATGCAGCTGAAAATTATTTCTATGCCAAGATCTATAAGTGGTTCATGTACTTCTTAAATCTGACATAATGACACAAAATAGAAGTCAGAGAATTATTTAGAGAGATTTTCATCCTACTTTCTCCCACTTGCACACTGGGTAAGATAAGCATCCCTTAAAGAGTGCAACTGAGCTGAATATGAGAGCTGTGCTGTGCAATGTCTGTGGCTGAAGGCACACAGGTCTGCAGCACAGTCTGCACTCAAGTAAGCAGGATGTAGACAGGAAAACAAAGAGTGTTGACCTTCTCGTGGGTTTTGAAGTTTGACTGGGGGTAGGACTGAAGAAAACCCAAGTATCTCAACATTAGAAGAGATGTATTTAAGACACCATATAATGCATAGTGTAATTTTGATTGGGACTCCTTGAAATGGGAGGATATTTCTAAAAAGCATGTTTGGCGAGAACCTGCAATCTAAGTCCTATTTTAAGCAGAGGGAAAGCATGACAAAGGCCAAGTTAGTTAGATAGTGGAGTATAAACTAGCTTTGAGGCTTTTAAGAAATATAAACAAATGGGAAAAAAGAAATACTGGGAGATCTATTCAAAACAAGCCAATGGAAGGTAAAAAATATTTTATATTTAGAATAGCAAAAAGAAATATTGAACATTGAATTTTAGTGAAAATTTCAACCAGCTGTAATATAATTTTCAAAAAATATTTGCAGTTGAACAAGGATGGAAGAGAAAAATACATTCAGATATGAAATGGAAGAAGATAAGACAGTTGAGGACTGAGCAATGGGAGAAGGAAAGGAGATGTATTAAATCATTTATTTGACTCTTTTATTTACTTACAGAACTGGAAAGCTGCTTTAGACTTTAGCTGCTTACAATGGTAAGCAGCAGTAATGGAAGCAAGAGGGAGGATGGAGAATATAAAGTCAAAATTAGGTTCAGTAGACAAGACTGCCTACCCACATGCACATTTCTTATTAGTTAAAAGTTTAATTTCCTGAGCATTTCACCAGGGCCAGTTTATGCAACCTGGATCCCTGACTATGGACATCTATGTCTGCATTGCATTGCTGTCTCTGCTGAAGCCTTGAGATAGAGCAGCTCCCATACACGTATTTTAAGACCACTAATGGCTGGAAATGATCTGAATGAGGGAGACACAACAATGTTTTATAAAATAGGCAGTGATATGAACAAGGTGAATGGGGTGAATGGCTCTTCCAGTATAAAAATGAAAGGAGACGAACTTAAACCAGTGGTTACTTCTTTCACAGTAAAGAGAAAGAGGCACTTCATTCCCCATGTAATGCACAGTTAGGCTATGGCCCATAGCATGGTATGATTGCAAATACTTCTGTATTTTTTTTTAAAAATCAGGAGTTTAAATGAAGGAAAAATCCCCCAAGGATTATTAAATAAAAAAGCATTAACTTTGACTCAAGCTGTCTCTGAGTCACGAGTCACAGGAGGCTGGGAGAGCATTCCTGGGAAGCATTCCTGCATACTTGCCTTGTCCTTACATCCTTTCTCGGGTAACATCTGCTGCGTCTGCTCTGCTGCTGGAGGCAGGACATCAGACCAAATGGACCTGTGCTCTGATCCAGTACAGATGTCCTCATATTAAGTTTATAAGCTGCACAGTGCACTAACTGGGGAGCTGATCTGAGTGAAAAATAAGCCAGCGAGTTTTGATTTTCTCATTTTTTAACCCTGATCATTTCCCTGGTCTGGTTCACTGAGTGGCCAAATAAATGGTTAGATGAGCTCTGATAGGAAGAAGGATGAGCAGCCAGACTTTGGTGATGAGAGCAAGGAGAAACAGAAGGGTTGACTAAACCATTTTTGTCACTGAAAGAAATTCTTGGAAAGCCAAAAATATTGATGGAGGACTGGCATGAGTCAGAAGCTGAATAACTTCTGTGTGGATGGTGCGTAGTCAATAAAGGCTGCATAAAGCCACACATATCCTAATCTTAATGGTTGTACAGAAAGAACTAGAAAGACTAGTCCAGGTGAGAAGTCCAGTCCAACCTCCTGCTCCCCTCAGCGGAAGCTTCAGGTTGACTTTGTCAACCCAGACCAAGCAGTGGACATCTGTGCCCTTTCCAGACCTGTAGATTGGGACAGACAGAATTCATTTCTCAGCACTGCATTCTTATAAGTGATGAAGCAAAATACAGTGTTATTGGTTTTACAGAGCTAAATTGCTTTTTTTTCTATTCTATGTAGAACATTAAGGATAAATTTGGCTCTTCATTCAACTAAAAAGATCGCTGATTTTTTTCAAAAAATAAAAATATTGACAAATGCCCTCTACAAGCAATATGGTGTTTCTGCTCAGATCATAACACACATGTTAGTGTATCCAGGACAAGAAGTGAAAGGAAGGAAGGTCTGAAGGAGAGTTGGCCAAAGCTTTTGAACTAAATCTCAAGGTATTTTTACCTTTCTTTCTTCAATGAGATTTCATGGGAACATTAAAAACAGAAACAACTCCAATCTCCACATTTTACAAATGTAGCTTATATTAACATTGTTTCAATCCAGAAAGGCAGGTTCATGGATTTCCCTATTTTCCAGATTTCTTAAGGAATTAGCCTTACACATCAGGTATTAAGAGCTGGAAGCTCAGAAGTCTTTAGCAGCATTTCTACCAAAATCTTACAGACAATCTACAGCACACAAAAAATCTACCTCTCACTGACAGCTTTTGTAGTAAAATGAGTCGTTTTCACTCCAGCTATCGCTAAATTTCCTTTCTTTGTCTTTACCTGGCAGCTTAGCATTACTCCTCAAACTACCTTACATTGTTTTTAGGGGATCTTTAAAGGTGGGTGTTTTCCTCCAGCTTTTGTTGACAGTGCATCACCGTGTTGCTTCTTCTCCTTAGGTGATGTTTTTACATTTGCCCTTGAGCCACGCAAGGCAGCACATCTGGGTGACTGGACAGATTTTGTAGAGAGTTGAATCTATGTTCTAAATATTGGTAAATAACTGTTCAGTAAAACATATTATTGTCCTCTTTTCTAATTGCAAACGTTTTTCTTTGAAGTCCAAACTGGATCATCAGGCTGTTTTCTTCCTACACAGATCACATCTAACTGCAAAGTGAATTTTCTTCTTGTTCAAGTGTCCTGCAGGGGTTGCTGAAAAATGAAGACTGACTCTAGATACTGTCATGTAAAATTGCATGGAATATACTTTAATTGCTTTGCTACACCTCAAAAAATTTTTTAGCAGTCTATGCAATCTTTACTTCTCTGTGTTTAAGACAGGGTGAAGATGGAGGGAGAAATAAGCTAAAGAGTCAGGAATCCAGTAGGTCTGTAATGGATTCCTCACACTGCCACAGACTAACTGTGGGACCTTGTTCAAGATGACTAATTTTTCCTCATTTCTGTGTAATCAGACTGCAAAATTTTCATAAGAGGAATTATCTCTCCCTACATGTGTGTATACTGCATGTCAAATGACTTTGTACCTTCAGTTGTGACTAAAATTCAGGCAATGAATGCTGCTCAAGATGATGCTGTAAGTAATAACAGTCTAGTTGTAATATTTATTTCAAAATTGTATCCTCAAATCAGTCTGCAAAACAGACCTGAGTCACACCAATGTGTAAGACAGAGTGCCATAAACAGTGTCAATGCAATCAAGTTACCACAGCTAATACGTTGATAAGTTGAGAAATTCATCATGAAAAGATCAAAACTACAAAATGTTTGAAGAACACACTACACTTTCAGGTGAAACACTTTTTCTGACTTGGTTGATGGCTAAATACACCTTTGGTTTACGTGACTCCTAATGAGATTATTGTGAGTGACTATTTTTCCCCTCTTAAGCTCTGTCAGGAGTTCTCTATAAGAAACCTGTGTAACTGAAATATTAGGAAGAGAGGAGGAAGGTATGTAATATCTATTCCAACAGTGCCAAGAAGCACAAGCTAACTGAAGGAAACCATGAAACCAAATTCAGTCATGGCAGAGAGAGGCACCTTTACCAATTTCAGTAGAAACCTCAATCAAAATTAATTTGGAATTAGAAAGTAGGTCTGGAAAAGACCTTGGGAGACCTTGCAGTTCATAACCCTTCTCCAGGCAGATCCAGCAAGTCCTGAATCACTCTCAGGGAATGTTTGTGTAACCCCTTCCTACAATCCCCCAGTAAATGAGATTCCATGACTTCCCAGGAGAACCTGCTCCAGGCCTTAGCATCACTACTGTTGAAAACTAAACTTCCATTGCTTGATTTTTAGTTCACGACTTCTGTCCCTAGCAAGCACAGACAAAAGAATCCTTCCCTTTCCGCAGATCTCTTCAGTATTGTGAAATATCACCGTTACTACAAACTGCTCTTTTTTGGAGAGGGCCTGACCGAGTTTCTGCAATTTACGTTGTTACCATGTGTTTACTGAGCCATGGTGTTTAAACATATGCTTAACCTGCCCAAAGAGAAGTGAAATGCTTTGGCTTCACCCAGTCATGAAGATGCAGCCGGTGCACAGATGCTTGCCTGTAGACAGCAGTTTATGTGTATCTGTATACTCAGTGTCTAGCTCAGAAAAAACACTTAGGTTTTTGGCTGAAAGTTTTCTAAAGCTTTTTAACCCGGGCTTCACCGGATCACTGTCATGAAAAATTTAAATTGAAAAATGGTTTGATGATGTGGTGATCAAAATGTACAATCTTATAAGGCAATGTTAACAAAATTGCTATTACTTCTGCTGATTTATATAGGCATGTGTATGTCCATGTGTATCCAGGCAAATGCATGAATACTGGTGTCTGCACTTAAATAACTCACTTCATCTCTTGCTTTTTTTTTAAATATGTTGAAATGCTCACATCATTTCACATAAACAAGAAAACAGAAAAATGCACTCTTGTTTTGCTAGCTTGGCCTTGAATCTCTGATAGCATGACTGTGAATCATACAAATGTAGGCTACATGCTTTTATGATTAATGCTTAAGTAAAGTATTTTCTATTGATATTACAGACATCTTAGGAAGATTTATTAGCTGTAATTTAACCTCTAAATTTTTTTTGCTTGACACAAATTAGTTTATGTTATTTTTCTATAATATATTAGATTTAGCAGTTTTATTAATCTAGATGATAATAGCTAAAATCTTTATGGTTCTCTATAGCTTTGAAGGGAAAACAAACAAACAAAAAGTCTCCATTGGAACCAGGTTTCCTAAGCTGCAGATTTCATTTTCCTTTGGCTCTGAAACTTTCATC
Source organism: Dromococcyx pavoninus (assembly GCA_033558185.1). Classification (NCBI taxonomy): domain Eukaryota; kingdom Metazoa; phylum Chordata; class Aves; order Cuculiformes; family Neomorphidae; genus Dromococcyx; species Dromococcyx pavoninus. The sequence continues at coordinate 664,514 of JAUMJL010000081.1, read as the reverse complement.
AATTTTATGTTATTCTTTCTGGTTCTTCCTTGCACAGAAAACAGTGATATTGAACTTTGCAAGCAGGAGCACTCTGGAGTTAGTGAAAAAGAAACACCACATGCATGGTTAATTGAAGAACGGTGTGAACAGGAAACTTAGACATGGAGAACTACTGCATTGTTATTTTAATGGCAATATCAGTTTAATCCAGGTGAAACTACAAAGCTTTTAGCATTCACAGCTAATACATTTGAGATTGAAACATTCATAAAAAGGACTAATAACAAGAAAATTACTCGATTTATGTATTTACATCTGTCGACTGCATAATCACTTGATAAAAAGAGCTCTTTGCAACAATTATTCTATTTGATATATGACACTTTTTGAGATAGGTATGCTTTATGTCCCACCCCACCGCTTTTTTTTTTGACATAGAGGAGGTTAAGAAATTTTTTTAAAGTGATGTAGATTACTTAGTTGAGACAGGAGTTTTCTAAATCCAGTCTCACACACTGCGTGCAGCACCTCTTTCCTCTGGTAATGTGGAAATCAGCATTTATCTACACAGCTCTGAGTTCCAGGCGTCATTGAGGGGTGCAGGTGGATGAACCCAGGCTTTATTCCTCACATTTTGAGCATGTGCACCTGGTGTAATGTAGTAACACCTCTTCACATTTCTGAAGCAGCAATAATTGGTTATTTAGGAAAGTCTTCATAGAGACAGTGTGAAAATAGCTATATTCTACCCACGTGCATGCGGACTGGTTTATTAGACTCTTCTTTAAATCTTTGTCCTTCACTTCAGGTTCCAGACAGGCTGTTATAGATGAGCATAATCACATCCTTTTTAAACAAAGAATATCTTTACATTTTCCTTCCTTTGTTTTTAATAGACTTAAGATAAAATACATCCTGGCCACAAATATGGGTGTAAGCTAAAGTATATCTGCTCTTATATGCAAACTTACTTAAAAAAATTTATTTTCTGTTAAACCACAAAGTACTGGGAATAATAACATTGCATTTCATTTTCTAGGGATTAAATTAACCCCATTCTAAATCCTAATTTTCCAAGTAAAATAAAATGGATTATAGGAGTATTCTTTTCTGGTATGTCTTCTGTGGTTTCAAAAATGTTCAATGTGCAGTAAAGATAGAAGCAAATAATATACCTGCTTACTAGTGCATCTTTCTTTTTTCTTTCTTTTTTCAGTATGGTACATTTTAAGAGGGATTTAAGAAGCATTTAACTGATGTCTGAATTCTGTGCGAGCATTAGGTGTAGGACAGATCATTGCAATTAATTCCTTTTGTATTTTGAAACAGTTTGGCCACTTTATGATGCAGGCGTATGTTGGTCCTTAATTATGCCTTGGAGAGATAAAAGAAGCAGAGCTACCACTAACCTAAGATTTGGTGAGAAGACGTATGCTTACTCATTGTTTGCTGTTTTTTGCTGGTTTTTAATAATACCAGATGCATAGAACCAAAAATGAGTTTTAAGTGTTTTGTTGAGTCACTCTACTTCGAAGACTAAGGCTCAACTATCATGAGCATTTTAAGTCAATGTAACTCAACCATGCTGCTAAAGTATCTACGAGCCCGAAACAGCTCATTTCTGCTCTTACACCATCCCTCTGGGAAACTGACCCAGGTTAACATTAAACTGGCAAACAAAAAATGAGTTTGCAACTGGGATTGTTCCTCTGAACTTCCTCATGTGGCTAAATCAACATTTGCACTGGGACATGAAGGGAGCAGCACAGGGAGCTGCAGTAAGGGAGCATCTGGCCAGCAGTGCCAGCTTGCCTGTGTTTTTATGGAGCCTGAGGAAAATTTTTAGACAAGGGTTTCTCAGCTGGAGCATACTTCCTTTCATAAAACAGTCTTATTTTTCTACAGAACTACCTTGAATGTTGCGTGGATGCATGGCACCTCCAGATGTCAGGATCTTTTACGTAGTTATCAAAACAGTGGTTGAAAGGCACGACTTAATCACCCAAGTTAGAAAAAAAATCCCAAATTAAGGTTTGCCTAGGGTAACAGGGTTTTTACTCTATTTATTAAATAAAAGACGTGGGTCCTGTAGAAAGCGTTCTTAGCATAAGAACATAAAAATGCATTATAAAGTTCAGCACCTTATTTTTATGATTCCCATAAATTCCATGAGATAACAATGTTTGCTTACTAAATTAATTTTCATCAAACTTCATTGCACAGTCTGTTCTCCCGATGTTTCCTGGGGGCAGTTGCTTAAAATTCTTGATTTAAATCATTAAATGCTTGATTTATGATGCGTGCTTCCGGAGCCTTAGCACTTTTTCAGCTCATATTGCAGTGTATCCTTATCCTAATCATGTTACTGTTTAAATACATTTGGATGGCGGGGGATTAAAGTGAACCAGTCTGTTCATTTTCTTACAAAGGAACTAGACAATTTATCTGACAGTTGCTGTAACAGACACAGAGCATAACTCAGAACAGCCTTGTTAGCAAGTTGGAGGCAGACTTATTGCTTCACTGGTATTTGAATATCATCAGCCCGTGTGGTCTTGCTTCTAAAATGTATTCCCTTTGGATAAGATTCTTATCTGCAGTAGAAATAGTTTATTATTTGGACACTGAAAGATATTTAACTTTTTTCTTTCTTGAAACAAAACAGAAAGAAGTTGATACCTCCAAGTTAAAAAGACATGAAGTACAGGGCCGGAGGGCATACTTTTTCTAAGACATTTCTCTAACGTCCAGCTCCTGCTCAGACTAACCACTCACATTTGATTTTTTTGTTTTTAATTGTAAAGGGATTACTTTTTTTGCAGTTCCAAAGAAAGATATACAGATGTGTGATATCAGCAAAAACCCATACCAGCCTTACTGACCTATTAGAAGGACCTTTGCATCATACATGAAATTGTTACTAAACTGTGTGTTAGAATGCAAACAGCAGATGAAGATAGTGCTTTTTAATGTTATTTCTATCATGACAGACCAAATTCAGATCCATTAGAGACAGCTACAATGCAGCTGGAGACAAATGATGTGTTCTTCCATAGCTTAGATAGATTGAGGTGGAAAAAGTTTTCCTGACTACTAAACAACTCAAAGCAATAAATCTGGGGTTTTTTTCCAGATTTGTTTAGTTGTGTCATATTTCCAAAAACCTTCTTGTAGGAGAATAGTGAAAGAGAGCATAATCTTTTTCATGTAAACCGACCACTTCTCAACCAAAGAGTGTTTATGATATTTTGTATTCCGTTCTGTGAATATTTCAACACTGCAGAACTGCTGGTGAGAATACTGGTGCAAAGTCTATTTAAAACTGGAATGCTTACAAATTTGCCAAAAGCAAGTTTCAAATTGTTCACAGATGGAAGCCAGTAGTGTTCTTGCAAGTCTCTTCTCATTGTTTTCTGTTCTAAGAAAACAGAACTTAATACAGTAGTGCAACTTTAAAGAGAACATAGAAGAGTAGAATAAATCATGCTGCCTCCCTCCTCACAGTAAACATCACTTCTTTAGCCAGCTGAAAGATTCCAATATTCTGGTTAGGTTTGACATCGATCATTTATTTTGATTTACAAGAACAAGGGAATTATAGGCGCTGACAAGAAAACTGTGGGAATTATGCTGGAGTGATTTTAGGCATTATGAGTCAGGGTTACTGCCCCATCACTTTGCCAGATGTTACCAGCCCCTTTGGCTAGAGCAGCAACAGTTAACTCTGTGCTTCAGCTCAGCTGCTGCACTTCATAGCCTGGCGTGTTAACCTCGCCTTTGATTTCTTTCACTGATTTATAGTATTCAGTTTCATCCCATTTACAGGATGAATGGGATTCAGTTTCATCCGGAAGGTTCAGGTCATCCAGACTGCATCACAGTGTGAACCAAAGCACAGAAAATGGAAACTATTGGGAGATTTCTTTCGAAGGTACCTATAACTTTGACTACAACCATCACGGAGACACACTCCCAGCAAGAAATAGTAAATAATATGCAGCAGCAGTGGAGACAAGTTGGTGAAGTACATGAGCTCCCAGAGGTAATATACAAAACTGAATTTTGTTTTTACACATCAGAAGTAAATTTTAAATCAAAGACTCTTTTAAGGCCTTTTCTGCAAGTTGCTACTTTCAGCTTCCAATAACCTTTATCATAGAAGCACACAACAGACCAGGTTGGAAGGGGCCTCAGAAGGTCAACTGGCTCAAGCTTTTGTAGTTGAAAAGGAGCCTGGAAGAGATTGTCTAACACCCTGCTTTTTGAAAATCTCCAGTGATAGGAACTCTACCACATCGCTGGGGAGCTTTTTCAGTGGATGATTTTTCTCACTGTAAAAATTACTTTTTTATCTCAGAATTACCTCACCTGGAAGGGACAAAAAAGGTTCATCAAGTCCAACTCTTATCCCTATACAGGACAATCCCAACATTCGCACCATGTGTCTGAAGGTGTTGTCCATATGCTTCTTGAATACCGTCAGTCTTGGCACTGTGACTGCTTCCCTGGGGAGCTGTTCCAATGCTCCACCACCCTCTGAGTGAAGAACTTTTTCCTAGTACCCAACTTAAACCTCCCCTGGCACATCTTTCTGCCTTTCCCTCGAGTCCTAACATTGGTCACCAGAGAGAAGAGCTCAGCATCTGCTCCTCCTTCCCTTGCAAGGAAACAGTAAACTGCTATGAGGTCCCTTCTCAGTCTCCCCTTCTCCAGGCTGAACAGATCAAGTGACTTCAGGTGCTCCTCATACGACTTCCCCTCTAGACCTTTCACCAGCCTTGTGGCCTCCTCTGCACACTCTCCAGTTTTATGTCCTTTTTATACTGTGATGCCCAAAACTGCACACAGTACTCGAGGTGGGGCTGCATCAGTGCAGAGCAGAGCAGGACAATCACCTCCCTTGACTGGCTGGCAACTGTTGGCCCTCTTGGCTGCCAGGGCTGCCTCTTGGCTTTATATTGAGATGAAAATTTTCCTGGTACAACTTTTTATTCTTGTCCTCTCCACATGCCTCCTTGTGAAGAGAGAGTCTATATCCTCTTTGCAGCTTCTCTTTAAGTACTGCAGTATTGTGGTGAGGTCCCTGCAAGCCTTTTCTTCTCCAGGGAGAGAATCATAGAATCATCTGGAAAAGACCTCTGAGATCATCAAGTCCAACCATACCTGTCCCCTTACTAAACCATATTCTTAAGAAGACCTAACTCCTTCAGTCTTCCATTACAGGGTAGGTTCTCCAACCCTCTGGTCATCTTCATGACCCTCTTTAATCTGTCCACATCCTTCTTGAATTGTGAGAACCAGAACTGAACATAGAATTCCAGGTGCAGCCTGACAAACATTCTGGTGATGCCACTCCCCAGCCACACAGATCCTAGCCTGTACTGGTCTCTTTGGTTATGTTGTCCCAGGTGCAGGACCTTGCACTTGTCTTTGGTAAACTTCATACATTTCTCGTTGCCCACTCTTCCAGCCTGTCCAGGTGTATGTTTAAGATGGCTGTCCCTTCTGACGTGCACCTTACCACCCAGTCTAGTGTCATCAGCAAACATGGTGAGGAAGCTTTCAATGCTGTTGTCCAAATCATTTATGAAGATGTTGAACAGCATGGGGCCCAGAATTGATCCCTTGGGGACCCCACTTGCGACAAGTCTGAGTGAAAACCACTGATCATCACTTGCTGAGTGCAGTCGGTCATCTGGCTTCTTGCTCATCTCAGGACTACCCATCCTGTCTGTATCTTGACTTTTTGTCTGGGAGGAAGCCATGGTAAACAATGTTGAACACTTTGCTGAAGCACAGGTAAACAATATCCACTGCTCTCCCCATATGGACAGGAAGTGTTACTTTGTTGTAAGAGGTGACAAGGTTACTCTGGTATGATTTGCCTTTGGTAAATCCACATTGGCTTTTCACGGTCACCTGCTGGCTTGTAATATTTTCTAGGAGGACTTGTTCCATTACTTTCTGGAGTCTTACAGAAGATGCTGGATCCAATATGAAAATACTTTCTGCTTCCAGACACTGTTGTGGAAAGAAGACAGCTTCTCTCATCTCCAAATTAATCTTTGTCTTCTGATACCCTACACTGCCTTGTAAACATATGCAATGTGTGCATAACCTATACATCTTGCACTTCAGGATTCCTTTCAGGAAATTCATGCAGAGCTATGATGATTTTATTCTCTCCAGAGATGCATCCTGATCACAGCAGCATTGTCTGAAACACTGCAAAACTGAAACACTGGGGCTCTTTGCAGAGCAAAAGCTTTGTTCATGGCAAGTTGTTTTTGCAGAGATGAGTTCTTGCAGGGCACCTCTTGGGGTCTTCTCAACAAAGACTGACGTAAATCAAGCTTTTGCAGTCACCAGTCTAATCTCTTGTTATGTATTTCAATTAATCATTTCTGCCTTCCTATCAGTTCTGCTGAGTCATGTGCCCACATGTAGTGTACTTCTTTGCCTAATTGCTTGGTTTACATCAAGGGGTTTACAAGGAAAAGGAAGGGCTCAAAAGCCAGAAAAAACACAGTCCTTGCTCTGGGTGCCTAACTAAGTCATTTAGAAATGCCCGTACAGTTATACTACCCCATCTACTGAATGCTGTTTGTCACCTGCAGTTTTCAGACTGCTTTAGGGAGCAAAGAACCAGCACTGGAATACATGTGGGAAACCAGAAGTGTGGAGAGATGGCAGTAACTAGCAAGACAAAGATGAGCATGGGCTAGGCCAAAGAAGAGAAGTCAGGTCTTGAAGATTTGGCCAGACCACACTGTTGTATTCATGAAACAAAAAAATTCAGGTTTAGAAGGATAAATCCAAAGAGAGTTGGTTATTTCCAACTGGAACTCCCTTTAATTCTTTAAAATCATCCTTGTCTTTCTATTTACTAATTTACTATTAATAAGGAGTTGGACTCTGCTGCATGCTGCTATCTGTCTTTCCTTAGAAATATGGAACTATAAAAGAAAGATTGGATTTACTACAGGATTAGCAAGAAAGTTGTGACTGCTTCTTTTGTTCAAAGGAAATTTGTAGCAATATTTTGTTTTGCTTTGGCCTGCTTGTGACAACATCTGAGCTGTGCATGAGAGAACCTCTCTGCTTGCTGAGCAGATACTCCATAGAGACCAGCTTCAGTGAGTGAGGTTTTGTCCACTTTCTTGAAGGCTGGAAACTCCCCTCTCCTCTCAGAAAATTGATGCTTTTTGTTATATTCTCGGATGGCATTGTGGTTACTGCATACTTCTGCCCTTTATACTGAAACTCCCAGAATTCTGTACTGTGAGGTTTGTATTATTTTTAGGATGTCAAGTAAGAAATTTTGCTATTTCAATTTTGAGACATTTCTTGTCACTTCCTCAAAAGCTCACACCAAATTTTTCAACCATTCCCCCTTTTGAAGCCATGGTAACAAAGTTCCTTTTTCCTTTCCCTCTTCTTCTTTTTCTTCTTTTTACAAAAAAAGAAACAAAACATTCTCCAGACGTTTTGTGATCTCATTTCTTGTTAACTGTGGGAAGATATTGCCTCCCATGGACATCAGATTCACTAATCTATGGTTTCCTGACTCCTCCTCAGTTCCTTTCCTACAATACTTCCAGGAATGTACAGATACCTATTTTGGCATCAAACCTGGATTCCATGAGCTTGGCCTTCAAATATATCTACTTACCAAACCTTTTACTGTATACTTTTCTGAAACAGAGAATCTGATTTCCAGTCAAAACACAAATTAGGTAGCCAGTGAATCAGTGATTAACCAAATAATCTCCTTCTGACATGAAACCTGAAATGCCCAGATATCTTGTGCTTATTGCCTGGAAAAGGTAACCATCCTTGTCGGTATTTTAATTAATTTTACAGTGGATGCCAAGTACCTTCTTTTTTCGATGTGACTCAGATTCACAGCTGGGAAACTCAGCTCAGACTGAGAAATATCCATAGGCTGATGTTAATTATTGGTGCTCCAACTGTATATGGTGAGCCTGATCTGCAAGATGGAGTCAGAGGGCTCAGGACTAGGAATACGTGGTTTAATGTGCTTTTTCAGGCTACCTCAAGGAGCTGAATTTCATTCTTACAAACCATAATAGTAACAATAACAACAACAACAACAGTAATAAAAACTTTGTGTTTTGTCAGAGTCATATACTAATGCTGATCCAAAAATATCTCAGAAGGGGTGCTTTTCAACTGTTCCCTCTGGCAGCTCTTCAGACAAAGTAATCCTTTCTGCTTTTCTTGTCAGGACTTGAGAGTTTACTAAAACTTTGTAGGCTGACTGCATTTGGGTTTTCTGCTCCAGAAGTACTCAGTTGCTCAGCACTCCAATGATATCTTCATCCCTTTTTGCATTACAGTCACCCAGAGAGGCAGACAAAGTTTCCAAATCCACTGCAGACCTGGTAGGGCAGTTCCAGTGAGAAGTGCAATTGGGGATGTGTTTTAACCCTAACAGTAGACCCAAATGTGTGCATTTACTTATGAGTACAAGTTCACAAGCTAAACTGAGAAATTAAGACTTCCACCGGCTTTAAAAAGATGAAGTTCTCCATTTCCTTACAAATACACTTCTAGTTTGCATAGAGGGCTTTACTGTATTAAAAGACCCTCGCCTTCTCCCCTCTTCAGTTTAGAGTGAAGCTGCTGCCATCACTTTTCAGGACTTTTCTTATCCAGAGGAAAGAACTCTGTTGTTGTTCTACCATCTCCAGCATCCAGAGGGAAGGAATGTAGCTTACAATCTTTTGTTAGAGAATGTGCCTATGAAGACAGGCTTGCCACCTCTTAACTCTGGGCAAGGAAACACCATATTGTTTCCTCTTTCCAGAACAAAGATTTCCTAAGCATTTCAAGCAAAACCAGTTGCTGAGGCTGATTCTGGCAAAATGGTGGAATTCATAAACCTGTCAACTCTTCCTATGTCAGAGAAGGGACTGCGTGCCAGTTATGCTGGCATGGTGTGCTCTTGCCTCTCCCTCCTTCTTTTTGGCAGCTTTGCTCCAATATCTTCATCTTACTGTAATGCCTGCCAGGAAATGTGCTCATTCCAGTGTCTGGATCACGACGGCACTGACTTGTGCTGGCATCTCCCTTCCGCAATAAAATGTTGCTTTTACAAACCTTAGTGGAGATGGCAAAATAACACCATCTTTTCTTAAAAGTGATATTTTTATAGCCTCCCACCTTTGCAAACCATTGACATTGTTGACTCAGATAAAGGATTTTGTCTCTTTTTTGTCATTCTGAGGACTTCACTGTGTGCCTGGGTTTTTTTAGGAAGGAACTAGATATATGCAAACAGAGAGTTAGCAGATCATAACTTAAACAACACTCTCTCCCTCCTACTAAGCCATTTGCTTTCCTAACTGAAACCGGTGGTTTGTGATTCTTCACATTATTCTTTTAATGTCATGACCTGTGTGTCAAAGTGAGAGGTTGCTTGTGGATTTTTCATGTCTTTGAAAGCAATACTTTCTCCAGAGACAAAGAGCCTCTTTTACAACACTCTTAGCAATTGCCATGAGGTGGGAGCTACAAATCGGGCAAGCCTGGGCAGTTGCTTGCTGACATTTTTCATTCCTCATGTCCCACAAGTATTTCTCTTTCAACGAGGCTTCTGTGTAAGTGAAAAGGAACTTTTTTGTTTCCTTGATTTAGTTATATTATGTTTTAAAATTCCTCTTTGGCTCCAATTTCCCTCTGGAAACTGCCCTGGACATAAAAATTTTCACACAACCCTTTTAATTTTAAAAATTGCAAATTTGTGTTGTTCCTTTATCCCTATCAACAAATAAGGGACAAATTTACTTAATTTCATTTGCATTTGCAAAGTTTTTGTGAGCTGTTTTCCACAACAGATCACTCATAGCTTTGCACCTCAGAAATGAAAAAGTAGGCAGATTTGGCCTTTGAAAGAAGATTTTTGAAACTTTTTGTAAACATTAATGACCTATTCATGAAGAAAAAGGCAAAACTTTTGCACAAAGAGCTATTAAAGCATTGAAAAACTGCTGAAGAAATAAATGATAGTGGTATCTTCAAGTTGACTCTTCGAGAAAGAGAAAAAAGGGCTACAAATCCACTAAATTTAATCTTACAATGACATTAGGAATTTTCCATTGCTGTTTCTGGTGACTTCCATAGATATGTAATATGAGAACAGAAAAACAGCTTTACCACATCAAACATAAAATGTATCTCAATATTCTGTCTCTGACTCTGTCAGTAGTGGACATTTTTGGAAAAGTATCAGAGTGGAGCAGAGATGCAGTAATACTTCTCTGGCTTGTACTCCCGTTCCAAATGGCTGGCAACTGCAAGACTGCCTGGGCCACCAGCGTGTCTTTGCATTTCTTCCAGGCATATATCCAACTGTGATTTGACCTTATGTATACCACAATGTCTCGTGGCATGAGGTTCCACAGTTTAACAACCTGCTGTGCAAAAAAATAATACCTGCTCATGTTTGTTTTGAATTTATGACCTATTGTCATCAGTTAATGTCCTGCTTCTCAATCTTCTACTAGGACTAACAGTGCCAACTCATTCTTTATTTCCTATTCATCTTTTCCATTCTACTTATAATTTTACAGTCTTCTCTCATATCCCTTTTAGTAATTTTTTTTTCCAAGATTAAGGAATCCTTGTCAATACATCTCTTCATTTTATGGAGGTTGTTTGGTATCTTTGATCCGTCTTTTTGCTACTCTCTGTGTCATTCTGGTTCTTCTATATGCTTGTGTAGAAGATATAGGCTTCATATCCTTTCAGCTTAAAAAATATACTGGTTACCAACAACGGAAATGTGATGAAGAGAAAACTCTAACAGGTACAGTTATTTTAGGCCATGATTCAGAAAAGTGCTATGTGCCGTTGCCTTCTGATGAGGACAGATGTTAGTTCTGTTACTTAGTGCAATGCTGGAAGGTACTTGGCTCAGATCCAGACAGACATTCAAGTTTCCAACTCCTGTTTGGGTTTCTAACATCTCACTGATTTAATGGAAAGCTGAATACTTGGTTAGATGTGGTTATGATAGGAACCTGGAAGAATTAAATGCTCAGTGTGTGCTGATTGGGTTTGAGCTTGCAGGATCAAAGGCGCTCTCTCTGAGCATAATTAAATGTCAGTATTGAAGATTTTTAGAGGTGTTGTAAAAAAAGAGGCCCTTGGTAAACTGAGACTATCAGGCATTATGAGAAACACTTTTTCTCCTGGATGGTACGCATGGATGACGATAGAGGATGGCTTTGCTCTTTCTGTAGTAAATTGTCACCTTCCCGGGGAGGGAGTGCAGGGAGGTGTTACCAGAAGAATGGATCCCATGAAAGTGTTAGGCAATCTGTATGAATGCTCCATTGTGTTTACTGATATCTTACATGTTATTCTGCAACATGGATAAGTGGGATGCATTTATGGATTTATGCAAGTGAAAAAAAAACTGGATACATTATTATATTTTCTTGTAAAATGGCAGGATTAGTTATTACATTTTCCTGTAAGACGAAAGGAACAATAGAGCACACTTGGCCTTCCCAGTACAGCTGATTTCTCCTGGTTTGTATTCAGCGCTACACAAAGCAAAACCCCTTGGTTAAAATCACTGGACAGGTACAGTGCCTTATGTAACAAAGGCATGATTTTCATCTGATCTAACATTTCTCTTCAGTGGGAACTCTTGTGTGGGCAAAGTCTGTGTGATCAGCTGACCTCTCTAGAAATGTGCTCTCTAAGACAGTAATCTGAGATAAAGGTCTTATGTTCATTTCTGTTACATAAAAATGAAACTTGTTAGAAACAACAAATGTGCCATTTCTTTTCCTCTAGGTTGCATTTTTCCACTTGAAACTCCTCGTTGCTTCATTGATCTGTTTCTACCAGAATATACTGGATGAACATCTCTTTATACAGTGTGTTATTCAAATTTTTTTTAATGTAGTTTGTGTAAGTTGAACATTGGTTATGTTTCCTGATACGATGATTCAGCCTTAGAGAACGTGCTTTCTCTTTCCCATAGTTTGAAATGTCATGTCCCATAAGCAGTCTTCTTAAACACTACAGCCAGAAACCATGACAATAGCAAAGAAGCAGTCTGGTAGTATTATGGGCATGGGGGATTTCACTATCATTTACCTTCCTTTAATTAGGCTTTATTCCTAGACTTTCAGTAGAATAACTAAATGACTGGAGGGTAATAACTAGAGCTAAATTTAAGATGGAATAAGGTACCCAAAGGTACATGAGCTAATCTGCTATTACACTGTTCAGAAAAGTGGGTCAAGTGTTTTTTTTTTGCCTGAGGTAAGGTTATACTTGCAAGGTCAGGAGATCTATGGATATTGAGTGTCAACTGATGAGTCCTGAGATAAATCTTAAAATCACAGTAAGGATAACTTACTGTGAATAGTTCTAGGCATAAGAAGAATTCCTTCATACACTGTGAAAGCCAAAGATTGTAGAGAATTCCAAATTTTGCCAAATCACTCACTGCTCTGTTGAAGAGGTAGAGAAGGACTGAAGAGAGAAATGGGGGCAGAAAGAAAAAAAAAGCCCCTGATGTGGTATATTTCAGTGTTGCAACACAGCTTGATGCAACCAGTTGTTGGAAGCACAAATGGCTCTGTGAGCTCAGGTCCAAAGCATACAGCTCTACTACAGAGGTCTGGCAGGCTCTCTGACCTGACTTCAGATTATAACAAAGGTTTTAGCAAACAATGAGGTGCTATAGCTTGTTAAAAAAATGCAGGAAAAAAAAAGGCAAACTATGAAGTAATGCCAACATGTTGTCAGATCTATCTAAAGAGACTATGTGGATGGAGACCATCATAACATTCATAACTGCCAAGTCATGCTTTCAGAAGAAGCTGAGGTGCAAAGAGTTTGTGAGGCAGGTTTGCCTAAGCCAGCGAGCAATCTTGCACTCCTCTGTGAGTGGCCAGGGTTATCCTGATCTTGGCAGCGGACAGGAGCCAGCTGGAAGCACAGAGCATCCCATCATGCATCCACACTGCTATCCCTTGGATGGCATAGCCATCACCCAGGAGCTTTTGGCGTTAAGTTGAGTTCCCACATATGCCCAGGCACATGGAGCAGTACGCGTTCTGAAGAGTAACATTGGCTTGTGCAGGAACCACACTTCAAGACTTGATGCTGCTTATGTACAGGGCTCAGGCATTGCTCAAAAGGTGATGGCAAACTGTTGATGTAGTTGCATTTTTCCCTAACCTCAATTTGAATTCCTAATTCAAGTGTATATTAGTTTTCTGTAGATTTCTCAGTTAGATTCCATGAAAATATAGAAAAGCCACTATAAAATAATAACTCCCCAGCAATTTTGTCATCTTCACAAAGTTATAATCACTAACTCCTTTATTAAAAGTGTCACAAGCTCAGTGATTCCATTTCTCATGTTGAGCTAAAATTGAACCATGACATCTTAAATACACTGCAAGTTAGATTTACTCTTTAAAAATGATTATACGTATGTATGTACACAATGTGAACTGAATACATTAAACTTTTTAGAAAATAGATTATCAGTTGTAACATGACTTGTAGAATAGTTTTCCTGCTCTTTCTATTTTACAGAATGTTTAGTTCATTAGTTCATTTATTTAGATATTGAGGGTTATAGTTACTCTAAGCCCTTGAGAATTTCTGATATCTGAGATTTGGGGAACTCTTGGCAACAGCCAGTATTTGTGCATTTTTTCACTTTTTTATCTTATTTCCTTTCTTCTGTTTCTGCCTTTTTTTTGAAGCAGAAGCTCTTTGAAGCAGCCAGAACAGTCAGGAAATTTTGTGCTCTACTTACAACAGAATGACGATAATAAAGATTTGACATTTGGAATAGGCATTAGATTTCAGAAAAATCTGAAGGCACTGTTGCCAGTGCTGGCTTAGATATTATCTTCAATACAAAGAGCAAAAAAAGAACGTGTACAAATGTGCATATCTCTCTAAATTTTTTTTATATGTATTTGCAAGTATAAAAGCTGTGCTTTGTGTATGAAGGGCAGGTACAGTGAAAGTTATTCTTTCAGGAGACCAAGACTGGGTGCCAGTTAAAGCCATGGGCTCTGCAGCCCAGGGCTTGGCTTCCTGTTTTCCCATTGTTTACTCTGCTTGTGTCAAGCCTTGTTTGAGTAAAGGCGATGGTGTAACTCCCACTGACTGTAACAAAAGTGAGGTTTGGCCCTCGGTGAGCAACAAAAGCTCTGTGAAGCCCGGGGGTGGGAGCTTGCTCCAGCTTCTGCAAGGCTGACATGTGCCACAGAGGTTAGCTCACACTCCACCCCCGGCATGCCCCTTACAGCTCCTAGATTTATAGGGCTCTGTGGAAAACCCTCACATTGTACTGCATGGTATACTCAGTCACCAATGAACTTTTAACCACTCTGGCTCATGGTTTCGAAGAAAACAGCCTTTCTGCCATTACGTAAAGCAAAGAAATTTTTAGCTTTCCATGTTCTGTTTCAGGTAGGTTATTTACCTGACTATTTGGGCAGCTTCACAAATGCTGGTAGTGGTGACAGTCATCTGCAAAATGATGTAAATGAAGAAATGGGCTTCTTTTCCTTGACAGTGCCCCCCTCTGTGCCTTTCAAGCCATGGAAGTGCTGTTCCTCATCTTCAGTTTGGTTCTTCCAACTCTGGCGTTGACACAGCCCTCCTGGCACCTTCCGCCTGGGCTCTCACTAGACTCAGTGCAGAGAAGCAGGGTGGGAAGCTGAAGAACAAATGTCCAGGAATATAAATTTCTGCCCACCTCTGGAGAAATTGCCCCTTCATGTGGTTTCAGATGTTTTTTGAGATCCTCTCAGTACCCCACACATGATGGAAGGACTTCACTTGAGACAATGAAGTTTTCCATACCTGTGTTATTTTTGAGCCTTCTTAGAAATTATGAAGTAGGCACTTCTGCTCTCTGTTCCCTGAGATGTTCCATCATTGTGAATTGGGATGACTGAGAATCACTCTAAACCTTAGCACATGTACCCCATTTGTGTGAAAATATTCACCATAGTTTACGTAGATGTATATAGCTTATACTGACAGAACTTCAACTTCCAGCCAGAAAAGAGAATCTGTAAATGTTGAGTACTCTTGGATATAAGTCATCACAGCTCTCAGAACTCCTCATATAAAAGCTGCAGAAAAGGTAGTGATTTAGAAGCTGCTAGAATAAAACAGCAAAACAGTGAATAAGACTCAGAATACAGACTGTAGGAAATGCTTTCCTGTATGCTGGCAAAGTTAACGGAGCAGAAATCCATTGCTCCCGTTACTGTGGGTCTTGCAAAATCATATAGGCAAGCTTGGAGTCACAAAACCAGTTTACTTTTGTTGTGTAAAACCTTGGTTGTTATACTGCAGCAGAAGAAGTTAGTCTAGATTACAACCATCTGGAAATGATAAAGGATAAAGGAAAATATCTTTCAATTTCACTTGAGGTTCAAGTCTCCTCAGTAACTTCAAGGTACGAAGAGAAAACAGATTTCCTGATGATAATTGTCAGATTTGTTGTAAATGTAATCTTTCAACATTTCCTTAAAGATTATAGGAAAGATCCTGAAAAGAAATACTTTCTCTTCTATACAGTCTATTGATAGTCTCCTTATTTTACTTAATGAAATAAATTCTGCACACCTTGAGATAGAGTGCGTTGTTCATGTTATACAGGTATTTCTTTCACCCTACATAGTGGACCTGATCTTATAAATACTTCTATGTTAATTTGAACACAAAGGATGAACACCTGCATCTGTTTTTTCTGTCTTAATGAAGAATAGTTTTGGGTATGGAACAAATTGTCTCAAGGAATTGAATAGAGTGTACTGAATTATTAACCCATCTTTTGTCAATCTTCTGAAAAATGTTAAAGACATCAAGTGCATTGGATCAGTAAACATTTCAGGAAATTTGCAGTGCAGCATACAGCATTAAGAGATAGCTAGTATGCATGACACCGCCTCATGGGTGTCCTTGTACTGCACATTACTGAGATGTGACTGTTGTCTTTGCTCTTGGACTTGATAGACTCAAGAAAGCTGATAAGCTGCTGGCTGTCAGGGCTTCTTACTGTTATAGGTTTGGGTGCATACTATGACAACCCTATTTTCATCATTATCCCAGCGTAGCTAATTTAATATTGAAGCAACATTCCTTCTGCATTTGTGTGTAACACACATCAGTCGAGACAACTGTAGCTGCTTGAACATTCAAAAAAACGGAACCCTGATCTGAAGGGTTATAAAAATCCTAACTGCTTTTGAAAAGCTCCTTATTTGACAACTTCATAGATTTCTAACTCTGATTACCCATAAAAAACATTTAAACAAACTTTTAGTTTGATAAGCAGTATATAAATATTAAATACTATTACAAAATTTATTGTTCTTTTTATTGAAAAAACTTAAATAACATTAAAAACTGGTGAATAGTCAGGTGTAGATGTCCAGCCTGTGACATCTTAAAGCATTTGTCTTTAGGATAATTGCTTAGTGCTTAAAAATCTTGGCCCCATTTTCCTTCCAATTCTGAATTTTAGTCATATCAATAATATATGGGAAGCCTTGCAGCAGCTTCAGAGAGAAAGTCTTGGCTCAAAGGAATTCATGACTGAATCACAGTAAATAATTTTCAAAGTTGAAAGATCCATATCCTTCATCAGTTATAATCACATTCTTCATTATGGAGCTTGCTTGAGTGCCAAAAAGATGTTGTGTTTCCTTCCAGACACAGGGAAGGGCAGTGATTCGCCCAGAAAGCATACAGCATGCACAAAGGCAGATATGGAGTGGGGGGAAAAGACAGCACACAAAGTGATCAGGACAAGTATAGACTCATGACATAACTGCTGTCACATTCAAAAAACCATAAATCCTCCTCCTCAGTCCTTACCTTTTATTCACTACCATGTCTCCCAAACAATTCCCTGCTATCACATTATTGCATTCCCACCTCCTCTCCTGGTACACAGCCTGTACTCTCCAAGTAAATACAAAAGTGACTGGTAATAAAGAAAAGTGGTCTCTAAAAGCATGCTTGGGTCATCTAGTTTTTTGGAGACATTCCAGTGAAGTTTATCTTCAGGAATGACTTAAGAGTCTGATTCCAAAAAGCTTTTAAAACTACTTCCTAGTACTACGGACGTCTTAAATCACCAGATCTTTTTGGATGAATTTAAAGTTTACATGGGATGATGTTGGTTGATGTTTTACGTTGCAGCTTCAGAATTGGCTTTTCGCGAATGCTTTCACTATTCACCTAACACTCACTGTATTTTGTCATGTTCCGCATCAGTAAATCCATGAACTAAGAAGGTATTGTGAAGCAAATAGAAAGAAATGTGAAGTTGATGTTAATGCCATGTAAGATTTTAAAGAGTACTTTATCATATTTTTTAATTTAGACATGGATAATTCATGTTTTAATATTTGAATTTTAGTTCATGAATGGTCAAGATGAAGGAAAAAAAATTCTTAGCTCCCAAGAGTAGGAGTTAGAACAGATTTTGGTTGTGAATTTATATCGGTCCTATAGGGACACATCACTGAGTTGTTTATCCTCACTGAGGTCAGAGTTAATGGATGAAGTATATTCAAGGGTTTGAATCAAATTAGCAATGTAATCCAGTTATTTATTCTGTAATATTAATGCATCATTCTGAGAAAACAATGTTTCAACATTTTATATGTTCAAGTTTTATTGTAAAAGATTCACTACAATAATAAGTAAAAGCCAATCTTAGTTATTCCAGAAATTCAAAGACTAAGTATCTAAAAACTGGCAATTCAGATAACCAAAATAGTGGAAGAATTGTTTTGCAGACATGAAAATCCATGGATGTTTTTTCTAACTACTTTTACAGTCTCCAGATGGATGAAGAATTTGGAAGAATTTAGTTTACCCATATGAACTTCTCAGTTCCCGTCCTTCATATATATAACAGCTTCTGGTATTCAATATCCAACTAGTGTCTGTAGCTGTCCTCATTTGTCCAACATTAAACTCAACAGTAAGACCATTTGGCTCCCTACATCTCCTGTCGGAATCATGTTCTCTCCTTCATCTGCCATGGACTGGAATCCATCTGCCTTTTGTGTCCTTTCTACCATATATCTGACTTCACTTCTTTCTTTCCGATGTATCAACGTGGCAAGCTGGTTATTTCTGGCTGCTTTATTATCCTCATCTCATCCCCTAAACTCATTCCACATCACTGATTAATCCAGTTCCCTTCCATTCACTTACTTCAATTAAACTCCTTTTTGATCTGCTCTACGATGACATCCCCACTCTTGCCCTAGAATTTGTCTTTACAGAACAGTATTCCTTTATGGATCGGAAGCTTTGGTCTCTGTATGTCACTCTCAGCAGTGCTTCTCTCCCCTTCCTTCCACACTCACTCCTTCCCTCTCTACTCACCCCTCTGGGCTTTCCTCTGACTACTCCCCCAATGATCCATATCATCTTCCTTTTCCTCTCTGATTCATCTATTGATCCCACACAAACCTATGACTCCTTCTCTAATCTTGGTTACATGTATAACCACACTTACATTAATTTTTTGATTCATCCATATTTTTTGGTGATATTTTTCCTCTGGATTTAAATGCTTGGACAGTAAGAGCATCAGGTCCATTAACTAAGTATCGTGCATTCTCTCCTTCCGCTGGTTTGCTTCTCTAATAAGAAACTGAATGCTGGTCAAAGGAAAATGTAATTCACCACAATATCACTGTCTCTAACCCTTCCTTATTCTTTAACTTCTTTTTGCCCTTTTTATTAAATGTGGGCTTTTGCAGAAATGAGCTCATTTTTTTCTAACTCAGCTTTCTCTTCTCTGTTTCTCATGGAATGTCCTCTTTATCTCTCACCTCTCATTATTCAGGTCAGGTATCCCATCAATTGTTTCCCTCCAGCTTGCCTTCTGCATTCCTGTTGTCTCTAATAAATATACTATCCAGATCCACCTTCAATACTTCCTTCCCTTCAGCTCCCTTCCTGATTTTCTCCAAGATGTCTTAGCCCTCTCCCAGGTCTAAGTATGTGTGACATCTGGATAAAAACCTAGTTAAAAATATCATAACTTTTCTGATTTTCATCCTGTAGATTATTCTTCATTGAGTCTTTGGTTCTGCCTTCTTTCTTTATGGCATTAGTTGCCCACACCTTTTCCTTCCACCTTGGCCTCAGTTATGCTTTTCCATTTAGTCTACCCTACCTACTGAGAAAAGTTTTCTGTATCTGTTTCCTAGGAAACTCCTGATTTCTCTTTCAGTTTCCTCCTCCAAAAAAAAAAAAAAAAAGAAGCAAAGGAATCTCATGTGGAATCTTTATCTTCTTTCTGCCTTTATACAACGTATTTATAAACAATTAATTTGGGTTTTGGTGTTGCTTAAGACAATATGACCAAAGCAGAGAACCTTAGGATCACTTAGACCATAGAATGTAGTCTATACTTACACATTTAAGGTGTAGTATTGAACATAAGCCACCGTGGAAACACCTATTTGTCAACATATAAAAATATAAAGAATAATATCTACATGTAATGCACATCAGTTCTGAACCATTATTTATGGAAAATACAATACAGCCACTGAGTTGAACAGGACCGAAATTCCTGGAGATTGTGCAAGGCCACAGAGTTCAACTGGACAAAATAAGAACAAATCACTCCTAGTGAAGCAGTATGCCCCAATCACCTTAGTCCCGCTGAGCTATGTGGCCTTGGGGAAACCAGATGGTTCTGTTATACAAACCTCATTTAAAGATGAACATGACCCTGACTCAAATAATGTAATTTCTGGTAAGTGAAGGTTCATTGTACATCATTTTTGGATTAGGCAGGGAAGAGGAAGTTCACTATATGAAAGCAATGGAAGACACAAAAAAGGATAATTTATAATCTGAGTATTTCCAGCATTTTTGTCACAGTCAATGTAATGATTCAGCTGTTTTAATTACACTTCTTGGTCAAATTGCAATAGAATAAACATTTGATCTTCATTTCTGTAATCATAACTTGAATTTTGTTCTCATCCACAAATGTGTAGAAACACAACGATGCCACATGAAAGCCTGAACAGTAATTTAGCATTCCATCTTTTTTTTCCATCACTAATACTTTCCATATTCTCTCAACTGGTGTTCTAGCCTTGTGGCTTTCTTTTGCTTCCATGTCGGCATGATATTAAGAGTGATAACTTATAAACCTTTCCTTCATATTTTTTTTCAACAGGGCAGGCTTAACACAGAATTTTTTTGACTTGAGTAAAAATGTGAGTTCTGTTTTCCACACTGTCCTAGATTTTCCCAGACCTGCAAAGGTTGCATTGGACTTCCATTTCTGGATCTGAAAAATGAGAAAATAAGCAGCATCCCATTTAGAAGGGGTAATAAATCCCTAGCATAAAAACAGTGAGATGCAAATATTCTTTGGGGATGGGGATGTGTGAGTATATCAAATGACTGTGCATTAGAAGGTCATAAAGATGTTTTAATTCAATTTATTCAGCCGTTAGTATCAGGAACTTCCCCTTCCAAAAGACTTTTTATTATTCCTTTGCTTCATATACACGAAGGATCTTTTATGTCTAGCCTTAAGCAAATGTTCTGCTCACTTCTAAATACATTATTTTCTCTATTCTCATTGTCACATAAAACAGAGGGATTAAAAGAAAATATGTTACTTCTTCAAGAAGTAATTTCATTTATATCTTTGTATGTTTTAAGATCTTTGCTGTAGATCTCTGTAGAGGTGCAATATTTCTATCTTGTTTATAAGAAATGGAAACAAAATTCTGTCCTTCTTGTTTGTATTCACAAACTACTTGGGAATAATACTCATGTCTAATTTGGGGTAGGCTTTCAGGGTCAACATCCCGCAGCAGCATTGCTAAAGGCAATGTCTGGGTCTCTTTTCATGAAAGCACAAGAGAAGGAAGTGAAAGGAAACATCCATTTTCTGATCTACACCTGGAGGCTCGCTGCTCTATAAAGCTGAGAGAGTCTCATCTTTTCATAATAAATACAAGTATGGTGAATGGGTTTTTTTACTCTCATGGAAAGACAGTTTGGGAATAGAAATCTCATTGTACAAAGCCCAAGGACAAAATAAAATCTTTTCTGGACTGAAGCTATTTAATTGCTTAGTGTCTATCAGACAAGCTGCTGCTCAGCACTTAGCATCATGCTTCATTGTCTGACAGTATAGCTGGCTGGAGGCTGAAATAGAAAATCATTTTCCTTTGCTCAATTTCCTTGTAAACAGCAAAAGAATGGTGTTGATACACCGGACTTCACTGGGAAAGTGCATTGCCAACATGCGAGATTTGTCTCCAGTGGTTTTAGAAAGAGAGACGTGATTTGTCTCCTACAGAGCTAAATCAGGACACTTTCAACTTATGCTTCATTTGGTCTTTGCTATGATAGACACCCAATTGATCTGTGCTGCACCAATTTTGTGGGCAAAAACCACAAAAAAGTCTTATAAAACCACTGAGAAGAGCTAAGTTAGCTATTGTTAATGGGCAATTTATTAAGTATTCACTTCAACAAAACACAAAACCAGATTTTTCTATCTTGGCCTGTTTCCGCTTCCATTTATATTGTTGTGAATTTTACACAATCTGTACATTTATGTGTGGCTTTGTACTGTATACCAATATTAAAACTTTGAATTGATTTTGCACTCCTGCATTTTATTGAGAAGCATGCTGGTGAATTTTGCTTTTCATCAATTTGCAAGTAAGCAGAGATGTAGCAGTTCTAATAATTTATTTGTAATTCAAGTAAATTCTATGAACACTTAATGCAAATATATTTCATAGTATTACTTCTGATGAATTGTTTGACTTGGGTGTGACCTCAGAGTAACCAGACATATTTCATTTTCATTAGTGTTAAATTGCACAAGTACTGAGTTAATGTGTATTTTTGAGGAACTGAATTCATGCTGCTTGACTAAGTATTATGTTTTACTAGTGTTTATTATACTGTTCATAGTTTTAGGGTTGAACTTTGTTTC
Source organism: Dromococcyx pavoninus (assembly GCA_033558185.1). Taxonomy (NCBI): domain Eukaryota; kingdom Metazoa; phylum Chordata; class Aves; order Cuculiformes; family Neomorphidae; genus Dromococcyx; species Dromococcyx pavoninus. The sequence goes on along the minus strand of JAUMJL010000081.1, from coordinate 642,493 downwards.
CTTTGAAGCCACATGTGTAACATTTTACTTTCAGAGTAAGCTGTATTGGACCAATAAATCAGTGTATTTTCTTCATGTAACCTTGAATTTAGGAAGATCTGTTTGTTAATCAAAAAAAAAGGGTTATCTACTAACTGGTGTAAATCCATTCAGCAACAGATTTAGTATAGGTTTGGTAGCTGATTCATTTGCAAAGCTGTTACAGAACAGCTTTCTGAGGTAGACTAAAGCACAATGGTCCTTGTGTTTCTTCAGACGGTTATTCAATCTGCTGCATTGTGGTCCTTGTGCTGATTAAAGGCTTATATATGTTCTATAGGATGTACTCTACAAGCTCTGCTCAAACTTTCTACTCCCTCAGGGGCACTTGTGTTGAAGAGCTAAAAAAGTTTTCACAAAAAGCACTATTTCCAGAGAAACTGATGACTTATTCACAGACTTCATTTAATATACAAGTAAGTGCCTTCATAAATATTCATAAGTATTCAATAAATGCCAAGAACAATCCAAGAAGGAAAGGGAATGTCTAGAGAAATGCTTTTAATAACTGTACAGCTCAAATGTACTGCAAGTTCTGTCTATATCAGGCAACCCAGTGCTTGTATGACTCTCTTACTGGGTCGCAGAGCTATAACTGAAATGTCACATCTTAACATTTCATAAAAATCCACAGCATGCCCACTTTATCATTACAACTTCAATGTAGCAGAAACTCACAGGTATTTCTAAGTAGAACTTTGAAGTAGTTATGGGGAATGGACTTAGAAAAAAACCCACAAGTTTTGCAAGATCAGATCTTAATCAAAATTACTGGACTGTTAGGATCAAATGCTCCAGTTTCCTGCATGTGTCAGATCAGGAGCATTATTTCACTGCAAAGCACAAGAATTGCTGTGTTCAGATCCTATATTTCCTTAGACCTGTCAATGTTTTTTAGTGTAAAAGAAAAGATGTCTACGGAACTGGGGGGGACAACTGTAATCTGACTTTCTTGATACCTATGTATTTAAGAAGTCTTTCATTAACTGTAGCACATCAGCACAAAATCTGAAATACAACAATTTCAGAACAAGAACCCAAATGTTATCCAGTGGAAAAGCACAATGCAGTTACATATAAAGCAAATACACGTTCTAAAGAAGTTCTTTTTCATCTGTAGCCATTTGCAGTGGCATGAGACTGTTTCACAGAAACATCTGATTCAATTAGCCAGCTAAGAATTTGCTATTGAGAAGAGTGAGTGAACAGCAAAGGATAACTAAACTGGTTATCTTTACAAAGTAGCAATTAAGAGCTTCTGTGAATTCTGCCTAAAGAGAGAACTAACTTCTTTCATTGAAGCACTTTTAAATCTAGTATAAAATGAAATCACCTTTACATATTAAGGACTTTGCTGCAGAAATAACTGATGTATTGCTCTCAATTTGAATTCTATCAACAAACAAAGCCCTTCCATTCAACGTGGAAATACTCTTGCAAGCAAGTTAACTGGCCCATTGGGAGATATAGGCTACAGCTCAAGTTAGCAGAGCTGCTGGACACTGCTAGTCCATTCACTATTTACAGCGTCTCATCACAGCTGTGGCTTTTTTTTTGCTGCAGCTAAGCTAAAGTAAGGGGCATTGAACTCAAATACCAATGTACTTGGATTTACTAGGAGGAGAGGTGAAGAAAGATGATGAGGCTCTCTCATTTGGTAATTGCTGTGGTCAAAGATGCTGCTGGCACTTGCTGAGGTGTGTCCCTTCTCTTTCTAAGTCATAGTTTTGTCAATAAATCCACTAAATTATTCCGAACTACTCTGCAGGCTTCTCTCGTGTGTTGGTTGGTGATTCATTCAGTTGCCACATTCAGGCATCAGGCATTTGAGATGCCCATGATATTGGAGACATCTACAGGGTGCAATTTAGAGACTGGTCTGTATAGCCCAGGGCCCATGAGAAACTCATGCTTTTCAGGGGTACAGCTGGAGGTGAGCTGGATACCCTTGGGACATATCAAATGGCACCTGGTGCCTGTGCCTGAACAACTGCACTAAGACCTTCATCTCCATTGATGATAATAGGAGCTTAGATGATTTGTTTAGACATCTGGACATTTTGATCTGTTGCTGACTTCCACCCTGACAGAGGTATCACTTTCATCTGCCTCAGCAAGATCTGCTAGAGCCTGTTTGTCAGACCTCAAAGACATCTGAATAGAGGGGTTAGCAGTTTTAAAGACAGAACAAGATAAGAATTACAGGGATAACGTTATTTTACCATCTTGTGGTAGCAGAGCATTTTGATTATTTCAAGTGATTAATAAGTATTAAATGTCAGGGACTGCTAAGGCTGTCCAGGTGGATCACCTGAATAACACACAAGGTGAGTTAACTGCTGCCACAGCTTATTGCTACTGAATAGTGACTCCTGCTGTGGACAGGTCTGGAGGCTCAGAAGGCATTATAAGAAATGTCAAATATTCTTCTGGGTGAATTATATCCCATGTCACCCTCAAACACAATTAATTTTTCCTATTGCCCCCCACTTCTGCACGACTGTTCAGCTTCATCGCGGGGATAAGATCTCTTGTGCAATGTTGGTGGCCAAGTCTTGCTGTTATAGTTTCAGATGTAATTGTCCCCAGTCTGGCCCCTCTGCTGGGGCTTATATCCCTCTACCTGCAGAAGAGAGAGTATACTTGGACCTTATCTTCTCTGGGTCACAGTTTGATGTCAAGTTAGCTTTAATATAGTTTCAAAATTACTTTAGCTTTGAAGTAACTTTACAGTTGTCAGGATTGATGTGCCTGTGTACACAGGCCCCAGAAGGTTTGGGGCTGGCCCACCTCTGGTTTAGGATTTGAACTATAAGGAAATGTGGTGCATTTAAGTTTGATGGGGAATCACAAAGTTTGCGTGGAGTTTCTGTTCGAGCACTAGGCACAGGTGTCTGAAAACCACAAAAGACCATGAGTGGCCTTTAAGTGGTGAACCACATTTTCCCTGGAAATGCCCCAGAGCTACTGCTGTGGAAGTCCCCGAGGACAAAAGCCGGTGACAGCAGACACAAGCTTGCAGACAACGGGGTTTAAATATTCACTCATTATTTGCAATGCAGGATGAATTCACAGCAAGTCTGCTTCCAAGCTTTTGTAGTTCAAACAAAATATTTCACACCTCTCCAGGAATTTCCCCTCCTGATGGAAAAAAGGGTGAGGCATTTGGAAGTCAGTATAAAGAATGTGATAAACTTCAATTAAAATAAAATATAAAATAAAAAATAAAAGATAAAAGATTTTGGTTTTTGTTTGCTTAACTTAAAAGAAGTTTGGAAATCATATTCCATTGGTGTATAGATTAAATAGCTTTTCTGAAATGATTTGTGACTGTTCAATTATCAACGGTGTGGACATTAGTGATAATTAGTTCTGTTGTGGAATGCTTCAGAATGTGACATATATGGTAGCAACGGACATGAAAATAAAAGATTAATTTTCTTTCAGAAAGAAAAAGATTGGTTTTTAGGTGGTCATATGGTAGATCTAGTGGAAGAAAGTCTTTTCTGGAAATTAGAACAAAACAGAAAACAAAACTGCACTTGCTCACTTACTTTTGATTTTTGATATTGCACCAAAAAGCCATGGAGTGTAGAGTGGAACTTAAAGATGTAGAGCAAAATGAAAATGAAAATAATGCTGATACCTTTTGAAATCTGTGCAAACTGAAGGAGGTTTTGTTCTCCACTGAAAACCTTAGAAATAAAGTATGTTTGGACATATATAGTCATCACCTTATGTCTGATTATGGACTAAAGAAAGCTTATAAGCTCCATGCCAGTGCCAACAATAGGAAATTCTGATTGAGTTGTAGTGCATCTCAAACTGCATCTCAAACTGCATCTCAAACTAAGTGTCCTGGTCTCTATTACCATTTTTCCTTTGCTGACAACGTCTCATTTATGAAAAAGGGCCTATTTTCAATCCTTATAAGAACTGAGTGATACTGAATTTCTCAGAAGACACTCCCCTCAGCCCTCTTCTTTTAGAAAGGCAATGATCAGCATGCTATAGGCTCTCAATATGCACAGAAAATAAAAAATATAAGGAGTTCTTTTGAGCAAAAAGGTATAAATGTCATCCAACAAAATGTTTGTTATCCTCTATTTTTTTATAAAATGTTTAAGTAATAATTATTTAAATGGTAGACAGCAGCAGAACTATGTAGCCTAAGCTGGTTGTGACATCCGAAAAGATAAATGAGCTACAATATTTAGATTAAACAAAAAAAGGACCATTATAATAATATACACAATGAGGAATGTACCACATTTTCTATTTAACACCAAAACTGAATTTCACAATGAACTGATTGTGGAATGTTAAAAGTTTAATTCAATATATCTGAATAAATTAGCTTCTACTATGTAGTAGAAATAGAGAAACACATGGCAGAGATTATAGCCCCAAATGCTTGAATATTCTTGGGCTGGAGGCTGCCTGGCAACTTTTGTACCAGCTGGAAGAGCGAGGACCCAGCTGGCTTGGCAATAGCGACCATAATGTGCCTTGGTTGGCAGACAGCCATCTGACACTCTTCAAGGGTCCGTGTTCCTCCTATCTGCATGTGTGCAGCACGAATCCCAAGACTGCATTTAAGAGGAGTGGGCAGATCCTTTCCAGCAGTGTCAATCATGTTGGCATACGGCAGCAGGGTGTGAAAGACTTGAGGGACTGACATTCCTGAAATACCATGAACCATGATGCTGGTGGAGGCCTGAGAGCAGTTTTTTTGGGCGCTTCAGCACTGAAATTTCCATCTTGGTATTGTAAAGAGATGATAAGAATGGCGTCACTGTGAGGGAAGGGAAAAATGCAAAAATTCATGCAATTTTTGCAAATACTTGCTTACACAAATGTAGGATGCAAACAATGGAAGTATAATGGTTTATGTGCTTTTAGTGCTTTTAATCCGAGCATTACAGGACTGTTAATGCATTGGAAGTAAGATCCCCACAGTCGGGTACTGTTATCAAGTTACAGGAATAAATGTTCCTAATTGGAACAAACTCAGGTTTGGGAAGGATGAAAGCTGTACCCAGCTTCAGGTCAAGGAAGGAAGGCAGCTGCGCAAATAGCTATATCATCTCCTCTGCTCTCTTCTGGTGGAGGAAGGGCAAGTACTGGATTAGGGAAACAGGCACATCCAGGAGTCTCAGATCCCTCAGAAGTTTAAAAGCAAATAAAAAAATGACCCCAAATGGATCCCCCTTTGCTAGAGACTGAAGGATCCACAGGGAGATCACCAATAAGACACAAGTCTGTATGAAATGAAATATTATTGGTTCTATGTCTCAAAGACTCCCTGTTTCTTGCAATCCATATTTCTACAATAATACAGGAGCTCTTCGTTCTTCTCAGTGCCTCCCTAAGGCTGAACATTGTCCTCCCAGGAAATAAAAAGAAACACAGTTGCAGTGATCCAACTTATTTCTGAGCACATCTGCTCTGGCACAACTCTGATAACCATCTTCTTCCAGCTCTTCCCCATGCAGCACATTCAGCAGTGGCTGAGAGGTGGGTGCCTCTTCATGGGCATTGATTAGAGCTGGTGAAGTAGTGAACAAACTTGTAGTTAATGGGGATTTAATTTCAGCCAGTGAGGTGGTGGCAAGACATTCCCACCCTGGCTGTGGCACGGTCTCTTCCAAGCAGTCCCATCTGCAGTACATGCTGCTTCAGGGAAAACCACAGGCCACCAAAAGGCAGAGCTCTGCAGCAAAGCTCTCCTTGAGAAAGTTTTCATGGTTCAGTTGCTGCTGTGGGTGCTTTGATCTTCACTAGGAGTGTCATTAGAGCTCATAAACTCGTTCTCCTCCCACAAACCCTGAAACAATGACTGAGGTATGGTTGTTTGTACAGATAGTGCCAGAACCTCATCTGCTCCACATGGCAGAGAAACAGCACTGAAATCTGCCTATTCATATCAGTGAAAGGCCTGTTTAATAGCTTCACACCACACGAAACACTGTATTACCTATTCTGAATACCTGCATAGTACAAACCGTAATTTTTCAGCCACTGATTTCCACAGCAGGGAGAATTTGTTTTCCCCTGTTTATATGTGAACATGTCCAGTTCAAAATTCAAAGGCTGGATCCATCAAATTGACAATAATACACTTTGGCAAGTATGAATAATCAATGCTTTTTTAGACTGAAATAATATTTTTAAATTGGTCAAACAAATTTATTTTGCTTTGACTTTAAATGATGTTTAAACACCTGTCTCTCTGAAAAGAACTTTGGTTTCTAAATCATTTAGGCACTGCTTGTATCCTATCTGCTGGGGAATCTGACTCGGAAAGTCTTTGATTTACAGGTGTTCATATCAACCAAATAATTCTCACATATGTAAGGCTTTCTTTGCAGAATACCTTAAAAATTGTAATGTAGAATGAACATCAGGTACTTTGCATGTTTAGGAAGATTAACATGGGCTTCTGTTCTGATAAGCATGCTGTGGGGCCTTGGAAAACTATGGGCTAAACATCAGTGAACAGTTTTGTAGCACTAAAACCACGTGGTCTTGCTAGCCCTAGCCCAGGACCTTGCCTGTGGTAGGAAGCCTACCAAGAGTTGGGATATACTAGTGTAGGAGTTGCTGCAAGCTAAAGTGTCCAAATGGCTTTTGGACACCAGCTGGCTTACGCCCTGTCATTAGGCATCCAGGTGTGTATTTTACAGCAAATGAGACTGCTCAGGGGCCTAAAGTTATGATTAGTTACAGATCAGTGAGTGTAGAAAAATGGTTATTAACGCCTATTCTCAAAGTAATACATAGAGTTGCACTGACTTTGTACCAGTGAAGTAGCCCTGTCTTAACTGGAAGAAGTCCTGCTTTACCTCTGTGTGATCACAGAATTAGCTTTTATCCTTGTATAAGTGCAGTATCTTAATATCTACCACAAGGATCTCTTGTGCTTTCCTATGTTAGCTCACATCACACACATAGTTAAATGAATGGAAGAGTTGTCTTGGAACTAAAAAAAAGAAAAGGATTGGACAGTGTAAAATAAACAGAAATGCAAGCTTCTTTAATTCCCACTGCATTGCATCATAATTAAAATATTTTCTTTTAAAATTGGAAGTTGTACCAGTTACAAATACCTTTCATCTGAGGTTCAGTGGTAAACTTTTCCTCTCACGTTACTTCTGAATTACAGAGGCTTAATAGAAGAATTAGACCTTGATATTTGAATTTACTACAAAGCCCAATTTGAAATAAATCTTATCTTTTCTTGATGATGCTGAAGTTTAGGAGGATGGATGTGCAACTTTCTTCTCCATTTCCTTAACCAAAACACTCTATATATGTCGCTTCTATGTATTTATTAAACTATTCTTCCCAAATTGAGGATTATGAGCCCCACTGAGACTCTGCAAAAGTCTGGCAGGGGATGTGCAGGGAGCAGTCAGGAGCATTCCCATCCCCTCAAGACCGCAAGTGAGAAAAGGTTATAATTACAGGTGAATATCTGCAAAGGTCAGGGAACTGCTGCCTGCATTAATTGTGCATTTTCACCTGTTCCTTCAACACCAGGAAGCCAATGTGAACACTCAGAGCCTGTGATTATTGCCTCTTCTTGCTTTTCCACCTGGGTAAACTTCTGATCTAGGAGCAGAGGAAAGGCAGATAAATCGGAAGGGATTCAGCCATGCTGACTTCTATGTAGAAAACCAAATTATACCCTAAAGCCAACGGGTTTCTGAATACTCTTAAAAGGTGGTACACCAGCCAGTAATTATCTGCATTTTCAGTCATCTAAATGCCCTGAAGGCATGGCATCAGGTCCAGGGCAGAGAGGTCCTCTTTGAATAGAAGTTGGCAGGCCGCCCAGGCAATGCTGCTCTGAATACAGACTGGAAATGATTTGAGGCACAAGTGCTTTACAAGTAGGGTATGAAGTCTTAGAGCTAAGCCCAGGTCTTGTCTTTTCACTGACACAATTCCATCAGTAAAACAGTAGATTTGTTTACATGGATTCATTATTGAGGAATTTATACTCCCCTGGCTCCCACTGCTTGACATATTGAATGAACCCTGCTATAAAGATACTTATCCAGTATTATTTTCCTGTCAGATAAATGGTTTGATTAAAGTGGTATTATTTTCAATTCCCTTCCCATAGGCAGCCAGTCATTTGCTGTGCATGGCTCTGGAGCCATCTCATTCATGGCTGCATTCTGCTGTACTTCTCACAGGCCAGGCTAATTGTTTTTACACTGCACTCTACTTCCACTCCCTGAAGGATTTTTAAACAGCAATATAAAGTTAAAAAATGTCAAAATTCTTGGTGATACTACTGCTTGACTAGGTTCTTATTCATGTTAAAATTTATGAAAGTGCATCTGATTCATAAATCTGTCTTATGGATACTATGCTCAACAAGTAAATCTAATGCCTTGTTTATATCATAACCAAAAAAATCTAGGATGCTTTTCTCATTCTATGACAATCTCAATTTACATATCTGCTGGGAGACTCTTGTAGCATTCTGTATGGGGATAGGAACTCCTAACATAAATACCTAATGCATCATGAGTAATAGAATCATGGAATCATAGAGTAGTATGGGTTGGCAGGGACCCTGAAAGGTCATCTAGTCCAACTTCCCTGCAATGAGCAGGGACAACTTCAATTAGATCAGGTTGCTGAGAGCCCTCTCCAACCTGATCTTGAATGTTTCCAGGGTTCCTCCCTAAAAACATTGATTCTTTTTTTTTTTTGCTCCCTTCAAATAAAAGCTAAAAATGGGCTATCAAAGCAGCCCTGAGATAGACTTCTTCCTCCACATACCCTATAGCATGGTTTTATGAGACTGATGCCACCATGTTTGTCAAACAAAAATTCCCTCCTGAAACAGAAAAGAGAACAGCATCTGCCAAGAGAGTGTAAGCCTTGGCTAACATCATCTCTGCTCAAGTGAATTTGGGTAGACTGGAAGTGTCTCATTCCGATGTGAGACATAATATATGCTTTGTATTTGGCTGCAGCACGGAGAGCTATGGGGAATCATGCAGGTCTCACAGTTGCCCTTTAGTGCTGGTGCTCCAAAGTTTCAGGTACAAAACAATGACTGAAATTACTGATGGCTTCTGAAACAAATACAGTGACTGTAGTACAGGCTTACGCAACCATTTCTGGCCCCCAAAATTGTATCATCTCATGGATATGGGCTAAAATCTTCTCTGAGTCCAATTAACACTACATATATGGTCAAAACAATGAAATACAGGACTATCAGATGTTAGCTTGTCCCTTATTCTTTCATGTCTTCAGCATGAGCATCTTTATTTGCAGCTCCCCCAGAGGTACAAATCATTTAAAGGACAAGAAGAATGGTAAAGTAATAGATGAATGTCTAATACTGGTTATCTCACTTTTTGCCTTGGCTGGATGCACACAGAAGTGGGTGTGACATCAACCTAAGGACAGGTTACTCATATGTCATCCACTTACCAAAGAGCTCTAGGAGCTGCTGTATCTTAGCCACAAAATCAGTCCTAAAAGACAGATGTTAAATAGACATTCTAGAGGTCTTACGCTCTTACAGAGATGAGTAAAGTGGATGGTCTCTGAGGTCCTTGAGTTTACCTGTTGCTTTTACAGAGAACTGGGAAAAAATTGAGGGGAAGAGGTGCTGACCCAGTCGTTTGTAGTACTTCATGGTTCCTTCACAGATATGAACTAGCATTTACCTGGGCTTTGTTTTTTATTTTGCTCGAAAGATGCCAAAGAGATGACATCTGAGCTGTGAATCTCCCAAACTTGCTGAGTTGCCACCATATAAAACTTCTTCTGAATGCAGCACCATTCCCTCCTTACACTTTTTCTTCCTATTTCAAGTCTCATTGTAAATAATCTGATTACAGAGATCTCCTCTTAACCATTTGTCAGAATACAGCTGCAACCTTGTTGGCAAATCATAGTAGGGGACAGCCTAGTTAAGGAATATGTTGTATATAGTCTGTGGTACAGGCTGTCTGGCATGAGTTCTCTGTCCACATTGTAATTCTGCAAGCATTACTGTTATATAAGAGCTAGCAAGATCAAGAATGAAAGCAAAGAGCATTTGACAGCAACACGGGGATTTATCTTTATAAGACTAGGCTGAGTGTATATATACTTGCATGTGTACACGCATGTGTGTATGTGCATTTTATATATACATGTACCCTATGTGTGTGCATCTTCTGTCCAAGTAGGTTAAAGAAGATTATCAATGCAGGCAGAAAGAAAAATAACAGGAAAGAAAGGCAAATACTCAGACAAGGCCTTGGATACTTTTAACAGGGGTCTCAACAGGAGCTTCATGATAGTTACTATTTGGTATCTAATGAAAACTGTTTGAGAACAACTTTGCTGGAAAGTCACTGAAGGAACCCAGCCAGATATTAGGTAACTCAAGACTGCTTAGGAAATCAAAACAAAGTTACAAGGCCATTAGCTCAGTGCTGTGCTTTTGGAGGGAGAAAGTACTGTGGAGAATGAGCCTCTATTATTATCTGCCATAAGTCCATGTGATGCACCTTCTGCAAAAATGGGCATGGCTGTACCATCTGTGACACTGATGAAGGTGGGGACGGGAGTGGCCTCCTCTGTCTCCACTCCGTTTTTTGCCACTAGAGGGCACATATGCTCAGCACTTGGGCTCACATCGCTGTCCTCAAGAATCTCCTTCAACGGAGCTATCTAGTCTTTGCCAGGTGCTTCCCTCCAACTGCTTGCTCAGCCTTCGGTCCTCTCAGCTTCTCCTGTCTTTGACTTTCCCCTGAGATATGCTTTTTCTGCTCATGGCCACATAACATTTCCAAACTGCTGCACACATGAAGCTAATAAACTGCATTAAGGGACAGGCTCGCTCTCAGAAGAAGCATGTGGACCACTTTGGCTCTTGATGGGAGTGTTTTGTCAGCTGAGCTGAAATTGCAGCTGCGTTGACTTCAGGGATGCCAAGTCTGTAAACATCCCCACATTCTTTTGGGGTTTAAAGTAGGCTAGTGAAACAGCAAGGAGTTTGTCTTTAAACTAGCTGATGGATTACCTCTGCTGTTTCATGGTTTAGCTACCTGGTGGCATTTCTCCTTGCAGAGGTCCAGAATGGGGCAAAACTTGACTCTTCTCAATGCCAGCACCTTGCACAGTCTAAGTGCCATATTGATTGTGAAAGATTGAAAAGACGTGAACCAAAGAACTTGGAGATTACTAGAAAAAAGCATCTTTTGAGGTTTCAGTGTGGCCATTTGGGACGTACTGGTTTTGTTAGTTCTAAGATAGGACTGTTAGGTTTCCCTGTTATAATATCCTGTTGAATTATAATGCATAACGAGGAACCTTTGCTAGTTCAAATCTGAGCACTCTGCAATTTTTCAGAAATTACAGGTCTAATTCTATGACAAGAAGGAAGCTTATTTAAGGGAGTGGTGAGACTTCCAGCAGCAGCAGAAATGTGTTACTGATATACAAGGCTCTAACTTGGTGACAGTAATTCCTGTTTTTTCTCATTGAAGCACTAAAGGATGGTCTCTACGAGCAGTTTACAATTCTATAAACTGTGTTTTGCTATAAAAAATGGGCTGTCCACCCAATCTCGAACTTTGATGTGACTGGTGAACTGCTGGAGAGTTATACTGCAGTAATACTTATGTGGTCACATCTTGATTCCCACATATTCTGGTGGTCCCCTAGCTGCCTTCTTCTTGCTTTATGCCCGGTCCCAGCTAGTTGCTTTAATACTCATTGCTTAAACACTAATGCCTCTTTCTGGGCTCACAAGTTCCCTGAATCATAGAATCATAGAATCTTCCAGATGGAAAAGACCTTTGAGACCACTGAGTCCAACCGTACCCATCCTCTGTTAAATCATGTCCTTCAAAAACTCATCTACCCATTTTTCAAACACCTCCAGGGATGGTGACTCAGCCACCTCCCTGGGCAGCCTGTTCTAGTGCCTGAACACCCTTTCAGAAAAGAAATTCTTCCTAATATCTAGTCTGGACCTCCCCTGGTGCAACTTAAGGCCATTTCCTCTTGTCCTATCACCACTCACTCTGCCACAGATCAACACTCACTCTGCCACAGCCTCCTTTCAGGCAGTCGTAGACAGCAATGAGGTCTACCCTCAGCCCCCTCTTCTCCAAGCTAAACAACCCCAGTTCCCTCAGCTGCTCCTCACAGGACCTGTTCTCCAGTCCCTTCATCAGCCTTGTCACCCTTATCTGGACGTGCTCCAACACCTCAATGTCCTTCTTGTAGTGAGGGGCCCAAAACAGAACACAGTACTTGAGGTGTGGCCTCACCAGTGCCGAGTACAGGGGCACAATCATTTCCCTGGTCCTGCTGGCCACACTGTTTTTGATACAGGCCAAGATGCCATTGGCCTTCTTGACCACTTGAGCACACTGCTGGCTCATATTCAACCGGTTGTCAATCAACACCCCCAGATCCTTCTCTCCCAGGCAGCTCTCCAGCCATTCTTCCCCAAGCCTGTAACGCTGCAGCAGGGTTGTTATGTCCCAGGTGAAGGACTCGGCATTTGGTCTTGTTAACCCTCATCCTGTTGGTCTCAACCCATTGGTCCAGCCTGTCCAGATCTTTTTGCAGAGCCTCCCTTCCTTCAAGCAGATCAACACTGCCACCCAGCTTGGTGTCATCTGCAAACTTGTTAAGGGTGCACTCGATCCCTTCGTCCAGATCATTAACAAAGATATTGAACAGGACTGGACCCAGCACTGAACCCTGGGGAACACCACCCGTGACCGGCCTCCAACTGGATTTAACTCCATTTTCCACCACTCTTGGGCCTACCATCCAGCCAGTTTTTTACCCAGCAGAGGGTGTGCCTGTCCAGGCCAATGGCAGCCAGTTTCTCAATCAGAATGCTGTGAAAAACAGTGTCAAACGCTTTACAAAATTCCAGGTATACCATATCCACAACCTTTCCCTCATCCATTAACTGGGTAGCCTTGTCATAGAAGGAGATCAGGTCTGTCTGGCAGGACCTCCTTTCATAAACCCATGTTGACTGGGTCTATTCACCTGGCTGTCCTGCATGTGCTGTGTAATCCGCTTCATGACCTTCCCCAGTACCGAGGTCAAGTTGACAGGCCTATAATTCCCTGGATCCTCCTTCCGACCCTTCTTGTAAATGAGAGTTACATTTGCCAGTCCCCAGTCAGCCAGAATTGTTAATAGGTGAGGGAAAGGGGTTTGGCAAGGACCTCCGCCAGATCCCTTAATATCCTTGGGTGTATCCCCTCTGGCCCTATAGACTTGTGGGCGTCCAAATGGCCAAGCAGGTCTCTAATCAAGTCTTCTTGGAACACTGAGGGTTCACCTTCACAGTCTTCTGGATCAGGAGGCTTGGAGCCCAGAGAACATCTTACCTTACTATTAAAGACTGAGGCAAAGAAAGTGTTAAGTACCTCTGCCTTGTCCTCATCCTTTGTTACTACCATTCCCCTTGCATCCAGCAAAGGAGAGAGGTTGTCCCTGATCCTCTGGTTGTTATTAATATACTTGAAGAAGAATTTCGTATTATCTTTCACTGAGCTGCCCAGCTGAAGTTCCACTTGGGCTTTAGCCCTTCTAATTTTTTGCCTACATGATCTCACTTGCTCCTTGTAGTCCTCCTGAGATGCATGTCCCCTCTTCCAAAGCTCATATGTTTTTCTCTTTTTCCTTAGACCAACACAGAGCTCTCTGTTAAGCCAAGCTGTCCTTCTTCCCCAGCGACTCATTTTATGGCACACAGGGATGGCCTGCTCTTGCTAGTGACTGCCAGACCTATCTGGATGCCTTTATTTCTTGTTACCTGTCCTGCTTATATTACACTCTAAGATAGCAGGACATAGAAGGGCAGAACATATTCTGTGCTCCAGAGCCTGTAATTTCTATTTTGAATGAAGGACTCTGTGGTGAGGGTGGTGCTGTAGCCCTTCATCCTCCTGGGGAACAAGCACATGGACATCATGCTGGGGACTGTGGGAGTATCTTCACAAGAGAGCAGGAGGCTACATCCAGGCATATTGCTATCATTTGATCAGGACATTTGCACAATGTGGTGCTGTCAGCCGTCCCAAGACTTGGTATGTAACACTGTTCCAAACTGGCAAACAAAACTGGGGACTCCTGTTTTGAAACAGAGCAATTGCACTGATTTATAGCTTTGGGAAAACTGAGTGAAATAATTTGAATTGGTTGGGGCCTTTGTATTTTAACAACTCTTTTTTCTTTTTTCTTTTTTTCCCCCTGGCTTTTTGGAAGTTACTGATTTGTTGAAATCAAAATGTTTTATGAAACGGGTGGGTTTTGGCAAACTGCAAAAAATGATGCAGAGTTCTGAGGAAACCCTTCCTGCCAGGAGGAAATCAGTTGCCATCAGAAAATTATATGGTTTCTTGACAGTTCACTTGGCTCATTGTAAAGGTGCACAGCTCCAGTGCAGCCTTATACACCAACTGAACTTCCTCAAAATTCAGGGTTGGGCTAGGACCACTGTATGGGATCTCAGCCTCCAGTCAAGGGACACCATGGCTTCCAGGCTTCCTGGCACTGGATGAGAAACTTGCTATCCCAGGGAACTGCTTTTCCCATACTCCACAAATCCTATCTCAGTGGTGGTCCCAGGGTTTCTCTTTGAAATATATGAACACAATGACTGTCATTGTAAAATCCATGCAGACCAAGCTGCTGCCGACAAATCTCTGCAGCTTCATAGAAAAGACATCTTTGTGGTTTATTGGAAAAACAAACAAACAAGCAAGCAAAATGTGGATATACAAAATGAAGCGACTTCTGTTAAAGCCTGTTCTAGGGGTAGAGCGGGGCTCCAAAGTGGAAGTGTCATTGCAGGAATGGTCTGTTCAGTGTTTGCCACAACAATGAGATCACTGTATCTTCAGCAGAGATAGCTTTATGAAAAAGTTTTCTAAGGTTTATAGGTGGAATAAAGGGCCCATTTACAACCCTCCATGGGAAGAGAAACTAGGTGAAACAGCACAGGGTATGAAATTTCCTCTGGGACAAGAGGCTACTCTTTTTAGTGCTTAGATGGGACTCAAATGGTGTAGTACAATCATGTTCCTTCTAGAGGTGAGCATTACCCCCAGCTTTCTCAGACAATTCATTATTAAGGGTTTGCCTGAACAGCAGAATCACCCCATGATTTTATCTAGTTCTGGCATCCTTGCACTGGATAACCAAGGCTGCAATAGCAGCAAAAATGACGCCATAGAAGCTTTAGAAGAAGTGTTTAAGCAAAGTGTATTGCCAGTGTTTCTAAAGCATTTGAACCCATTTATTAGCATATGATAA
Source organism: Dromococcyx pavoninus (assembly GCA_033558185.1). Lineage (NCBI taxonomy): Eukaryota > Metazoa > Chordata > Aves > Cuculiformes > Neomorphidae > Dromococcyx > Dromococcyx pavoninus. Next base: position 627,136 of record JAUMJL010000081.1, on the reverse strand, counting down.
CATTCAGGGTGCTGCATTTTCCCGGCCATTGTCTTGCCTGGCAGGTGGCTTACAGCAATTCAGGCACTTTTGTTTTGCAGAGCAGAACTGCTCCTTTTGAGAGCTCTGCCCAATCTCAGGTACTCATCAAAAAAAAGTAATGAATTTGGACTCAAGTTAATTGGGGTTATCTTGGGAGAAATACATAGGTACAAATAGGTAAGTCTATGGAAGTGATGCTCATGTCTCTTTGTCATGCCTTCTCAGCTATCCAAAGAGAATAAGTGCCTTCAATAATGCTAAATTATTTGTTGCCTAATTCCTGCTGAAATCCCTTTATTTTGCTTTGAGGTTAAACTTGCTTCTGATGAGAATCTAAAAAAAACACTGAAAAATATTCTACTAAGGAGATGATCAGTCGTATTTCCTACTGCTTTTCTTTGCTCCACCTCTCCATACAACATTATGTCATGTGTAGTGGTAATCTTTTTCCAGCTGACCTATATACAGAATAACATGATTAATTTGATGACAGTATTTATGGCATAATATAAAAGTTGTGTGTAGTAGCCAGGAACAGGGAAACACTTGGAACGAAGTCAAATACAGTCAATCTTGCAGTCCTCATTCAAGTGAAATTCTCCTTGGATGGCAATTTAGGCTGAGTGAATTGCAAAACAAGAAGGCTTAATCACGTTTCTGTAGATTGGAATAGATCTCTAACAGTTTGTTTTTGTAAATGGAAGACCTTCACTATCATAGGGGTAGAGACAGCATTTGTGAAGTCTGACATTTTCAGGTAAATCTTGCTCTGACATTTCCTTACTATGCAGAATGGTTTGTAGTTTTTCCCCTGTATGGTTTCTTGAAACAGTGGAATAAATCAAAGTGGAATTATTTAATTCATCTAGATTGGCCTACCAGAGACTCTTTTCCAGAAGTAGCTTTGAATGTTTCATCAGTAATTGCATAGGCAAGAATGCTTAAAATCAGAGAAATAAGAGATATGGAAAAATTCCTTAAAATCAGGATATTCCAACCCGTGGAGTGGGACCTGGCACGATGAACTCACAGACTTGAACTGAGTGCTTTATTGGCAACGCAAGAACTTGTCTCACGGCCAGTGAAACTAATGAGGCCTGGCATGCTCTGAATTTCTGTCTTATGATCGCTTTTTTACAGTGTTTCTAATGTCTTAAGGGCTCAACTATTCACAGCAGGGGGTTTTTTTGTAAAGTCTCTGATATTAAACAGGAGGAGAGCTCCCACTGCAGTACTTTCTCCTTTATGCAGACACCAGGTTTTTTAAACCCTTAAGGACTGAGAAAACTTTAATCCTCTACCATGTTGTTAGATATGATTGAATCTTCTTACAAGTGGAACACATATTGGAATATCACACAGTTAACCATCACTTCCCCCACGCCACATACACATTGCATAATTATCCAGATTGTGGTTTTTTATGCAATTATGCTAAAAATAGCTCCAGCTACAGGCCATTAGTGTGACTACCGTACTGGTCAAGGTAGTAGAAACTATGACGAGGATTTGCAAATCACAAACTGAAAACTGATGTAAAGATATTCCTAAAACCTACATTATTTAGATTTAGATACCTAAAAGCAATTGTAATATATTAAAAATAGTAAAGGAAGGATTGTTGTCTGAGACAGCAACACAGTACAGTATTACTAACACTGCATGAAGAAAATCCAACAAAGATTTATCACAGTGTTGTGTGCAGAGATAAATGTATGCGTATCCGTTCCTCTTGATTAGGAGCTGTTTGTCATAGTGCCAACTGATTTCCAATCAGTATAAATACATAGTATTAGCTGTATCATACAGATCTTTAACACATTATCTGGGATGTCGTTCACAAAAAAACAATTTGCATACTCCAGTAGAGAATGAACTGATGTTTAAATGAATTAATAAGGGTTAAATGATGATTTCTTGCTTATTGGTGGTTCATACCAGTGTAGTTCTCCGCAGTCTGCCAGATTTATTAATATACATGATCACTGTAATTTTGCAAAAAAAAGATGAGAATGTTTTTTGGGAAGACATGTCGCACCCAAGTCCTCCATTTAAGAGTAAGAAGTATCTGATAACTAGTGCTCAAATAAGAAAAGTTCAACTCTGAATGTCGTCATCTTTACAATATCTCTTTTAACAGCTTTTATGTCACAGTAGAATTCAAGATTTTTTTTATATTAAATACCATGCTTTATTAATTAAGTTTAACAATATTTATCTTAAATATCTGTGAAATGGGTGGGGAGCTTAGACATCTTGGAGTAGAACACACACAGACTTGAACTTGAACAGAAAGGAAATGTGCATTTAATGAAGTTAAGAAGTTCACATCATAGCACTTTATCATCCGCTGAAATGTGACTGTATACAGTGCTACTATATCTACTGTGTATTGACATAGCACTCATCTTCTCTTGGTGTCCCTCTCTCAGAAGACAGTTGGGTGGTGCCTTATAAAGGATAAGCTTATGGTCTCACCTGATCATATTTGCATGAGAAAACTGCAAGTGTAATATGATAGCTGAAATAGATGCATTCTGTGGGAGAAAGTCTCACATATTAACCCCCAAAAAAGCAGGCAAAATGTTTCTTTGCAATGGTATATAAATACTGGAAGTCCATTTGGTCGTTGTAGGACTTTCACTATTCATTTCTTGTCTTGGTCTCACAGGAGCTGCAAAGGGGATAAAAGCTATATAGTGGACAAAACAGAACAGTTGAAACCAGACTCCTTTTTTTTGCAAAGTGCCTGAGAACTTTAAAAGACTGTGGCAAGACAGGAGAAAGTCTACTCCCAATGGAGATCAAAAGAAGTGCAGTAGGTTAAAAAGAGAACTCCTACAAGAGAGGCTGTAAAGTTGTTTGTGGGAATAACTCTCCTTTTGGTCATATAACTGGGTGTCTGAGAGAGCTGGGACAACCATAAAGGAATACAGAATGCATGCTGGTTTTTTTAATGTGTTTTTTTTTTCTCTACGTGGTTTAATCCTGTGGCTAAGTTAATATTTAAGTCTGCTTTGTCCCTGTTTTTTCATGCAAATTCTCAGAAAGGAGGTGCAGCTTGTGTCTGAACTTGGTCAGAGCTACTGAATGCACAGAGCTCAGTCTAAGAACAGGCAATGTTCCCTACCAGTAGCTGTACCTACAAGAGGAAGATAAAGGAAGGCTTTTTGGGGCACCACTGATGTTCTGGCACATTGGTGGTGAGTGTTGTTGATAAAGTATGTTTTCTTGTTGTCCATTTTTCTCAATTTGAATTTCAATACTTATGAGCTTTTCACTAAAAGAAAGTTATTGTCATGCACTTGAAATGTATGAGACGTTATTTTTAAGAAGTTGATCCCTTAGTCCATTCACTTGACTGAGGGTTTTCCATCAGATTTTTCATCTATTTTCTTTTTCTAGTTTAGTCAGTACATCACCTCTAAGGCTATGATAAACTTCAGTATACAGCCAGGTATTTGGACCCCTCAATTGAGAGGTGGCAATTACTGCCGAAACCTCCTTAGAACGAGGGAAGGGCTGAGCCTATATTTTAAGCAAATGCCTAAATTCCGAGAAGAGGATAGGGCTGTGAAAGATGCTGTGATTCCCCTATGCAACCAACTCTGCACTTCTTGTGTTTCTCTTGGCTTGCTCGAAGAGGCTTCCACTTATCTTTCTGGCATTTGTAGACTTTTATAGTGCATGACCAGGGCTTCAATCCATCCCACCCAATTTTGTTCCTTGGACAGTGAGAGTTACATTAAGGAACCAATGACTGTATATTTCAAAGGGGTTACAGCACATATAGGATCTTTGTTAGTTTCTGGAGGTGTCTTGCCTCTTTCTATTAGTTACAGAGGAAGTTTGGGGCAAACAACCTTAAAACATAGGTAGTTCGTTTATGTTCCCAAAGTTGTGTGGAAGAAATCCTCAAAAGGATGCCTAAATCTGCAGTATTGCTATGCTCAATATTGCAGTCCGCAGATGTACTTTTTTGCCTGAGGAACTTGTCATTTCAGTGCTGAACTTCTGGGTTTCTATATAACCTGGGTTAATATCTAAGGATCGCTTCATATGCCTAGATATCTAGTGTTATATGAGATGTTATAGTGTGTGCAGCATAAAGATGGCAGACCCAATGGAAGATATGTGCCTTTCTGGAGAAGCAGCTGAAGGCCATAAAAAAACTTTACAGCATTTCTTTTTTGGCAACTGAATTCATCACCTATTAGTATGAAGTGAACTTCTAAGAAAGAGACAGAATTAGCTACCTTACATCCTGGTGATTCTAACTTTTTGCATCTGTGAATACCATAGCTCATGTTATCTGTGGTATTGGGTAACAAATATGGTAGACGTATTTCACTGAGGACTTACAGCCTCTGTTGGTGAGTGGTGGTCTGTGTTAGCCCATCTCCATAGATTAAATTTTATTTTGGAACAGATGCAGATCCTGGAAAGCTGCTGTTTATTAAAAATATATATTAATAGTTTCCCTGAGCTCCCTTTGTGGTACCATAGGTCATCATAATATTTCCTTAGAACAAAAAATACTCATCTTTTTTGTAAAGAACATCTTGACAGAAACAGTACCTCATCAAAATATCCTGCACCAGCATACTTCCCTTCTCTTTCTCTGAGCAATGTTTCACTGTCAGATGTAGAACAGATGTTACCATTTAAGATAATCTACTATGTCTGAAAAAAGTCATACAGGAAAAAGCAACTGCTTTTTTACCTGGACATTGCTGAGACATTTGTTGTAGCTAAACATAGCTGAGACGGATAGAAAGACCAATTGACTAGCAGCAAGAGGGGCAGTCAAAGTGAACTACTGAGCATTTAACATTCCCTCTTCTTTCCTTCCTAATAGCTGTAGTTCAGTAACCTTGTGTTCATGGCAATTTATTGTGAGTTCTTTCTACATGGACTAGGAGCAAGACAAGCAATGTAACCTAGATCAAAGTTATACCAGATTAAGACAAGGTGGATCAAACACTCACAGGTGAATCAGATGAATGAAACATATCCAAACAATATAAACAATGCCCTTATTGAGGACTCCATAGTATTTACTGTCTTCACACTGCTCTGCCTATTCAACACACTTTCCTCATGTAAGTGCAAATCATAAAAATTCTCCATGAAAATAAACCACCTTCTTGCAATCAAAATTTTCAATCAACCAGTCTGATTCATGTCATGGATGCAAAAGCATATGAGCAGCCTTGGACAGTTTGACTACAGTGGTATTTCCTGATGCATCTTCAACACCAGACATACACATTTATGCTGTGACTGGTCAGCTGCTCGTCCTAGTTGCAGGAGAAGTACACATAAGCTGTTTGACACCCAGTAGTTAAAACTTGCCTGAAGCACAATCGTGGGTCCATGCAATGTGAGTCCAGTCAGAGGTGGGTGCAGAGACAGAGATCTCTTGTATGGGGAGCTATTTCGGGCCTCTCATTAGCCTGTGTAACAGGGAGCTAACAGTATTGACAAAATCATTTTAATGCTGATATAGTTTATGTTCATGTTAGGGTTTTTTCTGGTAAGGGTGTGACATGGAAGAAATTGCAATTTTAGCTATATCTCTGTGCTGGTAGAAGTATAGACCCGGTCAAATAATGAGAGAAACTTTCAAATGATACTTAAAAAAGTTACAGTAAATGTACAGGTGAAAGGGGCTGATTTCTTCTGTAGCTGATTTTCTTACTTGTACTATGAGATGAAGATTGGCAGAAGTTTTGGAGGCTGACAAGAAGAATTTATTCTTCCTTTCCCCTGCAAGGTCCAAAGACTTCGCTACATGCATAACTTATAAAAAATAAAAGAAGACCTTATATTTACAGTTTATTTGGATGTACCGACTGAGGTAGATCCATATCACTAGAAGAGCTGACACATGCCAGTTATCCATTTTCCTTTACAGGTTTTGACTCTGCACAAAAAATGTCAGGCTCATTTCCTTTGTTTCTCTTTCTGTCACGTGGTCAAGAAGAGCACACGCACTCTGAAGTAGTTAAAATCCACAATTATTTGCTTTGTGTTATTTGTTATGGCAATAAAAATGTACAAAAATTATGAATGTGGTGCAGGAAAGCAGTGGTGGGATCAAATCACCATAGCACTTTCAAAAACGTGTACCTGAGTGTGTTTTAGTCAGTATACATTGCAGATTGCCTGATGCAAATTAGTTTTATAGAAACTTAAGCAGATAGCAACAGCTGCACTTCACAACTCCCGGAGGTTTCTATAAATGGCAGTTTTCCAGCAATCCTGCTAAGAAAGAACTGAAAAGTTTACCACAAACAGCTATACTGAGGCAGACTCCAGGACTGAAACAAACTGGCTGTCAGTTTACCATGGGATTGTTCATAAATATATTGAATATTGGATTTTGAGTTAGTTTTAAAGTTATGTTGTTTATCATTCTAAAGAGACATGTTAGAAATCGTTCTATCAAAATTCATTACTGGAATTAATTTTAGGTTATTCCATTGCCTACAAGATTTGACATTTTTACCTTCCATAATATTTATTCTAGTTCCCAAATGACAATATCTTATGAATTACCTCATAGGTTTAAGGAAGAAGTAATTTTTGAAGTATTACTTTGGCTAAATATTTAAGCCATTTGTGACTATAAGTTAAACTTTTAATTTCAATGATTCAATGTGCATTCAGCAAACGGAGGTACCCCTTTTAGGCTTACTATTTATTGTTCTTATCGTATTACTGGCAGAGAAATGAGGTGAGTGAACTTAGAGGACAGACCTGTCAGGGTTCAGGAGCGAAAATCTACAGAGACAGCTTTGTGCTGAAGGTCCACCTCTAAAACCACAATTTAAAGTAGAGTCTCCTATAGCTTAGAGAGACAACAGGTCTCGGCTATTCTGCAGTGGGATTTTTGCACAGCCTTAAATTAAGATCTTGGAGCCGAAGAGTATGGGCAATAGAGAGAGTGAAGTTTGCTAAACGTGTTTTTAACAGTTAATCAAATCTTTCAGAATGGTTTTACACCCAGCGACTGAGAGCAAAAGCAGAATCCATGTTTCCCTCCTTTTGTTTTATTGATCCATTTAATCTAAACTTTGAAAAATATTACCTACAGATTTTTTTTGCCTCCAGACAGCTTTCTAATAAACAAGGAGAATATTTGAGAAAGGAAAATGAATAAATTGTAAATTGTTCTGGTAACACCTTGAAGTGATGGTTATTTTTCTTGCCGGATTCTGCCTTTTATGAGAGCCATTGTATACAGTCAGAATAAAAGAGCTTTGTGAACAAGTGGGCACAAGAAATTAGGCAGGGAAAAAACATGCTTGCTTGTCTTACTTATTGTGATCAGCTCATTTCTGACTGCAAAATACAATCTCCTGTTTACTTAATTTCTTATTTTAGAGCAGCTCTATGGTTAATAGTAGTGAACTGAAAAGATGGGAAGAACATGTCAAATTAAAAATGCTCATTTTGCTGTGAGGAAAAAAACCCACAAAAGCAGGTAAATGTGGTTAGTCCAGGAAACTACTATGTCATTTCTTAATTCTCAACAGCTTAAATCAGAAATTTGTCTTAACTTCATGTTCAGATGGTTTCCAAGTATGAGAGCAAGTGAAGCCTTTTGGAGGCTGATGAGCATTATATTGGCATGGACTATTTCTTGTCACTTGGATCTGGGGGGCTTTAGGAGAAGTCAGTGGTGTCATGCATGGCTATGGATGTCAAGTCCCCTGCCTGGAGAATATCAGCATCCTGCCCTGTCCACCCCATCTCTGTGGCCTGAGGACACCAGAGCCATCCATATCTGAATCACTGTTCAGGTACATCCTGCAAACACCATGGCCACAAAACTGAATTGGATCTCCTGCTCTTTCAAAGCTAAGTCATTAACTTTGGATCTTCCACCTCAGTCTCTCTCTGCTAAGTACTTTTAGGATCCAATAGAAGTGAAATTTATCTTTGACGACTTCCTAAGATGATACTGTGTTTTGAAGATCTGTGGAGAACACTGGAGGAATGATAATACAGGGCAAACTACTCTGCTTGCTGGTGTGAAAGTGCCTGTATGAGGTGATTAGCTACATCCTGGACAGAGGATGGGGCTCATTCATCAGGGACATTTCTGCTGACTCCAGTCATATTCAGCTGCCTGTGAATTCAGATCTTGAACTTAAAACAGACCTCACTGAGTGAATCTTATCTTATCTGAGTAGGTTTGTGCATTTCTTCGGTAAATCAATTCACCCACACAGCCCTAAAGCAGGTCACATAAATAAAAACCCAATCCTAGGTAGTGCTGGCCGGGATTTGTCAGTGGAATATTTCTTAGCTGAGAAAAAAGAACTTCTGGAAACTGCAGGAAGTGCTGATGTTTGTGGTGAGATTGTGAGCAAAAATGGATGAGGGAAAGGAGAACAAGTTGTCTCACAAGAGTCTCTGGGGACACAGGGAGGATATCTGTAAAACAAGCCTAAACTTCTGGGTCTCTCTTTCTAGGTGGTCAACAGCTGATGAGCCACAGGAAGATTTTTTCCCTCATTTTGTAAATACCCATAGCAGACAAGAAAGGCACTGTTGCTTTAGACAGGACTTTGATCACTTATCTGAGCTGATGAGACCCATATGAAAATGCTTCCAGTAGAGTTGGTAGTTGTTCTGGGGCTTTGTCTGAGCTCTCGTGCTTTACACATCTCTATTTCTTTCCAATATGAAATGAAATTGATTTCTAAATTATTTTAAAATCAAATAAGCATTATTGTTTCCATCTTGCCCATCAATGTAAGTTTTTCTGTATCTTAGCTAGACTTGTCATTCTAATAAAGAAAGTGATCACAGGTTAATGAAGAATCTACATAGCCTCAGACACCCCTTGTTCAGTTCATGCTCTCCTCTCCCTGGGGCTTGTCCAGTCCTGCCAGGAAGCAGAGCAGGGAAAAGTTATAACTCTCTCTCCTAAGAGGTCTTTGCTGAGCCGCTGTAGATAAGAGAGGAGAGCAGCAGGGCAAAGAGTTCAGGCCTTCTGCTTTCTCCTTGCTACAGTAAGGTGAAGTCAAATATTTTGATACAGAAATTGTAGGGAAAGTAGCTTTGATAAGTTTCAGCAGATAAAATAGCTGAAAAAGAGACCACAACTTCTGCAAATATACTGGTTAAATACATCACAGCCTCCAGCGGTCTCAGGCGTGACTTTAAGGTAGATGTTAAAAAAAAAATCTGGCAAATCCAGCACAGGGATTACAAGTTGCATGTACTAAGAGGACAGCTATTTCACAGATCTTACCCATTTACAGAGCATATCTCAACACTTCTAACATTTCTACAGATCTTAACTAATCATGGCAGAGATAGGTAGGGGAAATTGCAATAGAATTGGGAATAGGAGTGCCCAGGCTGGGACTTTCAATAAAACGATTCCCAATCTCAGATCAAGGAGGACACTGAATGAAAGCAGATTTTTTTTTATCCTGAAATAAAGGCAGGCAAATATTTAAGCAGTATCTTCTATTTAAAAACAGTCATTCAAGCAATCATAGGGAGGTGCTTGCTGTTGAAGCCACATTGGATATATAAGGCATGACAAAGAATCATGGAAAGAAGAGTGTAAAGTTTACTACAAAGTGTAAAGTTTACTAGTCCTGGATGTCCTTGGTGTGTTTATTTATGTCTGGCAGTGGTCTTGGTAGTTCTACGAACGACATCTTAATTAACGAAAATGTGCTGTGTCTGCCAGATCACGTTTATGATGGGTTTTGTTTGAAATCTGTGAATGAGGGAGTTGTCTCCATGAGCAGTTCAAAATTTTTGGTAATAGATTGTCTTACAGGCAGGGTTTTTAGTGCAACACAGTAGAACACAGTGTTCTTGGTCAGTGGACCTGGGGCGTTACGTCCCAGCTCTGCTAATTCTGGAGGCAGCTGTGACAGCACAGGGAAAGGGCACCAGGGCAGCTGCCTTAGACTGTGGCTCATTGGTTTCCTTGGGTTTTTCATGTGCACATTGTATCAGTCCTCCCATGGCCTGTCCTATCCATGCGGTGGGAAAGAGCTATCTCTCCATCTTGCATACAAGTTTTTAAACAATTACATTTGAACATCTGCTGCTTTTGCACCTTCCTTTTCTGCAAAGTCATAATAACACTATGTGAACCTGCACAGGTTTTTATCTCTGGGAATGAGTCTAATTTTATGTGTAGGACTAATAAAATCTATTAAGGTCATTAAAGCTAAATGTCAGCAAAGTTTATCAGTTGCTGGCTTTCCCACCTTTTCTCTGCTTTGGGACAGCTCGTGCTTGTACTATTACTAAGTGCTCCTGGGAGCAACTGCCAGCTTGCAGGCATGAGCTTTCTCCTTTCCCCATCTCTTTTTGCTCTGGCTGCTGCACCATGAAATTTCATCCATAGTCTCATACAGTTTAGTGGTCCTCCTTCTTGCAGCTTGATGTTTTCTATATGATTTTCCACCTCTATTTTTTTTAAGGATTGTCAATTCCCTTTTCAGGATTTCCATGACATGACTCGTCTTCCATCTTTGTCTATGCCTTACAAGCATCTTTACTCCCATTAACTTTCTTCCTCTTTCTGTGTCAAAAGTTTACCCAATCTCTTTCTCTGAATTTGTACACAGCCGATGATTGACTTCCTTTCCTTCCCAGTAGTTCAAATCCCCCCAGTTACACCACTGTGTTTAAGATTATCGTACTCTTTGCTCATAAAAAGCATCATCAACCTGATATTCCTGGTCAGGTGTTTTTAAGACTTCTCCATGAAATCACCCAGCAAATTCTCCCCTGTCTTCAGCCACCCAGCTGCTCAACTTCTTTTAGACCCTCCACCCAGATGATTGTGTTTGTCAGGGAAGACAATGCCTTCTTTTCTTTTCTGGCTGTTCTTCTGCCCTTAGGTAACAGTTGATATCCACCTCCATATCTTGGTGGCCCTGGATAGGAAATTCAGTTTCCAAGAAGGGGATAGTCCTTGGATTTTCTTCCTCTGACATCAGAGCCTAATGTTCATGGACACGGTATCTGTTCTTCAACTTCACAGGTCTACAGAGCGGATGAGAAGGTATCTGGAGCAAGATCTTCCTCCAGAGCCTCCTCCCTCATCCACAACTGGTCCTACCACATATCTCTTTCCCTCTTTACTGCCTCTCTGTGTTCTGCTGATTAAATCATAGGGCTTCTCTCTTTGGAAAAAAAATTATAATGGTGGCAGAATATGTTACAGTTCAGTAAAACCAAGGTGGTGCAGGGAAAATGAACGGGGACTGACTGTTCACAGTCTCTGAGAACATAAAATCTTAGGAGGCACTCAATAAAATTGTCAGGCAGCAGAGTTTAAAAGAAACAAAAAAAGGAAAACGTTTTTATGTGGCCTGTATTTACACTGTGGCCAAATAAATTAATTAAATAAATTCCAAAAGGGACTGACACATTAATGGAGGATGGGTGCTTTGTTGATTATTTGATACTATGCTCTGGATGTAATTTCAGTCCCACGAAATATCTAAGCTGTTGATTTTTTGAAGCTGGAAGGCAGTAAAAGGACTCTATAAATATTAATTTTCATACTTTTGTTTCAGTATGTTCTGATAGTGACTGTCAAAGACAGGACACTTGGCTAGACAGGCCTTTGATTTGACTGACTAAGGTACTTCTTAAATTTTTTAATATGTGGTGGAGCAGCTTTGCCCAGAACTTGCAGTCACAGAGTTTATTCTGCTCAGTGTGCTGCACTTCTGTTCTTTTGCTGATAGGCAAGAATGACAAATTTAAAATAAAGCTTATGACAACACCCACTTGCACGGCACAAGCAGCATGGTATGGGTTGGTTTTCTTGTTAAAAGCTGGAAGATCTTATTGTTTTGCCCTTAAATGGGATCTGTACTTTCATTCCTTTGACAGTGGAGAGGGCCTGCCGTTGGATGGTTCACAGCTTCCTGAGCCCAGAGGTCTCAGCCCTGCCTGATACTGTAATTTGAATTCATAGGTGGAAATGCAAGCGAGTGTGTCATAACCCCAAAACCTACCCACAACCTGGCAAAAATCATTTCACATAATCCTCTTGTATAGCCCCAATAGGCAAGAATAATGGTGCTCAAAACAGCTAATGTTCAGTAAGAAATGTTACATGCAGTGTTCACAGAGAAAATGGAAACACACTGCTAAATTCACCTGATCCTTAGGATTTGGTACAAACTCAGATCTCTGAGTAAGTGAGGGAAATGTTCCCCAGGCATGTCTTTTTCAAACTGCGCTCTGAAACAAAGGGTGTGAGGAATGATGATGCATATGGATCAAAGCCAAAGGAAATATTCCCTAATATGCATAGAAATAAAGCCATTGTCTTTTGGCATTTACACAGCAGGACTTGCAGGAAATTTCAGGGGCACATTAACAGAATTGGTGCAGATGTTGCTCAGCGTTTTCAGCAAATACTGGGATTTCGTCTTGCTGGGGTTTTGTTTGTTTTATTTTATTTACTGGGTCTTTTCAATACCCCTGGCTTCTGCTGGAAAGGACAGAAATATAAGAGACAGTCCTGCAAGGACCCTAGACCTGGCTTGGCTGGTTTGGAAGCTGATGATACCCTGTACCCATGTGCAAGGTCCCTGCTGCTGGGCAGGATGAGTCCTGCTAGCAGGTGGTAGGCTGTAAGCTATTGACGCATATATTCAACTGTCATAAATCCCATAAAATAGTAGCATTTGGCAGATCCTGTTATTAATGATACTCTGTTTGCCAACAACGTAAAACAATAACACTTGCGAGTTAAGAAAATTCAAATCAGATGAAGATTTTCCTGCATTCTGTCCAAAAAGTTCTTGTAAGAGGCTGATTCATTCGATACCATTTCTATCCCAAGAGCAAGGGAAGATCACTTTCCCACTCTTTCACTGTGGGAAACAGAACTCAAATCAGCACAGATTTAGTCTGCTTTGTGATTACTGACAGATACCACCTTTTTTCTAAGAGAATTTCTCCTAGCTATGCTTGTTGCTCCTTTCTAAAGGAGTGGCTGTTCTGCTGTAAGGTCGTTCATACGGTAGAAATCCAGTTAATCGGACAGGTTTAGAAAAATAGCAAAGAACTATTTTTTTCATTGCTGTCTCAGAGCCATGTGTCTGGCTTGAAGGTCCCTGCTGACTAATGTATGAAATACAAGCCCTGGCACTATGGTCTTTATTTAGGGAGTTGCAAATACGTACAGAAGAAACGTTCTGCTCTTCCCCTCAAGCATTAAGGCAAGATCTCAAAGCATTCGCAAATTAATCTATTATCTCTCACAGCTCCCTCAGAGCCTTTCCTCCCCTTGTGTCATGAACACCTGATTAATATTCAGGGTATTTCAGGACTTTTTTTTTCTTTTTCCTCTTTAGGAGGAAACTTTAGTAACACACACGAGGAGTCATCTTTGTTGACATCTAACTTGCTTCCAATGAGTGGCCACAAGAAGCAGTTTCTCTCAGCAGTACTGAGAAATGTCAGTAATTCCTTGCTCAGAAATCCCCAGAATACCACTTGAAAGAAGGTAGAAATACAGCTCTGCCTATCCTTTTGGCTAGCATACACAGCTCCTTCTCATGGCTACATGATCCCAGCAAACCCATACTCATACTCTGCTGCTCTCTTATAGGGAAACACAGTTAATACACTGCACACTGCTTCATCTCTGGCACATTGGCCCAGGTGCCTTGGGCAGTGGCTTTAGCTTTTTCCAAGATTTACCTCTATGGAAGCTACTTTAGTTACTGCTTTTGTGCAAACCGAAAGTGTGCTCAGGCTACTCCAAATCTAAACATTGTGGTTGTTCTGGAAGAGTCACTTGATGGCATTAGTTTACCCCTTCCCATATAAGATTATTATTACTAATATTACAATTGCTTAATGTTGCAGAAAGATGTAGGAAGAAGATTGCATTCCACTACAAAAGATTCTTGTTGCTGATTAATGATGAAGCACCATGTATGAGTGAGGCAAGTTCAGGAGAGGGAAAGCTGAAGCATTATTGCAGATCAGTATTGTAATTAATCTCCACTTGCCAAATGTACTCTCTTATTTGAAACTGAAGTGGGGAGATCAAGAAAGCTCTCATCCTACTTGGAATGGCTTGTGCCAGTATCATGTCCCATGGATGTGTCCTCCTGCCCAAGAAGACAAACAAGGCAGGAAGAACTGCAGGACTTGCTTGACAGGGCTCCCCCAGTTCATCTCTCCGGAGGTGCTGACCAGGTCTGGGACTCTCACACTGGGGTGGCAAACTTGAGTTTGCCTATAGCACCCCACAGACTGGTGGTATTTTTGTGGAGCATGATTTAAAGTTATTTTATTCTTTCTTGATGAATCTATGAATGAAGGTAGAAGGTGCAAATGTTCTTCTTGGCAATGGTATTTAAATCTTCCCAGAATTCTTTTTGTTTCTGTTTATGCACCACTGGAGATGATTCTGGTCATTCCACTTTCCCCCATACTGTCACCCATTCCAGTGACAGTGGCACCTTTTCTTCGTGGACAGTTAAAAAAAACCTTTCAGTGTAGGCATTCTTTCTCTGTTCAGGTTGGGAATGCGCTGCTCCATTCTATGAGCAGAATAGGGGAAAGTTGGAAATAAGAAATGGGCATCACATTTAGTTATCACATTTGGAGTGTAAAAATTGCATTTAAAAAATAATCAAAGATGTTGTTTAAGCTCAAGATCCCTGAGAGCAACCCACAAGATAACAGTACACTTACCCTGTTAAGAACTGTGCCTTTGAAGGCCTATGAGCTGTGAACAATTTATTTGCATGCTGTTTCCTATTCCTCCATCTTGACATCTTCCCAGACACAGTATGTATTTCTACAGTCCCTTCTCCTTCTCCCTTCTCTTCCCTTCCCATTCTCCCTTCCCTTCCTTTACCTTACCTTTTCCTTTTTCCATTCCCTTTCCTTTTCCACAATGAATCCAAGCTCTCAAAGTAGTGATATGTCGTAAGTAAAAACAAAATATACATTGAAATGACTAACGGGACTTAAATTGATGTGGTAGTGGATGTCACACCCAGATTGACCTCCATATGCTTCTTTTTCCTCTCTTTTCCTCTCTAGAGAATGTGATTTAAGTTTTTATCAAATGCGTAGTTAAGATCTTTCTGTTTCAAGGAAAAGTTTATTTCATAATTGGATCTGTTGCAACATTACCCAATTTCTTTATATCGTAATATTTTCCAGATTACCTGTAATTTCCATGTATAAATTATACTTCGGAGATGAAAATCCAGATTATTAATTTTCTAAGTATTAAATGTAAAAATAGTTTTCCAGGCTGAATATTGTAGGACTAAGGACTATTGTGTTTGAATCAAAGTTTTAAAAAATGAATAATTAAATCCACACATATAGGTGTATTTATCCAATATGCAGGAATGATTTATGAACTTCCTCCTTCAAAAAAATCCACATCCAGTAGGGTCCTTTCAGATTTTAGAGTCACTCTTTTCCTCATAGAGATGGGTAACACCAACCCATTTTCCTGTGCAGTAAAAATATCTTTTTATGAGAAAATCGCTTCTCTTACTGCTTCTGGCTGCAGAATGAGATTCCATGGAAAAGCCTGCTTTCTTTTTACTCCTAGTCAAGTTAGCTATTCAACTGAAATAGGTGGGTAGAAAATATGATCCTTATTAACATAATTTGCTTTAGACAGAAGACTCTAGGTAAGCACTTCTGAGTTTGAAGGACGCTAACTAGAGTTTGAGTTAGCAAATTAGAAACAAATTCCTGCAAGAATTCAGATTCTTATAAGCTCAAGGAAATAACCAAGAACTGAACAGAGTAAAAACCATGTAACTTTAAATCTTTTTGTCTTTAAACTCAGATATTTTTCAATTCTTCTCTTATTTATTTAAAATATATTAAAATAAGGGATGCATTGAGCGTCTTAAAGAGTGAAGTGACTGAATTTTATCTTTCCATATGAAGACTAGAACTGAATCCTTTTATGTACTAAAGAAACCAAAAATATGCATCAACAAATTGTTTTTATCAATCAATCAGAAGTGTTTCAATTGATGATTTCTAAATGACTGATTGTACCTGCAAATAAATTTGCTCCCATGACAATGGAGATTAGTTATTAAAATTTGGATTGTATTAATACAAGGTACCTCTGGTGTTTTCTAAAGTAAATTGAATATACTTTAGATGTTATATGTCGAGTTGCAAAACTGTTTCAACTAGTCCATTTCTCTGATAGACTGAGAAAGACATTAAACCATCAACATCAGTAACAAAGGTAAGGAAGTAGAAACAGGCAGTAGTGAAGATTCTATAAGGAATGATTTTTCTGATCTAAATCTCTTTTTAATCAACAGAAGAATTACGTAAAAGCCAGTGCGTCTATATGAAGAATTTCAAGAGCCGATAACATTTTGGAAGCTCAGCTCAATCTGTAAGTTAATTCCATCTTGATCCCTTCACAGTTTTGGAAATCTTTTTATCTTATAGTTGAGACAGCAGAAAGACAGTAAGTAGGTACTGGGTGTAATCTTCTTCACCAGAGTTCTAATTAAAAAATCTTAAAATTCTTTGAGAAGGACAATATCACCCTATTTGTGGCTTACTCTTTTCCTGCCTCTTTGACCCTGACTTTTTTGGCCCCACAAGTTTTGACAGAATGGGAGGAGGGCATTTCTTCCCCATTCTCCTGTGGGAGACTGCAGTTCTGAACTGGAACGGCCTTTGACTGAGGAGGGGAAAAGCTTGGAGCTACGGTTTCCTAGGTAGATGATTTAAATCTCTAAATTGTTAGATAAAAGCAACAGTTCTGGGCCTGCAGTTCTTTATGCAGAAATCAGTGCTATTAATACACATCCAGCTTTTCCAGAAGACACCTGCTAGACTGGACACCCAGGGACATGGGTGTAGGGGTGTCCAATTTACAAGTCCCAGAGGACCCCAGGAGTGAAAAAAACACCCAAATGCTCAGCTCTAGAGGAGTGGCAGCAGACCAGGCTGTCAAGCACTGGAAGAACCTAGTGAACTTAACTGGGGAAAGGATCAGTGATTGTGGCCCCTTTTATCCTATGCAGGGTTAGGCAAGGTTTTGTGGATTGTAGCTTTAGACTTAGGCATTGTAACTCTACCTCCTTCTCCCTTAAAGTATCTCCATCTTTTGGTGCGGTCCCCTAGATCTTAAGTGTGTCTGCAGGCACATGCATGGAGGCACTACCTTTACGTGAAGCTTCCCAAAACTGAGAGAAAAGAGGTTGGCTTTCTTGCAAAAGTTACTTCAATGCACAGGTTATTCCTTGGGAACTTTCTAAGCAGGCCATTTTGTTAAGTATAAACATATTCTTGGCCAATCGATTGAGTCAAATGTTTTAGCAGCTCCATAAAAACCATTATCCGGCTAATTCTTGTCACTGAGAATTAATGAGTTGATTTCTGCCAAGATCTGCAGAGAAATGAAACTCTGTAAAACAGGATGAGGCATGACAGAAATTTCTGCAAAGCTGGGTTGTTTCCATAATGACTTACTAAAAAAAAATGCTTAATTTTTTTTTTACAAACAAATACTAACTAAAATTTCTTCTATATTTGTGTGCCATACTGAAAAGAATTCACTAGGCATGGAAGAGTTAAACGGAGATTTGCCTTTTTATGCTGAATGCTCAGTATTTCTTATGGGACCTGGCAAACACTTCCCTTCTCCTGGATGTTTGTGAACCCAATGAAGAAAACTCCATGTCATTGCAAGGATAATCTGGCTTTTTACTTATAAGTAATGTAAAAATTAACATCTCCCTTTAAAGCCAAGTGCTTGTTTTCTATTTTTCAATGCAGTTTCTCTTGTGGAAAAGATAGGTAATGAGCTACATGATATTTTTCTGAAGCAATACTGAAACTATACATATGTTCTCTTGCATCTGTGCGGTTTGGCATGCTGTCACTTCAGTGTGGATTTTCAGTCTTTGCTAATAGAATCACCCTCTTTTTTCACTTGCAAAATTAAATTGACTGCTGATATGAACTGGATGCCTCAGGGGACATCTGAAACCAAAAGAGCGACCTAATGATTATGCTACAGGCATGAGGAATGATTGACTTTCTTACACAAGGGAGTAGTTCCATAGGAAGGCAAAAACTTCAGGCAGTTAGTCTTTTCTGACATGATTTTGTCCTTCAGGGCCATAGGGCATCATGTATAAAAGCAAATCGAAGTGGCTTAACTTAAAAAGAATAAACAGAAAAACTCTTCAGCTTTGGGTATGATGCAGCCTTTTGATCATATGACTCTCTGTTCCTTCAAAGCGCACTGCTCCTTTTAATTATCCAA
Source organism: Dromococcyx pavoninus (assembly GCA_033558185.1). NCBI lineage: Eukaryota > Metazoa > Chordata > Aves > Cuculiformes > Neomorphidae > Dromococcyx > Dromococcyx pavoninus. Next base: position 608,811 of record JAUMJL010000081.1, on the reverse strand, counting down.
TATTTAGTCTTCGGATTCCTTGCAGTGCCAGAGAGAGCAAGAGAGAATATTTTGTCTCCAATCTTGTTTCTGTTATGCTTTTTTCTATGCATTTCCGGGAGAGAAGCTTGATATGAAATTTTGCTTTCTATAAGAAAGCTATAGAATTGATGTATCACAGCTTACATGTTTTGCATATCTCCACTGTGGCCTTGACTGATCTTTCTGGTCTATAACTAATTAGGACCATACAGTTGTAGAGACCCTGGTAATTTCAGAACAGCTTAGGTCTTCAGAACAACACAATAGAAAGAAAACTCATGCTGACGGTGTCATTCAGACTTAAGAAAAGATCAGATAGATAGCTTAGATTCTTTGTCATGGTATTGTTAGTTGACTAAAGCATGGAAAACCTGAATTACTGCCTATAGTTTCAAAGGGTAAACTAAGACATATTAGTTGCAAATTGAGAAAAGAAAGAGGAATGAATTAAGATGGCTTCCACCACTTTCCTGATAGTCAAGTACATCTGCATCACCACCAGTTTGGAGCAACTCTACAGTTTTACCTGTGCTTCTCTTACCTAGCTGAGAACAGAGTATGACTCTATTAGTTTGAGGTGAAAAATGTTCCATGTAGCTGGACTTCATTTTGACCTTTGCAGGAACTGCCAGTCTTATCCTTAACTTGCTCTTTTTCTTCTGGAAAATTTCATTTGCACCTGACATGAACACACAATTCACATCAAGACCATTATAACATTATCAATTCTGTTACATCACTGACACTATGAACATAAACCATTAGAAAACCAATGTGACAAGACACTTAGTTCCAGCCTGGTTCATGATATGACTTATTGGGTTTGATTCCTGGACTATGGTCAAGAATGGAGGTTTTCAATTCCATGGTTATTCCTAGTGTCTTGGAGACAAGGACAAAGGAATAGCTAAAAAGGGAATATTTTATCACAAAATATTGAACGGGGGTGCAGATCAAGGAAATTCTAAATGTATTGTGTCATCTTCAGAAACTGATTCTGTAATTTTAAAGACACATTGCTTACGACTGACTCATATCCTTGATTCTCTATTGACCTGAGAGCATTGTTAATGAATCAGTCCTATTTCTGCAAATTTTTGATGTATGCTCCTGGAGAAAAGAACATGCTATATCTCTGACTACATGTTCAGCTTCCCTTTTTTTCTCTTTATTTTATTTATATTCACAGAGAAAAGCAAGGAAGTTTTTGAATAATCCCAATGACATGCAAAGATAAATGTTTACCATTCTAGATGTTGATTAATAAATGTAACCTCAGACATCTTGAGGGAAAATATTGCATGTGTTGACCACATTTCCAATACCCCCCAGGTCTAAAACTTTGTGGTTTGAAGTTCTGTAACATGATGTCTTCTTGGCAGGAATTTGTAGTGCTCCAATTAACTACAGTGTCAATTGCATCTGGAAAATTAAGGATAACTAAGAGAAGACAAAATGAAGCAAGAAATATACAGACTTTATCATCCTCATTAGGAAAATATATAAATATCATAATGTTGATTTTTAGCCTCTAGCTTTGTGTGTTTAAACTATATCAGTCCTGGCAACTACCAAAATTAAGATCAATAATGCTAGAGCCAAGTAATTCTATCCTGAATGCTCTTCAGTGTATTCATTTCTGGAGACATATATCAACTATTCTTTGTTTCAGTGTGGAAGACCGCGCACTATGCCTCTGACTGTCCTCAGACCAAAAGATTTGTACCTATAGAACAGGGATTGTAAAGCCCAAGGACAGATATTCCCACTCTTCCATTATGTAAGGCCTGAGGCCATATTTTGTGTGTATGCACTAATTGTGCTGTGTGCTGGTATGGCCATTCAAGAGTGCTCAAAAACCCTGTTAAGCCTTCAGCAAGAAGAAGACCATCTTCCCACTTTGTAAGAATGAGTATCTTCTGAAATGACAAAAAACAAATCAACAGCATGAGTTTCCAGCACAATAATGTCTGGGCAACACTTCCATACTCACTAATGTCTCATGAGCTAGAGAGCACAAAAGTTTCTCTGTTGGTTTGAAACTCATTCCTGTGCACAGCCACAGCATTTAAGTTGGTAAAGAAATGCACTTTTCTTCCCAAAATATATATTTTTTGCTTATGCAATGATTAAATAAAGGAGCAGAATGTTGCTCATTCTTTGTGAAATTGTTCACTGCATGGGCATTTTTTTGGATACCGGAGAAAAGGAGTGACTTGTATCTTACTCTCAGTGCTTTAAAATCGATGAGTCCATTGGTAGCACAAAAATCTCTCCTCTCAACTAATCCTGTATGAGACCAGAGGGGACACCAGTCTTGGAGGCAGCTTCTTTCAGATGGGATTTAAGATGGAGTCTTGCAGAGGAGTGAAAAGAGGGCCTGCAGTGGCTTTCTGGGTGTGAGGTCTGTATGTTGATGGCACTGATAGCAATGTATCATGTTGTAAGAGGCACTTTAGGCAATAAAAATTAATAACAAGTATCGTGTCAGGCTATAAAGAAACACAGGCAGACTGATGACAGTCTCTGGCATCTTGATATTCATCGGTTAGAATTGTGACCAAAGATCTTTGCACTTTTGTATGAGGGGTCTTATTTTTATACATGCAGGCTTGGCAGGTTGCAGCTTTTTTATTCATCTGCTTCAGAGTGTGATTATTCATTTTGACTATGTACTAGGTGGTGGCCCATTGAACTTCTGTGACATCAGATTATAAGAACATGCTCTTTCTAAATACATGTTTTAGGCAAATAATTTCTAAAGAATTTGTGTCTCTATTCAAAGCTCAGCTAATGTTTTTTGTCTTTCTATATAGAGATTAACTATAGAATCAGAGCTGTAGGCCACATCCAGATTACCCACATCCATGTTACCACACTTCGAAAATGAAAAATCGTTTCAGATGGTGGAGCTTTCCAGTCTGTCTGGTTTCCTTCAGCAATAAAGAGCGAGCAACAGGTGATTCAGTGTCAGCTGTCTGCAATAAGATGGTCTGGATGTGTATGTGCCTCATCCTGTCTAAATGTACAGGATTTTGTATTCACTGCTCAGTCTGACATTGTTCTAAAGTCCTGACTGGAAGAAGACAACAGAAAAGTCACCTTCTTACCTTGTCTCCTTGGAATTGATGGTGCAGAAAAGTGAAACAAGCAGGGATAAAGCGTATTGTCTCCTGACTCCAAAACAAAGGTATCCTTGAATTTAACCCTGATGGAATCAAGACGTAGATCTGTCCTGGGAAACTGAATCAAAGACTCAGATATTTGCCTCAGACTAGAAAATCTAAACACTTACCTTTAAGAAGACAAGTGATTATATTTTCCAAAGCATGTTTTCCGTATGTGGCTGAATTGCAAAGCAATTTCTCACCACTTATCATCCTGATCCATCTGGATGTCTTGCAGTGCTGAAGGAAGCAGGGCCACTATGCAAGTTCAGAGGAAAACCAAAACAATCCCAGGAACAGCTTTTGACACCCCGCCACAAAAGCAGCCCTGCTGCAGCTCCAAAGACTGTCATGTTATATTTTAATGTTTCACAAATAACTAGGCCAAGAAGCAATTCTGTCTATGCCTACCTCTTAATTCAGCAAGTTATTTAAACACTCTATAGCTAGGACACATACTCAGGTACCTGGTCTCTACAGGGTGGACTGCATTGCACAGATTGCTGAGGACCAAAGGAGAAAGCAGTTTTAAGATTAAGTTAATGACCTTGGCACCACTGAAACAGCAGTTTCCAGACAGACTTCCTGCTTGTTTTAGTTACACTACACCCTCCCTTGTCCCAGTAGTCCCCTTCTCCCCCATCACCCACAGTGCATGTGCACAAGTTCTCACTTGGAAACTTTCTCAGCACAAAGTGACTGGTTTCCCTGGAGACATAATCCAGCTACAGTTCTGGGAGGGTTTACTCCAGGAGCTGCTTCCATTGACATTAAAGATGAGTCAATATCATCCTCTCCATGTGTCCTTCAGAACTGCATCAGAGGGCTTTGCATTCTGAAACCCTTCCCATCATCCACAAACACACACCATCCACCCCAGTGTCACAATCAAAACCCTTGGGGTTGTGCGTGAAGATACCTCTCAGGAAATTATGATGTAAACATCTGGGTGCACTTCATGCTAGAAAATGCACATATGCATGAATGTGTTTTACGGCCTGTAATCAAAACCACTCACTTAACACAATTAGACCTTACCCTGGGGCATCCCCGAATCCCATTGGAAAGGCATATACCTGAGATTCAGTGTGGATGTAAAAGTAGGCATGTATTTTTTAATGGATGAGTAGCTCCCAGAAGGCACATAACTCTGTCCTCTGACTACGAAAGAGACTAGAGTGAGACCCAATTTTAAACAATTATGGTAAGGTGAGAAAACTCCTGTACCCAAGATCTGTTTTCTGAATGACTTGCTAAGCAAAGACCAAGTTGGTTGGAAGGAACCAACATTTTTCTATATGAAAGATGATATTACAATAATATTAACTGACTGTGCAGTGATTTAATGTTTTATGTGTGCATAATTGGAAAAAGTTTAAAAGACCTGTAATTTCCAGATGTAATGGCTTCAGTACAAAAACATCATGGAACCTGAGAGCTTGTTTACTCTTCCCTCTCTCTCAAACTATCAATACAAAGTACGTAGATTTTTACCAGCAGCACAAGATAAAGTAACAGCTAGTGCCACATTGTCATGCCTAGTTGCTAAACAAACATAGCGACATTACTGAAAGGGAAGGAATTATAATCGTCTGTTTGGTGCTTTCTTATGGTTCACTTTGGAATATAATTGTAAGGAACACTGCAAGATCAAATGCCAACTGGTGGAATGGACCCAACATGCTCACCTTTGCCTCAGGAGGAGTGTTAAATTGTGCTGTCCAGTTTCAATTCCACTTTCACAGGTGTTAAAGAGTTCAAAAATCCCTTTAGTGGTGAAGGGGCTTTAGGAAGAAGTGCAATTCTCACTCGCTTTGTCAGCACAGCACAATAAATAGTCTCATGACATCATAAAAACCATGACAAAATCCACTTTCAGTGGTGTGCCCACAAATTTTCACTCAGTCTTCCTGTAAATTCAGATGGGCAAACATTGACATGTTATTTTAGGAGAGGAGGTTTAAAAATACTGACAGGCGGCTGTTAGAAAGGTTTGTTGCTTTCCTAGGCCAGGAGACATGCTTGCTGGAGCCGAGGGCTTGGGCAATACAAGTGCTTTATTGTATCCATGTGCATCATACCACAGTGCTCATAAGCAGTCATATTATTCATCTGTAAACACTCTCACTTAATGTTAGTAGTAACAACTTGCATATCTTTAGCTGGAAATGCAGTTAGTAGCACTTCAAATGCATTTTTTTTCTTAAGTAAGTGATAAAATTTTTGGAATTCTGGAGAGGAGCAAGACGACAGAACAGCTTGTTTGTCTCTGATGTTTACACACTCAGGACAGGGAAGGGTCTAAAGAAAAAACTGGTGTCAGCTTTTTTCCACTGAGGAATAAAAATTAAGCCAGTAATGTTTTTAGCCAGAAAAGTAAGTTCATGAGTCGTGAAAATTCAGCCAGAAATCACAGAAGATAGAGAAGGTGAAGACCAACAATGCTCGTACCTATATAATCCATAAGGGAGAATGAGGCATTCTTCCTCAGGATTTCTTTTTTTTTTTTAATTCTGAATGTGTCTTGATTTATCTTTCCAGTTGTGAAGAAGGTTGTGAGAAATTTAGGTGCAGAGACCAGAGGACGGGAGCTAGGCTGGCCACAATTGGGAGTGTACAGTGAGCAGAGAGTAATGAGGTGGTAGCGAAATGTCTTCCCCTCTGGCCTCCACCTCCACCTTCTCTTTTTTTTTTTTTTTCCACTTTGAAAGAGGATGAAGGTTTCAGAGAGGCAAAAGGGTGCTTTCTTTGCCCTCTCTCTGCCTCCTTGCTCTCTGCTTTCCCAGATGACCCCAGGTTCCCCATGTCCCGGCAGGCACCTCACAGTCAGATATGAAAAGCAGGAGAGGACTATCCCAAGATCTACATCTGCACCCTGTGTTTGGTGTGCCTGTGAACTTGCTTTAAGACCTCAGAGCACTATGGGTGAAACTCCTTAAAGTAGATTCTCCATGCAAATTTTTGCCCTGAAAATCAAGTGGTTGGTACAAAAAAAATCTTGCATTAAAATTCTCTCCCCCTCAATAGCAGAACAGCCCTGCTGGGAAATCCTGTATTCTAAATACAAGTTTAGCACCATTCATCAAAGGGAGGATGTGCTTGTAAAGTTAATAACCTCCGTGGTGGGACAGAGCAGCACGAAGGGAAAGTGCTGAGTAACAGCCAGGAGGATCCTTTTATCTCCAAGTGAGCTCAGTGACTGGAAATGTGAAGTTTGTTTCAGTTAATGGCAGTTTTTTTAATGCCTTTCAAAATTAGTATGGATAAACAAATTAAAAAGACGCAAATTTCTGACAAGGGTTTTTGGGGTTGTTGTGTCTATTGTCTCAAACTAGTCTGAACAAAAAAAGTTCAGTTTTCAAGCTAAGAGTAAACAAGTGGGGCACATGTCCATTTTTCCTTGGCACAGACAAAACTTTGAAGATACAATGTTAGCACACGTTTCAAAAACTAGAGAGCAAAAATATAAGGCCTACATAGCTTTTCTTTGTATTTAATCTCTTCAGCCTTAAGAAAACCCTGAAAGTCTTCACGTCTTCTGAATTCTTGAAAACTTCATCCTCTTTAAAGACTGAACACAAATGCCTACGTGCACACTTGCACCTAAACAGTACACAAAGACACCTAATTTATTTTGGTGTCAAACAAAGCCATTAAATACTTTAACATCATTTTAAAGAAAAGCAAACAATGACCAGCGCTTGTGAAGGCACAAGCTGTGTCATAAAAGGCACCCAACAAACGATTTACATTGCAAAAACTTGCCCCAACTGTTGTTTATATTGGAAGCAAGATTAGCACATTTGTATCCTCTGGCTACCAGATACCATCAGCTGCAATCACTTGTTGCCCATCAGTGACACTATAGAAAGGGACTCCAAAAGCTGAAACATACAGAAGAATTTATGTATTTTTTTAAAACAGAGCTCAAGTCTATTTCGGTCTGTTGGACAAAAAGTATTGTTAAATACACAGTAAATTTTCCAAATATATGTGAATATTGTGTAGAATGCAATCCAAAATTCATTATGTGTTTAATTGCTGTAAATCAATATTAATCTTCTGAAAAAGACCAATTTATATAAACTGAAGTTATAGCTTCTAATGTGTCCAATTTAAAGTTTCTTTGCATTTGTTGATGAAAAAACATGCGTGAAGCAGGTGAATTAATACCAGTATACCTGATGGAAAGATTGTTCCTAATGGCATTCCAAACTATTTCTACTCTCAAATGTTTTGGAATACTTCATATGCTCAAGATTAGGTTCATCAATAAATCCAAGGCTAGAAGGAGCTGTGTCTCATGCCACTACGGCAGACAGGTAGGTGGGGGTTTTTATGTATTTGCATTCAACATCTAAGGAACACCTTCTGCTTTTAAGCAAACTAATTCAAGACACTAGTGATATTTTTTAATTTTCCTTTTCTTTCCAGGGGAAGTATTTCATGGTTGTGGTGTGTTGATCGATCTGTTAAGCCACCTGCTTATGATCATTGGCTAAACTTAATAATCCAGGTGGGTTTCTTCAATTGCGTGTTTCTTAGTAAAATATGCCAGAGCCAAAAAACACTCTTCGCCTAAACCCCCAGACTACTGAATGGACCAACCCTAAACCACACATTATGAATGGACTTTTTAATCAGGTACTGTGTTGTGCATGTGCAAGTCTGCAGCTGAGAAAGGATGTGAGTGGATTCAGCATGTAAAACTTAAAAAAATAATTTAACATTTCATATTTTCCTTATGTAGTTTTATTTTATTATTCTCCAGGTTAAAAATATTTTAAAAAAGATTATTAGAAAGGCCATTCATTTTTTCAACACTTTTCATTTTTTGCACAATTTTTGCTGACTGAGCCTGAGAAAGAAGAATAACCATTTCATAAACACTTATTTCCTTAAAGTGGGAAGTGGAGGAGGTGTGCATGGGAAAGTGTGGCACAAAAAAGAAAGTATAGGAAGGCACAAACCGATAATCTATGGAGAACAGATGCTGAAGTTAGTTACACAACAAACTCCTCTCAATGTGCATTTAGAAATCGGGGAAATTTGGGAATGTTTCCAGATTTCACAGGTGGCTTCTGTTTTGTCATGAGACCAGCTGAGCTCTCACATCGAAACACTTTCAAACTTTCAGAATCCAGCTCAAACCCTGCCGCCTGTGGTTGTCTCTCAGCAAAACAGAAACATTCATTAAGCATTAAGTGCCCCACTTCCAGCCTGGGATATACATCGACGCTTCCCATTGAAGTGTAGGTTCCCACAGTAGGATGGAGCCCTTTGGGGAGGTGTCGGTTGTCAGTAGTCAGTTGTCAGGATAATTCATTGCCTCAGGGGGAAATCTGAGTTGAGAAGCAACAGTCTGCTCCAGCTCAGAGGAGGTCACCCACATCAAAGCTGAGATGTGCAGTGGCCTCTGAGCAAAGAGGAGTGGCCGGTGCTCTTGAAGTTGCAGCTTTCCTTTTTCTGTACAGGGTAGGGAGTGGCAGGGGATGTGTTTGAAGAACTGGGGGAAATCTGGGATCACTCAAGCTGGAGCTGAGGAACAAAAGAGAAGGGCTCCGACTCAGTGAGGCTTGATGGCTAGATTTTGTTCAAATGGCTTGGAAAACAGAGGTAAAGAATACAGTGGGGCATTCCTTCTTCACATTGCTTTTGCACTGGCACCGTACTATTCGCTTCAACTTCTCTTTTACAGTGGAGCAGGTAAAAAAAGAGCAGGTCCATCTTACCAAGGGCTAAAGGCTATTCCAGGAGTCCAGGCCATGCCCCTCAGGACTGCGTGATTTTGCAAAGAACATACGTCTTTCCCCTTGCATTTTAGGGAATTAGGGAGTGAAGAAGCTTGCTGAATATCTTTTGAGTTTGTTTTTTTTAAAAAAAAAAATCTAAGTAACTAGGTGTGTGAAAACAAAGGAGATTTACTAAAGCATCTGTGTGGTGAAAGAGGGAGTGGACAGGTCTGGAGGTGTCAGTGGAGAGAACACAGCAGTGGCAGAGAGTGGAAGTTACTGGGGTGGAAGAAAAAAAAGGCATGACCAGAAAAAGTGAAAATTGCAGAGTTTAGTTCATTTAAAGTATTAAAAGCTATTGATATTTAGGCTTATTATTGATTTATGGTTGGAAAATGATGCCTACTCTTCCTCTTACATTAGAACATAGCTGCAATCAGTTTTACAAAAGCAGCTTTAACATTGAATGGGTTGTAAATATAACTTGCTTTACTGTATAATACTGATTCTGCTGCACAGCTGAGTGCAGCCCATTGAGAGATTAACCCTCTGCCTGGGCCACGTCACTGCAAAAAACTGTTAGACAGTCCTGCTCTTATTTCTCTTTACTGGGGTTTCCTAGGACATTCCATCTCTTCCTTTCCTCACCTTTGCCATACTCTTTGAATGTTCCCAAGTCAAGCTGAAGCAAGTTCACCTGGGACTGGCATTTTAAGATGAGTTTGTCTTGCTCTACTGTGGCTAAAACATATCCAGGACGTAATTGCTCTGTAAGCAGGCGACACAAGAAGGGTACTTGTGCAGTACTCCAGGGTTTTGATCTGGAACATACTGTATAAAGGACATAGCGTGATGACATTTATCAGCACTGGACATCTAGCTAATAACCCTTTGAAATGAGCAAGGCAAATAACACCTTCAGCCTATTGTTTTAAGTGAAGCTGAAACAAATATACAAACCTGTCCTACTTGCTCAGTGTCTTTGCTTCAGGGTATCCATAGATAGTTCTTCTTACCGAAATTGGATTATCTAACCGACAAGTTAGCCCCACAAAATAATTAGCAGGTGGCTGACATGACACTGTCCAGCTGTGAAATGGTCTTGTTCATTTTGCCAGCTGTGAAAATGTAGACAGTGTACCATAGCAAGTTAAATTGCATAAGGAAACTAGGTGGTATATTACACTTTCTCCCTAAGTTTCTATGTCAAAAAGCCACCAGACAGCAGGGAGAACTCCAACTGAATGGTCATGAGAGCAAAACTCATTAACAAGTTCTTCTGAGTAGGTCAAAAGCAAAGCAAAACTGATGGTATGTTATGGATATGTTATGCAAGTCAGGATTTCTGGCTCTACCTGTTGTTCCCACAAATTTCACACATATTAAGCTTGATTAAAAACAGCTAAAGGAGTATTTAACTCTCAAAGAATCCTTTCATTGTGGAGAACATGGAGATGCTTGTTACTTTTGCCCTTAATGAAGTGCATAAAAGACAGTTGCTGAAACACCTTGCACTCTGGCATGCAGCTCAGCTAACAGAATTTGTGGGGTTTTGTGAAATCTGATCTCAATATCAAATCTAAAAAACCACACCCTTTCTGCAAGCACCAATCACATCTTGACTGAAAGTATAAGAGGACAAAGTAGGTTACAAATAACTAAGTAGGCAGAAAAAGCCCCTGTAGAAATTCTGCGTACCTTGGCAAAAATTGTGTCAACCGTCTGTTCTCTTCCAGGAGAGAAGCAGAAGTTTCCACCCTGAGCTCAAATATTGGTAGAGGAAGGTAAGAGAGCAAATAAAGGAATAAATTGCTCATAGTAAGCCACTCACACAGAAATATTAAATAGATAACATAGAAATATCACAAAGCAGTGCATTCTGCATATACCAAAAGGATGACCAGCGACAGAACTAGAGGGCATGGACTCAAACTTCGTCAGGGAAAGTTTAGGCTTGATGTTAGGAAAAAGTTCTTCACTGAAAGGGTGATTGGCCATTGGAATGCGCTGCCCAGGGAGGTGGTGGAGTCGCAGACCCTGGAGGTGTTTAAGGGGAGACTGGATGAGGCACTGAGTGCCATGGTTTAGATGATGGTTGGTGTTAGTGTTGGGTTATAGGTTGGACTTGATGATCTCAGAGGTCCTTTCCAACCTTATGATACTGTGATACTGTGAAAAATTGCAGCAGAGAATAATTAGCACTTCAAAGAACTTTTATTAGAACAAGTATAGAAAAATAATAATTAGCCTTTACTCAGGCAAAACACACATTGGATTTAGACCTGCAGATGATTTCAGTGCCTCCTCTGCTAGTAGGCTATGGGCTTGGTACCTCACAAGACTAGGCCCATATCTATGTAACCCTGGGTCAGAAAACTGTAGTACTTTTACATATAGTTAAAAAGCCTACTTCTAAATGTAATGATAGTCAATTTGAGACTGGATTTTTTTAAGTGTGTGAATGGTGGTATTTGTCAATTAGGTAATTCCCATTATCCTAGTGTCCCTGCTGTCTTGGAATATATAAATCCTGAATTCATTGAGCACCATGTTGGTCTAGGAAAGAAAATGAGGGGAATTGTCTTCTACTGATAGAACTGATTCAAGGTTTGACACAGCACAAGAGTAGTTTTTCATTGCTGAACAATACATTCAGACAGATGATGCAACTGAAATAAAATAATAGTGTCAGGGAGAAGAGGTGAAATGAAATATTTAACTGTCCATCATTCAGCATGGGTGAAGTTTGTCAACTCTTCTTTCAAACATTTCACCCAGTTTCATAAAATTTTCCTGAAATATTAGAATTCCTTTGGAGGAAGTCTGATTTCACTGAGCATTTACATGCACAGAATATGTAGTTATGGAGTTGCCAAACATCTTCGGATCTTTAATTGGAAAACAATTTAGGAGGAATGTTATTCTTACCTGAAGTGTGTTAAATGGAAGTGCATTTTGTAGTGCTTCAGGGTTTCTCAAATGGAGAGTTTTTTATGTTTCTGCTAAACACAGAAGCATAGTTAGGGGCGAATTTCAGAAGAAGAAATCCAACAGTGAAATTATAGCCATTGGAGATGGAAAAAAAATCTCCTCAGTGCACTTCAACCTGTAGTTAGCTCATGGGTGGAAGATACAAGCACAACTGCAAAAGCTATAACCTCAGCTCTGCCTGTTGGTCTTGTCTTTAACTTGTTTCTGCTGACCACAACCAGTTTTTAAGGCCTGTGAAAGTCATCGGTTGGAAACTACTTTTCTAGAGTATTCTGCTCCTATGTAAGTAATATAAGACTGCTCCTTCCAGCATTTTAGTGTTTGTATATTCCTGTTTGTAAAGAATTATGGCTTCTCTGAATTTTACTGTTTGTATGATCATGATAACATAGGACAGTCCATGGGGGAGGGACACTCTTGAATAGAATTACTGTAGAGGAAGAATGGCTTTTTTGGTTTGATTCCAAATAACATAGGCTTAAAAGAAAAAACCAACACAGGTGTGCCTGAGCAAACTCCCTAGAGCTTCATTGATCTAATTGATTAAAATAAATGACAGCATATACTAAATAAACAGACATGTGGAGACAACACTTTGAAAATATGCAGCCCCTCCCCTTCAGAAGTTTGGCAGTAGCAGGAAAGAGTAATGCCAGCTGATTTACAAGCTACAAGTATCAGGGGAAAGACATACAGTGTCTTCCCGGTGTTGCTGTAACTCTCGAAGAACTAAGTATCCTTAGCTGTTGGCTGCTGTTGTTGCCCCCCAAAACTGAGGTCATGTAAGGGACTGAGAGCGCTATTCATCTGAATATCACTATTCAAGTATCTTATTTGAAGTTACCATTGATGAATATGGTTTGTACTAACCTGGCTGAGCTGGTGCTGGAACACATGTGGTTGCAAAGCGTAAAATTTCCTACGGGTGCAGATACAACAGTGGGAGCATCTTGCATGCCTCAGTTATTTCTAAATTGATTTGAAGTATCTGGCATCCAAAGACAGTCTATATGTTGGTGTTCTAGAACAAATCATTGTCCTAGGCAATTTATTTTAGTGGCTTATCTTATACAAGTTAATAAACACACCTCTACTATGATACAGTCCTATAGCACAGTATATTTTATAGTCTAAATGGATTTAAGAAATGATCCATTTTCTGCTTTTCTGCTTTGCTTAGACAAACATGTGTCCCTGTTTTCTGATGGCTTGTCCTGCCTGTGAAAAAGAGGACAAATCATAATCAAATAATTTAATATGCATTAAACTCCAGAAAATTGCTAGATCTTTTAAAACTTCTGTTTATGCCAATGGATTCAATGTAGCTGAAACAAAAGGAAGTGTTTTCCAATTATTTTGGATGCAGAAGTACTTGACAGATGTACAAAACAGAGATATCACTTTACCATCACTAGAAATGTGGCCTTGTTTACCTTTGAAAACATCTGTTTGTTGTTAGGCAGCGGTGTTTTGGGAAACAACTGTTCAGAGAAGAGGAATACTGGCTCCATTTGAACTTTGGGGGCAATTAATTTAAAATAAGTGTTAACTACTGGAATTTATGGAGTGTTTCCTGTCTAATCTTATGAAACATAACACATAATTGCTATGGGTAGTTAAAAGACTTCAGTTTTATACCTGCCTGGCTGTGCTGATTTAAACAGAGATGTAACAAATTAGGTTTGAGGAAGTGGCTGGAAAACAAAAGGATGCAGGTGTCCCGTGCGATGAGGCTGTTTCCCGGGGCATTACTTATTAGCACATAGCGTATCATCCAAAGTCACAGGCAGAAAACCACAGAAATAATAAGCTTTTTGTTATGTTTCAACAGTGGGTTGATCAGAAAACTGCATACAGTGCTCAGGAAGCTGAAGTGAATGCCAGATATATTTCCAAATCATTCTGTCACTGTTTAAGCATTTAAAAAACAAATAAGTGACAGGTATGGAGCGATCAATCATGTGTGCAGAACACGCTCTCACAGACCAGCACTCTCCTCAACATTTACCAACATGCTGCAGCAATGTATTACTGAAGATCGCATTTCTGCTGACAGATTCTTTCCACTACAATTACGGAAAGAATAATGGCTGAGAAACAACACCCATATGTCCCCATTAACATTGCAATCTGTCTAATCTGGGTACTTGCAAAGCCCTCATCACATCTCAGATATTATAGTGATAACAGGATAGATTAGGCAGACTTCAAAGCTGCAAAGGAAATATGAACATTGATTTCCAGCCATGATTAACTTGGCCAGAACCTCACACTCCATTAATTTAATTCAGAACATAAGGAGCAATCAGATCAGCAACAAAGTAGGAGAGGGGCCAAGCTGGCAGCTGTGGACAACACTTGCTACCCCTCAGGTATACATACAGATATAAGATCTTTTATGCTGCTTGGGAACACACTCTGTCTGGGGCATGCGGGTGATTCTCCAAGGAGGTATTTTAATCACACTTGCAAAGAACAATGCTATCTAACTGAATACATTGTGTGTTCTAGACCTGAACTGAGTCAGACCAAATGGCTATCAATTCATTAATTACTGGAATTGAAGACTAATAATTATAAAACTTGTAATTAACAGATCTGACAGCTGCCTATGAGCATGATTTCACGTTGCAATATGTGTAAAACAGATGGTCTGTCAGCAAAAAAGAAGTAAATTTCTTCCAGTGGGCTGAGAGGCAAGAGCATACATTGTGGCAATTGCACCCAGCACAATGCACTACAGGTTCACTTTTTTTTTTCCCCTGGGATGTAACAGGTTGATATGCCAATGCTACCAGGCAAAGCGCCAAGGCAATGCTCATCTGACCACAAAGGGACATGCCATGCAGTTACATAACTTATTTACAGCTTACTTATGCCACATTTAGTGGTGAAACCTCTCTTCTCCTACGACTGCTCCCAGGACCAGATGTCCCACTGGTATACCCAACTACCATGCTTCCTGGCAAATATGGGTTGGCTGCACATACAGCAGGTTCTGTTTTACCACTTGGATATATCATATATACAACTCACACATCTGTCAGGCACTGGAGTTGCTTCACAAGGCCATACGCAGTCATTCAGTCAAAAGCCTGCTCCTTGTTCAGCTAAGAACAACTTGAGAAAAATGGGTTCTGGCAGCCGAGACAGCTATTTTAGCTCTGGCCTGTGCAAAGTCCTATGTAAGGTAGAGACAGTGCATGTCCAGAGGCATAGCTACAATTGCCCCAGTTTAGTTTGCTTAGAAGTAGACAGTATGTGCTTGGTACCTTCTTCCAGTGCCTGCAGGATAGGAATTTCTTGGGTACAGTTATGATCATGTGAGCACATCTTGATCAGAGTCTTAGTGTGCAAAAAGTAAAATGTATTAAAATCCTACCTAAAACAACTCAGGAATGGTGTGGTACTAAATCAAAGTAGAGTTGCTTTTTTTTTCCTGGAAACAGATTAATGGAAGTTTCCCACAGTTTAAATAGCCAGTTTGAAATCCTGGTAATTCACTTTAGCTCTCCTAGGTATTTCTGTGTGCACAAGATCCCGGTTTGGCTAGAAGGCAGTCCTGATCAGTTTAAGGTAGATATGTTTAGAAGCTTCTTTGAGCAGCCTAGGGCATGAGTTTACACTGCCTAAGTCATCATACATTATCTATTCATGTCTCCTCACTCACCCTGTGGCCAGTATAAGGTAACTGATGACTCTGGTGCTGCAGGCTATGCTACCTCATACTTACTACAGAGCAATGATTTGCTGATTTGCCCAGGGCTGTCCTTATGGACTGTCTGAAGTGCTGTAAATTCACATCTTGACTAATCTTAAGGTAAATGATGCAAAAGTGGACTAAAACATAACTGGCATAGATCCACATAAAAGTGTCATATTTCTCTAGCAGTTTGATTAAACCATTTTATTATCACAATTTAAATTAAGCTTGTTTCTTTTTTGAAGCTAGTAAACAGTTGTTCAAATTTTACAATTATGGGCATAATTTCCTAAGAAGCATAAAACAGAAAAAAAACAATAAAATAACATTTATACTACAATAAGTAAAATCACAAAGTTTTTGGTTACATCAAATAAACTTTCTTGTGTAGGCAAGGCTTTCATAGTGCATATGCTTTTACATTAATGTAAACTTGGCTTATACCTGTTTAGTTTTTATCATTGAGAATTTAATGGATAATAGTGTCCAAATAGAACTCCAAAACGATTCAAATAGATCATTTAAAAAAAAAAGAAAAAAGAAAAAGGAAAACCTGTGATTCAGATCCTGTGATTCAAATCATATGTGATTTACATTCAACTTGTGGGACATATCCGTGGTAAGAACTACACAAATACCCTTTTTAGGTGGTTTTGTTTGAACTTTCTCTTGGCTGGAATCAAACACCACAAATTTTGAACCCAAACTTTTAATCTCCTTATATGCCATGCTCAGCCAGATGGCAGGTCAGAAAACTAACCATCTACATCTATGGACTCAAGCTTCATCAGGGGAGGTTTAGGCTTGATGTGAGGAAGAAGTTCTTCACTGAAAGGGTGATTGGCCATTGGAATGCGCTGCCCAGGGAGGTGGTGGAGTCGCAGACCCTGGAGTTGTTTAAGGGGAGACTGGATGAGGCACTGAGTGCCATGGTTTAGATGATGGGTTGGTGTTAGTGTTGGGTTATAGGTTGGACTTGATGATCTCAGAGGTCCTTTCCAACCTTGTGATACTGTGATACTTCCCCTCTGCCCCTTATCTCTAGGAAAACTTGCCAGCAGGACACCTTGGTGGTCGTTTTAAAGAAGACAAGATCAAGTATGCACAGAGCAGTTTATAAAAATAAGGAAAAAGAATCTGCCTGCAGCATTGCCTCAGCATGTAGGTTCAACGCGTGAAATTGTCCTGCCTGCCAGGATCTTGTCTCCCTATGAGAAATTACAATTACAATTACAGTCCTAGA
This sequence comes from Dromococcyx pavoninus, assembly GCA_033558185.1. Lineage (NCBI taxonomy): Eukaryota > Metazoa > Chordata > Aves > Cuculiformes > Neomorphidae > Dromococcyx > Dromococcyx pavoninus. The sequence continues at coordinate 591,954 of JAUMJL010000081.1, read as the reverse complement.
ACCTATGAAGGATAATATATAGATACATATATATGTATATGAACCCATGTAAGGTGGGGAACTAAGGAAAGAATGCTATATGAAGGTTGTTGAATATGTCTCAGACATTGGTCTCTTGAGTATTACAAAGCTGCACTGACCACAAGCAAGCCCTTCATGCTCCCTGTTCTTAATGAATCTTGTGAGGAGCCAGAAAGTTGTCTCATAATCATTTCATTTCTAGAAGAAGTGTCCTATCTGGATCAAAAGGAAGTATATTGTTACCAGAATAAAGACAGCCCAGCAAGGATTCTGTAAAGAAGAAATGGAAGTATTAGTGCAATCAGTCCCAGACCCTGAGTACATTGACTACAGTAGTGTTTGATTCCAGAGTGGTGCTGGTTCCCATGTGCAGATGTTAAGCTGACCATGCATTGTTCTCAGTGGGGTAGTGATAGTTTGTATTTAATCTAGTAAAACAAATAAGAAGGCCAAGCCAGGGACTGTTCTCCAATCTTGAGACCAGTTGACGACAGAGATCACACCTAAGTTTTGTGATCTCCAAAAAAGGACTGCCTGCTGCTCCATGCATCTCTCCTAATTGTGACCCACACTGTTTGGGGCAGCACTATTTGGCCCACAGTAAAAACCATGCCACACGCCATGCTTACACTTGAACAGTACAGGGTATTAACATGTACAAAACCTCAGAAACATGACCTGAGTCTCTCATTTAAATGAAACTACAAGTCCATTTTCCACAATGTAAACACGATAATTAAAATCTAGGGCTATTCTAGGATAAAATGCAAGTTGGATTTATTTGAGAGAGACAGAATCCCTTACTATATAAAATACCATAGCTGGAAGAAGCCATACAATTTCAGGCACTCATCTATCTATCAGATCTGAAAATGAAGCAGCAAACTTAAGCCAAGTGAAAGTTGGGATAAAAATTGCCCTATGTTTAAGTCACTTGTGTAAAGCCCAGAGAAAAGTAGCATTTTCAACAAAGTCTCAGTAATATCAAACCTCATCAACAGCTTTCAGTACATTGTCTCCTCTTTACCCTCTTATTTCCTGCTAAGAAAAAAATCCAGACAAAATTTTTTAACAGATTCACAACAGCTTGTGCATTGGGACATGTTTGGCAGTACACGTCTGACAAGATTTCTTCTGCCTCCTAGAAAAGTTCTGCTAAATATTCATACATTTCTCATTGAAAGAAACCTGATTTTTGGCCAAACTGAAGCTTGTTAGCAGGCAGAGTTCCTTCCTCCCTGCTGCATCTCTGATTCCTGTAGGTTTTACTTCACACCTGGTCTCTGTAAATGTGTTCTCAAACCCAAATTACTCTACCCTGTAAATGGTTATAACCTGAGATATTGCCAATTCATTGCACTCTTTGAATAACTGTTTTTCAACTTTTCTACAGAATTTATAGTTTGTGGGAATTTCTTGTAGTGTTCAGCATCATCTGCCTATAAGAAGTGGCTGAAAAATACCTGTCACTAAAAAAGTTCAAAACAAAGGGTGTTTTTTTCTTTGAATATGTTGGGTTTTTTCCACATAGATCTCACAATTATATTCAATACTAATGAAAAGCACATTTTATTTTTTTCCAACAACCAAAAGCTGTTAGAAATACTAAGAAATAATTTGAGATGAAAACAAGCAGAGGAAATTATATTGAAGAATTTAATTTGTTGAAGAACACTTTCATTAAGTATTGTTTTGTAGTCTTGTTTTCTGTTGAAACCTTTTTCTACACAGCTGCAAGCACAGTGGGGGCACACAGCTGCAAGAAGAGCTCTGATTTTTTTGGGTATTCAGTACCAGCTGCTGACGAGCTATTTGTTCCTAGGGTCAGGGCGCGCTTTTGGAGAACAGAGGTGGGAATGAACTTCCATGTGGGTGGGAACTGTCATACGGAAGCAGAATGTCAGCACCTACTTCAGAAAGGACGACAGGAGAATATGTGTTGGAAATGGCCTCAGAGGTCTCTAGCTAACACCTCCTGTTTAAAGCAAGGGCACCTCAGGACTTTATCTAGTACAGTCTTGAAAGCCTCCCAGGATGGAGGCTGCATTGTCTCTCCTGGCAACCTGTTCCAATGCCTGATTTCCTTATGAGCAAGAAGTCCCTATTTGTACTGAGTCCAAACTTCTTCCCTTTCAGCTTAAACCCAGAGTCTTTCATCTTCCCACCAGGCAGCACTGTAAGGAGCCTGGCTCCATCTTCTTGATCACCTCCTTATAGGTATTGGAGATGACTTTAAGTGTCCTCCCCTTGAAACGATCCCTCTTCCAGGTGAACCAGCCCAAACCATCACACTGGCACTAGGCTGAACTTGCTTGTTTCTTGTATTGAGGGAATCAAAACTGGGCACAGTATCCAGAAGTAGTTTAACAGGTGCTGAGAAGTTATCGTCTGAGTAATTGGCCTGTGAAGAGCCTGTCATGGTTTGAGAGAAGTGTGAGATGTCACTTCGCTTCCTGCTCGCTCTATCCCTCTACCAGTGGCTGCTGCCCATAGCCCTCAGTGATAAAAAACACACATATGAACTTCAGCTGCATTAGGGCAAAGTGGGCTTGAGAAATAACAGTAACAGGGAGCAGTAAAAGGCCACGTACTTGTTCTCCTCCACTTCTGCAGTTGTGGAGGGTGGTAACTTCCAATGTACAGGAAGGCTGGAAAATATTAGCTCGCATATAAAGTACTTTGGCCATAAACTTCAAAGCACTTTCCCAAAGGAAACTGGATTGCTATTCCTGTTTTACAAATCAGAAAGCTGAGGAGAGAGAGAAGGAAGTGGTTTGACTACATTCACCCACCAGCTGGTGGTAGAGGCAGACAGAGACTCCAAGCACTATCCATATACTTTACCATCTGAATGTCAAGGTGCCAGTACCCATGGACCTCTGGTTCCCAACTCCTGTGCTGCCTTTCAGAGCAAGAGCCAGTCCCTGGCTCCTCCAGGCATTCACTGCACCTGGAGCTTTGCTACATGATGGCAAATTCCCACTTGGAAATCAGGCTGGTGACACTGTAACAACAACCTTTAAACAGTGAAGATTTATGGCTTCAAAGTAGAAGTGCTCATCAGAAATACCATTAATTAGTCACAATCTTATCAAAAATATTTTATTTATGAAAGTAACAATTATACTATACAACCTATATTGGAAGTACATTGAATAATTGCTAGAATAAATACAGGCAATTAATTCAATATTTTTATAGAATGAAAGGATTTATTTGACCTTTGAATGTTAACCCAAGCTTTAACTTATATCATAAATAGTTACAAGGCATAGTCGAGGTTCTTTTTTACTTTTGCTCTTTCTTTTACTTTTTTTTAATACTGCTCTATTTTGCAATCAACACGAATTAACTCTCCAATCATTAACATATTAGCATGAGTTTCAAGCAACCATGTACCTCAAGATAACCAAACAAATAAGGTTGTGTGTGTGCAGTTTATTCTACAGCAGAATCTATTCATGTCTGCATAAAAAAAGAGAAGCTGAAAATGCTTCTGAATTCTTTAAGCATCATAGGCTGATTTCTGCTTTACCACAGTGCTTTTCATATCAGAATCTAAAAAGGGCATGCAGCTGTATGCAGCTGGCTTTCTGTTGCTCTTTATAAAACATATTAGGGCTCCAAGCCACATTCCTTTGGCTGGTGAAGGACTGCAGAATTTTGTCCTGAATATTATTTCTCAAAACCACAGTCCAAAATAAATGTCCAAGACTGATTATTAGGCACCAAGGAAGTGATGGATTTGATAAGGTTTGATGTTTTCTTATTAAAAAATTGGCTTCTTTTCTTGTAGATATGCTCTCATCAAATACAAATTACTGGGCTCAGTACTGGGGTCTGTGTTACACTGGGTGTCAGAGAGTCTAATATTTATATTTTCTGTAAACCATATGAAGGGCACTGCACAAGTTTTGTACTAAAACACCCACATTTTGAAAGTGTTGATAGGTTTTCCTTCTGTGTATTTTTTAAAAACTCAAAAATCTGAACTATCTGCTTGGTACTAGCAGATTACAACAAAGTATGGCTATCAGTGAAGTCAATAGCAGTTTTGGGTGTCCTGTGTTTCTCCAAATCGCAAGTTCTTGACTCCTCAGGTCCCATATAAAATCAGTGGGGGTTTTCCTATAGCAACGTCTTTTCCAATAGGATGGAGGCATTTCCTTACAGTTATTGTGCATGCCAGGGATATGATGCTCTCAGCAGAGAAGCAAATTTCCCTTTTACAATGCTATCCAGAACAAACCCCCCCACTGCACACATCTACCCCTTTGGCCTTTTTCACATACAAATATCTTTGTGTTCAAAAACTGACAACATTGGGCATTTCCTAATAAATGTCTTTAAAGAGCACATTTAAATGTATTATCCACAGAAATAACCATACATCAGTTGCAAAAACGCAGAGAGATTTTTTATTCTTTCTCTTGTGAACAATAACAATTCAGCACAAGTTTTGAGGGAGAAAGTATGATTTTTTTTTCCCCAAATGTATTTAAAAAGGCTAAAGAACAAATGTTGAGGAGGCAGATATTTTTTTGGCAGATAGTAAAATATAAAATATGTGATTTTTAAAAAAAAGTTGGCTTAAAAATACACACACACAAATAATACAATAATATAAAAATACAGCTCAGCCAATGGCCTCTTAAAAATTTACCTTTGGCATTACATTTGGCAGCCTAACACAAAAGACCCTTCCTATAAACAGAACTATAAAAAAAGAAGTTCATAAATAAAGTTGCAAGGGGTTGTAAGATCCTTTTCTTGATTCTCCAAACTCCTTTCCTTCCTGTCCACACACATAAGCATGACCAGTGAGGTATATAGAATGTAACACTGTCAGGCATATGCACAATAAAAAAGTGCATAAACATAGAAGTTCTCCCATTTTCTTGCGAACGGGTCGAAACTGTGTGGTTTGCATTTTCTGCCCCTTGGAAATAAAAAAAATAATTTTTTTGTTTTTTTTTCCTTACTTTGGCAGGATGAAAATGAACCCAGAGGAATATGAATGTCCTATTCGCAGCAGCAATGATCCATTTCCCTTGGCAACATTCGTCTGATGCCTCACATACTACAAGGTCGTTGGTTGCTTTACAACTCTCTGGGTAACTTCCCATGGAATCATCATACTTCTAGCACCATGTCATAGTGTGGCTCTTTCTTCCGCCTGCCACATTTGTTGATAAGAACGAAGTACAAAGTCAAAAGCATAACCCAGTAACATGCATAGAGTATTGTACCAATGATGAGAACTGTCTGTTTTGACTCAGAAAATGGCTTTTTCGATTCCTTGTAGATAGTGAAAATTACACCACCTAGGAGGATTGTAAACCAAATGGAGACTGGAATGAGTCCTATAAAATTAACTACAATGGTTTTTCTTCCTGATGTGCCCCACCCTGCTTTGTTTATCGTGGCAATTGCAAACATCTTTGCTGGCAGTAAACTTGACATGTACAACACTGAGTAGAGTGACATGAAAACCATGACAATGTTGCCCCTAAGGAAGCTGGCAAATGAAGACTTTATCAGACCTACTAACTGAACTGTCAACAAGAAGAGAAGGATGTTCCAGATTTTTCCCCTGTAGAAGAGCTGAATGACTGTGGCAATAAGGAAGAAAGGAAAGAATCCAGTGATTACAGCTTCATAGGTCATCCACAAATGGTGCTTGTGGAACCACATCGCATTGTAAAGCCACTCTCTAAAGTATGATTTACTCCAGCGGGTCTGCTGATTCAACCACCTGAGATACTCTATTGGTGTTTCAGTAAGGCACTTGGACCTAGCTGTGTATTTTGTTGCATAGCCCAGACTTAGCACTCTGTTAGTTAGATGCCTGTCATCTCCAAAACTGCACTGGGAGCCCATAAATTCTTGATTGTACCAATCTTCCACAAATTCATGGAGTAAAGAGTTTCTGTACATTCCCAGAGGTCCACTGATGCACTGTACACAGCCAAAATAGGACTGACAGGCTCTTTCAATATTAAATGCCATCCAGTATCTCACACTGCTCAGAAAGGAGATCCAGGAATCATACTTGTTCAAAATCTGTAAAATGAAAAAAAATAATTTTAGATGAACTCTTGAGACAGAAAATATATACATTGGATCAATAAGGAATTTGCATAGACTACAGCATCATTAGCAAATAGTCATGGGGAACCTCATCTCTGTGTTCAGTTCATGGTGAATCCAGGACTTAGCTACACATTCCAGGACATTGACAAGAAGGGCAAGATGAAGACTTCATAAGTCTATTCCACCAAAATGTTCTCTTTTTCCTTGCAATCTTTCATATCCTCCACCAAGAAACTTCTTTTCTGGTTCATTCTTCCTGTCCCATCACCCACATTGAGGGGCCTGCTGGACTCGGCTTCTCCTGAGAGGAGACAGTGGAGTCCCAGAGGTGGCCTCTTACTTCTCTGCCTCCCATACGCATCTTTGGGACCCACACTATTTCTTCTAGCCTTCCTAAAGCTATGCCAGAGCACGAGAAAAGCTGAGCACACGGACGTTGCCTGCCTTAGGTTCTGGTTTGTCTCTGAAGGACCAGCCCTGTTATGTTGCCCCCAGACATACTGTGTACTCCAGTTGTGTCTTGTTTTGGCCTATATCAAAGCCTCAGTCTCTCCTCTGTAGGCCCCAAAGCTCTCCTGAGGCTCAGGCCTACACTTAATATGCAACATAGACATAGTTTAGGAGACTGAGCACTCCATGGAGGTATGACTGCGTGCAAATGCCCAAGTTCATGTCTTCACATCCAGGTTCTCAGCATGCACCTTGTGCTGGGGAAGGTGTCAAAGAAACATGTAGCCGAGTGGTTATGCCAGCTCTGTGCTGATATCTTCTCAGTGTGGGGATTTTCAGAGGAACCTTTTACAACTTGAAAGAATTTCCTTGCAACTGGAAAAAAAGTCTTTTGCTCTAACAGCCCTAATTTCTGTCAGGTTTGAAGGCCAAGGGTCAAATTTGTGTTTGTTTCAATTTAATTCCAGGACATTTTAGAAGAAACAGGGATCAGCAATAGGCTCAAGCCTGTCCTAAATGTATTTGTGTATGCTGAAAAGTAAAATGGGGGAAAAAAAAAGCCCAGAGCTTTCATTCTGCCACCTTTCCTCCCAGAGGACACATGCCCTTCCCACCTCTCTCTGCAGATGTTTATGGATCTTCACTGTCATAGATGAACCTGTACTTTCTCCCTCCAGTTGCACTCACACATGCATGGCATCTCATGTGTGTGGAGTGAGTGCAATGCCTGATTCGTGGTCAATCAAGATCTTCAAAGATATTCAGGCTTTCAAGGGAATCTCATTTACTGGAATTGAGTCACATGCCTGAAATACTTCTGACTACTGCTGCATTCATTAATTTAAGCTTGCCCATAGAGATGGCCCTCTCTCCTTTGCCCTGTATAGGAGCACAACTGAGTACAGTGGACCAATCCTAAGGCAAATTGAAATATTCATATGCATTTTTCTTTATAAATTGCAGCAGAAGCAGTTGTGTCAAAGAAACCTTTTGCTGTAGTTGTCAGCCAAACTGAGTGATGTTGGAAATCCCAACACGTGGGTCTGGGCTGACTTTGGGGCTTTCCATTGTCCTGCCTGACAGAGACGCAGAGGGAATCCAACAATACACAGAGCACATAGTGCACTGCATTTCAAAAAGGCTTTTATTCTTAACAATCTTGGCTGCCAGTAGTAACATAACTAAAGTGCTTGGGGTGCTGGACTCGGCTGTGGGAGACCTGTTCTCAATTGCCTGCCTCCCTATAGTTTTTCTTGCTGAGCAGGCAGTTATACCCAGAGACTCAAAGGTGCCACAAGAGTTCTGACAATGCCAGTTGCCGACTATTCATGTTTATGAGGCAAAATAATACTTGTTTGCTTTCTATGGGTGTTGAAACTGTCCAGTGCTCAAATCTAGAAATAAGTGTTTTCATTCAACAGACAGAAAGATTAAGAGCCTCTATACTGGTGTCACAGTATATTTAATGCTGTTCTAGGCAGGGAAATCTGTTGCAGTGCAAATAATTGCTGAAACTCCTCTGTTAATTTGAAAAATTTCTTGCTTACCTGCACATCACCTCCAACTCCTCCAACCATTGGATCTTCTTCTAAGACCTTTACCATCTCCACTGATGAGGCTGGATCAAGCATTGTATCCGAATCACAGACCTACAAGTAAGAAAAAAACAAAGCATACTCTCCTGAATGCAATTAAATCTCACTTTGGAGTCTTCACTGATATTTATATTAAAAGCAATTTGTATCAGGCAGCGAGGAGTGGTGCTGAATGAAACAAAGTGCTTGTTAGGGCAGTGCACACAAACAATCCTGTCTTCTGTGTCAGCTCTGTTTGTTTTACTAGCACACTGGGTTAGCTTCCATGAATAAAGTATGGTCTCCGAGATGGGGCGCTGCAGAGCAAGACAATGTTTATGGGTGTGTGGCAGATTCCTGATATTGGGTTTCCCTGCCTTGGCTGCATGGTTAGAGCACCTTGGTCAAAAGTTTCCCACTGCCATATGAGGGAATGAGCGAGGAGTTAAATTCCAGACACTTGTTATAAAAAAGAAAAAGTCAACTAGAATTCTGGGAAGAAACTTAATAGCTATTTCACTCACAGGAGGCTTTAGCAACTCATGTAAAATAGCTATTTTGGATTCCAGAGCAAACTCACTTTTATTTTTAGATGCATGGTGTATTATTAGTAGTGTAGGGATTTGACATCTGTTATATAGAAATTATTTGCTATTTTCCTCTGGCATTCTTATAAAAATATATATGGCCAAAAGCAGCAAGTCTCAAACTGCAGTGTTCCACAAGACCAGGGCAGAAATAGATGATACACATAAGGTGTTTCAGCCACACAAACACTCCTAGTCAACTAAACACTGTATACACCAGGAATTGGCTTTCCCCTTGAGAGTAGGAGGATGGCTCAGACAGGCTGGCTGGGCTGTGAGGCAGCTGGCATTGCTTTCACTTGCTTGGAGGAAAATGACACGGGCTGCAGCTGGTTTAAAATGAGTGGGTGTTTCCTTGTCACTGCTGCTGCTGCTGCTAAAAGTGGTGGCCCCATCGTGTGTAAACTGCGTTTGCAGTCGTCCAGAAACTGGAAGAGACTGTTACATAAACACCTTTTTGGTCATCTGAATCCTGCCCTACAAATTCTCATACTGCTTTCAGTTTATATCCACTTTGAGTTCCTGTGATTTGAGATGGGGAGTGTAGGGGGGTGAAAGTCGGTAGCCCTGCATAAACAACATATCAAGTCATATTCTGGTGAGGCTTCATATCCAGTATCTTAATTTTGGTGTCCTGTCATCCAGCCTTTCAATTCAGCCTAAGCTCCCTCACTCCAGGGCAGTGGGAAACTTCATTTCTGATCTGTGACAGGGGAGGAGAGCATTTTGGGGCTTCATTGTGGACCAGACTGGAGCAGGGAGGTTAACCGGGATATTTGGGCTGCGTAGCTCAGGATTCAGCTGTCTGCCAGCATGCTCACCTCCATGCTAACTCAGAGGTGCTCAGAGGAGAAAGCTGATGAAAGCTCCATCAGGAGAAAAGCCACAAGCATCTCCATCTCCTGCTAACTCGATGCATGCAGCTGCTTTCCTCAAAGGACTCATCCTGAGGAGCACGTTTGTAACCTGGCCAAGGTGTGCTTCCAGCTTTGGTGGAAAGCTGTCATTAGTGACAGCACTAGGTGATAGAAAAGGAGAAAAACAAATCTGCTGTAGATGGGAAAGAATGCCTATATTTTCATGTGGGACTTCCTGGACAGACCTGATGCTCAGTGTTTTGAACAGAGAATTTGTAGTTGACTGAGTACTCAGAGCTCAGGTAGTGATATCATTTCTTCTGACCATGAGTGGTGGACTTGAGATCAGCCCCTCCCCAGTCCCTCTGCTTTCCCTCCAGTGCCTCTCACTTGATGCAGTTGAGCAGCCCCCACCCCATTAGATGCAATTAGCTATAGCAGAAACACCTGCTCTTGAACAGCATTGCTAATATGAAATGACGAATTCTGAAAACACTGGATTTATTTACAAATTATCAGCATGTGTCCTGGGCATGTAAGCACAGTAGACATGTCTGGGTTTCTGGAGAAAACCTGACAAGCCATCATTTTCCATTTAGATGAGGTTTTTGCAGGTAGAAAGAGGACATATCCAGAGAAAGTCACTTAGGAACCCGAATAAAACACACTGAGGTATGCCCAGCCAGGGTGGCCCAGCACAGCCCAAGACCCAATTTGCCATCTTTCCATACGAAGGCTGAATGACCCAGAAATTACTGCCTTGGGTCATAGAATTGCACAAAAGGGACGCTTAACCTTAAGTAAACTGCTCAGATACATGTTATAGCCAGTGGCAATTTACCGAAGCCGCTCTCAGAAGTTTGGGCTATGTTGGACTGCCCACATGGGTACCCCCATCAAGCTGAGATGAATTGCACCCTGGCTGCTCTGACCAGCTCTGCTCTGATGATATCTGCCAGTTTAACTCCTCTACCTGATTGCTCGCACGCTTCTAACCTAACCAGGACAGAAATAAGACTTCATAGCAGTTTCAACTTTTTAATGAGATGACGCTAATAAGCAACACCTCATTATCTGCATTAATCAGATTGTTTACGGTGGCCTATTCATAACCTCAAGGTACCTTTTAAGAGGTACGAGGGCCACAGTTACAAGGGTGGGCAACGGTGCTGACCAGTCCACTTTTTTTAAGTACTTGATCATTGATGTAGATTACTCAGCCTTTAAAATGTTGGGACTGTTTGAAGTAATATATATTATGGGTACCTTCAAAGAGTCTTTTGAAATATCTCAACCTTCATTCTTTCATAAAACAGAGTTGCATTTTAGGTGCATTGCATCATGACTGGGCCATACAGGGCCACCAAGGTGCTGCATTTCTAATATGTGACTGTAGATATGACTATGGCACCAATCACTGCAATCTTTGGTGGCTGCTTACAGCAGCATTACAGTCTCCAACACATTCATCATGATTTCTGAGCCAGGTCAGAAGTGTTGATTGACTGGAAGACCAGAAATACCTCTTCCATTTCCTCAGTTTATGCTATGACTGTTGAAATAAAAACATTTTTTTCTGGGTTCCCTGAACAAACACAAGAGCTGGACTGAAGGACAAAATTTGCAATGAATCCATTTCATCTCTGCCTTCTCTCTTTGAAATCTGATACTTCTACATGAAGTGATTATAAAACCATGCTAATAAATAAAACTAGAATTTTTATCCCATCATAGTCCCCACAGGACAAAACCAAAGTGCAGACAATAGAGAGCTTTAAGCTCATTGTTTTCAGAGAATAAATCAGTTTCAGTTTTGGAAATGGTAGGGCCTGGGTTTTAAATCTTTGCCTTACTCTTCCATCTCCAATAACAGAGAAGTTCCCATCACTTTTCAGTTTCTGTCCCTCCTGAGAGAGGACTTCCTGCTCTCAGCTCAGCTACAGGCAGCCTCTCTGCATGCCTTAGTACTGTGCTGATAGGCACTGTGTTGTGTGAAGCATACACACACACACTCACACAATGCTGGGCATGGACCCCAGAAATACATATGACTCAGCCATGCAGCTGCCCTGAGCCAGCAGAGAGCATGTTGTGGGGAGCTGCTGCTCCAGCATAGGAGATCACTGGATGGTCTGAGGTTGGGAGGAGATGGGAAGGGCTGGGGGTGGTTAATTAGGAAGATAATTTCATATTCAGTAGAAATAGTCATATAAGCCTTGCTGGCCTTGATCAAAAAGAAAGGACTCTGATCTCACTCGCCTTCCTCCATACATGACCTCTACTCCTCCCCAAAATCAGTAGGGCTGTTTGCAGGAGTGAGGAGGCTTCTATGTGTAAGGCAAAAAACATACAAAAACTTTCACGAGATCCAAAGTAGCTGGAAAGAATTGTGTTTCTGCTGCTTTGGAAACAGGGAGAGAGGACTCAGCCTAATTCATTCTTAAGTGAATAGTGTCATAGGGGCTTTAAAGGCCAAGTCGCGGTGAGTGAGGTAATGCAGCTGTAAATGATGAAGCAAAAACTCCTTCAGGCTTTAGCTGAAAAAAATCTTTCTTTTAAGGCTGCACATTGACCCTTTTATTGAATTCTCTGCACAGTCTTTGGAGCCTTTAAAATATCCCTGTCTTTTATACAGACCTCACCACTGTTCTGAGGTGTTCCCTAGTGCCACCAAATACCTGTCCGTCTTCTTGCATATGGGGTTGTTAACAACCTCACAAAATAAAAGCTCACGCAAGGTCTTGAACTACAGGAGCAGAGAAGGGGTCTTCAGGAAGCCACTGGTTTTGTCTGAAGCAAAACCATTTGGATGAGGGGGCAGTACTGAAGTCTGAGGAAAGTTTTCAGATTTCTCCAGTAGCTGGTGCACACATGTAGCATATTCACAGATAGGCTGACCATTTTAAAAAGTAGCAAAATACACTTTTAACGGTCAAGTTGTTTCCAAACAGACTGAAAGGAGCACTGTGTTCATCAGGGACTAGGATGGCCTCTAACATGCTGCGAAAACATACAAAAGCTGCTTTCTTTCAAAGTGTGTTTGAATTGGCACTGACCTGCCGCTCTAATACCTACCTGTACATAATCCACGCTTCTCCCCAGTGCTTTGAATGCCGTGTACATTACTTCTCTTTTTCCACCCCATTTCTGCATGATGCAAACACTTTTGTTGGACAGGACCAGCTGAGATACATGTTGCATGCTCTCTCTGTGAGACTCCTCTGTCTCACCAGGACCTTTGTCGTGGAAGTTATTACTCCAGACATAAGTGGCAGATTTGTCCCTACCCATGATTTCAGTAAAAATGTCCATCATGTAAACGTCGTCTTCCGAGTTCCCATCAATGACCATAACAACTTTAATTCCAGGGTAGGTCAATCTTTTCACAGAAAGTAAACATTTTCTTAAGTAGTCAGGATCCTCTTGATAGGCAGCAATACAAAGGGCAACTGTTTTGTTCAGCTTGATTGGAGTCTCCAGTGACCGTCTCATCTTCCTGTGCTCTAGGTAGGCAAACAGGCTTTGGATGATAAGATGTGATGCCAAGATAGCACCATAGAGTCCAAAGGAGAAGTAGTAGTTGTCTGTTTGGATGAACTGGTAGCCCACAATGTAAGCAGCGGTGATTCCCAGCAGGAGGGACACCCCGAAGAGTGTGGTTCCAAGTATTCTCAGGATACATATAAACCTCTCACAATACATCTGCAAAGAAGCATGGAAACCATTAGCAGAGCCACTATTTGGTGATATGAGACCACTCAAGAGATGCACATGGCTACAACATAGAGCTCAGCATCAAGAGAAACACCTTGTGCTTCTGCCTGTGTCACGGACTTCCTCCATCAGCTTGCTTAACTTATCTCTTTGCAGTTCTTGTGTGTAAAGCAAGACTCAAATACACTTAATGTACTAGGGATGTTGTCTACTATTTGAATTGTCCTCACAGAAGGTGCTGTCTGTGTCAGCATCTTATTTTGGAAGCTTAGGCTTGCTGAATGAGACACTCTCTCATATAACCTGTGCGGGCTGGGTTGGAGAAAGGACTTTTGGGCCACCATTCACTTCATATGGTCACAAGCAAGAGGAACATCTGAACGTCTGGGCAGCCCCTCCTTATCCCCCATACCTGTCACGACTGCATCCTGCCCTGAATCACTTATGTTGCTTAGTTATGTTTGCAAAAATATTGGAAAGACATTCTTAAAACAGATGTCTGAATGTATTTATAATTGTTTAAACAGATGTCTGACTATATTTATAATTTACATTTATATCATCAGGCATCTGCTTTAAAAGGTCTCAATACCATTGCAAAAATGTATTATTCATACATTTGTGTACATAGTTATATGCACATATGAGCATGTGTGTATAGGGCTAAAGCTTGACTGAGATTAAGTCTGTTGCAAAAGTACGCATTAATTTAACAGAGCCAAGACTCCACCCTGGACTCAGAAATTCATTAGAACACCAGTTGATTCTATTAACTTCTTCATATTTAGGTTACCTGTCTGTAAACTTTTCTAACCTATGCTCTGGGTTATGGAGGAGTTGGCTAGCATTGAGGTTGCTCTGGTATTCTTGAAACAATGTCTATCATCTAACTGCTTTTCATTAACAGTCACATTAACCATTTTATGCAACAGCTTTCTCAGAGTTACAGGAAAGTTAATGACGATGCTTTATGTCAATTGATCTGTTTAATGCTGAGGTTATAAACCAAATGTCTGTGTAAAGCTAACCCAGCAAATGTGCTGCAAGGCAATGAATTTGAAACTCATTCTTGAATATTTTGTTGAATCAGAGCCTCTCCGAGTAATGGACTTAATATTTGTGTTTTCCTACTACTGTTCATATTTTCCCTGCTGTCATCTTGCCTGTCTGCTGCTGTTGTTTATTTCACCATTTGTTGGCCAAAGCTGAAGTTGGAACAGCATTTTCTTACATCATATATGTGTTTAACTCTTTCTTGAAAAAATTCTAACAAGCTGCAGCGGCATAGCTGTCATCTATTAAAATTCTGTCTGAAAAGTTGCAGGCTTGGAAAAAAGAAGTCAACACAGAATCACTAACAAAATAAAAATAAACCAGGCGAGCATAAAGTTTGAAGTTACAGACTATGTTTTTTTTTTTCCACTAGCTATTTAGGTTCTTAAATGTCAACACAGCAGGAAGACTCTTAAATGTATATTTGGAGACACTGTCAAAGAAATTGGACCCTATCTCTAGGACTTCCTTGAATAGTTATGTCTGGGCTCTGACAGGTGCTGTAATCACCCACCACCAAAAGGGACTGTCCCTCCTCTGGCCTGTCTGAAAGTCTTTCACAACCGGAGTCACAAAACAGTCTAATAAAAGATAGCTTAACCTTACCACTATTATAGGTGAATTAAAACTCAGTGCCCAAAATAGACTCATTTTAGAAAACAGATTAAGTAATGCATCCTCTCTAGATTACCTTGAAGTCAAATATATTAACCCCTGAAGCACGCAGAAGGTCACAAACATCAAGGTAAATATTTCATTAATGATGCACTGTACTTTGCTTTCCTATTTGGGGTCCACTACTTCTCTTCTTTTGCCAGAAATAAAAAATTCCTGTTAGTGAGTGCAGGCTTAAGTCTGCTTACATTAAGAATTATATGACTGAAATCAATGGGCCACTTGTATGGGTAGAGCTCACAGGATTTAGATTAAGATCTAGAGCATTTACATTTAACTGACTATATACTGTATTAGGCTTCTTTTTATATTAATTTGCTATTGCTTTTTCTCTCCTATGAAGTGGTTCCACACAAAAGGAAATAAAAAGAAAGGCATTCTCTGATCTTGTCATTACAGCACAGCATCCCTCCCTCGCAAAAACCCAGTCTTTTAAGATCAAGAAATGGATTTCTGGTCTTAATAAAACAGTATTTTTTTTCCATCCTTTCACTGTCAACCTTGGGAAAATAAACTGTGTCTTGATCTAAATTCTTGGCTTTCATCAAAGAAACTTTCCCCTTTGTATGTGCAATTGAGGTTTTTATGTATAGTCTTTTAACTGACTGAATCTCAGGGAAAGTCTGGAAAAAGTTGCTTAATATTCTCAGGCTCTAGCATGTGAGCTATTGATAACTTGCCCAGCAGAACTGATCTTTATCGACTTGAACATGCCCAAACAATGGCAAAGAAGCCAAAAATGCTCCACCCTTCTCCAAGCAGTTAAAAGGAAAT
The DNA here is from genome assembly GCA_033558185.1 of Dromococcyx pavoninus. Classification (NCBI taxonomy): domain Eukaryota; kingdom Metazoa; phylum Chordata; class Aves; order Cuculiformes; family Neomorphidae; genus Dromococcyx; species Dromococcyx pavoninus. The sequence continues at coordinate 576,156 of JAUMJL010000081.1, read as the reverse complement.
GACGCTTGTAGAAGACTGGGACCAAAACCAAACGGCTAAGTCAAATACTAGCACTGAGGGTAGGGAATAGCTGCATCAGAGATTTTAAGGTCAGACAGCGTTGTTATGAATACCTAGGCTGGCCTAACACAGTGTACTGTAAACGGGCATCTATAGTAAGACATCAGTTGAAATAGATTCCTGAACTTGTCACACAAAGCTAGAATCAAGTAGTATCAGAGAACCAGTGTGCAGTACTGTGTTTTAGCAGTGTAAATATAGAATAATGTCATTTTCAATCAAGACGTAAGTGTCAAATGCTTGGTGAAGGACAAGAACCCACGTTAATTTTCAAAGCCACAATTATTTTTCTGTCATTTCATTGATAAACACTCTTTCTAAGCGCTAGCAATATTCTTTCAGAAAAATGTATTTACTTGTATTCAAAGTTGCCATCACTACAGCTCTAATTAGTAAGCTGATCAATGCAGCTTAGTGTTTTGTTTTTACCTTTGCCTAATGGGTCTAGCATGGTAAGTTCCTCCTGGGAAACAGGCACTGCAGCACTTGAAAAACAAGAAAAAAAATCATAGTCTAGGCTAGAGATAAGGTGTTCAACACATGGAAGACCTGTAGCCAGTACGAATTCCTGGATAAACAAAGGTAACTTCAGGTCACTTCTGTACACACATGGAACTGCTTCTACATGGGAACAGATGTTGGAGTGAGAAGAGGGACATGGGTCCTCACTTGGTGAGAAGATGAGTTGGTGGATTGACTCACTGTCTCAGGAGCCAAACCTGGAACTTGCACTTTCTGGGCAGGTTTTTAACCAGTTTTGAAAAGCAGGAAGAGGAGGATAGCATCTGCATTTTTCTTTCTTTATTATTATTTTTTTTCAAGAGATAAAGCTACTTAGCATTGAAAGAAGTCAGAGGGTTCATCATATTACATCGATCCTGAAGGACATCTCCAGGGTGCAGTAAGACTGAAGATTCAAGTTTTAAGTCAGCAGCTGCAGACACCTGTATGTTAAAGCCCGCCCCGGCTGGGGCACTGGCTGTGTCAGACTCTTTTCGGAGATGCCTATGAACCCCATGTACTCACAGAAAGCCTGAGACAGTACACTAATGCTAGTCTGCAATTTGGGCACCTAAATCCTTCATGGGCACCTTCACCTAACCCCACAGCGCTGAACCCAGTACTATCTTGATGCAGCCTCCAGCAAACAGGGTCAAGGTTTTTGTGTACAACATAAGAGTATGAAAAGAGACTTCAAAGCCTATTGCTGAGAAATTTGTTTCAATGATCTTGCTACTGTTTATTTCCGTGGTTGGAGCTGGTTGGTACTAAACAGCCCACCTAGTAGATATGAAATATGAAAGCCCTATGGTAAATCCTAACGCTATGTAGACTGTTGCTGATTCTGTGGCACATTGTGATTCACCAAGCAGTACCAAGTATATATGTGCCTTGAAGCAACTGTACAGGAGGACTCCTCTCTTTGGAGGCTCCTATGTAGAGGCATGGTGAAGAAAAGAACCCTAGTGTGTACTTGACATCAGAGTCCACCTAATGAACAGTTTGGCATTGTGTTTCTTTTGGCATCCTGATAAAGCCACACAAAAAGTATATTTTTACTCACTCCTGTGATGAAGGAGAACTTACTCTACATTACTACAAACAACTGGTATAACAAAAGGTTGTAGTCTTCTAACATTATTTTTATTTTAAAAAAAACAGGTTAACGGAGAGTTAACTGACATCTATACTGCATATACAATGACTGGGGTATTAACTCTAACAGAAGAGATCACACTCTTTTCTAGGACTGAATAACGCCTTAGATCTCAAATTAGAAGAATATAGCAAAATACGCTTGAGTCCTCTCTATTCTGAAAAATATTTAGGCTTGTATTTAGCTGTTGTTATGGTATATATATATACCTAACATTGATGAGATGTAGACACTTGACTCATAACTAGCATGTTCTTATGTTCTGATTTGGACTGGATCTTTACTCAGCAAAGAACACTGACGGCTTCCATGGCGAAGCACCAGTCTTTTCTCCCCTCCAAAATAATATGCAATAGTCCCTCCATATGGTTATTGATCAGCTTTCACACATCTCTCAGAGTTACAGGACCTGGAGATGGATCATCCCTTTGCAAAGTAAGGAGGCAAAGAAAAAAAGAAAAGCTTAATTTGTTACCAATACATCAAGAGACTAATAAACAGAATAGGGACAAATATATATCCATAAGCTATGTGTATTGGTAGCTGAACACAATATTATCTGCAGTCTGTTCACTTATTCCATACCAGTCATTGTGTAGCTCCTATAAGGACTAAGGGAGCAAACAGGAGGTCTCTTGTGTCTGCTGATACAGGACATGGAACCAGTTACTGACAAGAGGTCAAACTGAAGTGAGGTTTGCTTGCAACGCATAGGATGCATTTCACTACATCATTTGTTTCAAAAGTCATCTCTCACGTACAACACAAACATATTGCCATGTAGCTTCTTCTGGCTAGCTTTTCCCCATAAGATTAAAAAGCAAAAGGGGGAGACACAAGAAAGTCATACATAAATCATAATGATTTGGAAGGCTGTTTGAAGGAATTGGCACTTATTAATTCCAAACATCTGAAGACATTTTAAAAAAAACATTACACTGTAAAAATCACTATTTATCCAGGAGATAATAGTAACGTTTCAGTCACAAGTGTGCTTATTTGCTCCCCTTCACCTCTAAAGGTTCAAAAGAGCTGTGATCCCTATCTAACTTCACCCGCCATACAATTTCATATTTTATTCTGAAGTTGTCAGAACCCACAGACTGAAAACCTGTAAGGGTTTGAAAAGTGTGCTCCAGGGGTATATCTTGCAATTAGTTTAATTCAATAGGAATTTAGTTTGTATGCCCAGTGATTGGTCTGCAATACAAACCGAAGCAACTTGGCTGGAGGGGGAGCACCTGCAGCATTGGCTTCAACAGCATACTCCTAATTCAAAATAAATTGATAATACAAACCAATCTCATGGATGAGATCTGCATATCAGACTTGTCTGCAAATCTTTGTTGTAACCAGAACTGCTGAGCACTGAAAACCTTTGAAAAATGTCTCATTTTTACATGCCTGTATAGATGTTGAATTCTTGATTATCTACTAGTCGGTGCTGAGGATTTGGATTCAGCAAAGCATTTAAGTACATCCTTAGAGATAAGTTGTGCACTTAAGTATTTTGCTGAAGAGGGAAATCAGTAGATAATTTATCTTGCAGTTTTGTAGCACAGGAGTAAAAGAAAAATCTTTCTCTATGAAGCTGCTATTTCTGAGCTACTCATGATAAAAATGTATGCATACATTTGACAAGTTTATTTTACATATTAATTTCCCTTATCAAGGTTCTCAGATGGCTCATTTCTTAACCACCATATTTTTACATTAAGTAATCTAAGAGTGGACCAGGACCTAGACAATTTTGCTTTTGTTCCTAGTGTTGCCATTCACCCATGGGGTGACATTAGGTAAGCGAATTTTCTTCTCTCTGTCTTAGCTTCCTCACTGGTAAAATGGCAATCATGATCACTCAAGAGATTCTTGGAGGTATAAAAAACTCGTCATAAGGCTTAGGTTACTAGTATTCATAATGTTACTCTGTCTGTTGTGATATGGGTCCCACTGGTTCTCTAGTTCCACATGACCGCTTTTCCTCAAAATTCAATAAAAACCACCATGCCACTACCTTTTTGCTTACCTACATTCACCTGAAGGTAGAGTCAGTAGGATTTGTCCGCAATAAACAGGCAACGCTTACTCAGCAGTATGTTTGATATCAGTGGGGTTGGCAACATAAAATCTGACACGTGGGTATATGTGCATCCATCTAGCTACCAAGGGCTGCTTTGCATACAACTAAAGGATGAGCATCATCTTTTACAAGCCTTAATGAACTCCTCCTTACTTGCAAGAATAGTAGGATTGGTTTCAACAGACCATCTGCTTGAAAGGCATGAGTGTATCTGAGTGCATACAAATACTGTATGTGGCCTTATACACATACAATCTGTGTATATAGAAACAGTATCGGAGTGTTACAACTTTTCAGCCAATATTTAGATTCATTATTGGCCTTATTTTGATGGCAAAATAAATCATTTATCTTTAAAGTACAAATGAATCCAGGTACACATTAATTACAAGCATAAAATAGCTGTCCAGACTCCCTTTTCCATTTTACAGCCTGTAGAGAGGAAACTGAAAAGTTCTGTTACATCTGTACATCTTTACTACAGCAGAGGTACCATATCTGGTGCTCTCTGTTATTTATCACTTCCAGATTTTCTCATACCATTGATCTTCTGGAAAGGGCTCACATAAGACTAAAATTAACTCTGGGGTTAGGTTTAAAATAAAGAACAGGATTAGAAATGATGGCAAACTGCATCTCATGCACAGGCTTTGATCAGCAAATCAAGAATCTCATGGCTGCTCAATGTATGTTTCCCACTAAACCATTCAAATTTAGACTCTTACAGGTTTGAGAAATTGATGTGGAATGAATTCTACAGCTGCTGATTGGATTTGTCCTAATGTAGGCAGTGATACATTAGTTTTTTATTTACCCAAAAGAAGGCCAACACCCCCTCACTCCTCCAATCAAATGCTCTAAGAAATAAACCAAGAAGTAAATTATATTTGTACCCAGATATTTTGGGTTGCAGTTAGACAAAAATCTAATTTAGAAATGTTTTCTGGTTGCTGATTATGAAGTCCATGGGTGGGTTTGGCACAAAACTGACTGCTCCAGCAAATATATATTTATTAGGTGTTCCTAGCTAATTATCTTGTAATTTGTTTTTAAAGCATAGGACATATTTTGTTTGACTAAGTCAACTCCCATTGCACTGAATAGAGGAGTCATTTGATGCTTTTACACCAATCTTCAGCAGAAATAAAATGAAGCAAATTTGTTTCCACACCATAAACATGAACCACTGAGTTAGTGGCTTGTGAACTAGCATAGGAAATTCCACTGAATCCAATAGAGCTGCTCTTGCCACTGGGAAAATCCTTTCCAAGGTTTCTGCACTTGCATGTAGGATAAACAAGAATTACCAGCATGAAACAAAACCCTGGCTTTATTGACAGCAGCGATGAAACTCCTCCAACCTTTGTGGGGTCTAGATTTTGAGCATTTTATCAGGGAGAGAGAACACATTTTCCTACCATCGCCCCCAAATGAAACCATCCACCCAGCCCCTGAAAGAAGCCCCAGGGCACCCAGGTTACATGGAATGAGTGCTTGAGAAAAAGCACATGTGTGCCTATGGAAAAACGACCTGTAAGGAAAGGAGTCTATGAAGCAAAGTGCTAATGTGGAGGAAGAGCCTTAACGCATTAGTGCCTTGGGAGATGCACGATCGCTGCAGGTCCTAAAGAAGGGGTTAGACAACCTCTACCAGGAGTATTGGAGAAGGCCTCTTTATTAGGGAGTGTAGTGATAAAATGAGGGGTAATGATTTGAAGCTGAAACAGGGGAGATTCAGATTAGCTATTAGGAAGAAATTTTTTTTACTGTGAGGGTGGTGAGGCACTGGTCCAGATTGCCCATAGAAGTGGTGGATGCCTCATCTCTGGAGGTGTTCAAGGTCAGGTTGGACGGGGCTTTGAGCAACCTGACCTCGTGGAAGGTATCCTGCCCATGGCAGGGGGGTCGGAACTGGGTGATCTTTAAAGTCCTTTCCAACCCAAGCCGTTCTATGATTCTATGACTCTATCGTGGTATATTGGGGGTTTTCTCCCAGGACAGAGAAATCGGGTAAATTCTCTCTTAAGGTCCTTTTCATCCCTCTTTGGCAGAGGTGCTGTGGAGCCTCTCGGCCGTGTCCAAGAGACACGAACAGGTGCTGGGAAGGGCCTTTGGCACAGACGTGCGCTCCAGCCGGGAAGCAGCCCCCGAGGACTACCGAGGGAGGCCGGGTGCGCGCAGCTCCGCCCGCCGCCGCGGGGCCCCTCCTGCGGGGGAACCCCTGCCCAGCCCGGCAGCCAATGGGGGCGGTGCTGGCTGCGTCACCGCAGGCGGGCGGGGCGCGAGGGGATCCCCCACGCTGCCACGTCACGCCGGGGGCCGGGCCCGCGCGGCCCAGCAGAGGTGACCGCTCTGGGGGAGCTTCACCGAGCGGGGCGCTGGGGACCGGCCCCGGCCGGGCTGAGGGCTTTCGAGGCTGCGCTGGGGGTGCATTCGCCGCCCGCCGCTGCAACCCTTCTGCCACCAGCCCCGCGGGTGCGGAGGGTGCCCGCCCGGGCTTGCAGCACTGGAAGCCCGCGATCAGCCCTCAGCTCCCGCCCCAGCGCTGCCCTCCTCTCCCGTCCCTCCCTCGGGAACCCGCCCTCTCCTCTCAGCGCGGCAGCTCGCCTTCTCCTCGACGAGGCGGGACTCTTCCCGCCCGCCGCCTTCCTTCCCGCCGTCCCATCCCTCCCTCCGCTCCTGTCACGTCCCCCCCTCCCGGCACTGGATACAGATGCAGGGGACGGCCCGGGGAGAAGCCAGCCTGAACTGTGAGCTGCTCTCGTCTCCCGCGTTGGGCTCAGCCTAACCTGTTGCTCGATTTTAATTTAATTTTAGGTTTGATTGGAGTTTGAGTTTAGGATTTGGGTTTGGTGGTTTTGGTTCGGTTTTGGTTTTGTTTTTACAAATCGTAGAGCTCATCAATATCTTAAACGGATTACACGGAGGAGGGGTTGAAGCTGAAAACCTCATTCATCCTCACTGCGGTCCTAGTCATCGCTGAAATAGGTGTAAGAGCCGGTAAGATCCTCCCTCAGCCCCACTCATATTCTCGGGATCTGTTTCAGCTTTACTCCCTTGAATAGTGGGGATGGGAGAAGAGGGTCTTCTGCTTTTGAGGTGACAGAAGCGTAATCATAAATCACCTACCTTGTTTGTCCTTCTGTCCTTTGGTCATAGAGGGGCTCCAGCCAGCTGTGTGGTCTCACGTAGCGTTGCTCCCGCTGAACAGTTTCCAAGTTTGAGGTAAAAGATCAAATCGAGCTTTTTTCAGGGACTTATTGAGACGCTCAGAAATAAAAAAAACATTAAAAATGAAAACTGAAAAAAAATCGGTTAAGGCTATTCAGTCCTCATTTTCTCCCACATGTTTTCACAATTAACATGTATTTGTCTTTCTCTGCTTCAGTTTCTATCTCGAAGTTGTGGGATTTTTTTTTCAAAATAATAATAATAATAAAAAAAGTTAGAAGTAATAAATTAGGAGTTAGTTTCTCGTAGTCGAAGCTGAAGATCTTATTTCAAACCCTGCTAGCCAGGAGCCTGGAGAAGTTGGAAGGCAGCGTCTGAAAGTTTGAGAGACGTATAGCATCAGATAAAGCCTATTTGGTGATGCCTTGCTGACCGAGTAACCGTTTCAGTGAGGTTTCTCAGCAGCAGCAGCAAACGGGTAATATTTTCCAGACTTCTTTTTCTTTCCTGCTGCTGCTTTTCTGCCTCCTCCACGTTATGGGGTCTTTTAACAAGTGAGACTTGAGTTGTTTTAATAGGCGGAGGATGGGAAGAAGGAGGGGAGGGAACTCCTGTAAGGAGGAAAAAAAAAAGAAACCAACCCTGCCCATTGAAATGATCTCAGCCAAGGACCAGTTCAGAGGTAGGAATTCAATTAGCTAAGTTGCAAATTTTGGAGACTTGCAATACACATATGTTGCCACCACCTGATTTCCTCCTCACGCCCCACAGTTAGGGGGAAGCCCCCACTGTCCCCACTCCCTGCATCCCTAGTCTTGGGGTGTGGAACTCGTCCCTCCCACAGCCACTATTCAGCTGGGACAGCTTTTCCTGCTGCTGTTTTTTATTAATAAGGGAATTGCCTCTATGAATGGATGAACTTTGCAGTTTCCAATCCTGCTTTACCCATTCACTCTCTGAAACATTTGCTCTAGTAAATAACCAAGGAAGCTCCCTTTGGCTTTAATACCGGAGCCACTTGGGTTAAAACAAGCCAGGAAACACATTAGACAATTTAAGAACTGGAAAATTGTGAGTTTGGGGTTTTTTTATTATTATTTATTTAATTTTAACTAGAAATGTTCATTCTGTGCCCTTATTGATGGTTCATAGTTAGCCAGGGGGGCAGGAACATCAGCAGCTGGCAGCACACCCCACCGACTGCCGCCTGCCAGCAGCTTCCATTCGCAGGGACGGGCTCCTTCCGTTTGTAACTCCTCTGTCTCAGACACGGATTTCCCCGCTTTCGAGCCCCCCTTTCAACATGAAAAGATTTTAAAAGGCACTAGGTGGCACTGTTGAAGTGAGAGGAGCGACACGGAGCCCGGTAACACCCGGAGCTGAGATGCACTGCCGGAGGGGGCGGGGGCGCGGAGCCGGGCTAGTTGCTGCTCTGTCTCGCCGTGCCTTCGCAGGGACCCTCCGGGGGAGGATGGGGACGGGGGGTGGGAAGCGGGGGGGCGGGCGGCTTCTCATTACTCCATGCTCTTTCCTCAAGGACCACAAAGGCCACTGCTCAGAGGCGTCGAGCCCACAAAGGGGACGATGTCCAGACACTGTTGGGAAAGCCAGTGGTGACCCTTCGTTATCATCCAACATTACCTTATGGTGTGGGAAAACTTTGCAGTGCTCTGAGGCATCCTCATATGCAAGAAATAGATAATTTCTGTGGTCATCTAAACTGGAGATTTTTTGGGTACGTCAGGGAAGTTGTTAGAATTTCAGGTGTGCTCAGTTGCTGCTAGGGAGAAGAGTGGCTTTCAGATGTGCATCGAAGCCGCTCTTTGACAAGTAGTTCTGCCTCAAGTGATAACTCTGCCTCCAGTTTAAGACAGAATTTTGTGAATGTTTTCATCTGGCAATGCCAATGAAAGCAGCTATCTTGTGCTTCTCCTGCTTTGGACTCCTCATTCCTGCCACCGCATTGTCACTTTCCTTATGTTGGGAAAACTGGTCTTGGTTAGAAAACAGCTATTTGGGTAGAGGAAGCAGAAAAAAATAAGAATAAGTAATTTGACCAGGGAGAAGGCAGGACAACCGCTTTTGTCAACAATCTGGCTTATGATGGTTTGGAATGTCCTTGAAAATAAAGCATGTTTTAGGAAGCATGATGGCTAGCAGGGCTTTCAGGCGTTTCTCTGTTCCAGGCCTTCCTCCCTAAGCAGCAGCGTTCACATACTCCAACCACCTCCAAATAGTGTATGTTGCAGCATCTTCTGCTACAGAACCCAGGACATTTCTTTCATCAACCAAGAGGCAAATTGTAGTGTTTGCTCCAAGCAGGGCGAGAGGGCAGAAGGGTGTCAAGAGGGCTACTAACCCCCATGTCCACATTAGCCCTTCCTACTACCCCAATACCTAATGTAAGCCAGGCTTATGACATGACAAATGTTTTTCATTTCACCAGAGAAGTGCTATCACAAGCTCTGCTACCATCACACATATAACCAAGTCCTCAACATCCGTGTGATTCCTAAAGCAAGATTTCCTGACATCAGACTTGGTGCTGCCAGAAGAAAGATTAAGTTGTAACACAGATATCTCAAGTCCATACTTGAACATGGCTAACCCTAAATCTGTGCCCTGGGGACCTGTTGCTGCCAGCCTCTCTCGGATTCCCTGGGCAAATGTTAGTCTTGCCTTGATTCAGGGACACACACGTTCTGCACATGTGACCTCACATCTAGGATAATTTCTGAAATGAGCTTTGGGGCTGGGGGTGGCTTGGTTTGTTTATTTGTTTGATTTCCTTTTTGTAACCAAATGTTATAAATGAATTATTTCATATGAGCATTTGTTAAAATGAACTATTAGTCCTCTTTTTTTTTATTCCATTTTTTAATAGTTTAAATTTGGAGGCTGCACGTCTCCTCTACTGATGACTGTATATTACCCTGAAATACACAGTGTCCCACTGGCTTAATCCCATGCTCTTTAGGTTTGAACAGAGATCAAGAGGCAGAGTCTGGTGAGGCACAAATCTTTATGTCCTGCTTGTATTACAGGAGCAGCAACAGCAGCACTTAAATCACACTGAAACTTTGTTTTAGAAAATGACATAATGGGAGTGGTGAGTCTCTCATGTCTGCAGCTACTTCCTTCTCAGCCATAGCTTATGTTCTGTGATCATGCTGTCATGGCAAGCAGGATAACGTAGGTTGCTGAAGCTTGGTTTGACTACTAGGAAGGAATTAAAAGTAGAGTATGATTAATGCCAATCCATGCAGTGCTATAGAAAACAGATGTAGGTGTGTTTCACTGGAAAGATATCACGTCTACAGTTATATATTATTTTACATCTCCATAGTTACCATAATCAAATATGTTTTCTAATTGGGATTTATAATCACAAGTAATGGGGAAAAGAGATTTCTTGGTTGTTACTGTCCACAGGCATAGATGATCACCAGCAGTAAAATAATCATAAAGAACTAACCTGACTTCATTGTCTAATGAGGAAAGGGGTTTGTTTGACAGAGGTCAGACAAAATATAATCTGGAGGGAGTTTCACATTGACTATGCTTAAATAAATTGGTTAGTGCAGGCAAAGCAAATTAGGGGATGAATTGATGGGATGTTAGCCACTCTCCAGTGATTATTGAGTACTTGCTTTTATCCTAAGGGAATGGCTTCACGTGCATTTTTCCTGCCACTTTTTCTATCACCCTTAGAAGTCTCATTACTCCCCTCTAAAATACACCACAATCACATATACACACATATCAATCTGCTCCTTCACTTGGACAGAGTTTTCAGTGCTTAAGTGCTTAAGTGATTGCTTCAGCAAACTGGTCTCTTTTGAAGACAGTCACAAACATGAAAGCCATTTCATATGCACATAAACAAAATGGCTGTTCAGCATGAGGGGAGCAAAAGATATTGTGGAAACAAGCAACCAGTGGTAGCTGGCAGCAGGACTGCCCTAAACAGTGTCCTCTGTAGTACTGCTGCCAGGAAAATGCAATTGGAGCTGGTCCTTCAGTGAAGCTTAGGTCTCTGAACCCGTCCACACTGAAGAGTTCTTAACTCACATCTTCTCTAAGGTAAGGATTTACACACTTTTATTGCAAATCAGCTACTCTGAAGCATTTATCAAAAAGAAAAGCAAGAAGCAATTTGCTTCAAAGTAAAAAATTGAGAGATAAGTATCTTTCATGTAATAGTGAAAACCTAGATGTGAAAGGTAGACATATTTAAGCTAGAGAGGAGACGTGCTCAATAGTGAGCATTCTTTTAACAGCTGTCTGAACGATGAAGGGGTGTGGTAGGTTCCTGTGTTTTGAAATCCTCTGAATGTTTTTTTGGAATCTACATTTTTCTTCAGCATGATTTATTGGACCTAGTATAAGAATAATTGAATGGATTTCCATAATGAGGATAACAGATTAAGCCAGGGATATCAAACTCATGGCTCCCTCCATTCTCCTGCTCCTGCAGTGTAATGCACGTCACACACGCTGTACATGTGACCAGTGCACTGGCAGGAGCACAGGTGAGGGAGGTAGAAACAAGGTGGACGGCTAGATTCGGCCCACAGGCCATGAGTTTGACACCCCTAGACTAAGCAATCTAGCAGTTCCTTCCATCCCTAAACTCCATGAAACTATGAACCACTGGACTGACACATCAAGTGAGTTCTACACTATTTCCACATATAGCAGATTCTGCTGGAAGTGGGAGAGTTGCAGAAACTGGTATGGATGCAAGTTAAAGTGGAATCGTGCCCGAAATTATGATTTTATGGCAACTGAAGATTTATTTGTAGATTTTAATATAAATGTCATGGGCAATTTGAGGCAGGGTGTAGACAGACCTAAAATTCTGTGGTTGTTTTCACTATATACGGAACCATTTTAGAGGCTGCCAGTGTTGTGGGCATTTAATTCTGAGGTTATTTCTAAGTGAAGCTTTACAAGATCGGAGAAAACCACTGGTCTCTAAAATGAAATCACTCTTGAAAAATTAAAACTTTCCAGCAATTTCTCTTTGTTATAGCAGAGAAAGCCATAACTCGAAGCAATAGTTAGAAGTTAATAGCAGGCGGGTTCAGACTAGAAACAAGTCATGCACATTTGGATGTGTCCAGAACTCTTGGCTAGAACGGGCTGTGATTGTCAGCAAAAATGTCCTTTAGGGTGGTTTGTAGTAATGAGTTTTAATATGTAACCAGCATGGAGTAGAAGTAAAAGCAGGTGAGTTAGAGATTTCTTTTGTGGTCTAATTTAAGAGAAATTACTTAATCTCATGTCTATAGTCTAATGTGACAGTAGCGAGAGACCAGTTTAGAACAACTCAATGTTATTTTGAAATAACAGCTTTCTATTTTGTGTAGGATCCGTAAATAACACCATGTAAAACAAAGAGCACATGCAATTGAGATGTAGATCTACAAACAATGGCTATGCCAGTAAACTAAACTGACCAGAGCCAAGCAGCTTCAGGTTGGCATGTGTTTATCGATGCTATTTCACTGCTGTCAAGCTTCTGGCTGGGTTGGTCCTAAGCAGTCTGGAGAGCCCAGTCCTCCCTGAAGAGGACCGGTTTCTCACCTGAGAGGCTGTCAGGGCTCTCACCTGCCACTGGCTGCTCACAGAGTGGGGACTTTCTCATGTACATACCTGGCTGTCTTTGCATGGAGAAACAGGACAGAATAGTGTTTTTTTACACCCACTAGCATAGTGGCTTTTAAAAGCCTCTGTGTCTGGTTGAACATAGTTGCCTTTATTAATTACCCCACTGCCTAGGCAGGACACCAAGGTGGTGCAACTGGTCAGAGCCTGCCTGCAGCACTACCCTGGCCTCTGCCAGCTTAGTATTTGTGGCTGTCCTGCCAGCTGGCAGTGCAGTCTTTCTCAGCTGCCACATGGGAACAAAGGCACAGGGATCTGGACCCTCAAAGGGGTTTATTTATAATAAAAAAAATTTTAAAAAATCACTGAAACGCAATTTAACATTTCATAGAATTTCAAATTTCAATGAAAGGAATTTTTTATGAACTGAAATAAAAATTGAGTGAGTCTTTCCTAGAGCATACAAAATGCAGGCAGAGGCTCAGGACACCGCTTTAATTCATTTTTGGAGTGGCATTTTGTCTGTTGCTGGTACTTACCAACCAATTCACACAAACTTGCCATTTTACCTAAATAATTACACAAATTTGCCACAAATCAAAGGGCATATGTACCTCTTGTGCTTCTCTCTCAAAGCCTCACATTGTAACATTAGGTCTGAGTCAGTGTCTCCTTTTCATAGAATCATAGAACCACAGATTCATAGAATGGTTTGGGTCGGAAGGGACCTCAAAGATTATCGAGGTGCAAATGCCATTCCTCTAGTCAGGTTGCTCAAAGCCCCAGTCAACCTGGCCTTGAACACTTCCAGAGATGGTCTATCCACAGCTTCTCTGTGTAACCTATTCCAGTGCCTCACAGTATAGAATTTCTTCCTTAACTCTAATCTAAATCTGCCCTTTTCCGGTATAAAGCCATTATGCCTTGTTCTGTTTCTACATGTCCTTGTAAAGGTCCCTCTACAGCTTTCCAGTAGGCCCTCTTTAGGTACTGGAGGACCACAACAAGGTCTCCCCGAAGGCTTTTCTTCTCCAGGCTGAGCAACTCCAACTCTTACAGACATTTCCACCAAAAGCAGCAAAAATTCAGGAGTGAACCTAACGCTTGTAGGTGCTGTGTACCTCCCAGCTGGCTGCTGAGCAGTGTGGCTGTGTGATGTGTCTGTGACATGCATACCTTACCAAGAAAGGCTGCAACTCAAGATGGGACTCATTGTACTTCTCTACAGCAATTTCTTGTATAACAACACTAACGATTAATTCCTGCACCAGGATCCTAGATTTGTCCATATATTTTCTTGTCTTGGATGTGCTGTTATGCTGTGGAAGGGTGCAGGTCCCACTTCGTTGAGTTCTCTGGCCTTCATGAACTTTCTCAGCGTGCCATCTGGGTAGGAAGTTGAATTTTCTTGCTTTCCTCCATGGTTTGAACAGGGCAACCATGCCACAGACTTTTTCAAACATGCGTTTGAATGTACGTGCTGATAACAAAGCAAAGCTGTGAGTGATGACAGGCTGCAGAGTCTGCTGGTTCAACTTGTTCTGCTAATCTTTTACTGAAAATGTTTCTCTTGGTTTTTTTACTGATTATGAAGGCAGATTTCAAAGACACTGCTTTTTCATGCCTTTTTTCAGACTGAAACCTTGATGATGAGGGGTCTTTGCCCTGACCACAGCCACAAAAGTAGGTGACATATTGGAGCTACCAGTGAATCTACAAAGATCTGGCAGCATTAACATTCCCTGATGCAGAGCTCAGCTTTTCCTGCTGCTACTCACTGCAGTCTGAAGTGATATTGACTGTCTGGCATATGGCAGGCGAAAGTCTTTCTGTCGCTGGCCACAAGAAGAGGAAATCCTCTGGGTAGACATAGAGGTGGAAACAATGCCATGAGAAGAAGTATTAACTTCCACATTCAGTTGTCAGGGAGAGCCATGAGCCTTGCTGGCCTGCTGTCCCCACTGCAGGCTACAAGCAGTCACTGTGTCTCTGACCCCTCAAAACATCCTGGGAACAGCGTGTTAGGGCAGGAGAGGAGTGTGTGCCAAGGCTGGATGCCTGTCAACTTGTTTTTCCAAGGTGTTTCCATAATCAAGTGAGGACAGCAGCTTCCTACTTCCTATAGAGGGTAGTGCAGAGCTTTTGTGTTATGTTGTGGATTGATTCTTACAGAAACATCATGGCTAAAATGACATTCCCCCCATCGCATCTTCCCATGTTTTACTGAGTAGCTTTTCCACACTGTGTCTGGAGGAGACAACAGTGATCTAGCTATTAAAATATCTTCAGTGGTCTTGGCATGAATGTGTTTCTAGAGATTAAACATGCCATACACTACTGATTTTATTAACCTTTTGTAGTAACTCTCTGGATGTCACACAATGGTCTGTGCAGGCAAATACACTCTTTAGCATCATGTCCTGATACTTCTATTTAAACTGTGATCTCTGCAAACACTCCTGTGCTGTGACCAGTGGTGAAAAGTCCGCCCTTTATCTGTCATCCAGTTGAACCTCAGGGTCCTGCTGGACATGACACTTAACAAGTCCCTGGTCTGCAAGTAGTTATGGGAGAGAGCACTGTCCTCCTACGACATTTCTTGTTACCTGCAGAGGTCTCAGCTTTCTGAGGTCAAGAATTTCCTTTCCTTTTGAATATGCTCATCTGACAACATGTCAGGCAGAACTAACTGCAGGCTCCAGCCTGGTTCTGAGAACACAAACCATAACACAAACCTTCAGGACCAGTGGATAGACTCTAAATAGTTTCATTTCCAGGGATAGACACAGTCTTAGTTTTAGGCCTATGGTTGATGGGGCTTGAGTTAAAGAAGCTGAAGAGCTTTCATCCATTGCTTGACCCAATTAAATGCACTCACTCAGGCCGTGCTAACCTGTATCTTTGCATAAATCCTTTTTTTTTTCAATGGGTTTGAACTTAGCATATGCTGTGAATCATCTCATTTGTGGTGGCTGGATATGCAGGATAAACTCAGTCATACTCAGTCCCACCTATACTTGGCAAATTCCATATTAGAGGAGACACAAGATCCTTAGTCCCTCTCCTAGTCCTGCTCGGTTCACCAAGTGCTAACAGACTCATTTCTCTTGGTCACTCCTCTCCTATCCACAATACTGATGGATTGATTCACTCTGCATACTACAAGGAATAATGAATACATTCATGACTTCAAGGTAAAAATCAAGGACTCAGATGTATAAAAAAGGACAGATAAAATACCTTCAAAAAATCTCTAGATTTTGTGGCATTGCTTGGTAGTTCAGGTTGCTACCTCCTGTTGAATCCATTTCATAAAATATCTTGGCAACAAACTGCCACCAAAAAAGTCTATGCCACTTTCTATCAAGCTACCACTGAATGGGCAGTTGCATTAGAAAATAATAGCAGAGCATGGTTTCTTCATATGTTCACATGGGGATATTCCCAGATTAATTTTCACCCCACATTTTCTACAGATTAATATTATCTGATATTAATTATTAATTTACTTGAAGGATACATCTTTGAGAGAAAAATGCAAGATGCTTAGCTAGAGTGGTGACATACAAGGCACAAAGTTCCTTACCGTGGTTTGCAAATGGCTGGGCAAGCCTGAAATACTGGGGCACAGCGTCTTGATTTGATTTCTGGTGTAAGTATACTCAAAACTGAAGCAACTGCAGCAGCATAAATCTCTAACTTCTGTCTATGACTCCAGGTCTACTCACTCTGAGCAGACCCATTTTGCTGGCTGGCTTTTGGCCAAATCTGTCACAGGGAAGAATCATGTTGTAAAGCAATAGCATCCCAGCTCTACAGGATACTGTTTGATCTTGCCTCTATAGATGGGTTTAAGCCATGCTATGATGGCTTGATGGCAATGTGCTGCAGTCCTTTGAAGTTCGGGGCTTTCTACATCTGTGTGAGTTGTAGTCCTCACTGGAAGGAGACCCATCCCAACTGGAGGCAGAGAAATCATGGGAAAAGCAGAACTAGATTAGGGAAGAGCTTCTCGTAGATCTCTGTCCTCAAGAGAACAAGAGGAAATTTTGCCAATGCCCTGTGAATGCTGGTCCAAGGGAAGTCACAACTCACGGATACTTCTTTCCGCATTTCCATTCTAGACATATCTCCAGAGTCCTTTGAACCTGCAACCTGCCTCCTCCTCATGTTCTGACACAACAGCCAATGGATTTTCCCTTCTGGTGTACCCAGCTCAAGGATGTACTGAGGCTTTCTCCTTCCAGGGACACAGAATAGAAGGACTCTGTCTCTGTCTCTTAGTTATGATTCCTCAAAATAATGGAAAAAAAGGGATGGTACTTGTCTCTGCATTCACATTCATGCCCACATTTCACGAATGCAAAAGAGCTAATTTGTTAAAGCAGGCAAACACCAGTCATTGCAGAGACCTGTAACATTTTTATTGCTTCCTTGGGAAGTAAAGAGCTGTTCCTGAGGGGCTTTCACTGCTTGAGCTCAGGTCCAGGCCCCAGCCAGGGATATCTCCATAGCATCTGTGCACTGACACACACAGACTTTAACAATGGGGTGCCACCTCAAAACATCCTAATATTTGCTTGTTATTTCCAGAACAGAGCAATGGAAAAACAAAACCTCAAATCATTCTCTCAAAGCTGCCTTTATCTTGTATCTTGCCTTTGAGTTTGCTTAGCTGTTCTAGATCTTCTCTTATGGAGGAAGTAAAGGGCAATGTGTTTCAACGAACTGGCAGCATTTGCTTTCCAAGAGATGGATTTGTGTCTCTTAACCCTATTTCAGACAAACATTGTAAGCTTAACGTAAACTCAAAATTCAGGAGGCAGTATCACATATTCCCTATAGAAGGTAGCAAAGAAATCATGTTCAAAGGGAGTTTGCAGGTGCACGCAAGATCTGAGGAGGCTTGGAGTGAAGATAACTTATGAATGGCTGTCTGAGGCCCCAGAGGATCTTTTCAGCCTTTTGCCTCTTCTGGAGCTTTAGCTTTTTGCCACATGCTGGTATTTTGACAGGCCTCTACAACCACAGGAGATGGTGTCAGCTTCACACTCAACAACAGGGTGGTCTTTCAGCTGAGAGCTACTGGCAATACCTGAGTCTGGAGTATATGTGGTGTAGAAGCAGCCTGGTAGTGCCTACTGTCATATTGTCCTTGTTAGGCAAAAGATTTGATTCTTGCCCCTGTGGTCTCCAGTCACAGCTGAACAAACTGGAAACCTGAATGCCGGTCTTGATTTGCACAGATAACTCAAAGTCTCATTTTGCTCAAATAATGGTATGGTATGCTATGCAAAGCAATAATAGACAAAGGTGCCATATTAGATTTACTTGTGAAGGGGACCCTCAAGAGAAAACGGTTGCAAAAAGCTTAAATTTAAAATGCTAGAAATATCAGTTTTATCAAAAAAGTGATATTGTAACAATCAAGACTTGTTTCTAGTCAAGCTTTGCTTCTGTCATGACTACTAAGGGTTGTGCCCATGTTTATCTCAGTGATGAAATTTATTTTGTTCTCTTTTTTGACATTTATTTACCCAGTGTTTGGAATACTTTCATATTTCATCTCTCTTCGATTAATTTTGTAGAAACTGGTATGGGAGCTAAAAATCACTGGCAGATAACAAGAAAAAGTAGTTAAAAACAGAGAAGATAAAAACAGCTTGCCAGAATTTAAAAAGACAAGTTAATAAACACTTTGAAATAATACTCTGAAGCATGAATGAAAAGTGCCTTCTACAGTTAATGTCCTTTGTATATTACAATAACTTAGCTGCTTTCTATCTGTACAATAAAATGTCTACATTTTTAAATGCCAATGGAGTTTAACAGCTCTTAGTCATAGGAAGTTGCAGGAAATTAATAATGATTCTGGCATAGGGAAAATTTCCTCTTACAAATCTTTTCATTTTCTTTTCCATCATTAATCTTGGATGATCTATCCATGTCTCTTTCTTTATCTCCTTCTCTTGTACAGGAGCAAATCTTCCCCAAAGCAGTTCAGCAGTTGTCTGGGCTGCTCGAGCTGGCCACAACAGGGAGGGCAGGGCTGCAAAAGGCCCTGAACCCTTATCTTGTGTCTGCCACTGGGAATCTCTATCTCCTCTGGTGCAGTTTGTTTTATAATCTTCTGGGTAGCTGATCAAACCCTTAGCAGCTGGTAATGTTTTTGTAAATGTAAATCAGCAGCCAAATTCCCTAAGGTGTGGAGCTGGGCAGAACTGTGCAGAGCTCTTGGTTCTCAGAAAGAAGAGAGGAATCTTTTTTTTTTTTTTTTGCTTTCTGTCTTCCTCTGTTTCTACAGAAATCAGCAACCCCTTACCCTCCTGCTGGGCAGTTAATCACCCACGCAGCACCTTGGTGGTGTAGGGTTAAGATTACCTCATTGCCACCTCTACAAGGTAGAAACAGCGCTGAGACCAGACTTAATTGTCAGATCTTTTTCTGTCCAGGTTTCTTTCCTGTATGAGCGAGCACCCGTGAGGTTCCTTCTGGCTTGGCCTATTTGGTTCTCCAGGTAAGTCCTGGAGGCAGTGGGAAGAGCTTGCGCATAGTGTGGGTGGGCTCCAGCAGTTTGTGCCTGGCTGAAAGCTTCAGTATACCTGTGCTGAGTCTTCATATGATCTCTGCTCAGCAGGCAGAGCTGCCTAAGGGCTTTTCTAGGAGAGTCTGTTGCTGTTTAGCACAGGAGTAGATGGGATGTGCAAAGCTGAACTCAGATCAAGGTCCTGAAAGTGTTCTTGACACTCTAGGCTTCTTCTGCATGGTAATTCAGATATCAGGCAATTTACAATCCTTTTGACCTGGTCTCAGATGTCCTTGGGTGCCCTCAGGTTTTGTGGATTCGACCAAGTACACTTCTAACAGACTACTCCTCTCCCTTTCACCTCTACCCAAGACAGATGCTGGACCAGAGAGAATGAAGCCATTCCCTCCCAGTGGGGTGGACCATTGACGCCTGGTACAGACGGGGGAGGTTAGTCAGAAACCACTGGAAACGAGCAACCTGGGAGGAATCTGCTTCATCAAGCAGCTGCTATTGCCTAACACGAGCTTTGCACAACACAGTAATTGGTTCCAACTGACTCACGAAAGAGCCCTGGCAAGGGAAAGTTCACGTCAGGAAGGGCGTGCGGTTCCTACGGGGGGGGGGGGGGGGCGGGGGGGGGGGGGGGGGGGGGCGGGAGGGGGGGGGGGAGGTGGGTCGGGGGACACCGCATTTCAGAGATCCTCAGCTGGTAAATGAGCTGGGAAGAGAGCAGCAGTAAGAGGCAGTTCGCCATCGAGTGGCTTTGAGCTTGTCTGAGTGAGAGAATACGACTAGATCCTTGCCTCTCAAACATGTGTGGAGAGCTTACATTTTGTCCAGAGAGGGCACTCTTATTGCACATACAGTAAGAGGTCTACAGAGACAAACGGTAACATGGCTGATCATAAGCTATTACTAATATTCACTAACAGCATTTCTTACCTCTACTCTAAGCTGTGAATACTATATGGCTTGGCCAGAATGAAACCAGGTTCGAAGTGGCTCCGCTCAGTGTGTACAGTGGTTCTCATATAGCTATAATGTAGCACCTCTGAGTGAGATGAGTTTTGAACAGTAGGATTGTTTTGCAGAAAAGCTGCACTTTTTGACACTGCTCTTTCCGGAGATTTATGATGAGTGGGATAGCGCTTTCTTTCTTCCCCACCCTCAACCACAGTACTTTTTTTTTAAAAAAAAAATTGGTTTATATATGGAGGAGGCAGTGCTCTGTCTTTTTTTTTTTGCTACAGCTCACTAGCTGCTGCCCTTTTTTCCCAGCCTTGTAGTATTTCCTCCCCTTTTTCCCTTCCCCCAGTCTGCCACAGTGTCAATGAGAAACAAAACTGTTGAAACCTGAGCTTCCCGGCTAGAGAAGAGGAAGAATGAGAGGAGGTGGTGGTAATTAAACCCTCCCCCATATTATTCATGCAAAGGAATTGTCTTTGAACACTTCATCCTGGGAGCTGCTCTGAGTTCAAAGAGAAAGCTGAGTTGTTGTCATTCTGGGGCCTTAATCTAATCACAGGGTCTCTCTTTGATTTAAAAATCTTCTTAGGAAGTGGCAAATACCTCTGGCCATCTACCCTTTTATATTTTATTTTTTATTTTTGGTTTTAAGAATGTGGTGGTTGTTGTTTTGGCATTTTGTCTTGTAGTGCAGAGTTTTATTGTCCACATTAGGCTGGTTCATGTCACTGGCTATCATTTAGGAGATCCAAGCCTTTGATATTATCAAGAACAGAAAAGTATTGCTCTCTGTATCTACAGGCAATTCTCTATATCTCTACATACATGATAAGACCAAAAAGCTCTCCAGAAGTCTTCATCTTTCAAGGTATTTCCAGACGCATTCTTTAAGAAGCAGTTTTGCTATAACTGATGCTTCCTGGGACAGCCATCTACCATCTACCTTAATAGATCTACCATTTTTAATCACTTAGCAGGTGAAGAACTCTGAATGCATTTCCACGTCCTTTTCTTGCCCTGTTTCCTATGAGGAAACCCAGAAAAACACCTCTAAATGTCAGTGTGGTTCCACACAGACCATCAATGCTACCTCTCATATGGATATGTACTCACACATTTAACATGGTTTATGTTCTTCCTCACGAGTGCTGTTTTACATCACTGGTTGGAAGGTGAAAAAAATCATCCATTACAGCTTCTAAGATTTTCAAGTGAAAGTTCTAGTGATGCTCAAGAGCTTGGGTGACATACGGCTCATTCCCAATTCCACCAAGTGCCCTCCATCTACAATCCTTCCTTAATGTTAACATTTATTTGGGCTATTCAGAGCATACATAGTTGTACAAGATGCTGCTGCAGATTCTTGGAAGGCTTAGAGTATGCAAAAGGCAAAATTAAGATATGGTCATTAAAGGCTTTGCGGTTTCTGAGCACATGCTTGTGAGTTGTATGGTGAATTTTAGCTCCTTGGCAGTGTAACAGTGCTGGAGATTTGCTTGTCCAAATGCAAACAAGAATGCCTAGACGGAGGTGCGTGACTCTGTATGTCCCACCTTGTGGCAAGATTTCAGGATATCTGTCTTGTCTTTTGGTTTTACTATAAAACAAGACATCAAACTTTGACCTTCTCATGTGGACCTATGTGAGAATTAAAAACTCTTAGGCCAAAATCACTAATAGCAACAGTAATGACATAAAATATATTTCACTGTCAGTTCAAAACTTTCAACATATAGCTTCATTTCAAAAGCACCAAAGACTATTAGCTTTCTTCCAGCCCATACAGCTCTAGTCAGTATATACACTTAAAATTCTTACCACTTCTTTATGTATCTAAATACACACCTGGCACACTTATTTTTAGCATCTTGTCTTAGATTTTTAGTTCTAACATTTGTAGATAGAGATTTACAGCAAAGTGATAGCTATTGTAATCTATATCCATGTGAAACCAACGGGATGAGGTTCAACCAGGCCAAGTGCAGAGTCCTCCATTTAGGTCACAACAACCCCATGCAGCGTTACAGGATTGGGGAAGAGTGGCTGGAGAGCTGCCTAGGGGAGAAGGATCTGGGGGTGTTGGTTGACAGCCGGCTGAACATGAGCCAAGAGTGTGCCCAGGTGGCCAAGAGAGCCAATGGCATCTTGGCCTGTATCAGAAACAGTGTGGCCAGCAGGACCAGGCAGGTGATTGTGCCCCTGTACTCAGCACTTGTGAGGCCACACCTCGAGTACTGTGTTCAGTTTTGGGCCCTTCACTGCAAGAAAGACATTGAAGTGCTGGAGCATGTGCAAAGAAGGGCAACGAAGCTGGTGAAGGGGCTGGAGAATAAACCCTATGAGGAGAGACTGAGGGAATTGGGTTTGTTTAGCTTAGAGAAGAGGAGGCTGAGGGGAGACCTCATCACTGTTTACAACTACCTGAAAGGAGGTTGTGGCAGGGTGGGTTCTGCTCTCTTCTCGCAAGTGAAGAGCGATAGGACGAGAGGGAATGGCCGCAAGTTGCGCCAGGGCAGGTTTAGACTGGACATAGGAAGAATTTCTTCACTGAGAGAGTGTTCAGGGATTGCAATGGATTGTCAAGGGAGGTGGTTGAGTCTCCATCCCTGGAGGTGTTTAAAAGACGGGTAGATGAGTTTCTTAGGGATATGTTTTAGTAGGGAGACAGGCATGGTTGGACTCAATGATCTCAGAGGTTTCTTCCAACCTTATGATTCTATGATTCTAAACTTTTTTCCTGCTACTTATATAATTATGATTTCAAAAGCTGCTAGGTTTTGTTTATGTATACTTCTCATGCTTGAATTTCTATCCTATCTTTGTATATGTAGGTGTCAGATGTTGAGTCTAAGGTGATCACTTAAAATCTCTCTGATTTTTCAACAGAGAACTGTAGTTACCGCTGATAACTGTTCATCCCTTCCTAAGGTTGTCTGAATTGAGTGTTTCATGAGGAGACCTGGGTGATCATTGAGAGAAAGTGCCTAATTCTTAGGTAGCTAAGCTAAGTGAGAAAAAGTCAATATTTCAGACCCTAAACCTTGGTTTCCACACTAGTCCAAATCTGCTTTGTTAAGAGTAACCAGCTGAAATGCTAAACAATTATTATAAAAAATCTCTGATATTTAGAAATGCTAATAGGAGACAGGTGAGAAGTGGCGATGGATTGCCTGGAGTCTGACTTGTTTCCTGCCTCCCGGGTGAAAATGGCCAGGCTGAACACTGTCTGGTTTTGACTTAGGGCAATGGGAAGGAAAGAGAAAGTCAACTAAAAGATGCTTTCCTCTGTCAAGACCATGTATTCAAACACAAAAGAAGACGATGTGAAGGCCAACTTGGTTAACAGCAGTCTGGTTGTGGTAGAGCTGGGTAGACCTTTTCTCCTGCAAACAGATAGAACTTGACTTTTTATGTGAAATACACCATAACTTGTAAAACAGGATGAAACTCTCATGAACAGACAACTTGAAAGAAAGTACTTTTCATTTGATAAGCAGATGTGGGTTCAATTGCAGATGTTATCAATAAAAAATAAAATGACTGACAACAGGGAAATCAATAATTGAAAAAGAACATATAAATTCACAGTTTTCTGTAAAACTAAGTAAGGCTGTTAGAATCACAGCTTCAATTCCTGGTACAGTTTTAGATATTGTAATACTGTGGAAGCTGGTTGTCCTTCTCTTAGGTAATATTTGTCTGCACAAAATACACATGTATATATACCAAAGTGTGGTCTTGAATCTCTGTAGTTTTATGTTGCTGAATTGACAGACAAATTCAGGTTGACCTGATCTAATCTGAATGACATGAGGCTGTGTAAAATCACATAAGTATCCACAGTAGAAAAAGCAGTATTCTGTTCAGAATAAAAAACTCCAAAACCACAATCAGACAAACTCTCTATAACCCATACCCCATATCTCTGGTTTTCATTCACAAAAACCAAATGAATGAATAGGCGAGGTTATTGAGGTGGCTTCCTGAGCCACCCTTCCAGCATAAAGCAACCAAGACTGAATTTGTGTTTGTATTTGGCTGATTCAGTGACTCCAAATCAAAGTTGTGGGTCTGATTCCTTCAAATGACCAACACAACTACGATCAGCAATTGCATCAGCATTAGGCAATTTAATGTGGCTTACATCTGTGGCTAGAAGGGAGGGAAACTAATATTTTTTTTACAAGCATGCTTTTCTTTTTTAAAAGAAAAAGCAATGTAAAGCTTTACACTAAAATAAAAAAAAAAACAAACCCAAAATCCGAAGCCCTTATATTTTCAATTTTGTTTATTTGTTTCAAGAACAAAAACTTACAAAATCGCTAAATCTTACTATTATTTTTGCTGACATATGTTGGATATGTTTCCTTTGTATTCCTTCATTCATGATTGACACCACCATAAAGAAGACAAAGCCATTATTATTCCTACTGTAACTGGAGAAGAAAATATCTCCCAATTAAATGAGGAGTCAGTTTCATATTATACCGCAGCAATTAATTGTGTAGCTTGGGGCAAGCAGCTCTAAATTTGAGTTATTTATCAATATTTATAATCCGCAAAATTAATTTACCAGCTTTGAAGTCTTGAGACACTTGTAGGTTTTTGTGGTGAAAAACTTCATTGTGGTATTGGTCATTTTATTAGTTGACAAGATATCGGGAAGCTGATGTTACACCACATCCCCCTCTGCTTTCATTACTGGCATCCATGATGATCTTTCCTTTCCTGATCTCCCTGGTCTGAGATCAGCTTTGGCAACTTACACCTCTGATGCCCACCCTTCCCCTCATACTCTCTGAACCCTACTGTCACTTTCCTTCTAATGTTTTTGCTTTCCAATTGCATTTTTCTGCTCACTGAACTTTAATGAGATACATGTCCTTCGCTGAACCTTGTCTGTGCTGGTTAACAGAGGGCTGTCAGTATTTTAGGGTGTGCCCCAATTTATACAAGCTGCTGTATTTTGCATTTCTGTTTGCAACTGTAAAATCACCTCAAATTCCAA
The DNA here is from genome assembly GCA_033558185.1 of Dromococcyx pavoninus. Taxonomy (NCBI): domain Eukaryota; kingdom Metazoa; phylum Chordata; class Aves; order Cuculiformes; family Neomorphidae; genus Dromococcyx; species Dromococcyx pavoninus. Next base: position 551,075 of record JAUMJL010000081.1, on the reverse strand, counting down.
CATTCAGAGGTAGGTGCCATATGGAGACCCACTTTGATGCTTTGGTTAGTCTGAGTGTCCAAAACAGCTCAATGACAAGTCTTCCTTACTTATTGCTAAGGACTGCTAGGCAAGATGTGCAAATTTTAGCCATTTTTGTTCAGCAGTTTTGGTTCTCATACAGTCAAAGCTCAAGGGTGTTGCTTTGAATGCTTAACTGGAAATGAGAGCCAGAAAAACACAGAGCAGAAGGCCAATGAAATCCTATCATAAATCCACCAAGCAAACACGAAGCTGTCCCTGACAATCAGCCTGGTTCCAAAAATGTGGTTAATGGAATATTCAAGTGCCAAAGAAATCCAGTTGCTGGATCATGGGGAGCTGAAATGTTATTGAATCCTGCCTCTTCCTCTGTATTTCCAGCTATGTGACTGGACCTCATGCGCTCCCCTGCACTGTCCCAGTAGCTAAAGAAACCAATGAAAATTTTATTGAACCTGTGAGATTCACTCTATTCACTTAATCAAAGTATGCAGCTGCACTATCTTCCAAAATACTGTCCAGACAAGCAAATGGCCAGAGCTAAAAAATGTTCTTAAGTACACATTTGAGGTCAAAATCTCTGTGATAAAATTGACCAAGTGTGGTAGCTGCAAGCATTGGTACGCATGATTCATACAATGTTCTAATGAAGGAGGCGCTCATAAATGTTGCTGATGAGAGCGCTGCTGGCTGCTGCTGCTCAGAGGAAGTCCATCAAGGCTCATTCTTAAAAGTCACAGATATGCACTGGAAAATCCTTGGTATTTATTTTTGGCTACAGGGCTAAACCCCGGCTTTATAGAGATGAGGAGAGTTTCCATTGATTAGATTAGGGTACAGACTTCTTTTCCAGCTTGATTTCTAGCTGAGTCCAGTCTCATGCTGCTTCGTGTAGGAAAACCAAGAAGAGTTTTACATTTTATGATCACTGAGGGCAGGGTCTGAATCTGGGAATCAACTTTTGCTACTACAGTTGCACTAAGCCAGTGATTAATAGGGGTTTGGTAATGACACACTCTGAGTGCAGACAGTATAGTTTTTAGTTCTGAGTAGCCGCAGATTACTAAACCCTGCAGCTGCTGATGGGAAATTTGTCTCCTAATAACAAAAATTCTTCTGAGAGCTCAGCTTCCCCACCAGAAGAAAAAATACTTTATCAAATGGATTAAGTTGCTAATATTGTTTTATTGCATGTATTTTTAACTCCTTACCTCTTTTCTAAGTGCAAAATAAGAATACTAGACTCATATCATCTTTTTTGTTCGTAGGTTTCACCCTCAGGAAGAAGTAATTCTCCAAGGAAGGTCAGGCTTATTACACTCTTTGCAGATGGGAAAATTGAGTCATAGGGAAGGTGACTAAGGCCATCAAGAGGCAAATGGGAAAAATTGCATAAACTGGTCTCTAGAGTCCCTGCCCAGTTGCTAGGTCCCTTACATGTCGGCCCTATAGGGTTAAAACTAAAGCTAATGGTGATACATAAGAAACTCCCCATTGACTTAAACAGGCTCTGAAATCAACATATATGGACACATACATGTATATACTTTCACAGCCTCAAGTGATTTTCTCACCATAATATCTTTACCTCATCTAAAAAGCGTTAGATCGCTACAATGATTACAGTTCTTGTAGTCAGTTAACAATAACACTATCATCACCACTGCTGAGGGATAAGTGAGAGGATAATTAAACACAGCTAGAGAGGGGTTTGCTCAGTGAAAGATGTCAGGTTCTGGATGTCAGGATGCTGTGGGTCTGGGTGTCAAGCAGACTTCTCAGGTCGAAAAGTCTGCCTGCACGAGGACAAGAAATGTTTCACTCTAGTTGGTTGTTGCTGAGTGAGTGCTCATGGGGTGAGCCCAGGTCTGCAGTGTACAGGAACCTCACCATACCACCACGGGACGCAGTCCTGTGCAGAGGCAACATTCTCCAGCAGGAGATGGAGCCCCCCGAGTTAACTGGCAAGCCCAGCAATGATCTCCAATTCTTCCTTGCATCTCTAAAATTTCTGATTTCTCAGATTATAAGGTCTCCTCTGCTTGGCTATCTATAATCTGCGACAGGTCTGGACAACATACAGACAGTTCTCTCTCCAAACAGTGTGTTCCCCTGAGTGGTATATGGCACTGTATCCTCCTCCCAGCTTTAGCCACCTGATCAACATTATTGCCTGCTTAGTGTCACAAGTGGATCTGACCATCTGTATGGGATGCAGAAGGTCCCAGAGCAGTAGGGAGACCACAGTGCTGTAAATGAGGCTGTAGCACATGGGAGTCTGATCTGGGAACCATTTGTCTGTTTTTCCCTCCCTTTGAGTGAAATATCACCTAAAGTATGTCTCTTTGAACTGTCCAGATGACTGAGGCATCAGCAAATTCATATCTTTCTGCAGGTGCCCTGCTTTAGCTGGGCGTTCATTATGGCAGTGACCATTTTTAGTGTTGTGATTTCCAGCTCTAACATCTAGAATGGTGCCTGGGGCCCCAGCGAGGCTCTCGGGTGTAAGCTAAGTGACAGCATGACTCCTCCAAGGTCTGGGTGGGAGGGCAAAAGTGGCAATGCTTTATGCTGTTCCCTTGATCTGCTCACACTGCTTTCTCTGCCCATGCTTGCTCAAATCTCCTCTAAGTGTTTTCTAAAGAAAAGGAAGAAATAGAGCTCCAAGAAGCCACATATATTCTTTCAAATTGTTTCTTAAGTTTCCGTCTTCCTAAAGGTAAGAGTTAAAACCTTCTAAGTCACACGGGTGGCTAATCAACATTTTCCTGCCCAGCCTCTTAAAACTTCCATTAACTCATCCCGAGTCCCCCATTTAAAGACATGATAACATTTGTATCCAGTTTCCCCTATAATTAGATTGTACAAACACAGCTGATTTGGCTGAGAATGAGCCTATCGGTAACAAAATACTTCATCAACTTCCAGTGCTTTCACAAGATCCCCTTTTTTATTTTATCAGTCCTATGTGAATCCCTCTGATTAGGTGTTAACAAGCCAGTCTATTTTCTCCTGATAATCCTCAAACACTATGAATATATACTCACTCTCAGACATCAAATCACATATACTGTAAAGTTTTTTTGGTTTCCCATTTACTGCCTCACTTTTATACATCTTTGGTTTTTGAGATCTCCCATGTTAATTGTTCATAATTGCAGCATCAGTATCATAACTGGGAAGGAGAAAATAGTTGTTTTTAAGGAAAGGAACAATGCTTATTTATGTTGCTGGCAAGTCACATGTATTTTATTTGATTTATTTTAGATTATCCACATATGTAAATTTTTATAAATTTTGTCAGTCATCCACATCTATCTGTCAAGAACACCTAATTTTTACATGATGGACAAAGTATTTTCACAAACATACAACAGAAAAGAACTGAGTTCTATTTTGTCCTTGGAAAAGACACTTCCATTTTCTGCGCTTGTTCCTCCACTTGGAACGGCTGGGGTCTTCTTGAATATATCAGTATCTCTTAACTGCTTCTCAAACGTGCTTCAGGCCTGGCAGATTCTCCCTTCAGCGAGCATTCCCAAAACATCAAAGGGAACAGGACAGAAGACAGATCCCATAACTGAAAACCCCTGAAGACAAAATAATTGTGTAAGAACACACAAAATTTGTGTTCAAAGTTTTTGTAAGAACACAATTAACTCCTGCCTCTTCATGTAGTTTCACATATAGCATTAAGGATGTTAATATCCCTTGGGTAGAAAAGGCAGATAATGACATTGGTTGGAATTGTGATCTGGAACTGTACAGACTTTCAGTCAAAAAGCTCTTATCATTGGCATGACAACGTTTCTAGCATTGTCCCTACCATTATTTTTTGTGCTTCTTTATTAAAAACTTGTAATCTTTTTAATGTTGATTTTTGTGGTAGAAATGAGTAAGTCCAGATCATAACACTTGTAATCCAGAGCCATTGTTTAAATAGTTAAATTAATTTATTATTTAATATTTAAACCAAATATTTAAATTCAGTTAATTTAAATATTGAACACTGCATAGGAAAAAAGCTACATTAATATTTTTGTCTTTCTTTATATTGCATGAAGCTGTTTCCACACTCTCCCCAGGGGAACACCACCACTGCCCAGGAGCTCAACATATGAAGAATCTACTCATATAAAATCAGAAAGTGTATTCATGTCCACTAAAGTCTTGAAATTCACATCCAAAGAGTACTAAAGGTGTTTTTTCCTAATAAATAGGGGAAAAGTACAATCATTTTTGGTGGACAGCTTAAAAAACATTTAAAGGTACATGTAAAAAGTCTTAATCATATTAAAAACCATGGTTCAATTTATAGTAAAAATCTTCAATGATACAAGATCCTCCTTTTTGTGAAAAACTTTGGCCCCCAACTGCAGTATTACTCATTTCTTTACCCTTAAATTATTCCAGACAAAGTGAGGTGTTGGTGTTGAACGTCCTGTGTAAACATTAATTTATAGATTTTAGCAATGCTTTTTTCCTCCTAGGTCATTTTTAAAAGAGTTTTTGTATTTTCCTGGTGATCGAGTTTTAAATTTAATTTAGGTAGCTTTCACTGTTGGGCAAAATAAAGCTAAGTTGGGACAGGATCAACCAATAAAGAATTATGGAACACAATCACTTAATAAAGAATTGTAGAACATATTAATGCAAATCAACATGATTTTGTGGGCAGTAGATTTTCTGCTTTTTTGGGTTTTTTAATGAGATGTAGGTAAATAAACATATTTTTTCAGATTTAGCATAAGTATATTCCTGTAAAGTCAGTTGATTTAGCACCACAGCGGCTAAAATAATCTAGCACACATTAAATGGATTAAGATCTGGCCAGCTGGCAGATTTCAAAAAGTATTTGTCAATGGGGAATTGTTACAAAATGGATATGTTTCTTATGGAAATTCCACAGTGGGCTGTTCCGTGACTAGCACTGTTCAACATTTTTATCAACTATTTATTTGAACATTTTGTAAGAAGATTTGATTTTTCTTGATACATCTGACAGATTAGTTAGCATTTGTTGATGTACAGGTTTTCTGCACACTGTTAGCCTTTTATCAGACAGAATTTTGCTGTAATTCCTTGTTTTACTTCTTTTAGTCTGGACATAGACTTAAATTTTTAAGGCCTGTTGTGAAAATCCACAGCAGTATTCTGTCTATTTTTGTCTTTCTCTCAAGAAATAGGAGAAGACAGTGTCATTACAAGTTCTTGTCCTTAACTTCAGCAACTGGAGAGTCCACTCTCTAATGAACTGTGCTATGGAAAGAAAGGAAGTTTTATATCTTTTATTCACCAATGGTTTACTTACACATTGGGAGACTCTACTCTCTATTTCTATTTCTGAATCTGAAAACAAAGTTTAGTTCCCACTTAGAAGATTCTCTTTAGCTCCAATCTGAATAAGAGATGCATAGTTCGGATAATGTATTGCACTCATAGTGTTCTTTATTTAAGGATGTTGCAGTGCTGAAAAATATTAAATCATTAGGAGTACAGCATAATAATAACATAATAATAGTCAAAGCAAAGTCACCAAAAGCAATGCTAGCAACACCACTTATGGTATAAAACTGCTATTTTGAAGGCTGAGGAGACATCCTGAACACTGTGACAGGAAGGTACCCTCGGTTAGTATCTGTTCAGAGGCTAGAGGAAAGAGCCTAGAAAAGGCTAAAGGAATAGAATGAAGTGAGAATATTATTTGAATGCTTTTTTTCAGTATTTGGGTCCATCTCTTTTGGGGACAGCCAGATTTCTGGATGGAAAAACAGGAAGAAAGCATGGTATATCATTCTTCACACTGGGAAAAGAAAGTGCTGGGCATTTTTTAGTTTCAGAGGATGACAATGGTTGCACGAACAGTATCTTCTGGTTTTGGAGTGAGGAGACTTGGTATTTTGCATGTCACCAACCCTAACAGAAGAACTGGATCACCACAGGGGTTGTTTTGAGAGCCTCCCCTACAGACTAGAGCAGCAGCCAGCAAATCAACAGGCAAAGTTGCAAGTAAGTGGCGGGAAAGATTACTTAGAAATAAATACTGCTATAACAACTAGCTAGGAGCAATTAACAGGGCAGCTAACAGCAGCCTGGGTCAGTGGGAAGGGCTAGCCACAAACATTGCCAGTAGAACGCACCCATTGAGAATGGCAGCAAGAGAAGGACTGTTTGCAAATGGGCTGTGTCTGGCTGTGAGCACTGTCAGCGGGAGAACTGCTAGCAATGACCACGGCAGTCCCAGCGACCTGCCAACTGCTTCAGAAGATGTATAGAACTCAGGGATGATTATGCTCTAAAATAACCATCCTACTATTGAGCTTTTCCTGGGTCTGGATCAATACACGAGTGGGATGCAATAAGAAGAGGATGTGCTGGCACCAAAGCACTGACCTTTCAGAGGTCCCTCCTTTTGCTACTGTGGAGTGAACAGGCAACTCAAAGGGGAACGGGATCATTTTTCTTTTCCTTGCTTTAATTTTCTAGCTTGGAAAGCTCACTTGGAGCTCAAGTGTGTGCTCTGGTAGTGTGTTTACAAGTTAAAATTTACGTAGGTTGAAATATAAAATAAAAAGCACTATTAGACTCACGGTTTATGCTTTAAAAGCAAATGACCAATGGGGAATTTGCTTTCACTTTACATACTGTTACTATGTTCAGATCTCTTCATTTGCACATAATTTGCCTGTAGCTGGTAACTTCCTTTTGTTTCTTTGTTTTGAGGAATGTTTGGCCGTACAAGAGTCTCTGATGCTGTCTTAAATGGGCAATAAACCCAAACTAAAAAAAAATGGGATTGATGAATATCCTTGTACCAAGTATATTACGTGTAAATAGAACCAAATATATATACATATATCCATATGTATGGTATTGCTCTACTTTATTAATCTGCATTTAGAGCTACCCTAATGAAGCTTTCCCCTCCCTCTGCCCAATTAGACACTGTATTATGACTTTTTGCCAGTTTTCCTCAGTCTGCCACTCAGATCTATGGGGTGTATTGTGGGACATTTTGAAGAACAGGATATAGCATGACTTGAAGAAAGGAGAGGTTCTGTCATTAGCAGTTCATAAGATTTGATGAAAAATTTTTAAACAATTAGAGATTCAGGTAACAGACAATAATGTTTTGAACTTTTCATCTGAAGATCACAAACTGATGGGCAAATATTAAGCATTTCTGCTTCACAACACCTTTCTCTCTTTGAGACACACATCTGATGGACCTGAAGGATGAAACATGGAGAATTATGTGATGGAAGGTGGTACCCAGCTGAGAGGTCAGAACTATCCTTTTCTACTGAAGCCAAGTGGAATTAAAAGGTTTTTGCAGGGGAAGAGTTTCCACAACCAGCCTCCTGCACTACTCACAGACCAGCAGTATTTCTCCTTTGTAATACTGTCTTATCTTTGTACTTTCACAAAGAGATTTCAAACAAACATCTGTAGTTTTGTATATTTGTGCCTTGGCAGCCTGTGTGGCATTCTTCCTCCTGTCAGTGTTTTTTCACTTATACTCAAGACTAGATCAATCTAGAAGCGAAATAAACAAAACTGCAAAACTAATGGCTAACATCTCAGTTTTCTCTAGGCTGGTAAAATTATTGGCAAATTCAATGTCGAGCTGCATACTGCAATTTGCTCTCTCTTAAAGTACACAGAAAACTGCTGTGAAGAACAAACTGTCAAAACTGTGTGGTGTAAGCAATTATCTTCTGTCTTGAGTGGACTGATGTGGGTTGGGCAGACTTGTTTCCATTGTAGTCACGTCATTTTTAAATGAAGTCATAAACTGGTAGGCAAAAGTACGGAAAAGGTGTCATTAATGTTTCAATGTAGCTGCTACAGAAAGTCAAAGCATCTGCCATACTGATCTCTGCTCTCTGATAAAGCAATAAAAAGAGAGTTCATTGATCTTTTATGCAGCATCTCAGGTCTTACAGCTTTGCAGATTCCACTGTGAAGCAATTGGATTGATTTCAAAGTTTCAGAAAAGCCTGAAACGAGTAAAGGTACGTTATGAAATAAAAGAGAAAGAATTGCATTCAAAACTCTCAATTTAAGAGTGAACAAAGGATAAAATAAAAAAAAATCAAGCAGAGGCATGCTCTTTGGGGTCTGTTACTGATAGTGCATGTGTGAAGAGGAGAGAAGGGCACACAAAGTGCCACCTCCTGCACTCCTGCATTTGAGAAGGCATCATGGTTAAGAAAATCCAGGACAACAGTATGACACAAGAAGGGCATGTGTTTTTCTCACTGTTTTTCTTCTGGTGGAGAGTCACGTGTATGTTGAAATATTTCCTTCCTCTAGACACAGCAGCATATCCCAAATAGATTTTTATTTTGGTTTAGTGGTACAAGATGATCTATAGTAGCACAAAATACCTTTACATAGATATACATCTTAAAAAATAGATTTGACCATGGCAGTGAGGAGCTCTGGGCTCACAGACCTGCGTAATTTTAAAACTGAAGCACGGCCTAGGCCTTGGGCTACATCATTCTGGGATGAAAGTACAAAGCATCTTTATTAGTATTATAAAAAAATTTACCAGTAGGTGGACTAACTCTGAAGTAAGCCTTTCTTCTGATGCTTCCTCTGCCTGCTAGACTTCTGTTTGTAAAATTTACGTGCTTCCGGGGTTTCACCAAACCAGGGCTACTAAAATAACTTGAGAAATATTATTACTCTGATGTTTCTGAGCCAGCTACAATTAGAAATGATTGGAAATGTTATGGAAGAGCCTGTTTTCATGAAATTTCCATCCAGATATCTAGACTAAAGGAGTTTCTTGTTCTATGAACTTACAGAATACCTTTCAGTGTTCTTTGATATAAACTCCCTGTTTCCTGTAACATAAATAAAAGTACCCCCTGCATTGTGTCTATGCAAATCACACCAAATGGATCAATATAAGCTCACCTTTGAAGACATGACCTTTTGTTTGAACTGTTAACACCTGAAAGATGGGGTTTTTTCAGTTCTTAAAGCTGGTTATTACAGTTTTTTGTTGAACTAGGAAAAGATTGTGTTATTATCTATCCTTTCAAGATCCTTCAAAAGGCATAGGAAATACTGTATTCCTTTAAGCAAACAGAAGTCACAATGTAGAGAGTTAAAGTCCTAACTCCATCCTTAGGGTACCCTGTTTTCTTTACACAATTGCCTGTGGTCTCAGTTTGATAGATGATCTCAGGTCAGCCTTTGCAGTAATACTGAGACAATTGACTTAGGGATGAAGTTTTCTGCCTCAGCTTGAAAGGTTCCTTGTGTTTGTAGATTCAGGTCAGATATTCGATGTTACCTGAACTTAATTGCTGTTTGTTTTCCTTTGCATTGTCTTCTAAAAGGCAGTCAAGGGAAAGAGGGAGGTCTGGGAAAAACAAACTGCTTTGCAGACCAAAATGGCTTCAAAAGCAGCACTAGGACCACCTCCAAGTCTAAACAAAGCTTTGGCAGAAAGGTTATCTTCTTGCTTCTCAAACCTTGCTACTTCCTGCGGAAGCCCTGCTTTTCACTTTTCAGGCCATATAGATACCCAAGATTGCCACATCCTTACTTTTATCTGGCATATCTAGTTCAGCCTGTTTGTGCAGGCAATGAAGCCCTACTTGGCCTCCTTTTGTCCAGTTTTGCCCCAGAATTTTTCTTCTCAGTCCCATACAAGGACACTGGGCAACTTTGCTTTTATTGACCACCGTTTAGGTCAAGCGTTATGGCCTCCTTTAAAAGTTGGGTCAGTCTGGCAAGCTTTTCCAAATGCTTCAGGCACCTCTGAAAAGACATCTTCATTAGATATTCATTTAAGGTTTTGTAAGTTCACATCACAGTATTTCTTTTTAATACTTTAATGTAGACATAACAAGTGTTATCTGGATATGTATTGTAGGCTTAAATTGCAAACTGTATTAACTCAAATTTTTGGTTGACTTTACACGTAGCAAATAACTGTTCTTCTGAGTCTTGTTGATATGGTGATGATCTTTACAATACGTTTGAATGTTAATAAATAATAGTGTATGCTATTGAGACACTTCTCAAAATTGGCGTATTCATCAGAATAAGCAGATTAAATAACTAGTTGAAGCTTAAACCCATGGTTTAATAGGTCTGTGGAGATGAGCTGATTTGTAACAAATGTTTGTCTACATGCTTGTAACTAAGACACGTAGTGGGCTGATAGCAGCAAACCTATGTCATTATTTCTCATGAAAATGATAGTTTCTAATTCACCTTTCTTTAGCTATAACTAAATCTACACATATGGGTGGTTACAAATGCTCTGATGATGCACAGCAACACCTTAAGCTGTTACTACTTGATCATAAATCCTCTTACAGTTAATTTAGCCTCTGCTACAAAGGTATCATAATTTCTCTTTTTATTCTTTCACAGAGATGAACAAAATGGATTGAAGTGTGACTTTAGTTTAGCAGTTGCTAAACTCTCACACAATTTGTATAATAATATTCATGATCATAAAAAAATAAAAATCCCTGGCTGAAATAAATGACAGTTCTACAGCCTTCCATGAAGGAAAAACCTGAATTAAACAAGTGTGATTGGAGACTGGTGAAATCAGCTTGTGATTGAAACAGTGAGGAAAGAATATCTGGAGAGCTCAGTAAATCCTTCAGGAGTGAGTTCTGTGTGCACACTACAGTTATAGCAATAAGCAGACTCTGTTCTGCCAAAGCAGTGTAACAAGTGAAAATTGATTTTAGATTTCATGTAGGGTCTCAAGGTAAAATTTAGAACTATGCAATGTAATGACCATGAACTTAGCTGCAAGTAGGTTTCTGTGCTGACAGCAAAGACTGAAGAAAAGCTGATCACAAGGTGTGCCATGATCAATGCAGCAGAACAGGAACATCTAGTGACAGCAAACCACTCATGAGAAGACTGACTGACTTCATCTTAGAACAACCTTCAAAATTAAGAATATATTGCTCTACAGCACAGGGCATTAGAATTAAAGTGTCAGTAGGCTGAGTGAACTACCCACACATATTTATCGACAAAAATAAAAAAAATTGCCCAAAGTTGGTATAGAACTACAAATGTTTTGCCAGGAATGCAATGAAACAGCTTATCTACATGTGACTAAAGAAACAAACCACTTCACATCCATAATATTCTGCAAACTTAGAAGAAATGAGGGGTGTCTCCTTCCCTTTTGGGTTATGTCTATTCAAGCCACTTTCACTCTGAATAAAGAGACTCTGCAAGAAGAATCTACACAATTTAAGAGTACGAGATATCATTTATTGAGTAAAGTATAAGACAGGTAACTAAGAGAAGCAAGCATCCATAAATGTGCTTATTACCACTTATAAGACACCCAATGATAGACACCCTGAGGACGTCCAGTCTCCTCTGCTGCTGGGAACAGCAAGATCCTGTTGTTGTGTTGTTACCTTTCAACAATCTGCTTTTTCCATATATACTTCTCATGTCAGTATTTTTCCAATTGAAGCCTCCTCCTGAGGCTTTGCAGAGCTTTGTCAGTCTCATGCTATATTGATAAACATATAAAATGAGCTTTATTAATATTTATTAATATTCAATACCAGCACTTATCTTTGTAGTAAAAATGTAAAAAGTAAATTGGTCATTACAGACTTATTAAACACAGTTGAAGAGAAGGAAGTATCACATATTATCAGCTCTACAAATGTGATTGTAAACTACTGAGAGTGAACAAGAAAGCACCTAATAATTATAATTTTGGGATCTAGAAACGATTACTGTTTTACAATAGCAACATTCACACCGCATCTTACTGACAACTGAGATATGGCCCCTAGCAGTTTTGTTAACTACAGTGCCAAGGCTTAATGATGGTTTGAATCTTATGATCTGCTCAAACTGGATATGAATAGTTAAACCTCTCCTTCAAACTTGCTTTTCTTTTTGTGCTATAAAGCTCATTGTGGTCTTGACTGTCAACTCTTTCAAGGATTAAGGGATGTCTTTAACCATTTTTCTATGACAGTTCTATACTCTTTCCCTTATAAATTCACATGTTATTATTGCTGACTGTTATTGTTCTTAGAAACACTCTGATTCCAGCAAGATATTGCCACACAAGAAAATAAGTTTTAAATCTATTTGACTAGTGGATAACTTTGTCAAGTGAAAAAGGCAATCAAGTAGTCCATTTTTGTCAGTGACTTATCTATCTGAGTTATATTAATTCACACAGAAAGCCCTTTATTCTGAGGAGTTAATTAATAAATAATCACACAAGGGATATTAAAACAGACTGTTTTGTAGTTTGTAAGGCAATTTTTCCTCAGCAAGTGTATTTTTCTGTATTATTGCTGTTATTATATACTCTCCTTTTACTCCAAAGAAGCACAAATAACCCCTATAATGTCTGTGCTTATGGAAATATTTATTATGGGAACTGTGATTAGGATTTGGTTCCAAGACAGGTATGAATGTCCTCTAATTGATATCATTTTCCTTCAAGCTAAACCCTTCTGAAGTTCAATCATATTATCCATTGTCCCCTTCCTGAACATCATTTAACCACAAAGTCTCCCAGCTATAGACTCCTTAAGCATTAGCAGCACATACTTAGTCCACCTCTTCCAAACATTCTCCCAGTTCTGGGAATGTGAGGACTTTTCACTACTGAATATGTAGCAAAAATCTGTTCCCCAGCATGAACCTAGTTTATGGTAAGGTAGTTTTCACTACGCCCTTAAAATCTCTGCTATGAAACTCCTTAAATTACATTTATATGTTCCAAAATGCTGATCAGAACTTTTATAGATTTATATTGGGGTATTATTGGATAAGCCAAGCCAATTTTTCCTTTCCTTCACTCCGAATGGGTGGGGTGGAATATAGTCTTTGGGTGTGTACAGCTGTACTGCTTACAAGCGGGCTTACCTCACAGTGAGAAGAGTTGATCTGACTGTATTCTGATGGATTAGATCTGTTTTAACTCTGAGATGAATGAGCATGGAGTTCAGTCCCATAAATGCTCAATGTATACAGATGTCATCCGAGCCTCACTGACAGAAAGTATAGATTTTCACTGACAGCAAGGAGTTTAGATCAAATCCTTTATTCTCTAAGACATTACATCTTCTCTCTTCTGCACCTCAGTGACAACTCTTGACTTGTGGGTAGTGAGAGTCCCATTGTCTTCCACCTCTCACACTCTTTCTCAACACAGTTGGTTTCCCTAGAAGAATTCCAGCTTTGTTTTATAAATGCTTGTTACTTTCCTTAGTCACTCTAGGCATTGTGCCAATGAATTCAGACTAAACAAAGGATATTAATTTTCCTTTAGCATAAAAATATCACACAAATCTGTGATGCATAAGGATTTAGTTCCAAGAACTTCAGTAAACCAGTTGTGTAAGCTTTCAAATTTGAACATCGGTGATAACTTGCAGAGGGTTTTAGAGGCACTTAAGAGGAAGCTCTCTCAGATTTTCTCTTTTTAATGACTAAATACCGTAAGAAGATAGGCTGTGAAGTATGTCTCCTTCACCTGAAGAAGTAGATGAGATTGAAGTAACCTTGTGCTACTACCTTTAGGTATTCCACATGCTTATGGTTTCCAGACATAGATTGCAGGAAGCTGTTGAACTCTATCCCAAGAGTATTTGCAATGTTTTGTAACAGAGAGCGGGAAGACCTGGGCAGTTAGAATCTTAACACTACTAAGGCATTGTTTTCAGATGTAGTTACAGTCTTGGGAAAAGTGAAGCAAGCCTCTCTCAGCTTGTGGAAATAGCCTTGAGACCTGTGCAGCCAGCCAGCCAGTCTGTGTTATCTGAGAAAACTGTATATCTAATAATGTTTGTTAGGAACTGTCCCTTCTGTCAGTAGACATAATTTGCTAAATTAGTCTCTATGTTATGAACTTCCCTTTGCTTTGAGATGGAATAGCAGGGATTTTGTTCAGGTGTAAGTTCAATAACTGCAGCTCAACTAATAACCATTGTCTTAAGGCAGACAGCTTTGCCTTTTGACCACTCTGTTCTCTTGAATAGAGGCATGAAAATACTTACTAGAACCATGAACAAAAGGAGGTCTTGCACCTCATATTTGTGGAACTGATTGGATTTCCTTAATTGCTCAGCTTTATTGTTGTGCCTCATTAAAAGCTTTTCAGCCTTTATCTCTAGCAAACATAGGAGAAATGTGGTCCTAGGCAGCCACAACTCCTTGCCAGTGTTATCAGCTGATTATCAGCACAAAGAAATAAAAAAACCTCAGCCTAAGAGGCATCACAGAAGTGAATGAGTTAACTACTTAGAGAGTTGATGCAGCTGACTGCTAGACAAAAAACAGCTTAATCCAGTGTAAAGGCTTTTTTATCTAAACTAAAACCTTTAAAAGAGGATTTGCTTCCTTGAAGATGAAATAGTCATGTCCAAGATGTTACTCTGGACACTAGCGAAGACACATCTGTTGATAAATTTGGGGAACTGTTCTGGCTTAACTGACCAGCTGTACTGGAAATATATGTGGGGATCTTCCTTGAGAAAATTTGTGCCATGTGAAAGATTGGTTAATAATGAGAACAAGACTAAATATTTTCAGCCCCAAGCTTTTGCCATGGATTCAATGTTCAGGGAAGCCAGTCTGCTGGGAGCTGGGTGAGTCTGAACTGGGAGGTGAGAGAGGAAAAGCAATGAGCATATCCAGTTATTCGCATCTGTGTTATAGAAGCACAAAGGAGTGAACAACATTTACTCCAGCCAGGTACAGCTAAGATGAACCAAGCATCCCAAATGCTGGTGCAGGACAGGTTTCCTCTCACCATGCGCACTCAGTTGTGCCATTGAGCAGCATCATGCACAGTCCCCATCTGCCTGGAAGTGCTGATGTTGCTGGCAGAGGCTCTGGGGCTTGGCATTAGAAACTGAAGTGACACCTCCTAAAAGTGTAGGCACAGCCCTTTGGGGACAAGGTACAAAGACCCATGAGTTGACTGGCTAGATTTTCCAGTCATAAAGTCTGCTGGATATTTAAATGCTAAGTATTAGACATATAGAAAGCACGATGAGATGTAGTGGGAATAAAGACACTTTTCTCCTTTTCTACCCAACTCAATGGTCTTCCCCTCTTCATAACCTCTCCCTGCTCCAAGACCCCTATTCTTTCCCCTGTAACAGGCTCTCACCTCCTGCCTTGCCATCCAGCCATTTTTCCTTTACCAGTCTTCTGGTAAACATAAAAATAACAGTTATTTTTGCTGATCTCCACCCATATCCAGTGTCCTCATGAGTCCAGGACCACATAAGCTTGTTCCACTGGTTGCAGTAACTGTTTCATTAGTTCATGTCTGAACATTTTGCTCTCTCTGAAGAGGCATAACAACATGAGTCAGTCTTGCAGAAAGAAGTCTTACATTTCAAATCTTTACTTTGCTTGTTTGGGATTGATGGGTTTATTAAAAAGGTATCATTAGAACATGGAGAATCTTGCTTGTCGGTGGATCATGATGCAACGTATACAGCTGTCTGGCTTACTCCATGGCAAAACCAAGGGAGAGCTGTTATGGGCAGTTCCTGTATTCTGGAAATGGAAAACAACCCTACAATTCCAGTGGCTGCCACTGGTGATCTATACCGTTACCACGTTAGTATTGTTCAAAGACAGGGCCCTGCGTACTGTGTTCAGGGGGTCTGGCTCACTAACATATTGCTGTAAAACCTTTATTGTGCTAGATAACAATTACAGCAGTGTTACATTGCAGTGACAGAGCTGAAGAAACAGCAACTTCTATATTTTAAGCTCTTCTTACTAGTTACAAAGGTATTTATCAAGGTGAATGACCAAGACTTATTTGCAATATTCTCTATTAATCATCATGATGCTTTTTAGGACAGACCCTTGCATCTGTACAGAGTCCTGATGGACTACATGGGACTCTGTGAGATCAGGTTCTTGTGAGTGACCAGCTCAGGTGCTGAATACTGGGCTTGGTGCTAAGGTTGTCCAAAAATGTACAGCTATTACCCAAACACATAATGTGTGGTTCCTGGGTCTGGCTGATAAAGCAAAGGGTTGCTGGAAGGGAAAGAAGAACCAGAGACCTCAGATTTCCTTGTAGAAGTACTTGGAGATTTCAGACCTCAAGTGTGGGCTAAGTGGCACTAATTAACTACTAATCCCCAGCAAGGCTTTTGTGAGACCCAAATGCCTATAGAAATCAGTCCAGCTCGCTACATTGGGAGGAGGATTAGAGGTGGGGACTGTATGAGTGCTTCTGCAAAGAGCACCCTGATGATAGTTGGGTAGGTGGAAGCTGATGCAATAGGTATGTTGAAATGTGTCTTAATTTGGAGGGTTCTTTAATCAAAATGACAGAGTTCTTCAGACGAAATAGGAAAACATCCGTTATTTGGGAATACCTTTTAAAAAGAAGAAAAGGTATGGAAAAATAGAAAAGCATCTACCGTCAACACTGACATTTGTGGTCATTTCCCTTAGTCAAATCCGATTTTCTGGCACACTGATTTGATACAAATGTTTTGAACACCTTCATTCTTATTCCTTGAGCAAACACGAAGGAATATCAGTCCTAATTTGTGTTCAGCTCCATTATGTTTCTCAATTGTGTCAAAATGTGAGAGTTGTAGAACACTTGGCAATATTTGCTGAACTGCAGTCCTCATGCTCTGCTTTTGGCAGAGGAATTGAGTTTTTTGTGCTCAATCCCAACTAGACCTGTAACTAACGTTTCAGCGTTTGTTCTCTTATTGCCATCAAACTGACGTTGTCAAAAAAATTTTGCAAAGACAGGTGGAGGTATGTTACCTTGGAATTGGTCTTGGAAAATATGCAAATTTGGTTTGTTTGCTGCCTTGCAGCATTGGCACAGGTCAGGAATAATAGTTGTTCTGAGCACAGACAAGATATTAATATACATCAAGAGTGTTGCGAACTCAGCTAGGTCCTTCTCATGTCAACTTCAAAGCTCTTTGCATTGATGGAAATGTGGTCTGTCAACAAATACAGCCATTATTTTACGTGAGTTAATTGTTACGACTACTTTTTTCCTTTGAAGGAGACAAGGGTGAAGGGAAAAATTCTTCAAGGACTTGTGGCACGAGATGAGTATAGACCTTGCACAAACAAAGGCAGCAAAAGAAACAGATTCAAATAATGACATGGCCATGTCAAGCTCCTTATTAATCCATGTGCCACTTGTCTTGTCACAGTCTTAGGCTGAGAATAAACCCCATGGCAGCTTAGGGCAGAGGAAATGTAATGACTTGCATCATAAGATCATAGAATCATAGAATAACAGTTTGGAAGAGACCTCAGAGTTCATCTGGTCCAACCTTTCTTGGGAAAGCATGGTCTAGACAAGATGACTTAGCACCCTCTCCAGCCAAATCTTAAAGTTGTCCGATGTTGGGGAATACACCACTTTCCTGGGGAGATTATTCCGATGGCTGATTGTCCTCATTGTGAAAAATACTCCTCTTGTGTTGAGTCCAAATATCCTCAGGAGTAACTGGCATCCACTACATCTTATTTTTTTCACATGACTCCTTTTAAAATGGGAGTCTATCTCTTCTTTGTAGCCACCCTTCAATACTGGAAAATGGTGATAAATTGTCCCCTAAGCCTTCTTTTCTCAAGGCTGAACAAACCCAGTCTCAGCCTTTTCTCATATGGCAGGTTTGCCAGCCCTTTGATCGCTTTATAGGCATGTCTTTGGGGCCACATTTTTTTGCATAATGAGGTCCAAAACTGAAGACACTCTTCCGGGTGTGGCCTGATAAGCACTGAGTAGAGTGAGATAATGCCTTCTTTTTCTCTGCTGGTGATGCCCTTGTTGATGCAACCCAGCAACCTGTCAGCTTTCTTTTCCGCAGCATCACGTTACTCACTTATTCTGAACTTATTGTTCACAAGGATCCCCAGGTCCCTTACACAGAATCATAAAATCATAGAATTATCTGGGTTAGAAGAGACCTCCAAGATCATCAAGTTCAACCCTTAATCCAACACTATCATGATTACTAGATCATGGCACTAAGTGCCACATCCAGTCTTATTTTAAAAACCTCCAGGGATGGTGAATCCACCACCTCTTTGGGCAGGCCATTCCAATGCCTGATTACTTGCTCTGTGAAGAACTTTTTTCTGATATCCAGCCTAAACCTTCCCTGGCAGAGTCTAAGCTCGTGCCCTCTTGTTCTGTTGCTGGTTGCCCGGGAGAAGAGTCCATCCTCCATTCAGATAGTTGTAGGGAGCGATGAGGTCACCCCTGAGCCTCCTCTTCTCCAGGCTAAACAACCCCAGCTCCCTCAGCCTCTCTTCATAGGACTTGTGCTCAAGTCCCTTCACCAGTTTCGTTGCTCTTCTCTGGACCATCTCCAGCACCTCAATATCTTTCTTGAACTGAGGGGCCCAGAACTGAACACAATACTCAAGGTGTGGCCTCACCAACGCTGAGTACAGGGGAAGGATCACTTCCCTCGTCCTGCTGGCCACACTATTCTTGATACAGGTCAGGATGCCATTGACCTTCTTGGCCACCTAGGCACTCTACTGGCTCATGTTTAGCCTCCTGTCAATCAGTACCCCCAGGTCCCTTTCCACTTGACTGCTCTCCAGCCACTCTGTCCCCAGCCTGTAGCGCTGCATGGAGTTGTTGCCAAAGTGCAAGACCCGGCACTTGGCCTTGTTGAACTTCATTCCATTGGACTCAGCCCATCTCTCCAGCCTAATAAGATTTCTCTGCAGAGCCCTCCTGCCTTCCGGCAGGTTGACACTCCCTCCCAACTTGGTGTCATATGCAAATTTACTTATGATGGACTCAATCCCCTCATCTAAATCATCGATGAAGATGTTAAACAGAACTGGACCCAACACTGATCCCTGAAGGACACCACTGGTGACTGGCCGCCAGCTGGACGCAACCCCATTCACCAGCACTCTCTGGGCCCAGCCATCCAGCCAGTTCTTAACCCAGCTGAGAGTACACCTGTCCAAGCCATGGGCTACCAGTTTATCCAGGAGTATGCAGTGGGATACAGTGTCAAAGACTTTGCTCAAGTCCAGATAGACCACATCCACAGGCGGGTTACCTGATCATAAAAGGAAATCAGGTTGGTCAGACAGGACCTGCCCCTCACAAAGCCGTGCTGGCTGGGTTGGATCCCATGTCCATCCTGAAGGTGCTGTGTGATTGCACTCAGGATGATCTGTTCCATAACCTTGCCAGGCACTGAGGTCAGGCTGACAGGCCTATAGTTGCCCAGGTCCTCCTTGCAGCCCTTTTTGTGGATTGGCGTGACATTTGCCAACTTCCAATCATCTGGGACCTCCCCAGAGAGCCAGGACTGTTGGTAGATGATGGAGAGTGGCTCGGCAAGCTCTTCCGCCAACTCCCTCATCACCCTAGGATGGAATCCATCAGGTCCCGTAGATTTGCATGGATCCAGGTGGCTCAGTAATTCACAGACTGTTTCCTCCTGGAACAGAGGGGAGCCATTTGGTTTCCTGTCTCTATCTGTGAGCTCCGGAGGCCAGTTATCATGAGGGTCACCTCTCCTACTGGTGAAGACTGAGGCAAAGTAGGTGTTGAGTGCCTCAGCCTTCTCCTCATCCCACAGAGCTGATGCTCAGCAGGGTAGATCCCATTCTCTGCTGCACTCCTAGGTTATCCAACTGCAAGAACTTACATTTATCTTTGTTGAACTTCATAAGATTCTTGTTAGCCAACTCTTCCAAGCTATTCAAGTCTTCCTGCAGACTCTGTCTTCTGAAGATTCCACTTCTCGGTCGGCTTGGAAGCTGCTAGAGAGAGGATAAATGTATCTGCTGTGATGGAAACGGCAGGATAGGTCAAAGTGCCTGGGAGGAGTGCTCTATGTGGACGTGATGTGACTTGTAACAGAGAGAAGGGTGCTTTGACCTAATTAATGCATTGCATTGGGTTGTGTCAGCTCATAAATTAGGCAGCAAGATGTCTTAGTGCCACTCTGCAGTGAAAGTGTTGCAAAGGCCTGACTCATCCAATAAAAACGTGTCAAAATTCTCCAGAAAGGATGAGTGCTTTAAATTATGTATTTTCTCTTGAGAGAGGATGAAGAAGAGGAAAGGGGCTGGGTAGCTAAAGAATCTCCTAATGGATAGAGGACATTTCACTGAATATTTTGCTATAATACATGGCAGTTTTTCTGCAAGTTTTGTTTCATAGACAGCAAGACTTTTCTTTGGGGAATAAAAATTTCAATCTCATTTTACAGAGACTGGGAGATCTTTGAAACTCCATCTGTAATCACTGGTATGATCTTGATTCTAAAGGAATCCTGAGAGGCATACCTATACATAACCACTGAGATAAAGGAGAGCATCCATGGAGATCTGCACTCTCAGAACTGCTATGACAATTCTGTTCCAATAACAGACCAGTGTGAGGGAGCTTGACTCTGGTCTGCTGTTTACTCTGGACTTAATTTCTGGATTTCAAGTTTCTGGTGACCTGTGTTCAGATTCCTAAGCACAGAATTATTGTAAAATAAAGACATGGCCAGACTTGGACTTGTGAAGGAGAATCTCTGGCACTGTTTGAAACATATACAAAATCATGAGGTTTGACTAACCTTACTGAGATGTTGTTGCATAATTGTATATGTCAGATATTAGTAATTAGCTATCACAGAGTCCCTGCTGTCTTGGTGGTCTTGAGAAAAACAAATATTTTAAAGTCACGGTATTTTTTAATGCCAAAGAGTAATTGTCTGGTTATTCAGATAATGCTACTGCAACTCAGTTTCAACTTGAATGAATGCTGGCAGGCACAGTCAAGGTTCTTGCAGACCGTGACTATATTTGTCAGCTATGGAGTCATAATATCACAATCACAATGCAATGAGTAATTTTCTGTCTTAAATATTACTGCCCTTTCTCCTTAGGAATGAAACAACTTAAAAGACCCTTCTCATATAGAGAAGTGTTCTTACTTGCACTTTACACAAAAGTAGCTGAAGCACAATAGGTTCAAGTCATGATCTTCAATAACCTTTAGTTAACTACATGTTTCAAAAAAATAAGCATACTTTTTCCGAGGTCACACAAAAGGATCTAGTAGACTGGAGAGCTGAACCCTGGTACATTAAGCCCTTGTCTGTGGATGAAAACACTCTTTCCATTAATATCCTGGTGTTCCCAACAGGCTATATGTTTTTAGTAGGCCTTCTCCTATTCTTTCATGGATAATATTCCCAAAGTGCAATGTTGATTTCTGTTTAGAAGTGATGAATGCAGTAAGTCATTTATTGAGGAATCCCTGAAAGTAAACCCTTTTAAAGCTGTCACAACTCTTTTCATCTGATTCTTCAATAGCTATCATAAAAGCTGAAGTAAATAAAATACACATCTGACAATAACTTTACTATCCTCATTGCTACATAAAAACAGAGAAGATGATACATCAGAAATTGAACATTTAATTTCTCGTTTGTGCCAGTCTTTGATGGCATTTTCTGTTTCACTGTGGATGGGCCATTTTGTGGGCACTAACATGCTCAACTGAGAAACACAACCATCTCCAGTGGGTGATGCATATTTTAGATGGCTGAAGTGCCACCTGGAGACATTGATTCCTTTTCTCTATAGAAGGTTCCAATTCCCCTTTTCATTTGTCATAGGGTAAATGGGATGGATGCTCCACTTAAAGCTTTATAATTTTTTATATATTTTACTGAATATACTGTAAATTTGTCCCTCCTGTGTCTTAGAACTATTTTCTGTCACACAAAGATAAATCCTTTGTTCTTCCTAACAGTTAAAATTGTGGATCATCAAATATTATGAATATGTGGGATGCAAAAGTATTCAGATTTAGCCCCAAATCTTCTTTTAAGAGAAGTCTTTTTAGTTCCCTGAGTACCTACATTTCCTATATATTTTATGTGGTTGCATGCTTAATAGTGAATATTATTCAGAATCAGACTTGCTATTGTGTTATTAGAAGATTCAGGTTTATTCAGATACAAATATGCACCTAAAAACTATGTGGGAAAAGATTTAACAGTTTTATTTGGACAAAAAATTTATTTAAAGCAAGGCAAAATATTAAAACATTAGCTGGAAATGTCACAACATGGAAAATAAGTCAGAGGTAACCATCACTCCACTGAGCTTGCTTGAACAGAAGCTGTTCGACAGATTTTTAAATGAAATACAACTTAAGACAGTGTGACAAACAGAAATCAAAAGAGTGAGAAAAGGAAAAGAGATGCAATGGAGCCCCAGAAGAGAAATGTTTATATTAGCATGTATTGGCATCCACTAGGAACAGACTACAGGATGAAATAATTGGTTTTGAGAAGCTGACAACCACACTGACAGCATTTTGGAGAGTTATTAGACATCAGTTCTAGTTTGTTCCCATTGCATCCAAAGTGGTCAGAGAAGATCACTCCACAACAACCTCTTCCAGTCTAGCTCCAACTGAATAGAATTTGGGTTACTCTATCTGAGGTTACTGCTCAATAGGAACGAAAGTGCAATAGGAGGAAATGATGTGAATTGCTTCAAAATGCACAAATCTGTTACAAGATGAAATGTTAATGTACATGCACTGTGTGACATAGAGCCTTGAGGTACAAGGAGATAATTCCGTGTTTTATCTTAGCAGTCTGACACCAGGTTTATGAGGCAATCATAGTACAAAAACGAGTCTGTTCTGTTTCAGAGATATCTAGCAACAGTGAAGCTGTACCTTTGCTAAATCATTACCACAGAGAACACTTACACCAGTGTACATTAAAAATACCCCAGCAGATCTTCACTAATACTGAATCCATTCCTGAACACAGGCACTGATTTTGCTAAGAGCACAATTGTCTGGGGAATTTGCAAATGAAAATATCAGATGGGGATAAAAATTGGAACATTTTATTTGGGTCTATTTTATTTTGGAATCCCTTCCCCAAAGGAAAACACAACATGATAGGTGATAGGCTTGGACAGGAGTGCTCTGTGCTGGGTTAGGAATTGGTTGGTTGGCTGGGCCCAGAGAGTGATGGTGAACGGTGTCTCATCCAGTTGGCGGCCGGTCACTAGTGGTATCCCCCAGGGGTCGGCGTTGGGCCCAGTCCTGTTTAATATCTTTATTGATGATCTGGACGAGGGGATTGAGTCCATCATTAGCAAGTTCACAGACGATACCAAGCTGGGAGGAAGGTATCTGCTGGAGGGTAGGAGGACCCTACAGAGGGACCTTGACAGACTGGAGAGATGGGCTGATTCCAATGGGATGAAGTTTAACAAGTCCAAGTGCTGGGTTCTACACTTCGGACACAACCCCATGCAGAACTGTAGGCTGGGGACAGATTAGCTGAAGAGCAGTCAAGTGGAAAGAGACTTGGGAGTGAGGGTGGACAGGAAACTCAACATGAGCCAGCAGTGTGCCCAAGTGGCCAAGAGGGCCAATGGTATCCTGGCCTGCAACAAGAATGATGTGGTCAGCAGGACTAGAGAAGTTATTATCCCCTTATACTCAGCACTGGTCAGGCTGCACCTTGAGTACTGTGTCCAGTTCTGGGCCCCTCAGTTTAAGAGAGATGTCAAGATGCTGGAGTGTGTCCAGAGGAGAGTAATGAAGATGGTGAAGGGGCTGGAGCACAAGCCCTATGAAGAGCGACTGAGGGAGCTTGGGTTGTTTAGCCTGGAGAAGAAGAGGCTCAGGGGAGACCTTATGGCTCTCTATAACTACCTAAAAGGAGGTTGTAGACAGGCAGGTGTTGGTCTCTTCTCTCAGGTGACCAGTGACAGAACAAGAGGACATGGTCTCAAATTTCATCAGGGGAGGTTTAGGCTTGATATTAGGAAAAAATTTTTCACTGAAAGGGTGATTGGCCATTGGAATGCACTGCCCAGGGAGATAGTGGAGTCATCATCCATGGAGGTGTTTAAAAACAGATTGGATGAGGCGCTTAGTGCCATGGTTTAAATGACGAGCGGGTGCTAGTGTTGGGTCATAGGTTGGACTAGATGATCTCAGAGGTCTTTCCCAGCCTTGTGATACTTTGATACTGTGATAAGGAGTTGCACTGAAATAGCTTGGAATCCATGCCCTCTAGTGAGAATATCTCTTTAAAAAAAAAGTTCAAGCTAATGTTTTGTTTTGAATCTTCAAGGTGACCTTTAATGCTGGAATACAGCTGGGACATGAACACCACAGTACTGCTGTCAGTAGTATATGAGCAAGCACAAAGCTTGCTCTTGCATGTGCCAGCATTTATTTCAAACAGCAGAGAATCCTTGGGAGTAGGTTAGGAAGGTTATTATCTAGTCCATACAACTCCCATTTCTTTTCCCTCCAAAACTGATGCTTTCTTGCCTGTTTTCTTAAACTGTATTTCAGGCACCAAGATATGCTGGGTTGTGTAGTCTTTGCCACAGAAAAGGAAGCTGCAGCCCTGTGCTAATTGAAGCCTAGGTCCTAGTCCTGTCTATGAAGGATCACTCTATTTTTTACACAATTGAAGAGCCCTTGCTAACCTGCAGTTTCAGCATGCAGCTGAGGTGGTTGCACAGATTATATCTCCTGATCAAGACTGTGCCATTTGCTAACATGGTGAATTCAACTCCCAGGCTAACTGGTGAGGTGTGCCTGGAAGGTGCTGTAACATGGAGGAGTGGAATACTTCCAACATGTGGAGATGCGGGCAGGAGGTAGGAGCTGAATGGGAGATGCACCTGTGCATGCCTGTGACTTGACCTAAGAACCTTTATAAAATCTTCCCCTGAGCCTGGTGCTGTGCTTCCATTGCTTTCCAAAAAGCTGTGTTGATGAGAAATTTTAGATGTATATCCACATTAGGTATGTCAGATAGCTTCAAAGGATGTTTATATTTTACTTCAGAATACTTTCATTTGTGAGAATTAGAAGGGTAAAATACTTTTACCAGAGCATCAGCATAGTCTGTTGTTGCAGTTCATGGTTTTAGGCAGAGGTACAATGATAGTCAGGTGTCTAACTATACACACTATGAAAGCCGACAGAACTCAGCCACCTAGGCTGCTTAGGGAGTTTTGTAGACTCTACTTGCTGCATCTCCATATTTAGGCCCCTATCTGCCTCTGTACAGCTTGCCCACACTGGCTGGCAGTCTATGAACTAATATCATTGATATTTGTTGACTGGAAGCCTTTGAATATTTTGTTTGTGTAGAGTTTATTTGAGCACTAAAATTTTCTGTTTGGCAGAAATTTCTGTTTGGCAGGCAGTTTGGGTTTTAATAGTTTTTACACTTTAACTACAGTGGTGTAATTGAAACAGCAGCACAGAAAATCCTTGAGGGAGTGGGCAATTATACTGGTAGCAAATTGTTTATGTTGGCCTAGCATATTATAAAACAAAATGAACGGTACCAAAATAATGCATTTTTCTATCAATGTATTAGTCTAAGCCAGGGTTTTGTCTATGCAGATTCCCTGGCCGAAAGACCTCTTTGTAACTGATTTAGGTATAGTGGTGCAATAGAAATACTGTCAAATTTAATTTAATATAGTTCAAAAGTGAAAGGCATTTCTCCTGTCCCTGCCAAAATCTCTGTAGTTGACAGGTCTGAACTCTCCGTTTATACCTGCTTGAGGTAGAGATAATTTTTAATAGATCCCTTTGTCCCTACAGGCTGTGAAACAATGCTATGAACTCACTGTGGTGTAAATGAAGGTAGAAGTGTGGCTCTTCCTTATCTCAGTTCTTTTGATGACATGGAGAAGATAAAGAACATACTGTTGCTTTTGATGCTTCATGTGAGGAAAGCAAGGAAGTAGTACAGCATTACCCAAACCACATTACCCAAACCTCCCCTGCGAACTACTTTGAACAGGTCTTTGAGATGCTTTGATTATTTTTTTGTTTGTTTTTGTCTGCTTTGACTTTAGACTAGTCAAATGTCTTGAACAGCTAGAAGATTTTAAAGAAAATTGGAAAGTGGAACAGGCATTGTAAACAGCAGAATCTGGCTGTCTGGATTTCTCATGCGCAGTAAATGAGCTTGTCTCTGCTACTGTCACCTACTGAAGACCAAGGTCTTGCTAAGAGGTTGGAGGAGACAAGTCAACACCAAGGGGAGGGACAACAGTGGCACACACAGGTTAGTGAAGAAAATAAGACTACAAATGCAGTGCAAGAGCTGGGGCTGGCTGCCACAACTCTGTCCTAGGCTGCTAGGGTGGCATATTGAGCTGGCTGTAAAATGAAGCCCTTGAGTTTCCATGTTCAGCTTGTGGCTGATTCAGTAGCTCATTTCACAGTTGGACAGAAGATCCCTCTCCCCATTCACTCCCCAGAAAGCCAGATAGAGTGGAGCCAGAGCTCACAGCCTGGCAATTCACTTAGGCATTGGCTTGTAGGGTTTATACACTGCTCTGCTCCACCAAGTGATACCTGAATCTGTAAAAAAGGCAGTCTCCTCCCTCCTTAATGTCTAGGTCTTTTCTTCAAAAGGCCTGTTGGCTCCTAAACCACTTATTGTCTACGACGGTGCCCATCCATCACCCCTTGTTATGCCAAAGTCTTCACATATCTGTTTACAAAATGTTCAAACAAAAAGGAATTTGGGAGGTGGCCTGAAAATCCTGCTATGTGCTTTTAGCCTGCAAGCCGGCACTTCTCAGATGTTTTGAAGCTCCTTTTCTCCTTTTTTTCTCCACTTCCATTCATTCTTTCTCCAGCTCCTTACTCTCTTCCCTTAGATAAATATGGTCACATACGAGATTAAACTTGAAATGGCAGCTTTGGGGGTTTTCTTGCCTTTATCTTCTGTACACCACCACAATGCGTTCTCCTCAAAATTTGCACTGCCCATAGCATGGGATGCCAGTTGTAGTCTGCAGCTGAGGCAACACATGATTTCAAAGAAAGCTAAAGCTGTTAGAGTTGTAAGTTTATTTGATGGGAGAGGGGAAAATGCTTCTGAATGTTTTCCACACAGAATGTTTAAATCCTTTTGCAATGATGGGAAAGTCTTAAAAGCAACAGTCTCCCAAACTGAATTAGATAGTAGGCTCTGATCAGACTGAGACTTTCATTAAATATCACCAAAGGAGTATTAGATTGGAATTAGTCCTCGTCAATATCTTTATTAATGATCTGGATGAAGGGATTGAGTGCACCCTTAGCAAGTTTGCAGATGACACTAAGCTGGGTGAAACTGTTGATATGCTTGAAGGAAGGGAGGCTCTGCAGAGGCATCTGAACAGGATGGATTGATGGGCTGAGACCAACGGGATGAGGTTCAACAAGACCAAATGCCGAGTCCTGCACCTGGGACACAACAACCCCATGCAGTGTTACAGGCTTGGGGAAGAATGGCTGGAGAGCTGCCTGGGAGAGAGGGACCTGGGGGTATTCATTGGCAACTGGCTGAATATGAGCCAGCAGTGTGCCCAGGTGGCCAAGAAGGCCAATGGCATCTTGGCCTGTATCAGAAACAGCATGGCCAGCAGGACCAGGGCAGTGATTGTGCCCTGTACTCGGCACTGGTGAGGCCACACCTCATGTACTGTGTTCACTTCTGGGCCCCTCAGTACAAGAAGGACATTGAGGTGTTGGAGAGCATCCAGAGAAGAGTGGCAAGGCTGGTGAAGGGGCTGGAGAACAAGTCCTACGAGGAATGGCTGAGGGAACTGGGGTTGTTTAGCTTGGAGAAGAGGAGGCTGAGGGGAGACCTCATAGCTGTCTACTGATACCTGAAAGGAGGTTGTGACGAGGTGGATGTTGGTCTCTTCTCTCAAATGACAGGTGATAGGACGAGAGGATGTAAGCTGGATCGGGAGAGGTTCAGATTAGACATCAGGAAAAATTTCTTCACTGAAAGAGGAGAGCGGCACTGGAACAGCTGTCCAGGGAGGTGGTTGAGTCGCCATCCCTGGAGGTGTTTAAAAGGTGAGTAGATAAGTTTCTTAGGTACGTGGTTTAAGTAAGGGGACAGGTATGGTTAGACTCGATGATGTCAGAGGTCTTTTCCAACCAGATGATTCTGTGATTCTATTATTCTATGATTCTATGAATTGGATTTCACAACATGGGCAAAAGTGTGACGGTCAATGGTGAGTCTGCAAATTATCAAAAGATTAGTCTCTTCTCTAATGGCATTCATAAAAAGGTTAAGATTTGCCCTTTATGGAGCACCAGGAGGGTGTTTTGCTGCTGACAGTTTGGCCAGAGATATAACAAGTACAGTCATCAAATAAAACTTTTATCAAGAGTTTGTTTTATTTAACTGTTGGGGATATTAACATTCTTATAAAATGCTACAATTACATTGCCATATGAAAGCTTTTGCTGATATGAAATATTAATGTTCCCCTCTCTAAACTGCAGAATTTACATTGCATTTTTCTTGGTGTTTAAAGTGAAATTCATTCTGCATGCCTCACTCAAAGCAAATAGCAATTTCTTGTTGATCTTTCCATCACTCAGCTACCAGTTTGCGTGAGTTTGCATGAGCTTCCATCAGCTACCAGTTTTCATGAGGACCAAATGGTAAGGTAAATTCTGCAGCCACCAAACGAATCCTTTTTGAATGTCCACAGTAGTGAGTCATCATCAGAGAAATATGTAGAGCCTGTCTCTTCTTTTAGCACACTTTTGTGGCTGAGTGGCCTCGACCCAGCTCTATATGCTGCTATGTGGAGGAGTCAAAGTCTGACCTCGCTACTCCACCAGCAAGTAAAATAAACTGAAGACATCAGCCAACCCTGTTGGTGTAGAGAAGCACAAGCAAAGGATATGGCTCTTTGCTGGGAGTTGCTTCTCAGCTGAGATTCAGCTGAGATTCATGGAGTCTGAAGATGGTCATCTCCTCCACAATCCTGGTATTGAGCAGATGGGGAGCTATCTTTTTTCCTGCCACTTTGACTCTCTCCCATGATTGGCTCCTGTCTACCTCTTCACTTTAATCCTCCTCCTGTTCCCTGATTTCCCTTCTCATCCCATTCACAGTCTCTATCCTGTTGTCCTCCTCTCCGCTTTCCCCATAATGCCAGGTTCTTCCTGTTGGCCTGCTCCCTGTCTTCATAGTGGCCGACATTCTCGGCACTGAGTGGAGACGGACAGCTGCTATTTGATATCCTTGTTGCCACATAACCACTTTTTCATACTGTGAGGAAGCCTGCCAAAGTCCTGTTTCTCCCAAAGCAAACTGAGAGATATCACCAGCTGGTAACAGCTTGCAGACACAACTTGCTGACTGGGAAATATTCCTGACAGCAGCAAGAAACCTCAGATTATCAATCCTTGATAGCATGAAAACTTTAAATCAAATCCTTTCTAGCATTTGGTTACTGATCAAAGCAAATCCTTTCAAAAAGAAAAAGCAAAAAAAGAAAAAAAGAAAAAATATTTCCTGATAGGCTTAATAACCTGGAATTATGGAGAGCATTTATATCAAGTTAGGAGACTGACTCATGGCCACCAGTGAAGTGAGAATCAAAGGTCCCTCATAAAGCAAGCCACAGTGACTGCCCTATAAAGGATCCCACCGAGCCAGACACAGCACACCAGCATCCTCCTTACAGTCCTCAGCAAATGAAAGGTCCCCAAGTTTATCGTATTCCAGTTTAGCACAGCAGAAGACACAAATGCTCAAGGTTTTTGAATAACCTCCTAGATCACTGCTGGCTTTTTTTTTCTCATTTATGATGGCACATGGATAAGAAGCTTGGGCTCATTCTGGCTGATTGTCTAGAAAGCAGCCTGGCAGTTGTTGAAGACTGGGTCTTATTCAGACAACAAAAGGGAAAATCTGTTGGGGCATACAATCAGGTACATACACTACAGAGTTTGCAACCTAAGAGTCCGCACTTAAGGTAGGTCTTCAGCCAGTGATACCACTTACTTTTCTAGTGTCTACAAGAACTTCTTAGCAGAAAATTTCCCTGACATATGTTGGAGGGGCAGCATGTTGGAATGTAACAGAGGATGTCAGCAGTAGCTTCTTCATAGAAGGTACTGCATGGGACAAGCAAGGATGACATATAACTGGAGTTGCCATTCACTATCAAGGAAGAACTGGCTGGTGATGAGATAATCAATGATAGCACTGGCTGTAAGGATCATGAAGTGTATTGAGAAGAACCTGCAGTGAGTAAGCAAGGCAACTAACAGAATAAAGGCTCTGGACTTCAGGTAATAAGACTTTGGCTTATCCAGAAAGCTGATATGTTGCACACAGTTTTGCTGCCCTCCCCTCAGAATACAAAGAAGGAACACCAAACCAGAGGTAGTTCAGGGAGGGCCACTAAGCTGAGGCTGTGAGGGGAACTGGAGGATCAAGCTTTGTTCAGTCCAGAGAAGTAACAGCTTCAGAATCACTTGACAGCAACCTGCCAGGAGTGCTGAGGAGGTCATCAAGAAGAAAGATGGCGACTCTAGAGAGCATGGAGAAGTGGTTTGTGTTAGAAACCTCCTGAGATCTTATCCAACCAGAATTGTTCTAATAACCCTGTGAAAACCTACAAGCACCCCCAAATGACCTTTCCTCAAACACTGGAGATCAGCTCCTCAGACCTCTTCTGCAGTTACCTCATAACAGACCATGTCTCCACCAGATTTTCAGTTTTGATATCCTGTCCCGATCCTCTCTATTTCTCCTGCTTTTGCAAAGTCCTGCTCCTTCTCGACACTGTTCATATCAAGTCTTTTTTCTTCATGTCTATTGCTTAGGATTGTTTTCTGTATCTTCCTCAAACTTCCTCCCCTGCCATCAACACTGGTTTCCTTGTCATCTTTTGGTTGTTTTGCCACACAGCCTACGCCAAATTGTATTTACAGAATATTGCCTTCCTTTCTCGACATTCCTGATCTCATCATATATTTTCCTTGTAATCCTTTAACAGCATTCTAGTTTCATCCTAGCAAGATTAATTTATTGTTACCTATAAGGCTGCATGTAATTCCACAGTTTCATTTCTTTTTCTGTGTCTTTGCAACCAAGTTGTTTTCTTGTCTTATGGAAGTTGCTTTGAAATCCAGTGTCCTGAAGCCTTCCAACAATATTCCCATTATTTACACTTACATTTTTTAGCTGTTCCTTATGGCCTGTAAATACTTTTCAAAAGGAAAAGGAGCTTCATTCTGGATAGGAAGGTCCAAGCAACAGCTGCTGCATAGTGTAGTCTGTATTGCATTCTCTGCAGTGACTGGTGCTGGTGCCTTAGATCCTCTCAGTACATCTGTGTCTGGCTAGTGATTGCACTTTTCCAAGTGCTGTTCAAGTCAAGAGCACATAAAGAGCTCTCTATGGACTTCGTTAACAGAGGCTGGAAAGAGCTACAGGAAGAGATTATTGAATGCTACCTAGATTTACTTCTGACACTAGTCAGAGGACAGAAGCAATGTCCTACTTCTTCATGAGGAAGTGCTTAAATGTAGCTCTTGTCTGTAGCAGTCAGCTTAAAAATGGCCCATTGATAGTTTCTATTGAATTCTGCTATATACGCACATATCAGTGACTGTATGTGCATATATAGTCACTGCCAAGTATATGCCCCTTCTTTAACAACCATGCATGTCATCAATGGTTTTCAATACCCATAAATTAACATTTTCTTTACTCCACCTCAGGGTTTTCACATTTCTGACTTAAACCAATCAAATTCCTGAAAGGTAAGAAATTGGATGAATTGTATTAATACGCATTCATAAAACTGTCCATTCATGACAATTACGTACTGCCTTACTCTGCAAAGCAGGTAGTGTTTTGTAAAACAAAATGTCTTGTTGCACTATATTTTTTGCGTGATGATACTTGAGAGATACTTGGGAAGATGTTTGGAATAATACTAGGGAAGATGCCTTGGAACAACAATACATGATGCAGTGCTGCTTCTTCTGAGACCAAAGCCACTTCAAACGGCCAAGGTAATTAACTTCAGAAAGTTACACCTATTCTTTTATGGGTTTATGTAACAACCACGGAACCTACTGTGAAAACACTTAACTGATTCTAGTAGGGTCTAGATTACACCTTTAGCCCTAGCAATGAATATGGTGTCAGCAGCCCTTGTAATTTTTATGCCTGAAACAGGTGTAGCATTGTGAGAAGTTGAATCTTTGTAGTGTAGGAAGATATGCAGGATTTTTGAGATGATTATATCGACCCTCATTTAGATGTCATCACCTAATCCCATGAGTAATGACTCACAGTTTGCATTTTATGACGCTTTCAACCTAATTCCAACCATGTTCAAAATGGAGACTTTGTTCCAGCATTCAGTGAAGAGCAAATTTGTAGGAGTATACCCATCTCAGTTGAACCAACAATAATATACTTACATCAACAACTAAGGCAGAAAACCTAGGAAATCTTCATAGACTCATAGAATAATATTCAAAGGGACCTCTGGAGGTCTTTGATCCCATCTGCCATTCGTAGCATGTCCTATTAGAGCAAAGTTGTGTCCATTCAAGTTTCCAATATCTCAGTGAATGGAGAGTCCACTTCCTCTCTGTGCCATTGCTCCAAATTTGGCCTCTCTTACTATGAAATTCTTTGCCCTAATATCTTAGCCTCATGTTTTAATTTGTATGTTTCTCTGCTGCCTCTTATCCCATCCTTGTGCATGTCTGAGAAAAGACTGATTTTTTCTTCTCTACATCCTCCTATGAAACAGCTGCAGAGAGTAGTAAGATATCGATTAATCCATCTCTTCATGAGGTTGAATAAACATAGTTTTTCCAAGCTATCCTTGTACTTTGAGATCTTCAGCCACTGACTGTCCTGGTGGCCTCTGTTGGACTCACTCCAGTTTGTCAGAACCTTTTGCTGACTGTAACATATTAAACAAAGAAAATATTGTTCTCCTCTTATCTCATGTTTTCTTTCCTGCTGATATTAAGATACATTAAGGAATATGTTACAGTATGTCAAGGAATAAATGTCGATATTTTTTCTAAGCATAGCTGCTTGAATAGGAAGAAAACCCAAAACCTACAAACAACTCCCTGCTGGTTCTAGTTAGTACACAGCCCAGGTTTTTCCTTGCCTTTTGCACAAAGCAAATTCATCATAGGTCAAGTGTCCAAGAAAAATCCTGGGAAAAGAACTATTGAAGTGCATGTCTTCTCAGCTTTGCCCTTCAGCACTGAGCAACAGCTAGTGACCATTGCCTGCTCACACACTATGTGCATTCACTTCATCCCCAGTTCTTACTCTCTTCCAACATCACCTTCCCTCCCCACTCAACTCTTACTCACCAAGGCCTCAAACTTTCTCAGTTTCCATGATCCCAACCCTATAAGTATTCACATGTGAATTTTGTTTTCTTTTTGAAAATTCTCTGATTCCTTTCCAACTTTCAGGCTGTTTTCAAATTACTTCCCTCTTCCAATTAAAAGTGCTGTGACAGAAGAAAACTTTAGCAAGATGCTTTGCTCCTTTCATGTCTACCCTACTTGGACCTGAAAGAATATTGGCTGAATATTGCATATCCTCAGAAATTATCCAATTACAGTGAAAGCTGCCAATCTACAAACCCCTGGGCATTCTCGCTGTACAGACACAATACGATTTTTTGAGTTGTGAATCAGGATCTTGGCTACTTACAATTGCCAACTCTTTGTTGTTTGTTAGTACTGTGTTTCCTTTGCTTCTTTGCAAAGCTGTGGGAGCCACAAGTAGCCTGAAGCAAATGGCTGGGCAACTGTGGGGAAAATATGAGATGGAGATTGATTACCAAATCTGGCATCTGGTAAAGAAATAGGGGGAGATAAAGAAAAGAGGAGATAAAAGGAGCTATCCCGCATGAATCCCTTGTAAAATGACTCCAAGTAGACAAGTATTGCTCTCCATTAATGAAGTAGCATGTGATTCAAGCCAACGAGAAATCTGTGAATTTTAGAACATTTAAAAAATTTCACCTTAAATGGAAAGTGCTTTTACTTTACATACTGAAGAGCTTTTGATTATTTCTACTTTAGTAAAAAATCCTAATGAATTGATGATACCTTCAGAAGGACTGATAATTCTTCAGTCATAAAATGTAAAATGGCCATTGCTTTTTTTCAATGCATGTATATAAGGAGAACACAACAGACAGTACCACTCAGAAAAAAAAACCATTACCTTCAATTTCCATGTTACATCCTTTCATGCAACAGCTCAACACTGTCCCAGTTGAGTTTTCCTTCAGTCACGGCCATATACAGTGTTTAAATAGCTTTATCTTCATGCTGACTACTTTGTCTAACCTAGTATATATGTGCAATGTTCGTGGGCAGAAAGGCTTGGGTTTTTTTCAGCACTCCTTTGGAATTGGTGCACAGTGTAGCCATGAAATAAGTGTGTTACAACCACCGGGAAAGTTCGAGAAATGGGGTAGAAGGAAGCATAGGTTTCCGAAAGTGGTATTTGCTGATCATTGCTGACAGGCTGAAGTAATCTCAAATTTAGTGAGATGCTCTGTCTGTCTCCTTGAAGTGGTTTCTGTCCCCCTAATCCTCCTACTAGAAAACCAACTGTATCCTGGGCACCATCAAAGAAATGGGACCAGCAGGTCAAGGGAGGTGATTGTCCCCCTCTATGCTGCTCTCATGAGACCTCAACTGGAGTACTGAATCCAGTTCTGGTGTTCTCAGCACAGGAAATAACATGGATCTTTCAAGCAAGTCCAGACGAGGACCACAAAAATGGTCAGAGGGCTGGAGCACTTCCCATACAAGGACAGGCTGAGAGAGTTGGATTTGTTCATCCTGGAGAACAGAAGGCTCTGGGGAGACCAAGTGGCAGCCTTCTGGTACCTAAATGGGGCCTATAGGAAAGATAGAGAGGGGCTTTTTATCAGAGAATGTAGTGATAGGATGGGGGATAAAGATTTTAAGCTGGAAGAGGGAAGCTTTAGACTGGATATAAGGAAGAAAATTTTTACTTTGAGGGTGGTGAGGCACTGGAATGTGTTGCCCAGAGAAATCAAGGAAGCAGTCCTCTTGCCTTGGGTGTTATTTTAATGGACAAGCGTGAGGGACTACTCGTAAGAGTGGTTCACTAGATCGGTATTCCAAATGAAAAACACAATGGCAACAGGCCCAAGGAAAGCAGTGAAAAAGTTGCATCAGGCAGATTAATTAAATTGCAGTTTCTGGTCGTTGAATTTTTGTGGAACAAGTCAAGTATGGCTAGTCAGCACTGGCAGACTGGACTATTGCTCCTTCTCCCAAGATCCCAGACTCATGAGTCATCAGTTACAGAGCCTGAGTCAGGTATCTGCTGTAGGATCCTAAAGAGAGGAAGGACTATTGGTTATAAGTGTGAATATTGGTTATAAGTGTGAATTTCAAAGGTTACAATTAAACTATAGTCGCCCCTTATCTGCTTTTAGATAGCAGAGAAGCATAGTGGAAAGTCCTGCATGCAACAGATTCTCTTAATAAAGAAATGTCTGGACTGAGAATCTGTCTGATGTTTAGCCAATGAATCGAAACAGTTGCCTGTACAAGATATTGAATGTACTCAAGTTACAAATAAGTAAGTAAAACCCAGGGCTTTTTCTTAATCATCACGAGGGGAAAAGCAGCTAAATTTGCCAGGTAGCTTATTTATAATGAATAATTTGATTAGCTTCACATCTGGGTTTCCTGTCTTTTTTTAGGGTAAGACAACTGGCTTCTCTTGAAAGCATGTTTTAATGCAAAGTTCCATTAATATTATGTTTCTTTTTGGTGTTTTACATTAATACTTCAAACATGCATTGCTGACAAGGCACTGTGAGCATGGCCTAGTTTTTTAATGCAAAAAAATCACATTTTCAAGTATTTTTTATAAGCCTGCATTAACACAGTTTCTACTGGGGCAAAAGGAAGGAGGGGGAATTAAATAAATAAAAACACCTGGCAACCTCCATTGATGGTGTAAAATATATACTGTTTGTACATCAATGTCCTTGGCAAGTCATGCAAAAGCAGTTAAACAGAGAACACACTTTCTTTCCAGAATTTAATCAGAAAAATTGCAACACATATCAGCATTTTTAATAAAAATGTCAACAGTAAAGGCTCCTGACAAAAATACAAAACAAGCAAGACTCTTAATACCTAGAGTCTGGAGGAAACAGAAAGAGGAGTAAATAAACTAGTCCTCACTTTTCACATCATATAAATATATTTGAAG
The DNA here is from genome assembly GCA_033558185.1 of Dromococcyx pavoninus. NCBI lineage: Eukaryota > Metazoa > Chordata > Aves > Cuculiformes > Neomorphidae > Dromococcyx > Dromococcyx pavoninus. Next base: position 514,926 of record JAUMJL010000081.1, on the reverse strand, counting down.
TGGCTACTTTAAAAACAATATATAATTATAGAACAAAAACATACATATCTTTTTATTTGCCAAATATGATCTAAGAAAACAGTGGTGTGCTTGAAGCAAGAGACTCTCAAGGCTGTTTATGCAAGAGCAAAGCAGCCACTGGAAAAATGTATAAAGTGAGTCATCACTAGAGAAGTAAATCACAAGTAACCTACAGAATGAAAATTAGACAAAGATAGTGACCGAATTTGCAAAGTTGTGATGAGATGGTAGACTCAGAATCTGGGAAGTCCTGGAACATTGTGCCCAGTGACTCATGTATAGGTATTCTCAGTGCTTATGGCTAAGATTTACAAAGTAAAGTACTGTGTTTTGGAAGAACATGTAGGTAAACCCATTTTTGAGAGGCAATGACAAAGTTTGGTAGGCAAATGAGGCCAGGTGGTCTGGCAGCACACTTCAAAGCACTGGACAGTATTTCAAGGAGAACACATAGTTCGCATGTGAACTCCAGGAGCTCCAGGTGTCAACGACAACTCAGGAAAACCGTGGTGGACATAGGAGAAAACACTGCGGAGGTCGTCTTGTGAGCCGTGCCATTAGTGAAGTCTAAGCTTGGTGGCAAACAAGAGGGGCCAAATATTTGTTCAAGCAGTCTGAAGCAGTTCAAATATATTGCTGATAGAACGGCATGAATAAACCAACATTTCACTCAGTGTCATGAATTTCACTTTGTCAGAGATTTGACAAAATAGGCTGTTGGATTTAGACAGTGTTTCCTTGTATACAAAGTACTTAGTTGAAAGGGAATTGAAATGGTGGAGCAAAATATGCTAGAGACAGACTGAATCCACAAGTTTAATTGAGCATCCAACTTTAGGGTGTTCAAAACCAGACAATCGACTTCTATAGAAAGAGCAAGTGTTGTTTCTAACAGATACACCTGCCAGTCCTCACAAACACAGAATCTGCAAAGTGTCATGTGGATACCAACAATTCAGTTACAACATCACTCAATAAAACAGATATCACTTACTAAAGATATTTTTTTAAATCTGAGTTTGGAATATGGAAATGTAATATCAAGCCTAAACCTCCCCTGATGAAATTTGAGACCATGTCCTCTTGTTCTGTCACTGGTCACCTGAGAGAAGAGACCAACACCTGCCTGTCTACAACCTCCTTTTAGGTAGTTATAGAGAGCCATAAGGTCTCCCCTGAGCCTCCTCTTCTCCAGGCTAAACAACCCAAGCTCCCTCAGTCGCTCTTCATAGGGCTTGTGCTCCAGCCCCTTCACCATCTTCGTTACTCTCCTCTGGACACACTCCAGCATCTTGACATCTCTCTTAAACTGAGGGGCCCAGAACTGGACACAGTACTCAAGGTGCAGCCTGACCAGTGCTGAGTATAAGGGGATGATAACTTCTCTAGTCCTGCTGACCACACCATTCAGGATACCATTGGCCCTCTTGGCCGCTTGGATCCTGTGGGTTCTGAAGTGATGTTAATTGTCAGTGTAACCCTCTCCATTACTCTGAGTACACAAAAATAATAGCCTTGATTTTGGCTCTGTGCTAATGAGACACATGGTGACAGAGTAGCCAGACTACTTGCTTCTAGAAAATCCCAGAAATAGCTAGTAATCTTCCCTAAAATAGTGTCTATAGGGGTTAAATAGCTTTAAAACCGAAAGTTCTAATTTAACAGCAGTTTACAATGTTCTTTGCTCATCAAATTTTTTTTACATTTGCACTTCTACCAAAACCCCACAGAGTCTCCTGGAACCCCTCAGCTACAACCTTGATGTACAAATGCTATTCTTCTTGTTCTTGCCATTAAAAAAGACGTAGAATTTGAGTGTGTAACTTCTGAAAGGAATTTTATTTGCTATGGGTAACTGGAGCTAAAATTTCTGGCGGAAGCTGCCTTAATTGTTTCTTATATCTACTGAGCTAGTTTCTGATTGTCATGAGTCTTAACTTCTAGAACAGAAGTACAGAAAACTGTCTTGTCTTTTCAAAGGACAAAATACTTAAGAAAGGGAGACTTCCACAGAATAAGTAGGATCATTGCAAGCTCTGACCTGTAGTGACAACGCTGTATAGTGTTCATCTATCTTACTCTTCATTTTTGTTGAAGGACTTCCATTAAAGACATGAGGTGTTAGTTTTGCTAGGAGTCTTGCAATAACTAAATAAAATAAACTAAAATGAGAATCTTTTGCTTCATTTCTGTTGAAGGAATTTTTCAATGTATTATTTGGTTTCTAAACCATAGCCAAAGAGACAAAATTCCAGAACAGTAAAACATTCCTCCTTGTTTGAAGAACAATTGGCCTCTCATGGCAAAATATTGAATGCAGTTGAAGCCTATCCTTAACATATAGCAGGGTTGCGTGGAGAAGAAAATACAGAAAACAGAGATGTGTTTGAGCAGAGAAACACTGCTAAGGCAGGGAAAGCAGGTAAGGAGGAAAAAACAAAACACCAGTCTTGATCCTACTCTACTTCTCAAGTCAGTAGGAAGACTTGTGAACTCCCACTCAACAGAACAGAATTTCTATGCACAAAAGTATTTCTCATGGCAGGGAAAGTATGGGAGTCTTCTAAATGCAGTGAAATACAGTAAGTGGGAAGAAAAATTCCTTGTGTCTTACTATTCTTTTTTCCATTCTTCTGTTTCATCTGGCTGACATTTATTATTAGCAGAGTCCCTTTACTATAGCTCTCCCAGTTTTAAGTCATGAGAAGGCATAGAGCAGAGTATACACTTTTGTCATTAGACCATAACTGTAGACTGAATTAAAAATATAACATTTACTTGACGTCAGCAACAGAAATGCACTGCCATCCCACAAAAAGCCCTGCAAGACTTTGTCTGCAAGACATGGTCCTAGCCACAGCCAAATCTTAGAGACTGTAACAGCTCCAGCATGTCCTTATCTTCAGCATCAGCTGGAACTCAGGAGATATTGATTTAAACAAATATGTCTCATAACTAGCGCCAAGCAAAGACTTTCCGCCACACATTTAATTTCAAGATCATAGTAAATAGCATCTGCACATGAATAAGCACTGTAAGAATGAAAGAGCTGCCGTACTGTGTCAAACCACAGGTCCAGCCAAGTAAGTACCCCAGGTTCAACAGTGATCATTAGCAGTTGTTTAGAACAGAGAATAAACTATTATACATACCACAGTTTAAATCATTCAGCTTCATTCAGTGTTTGACTTTATGTTTCAGAGTACCAAGCACTGAGATGACTAATGCACAGATACTCTGTATTACATTGTATAGGTGTTCCCTCTGGCAGATTCCCAAACCATTCACAGTTGGGTTTTTCTTTTAATCAAGAAACACGGAGAGGAGGAACAATAAGGATAAATGACTTGAAACATGTGTGGGAAGTTTACTGTTAGAAGCATGACTGGAACTCAGAAAATGGCTAACCCCGTCCTCCTTGAGAAGCTATAGAAAACTGTGGAGCACTGTCAGCAGCAGGAGTCTAGACAAATTGTATATAGGGTTGATTGAAAATTTCTCTGACATCCTTACATGTGATTCTTTTTTCCTCTGTATTCTTTTTCCTTCCCCCTTTTTTGAAGAACAGAATATTCTTCTGTATATTTTAGTATTTTTTGTTTGTTTGACCTGTAGGTCTGAAAAAAATACTGAGTATATCTTCACAATTCATGCTGAAGACCCTCAAAGGATTTGTGCAATTAAAGACTATATTATCTGAGGTTTGTTTCTAGAGACCATCCAACATCTCAGCCAATGGGACAAGACTGTGCATGAAAAACCCCAGAAGAGCTGGTCATTTCTAGACACAACAACTTTAATTAAATACCATCAACATGTGTTGATCTGTCAAGGCAAAACATTTTTTTAAAGTTGCTGAATTACAAGGAAGTTTATGTCTAGAAAGTTTCTAAACACTAGTGTGTTGTATGCAGAAAAGGGTCCAGATTTGAGTTTTTAAATAAAGTTTTTGATCTCAAGCCAGTTGTATCAAGGTAATTGCACTCCACAGAACAACTGAGAGGCTTAGTTTTCCTTCCAAGTTAGCAAAACAAATTTATAACCCAGAAAGCTCGTGCAAAACAGAATTGCCCCTCTCTGTAGCAGGATGGTCCTTGCATAGTTACTCCTTGATCTGCTGTCAAAAACAAAACCAAACACCTGTGACAGACACATAAGGTAAAGTGTGTGCCACTATTGATCCATCTGCAATATACTACATCCTAATTTATTACTATGAGTGGTTTTCAAAGAGGATTCATTAGACAGACAAAGTCCATTGCAGTTAAGAAACTGTTTTTCTTCCCACCGTTCTAATTTTCTCTTCTTCTCAGGTTTCTGTTTCCTTTTATGCTGTGGCAGGTATGTTAAGTGCTGGTGAGACAATATTTGGTCCAAAACCAGTCAGTCTGTTCGGGGCAATTAATGTGGGTGGTGAGCAACACCTGAACCAAGTTTTGTGGCCTGACAAACCATAAGAAGTGGTTAATTATCTTCTACAGACCATATCTGTTTAATAAGGAGTGGAATTACTCATTTATACAGAATAAACTGTGAGTTCTGGCTTTGTCCTAAAAGAAACAAAAGAAATAATTCTCTCTTAAAGGAACAAGACTTTTTTCAGATAGCTTTCTTTGAGTTAGATCATGAATTTTTGTAGAAGGCCGTACAATTGTTCTGATAACTCTTTCAATACAGATTACTGTGTTACAATCAGGGAAAGATACACCTTGATAAAGTTCTGCTCCTGATTAAGATTTTCCCTTGGAATTGCTTTCATCTCCTTTCTAGGCAACAGGTAAAAAATTAGATACAGTTTTCCATGATAGCAGTATTATAACAGTTTTGTTGTTTCATTGTCACATGCAATATACGAGGTTTGACACACGCACACACAGAGAAAAAGACTGTGCCTGTAACTCTTTTTATTTAACAAATTAAGAAAATCAACTACAATAACCTTCAAAATAGTTCCCTTCTCAGTCGACACACAGCTGCATACAATACCGCCAATGTTCAAAGCAATTCCACAGATCATTTTCTGAAAGGCTGTCAAGGATCTCTGTTGGTTTTGCTTTCGCATCTTCTACTGACAAAAAACGGGCACCTTTGAGCAAGCTGAAAACTGCTTCACAGTCAGAGTGTTACAGGCTGGTGTTTTGTTTTGACGTTAACTTGCCATTCACTCTTGCATACCGACATTTTCCAGCTGAGGGTAAGAAAACATCTATATTTGAACACATGTCCATTTGTACTGAGTAAAGTGATTGAGTTGAGCCTTGTCTCACTGTGACAGGTCAGAACATGTTCTATAATCATCTCTTTGTTTCTCCACTCCCATTCTTGGTTCCCAAACTATAAGGTTAACCTCATAGATTTTGTGTCAGGCCTCATGAAGTGCAGAGAATTACATTTGCTTTTAATAGATGTCTCCCTCTGCTCAAAGTAAACTCATCTTAATTGTCCTGTCCTGTCGTCAGAAATAAAACAATAAATATGTATTTTTACCTAGACTGGAACTGCTGAAAATTTCCTTCTTTAACCATACCTGTGTTGAGTCACAAGCTCAGTACTCACTGTTGTAGTATAGTATGTGGAGCACTTCTGCTTTTCTCAAGGGTAAACCATGAATGCTGCTTCTTCATACCACAGATTAGCAGTTTATGGAGAAATCTAATGGCTAAATCATGAAGTTGAGAGTTCTTAAAGCCTATTGTAACACGACATTTGCAATACTTTGCATTCTCTTTCCTTCTGTCGCCCTGGGCACTGGTATACCAAATATACGTTTCTGTCATTCAAAATACAATCAAAAAGCTTACACTGCTTAGCCTTGAATTGTCACTTAAGGTTTTGATGATGAACATTTTTTGACATCTAGCAACAAGTTGCAGCTCCTGTCTGAAGAACTCCCTCTGAGGTTAAAGGCTGATGATATCAAATTTGAAGCAGTCTGGTTTATTGTAAGACTGTTTGGTTTAGATCAACCTCTTTGATATAAGTGAAACTGCCTCATCTCGGAAAGGAAATGACTTAAAAGTCATGTAGCAGTTCTTAAAGGGAGTCAGACAGTTGGAGACACATACAACTTGGTTGTCTTGCATGCTGCATTTAATTTATTTTGCTATTAACTCATCAGATGGTGCAAGGAAAAAACACCATTTCGTAACAGCTTTTTTTCTCTGCAGTTTACTAAAAATGAGGAAATAAAGTGGGTGTGCAGAAAGCAATGATGCAAATAGAGGAATTTTCATTTTATCATATCAGTCATCACTTTCTCTGACAGCAGTTTTTCCCTGACTCAGACATGCACTAGGGAAACTGGGACAGACACGGATGAGCTGTGAGCCCCCACCCTACCCATGACACAGTGAATGTCTCCCTCCTGCTTCCATCTGTGAGGAGGTTTATTTCCAAAGCAAGCTGCCTAATATCTGGGGGATGACTGATTCTGGGGGATGAGTGATTCTTCCAGGGACAAAAGTTTCTGAGTTCCTTAGAACTCAAAAGAAAGACACTCTGTAAGAGATTCCTCCTTAGATTCCTCCTGCCCCCACGCAATTGCAGGGCAATGTCCCCAGCCAGGGAGACGTGCTGATGGACCTTCAGATAGCCAATGCAATCTGCTGGTCAATGCGTGGTTTGTAGACAGCTTTCATCAACTAAGTAAGTGTGCCAGGGACCCCTCGAGAGGCCTGTGGCCCAGCTTAACACTGCCTCCAGTATTGGAAACTGAATATCTAGAGGAGTGTTGAACCATGGAAGATGTATATATGGCTTGGATATAGTGTAGGAAGGACTCTTCTTCTGACCTTCAAAATTAACATAAAGATGCAAGCTCCTGAGAGGCATTGTCATTCTTACCGCATGCTCATCAGCAGCTTCCACTCACTAATAAGCTGTACATGTGGGTAGTTCAATGTGTCCAGCTTCCGTAGCAGATTGTCATTCTTCACTGGGAACATAGGCAGAAAATTATTATTTCTGTGTGCTTTGAGGAGGAGAAATTACCCATCACACAGGCCCTTAAACCGTAAACTTCTGATGCTGGAAATCCCATGCTCCTTTGGCTTGAATGCTTAGCAGGTATTCAGGGCTTTTTTTTGTGTCAGGTTTCTGTTTGGAGGAAGAGCTAATGAGAGCCATGCAGAGTCTTTGTGCAATCCTATTTATTTATTAGAAGTCTGTGCCAGGTCTCCTGGCCCCACAAAAAATAAAAGCAAGCAGAAGGAGGTTTCCTTGTTGAGAAATCTGATTGTGTGAAAGTTTGTTGCTTCATTTTTTTCCAAATTCACTATTGTACATAGTGAATTTGGCTTTTTCCTATCCTTCTCTCTCATGCTTCTCTACTCATAGAGTCAAGGTTGGTCTAAAAGAAATTGTTTCATCCTATGTAGCTTAACTGCTCTCAGCCACTGTGAGCTGGTTTGAGCTAGCTTCCCCAAGCTCTCCAACTGCTCAGTCTGCCTCTTTCCCAAACCTTACCCTCCTTTAAAAGGAAAAAAAAACTATAGAAGAAACCAAAATCACACACTATATATATATTTCTATATTTTTCTACATACAAAGAACTACACCGCAAGGATATCATGCAAAACTCCCAAGAAAGGGAAAAGGGGAAAGGGAAAATGGGAAAAAGGACAAAAAGGAACTATATAACACCAGGTATACAACTATAACACCCAGTAACTAACAAAGTAAAGAACCAATGAAGTCTCACCACTTCCCTTGAGGAAAGCAGAACAGCTAAATCTGACCCAGGACTCTCCCCCCACGCGTAGGCAGAAAACAGCAGCTACCACAGGCCTCAGCTCCAGACTGGACCAGCAGCAACGGAGCTTCTGCTCTCCAGCCTCCTGGAAGAAGAAGAGAGTGTACCCCCTTATCTACACCTTATTTATATGTTGTGTTACGTTAAAGGAAGATATGCAATACTTCCATGGATCCTTACCTCCGTTGTTAAGGAAGACCTGTAAAGGCCATTTTTTTTAAGGAAGATCTGAAAAATCCAAAAGTCAATCCACTACACACTGGTATAACAATCGTGTCTTTGGCTGGGACTTCAGTTGTCTCAGTTTACTCTATCCAAATGAACGTTCTGTGTTCCTTCCATTTAATCTCAGTAAGATCTTTTCCTCAAAGGTGGGTTTTTGTCACTACAAGGGTGACTGCAGGATATATGTTTAAAATGAATCAAATTAGATGATTACAACAGTCCACTTTGGCCTTGCACTCTATGAATACACCCCTCAGGCTGACAGTCTGACAGCAGTTGTAAAATCTTGCAGACAACCACTGAAATCAAGGAAGCAAATTCATTAAAAAAATTCTCCTTCTGCACTATGGGCTCAGGTCAGTGTGGTCTTCTTCAGTGTCATCACCAGCTACAGAGGCCATATTAGGATGCTTAAAGGTATGACTGGTTGTATGACTTTCATAGGTTTTGCTGCATTTTTTCGCTCTTTCAGGGCTCCTGACCCTTCACTGTTCCTTGCACCTGTGTATCTGGTGTAGTATAGGCTCACAATCAGAGAAAAATTAAGACAGGAAGAGATTTTGGAGATCCAAACCCTAACTGGCCAACCCTTGCTAAGAGTATGACCAACTCAATCAGTTTACTCAGAGCTCAGTTCAACTCAGTTTTGAATATCTCCAAGGAAGAATACTGTGTCTTACAGGAAAGTGATGGCTATGTCATCCTCTACACCTCTTTCTTTCAGATAAGTGGTCCCCTTTGCTAGCAACAGAACCGTTTTATTGCTTTTCTCAAAAGTTATCCCAGTTCTTTAGCAAGGTGCTCACTCCATGATGGCTGGACCCATGTGTTAGGTGAGATCGTGTTGGCCCCTATGGAGAGTTCCTGTCTCCTCTGGGTAGGTGATGCTAACCAACGCTCAATGTGGTCCTTAGAGCTCTGACCTCTCCAATATCATAAATAGTGGATAAGCCTGTCTCTTCTGCCTCTACAAGTCAGAATTCTGAATGTGAAACCTCTCTGTTTCCCTGAAACATCCCCATTTGGGGAAATGAAATCAGTCCCCAATGTCCTGCTGAATCCTCAATCATTAATACAGGGCACTTCATCTTCTTGCTGATGCACAAGCAGAAGGGAGCCAAGCTCATGTCCTGCTTTGGGCAGCTTGTGCTGCACCGTCTCCAGACAGCTGGTGGGCAACAGTGGCTGCTTGGCAGAGTCAGTGAGACACTTGAAAACTAAGCACATATGCTATAAACATGAACTGCAGAATTTGAGCCACAACACCATAAATGCAGAATATACAGAAGTGAACCTGATGGAGTGATTAACCTGAGGCCTTTTGGGGGGTTTATATTCCCAAGGCAGTTTAGATGAATCACCTGGGCTATTATGTGGAAAAGAGCCACTTTTTGGAGGTTTAGTCACCGATGTTCCCAGGAGTTGCAGCTGCAGCCTGACAGCCTTATTCCTATCTAGAACAGCTGGTAAGATGTGTTCCCATCACCCTCTCCAGGCTGATGGTGCTACTCCATTAGTGAAGGATCAGTGTCTGAGCCACCAAAGCGTAGAGACTGGAGGAATGGAAGTACAAGTCTCAGCAAGACGTGATCAGGTGGGAACGGTTCCTTCATCCCAGGAATTTTTTATTTTTGACAATTTTTCCCATCCTGTGTCATAATGCAAAAGAAATTCTGGTTACATCTTTTTTTTAAAAAGGACAAGCAAAACGAAGTATGGGACAATCCTCATACTTTATTTAAATATGTTTGAGATTCATTGTTTTGAATTTTATCTGAATATTATTTCTCCAATTAGCTTGCATTATAAATTTTACAAAAATAATTCCAAGCTGAAAATTTGGCTTAAAATTTGATCTTGGAAATCAAAATCAGTAATTAAAATCCGTTAATTAAATTATCTTAATCACCCCCTCTCCGAGAAGATTTAAATTGAGAATTTTTTTTTAAAAAATATTTTGCATAAAAATTTCCCAAACAGGCTGGACACCCCTTTATTTAGCCTTAGTCCCCTTAGGACATCTCCCAGTACAGAAATTATTGTGCCTAATAACATCTATGGAGGTCCTGTGAAAAAGTGGAATGAACTATCTACCATTTGTGAGCTAGAAAATAAAATTAATAATAAATAATAGAAAACAATCTGTTAAACAACAAATGCTGTAAAAAAAACCTGTATTCCTTTAGGGAAAAAATCCTATTTCAAAATTAGAGGAAATCAAATAAAAAGCAAGAAAATACAAACATTTCCAACACTTTCTGCCTGTCTAAATATATTTATTTTAAAATGGAAAGTCAGTCAAGGTGTTTTTGAGCTACTATAAACAAAATAATACCCTACAGTAGAAGTTGTTGTGAAAGCAGAAAACCTTCTTGCTTTCAGCGTCATGTTTGGCTAGTGCACTACCTGATAAATCTCTTCTCAAATTTAATCAAATGTACCATCTATTTGACACAAAACTGCACATGTATACATTCAAGAGGTTTAACATCACTTCTGGCCAGCTTATGTGCTCAGAGAACTCCAGCTCCAGCATGCAGCGGAAAACTCATCTCTGCTTTAGTGTCAGAGATCCTACTGCTACTGCAGAAAACAGAGCATGAATTTCAGATGCTGGGGCATCTGGCAAAGACAGAACACACACAACCAGGGCAAGATCTTTGATAGTATTCAGCCACCTGCAGCTCTTACTGGGAGAAGCTGGCCATAATTACAAAGACAAAAAAATAACAAATCATGCCATATAGTTCCAGATTCTCATAAATGCACTGAGTTTCCTAAATGAAAGTAAAATGCACTGACAGGCAGCTGCGAGCGAGCAAAGCTGAACTACTGTAACAGTATGCTTGCTCCTGTGCTGGAGGACCGCAGTGTTGGCTGCCAGCCTGTCTACTCATATCTTGTGACCACCAGGCAAAGTGTGAGCTTGCAGTGAGTCTCTCCGTCTCGGCTGATGAACCACCTGAAGAGAGACCGGTTATTTCAGTCACTTGTGATGTTTTCTCCACTCCCAGGGAACTCATTTTGGAAAACTCAGCCACAATCCTAGAAGTTGAAATACACTGAAAATCCTGGCCGCAGGGAAGAAAAAAAACCTACGCTTTTATTCACTGGTTGTTTTGAAAGGACTCAGTCCAAAAGACAGAGAAATCCAAAGAGTGATTCCCATTGACTTAGCAGGCTTTGAGTGAAACCCAAAGTGCTTAATACTAGACTCCTTGGGATCATGTGCCAGTGAAACTGATAAAAGTCATTGGGCGATAGGCTCTTTTTTTCAGCAGCTATCCCATGCCCAAATAGCTGCTTGCTTTTCCGGTCCTCCCTCTCTTCCTTTACAACCTGCATGGCTTTGGATGGCTCACACAGGTGAGAGTGAAATGATCCTTTTTGGATCCTTGCAGATCTCTCTGTTCCTTTCATGCCCAATTTTCCCCACTGGGAGACTCCCACACTGACTGATCTGAGTTTTAAACACTCTTCTGCGGATCTTTCCTCACACCCGTGACGCTGGTTTTGGGCAGCATCCTTCTCTGATACACTTCTCTTATCCCTAAAGCAACTCAGGATAACAACTGAGATGCATTACACTCTCTTTCCACTCTTCTAGCACTTTATTATAAATGTAACTGTCAGCAGATAAATTTAAAACAAATAAAAAGCAGGCCTTCACACAGCTGGTATCTGGCCTGCATAGTTTGCAACCACAGGAGGCCACAGAATTGAAGAAATAAAGTTTGAGGAGGCTTGCAATTGTAGTCACTTGTGGGAACATCATCCTACTTTTCTCATGGGTTTGATGGGCAAAGGAAGCGATCCAAGGGCTGCAGCACTTGATTTCTAGAAGATTCAGCCACGATGTTGTTACAATTCCCTAACACAATTTTTGTTCAAAATTACTGGTTTTAAAGAGGGGATTTTTGCAAACCATCCCCATCAGGTGTTAGGGGTTCTCTCTCTTAGACCTTTGAATAGAGCACAATTCTGAATGCAAATAGTTGGTGGTAGGGCTCAAAACAAAGTACATTCGTTATTTCTGTTTAAGAAGTCCTTAGGAATCCAAACAGACCATATTCTCCCCTGGCTTGAGAGACTCCAAGCACCAGTCCATGACTTTACAATGCTCCAGGCAAAGCATTTTTTGGGCTTTCAAAGTTCCTGTTCTGGGGAAAGGAGCATTAACAGATGCCAATGAAAATATGAATTTGATCCCTCCTGCCATTTCAAGACTTCATGAAGACGTTTTTTCTTCCTGTTAATTCAAGTCACTGAATACAAGGATATGATCATGTGAGCAGAGAGGTTTGTTACCAGCAGAAAAAAACCCATGAGCATGAAACATTCAGCCTGAAACAGATGTCTGTTTACAGGAAACCCTGCCTTTCTGCTCCACTGTGTAGCAGTGTTATCTTCTCATTGTTTGTGCAACACCATGAGAAGAAGATCTGATCGTTTTTACATTAACTTTCTTAAGAGTGCTCTTTTTCTTCACAGGCATCTAGTGGTGCCTAGCGCTATTAATAATATTCAAATTTTCAGAAAGCTCTTAAAATCAACCAGCAGTGCAAGGAAACTTTCCCTGGGAATCCTTTACTGCGTTCTTAGAAGTGGCTGACCTTGCACTTATGGCAAGTAATAATTTGGTATAAGGTTTCTTTTCTCAGCTTGAAATACAATAGGAGATCCTCCTGCTTCCACAGAAACACATATACCAGCACTTAACAGACAAGCAGTCCTCAAAGACCTGGATTCCCTCACCCGCCATATGTGCTATGCCTCCTTCCTCTTCTTGACCCTGTTCTGTTCCGTGAGACACCCACATCTGGTCAGATAGTTTTGCTAAGAGAAACAACAGTGCCATTTATAAGAGTTTTATCATACCACCACTTACAACTATGACTACATATATCCATTTTTGGGTGACTTACCTTTTTTTCTCTCTGTCTCTCTTGCTGTATATTTCTGCTGGATCAGATAATACTTGAAAAGAAGCAGACCTGCCAACATTCCTCCCTCTTATTTTTTAATGTAAAATATTTTTTCTCCAGAAATTTTGCTTGACCAACAATCTTCATTTTAAGACCGGGCTCTGTCAATCTCATAATCAAGAGGGACTTTCCGGCAGTGCAGTAAACCTCTGGCTCGGAAGTAGGCTGAGTGTCTGTGAAACTCAGTGTGTCTCTCTCATTTCTGCATCTCAGTAGCACTGCAAGTACAACATGGCAGGAACTTTCTCTTCAGTCACTCCATACTCATGAGGTCAGGCCCAAATTCTTTGCACCTGCTATAGGTAGTTAGCTCCTGTTCTTTAAAATATGACCTTCACCATCATCCTCCTTCTGTCGCCTGATGAGGTGGCTTAACTGGGAAATTAAAAACACTTTCAGGTGGATTTTGACTCTAACAATGTTTGCATTTCACTGGCCATGTAAGAACCCTAAGATCCACTCTGGTGAGACCCTGCTGGGAGTATTGAGTCCAACTCTCAAGCCCTCAGCACAGGAAAAACATGGACTTGTTGAAGAAAGTCCAGAGGAGGGCAAAATTGATCCGAGTGGTGGAACAAGGTCTCAAGACTCGTCAGGGGAGGTTTAGGCTTGATATTAGGAAATAATTTTCTCTGAAAGCATCATTGGCCATTGGAATGCACTGCCCAGGGAGGTGGTAGAGTCATCGTCCCTGGAGCTGTTAAAAAGCAGATTGGAGGTGCTTAATGCCATGGTTTAGACGACAAGTAAGTATTAGTGTTGGGTCATAGGTTGGACTCGATGATCTCAAAGGTCGTTTCCAACCTTGTGATACTGTGAACAGCTCTCCTATAAGGAAAGACTGAGAGAGTTTGGGTTGTGCAGCCTGGAGAAAAGAAGACTCTGAGGAGACCTTATTGTGGCCTTTCAGTATTAAAAGGGGCTTATAATAAAGTAAAAAATGAGACAGACTTTTTAGCTGGGCCTGTTGCAGTAGGGCAAGGGGGAATGGTTTTAAACTGGAAAAGGGTAGATTAAAATTAGATATAAGGAAGACATTTTTTACAGTGAGGATACTGAAACAGTGGATCACATTGACTAGAGAGGCAGTAGATGCCCCACGCCTGGAAACGTTCAAGGTCAGGTTGGACAGAACTCCGAGCAACCTGATCTAGTTGAAGATGTCCCTGCTGGGACACCCCTGCAGGGGGGTTGAACTGGATGACATTTCAAGGCCCTTTCCAACCAAAACTACTCTATGATTCTATGATTCTATTCTACAACTGGACTTACATAAGTGTTTTGATTAGGTATTTACAGTTAGAAGGATAAATGCAGATCTTGGACACTATAATATTTCTCTACTTGTCAAGGTAGCTATGAAGTTAAATATGTTCGTGGATTCAAAACATCCAGCTGTTACTTTGTTGGAGATCTTACAAGTTAATACAGATATGATTGGTATGTACCTCAACAGAGAGAAGCTAACCAATATATATATAAAGTGTATTTTTTTATTACTTGTTGAAACAGCCATGGCCAGCTCTCTTTTTTTAATGACTATCCCTATAGCAAAGTTTTAAAAGCTGTTCATTTTTGAGAGCCAAAAAAAGAGGTAATGAAATTGCACAGAGATATAGCTATTCACTAGAAGATTCTGTCGCATTAATGATCTGCGTTTTCTGAAATTAGTAATGATTTTGCATAACTGAGTAGCACCCTAGAGACATTTCTATAAAGGTTATCTTATCACATTTTGAGATGTTATTTCCTCATGCAAATTTAAGTTAGAGGTAGATTTCACCTTTAAGACAGAGCTGGAGTTCAAGAGAAATGATTTATCTAGACTACAAAACACTAGAGCATTTCCATCTTTTGAGGTCCAGGATATATACAATACTGCAAAGCAGGAGAAGACCAGGTCACACACTTATATTCTCACGCCTTATTTTCTGCCTTATATAGTAGTTGCTTTACCAGATCTGAGTCTGATGTCATCTGGGATGACAAATCCCACAGAGCTCCAGCAGAAAGGTAGAGACATGATTGTAACCCGAACAGCAAGTTGACAGACTTGGCCTGTGAAGAGTTTGCTAAAATCCTTTCAGTCATCAGTAACTTCATTGAGAGGTGCAGTTTTTGCTGTTACTAAAATTATTCTTGAATTCAGTAAGAGAAAATAGGGGTAAAATGAAGAAACTGTGGTGTTTTCTTGTACGATTTTCTTAGCAAAATGCTGCAACTTTTAGCTTTTTTATGGAGAACCTGGAGTGCTCAAAGAACAAACCAATTTTCATGTTTGAATTCATGTTAGATCTCCAAACAACCCACAAGCAAGGAAGAGCACTACCGAATGTCTTGCAAGGAGCAAGAATTAAACCAGCTAAAGGCATTTAATTCTTGCAGTGGTAAAGGTGTAACCCCAGATTTGCTTAGAACTTCACATTTTGTGAAGGTCTTGTCCCTAACAAGGCATTACATATTGACGACACCAGAAGGCAGAAAGTGTAGGAAACAATAAATTCCCATTGTTGACACAATGAGTTTTTATAAATTAAACCAGACATTCGCTGACAAGCCTGCCACAAACAATATTCAGCGATTGTGACTCCTATTATTAAGGTTAGGAATGTGTCTAGCTAACATTAATTGTATCCACCAAGATGAGAAAGCCTGTCTAGCTAACATCAATTGATTTTATTAAGATGAGGAAGCCTGTCTAGCTAACATGTCCTCAGGCGATCAGGCAGGAAACGTGATCTTCATGAAGTTTTTGAAAATGCTTATCCACTTTTGAGCGAGTGAAAATATCAAGACTTTACCTCTCTAGCAAATGTTACTCGGACAAATGATTTACTTAAGCAATGCCACTTCCAAGTTCATGGCTCCATCAGTGAATAAGAGAGGCAATAAGAGAGGCATCATTACTTTTTGTCATGTAATAGTGGGAAAATTGGCTGATACTGGATTGGTATTGCATGTAGTTTCTCTCTGTTTTCTGGATTAACAAATAACTCAGACTCCCTTTTCCTTGAAAAGACTGGCCAGAATTATCATCGAAGGAAATGCCATCTCATGGTTAGGTGATGCACAAGGTCCCACTGACAGGTCTTTGGAGTAGGTGGCAGCAGGAGCTTTTACTCAGTCCTTTGGCATAATTTAGCCTACAGTAGGCCACATAAAATGTCACTGGCCAACACTATTTCCTCCTATCCTAACCCCTACGTGGTTTCAATCAGGAAAAGTGATTTCTCTTCACTTTAATTTTTGAAAAAAATGAAGACATTTACCTTTCTCCTTGGCCTCTTTCATGAAAAATAACATTCTGTTAATCCTCTGGAGTCTGCATCTATTAAAACAATAGCAATAAAACTTCTCAAGTATTCTTCAGCTACCTCAGACTTCAGGAATCAATGGTTGGTCGTAGCTGTGGGACCCAGATATATCAACTACAGAATTAGGTTTTTTTATGTATGAGAAATTCTGATTTTGTGCCTAGGAAAATAAGCTGGTGTTGAATACAATGTGGTGTTATCCTTACTGTTTCCAGTTTATATACTTTCTTTTACAGAGATTCTCTTTGTTGTGGATAGTCTCAGGCTCAACTTGTTCCTCCCATTAACTCGTCTTTGAGTAGAGTTATCATGTTTTTTTCCCTCAGTTCTTTTGTCTATGACAAAGTGGTCTGTAAAGGAAGTTTAATAAAGAAAAAGCAATTGTGAACTCCAGATGTTATACTTTCTTTTCTGTTTGTTCTCAGACAACTATATATCCCTGCAGGTCTCTCCTTTATATTTTTGGTGAAAAAGAGTAATGACATACCCAAGACACACGTGCCATCAAGCACACCTCTCAGGCTGGCCTGTGTGACAGACTGCGCAAGCTGAAGTAACTGGGATAGTTGGAAGGGGAGGTCAAACAGTGAGGCTTGCAAATGAGCAGATCAAAAGGTCGTGGAAGCTGTTTTGCTCCAGGGCATGCTCAGAATAAAGGCTTGATTGCTTAGCTTCTGTGAGTCAAGTGTATTCTCATACATCCATGTCAATGTTTATACGATAAATGGACCTTTCCACATGTCTTGCAGCTGTGGTATAGACACAATACACTTAACCCCAACAGAAAGTTTCAGAGACACTCTAGTATCCTCTCTGTTACCTGCAAAAATCCTACGCTGTTCCTATTGTTCCTGCAATGCTGAACTTTGCAGGTGGCATTTCTGGCAAGGTATCTGGCTGAGGGAAGTACCAGAAATATCTGAAATAATATATATTAAAAAAAAAAGTGAGCAGAAATGCAGAAAACTCAGGGATGGAATAACAGCAGGGAACACAAAGTTTAGGGACTCTTGGCAGACCCTATTTCTGGCTATGTGCTATTAAACTAAAGAAGCCTGGATCAGAATTCTATCCTACATATCAACCAGACAGAAATTGGCACAAGTGAACCCACTATCCTTCCCTGAGCCAGGTGTCCCTGCTTTTTGGTTCTCAGGAGAGTAACTATGGAATAACCCCTGCAGCCTATGTCCTTCAGGATCTTCCCTCCCAGGAAATAGGCCTTTGGTCCTCTCTGATCCCTCAGGGCTGGGACCCTACTTAAATCCATCAGCTTGTACTCTTGCCTGTTGGCTGATTCCAAGCTCCTGTGTGGTGTGGTCATAGCAGGCCAGCTGATTCTCTGAGTCCTATCAGGGACCATGTGCTCCATTGCAATGGGATGTATTTAGCAAAGAGAGTACTGGAATGCCAGTTGGGCTGGCAGAGATCTCAGTGGGAACAAGTCTCAGCCCCTGATGCCTAGGAAAACAGAAGATTGCCTGGCGTCCAAAAAGAAAAAAAGATCAGGAGTGAAAAATGGGTAGAGACAGCAGTAAATATCTTTGACTGGATTTGATGTCAGGTTCAGTAGCCTATTCTTGTCACCCCATCCCCTTTTTTCCATAAGGGCACAATGTTAGCTGTCTTCCCTGGTATTTCCCTGTATTTTGAAAGAAGTTAAAAATGCCAGAGACCACTTTGGTCAGCTCTCATGGAACCCTAATTCCTATTTGAGATTTTGATTGGAAATATTTGTCTATAGAAAATGCTGCCTAATGTTTTCTTCTGCAACTAATGGCCTGGAAAATCTGTCATCTCTCTCCTAAAATATAAACTCATCTTGTGCTTTCTAAGTACAGAAGAGATATTTATTGAACATGCTTTATCTGCAACTGTATTAATAAAGTTAATGTCTTTCTGTAGTAATAAGCTTATGTCATCTTTAGGATTTGTTTTATTACCAACAGTTTTAACATACTTATTGTCCCTAATCCTACTAAGCATAATTTTCTCTATAATAGCTTTAGCTTTGTGTAGGAGTATATCTGCAAGTGTATTAATTGTCTTTTCCTTTTCATTTGCTGTTACATTGCCTTTTAACATCTGCATTCATCTCCCACCAGATTTTAATAGATAATTTCTTTCTTTTTTGACTGTGGAACTGTACCACTTCTGCCATTCACAAAGGTCCTCCATCAAAAAATTTCCATTCATTTTTGGCTGGCTGCATTTTACTTCCCTATCCACCTCTCTCACAATTTTCAGTTCTTTAGCCTTTCTAAATCTATCTGTTTTTTGTCTGCCTGGACTCAGTATACGTCCCTTGGTAAACATTAGTCCTATAGCAGCCATCAGCTTCTCAATCAATAACTCTTTATCCATTATCATGAAAACTAAAATATCACTACCCATTCATGACAGAATATCTGCATTTTGGGTGTTTATTACAGACAATTAATAACAAAACATTAATTGAACAAGCACCACGAACTTCTGTGGCTTAATTTATTTATTTTAGAAGACATTATGGCATACAATGGAATAAATCTGTCTTCTGGGTATATGAAGTGAAATCCGTCTGATCAGTTATTCACAAATAAATGTTTAAAGGTGCCATTCAGAATCACAGCTGACTGTGACAGAGGTCCTTTCCTCCAATGCTTTGCTGAGCTCCTGATCCTAAAACATTTGCAAGTTTGGATTCTAGGCCAGTCCTACATGTATTGGAGATGCAGACAGCAGCAAGACAGAGTTAAAGATTTGCTGCATGGTCTGATTATTTAACGGAGAAACACCACTGAAATATTTTTTTGCAGCAGCAAGCATAGCTGCTCAATGCAAACTGAAATTATCTTTCTCTTTATAAAAGTATAATATTTTATTTTCTATCAGCTTGTAGCTTTAAAATGCTTCTGCCATCAGACCTTTTGCTTCTAAGATTACAGTAGCAATGATAGATTGACACAGTTTCAAGCCTGCAAAGACTGCTAAGCCTGCTGTAGAGACCAACGCAGATAAATGACATCCTTTCCAGGCAGACTTTTACTTTAAAGCAGACACACAGGACATTCCCAGGTCACTTATGTTTTAGTCCTTCAGCTGAGATAATTCACATGATCTCTTTTATACATCCTTCCATCCTAGAAGCCACCTGGCTTCGTCATCTCCTTTTTCACAGACGTTTACAATATAGCTGGTAGTCAAGGTTTACTGAAAGAGAAGCCAGATAAGGGACAGATGTGCATTTAGTTGAAAATGAAGGCTGACTGTTAGCAATAAATCAGTGAAAAACACAGCCACAAGCACATAACTGTGGTCCACTTACTCACTGGTTATAGTAATCACTTAGCATTTCCATAGCTGTTCAGATTGCTCCATCTCCACTCTGGAAAACTCCTCAAATTGTTTCACAAACAAGAAAGTGTGAGATGGATACAGAATATCCTTAGCCCACAGAGGCAGCATAGTCCACCTCACTTACGTAGTCAGCTTAATTTAGCACACAATATCTGCCATCATGAGCTGGTTAAAACTTATTCCCTTGTCCTGACTTGTAGGGGCAGGACTGTCAGTTTTGCTGCTTCTAATGACCCAGGCTCTTGGTGCTTGATAGTTCCAGGGGATGCTGGTAGGCTGAATGACTGGGAGATGTCTTGGAATGTACAAAAAACTCCTGAGAGGGATAGGGACTTGAGGGTGAAGATATGGGTGACAAGGGTAAAATCTAGAGAATATTGAATACAGGAGATAGGTTTTGCTGGGGAAAGAGGCATGGAAGGGAAAAAGGGCGTTGTAAGTAGAAGGGAGGTAAGATTAGAGGATGTCCTGCAGTGAAAGGCAGGTAGGAGTTATAAGGCAGGAGAGAGGTTAGAGCGTCAGTCTGTGTCAGGTAAGGCACTCCCCATACATCTGAACTGATTTACTATGCAGTGGCCAACTGTGCAATCTGATGACTTATTCATGATGGCTGCAACATCAGTCCAGAAGCGGCTGCCTGTGGCTGGACTGGATGTGAGGATTTGACACCTACCACCGTTAGCAAACCAGTTAAATTCCGTGAACTCATCTGTGGTAGGTGCTTTAATATCTCACAATCCTCAATGTCCTGCCCAAAGCATCTTTCCAGGAGACAGGGTTTTTTATGAGACAAGGGTCACTAAGTTGCAGGGACACAGCTATGCAGCACAGGGTAGGGAAGGT
Organism: Dromococcyx pavoninus; assembly: GCA_033558185.1. NCBI lineage: Eukaryota > Metazoa > Chordata > Aves > Cuculiformes > Neomorphidae > Dromococcyx > Dromococcyx pavoninus. The sequence continues at coordinate 494,449 of JAUMJL010000081.1, read as the reverse complement.
GAGTATGTGAACTATATAGTCAAGGAAGAATATTTTTGTTGCAAAACCAGTATGAACTGGATGAGATGAATTCGGCTGTGATCTTCAGGCATTCTGTGTGCAAACTAGCACCCTTGGTCCAAGTTCAGTGAAGAGCACAAGCCATGCTTGATAATGAACATACAACAATGGGAAAAATTTAAAATAGTATACATATACTTCAAGAATTCTAAGGAAAAGTATTTTTAGAAGAAAATTTTGTAGCAATTTTCCATGGATGGAGACTATCTAGGAAAGATCATTAGGACTTCGTGGAAGTCAGCCTTCAGTCCAAACTCAAAATCTTTGATTGTTTATTTTCAGCATAAAGCAAAAAAGTCCAACTCAGAAAATCTTTTGCAGTACCACTTGGATTTGCTTTTTCTGCTTGACAAAGAGAAGGCTACTTGACCACAGAGTGGCTCCTGTTCCGCACATACATTTTGCCCTCCTGAACTGCAGTGGGATGCTATGAAACTCCCTGACATCTACAGCACTTGGGAAACCCAGCCCATGGAGAGGGAAGAGCAAAGAACAAAGAGGAAACTGACAGAAATCACTCTGAGAGTGAGTAGATATTAAATATTTGTGCTTAATGTAAAACAAACAAACAAATGAACAAAAATATTTTGATGAAAAGCTTTCTGTAAAAGCCTGGTAAGTTGTCTCTTCCTCTCACTTCAGACTACCCCCCAAAGCAAAAGTTTCCTTAAGTGCCTATGTTTCTATGTCCTGATAAAGGCTTGGCCAGCAGTGAATTTTTACCACTGCTACTAGCTCACTAACGCCTTTTTTGGGGACAAAAAGGGGCATCCCCATACTGGTAAAGTGGCACCTGTTTTATATGAATAAGTAGAGGCCCTTAGCCAGCTTGTACCAGTACAATTAAGGCAGTGCAAACCCTTATCCCCGACATCTACTCAGTTAAGAGTTTTTAAAGAGATAGAAGAGTAATTATTGCAATTTAATTTATTCTTATGGATTCAGATGGGCAAACTCTACAAGACAGAGACATTTTATATGTGTTCATTTGTGTCTATACTGGATTTTTGGGTCTTATTAAATTATTTTGGCTGAAAAAAATTGTACCTTTCACAACTCTAGTTACTGCATTTATTAAAAAATTGTGCAGTCTTGCTCATAGCCTTCTTTTATTTTGCCCACATTCTGTCTTTGAATATAGGTCCTGTGTTATACATTCTTACATCATCTAACAGAGTATATCACACATGAACTTTAAACCCCATGATAATATATGTTAGGGTAAAATAATAGGATTCATGGCTTACATTCACTGAATCACTGCTTTCGACTGCAGGGACTGTGATGTTTTCACCTCTGCTGTTCTGCTCAGGCTCTTGACACTTCACATAACCATGCTTTGAAGTGCTTCTTCCAAGTTCACAATTTACTGTTTGAAAAGTCTGATGTAATGCTATTTAATCCTTTCCAGGGCTTCAGGGAAGACAAGCTTTCAATTTGGTGAAAAATGTATTTCTGTAAGGCGATTAGAATAAAATGAAATAGAAACCACTTGTGGAGTGATTGTTGGAAGGCAACTTGATAAGGGTCTCTTTTTGAATGAAACAGAGACCAGCTCCTGCCCTGTTAAAAGCAATGGCAGGTTTACTGTCAGGATCCATAAGCTCCAAATCAAACTACAGCTTCCATTCAGGACATTTTTTATTTGTTTTTAATAAGGTTGATGTTCAGGAAGAGGTCAAATGTAAAACATAGGACCTGTTTTATAGGATACTTGAATACCTCTTTCTTTAAATGGTCATATAGATTAGAAACCTTACATGGAGGACCTGAGCAATCTTTCACCTGGTAGCAATCACTACTTTGCATTATGCACTCCCTTCCTAACATCATATGTGAGCAGATGGGATCTTTCCTCCAAGGGTGCTTTTTATTCATGTTCTTGAATTGAAGTTATCACTGTGATCTTAAACCATTTTTATTAGAGAGTCTGTTTTCAATCAAGAGAGAAAGGGGGATTTCAATGAAGAAAAAACAGTGGTGGGTAAAATGAACCACTACAGAGACAAAAATAAACAAAGGAGAATTTCCTTAATTGCCTATTTCATCTTCCTTTTTCCTTTTTATTAAATAAAACACACTAAATAATTTAACATAATATTGTTTTTATAAGTAGTTGCTTGTTTAGAATAGAAAGAAATAGTTTAACTTCTTTCCTTCTCTCTTTCTTAGTTCTTTCTTCCTTACTTTCTGTCTTTCTTTTCTTTTTCTTTTGTATATATTCAGCTCATAGTGAGAAAGGAAATAAGAAATCCTTAAGGATGACATTTAGTCTCTTAAGACTCAAATTATCCTAACAATTTAAGGCAACGGGGTGTTTTACTGCTTCATTACCCTTGTCCTCCTGTATATGATTCTGAAATGGTACCAGTAAATATTAAAGGAAACTCCATGCTAATTGTAAGTGATCTATCTTTGAAAAATAAAGGTGAAAGCCGTTGTTAAACAATAGTAATGCTAATAATACATTCTGACAGTGGTAGTTAATGAAAAATGCAGCACTTAGGTTTTGGCTAGATGAGAGAAATTGTCTTTAGACTGATTACAAGGTCTGTGTAACTAGTGGGGTGGTAGGAGGTACTTTGCCATTACAGCCACCTTGTCTGTTCTTCTACCTATAGCTACCAGCCCCTCCATACAGACAGGAGAACAAGAAGGGCACAACCTTCACCCAGCCCAGAGCTGGTAGCACTAATAAATGCTGAAGGGCCAATTGAGCCAATGTGTTCAATCATGTGGCCATGCTGCTCACTCAGGTGCAGCATTTGCTCTCTTACAAATCCCTAAAATCTGTCTGACACATTTCTTTAGTAGTAGCTGGCCAGAACTGGAAGTTTATGTTAGACTGTGCCAACATGAGCTGGCTGAGCCCATATTAGGTTTCAGGTGTTGACATACACACATAGGAGATGAAACATGGATAACTCAGGCGGTTACAGTTTCCAGCTGCCTCCCTGGGTGCCTCGCTCTTGCCTGTTGCCACCTTTTGTGGCAAGAACAGACAAATCACAGGTAGGAGCGAACATCTGTAGTTACTGAATTAGGAAGTCAAACTGAATTTGTTGTTGGGCTGGGACAGCACTTGTAGCTCACATCATTAAGGAGCAACCTCATGTCTAGTTCAGGTTTGCAGGTTGCAGTGTCAGTGGGAGAGGTGAGGAAGCTATCACACCTGGGGTTTATAGCTGTTGCCACAGGCTATGTTGTATCTTACTGTGTTTGTAAGTCAACATCCTTAACCATTTTCTTTAAGGTAAATGTACCGTGACTCCAGAAGCTGTATTCTTAGCAAGTCGAGTCATGGCATGGATGGAACATAAACTCAGCCATTTTTCCAAGCTCACCCCAACACATCTTGACTTGATCTCTACCCTTAAAATCTTACTGTCTTGATAGATCTTGTAACTGGATGCAAATATGTTTGATTGAGTTCTAGTGAAATTCTGGGGCCAGCTGGAGTGGACAAAACCAAAACAAGCTTTTTTAAAATCAGCTTAAACCACATCAAATCCTTTCCAGAGCAACTGTGCAAACATGGTAGCAGCAATGATTAAAAAGAAATAATGCTTAAAACCACTTCATTAGCACTCTGGGAGTTAAAGAGTGGCTGAACATCCAAAAGATTTCAGTATTTGGGTGGCTTGCCTAATATATTTTATGCTTCAAATTCTGAACACTTAAATTGTGGCCTTTCCTACTTGTACAAGCTCATATGGCCAGAGGAACAGGTTCTGAGTTAGGAAAAAAGGTCACACTAGTACAGCAAAGCCACCTCTTCCAGCATCATGCTGGGAAGCTGCAGATCTTCTTGGAAATGGGAATAGAAAAAAACCCATGTAAATATTTGCATCACCCACTACTGAAATAGAGTGAAACAGACTGAATAGTTCCCAAAACAACATTGGATAAAAATTTACAGTTTTTAAAGTGTATTTAATAACTTACATGTACTTTGAAAAGGCTTCATTAAAGTTGTGACTGCAAACACTTCCCCGCAAACTTACAGAGTCTGGGATTTTGGTAACTTGGATTTTTTTTCATGAAAACCAGGAAATCTTTGATTAATACTTCCTTTATATACTTTGCAAGAGTAGTTCAACAAGAGGTGAAATGTCCCACTGACATGAGCCACATATCAGGCAAGCTAACACCTATAACATTGAATATCTGTCTAAATAAATAGCCCCCATCACTTTATTTTTCTAAAGTAACATAGCCACTCAGTAATAATGTTTGAATAGTTGGGGTAAAATTAACAACAACTCAAAGTTTCATCTCCCATAATGCAGCAACATTTCTGAGCTTAAAAAAATTCACATTTAAAAATAATTTGGGTGCCTTTTTTAACATCCAGATTTCAGCTGGAAGTCAAAGAAAGTCAAAGATAGAAGCCAAAGTACCATGAGAAAGAATAAATCCATAGCATTTCAAGCTGAGTGCAATATAAAAGGTAAGGGAACTGACTTGGACAAGATTAACAGCTAGGCCTGTGTGCCAAAGAATTAAAGGTCTCCCACAGTTATCTTACACTCTCCCTTACACAGATTTCTGGACCAGATCCTCAGATGATATCAGCTGGTGGGTGCAGCTGCATTCATGCGAGTAGTATTACAGTGATTTAAGCTAGATGACAATCAGCCTCACTGGTTTCGGGAAGTGAGTTTTATTATTCATTTGATTGAAAGGTATTTTCCAATTGTTGTGAAGTGGGAAATGTGTTTTGAATGCGTCATTTTTTAAGCCTCACACACACTGTTTGGCAAACAAGGCTTGTTTTGGTTGTCCGGGACTCCTCCATTGCATCTTCCCAAATGTTAGGTTTCCCTCTGTTCTCCAAAGGACCATTCTGGTCCAGCTAAACACATAGTGGCCAGCTTTGCAAAGCAGTAAGCCTTCTTTAGAATAAGGCCTTTTGGTTTCATCTGTAATCTTTGTGGAAAAACTGGACATTACAGTAGGAGGATTATGCTAAATTTCTTTCTGCTGCTGAAGAGTTGGACAAAGCAGTGGCTCAAGGCATGGAATGAGCATTTTGAAATAAGCACTTAGTTACTGAATTCAGTGCCAAGAAATTAACCTAAATGATTTCAATTTGCATATGTTTATAATTTGCATTCTAGCTTTACACCTTACAGAGACTCCCTTGTTTGCTGTCACTGTAGTAAATATTTGTTCACAGGCTGCTTAAAATCAAGCAGGGAGGTCAATCTGGGACCAAATCCAAGACTGACTGCCTTGTCCTGTCTGCATGCCTTGTCTAAATACCCTCCCAGGGCTTAAAACTGTTTGGTGGATTTGAATGGTGCAAGGCTGAGTCCGAAGTCTGTTACTGCAATACAGGGGTTCTGCAGTTATGCTGGGATCTATGAATCAAACCAGAGACCTTCATGTGAGTGCTTTCTCCTACTGCCACTTCTCTCTCTGGAGGAAACTCTGGCTTTTTCTCTTGCTATAACTATAAAGACATTTTGCAACAGATGTGTCCTCTTTTCTTGGATACGTAAATTCATATCACCTCCAGATGACCATATCCAACCAAAAATTCAGATACTTATAAGTTAGAAGAGGTAACCTTATCATGTATGGCTTTTGGACTGGTGTCCAGAACTTTATTCCTAATCTTTCTGTATCAGACCTTAGCCAGTCTCCTACTCCTTTCTTCTCCATCAGATGCTGTTGCAGATTGATAATGCTCTCTTGAGTTTTTACCCTTCCCTTTTTCCCTTTGGCATAGAGTAATCTCCAAATAAAAAATCTCTACAACAGGACAACAGTTCATGTTGTGCTTTATCAACAACACCCTCGGTTCTGTCCCAGGTAAAGGAATGAATCAACCAGGGGTAATATAAATGCAGATGTCTGTAGGGCCTGGAGAAGAAGGGGGTGCACACTGTCTGCAGCTTTCCAGTCTCTGTGTCTGTGCATCTTGTGCTGTACTCACAGCACACGATTGTCCTTCATTCTCCTTTCAGACTGAGGTTCCTTCTGCCCCAGCAGTGAAACTGAAAAATGCAGAGAAGATTTTATGTTTTCAGGTGCTACATTCCCTTTAGAATGGCAAGACGTTGTACAGCACCTGCAACCAGTGGCTACAGAGATAGATATATGATGTTGTCTGGGGTCCCAGTGTGTATAATAACAGGGTCATGCAAGTCTACTCCCACTTTCGAACAGCTGCAGGAGCCCATTTCAAACTGTTAGTACACTTTAGAACACAGGAATATTTATCCATACAGGAATAATAGTTTTTTACAGAAATGGACCAAGGTTTCTCTGTCAGGGTTACAAACCCCTTGAAGGTCATGAGCGTATTCAAAAGGGTCATGAAATTTTAGGCAGCAGAAGTCAGCAGCAGCTCCAGAGAGGCAAAGTGAGAATAGGCTGTAAGTATTGTCTGTCAGAGCTTGAAATAGCATGGGAATTGCTAACTACATCACCTTTAATTGCTATCAATCAGCCTCTGTTGTGGCAGGAGCAGAGAGGAGAGCACAAGCTTGTGCACCCAGGAGTAATACCTTTCTCACTGCCTCATCTTGAAGGAATGGATCTCCAGAGGACTTGGGAAGGAGTAGTCACATGGCAAAAGATGAACAAAAAAGGAAATGTACTTTGTAAATATTTGAGAAGTCCTAGTAGACCATAATGCTACTGAATGAGAGTAGCATAAGGGAAGCTGTAACTCCCCTGCTGGATAGGGTCTGTCTCGGGGCTTGGTGTTTGGTAACACCACCTTGTCCATAGTCTTCAATAACTTTTACTTTATGGCTTTTTTCTCCCTGTAGAGTTTCATTTCATCAGCTTAAGGGTCAATGCAATCTTTTCAATTAATCACGACACAGATGATTTAGCTGGCTCACTTATCTCCTTTTTTTGTTTAATCCCATACTCTGTGGACCCTGCAGAGCCAAATTCCGGTGTGAAAGGTTTAAGACTCCAAGCAGTTGTGAAACTACTTTGGCAAATTAGCATCTTTGGTTGAGATTAGTCTTAAAGTTGTTACCTGACATCTGAAGACAAAAACCTGTAAATCTCTCTAAAATGCTGGGCCAATAGCTTTGATATGTAATAAATACTGAAATTCTGTAAAACATTGTAATCCATTTTATCATCTTTTCTAAACAGAAAGGGCAAAGGCAGGAAATTCATTGCTGAAGAGTTATACTTTTCTTTGAACCTACTTCATACTAAGCATTTGGGGAGTTAAAGCAGCCAGGTTTCAATATAAACAGGCAAATGACTGAATTAAATGCACAAAGTGATCTATTCATTTTTCCTTATGTGTTGAGTGAGCTCTTATGATAATGGCATAATAATGCTTTGTAAACATTTAGTGCTTTCCAGCTAAAAACATATAGTAAATTTTTAATCTCTTTAGTGCCACTACTTCAATGTTATCTGTTTTACTTGCCAATCTTCTTGTAGGCTATAAATGTTATATTCCTATCTGCATATCCTCTCTTAGGCAATAGATCCATGCTTTCAAGGCACACCAGCAAAAGTTTTACAAACCCCAGATATTCACAACATGAAAAGTTATCACTTCCTCGCAAGTACCAGTTAAATAGGTTTCTTCATGCCCTAATCCATTTTTTTTAAATCAAACCAACCTAGTTTAGACAGGGTTTTAAGTAAGACTTTTAGTAAGGAATTTTGCTTTGACTAGAATAACTGAAGGAGGGACTACAAGAGCTATTCAGTCCCTGCACCTGAGGAGGCAATGTCTTAGATTAGGTGGGAATCAGAAGTGGAGAGAAGGCTTAGGAATGCATCAGTCATTACATCTGGAACTTGAAAAGAATATAGGCCAACAACATTATTAGCATGCTGCTGTCAATCCCCCCATCTGTTTTTTCCAATTTTTATTGCCTGCTAATGTAATGTTCTCTAAAAAGTTTAAATCGTATCTCCTGCTGTATCCTATACACAAGAATGGCTTCCCAGTTCCCCCAGTCTGTTTTGGTGTCTCTTTAAAACTCACCTCTGCTGTAATGCTCAGTAGCGACTGTGGTCTATGGTCTGTGCCTGGTGCTCTGATCTGAAGTAATACTTACATCCTTCTGATCTGCCTGTTTATGTCCACCACCTTTCTTTCCTCCTCACTCCAACTGAGAAATAACTTCCCATCCTTCTATGCTGTGCCAAAATCACCTAGAATTACATGGCCAAGATCAGACTGGCATCCCTAGGTATATCAGAAAACGGCAGAAACATCAGCAAAGGAGATTAAGTGCATCCCTCTAACTCATGCAAGAGGACTGCTGCACAGATGGAGAAAGAGCTTGGATCTTTTGTCTTGGTTATTTACTGTAATCACATACTCCTCCTTCTTCGCATCCCTTTCCAAAAGATACTGACATCAATTAACCTTTTCATTGCATTGAACCTTTACCTTTGCCTTTGTGGCAATGGAAAGCTCTATAATACTAGCAGTGCTCAGGAAATGTTGTTAGCACCCAAAGGAGAGTTAAGTCATTTATTTTAAGGATTAAATCTGAGGAGACAGAATGAAATAAATAGAAAGGACAAATTCACATGCCAGAAATTGTACCTTACATGTACAGAATGAAAGGGTGCTACTGACTATCCGAGACTGTGAGGGTAGGAAGCCTCTAAGGATCTGCCTGCTGGCCAAGCTGGGATGGATGGACTGTCATGTATGGACTGGGATGTACAATCATTGACTCATCTGAAAGACAAAATTTGCCATGATGCGTTATTGTAAAGGGGAGCCCTTTCCCAAAAGCACCACATTGAACCTATCTCTTGGATTCATTCATTCTGCCTGGGTTCTACCACAGTTCAGCCTTGTGGGCTCTGGGCTCAGAGGCACTGATGGCTGACAACCACGCTTGGCATTTTGAGGGGGTCAGACTGGTGACAAGCCATGACAACTGCCTGTATTTAACCATGGCAGTAGTTACAACCAGTGTATCACATGGTGGAGAGGAAGCTGCAGCTTATTCTTTCAGACAAATGTGTCTGGGAGGTATCTCCCATAGGACAGGCACTCTTGGGCATGGATATGGGTGTAATAACATGAATACAACACCTATAGACACTCTGCTTTCAAAAATTTTTCTTAATGCAACAGCCAAACCATGAACCATTATTGAGTGTTCCCACAAACAGTTCTTTGCACTATCAACCCCTTTTTTTCTAGGGGCAGCTTACCACGAGTCCACCCTATGTTGTGACCTTCACAGATTGGTGTGGACTCTGAGGAGAGCAGTAGCCAAGCCGCCTACGTCACCTCAGCTGTAAACAGAGCTCCCTCTTGCACCCCTCCCTTGCTGCCTGTCACACACCCTTCTGCTGTCCTCCACAAAGACGTGGTTTTCTGAAGGAGGCCAAGCTCTGCTTACCAATTACATCAGCTCCCCTTGGTGAGCACATATGCTTCCACTTCAGAGCCTTGTTTCATTTGCTTCTTGTCTGTAAAAAGGGGTTTCCTTGAAAACCGTTTTTCCAAGTGTGTTGCCTATTTTTTTCTCATTACAACTGATATATTCCTGTTCTTTCTCGCAGGAATGTTTTCATTGTCCCCTGTTCTCTCTGCGTAGCATTTGCTAATCAAATAATTGGGAAGTGTTCATGATAGCTGGACTGTGCAGAATTTCTCACTGTTAGGTTCTTGCCTCTTTCCCTCCTCTACAACAAAAGTGGTATTTCATTCCCACTAAAACAAGATTTAAAGATGACAGTTGTTTTCCATGTGCTGGAAATCAGTATAAAGAAAAGAAATGTGAACTGATTTCTTTAACCTGATCTTGTACACGGTCATTACTGCAGTAATCCAGACTATCTTCACTTGCTGAATAAGGAAATATCAGAAGGATTTCTAGTTTGATGAAGAATTATTTGGCTGGTTACAGGTTTGTTGGATTGAGCTTTCAATAGGGTCTGCACAAAATCTTTGTTTATTTGCTCTGCTGAAGCTGTTCAAGTGGCTTCTCGTTATCATTGGGTGGGACTGAAAAGAAGAACCGATGTCAGTTTTGCAACTCGTCCTGTTATTTAAATAATTCACAATTTAGACTGGCACATATTTGGCCTTCCTAAATAATTGGATTTTACCCCTTTTTTTTCTTTAACATGATTAAATGAAGAAAGAAAAAACTAACTACTCTTGCAAGGAAAGTACTTCTAGTAAACAAAAAACCTTTTACGAGTTTCCTGTAACTATCACTTTGAGTTTGTCCCTCCTAAATTGTATAGCAACCTATATCAAACCTATCTGCAGAGTTGTTGAAAACCTTCCCTGGGAAGTGATTTCCTAAATTCAAAAGATTTCAGACTATATTAAGAATCCGTGCTTCAAGACTTTCAAAAAACTTCAGACTTCTGCTGGGGTTCAAACCTGTGAGTAGCCACACTAAAGTTAATGTGTTTACTGAGGAGTTTAGAAGTTAAGCACAGGCTTAAGCACTTGTTGAAAGGTCCTGGGTGCTGACCCTATGCTTGCAAGAAAGAAAGTTTCCCTTGCTGCAGTGCCATCGTCCCTGTTTGTAACAGCTGCTCCTGAGGCCTCAAAGGATGAATGAGACAGTCATGTTCTTCCAGGAGGTTTTCAAAGCAAGTAGCCATGAGTGAGCGTACATCCTTCACTCTTACACTGACCTGGTGAATTTGGTGCTCAGGTTGTAATCAGGGAACTTTTAGTTTCCCATTCCATTTACAGCTGCTTGCAAAAACATGGGTGTGATTCTCACATCCACACTCTGGTTTAATAGTGTTCACACTAGTGCGTGTGCTCATGGAAATAAAACATAGTGGAGGATTTGACTCGCACTCTATGAAAGAGGTTTTAGAGGGTTACTGCTGTGTCCAAGCATGCTTCACTGCTGACATTTGTCAATGAAAAATCAGAGCTCAATGAAAAGACTAAATGTTCACAAGGAACCTCTTTACTGTGAGGTTAATGAGGACTTGAAAGGACTTGCACTCTGGCCTTAGCTGTGTATGTTTGTCTTTTCTTCTACTTTAATCTCTCCTCCCTGAGCCCTGGTCTCATTTCATTCTGGTTTTTTTTTGCTTTTAATTTGTTCCTCTCTATTATACCTTTCTTTCTTTCTTTCTTTCTTTCTTTCTTTCTTTCTTTCTTTCTTTCTTTCTTTCTTTCTTTCTTTCTTTCTTTCTTTCTTTCTTTCTTTCTTTCTTTCTTTCTTTCTTTCTTTCTTTCTTTCTTTCTTTCTTTCTTTCTTTCTTTCTTTCTTTCTTTCTTTCTTTCTTTCTTTCTTTCTTTCTTTCTTTCTCTTTCTCTCCTTCTGTTTCTTCATTTGCAGTGTTTTGAGAATCTGACTGACAGATTGTTAATAAGAGAAACCACAAAAGTGCCTATTGCTTGAACCTACTCAGGGCCTCTCTTGCTAACATGCAGTGATTATTAGTGATAACATTATATGTCAAACGGTGTAATAGACTCAAAAGGAAAATTCTGGGTTTTGTTTGAAGCTATAAAGAGTTTAACTCAGTCCTTTCTGATCTGCAACACATGGCCAAATGAAATACAATATTTGCCTGTTTTAATGTATTTTCCTTTCTCCTTAAAATATAGTAAGCTCATAACGAATTGTTACATCTCATGCTTAAGAGAATAAGGGTGCATATTGTTGTGCAAAGAGTACTGTGTATCCTAATGAAACAAATTATTTGATGTTACTGCACTTACAATGCTTACTATGCTTAATAATGCATAGTATGAATAAAAATATGAACCTGTCATAATTCTAATTTTTATGTATTTTACATCAAAATGAGCAGTCTAAAAATTCATGCAGACAAAGTGAGGCTGCTATAACCTGCAGGAAAGAAGCTTGTAAAAAGGCTTTAAATTGAAAACTAAACTTTCAAATATAGTTTTAATGTGTAAATAGAAGAACAGCACCTCACCTGCCTGTTCCTAACATCTCTAATTGCACCTGTTATAGCCTCAGTGAAGTTATAGCCTCTCTGCTCCCAGTGCTCTGATATAGCCTTGTGTTATCTTCCAATCCCTAGTTTACAATGCTTTCTTCTTGAGCCTAATGAGAGTATCCTTTAAAAATAACTATGGAATAATTGGGAAATAACAAATCAATGCTTCACCATGTAAAATATTTTCTAGGACAACATACTTGACAAGTCATAGACTTAATATAGGCTTGTAGATAATTGGGTGAATAGGCTCACTATATTGAGGGGTCCAGATTCCCAGTATAGATCTGTTAACCTAGTTTCTATAAGCCCTTACATTGCCTTCATCTCTACAGGCTACATTTATACCACAAATTTAGCAGTCTGAAGGAATATTCCCAGGCCCTGAAAGTCAATCTTCTATAGTTTTAAATTATTAGAGAAGTTTCTGGCATAATTCTGGACTGTGTCTGCAGTTTCTCAAATTGTTCCCAGGCATGATTCTGAGATTAGCACATGGCAGGAACCATTCCCAATAGGCAGTTGCCCTGTTTTGCAGAGCAAGGCATTTTAATATACTGATGTAGCATTTAATAGAATGTAGTAATATTGATTTTGGCAGTGCTCCATACCAGGTGGCTTCAGTGTCAGACGAGTCCCGGCCACATTTAATTTTTATTAGAGATATAGCTTTAGTTTCTGAGCACTCACTAGTTATATGCTAAGTGCACAACTGATTGATAGCACGAACTATAAAGGCATTCATTCTTCAGAACAGTTAGGACAATATGTAGCCTTTGGCTTCAGCAGACCTAGCATAGTTTCTCTTCTCATTTTACCTATTATTCCTCCCTAGAGGGCAGGTTGAGGAAATGCAGTGAACTCTGTGAAGATCTTTCCTTCCTTGGGCAGTTTATTCCTGCCTCTTAAAAAAAAGTGTGGCTTAAGCTGAAGTGTAATGTATTGTACTAGAGAGTGAAAGACCTTTCATGTCGAAGGAAAAGGGGTTTTAACTACATGCTTTGAAACATTTAAAGATTTTTAGTGTATTCTGACATGCAGTAGACCCTTCTCATATCAAGATCTACATTCCTGCAGAGATGTTCTCCAACATTCAGGGCTTGCTGAATCTACTTACCTCCTAATACATTAATGCCCAGATATCCTGGAATGTGATAATACACACACCCCAGGCAGCAATGCATGTTTGTTATTCAGAATTAGATGGACTCCGGAGTTGCTGTGCATGATGGCATTAGCTCCTTTTACCAGTCCCAGGATATACCGGACACCTTCTAAACTTAATAACTTTATCACCTCCAAGACGTTAACGTCATTTTTCTGCAACAACAGACCTGTTATTTGCCTGTATCTGTCCTAGTGTTCTGCACTGGAAAATGAGGTGGATTCCCTAATACCCTGTAATACCAAATTCTAGTGGCAGCCGTAGTAAATGAAATGCTGATGTGACCCAAGTAACTGACTATGATAATAATTATTTACCCTAAATTTACATGTCCATAATGCAGAAATCTGTGTCAGGCCTAGTCACCAAAAATCCTTAAGAACACAAACAGATTTGTGCAGAAAGTAATTCTTCTGGTTTTATTTTGGTTTGGGTTGTTTTTTTTGCTATCTAATGGACTAAGATCAATTGTATGCATTAAATCCTGCCTTAATACTCTTTACCAATTGTAATAGATTAGTAATTTCCCAGCTCAGATGAAGATGTCTACATCATGGACATCCAAACATGTTATGAATTTCATCCCTACTGAAAGCATTTCCCTAATAGTAATTTTGAAGAATGGATCTAAAGAAAAAACATTGTTGAGGTTTGCATTGAGATAAAACATCAATATAACAAATATATGTCTGTTCATTTGTTTCATTTTATCATATTTGTAGAGTTTTAAAATCCTTCACGTGTGATAAAACACATCAGTGCTCTGTGCATTGACAGGCAAAAATTAAGCTTAGTAGAAATACCTGTATTATATACTCTTGTACAATGTATAGACACATCCTTGTAACCATGTGCCAAAGTTTGAAAAACAGATACTCACAGAAGAGCTCTCTCAAGCTATGGAGCTAGAGATTCTAGCTATATACATTAAAATTAATTTCTCTCAAGTAAACAAGAAATGCCAAAAGCATTAAAAAACTTGATGGGGACAAAACAAGGAATTGCTTAAGAGAGAAGCAGTAGAATCAGTTCAGTGTTTGGTAGCATCGACTGTACATTAAGGGAAAATCAGAAGGTTTTCTATTTTTCTGACAATCTGCATCTGGATCTTGTAAACAATGCTTAAATCATACATTTAAAATGAAATTGTTTATCTTGGTATCAATTCTGGAAAAGATGGGTGTAAGTTTGGAGTTATTTCTGCTTGTTTGATTGGGGTTTTTACTACATTAAGGCCTGCATCACAGAGAATCACCAAACAAAATGAAGACATTTTTAGCTGATTTCATACCTAAGCAGTCCGGCTTGGAAATCCTGCCACCAACGATGTGTGCCATATGAACAAAATCTGGGATTAATTAAGTGAGAGTGAACTCCTAACCCATTTGAACTGTCATGCTGAAGGTCTGACACAAAAGATCAGGGAGTTTACAAAGACTAATCACCATTGCAGGGTCCCATGGCCTACTCTTCACACAAGTGCTTTTGTAGTAAAATGAGCCTTCAAAGTGACTGTGGCACACAGAGAACAAAAAAGAGAGCAAAAAGGAGATGCTCATTGGACACTGGCTTGCTTTTGTTCAAAGACAATCCTTTGCTCTCTTTAGAAAACAAGAAATTATCTCAGCCTTAAAGTCATCTATCTAATCATAGCTCCACATTCACTAAGGTCCAGTGGAAAGAAGAGCTGGAGACTTAGTTTTGTAAATCTTTTATAAAAATAGTTAGTTTTCCCCTTCAGCATGTCTGCTGCCTTCTGATTATGATAGTGGCAGCATATACAAAAGTTTCTCAGTTAAATCAGCTGGAGATCTCAGCAGTAAAATGAGCTTAATATAAAAGACGAGAAAAATTCCCTGTAATTCCTAAGTTTGAGAAGCTGTGTCATGCACTTGGGCAAAGGTACCAAACTATGAAGCAGGGTGCACACTGCAAGATCTGAGAATACCGGGTCTTTGTATGGGCTATTACTGCTATCAGTTTTATGGGACTAGTTTTGGCCGTGACCTTGCAGTTCCAACCTTACAGGTGCCCTGTCCACGTATCACATAATGTCAAATATTACAGTTTCTGAGGGTTTGTTTGGTTTGGTTTTGTGAGTTAGAGGTTTAAAAAATGTTGGGAAGTTACACACATTGAAAAAAACCTTTATTGACAACAACATTACTGAGATGGTGAAGTCAAATATCTCACCCTTAAAAATACAATTGAACAGTGTTCAAAAAAGTAAGATAACTATAACATCTTAAAGGGTTTGTTTTGAAAGATTTTTCGATTTTTTCTTCCAGTTTGTGTGATAGCCCTGAAAGTTCAGGATGAAACCATCCTACTTTATTTCCACACAGGTTTTTTTTTAGTAGTTGTGTTACAGCCACAAGTCTTCTTACCAAGATCTGAACCCCCTTGTTTTTTATTTGCTGTATCTGTGTGTGAAGATAGTCAATGCACATTAGAGCTTACTACAAGAAATCTTTAGAGTTCTATGCATTGATCCTGCCAAAAGACCACTCAGACCTAAAGGTAAAGAGAAAGAAGCAGTAGTGTTGGGAACACCTGGATCATCTTCAGCACTTAAAGTTCATCAAAAGATGGCATTGTGTCATTTTGAACACACTACAAGGTTTTGTATTTGTTTCAAATCCATTTTATTCAGAAGGTATTGTTGGTCTTTGGTGGGGAGCGAAAACAACACAGGGTTTGTAGAAAAGCTTGGGTTGATAATCCGAGAAGAAAAGTTCTGTCAGTGCTCTGTTTCATGAAAGCATCTTTAAGGTTTTGCTTCTATTTGAATTCTAAAGAGAAAGCAAATTTTAAAAGCAACCCATGAAAAAGGGCTGTGGTCAACTCTGTTTGGTACCTCTTCTTTACTAACGGGGAATACAAGCCAGAGTATCGCAGTGTTTACTTGTATTTAGGTAGCTTATGATATACTTCCCTTTCTTCTTTACTCTTTTTACGTGCATTTCTTCTGAGTTACTGTTAGGCACAGTGAGCCTGGACTCTATAGACCCTGAGAGCCTAGAGCACTGTTGCTGTTCCAGTGCTATAGCAATTAAAGGTCTCAAGTCCTTACTGTAAAATGTTCAGGAATCGAGAATGTTGAAAAAAATTAATAAAAAAGGTGGAATGCAGTTTCTTCTGTAGCAGACGCAAATGATCTCTGTACCGTGTGTGTGAGATATGAGTCCTACAGAATTCAGACAACAAAAAGTAAGTGAAAAGAAAACCTTTCACTGTTAAACCAGTTCATCCTGTTTTCAAAAATGCAAGCAAAGCCAAATGCCTAGAAGACAAAAGAGCCAGAAAGATTAAAGAGAAAGCAAAACCAGATCTGAAAACAAGTGGACTTCGCTTTCACATCCTGCACTTGGCTCTAAAAAATATGACTGTGTCATCCTTGGCCAGCTCTGGTGGTGCCAGCTGGGGACACTGTCATAGCCAGTCCACTCCCATCAGCTTGCTACTGTGCCCTTGAGCAAGGTTGCTGCCTCCTCAGATGCTCTGTCTGAGACAGACAAAGGGCTAAAACTAGCTCTTTTAAGTCATATAAGCTGTGTTATTAAAGGCTTACTGTCAATAAGACTAGCCTGGCTGTGTGGCCGCACTGGATGAGAAAACACTGTGCCAATCTCTGGTGCCAAAACATTGGAGTGACAATGACCACCAGTAGTGGGGCAGAGACAGTGCATCAGTGACCATGGTGGGGTGGAAAAGAGCTTGTTTTCCCCATGCCACAGAGACAGCAGGAGGCACAGGAGCAGTTCTTTGGCTGTCTGGAGAAGCCTGGGGACGTGAAGCAACTGAGGCGACATAAGCCAACCCCCAAGATCCAGGGTGGGCACCATGCCCAGTGTAACAAGAGAAGAAACCAAAGAAGGTGGCTTCCTCAGCTGGCAAACATGTGTGCAGGGTGTGTGCTGAATAACATGTTCAAGTTAACAGCAGCTTCCTGAAAGGCAAAATTTGCACTGTTTGCAAAGACGTGCTTACCGCTTCCCCTCACATATACACAGCCTTCTACTTTGCATTTTTTTATAAGTATCTTCCTCTATATGACATTAATTCCGTGGCTTATCAGAGATGATAAGGAGTGTGCTTATCACTGGCCAAGTATACTTTTGTCTCGCGTGGTATGAATTAAACGTTTTGGGATACTTTGTGTTCCATAGAGTTAATACTGGAAAAGTCTTCTAGGAAAAAAAAGTGGTCTGAGGAGGCTGCAAAGCCATTGAAGAACATGCGGCAATTCTCTGAGTAATGGCTGACAGCAGTATTTATTTTCATTTGAGAAACAGCAAGAGCGGGGCCTGCCCCAGACATCTCTCACTCCATTCAGAAAGAAATGTTTATGGACAGCTGCAGGGAGTTACTCACAAGAGGCTTAAACAGGGAGGGGAGAAAAGGGCCATTCCTTCAGGCCCACCCAGCCACTGGGTTTTTCAGCTGAAGAGCAGGCTCAGTTTCATCCCAACCGGCCAGTGAAAACTGAGCCCAAACAACTGTCAGGATCACAAAAGCAGGAGAGATGGAAAAGATGGTGATAAATGTAGTGGCAAGTCGTTCCCCTGGCGTCTCTCAATGTGTCTCTTGTTTGAACACTGTCATGGGGTTAACAGTGGTTTGTGGGCTAACGTGGGGAAACAAGTAAGGGTCACTCACAGACATCAGAAAGATGTTTGGAAAAATTTTTAAAGTGCTTATTGGTTCAGAGTCCTTTTCACGTGCTTCACCAGAGATGAAGCTGAGTTGCACAAGTAATTCTACGCTCAGTGGAAGCAACATAAATCGAGTTTGGGCAGGGTTTGGTAGCTTCCACGGTGTTAATTTGTCTGTCCGTCTCACTGCCTGTTCAACTGTCTATACTGTTTTTCACTTTACCCATCACCATGTCATACAAACATCTTCCATATAAAAATGCAGGCTGCACCCTTATTGTGCATCCTAGCTTACGTAGCATTTCCCAAGTCTTAATACAGGTGAAGAGATAAAAACAACTCCTAGCAGTGGGATTTCTGCCTTTTAAGACTTAATGACTGATTTTAATGCCTTGTTGGTCCATAGCTTTTCTATTTCTTCGATGTGTTTTGGGGTTTTTACTGTTGTACTATGCTGATGGGATCTGGAGAGTTTAAAAGTGCCAGCTCTTCCACTACAGTAACAGAGCAACACCCTCCTCCTTCAGTTATTCTAATGTGTGCCGTGATGACAATGTGGGGTAAGTAAATGTAAGAAACTCTCTCAGTTGACACTTATCTGAGATTTTAGCAAAGATTCTGGCCTTTTATAGCACCTACTTGCACAGTTATAAACCATAAATCTTCTGTGACTCATGAAGACTCGTGATGCATAGTACAAAATAGTTTCTCTTGGATTCTAGGGAAATCCAAATGCCTTGTCCATGAGTACCTTGCAATTGAAACCAAGATTAAATCTAATTGTCTTCAACTAGATTTCAGTTATGTTTTTATATTAGATACAGGTAGTCATCTGCTTGACCAAATTTTAAATTGGTTAGGCTTTCATCTTAATCAAAGCTACTGAACAAGCTGGAAAATATTTCATTTTCATATTTAATACTTTGATAATTAAAATAGATCTGTCAACTATGGAAAATATTGATGGTTTCTGCTCTCCAACATATGGAGACCACACGCAACCAATAAGATTTTCAAATGCACTTAGCAGTGGTCTGACTAAAATCTTTGCATGTCAGTGTAAGAACAGCTACTATTAATTTGCCTCAGAGTTAAAATAATAATATTGATAATTCCACATAATGCATTTCACCACGGGAGTCTGGTCAAACACGAATAAGATTTAGAACATCGTGAAAGTGTTAAATTAACTCTGTTTAATCCATTATTATATACTCAAAGATCCAGTGGGCCTGTAGGTATTCTGTTCTGCTTCTGTCAAAAAGGAGTTAACATTACCGTGTGCCAAACACAGAGAGATGGTAAAAAACATGTAAAATCTGTTCGTAGCTATGCATTGACATGAATCCAATATGGCAGATCCACCTTGCCACTGCTGGCCTAGTACCACACACTCCCAAGGAAGGTAATGGACACGAAGGGTAAATGTCTTTCTATACCCACATTTGAAGACTACTTTGACTCCATTCATGGGAGAAGACACAACAATAAAGCATCTCAAAAAGTACTCTCTGTAGTGTTTCTGCTAGTGATTTACCCCATCTGGTTATCTGTCTCTAGGGATGGTAAGTCTCTGAGACTTCAGAAGACTGAGACACAACAATGAAAAAAATTGCTGAGAACAATGAGGATCACTGTTTTCTTTTCTAGGACAAAAAGGGAATAAAAATGGGAGAAACAGACTCATAGGGCCAAATATAGAAACAGATCGAACCAAAGAAGTAAAAAACTGCGTGTGAATGTTTTTAGAGTAGCTTGTTTGAAAATATCCATATCAAGACATTGATGTGAATAAAACACTGAGATTGTCACTCTGCAGTCAAGCCTAGCCAAGAAAGTTGAACTTCAGTCAAGTCCTTAAATCCTAGTAACATTAAACATGTCCATAAATGTTTTGCCAAGACAGGTTCATAAAGAAATACCTGGCAACACCTCTTCAGTATCACTCAGTACCCTTCTGTCAGAGGTGTCACCACTTCTCAAGAATATGTTCCACTTAAAACCAAAATCTTTCAAAACTATGAGAAAATTAGCCTTTGAGGAAGTCCAAGAATAAGTTCCAAAAGAAAGCCACAATTCTAAGCTCTCACATAAATCACCTCTTGGCATTTAAGGTTTCAATTTTCTTACTTTAAGAGACTGTATGTTTTCATGATGCTCTTAGATGAATTTTTAAGTCTACTGGAATGGTTGTTTTTGAGAAGAGCTAGTGCCATGCTCTCATTTGTTTAGAGGAACATCCACCAATACAGAAAATAAACCTAAGAGTGAGGTGTAAACAAATTGCAAATGAGGTTTTTCCTGGGGATACATACGCTTCAGTGAGTCCAGAGCTCCTGGCCTGCTAAGATTAGAGTGGCTGCAAAGGGCAGAGTTAGATTCACGTGCAAGACATACACCAGAGGAAAGAGCAGAGTACAGGTTTACCTATACGCTGCCCTGTGAATGTTTTGTGTTTTTCAGGAAATATTGTCTGGAGGGGTAGGCTCAGCGTTCTCACCCTACCTGTCCTGCTGTTTTTCTTATAGTTTCCTACTTTGTCATCCAAAGTCATGGTAAGTGCAATGTGGATTGTCCCCATCTGACTTCAATACACCTGACTGTTTTATTGGTATCCCACAGGAATCTGGTGGGCCACAAATGCTGTTCTAACAAGCCAGGTGTGCTTAGCCATGGGGACTCTGTGTGCTCTCGAAGATATGCTTCAGCTGCTGGCCTTGCCACAGTGCTGCCTGCACGGAAGGGCCTGCTGGCCTTGAGGCAGTGTGGACATGCCCCAAATACCATGGTGTAGTTAAGGGTGAATTCTGGTAAACAGAAGCTCCATGTAAAATGATGGACCTTGGCTACTCTCCCCCACTGCCCGGGGAGCCCTGCCGGGAAATGATCTAAGTGTGTGCTTTTGCCCTCCACCCCTTTGTCTTGCTTTCCACAAGGAGGAACGCACGAGCTCAGGCAAGATGGAAACAACTGGACACTGACCAAGGCCTTACTCAGATGGCCAGGGGCAAGATACCCGAGACAGCCTGGTGAGGCACAATTGAGGTACAGCCAGCTCTTACTCATTTCTGATGCGGAGAAAGGCCAGTTTTGCCACTCCTTACTGCCTGACCCAGCACATTAAACCAGTTAGATGACTTTTAAAATGTCCATTTTCTTCAACAGCAACAATCTGCACTGTGAAGCAAGGTGTGACTGCTTGTACCCAAAGCAGCTTTAATCCCACAGATTCAGGTAACTAGACCACTGTGGCTGTAACAGCTATAGGCTTGGTGTGGGCTGCAAAAATCTGCATGGGACTATGGGGACCTCTACAGCAGCTGCTTAAAACGGGCACATCACTAGGAAGAGCACAATTTCATGAATAGCAGTATCTCACAGACCAAGTGCTTGGTTTTAGCCCCTTTCTGACATGACTAAAATGCTCACACTGAAATAGTATGTGCTCAAGCTACCAAAACATACTTTGCATTTGAGAGTCAGACACTGTCTACTCCTCCAGCTCAGCTATATGCAGCCACATCTTTTTCTCTAATAACTTTACCAAACATCTAGGCACTTAACTTCTGGCTCCTAGAATTACTCAGCAGATTTCCAATGATATTCCAAACCGTAAATTTCTGCTGGTGGGAAATAAGGTAGGCTGTTGCCCTGATCTCCATGCAATGTGCAAACCTGCTAAGCTGAACTGACTAACTATGTTAATTGCCCAGAATACAGGGGAGATAAAAAAGGTAGGAAAGGATACTTATTCTGAGATTTTCAAAGCTGTGTTAAGATGTTGAACCACCATCCCTGCTACAGCTTAAGAACCTTATAAACGAATCTTCTAGGCAGATGTGAAAACTTGAGCCAAAGTACATCATCTGTAATTCAACTTGTTTTACTGTATTTTACAATAAGTGGAGAAAAACTCAAAACTAAACTTCCCATGCTATTTTTTTTTGCCTGTAGGCCTGAGCAAAGCAGAGTCCTACCATTGCTGTGGACTCACATGTGTTTTCCAGTTTAGAAGTTGGCATATTCATTACGACCAAAAAGGCAAAAGCTGGCTCTGAACGGCCTGCTTGTTTGAATCTGATCTCACAACAGCCTGTTTTCTTTCAAAATATGCCCTTTGAGAAAGTTATTATGCTTGTTATAAAGCAAATGAACTTCACTTCCTCACCACCACAGCCATTAGGCTGACAAGGACATCAGGCAAATGTAATCAGCAAATGTAGTCAACAACAGACGGAAGAAAAATCAACTTTCTTTTAAATAGCCCTTTGCTAATGACAATCAGGAACATTCAACAACTCAGATACTTGCTTCCAGAGGAAACATATCCGAGATATCACCTCATGTAGCCAAGAAAATTTGCTTTAATTGACATTCCATCCATAACTGACGCTGTTGTGGAAAATGAAAAGGAACTAAAATATCTGCTCAAGACAGATAATAGCATCTGAATTTTCCTGATGTTCATAGGAGACTAGAGGTGAAATGTTGTGGGAAAAAGGTCAGGATAGATATTTATGGTCCACATCTTTTAATTTTTTTAATTATCCTTTTAATACATGTTTTGAAACTACACTCAGAAGAATTTTCCACTGGAAAAAAACTTATAAACTGACGAGTATCTGCAGTTTCAGCAAGCAAGCTGTTTTTCAGCCTCTCAGAAAACCAGATCTGATCAAAATTATGCAACTCACTCAAAAGATATATAACAGTCTAAAATCTTTGACCAAATTTGAATATGTAACTTTGCGTGTTCCTGATTTGGGAATATAATTGTCCCTGGAATACCTTGTTATGGAGTCTTCATGAACCTACTGGATCATTTCCCATGCTGTGGTCCTTCTTAAGTTTCTTTGGCTTTGGTTGAACATTCAGGCCAAAATCTCTATCATCTTTACCTGTCACACTCATCTGTCTTTCATGGAGTAATTTTATTGAAGTAACATAGAGCAGTGGATCTTAGAGTTCACAAATTTGATGAGATATAGGAAATACATGCACCTTATAGTAGTTTTTATGCTTTTTATCTGTGATGACTAGAAACGTTCATAATAACATCAGAAAATAATCGAAAGACTCTATGAGCTGATGACCTTTTTTATAAATGGATTTACTATTATAATGGATATACTGCATACAACGTCACCAAGTAATTTCTTCTTCAGACCTGTAACTTGCGTTTGATGTTGGGATAACTTTCAGGAAAGCCCAGTTAGCTTTACATGAACGGTGGAGAAGGTTTATCAGGTCCACAACATAACACAAAAGGGAAAGCCTGGAACAGTCTGTAAAGAAAGTTATCGTGTTGCCAGGTAATGTGGCAATGACGGGAACCATAGTCTTAGAGGTTTAAATATTATGAGATAGATTCTCAGCTGGTACTGGCAGGTCAATTCCACTGAAGTAAATGAAAATGTTCAAATACATAATGGCTAAAAATACAGCCTGAAATGCCTCTTCTGAGCTTTTTGTCTTTGTACCAACTGTTGCCAGCAGCACTGTTCTGGAATGTAACCAGCTAAGGCTGATGTTAAATGGGAAAAGGAAAAATTTGTAAGGGAGATTTTAGAGTTGCCTGACAGCCAAAGCTACAGTTGTTTGATTTACACACTGTGAAACGCCATTGAATTAATCTAATTTATTAATTAGTATTGGAGTTTCAGCTGAAGAAAAATCCTACCACTGTATGTGTTTTCATCAATTCAAATCCCATGGAAATGTATTGCCTTCCCAACTATTGGAGGTAATAGGTTGCATGTTTGAAACAGAGGGAGCTCACTGACATAATGCATGACATAATTCTCTTTCTTCATGTGTCGACCTGGCCAATACATTTTATATCTGATTTTTTCCCCAGTACGTTTTCGAGAAATTGTGTTTGTAGTATGCTTCAAAGTCACTTTCTCATGCCTGATTACTTCTGGGGTATAACACTTTTGCATTTAGCAGAAATACACTTCCCAAATGAAACGGTCCTATCTGCGAATTTTAAAATCAGATTGTTTGTAATGTTGATACATTTTCATTAACGTCAGAAATCCAAGTGGTGCATCAGTACATCTGTAATGTTTGGGAGCACCCTGAATGCATCAAAAATGTCAACAACAGCCCTTTGTACTTCTAGACTGAAGATTTCCACATGGACTGGAAAGAAATACGGTCATCAATTTAATCGTTAAATCAAGGCTTGGGAGTTTGCCAAATTGTCCAGATGTATCTGTCTTGCTGCTGAAATCCCTTATTGCTTTGCATGAATACAGGATTCCCTTCTAAAAATGATTACAAGTGTTTCTGTTTGGAAATGTCAGGAGGAAAAAAGAAAATAATGATCAAAAAGTTCATGGCAGTCAGATCTTCATTCCAGCTCCTAACACACAGTGTAAGGAGGGACTTCTTCATGATTGCATCATCTTACATGACAGCAAATTTCAGCAACAGCAGTATATGAAAAATATGTTCATATCTTCCTTTGCTTGCTTATTCTGTGACCAACACAAACATCCACGGATAACAAGGGTAAGTAGATAATGTTTTCCACAGTGATAAAGACACAAACAAATACAGAGGATCAGTGAACATAATATGACTGCATTTCTAGTGATAAATTATAGCTGCCCAGGACCAGCTGACGTCTCTAATGCCACCAGGCACACTTATCTTTTGAAACACTGGATCCATACTCCTTTCACCAAAAAAAAGAAATCTCCTTGGCCTGCAGTAATCTCTAAACTCTTCTTGGCAATTCTACTGGAGATCCAACACAGTGTATGTGCCATCCTAACAACCTGTCAGTAAACACCATTGAGTTCCTGTGTCTAGAGCATTGTTTGGTACTGCTTTATTTGCTAGTATAGATGGAGTTGCTGATGAGGCTTGATCAAAGCAAACCACCTGCATTTCCAATGACATAAAATATCAGAAACTATGTAAGATGTGTCCAGATCATCTGAATCAAAATGTCATCTCAGCATACAGGTTCAGGGTACAGTTAGGGTAAACAACATGAACAAAATTGAAGGGGTTTTGGTTTTGTTTTGTTTTGTTTTTTTTTTCTCACCAGAACAGACTGAAAAAAACCCACATCCAAAAGTTTTGGAAAGGTTAGAAACCCTCAGGCTTTTGTGCATAAATCACCTAATGAATAGTGAGTTAGCAGCTGATTTCTTCCAGAGCAAGTTATCCTTTTTCTTCCTCTAGGACAGATGGTAGTGCTCGATGTCTAACATAGATCACTGAAAGAAATGGACAATTTAGGTTTCATTTGTGCACACATTTTTGTGTATTTGCTATGTTAGACAAATCTGTTTTATTGGAACATATCCACACACGCCCACATTAAGCCTACAACACCCAGGGTTTGTGTATATATGATGTATATAAAACAAAGACACAAAAGCAATCAAATACACCTTTAAGCATCTATTAGTGTACTGCAGTGTAAACCATTTATGCCTTTGTCTAGAGGAAAGTGACTTCCTAGTTCTACAAAAACTATATTTCAAGGCAGTGCAGCGTAACAACTGCCTGTCCTGTAGTGGTGGTGGCAGATTGTATAGTGAAGTTGCCACTGTAATCTACAACAAGGAAGTGAGAAGAAAAAAAATTACAAAAAATTAGACTTGTTCACAGAAGGATTTCCAGTAGGTTGAACAATTGTAAGAACTGAAAAACTATAGTTTTTTATGTGCTTTGATGTGAGTCATGGCCCCTTCCTGTTGATAACTAGGTCTTAATAATCCAAGTGGATTACTATTTGTACTAGCATAGTCATATTGCCCCATGAATGTCCAGGCAGATGTATTCATACTACCCCTGCCTAAACATACATTGACCCGTCTTCTTCATGTCTCCACAGCTTTTTTCTTATTCGTAACATTTTTGTTTTTTCTTTAGCGGAACATCAAGAAGAAAGATCCCTCTGGTTTTGCAGTAATGTGATGAGGAATTGAGTTTCTGTTTTCATAGCGACAGTAGTTGCAATATGCCTTAAGGAGTGAAAGTCACCAGAGAAATTACAATAACAAGATTTCTTTTGGTTCCTAGTGAGTTTTTATGGTGGGTATTTAACTGTGGTAGCAAACCCTATTAGCCTTTAGAATCTTTGCTATCCGTTTGTATCACCTCAGCCGGATGTAATTGTAGTATCCACCAAGAACTTGCTGTATGCAGTACAAATGCAGTAAAAATAGACAGCAGATCCTTTCTAGACACTATGGACCACTTGGGCGCTTTATCTCCTAAAGATAATGTGATTTTATTGGGCTAGCCAGAGACACAGCAGTAATATGAGAATACGGCAAGAGTTTCTTACAGCTGAAATTTCTGTGATTTAGCGTTAAGGTTTTAATTCATATTATTTCACTGATTCAAAGCCCAATGTGGACCCACATGCAGTGGGATCAGCACTGAGAGGATGAGGTCTTCAAGAGACAGGGACAGAGAAGGAGGAGGAGGAAGAGGAAAAGACAAATCCAGCCATGTGGGTGGTTTGAGATGGTACCATCCTGGAGAAAAAAAATGGAATCAGTTTTCTTCTATTGTGGGAAACTAATAAGAAAAATACCATTTCAGGAGTTGGAGTTGAGTCTAGAACTCAGCTACTGTGAATGGGGCAGAAATACTTCCTAATGAGCACCAGGCTTTACACTGTGATTTAAAACATAAAACCTCCATTTAAGTGGCATGTAAACTAATTAATGGCAATGCAATGAAAATGGGTAATAATTTTTTTAAAGGCCACAATGGAAAGAAACTTAACTGCTGCTTCTTTTTAGTAAAGGTTTCTAAACCTCAAATATAACTTGCAGCACTTTTATGAAAAAGTCTAAAAAATTTATGCAGAAAACCTGCCCCTATTACTTTTAAATATAAAGAATTACTTGAGTTTTACTATGCTTTCTATACTTCTTATTTCTAGCTTAATAGAAACATTTCCCAAGAAATATTTTGGGCTAGTACTTACTGATTTCTGAATGCCAACAAGTATATCTTAACTTAGTCTGCCTAATATTTGCAACATACAACAAGGAGCTTGAGGAGAACCAGAACCAGCCTTGAACACGAAGCATTGCTGAGAGAATACAAAGCTTAATGGCTTTGATATTATGTTCATTTAAGACTATGTCAGAACACATTTTAGTATCCTTTTTTCACGTAATTTCTTATTTTTCCAAAACCAACATGATGATGACAAGCAAAACTGTTATAGTTATCCACCTGTAATTAAATCTATTAGACTGAAGACTCATAAATTGTTAAGAAAATAAATTCAACCAAAGTTTTCAAACTCCCCTGAATTCTACCCTAGTGCCATACAAAATTTACAAGTGAAATTAAATTTCAAAGTATGTCAGCGAGCTTTGCACAAGGCACAAAGCACACTTAGGTGCTGGAGAAATTCAGCTGCCCTTTGGAAGGGATCTTAGACATGTGCAAGGACTTGTATCTCTCTGCATGAAAGCAAAGCCAGGCAAAGTACAGGTATGAATGATGACAGCTGTTCTCCTTTGCAGCCAGGGCATTTAGGGAAACTCCCTATGTGGTGTAGCCCTCCTCAAACAACTTAATTTAATCCTTTAGCTATGACATCCGTCTTATCACTCCCTTTTGCTGTCACCTTATATATCACAGAAGTGTTATTCATTCATTCATTACTAGAACCAAGCATTGACAAGAATATTCTAGTAACATGTATTCCTTACAAAGGCTGTTTATCAAGGTAATATTTCTAGGCCTCTCTACAATTAATCATAAAGTGTCCAAGACATATATTTTCATTTTCTCTCTGTTTTTTTTTTTCTGATAGGATAAAAAGCTGAAAAGTTCATATACTAAGATAGGAGTGTGCTAGCACAACCATGTGTGTTTGATGCCATGCTGCAAGAACAACAACCAGTATGGCAACTTTGTTAATTTTTTGATTTGGGCAAGTGAAAATGCACCTTTTTCACTCAGTAACGGAAGAAAAGTAATTAAAACAAAAAGGGTTTTACACTGTTTGTTTGAGAACTGAGATAGATAATGTGAAAATAATCCTGAAGCTGACAGCATTTTCAATGTCAGGGCTTTTCTTATCTGAGCTGTAGGTTTTTGATCAATATGAGAGAGTGAGAAAAAGACAGAAGAGTCAAATTGCCAATGATTTTTTTCCTAATATGATATTTTGACTGCAGCATCAGGTGTGATCAGGATTTCTTCAGCTGACAGTTTTCTTATCGGAAAAAGATGATTCACACAAATGTAACTTTTCCCAGATACAGATCAGTTTTGAAGATAGAATCATAGAATCTTATGGTTGTAAAAGACCTTTGAGATCATTGAGTCCAACCACACCCATTATCCACTAAACCATGTCCCTTAAAGACTCATCTTTTTTTTTTTTTTTTAAATACCTCCAAGGATGGTGATTCAACCACCTCCCTGGGCAGCTGTTCCAGTGCCTGACCACCCTTTCAGTAAAGAAATTCTTCCTAATATCCAGTCTGAACCTCCCCTGGTGCAACTTATGGCCATTTCCTCTTGTCCTATCACCTATCACTTGAGAGAAAAGATCAACACTCGCTCTGCCACAGCCTCCTTTCAGGCAGCCGTAGACAGAGATAAGGTCTCCCCTCAGCCTCCTCTTCTCCAAACTAAACGACCCCAGTTCCCTCAACCATTCCTCATAGGACTTGTTTTCCAGCCCCTTCACCAGCCTCGTCGCCCTTCTCTGGACACGCTCCAACACCTCAATATTCTTCCTGTACTGAGAGGCCCAGAACTGTACACAGTACTCGAGGTGTGGCCTCACCACTGCCGAGTACAGGGATACAATAAGATATTTGCATTGAGAACAAACTCTCATAGCTTTGGATTAAAAACTAGACTAGTGGCAACATTAGAGGTAACACTGGACACTGATCTGGACATGGAAATCCATTTGTACCTCTTCTTCTTGTCCTGGTCAAGGCATTGAAATTTCTGAAAGAAATAGAAACGAATTAGACATCTTGCACTCCTTTTCTAACGTAATTTGGTGACAATATAAATTATTATTAGTCCTGCAAATACAATGTGCAATAGCAGAAACAGATGTTAGGTAAAAGGTAAAAAGTATGGAAATGGCAAATTATCAGTGAGTTTAAAACTGATATACTTTTTCTACAATGACATCTTCCTAAAGACGTTAAGCCTATGCAAACTCCAGCTAAGATCACTGGTGGACCACATGAATCTGGGCATCTGTCTGGAGGCAGAGGACTGTGGTTTGGGAATTTTTCCACAATGTAACATTCCTTGAGTTCATCTGGTGAAAAACATTAAATAAAAGGAGTCAGATGCTAGGAATACTACACGGATTTCACTACACAGCAATTCTCGCCTATCACCAGTTCAGCAAAATGCCTCTTCAGGTAAGGATTCTCTTTTTCTTATGTGTCAAAATAGCTCCTGCATTAGTAAAAAGTGAGAACATTTAATACTAATTATATAAACCCACTATAAATTATTATAAAATTTATTTCTAAATTATTAGGAAATTATGTATTTTTAAGAATTGCTAGATCAGCGTTTTACAGGAAATGTTTATCTAAAATGACATCATAAATGAACCCTGATGGCTTTCTTATTGCAGTAAATTCTCCCCAAATTATCAGTCAATACATTTCATAATGTCACTGAGCAAAGCCACGTTTCTTTCCAATTTCTTCCTAGTTTGTCTCGAAAAGCCTGACAAGAATAAAAGTTTCTAACATTTCTTTTTTCCACTTAGCATTGTATTTGTGTGCAAAACCCTGGAAAAAGATCAGATAGGCAACATCAGCACGTTAGGGCTTTCTCTCCTTTGAAAGGAGTACTTGAAACAAACCCCAGGTACGTGACCCTCACAAACAGAGCTGAATTAGAAGCTGTTTGGGATCTTTTGTTAGTCACTTTCCTCTCCCCCATGACTTTACAAACTCACATAGGCTGGGTTTCCAAACCTTTGTATGAAGCCAGGGATACATTAAGAAAGGTGAATCCACAAGGGAGTAGGTAAATGGTCACTGAAGAAACATTTTTCTCGTAACTCATAGCCACCCAGAGTAGCTGCCGAAGAGCCAGAGAGCCAAAAAATGACAGAGGTCAGCTATCCACTGGGACTTGTTTTCCAAAGCAAATATAGTAATAAATCCAGAGCTATGCTCAGAAAGAATTTAGATTCCTTAACTGATGGATATAGATGCTCTCTAGGACTTCCTCGTAAAAATGTAAAAAATCTTCTAAAAAAAGAATATAGAAAATCTTGTGAAAATGAGTAAACAAAACAAAATTTGATATTCAGCAATCTTTCGTTTCCTAGCCTTGCTCCCAGACTCATTTGTGTTCACTGTGAATAATTCAATGCACCCAGAAAATCTGGGATATGTGAGAGCTCTAGTGGACACAGAGATATTGGTTTACCTCGCTTTCTCAAAATAGTGAAGATTTGATTTAGGTAAATTCACTTGCCACAAGTCTTTCTTTTCAATGTGCTTTTGATGCAGTGTTTTGAGAACAGGAGAAAATAAAAAGGATCAATGACGTATTTGGGTGGGATTTTTAAAAACTAGATAACACTGCTGGTCTTGTCAATGAACATGTATTTATCTCTCTGTATCTCATACTGTTTAAACTTTCTATTATCTTGGAAATCCCTTGCTCATCTCCAAATCACAAGTTCTTGTTACAATTTCTTTCTCAAATGGTTTAGTCAAGTTAAGTCCAGAGCATTTATTATTAACCTGGATTAAGTCTGGAAACTTACCATTCTCTTTTCAGATCTGAAAGCAATAAAGGCTTACCTTTTGCAGCTATACGTACTGGTTTAACACAAGATGTGATCTCTGTCTATAAATTTTACCTCTCTAACTACGGTTATCCTACCCTCACAGCAATCAACATCTTCTTACTTCAGCCATTAATATCCGAGTTCCTCATAATGAAAACTGGAAAAAACCCTCTATTTGAGGCTATTTCCTTAACAGTTTTGAAAACGTTAAGCCTTTGCTTATATTTTCTTGTCATACTAATTATTATCTATTAATTTAAGTAGGAAATGCCTATATTATATCATATGGTTGCAAAGAGGTCAGCACATTCCCCAGTGGACAAATGTACTTAGGCACTGTGGAAGGTTAGCAGTTTTATTTATCCAACTTGAATTTTCTGTTAGTCATAAGGAAAAAGATTGTGCTAATCTCACATGGTGGACAGACAAACTGAATTGAGCAGTAACAGGGGTAGGGAAGAGCAGCGCCTAACACCAGATCTTCAAGGTCTGAAATCCTAAATTAAAGACTTGAAGGACACCAAAGCAACAGGAGTGAACCTGGGGACAGAAGACGAGAGTAGGGTAACCTGGGTACAGCACTGGGGTGGAATGTAAATGGCAGAGGTGGGATTCTAATTAAATCACAAGAAGTTGTAGAAATTAGAGAGGAGATAAAGTGTGCGTCAGTAATTAGTGTTTCTGTATCTCTGAATCTTTCCAAACCAACCTTCCCTAACCCATCCACCATATCTGCAGTTTCACAGATCTTCATTATCTTCAGCTGTTTAGTTTATCTTCTGTTGCTCACTACAGGAAGATGCGCTTCCAACTCTGAAAAAACAGCCTTTTCTTTGTGAAATTTCAAGCAGACCTTTCTGTACTTTTTCCCCAAGCTCCCTTCAACCATAGCATGAACTCCTGTGGACTCCTGCAAGTTAAACTCATCAATCTCTTTTGTTCTATGTGAGCTGCTAGACTGCTAAGATCATAAATGTTTTCCCTGTCTCTCTGAGCAGTACTATCTCTTTTGTTATAAGTGTTTGTATCCATTTATTGTCTCTGATGATATCTTTAGTTTGCATACCTGTCTGACCACTGCTTGCCGAGGACTCGGGTTAGTGAATCTTAGGTCTTGGCTGAGATGCTCAGACATAACATTAGTGCCATGAATTGATGAGAATGACATTGGTAAAGAAGGCTCACTGATGACAAAATTTTTACCTGCATAAAGGCTGAAAATGGCTTCAACAAGCAGAAAGTTGTTCAGCTTCATACAAGACTTGAGAGTCAGCAGTTGGGGTCTACGGGACCCTGGTAAGCCTTATACCAGCATACTCAAAGGAAAACTGGAAGGACATTTTCTGCCTGCTAGGAGTGGGTAAAGTAGAACAAAAAAAGAAAGCAAAAGACAAAACTCCCACATGATTAGGATCAGAGAGTAGTCAAAATTGGAAGGGAACTCATTGCACATTGCACATTTTTGGTGAAAAAACATGTCATAAAATTAGCAACAATTATTGTGATTTCCCCCCACCCCCAATTTATGATATTTGAACTCTCTGGACTGGCAAGAGGATGGTGGCAGGATCACAGGCACAGGTTCTGACAGTCCATTTGATAGCTGCACACATAATGGGAAGCTAATTGGATAAGCAGACACAAATAGCCTGTATAATGCCAAGATTTTCAAATGTATTCCTTTGAACGTCTCCTTGGTTTAGATCCAAGTTATTAAGACAATGTCATTTTCTGGAAGCACTGAACATTCAAACCTTTGAAAATCAGGGCCTGGAAAACTGATGCAAATCATGCACCAAAAATGTGTGTTTCCAGAACAACGAACAATTTCTTAAAATTTTGCTGTGATTTAGGTATTCCCTTTGTTGATAATCATTAAAATACGGTAATTGTTACCAGACCTCTGCTAAATTTCAAAAGAAAACTGATACTCACTTTAAAGTAACAGGAATACTGCTTATTTTCAATTTTTAAAAAAACAAGCACATCCCTATCTAGTGATCCTTCTTAATGAAGCATGTCTTACATCTCCAATGGCAAGGCAAACAGGGAAGTAAGCCTTCCAAATTGCTGTGCAGCCAGATACTTGCTCAGTCCAGGAGTGCTGCCAGATAGCTCTCATTTGAAAGAGCCTCATTCAGTCTGGAAGTGTCTTTCATTTCTTCTAGCTGTGGCGGAATATTTAACATTGTGTATATTTTGATGAAGCGTTATGTATACGAGGCTGTCTCATGTTGTGGTAGGCTGCCTGTTGCTCACTCTCCATTGTAAGTCAGTTTTAATATTACTGAAGATACATTTGCTAACTGATGCACAGTTCAGTACAAAGAGTTGATTTCCCCATTCCTAGCTGCCTCCTTACATGACGAGATATAGAAGTGGATATAACAGTTTTGCGCTACTATCTGGTAGCTACTACTCTAGTGGCTGTAGGGGGAATTCCCCACGAAGGGGAAGGGAGAAAGTCTGTGTAACTGCAGTGTGCGGGTATGGTAGATATAGTTAAAAGAGCACTGTTATTAGTACATAAAGACTTCCTGGTCACAGCAATGGAGGAAGTGTCATAGCAATTTTGCCTAAATGATGGTTCATCTAGCTTTATTTCCTGCCTCTAGAGTCGAAGACAGCTTAGTTGTTTCATCTTAGCCATTGGAGTCTGATCTCACAGCCCCTGAGTTTTGTCATAGGTCAGTGACAGCTATATGAGTGAAAGGAGACCCTCCCTTAGCAGTAGCCATCGCAGCATTCTTGTTTCTTATGAATTACCACAGAACAGATGTGCTCCAAGGGGTCTGATATGCCACCTAGGTGAAGAAGAGTGATACTTGTAGTGTCCTTGGGCACATGGACATGTGCTAAAGATAGGATATTATAGAAGTGCAGTTGAAATGGTTGAGATGGGGAAAGTGGGTTCTTTTAAAACAGGAAATGATCTGTTTTTCTGGGAGAAAAAAATATTTTTAAGTGCTACATAGCAGGAGCATTACTTTTTCTTCACCTAGACAGAATTAAAAATCTATAAAAAGTCATCATTATCTTAATATGCATTTTCTGTACTTGGTAAAGAAATATAATGACTAGAGTGGCTTGTGAGAACTCTGTGCTTGCCTGAGTGTGAAATGGGGCTGTACTGTGTGTGTACATCTTCATGCAGACGTGCAAAAAATCCCAATGTTTCACAGCAAACAGCTAGTGCCTTGTGCAGACAGCTGGTGATGGACAGTCAGCTGCTCTGGGGCTGGAGGTCCCACACCACATCTCTCTCACAGTCCAGGATAGGGTCACCACACAGGTAGACATTTTCACACTTGTTAATGTATACTATGTCCTAAAAATCAATAAAAAGAAAAGTAGTCTCTTAATTTTCCCAGAATACAGTTATTTGGTGGTATTATAATTTCCCTTTCTTTATCTTTGTATTAAAAGAACAAACCAGCAACTCATGATATTAGTCATGCTGGTTTCCAATAATCTCTGTCACTCATAACGTTTACTGCTTAGTTTAATGGATAAGGATCCATGGACAATTCATCATTGTCTTTGTAATCCTCTAGTCACCAAACATGTATTTATGTATTGTATGCTTGTTGCTAAACAAGAATAATCCAGAGTGGCCACGCACGTCATCAGCCCCAGTTGCCATGGAGATGAGTCACAACATCTCCCTCTCTCTCAGGATGGCTTACTGCTTGGGGAGCTCTTCGAGGGCTTTCCCTGCTTTCGTTACACAGATAAAAGCAGCTTTGTGAAGCAAAATTGATGATTTAGTTCTGATACACAGTCAGAGATATAACTCCTCCAGTGCTGCTAAAACTTTAATGACATCAGCTTCTGTGGCCATTCAAAATATTATTCAAAATAAAAGGGTAGAGTGAACTTTCCATTCTTTTTCTGCGCACTAGAATTTGCAAAAAAGCATCTAGTAAGGTCCGTGGGAAGGTACCCATTGTCTGTCAGAGAGCTCTCAGAGAGCTGCAGAGGAGAATACAGATAAAAATTTACTGGCATTTTCGGCTTCCCCATCATTACCTCAGGGCCCCAGAGGTCAAATACTCCCCGACTCCACCTGACTTGAGATCAGTCTGAATATGTGCTCATACTGCCAATGATTCTGACAGAGTTCCATGTCAGCAGCAGGAGGACAGGTATGTCTTGACTTGGATGAAGCCAGAGCAATGAGGATAGAAAATAAAACTGTAAAATGTAATGTTCCCCCTAACAATGTCTTCTTTCTGAGAGACAGCATATAGTTTACCCCTTTCTCAGAAGAATTCAAGGGCTTGAAACCATGGAAGGTGACATGATGTAGCAGGGCAAGCAGCTATCCAAAACTCCTGCACAGTGGAGAGGGGCTTATGAAATCCCCTTGTCCTCTGAGGTTTCTAGTGGATCAAAGCACTGCATTTAGGCAGCACTTGGCTCCTTTTTTTGTTATGTGTCAGCTTCAGTCCTCTCACTCACTGCGTGAACACCTATCTCAGGTGAGTGGATGTAGGACCTGAAAATTAAATGCTGTAATGCTGAGTGTTGCAAAGCACTAAATTCTGGAGATTAGCATTGATGGGGCATGGATGTAAAGCAAAACCTGCAGGTTGTGTGCTACAAATTTCTGTGCTGGTCAGGTAGTTACAGTGACAGCCAGATCATCACAGGTGGTTTTCTACAAAAGGACATTTGGGATTTAAGAAATGGGTGTTGTTCAAGCACTCTCTTCACACAGGCTTAGGGTTATAATATGCATTATTTACCTCTGTGATAGGATTTTTGACAAATCAGAACAAAACCACTAAGTTTTGAAACTCTGTTTAAAAGAAATTGGATACAAAAATTGTTGGATTGAACAAAGTGTTTCATTTTGATCTGGGATCTTTTTGGTAGAAGGGTATAACATGAAACAGAAAAATGGCATAAACTCAAAGGTATTTCGAATTGAAAATTCAAAAAGCTCATCATAAAAAATGCTGAAATGGGATAGAGATTTCAGTTGTGTCAGACCATTTATCCTTGTCCACTTTCAAAATGGTATTAAAACATAATTGCAATGATTACACAAACTGTAATATGAAAATTTTCTAATCAGCCCCAGCGAGTGAGAAAACTTCAGCAGTCAGGTACAGCATGCAAAGCCTGGGAATGGGAATTAAAAGTCCCTGAAATGTAAATATAGAGGATTTTTTGTTCTATTTTTGAGGGTTTTTTAAAAAAGTGGTTTTAATATCATGCGCTATTGGAGTGTGAGGGCTGCAGAGACCCCACCCTACATCTGGCAGGCAGGGAGGTAACCAAAAGCTGCTCTGATCTCCCACGGGCCATCTCCTCACAGGTGGAAAGCCCAGAGTAATGGAGGGGGGGTTCTGGGTGAAAGCCGTCAGAAGCACTCTGGGGAGCCCTGTAAAAATGACTCACTTGCAAGAGGTGGGAATGTTTTTTGCAAGGAGGTTAGTGAGGAGCAGGCTGCTCCACTGGCCCCTGGGGACTGGGGCTGTGAAAAGACTGGGAATTTTTACAGCCTGAGCAGACTGCTTCTTCTCTTTTAACACAGGAGGAAAAGGGAAGGGGAGGAGGCTGGAGTAAGGGAATTGCTTTGGGTTTTATTTGGGTAACAAAAGGAGAGACTTTTTGGTAGAGTTATGTAGGACAACTGCTTTTTTTCTTATATGTTTTGCTGACATGAAGTTATGGGCAGTTTGTTGTAAGCAAGGCTTACCCTATGTTTTTTGTTCGGTGCTCAATACAGAGCCATTTTAGCAAAAGTCCCTGTGTTTCTGCTGGGAAACTTGTACTCCTACTGACAGATTATTTCAATCAGTCAAAGAGGATATTAAAGGAGAAAGATTGTCATAAGGATGCTGCTAAAAGACCAGTTCTGCCATAACTGTTCACACGAGAGCACTTCTGTGATTTTAGCATCCCCTCCACAGCCTTTGTAATTGTCTCAAGTCCCATATTTATCCAACTATGATTTGCTTTGCCTTTTGTGCTATGGTTGTAAATGGTGCCATAAAACTTTTCATTGTGGTGGAAAAATAATTCAAGTCAAACTGTGTTTCTTCGGAAATGAGGGCAAATGAAACGCTTAATGCCAAATCCTATCTGAATGTTTTTCTGGAGTACACTTTAGAAATAAAATAGAACTCAGTCAAATGTCAATTAAACAGTAGACAATAAGTCTGACATGAATTGTTTTCATTTTCACAAAGCTGAGGTCTTCTAGTGACCCAAAATATACAGCTAATATTTTTAAAATATATTTCAACTTCAGTTGAAAATTAGTTGTCTTCTGATTTCAGGCAAGGTGATTTCAAACAACAGTATTACTTGCAGAATGGAAATTATGCTACTCTCACTACTTTACTTCCATTAGTTCTGTTTTTCATGACTGACTTTTTTTCTAAGCCAAAACTAACAGGTATTAGATCATAAAAATTACAGAAGCAGTTTGTATGAATGTCCTGGGGCTGAAACCAGTACAGCATTTTACATAAATTTGAGTAAATTTGATCATAACATCATAACATCATAACACTGTTAAATCTCCTCTTGTCTGCAAAGATATGACTAGATTCTTTGCAGATTGAATTTTTTACTTTTTGAAGGAAATATATTTCTAATGAGCTTTTGCAAAATATCTGATCAGACATAAAGCCCAGAAAACTGATCAAACACCTCTTTTTTTGTACGAGTGTACTTTGGACTTAGTGCACCAAAGAGGAAGTATAAGTGCGTGATAGGTCAGGATGTGAAAGAAGATGCAGCAAAAACACACACACACTTCCCTTGGTTCTGTCACAGGGTGATTTGACCATTCTAACGTTAGGCTTGCCAGTCCAGTTGTTGGTAGCTGTGTCTTTATAATGGTTCAGATCCAGGCATTCAATATGCTTCTCTGGTGATTTTGTAGCCACCCTCAGTTCCCACGATTTTAAAGCTGCTGATGGTAGATTTAAAGTTAGTTTGAGTATGTCTCCGCCACACTGTCATCACTGCCATGACACTGACTTATTTCTGCAGCAGATGTCAAACTTCTAGGGGAAATTTGGTCATTACTAATGTCTGTAGTTTCCTTCTTTTTTGTCCTTCTCCCATTCCTGCTTTCCATCCCCACCCCCATACATGCCTTGTTCCAGCTCTGGCCTACAGCAGTATGTGGAGGATATAAAATTCCAGTAAACATCATACATAAAAGAAGATGTGTGACAAACTGTAGTGACAAGTTTGATCTGAGTCTGTGCGTGGAGGGACTGTTTGCAGCACCCGATTGGGAGAAGTGGAGAGCCAGGTTACCATGATGAATGCATTTATGCCATAGCATCTGAGGGATCTCAGAAAAATAGCTCATTGTCGTCTCCACTAAATTATATATTTTCAGTACTCAGCTCTATAAATGTGGAAAAATGAGTTCAATATATGTGGGTATTTGCTGGTTTGGAACTGGCTTAGCTTTCTAGTGACAAATAAAACAATGTGTTGCTTTTCTGGGTGTCCCAAGATCCCATGCTCCGCAGCTGATGTCTGTGAGTGCTGCCAGGCACTCTGCCCCGGTTCATGTCCCTTGAATGCACCCTGAGGTCTATGAGTTTATTTCCAGCTAGCCTTGGGTTGGTGGCTGGCAGCTGGCTGTGAAGAGGTGATGTCTGTAGTTGCACCCATCTAGATCCTGCTCCTATATTATCTTGTGAGTGTCCCAACATCATCCGATTTTGAAACCCTCCTATCTGATTCCTTTATCTGCAGTTGATGGTGCTGATATCTCAGGCCTCCCATGAAGAAATATGACTTGTCTTCTGCTTCTCCTTGCTGTACTGGGCACAGTGAGTATCCTCACCCTGTATCAGCGACTCAGGGCTGCCGAGTACACATGGCACCAGAGAAACTATGGAGTGGTGCAGACAGATAAAACTTGTGATGTCTTAGATACAGCACCTTACCACAGCCCTGCTCCTTTGTCAGACCCAGGGCAGAAGCAGAGCCAGAACCACATCACCCCATGTGATGGATCATGATGATGATGGACATTTATGCTTTATGCTGTAATTACAGTCTGAGGTGCCTGATTTCCAAACTGCTATGCCTGGTGGAAAACAGAGCCCATATATATGATGATGCCAAACAGAACCTTACTTTGAGTTACAGGTTTCCAGGGTTTGACCTGAACATCATTTACCTATAGGAACTCAATCCGTTTTTCAAACATATGAATGCATACAGACAAGACTGAACTTCAGGAATATCCTCTGTCTTTTACATTCACTTTAACTGGTAGCATCATAGTTCCTGAATGATGAACTCTGTGCCAAAGGCATTCCTGGCAAGTCATTTCCTCCCTCACTCGAGATTCAAAAAATGCATCCCACTTATCTCTGTATCTAGTGTTTGTTTTAATAGGGGTGTGTAGATAGAACTGTATCACAGAAATCATGAATCAGAAAAAAGTATCTAACAGATGGAAACAAAAATGTATTTTCAGTAAAAGTCATTTGATTAGACTACTCAATATTTTGTGTATCTTTTTATTGCTTATAGGACCATGGTAATATGAATAGCTAGAAACAAAATATTAAATACCTTTCTTTTCTGATTTTCTCTATTACATGTAATTGTTGAAATGGCAAAACCCCACAGAAATTAAAGTATCTCCACTGCCATAGTTACAACACTATTTTCCTTGTACAGTATGGGAGTGCATCCCACACTTACAGGGTGCTCCAAAATTTTCATTGCCAGAAGGTACGAGACTTTTTAATTCTATCCTGGCCCAAGAAGATCATGTTTCACCATCAAGTATATGAAATAGATATTTATAGCTGGGCTTCATATGTTGCAACAGTCTAGTTTCCTTCCTATCAAAGGACTGAGCTGGAGACAATCGCCCAATGGGGGTGCCTGTTGGACCAGAGCAAAGTAACAGCATTTTCTCTCAGTGCCAAGAGGCACTCGTAGATGGGTCTGCAAGAGAGTAGAAAATGCTTTTAATTAATCCAAGAACTAAATTCCTCTGATTTTTTGGTCTGTTTCCTCCCCTATAGTCAATCATGAAATTTCTCCTTTCAGGTGACTGTAACAATGTCCCAGTAGAAAGTACTTCTTAGGATGATCATGGTCATGAAGGAGGCATAGTTCACTTACAACTGTAGAGTTGTTCAGAAGAAATAGCTTGTGCTCCAGCAGGCCAAATTTGTTTCATACAATCTCTCTGACATCTTGAATGGCAGCGGTGCTCTTACCTACTTAGAAAGCGTATGAGAAACAGAGATCACATTTCCAGGGTGCTTTCAGTTCCAGAATGTTGCATTGCTAGGCAAGCCTTGGCCTTGTTGTTGCTGACCACCTGCACGCATTTCGCATCAGGGAGAAACTGAGGGCAGTAATGATTATACAGTACACACAGGAGAGTCAATAATAGTGCCAAAAGGCAACAAACAAAGGAGTATTGAGACAGGGTTTGTTTTTGTAAGATTATACTCAATTCGGTCATTCTATGACTACATATATTCTTCTGTTTATTTATGTAATAAGCAGCCCTTGTAAGGCTCTGGCAGATAAAAAGATGGAGTCTATCCAGATGTGTGAAAAAGGCAGTTACTTGAAGAGGATT
This sequence comes from Dromococcyx pavoninus, assembly GCA_033558185.1. Classification (NCBI taxonomy): domain Eukaryota; kingdom Metazoa; phylum Chordata; class Aves; order Cuculiformes; family Neomorphidae; genus Dromococcyx; species Dromococcyx pavoninus. Next base: position 454,274 of record JAUMJL010000081.1, on the reverse strand, counting down.
TTATACACAGTGCTGCTACAACTCACCAATCATCGTCAAGAATATTTGGATTTTCCTTACTAAACCACAAAAACCTTAATGGGGAAAATCATTAAACATAAAATGCTAAAGCAGTATAAATATTTGACTAAAACCACTGTTGAGATGACTCTTGGGAGCCTGTGTTTCTGTAAACTTTAAGGGTATAAAGAATATTCACATGCCCTTCTTCCTCTCTTCTTTCTCTCCTCCCATGCAAGGTCAAAATTGCTTCAAGTTACATCTGTGAGGCTGAGTATCTTTACAAAATTTTCCTTACATGCCTTGTCCTAAGAACACAATTTTCACCCCAGTGCATGGTATAGCAGAAGGTATGTTAATGTACGATGAATAAATGTAAATATTTAAAAATTACCTGAGAAAGCTATGTAATAGCAGAGCCAGGGAGACCACCTTGTAGCACCTGTGTTTTATCATCTCTGTTTAAAAGTGAAAGTGTGAGTATATTATAGTTCATATTTGCAAGGAGAAGAAAATCTTGTACATATCTTCCCTAAAATGTGTGATCACAGCAAACCTCTGCAAATTAACCTCTATGAAGGCAGTCCTCATTACAAGGAAAGTTGTATGACCTTCATCATCATTGTTCATTTGTTTTGGAGCATTTTTTTCTTACTCGTGGCTTTACAGGAATGGAAGAGTAGCTATATTAATTGTGCCCTTTTCTTCTGGAAAGGGAAAGAAAGGATCTCAGGTTTGAAACCATTATCTTTCATCTACATCGACAAGGAAGCTCACAAGAGAAGAGCTTAACTTGAATTCTGGGGGGGGGGTTTGCCATGTTTTATAAGCTTACATAAGTTGAAAATAAGAACTTGAGCCTAGGATTCAGTGAGAACCCTCCGGGAATTACAGCCTGAAGGGATAAATTAAGGGGAAGTAGCATCCTGGATTCAGGATGCTGCTCCAGCTCCTCCTGGAGTCAGAGGACTGGGAAATCCCCCAGACCTGTCTTTGAGGAGTCTGTCATAGACAACTCCCTCTCAGACACCCCTTCAACTTTAAAACAATCGTGATAGTTTCCAGAACTAAATTCCACACCTGTGCCCTGGAGGACAGAGGAGGCCTTTTGATATCTCATCAGAACAAGGTGAAGCCCTCTGCAGGGCTGCTGGATATTGCTTTTCGCTGTGAAGTTGGCCCGTGTCTGTAGGTACAGATCCTAACTTCACACAGCTGCTTTATGAAGAATGCACTCTATGCCTTAGGAAAGAGTTTTTTTCATGCAGCCCAGTATGTTTCCTTCTCTGCTCTCACTGAAGTCATGTCACTATTTTGAATTTACGTGGTCAAACCAGAGCAGCCTTAAACACAATGTATTCGTGTGCCAGGAAATTGTGGGCTTAGTGAAAGCTCACAACATATCAAAGTAAAGAATGAAGTCCTATTTTTTTGTCTTTGTTAACAAGTTTAATAAAATTTTAAATTTAATTACTTATATAATCAAACAAATATTGTATATTGTGCAGTTTTAGGACCCACAGATATTGCAGAAGGGGGTCTGTCTTTCCCATATACCTTTAAGGGAATTAATTACAATCACATTTCAAAAATAATTTCCACTTGAAATGCAACTACCAGTCATCAAATGAGCTTGCCTTAAGACATAGTACCTGGCTACAGTGTACTTGTGTGGGAGCAATGAAGGATATTTTCTTCACACACCCACCATACAGTTTATGTTCCTTTCCTTATAGTATATTTTAAGAAAAATCTAAAGAAAAGTGCTTTTACTGGCTAAGCATTGAATGTTATTTTAGCATCCAACCGTTCCCCCTGTGAAATGTGCTGTTCAATAGAGGCAACAATCTTAAGTTATGTGATCCTTTTGGTGCAATCTTTTCAGGCTGTGTTGTGTGCAGATACCATATTTACTAAAAGTTTCTTCTGCATTCTGTGGAAGATAACCTTCCATCAATACTGTCCAGATTTGATATCCTGTAGTATACATGTGTTAGAAGTATACCTCAACCCCATTTGGGTGTGGTGTCTGGAAAAGTATAGCTTTTCCCATTGAGACATATGTTTGTCAGTAGTTGCACCATAACTTCTTTAGAATGAACTGATAAGTAGAAAAGAGTTAAAAGATACTAAGGATAACACCATTTACAAATAAAATTCTAAACGTGCAGAGATATATTTGTAATGACACTCTTGGCTGAGGCAACAAAGTTCTACCTAAGGTGTAATATTGAACTATAAAGACAGCTATATCAACAGGAAAGCAAATCAAATATTTGGGACGTCCTTGTCCTGCAACAGGGACAAAGTCTGATCTCCTTCGCATCAGTGAGTGCAACACAGTACTCAGCCAAACAAAAATCCATTCCTCTCTCTGTATTTTCAACCTCTGTCAGACCACATGTCCAACCTAGTAGATACATATCCTGTGATATCTTGACTTTCTCCTGGTGATAATTGTGGCATATATGGAGGGATTAAGCAGAGCCTTGAGACTATCATCCCAAGCAGCGACAGCTTCCCGCAGGCTAAATGACGTATGCACGGATCTGCTACGTGTGCAAGTCGGAACGAGGATGATCACACTAACTTACCCTCCCACAAGACTGTATCTGTCTTGTTGTGAGGGATAACGTGTGACAAAAGCAACAACAGGAGCTGGCCTGGCAGAAAGGATCAGTTTCTGTATAATGAAGAATTATTCTCTATGTGAATATTTTTAGCTGACTTAGTGGACAGCTGTTGGAAAAACAATCTGGGAAGTAATATAATGGTTCAAAATGAGAAACCTCTTGACACAGAATCAGAGAGTCATTTCAGGACATCTGCATGCTTCCTGATCACAGGCTGAAGCAGTGGAGATGTATTGTCTGTGCCGAACATCCCTGAAATAAAGAGTACAAAAGAGAATTAAAGAACTCAAAGCTCTTTCTCAGGAAGGAAGAGTGCTCTTTGCAAGCCCAAGTTAAAAAAATATAAGTTGGAGGGAAGGAGATTTATGTTGCAGACTTTATTGTTTTCCAATTTTGCTAACTCTCAGATGTTTTGAGTCTGGTCAAGTTTTCCCTCAAGGCATTGTTCACTGCATCAGTCAGTGCTTACTGCACTGGAATTAAATCCAAGACAGTCTAGTTTATTAAGGAAATAACATTAATGAAAACGAAACAACTGCCTCATCTGAGCTGTGATGGCTGGAGAGCAGAGAAAGGAGGTGAGCCTGGGGAGGCCACGGGGATTAGAGGCTCTGCATACCCTGCAGGTATGAAGAATGTGGAGTAACGTTTGCACTTGAGCACCATCTTTTTGTTCAAGTCAAGAAGACAGAGGTATTGCACTTGCACTCTAAAACAACTATAATAGAGAATAGAATAGAATAGAATAGAATAGAATAGAATAGAATAGAATAGAATAGAATAGAATAGAATAGAATAGAATAGAATAGAATAGAATAGAATAGAATAGAATAGAATATTTCAGTTGGAAAGTACATACAATGATCATCTAGTCCAGTTGTCTGATCAATTCAGGGCTAACCAAGATAAGACATGTTATTAAGAACATTGTTCAAATGCTTCTTAAACACTAACAGGCACGGGACATCAACCACCTCTCCAGAAACCCTGTTCCAGTGTTTAACCACAATGTCCACAAATAAATGCTTCCTAATGTTGAGTATAAACCTTCCCCAGTGCAGTGTTGCACCATTCCCCAGTGTCCAATCACTGGATACACTGGAGCAGATCCCAGGTCCTCCCTCTCCAATTCCCCTTCTCAGGAAGCTGTAGAAACCAAGAGTCACCCCTCAGACTTCTTTTCTCCAGACTGGACAAGTGCTAAGTCCTTAGCCAGTCCTCATAGGACATGCCTTGCAGCCATTTCACCAGCTTTGTTGCCCTCCTCTAGATGCAAGAGGGTTCTTGAGTCAAGAACCTTCACACCATTCTTAAATTGTGGAGCCCAGAACTGCACACAGCACTCAAGGTGAAGCCGCACCAGTGCTGCATACTGAAGGATAATCACCTCCTGCCTGTGGTTTAATGAAATACATTGCAAATAACCATGGAAGAGTTTCTGTAGTTAGAGGTCTGCACCTGGCATGTGCTCTGTTGATGTCCATTGTAGACCTTGTGTCATCAAAGGAGGAGGTGGTGGGTGCTGTGAGGTGAAATTTTCCCAGTGAAATTTAGCCTTCCAGCTCAGATCATCAATACAACACTGCATTTAGAGCTGCACAGTGAACTTTTCAGGCAAAGTTGGAGGTACAGACAGCCGAAGAAGTCCTTCAGGTAGGGTTCCTTGAGAAACACGCAGTTTGAATTACCATCCTGAATCTGAGCAATTAAATTCTGCCTTTAATGGCTTTGGTTTTCAGAGTAGGTGGTCTGAGTAGGAACTGCTGCTCCTGAGGAGAAATACAGGTGGCTGAAGACTGAGCTCAAACTGCAGCCCCACAAATGGCAGTGGGGCACAGTCTTGCTGGGAGCCTCAGAAATCCTTTCTTCCCTCTGAGCACACATTTCCACCGCAGTCTGTACCCTGCCATACTGTGCAGCTGTAAATCCTGCCACTGAGCTCCCTCACTCTGCTCAGTTGTTAACTTTCACACGATTTTTTTTTCCCTGGGCTTTGCAGTGTTGAAATTTCACCAAAGCTGCAGTAATTTCAAATTTTGGCCCATTTAGCATCAGGACAACTGCCCAAGCCCGTTTATTACAAACATATGTTATGAATTCAGTTAAAACAAACAATCTCTTATTTTCCCAAGTCAAAATAATCACTCTCCAGACTTACTTAAAGCAAATATCATTTAAAAGCAGCGAGTTTTTTACAGCAAATCTGTTCTAGTACTGAGTTTGAGATCAAAAGGTAGGTGAAGCCATAATGCAGGATAAATGGAAAAACAAAGCCTATCAGAAGAGGTGAAAACCACAGTGCTTGCAATGTTATCTCAGTCTCTGTTTTTACCCTCACACTTCTTTTCTTATTTTTTATATTTAAGACAAAACAAAATAAAAATAAAGGATAATGAAATAATGTAATGTCCAGAAGGTCAGATATGTCCCACAGCTTGGAGCTTTCCTGCATCCTTCCCAGCCTTCGTCCGTGGGGAAGGTTGCTGGAACCAGTGCCTTTATGCAAGTACAATTAGAATTTTCTCGTCTGTATTTGATTTATTTCAGAAGAAAACAGCCCACAGCTTCAGACTGATCTAGAAAGAGTCAGGCTTTCTGAAGCAAATGCCTCAGGGTGAATGATGCCACACACCTGGTTTATGAGTGCCACACTCGTATGTGAACCCCGCGGTGAGTTTCTACTGTAAGAGCAGCTGAGGTTTTTTTGTGACAGGGCAGACAACTGTCATTCAATGTCATACTCTTTAAGAGGGCCAAGGTTAAAGCCTGCCCCACCTTTATCAAGGAATTATTTGATGTACTTTAAATATCTCTAGCATTCACGTAGAGCTTGAAAAGTTTGGGTATGAGAGCTGACTTGTCAAAATGAAGAAGGAAGGTTTTTTGCAATGCTGCTTTCTGAAGTTAGCAGAGGACAACACCATTGGAAAGGTGGCCAGTGCTGGTCTGTGCTTTTATTGGTCAAAGAAATCTCAGAAGTACCAACTATCACTGGTTCTAGGAACTACTGGGTTTTGGATTCAGTGTCAGAGTAATGTTGATAATATTTTTAATGCTTGGTTGGGATAGAATTCAGTTTTTTCCCTGCAGCTGCTCTTTCTCTAGATCTTAGCAAAAGAATGCTGAAAAATACTGATGTTGTTAGTTGCTAAGAGACCAAGGACTTTTTTTCAGTTTCCCATGTTTTACAAGTCAGCAGGTGTATGAGTAGGGAAGAGCAGAGCCAGGACAGCTGATCTAAATTGGTTAATAGAAGTATTCCATACCATGAATGTCATGCTCCTTTTATAAGCGAGGAATTTACTGGAGATGCCTTCCCTCTTGGTGCCTACCATTTATTGGTGCCCTGCTCTCTCTTGGTGCTTCTGTTCTCTGTGTCCAACCTCCAGTGCTTCGAGTTCAGTTTCCATCCCTAGTCATGGCTGTAACCTCTGTGCCCACTGGAACTGCTCTGCTCACTGCTTGGAGCACATGCTCTGCAATCAGTATCCAGGATGGGCTAAATATCGTTTTGAATATTTTATTAGTATTATCGCTATTCTCAATTATTCTATTGTTTTATTGAAACTGGGATTTTTTCAATCTATGAGTTTTTCCTTTTCTTTTCCAATTCTCCTGCCCCGGGTGGGGGACAGAGAGAGTGTGGTAGAGCAGCTGCCTACTCTCTATCTGCCAACTAAGAGCTAAACTAAGACAGGCGTTTTTCACCAGAGCCTGTTGCAGGATGCCATTCTACCCCAGCTGTGCATCTAATCCCAATTCTGCATTCCTGTATACTCCCGTGTGAAGCATCAGATGAAAATGATGCTACTTAGTATTTTGAAAGGCATCTTCTACTATGAGTGGAAGGTAGCTCCCAGTAGTTCTCCACATGACAGTTATTTAATATATTTCAGCTCTGATTTCAGTTCTACATTTAGATTTACAAAGAAAAAAAAAGGATTCTTGAGATTTTGTCATTTTTTTCACCCATGCCTGTATTCCCAGTTCATCTCACGTTTCCTCAGTTCATTACAGCAACCCCTGCTATGACAGTATAAAGCCATACACAAAAAGTCCTTTCATGGTTACTACACATCGGTATCTACTTTTGAGATAGAAACTGAACTGAAGCAGCATGATTCTCTAATTCCCTTTTTCTCCTTGTCAGCAACTGGATTGATGGGACATGGCATACAGACAGACACACTGTCACCTCCAGTTTAAATTCCCCACTCGGACATAAATTCAGAATGAAAGGGTGAAAAAATTCCAGCTCAGCCAAAATCTAAACCATATTTAATATATATGTCAGATAAGGATAGCTATCATCTCCTTTTGAGAAGTTTGATACTTGTGAGACGGCTTCTGTACTGAAGAAAAAAAGGTTGTAGGCTCCTAAGACATGCAAAGGCTCACCTTGCAGTTGTTGCCTGAATACCAAATTATCTTTGGGCTTTTACTTAGCAGGTATCTTTCTCCCAGCACAGCCAGCTCAGGAGACAGGGACTTTCTTCTCCCACAGCTGTCACAGGGCTTTTCTGTTTGTTTTGCTGTTTCTTTTGGCTTGTAAGAAAGAAAGAGGAGAGATTAAATGAAATTCAAAGATAGCATGTTCAAAATGGAAGCAAGAAAATACCTCTTCGGATTTTGACACTTAGAGTGATCATGTCTTGATACAGCATCAAGAAAATTAAGTCTAAGGTATGTTTTAAAGCAATATTAGATTTGGTATTATATTCGGAAGAAGGCATGAAGATGCAGATACTGAAAGTCAATACCAGAAATATTTTGGAAAGGACAGAAACCCTGTTCCTCAAGATTTCATCTAATCTCTGTTCAGGATTAGGAGGACATCTTTGTAGATTTTAGATGATATTTCAACTGTTTTACAGGGGATTGGTGATAGCTTTATTAGAGGTAATTGGTGTTTCTCTTTCTCAGAGAGAATCTTGGACTAGCCAGGCTTCCAGGCATACTGAAAAACCTTACATTATTAACTACATCTCTTCTAAATCTTTTCTGGAAATGGTTTATTTTGGCCTAAATCCTGCTCCCAGACAAATCAGACTCCTCCAAATCTATTCAGTTTCTGACAAATCTAGCTTTTGCCAGCCCCAAGCCTGGAAATACTACCTTAGCTCTCATGTCACCCCTCTGCCTCAGTCCCTGAGCTCACAAACTGCTGCTCACAGTGTGGCTGTCTCCTTGGTTTTCCTGTCATGTACAAGTTATGCTGTTTGGAGTGCAATTGCTGCCAAAAGGATCAAGACAGGTGCTGAGAACTAGGTAGTGATGCTAAACATCCACGCCAGTAGGCTTTTAATTACTAGAAGTATGTTATTTTTGACTAACTGAAGTAACACTGGCTCAAACTGTTGGACGGAAGGGAATTTTGGTCCTATTGAAATCCATGTAAACACAGCTATGTTATAAAGAAGCGCAGTTCTTCTGCTCTCTGTATTACTAGAAAAAAACCTCCTTTACTGTCCTGGCTTATTAAGGTCACTGCAGCTAACAAAGCAGAGAAGACCCTTACTTCAAAAAAGGAATTATTACCTTGAGGAAGGCGTGAGAATTAATACACAAGAAATTACAGAAACACCCCACAGCCACAAATTAATAGATGACCTTTTCACACTAAGCATCTTGATCAACTTGCCCATGAGCTGAGGGTAAAAAACATATCCTTGCACAATCACCCCTCGGACACGCATCCACCAGCATCAGTTGTTCTGTACAGTAATGTCAAACTGATTCCACAGCCAGTGCCAAATTCCACATCTAGCTACTCCCAGAAGGCCAGAATATGAATTTGAGACAACGTATTTTTTGAGAGTCCAGACTGTCACACCCACTGACGTCATGGGGAGGTCTGCACATACTGCAAGAGTAGAATATAGTTTTTAAGTAGTAAATTGTTGTTTATCTGCTTAATGCCTTCTCACAGTCAGTGTTGCTGAGTAAGAAGATGTGCTCTCATTCCAGGTCTCTGCAGTTTCTCCCTAATCTCCCTCCACTCACAGTTGCCTCCCTCAGCCCATCCACTTCTTTCTCCTTCTGAATTTCCTTCCCTGTAATAGCTCACAGATTCCACCATGAAGCACATAAATACTTAACATGTCCATCCTTGGGATAAGAGCTGGCATTAGACGAAAGTTATTCATTCAAGATAAATCCAGGAAACTGGATTTCAACTGCATATTTGTTTCCACCCACAGAGAGCTCACCCTCTGCTAAATTTTTGGTTGAACCAGGCTGATATTTCACCAAATTAGTTTAAGTATTATAATTTTAGATTACATTCAGGCACTTGATTCAGCGAAACAAACCCCAAACTAGCCTTTTAGACCATCTGCAGGCCCAGGAAAGAGATCCTGCCACAGTTACATTAATAAAACATTTTGCCAGGATCTCTTGAAGTCAATGCAGTGGCAAACATATATCAACATTTAGTTTCTGTGCATTTCGAAGCCTCTTGGTGATAAAATGTCAGTGTTTTCAGGTTATTCTTTTCAGTGAAAATGTTGCTGAAATTTTCTCTGTTTTAAGTAGCTGTCCTTTATTTTTCTGGTTGAAAGTTGTTAAATAAAAATATTTTTTTTTCATTCTTTACTTTGTTGGTGATGAAGAGGGTGGGAAGCCCCAGTTAAACGAAGGGGTTTAACCCTGGAGGACTGTGGGAGAGAAAAGGGAAGGAGGGCAGTTTGTATATTTCTTTGGCACAAATGTCCAAAGACTTCTGGACGTTTTAACAAGGCAGAAAACGTAAAAGGAACAGCAAGGTAAGGTGCTGTAATGTTTACCAGAAGAGGAACCAAGGAGGAAAATAGCACAGGCTTTGTCCTTTCCTGTGCAGTCCCATCCATGCTAAAATACAGCCCAAGGGAACATTTGATCAACCACACACAGTGTAAACATGCACTGCAAAACCAGGGGTGATTCAAAGGGGAGATTTGGAAAAATGGAGCAGAGCGAAGAAGGCGGCAGTCAGCACACACTCACTCTTCAGTTCAGATGTCTATGAAATTGGCTGCCACAGTTAGATCTCTTAATTCTGACTTTGACAGTGACCCATGCAGTAACCGTGATCAGGGAGATGAATTTGGCTCACTCTTATAAAGCCCCAGATGTATCATTTCTGCAAACACTTCTGTCCTCCATGCGGACCAGCAAAAGCAGTCCAAGGACCAGAGCCAGCTCCAAGGAGGACATGACACTCAGCTCAGTAGTTGCTCCTGCTTTGGCAGTACTACCACTAAACTACCCCTTATCTTGGCAGTCTTGGCAGCTGCCATGGGATTGCTTCCCAGTCTTTTCCCGTGGAAGCAAGGTGACAGAGTCAGGGCTCCCTGCACCCCACGTACCACAGGGACTCCGTTCTCCTGCACCCACCGCTGCTGCAAAGGGTTCTTGCGCATTGCCCCAAAACCCCACTTTTGGGAACCCCAGAATGCTGGGCATGTTCACCTCTCTAAGCGTACAGTGTGAGCAGCTTTCCTTTGTTAAGGAACTGCTTAAAAAAGCACAGATGTCTCCAAATTGAGATGAGAAAACTCGATGCAGTGTAAATTATAAATATAGACAGAGGCATAATGGGGTGGAGAGACCTGGGACAGAATGTCTATATACTTTTGGCATGCTTTAGTAGATTTTTTATACAACTGGTAAAATACATGTAGCAAAGAAGACGAGGTGTATCTTCTTCCTGGCCTCTGGTCTGCCATGAAGTGACTTACACTCCATTTCTGTGAACTCAGAGAGCTGCTGGAAAAGAATTAAATTAAGGATCTGGGCCTGATTTAGCCAAGAAAACAATAAAATATCTTTAGAAAAAAACACAAACATTTATTGAATCTTATGTTAAATATGTTTGTTTTCATAGCAGCAGGTGAATAATATCAGAGGAGGAACTTTAATCAGAACCAGAGCAAGTACACTACTGTGGCTTTAATTGAGGAATAATTAATTTTAATGCAGTGCAAGTTACATTTTCTAAGCTTGCTCATTACATGGCTTTTGTATGTAATGACTTACACACACAACGCATTCTGGGGCATATTAAGAATTTTATTTTCATGTTTTTAAAAAGGAGCTTCTTGATGTTAAATTGCTCACAGCCCTTCCAGAATCAACCAGTATTTACATAGTTTTTGCCAATGTTTGCATTAACAGCAGAGGTGCTAAGAGATCAGTAAGATAATTTTCCCTCAAGTCCGCACAGGAATTTTCTGTACTTTCCCAAAGGAATCTAGAACATAATCCACAATACTTAACAAAAATGGATTAATTGTCAAATATGTTCCTTTTGAGCTAATACTGCACTTTCTTAGGTTACGATTGTTATAGGGGCTGTTTCTTCTTGTCTCTTACACAGGTGTGTGCATATGAAAACACATACACTCACACTGACACAGTACATCAGACATTATTGAGACATAACTACTTTTTAGGACTATATTTAGTCCCGATTGTGCCATCTCAATAAAGGTCCTAAAGCAAAAAGCCTTAAAGGTTTTTTCAGCTCTTTCCAGCCTGTAGCTTGCCTTAATGAGAAGGCTTTAGGCACCCTGGCACCTAAGGATGATGGTTTTCATCCATGGGCAAAGACAAAATGCATCAGGGACATCCTGCCTGTATGACAGCTGAACAACTTGGCTCTTTTCTTACACAGGACTTTGCTCAAAGCTACAAAATAGTACATCCTGCAACTTCTATATAGTTGCAAAATGTTCAAAAAATTAGAAACCACTGGATGATATGAGCTGATAAGTGCTTGTAGCCTAGAAAGACAATTGTATCCTGGGCTGCATCCAAAGAAGGTAGGTTGAGAGAGGTGAGTCTCCCTCTCTACTCCGCTCTCGTGTGACCTCACCTGAGTACTGAGTTCAGTTCTGGAGCTCTTGGCACAGAAGAGATATGGACCTGTCAGAGCGAGTCCACAGGAGGGCCACAAGGTGATTTGAGGGCTGTAGCACCTCCCCTATGAAGAAAGACTGAGAAAGATGAGGTTGTTCAGCCTTGAGATGAGAAGGCTCCAGGGAGACCTTATTGGAGTCTTTCAGTCTTAAAGGGGACTTATAAGTAAGATAGGGAAAAACTTCTTGGCAGGTTCTGTTGCAATAGAACAAGGGGTAAATGTTTAAACTAAAAGAGGGAAGATTCAAAATACATATGATGACATTTTTTACAATGAGGTTGGTGAAACAGTGGAGCAGATTGTCCAGAGAGGTGGTTGGTGTCCGATCCCTACAAACATTCAAGGTCAGGTTGCATGGGGCTCTGAGCAACCTGATCTAGTGGAAGGTGTCCCTAATCACTGCAGGGGAGTTGAAATAGGTGACTTTTAAAGGTCCCTTCCCACCAAAACTGTTCTACAATTCTATGACAGGCCGAAGGGGATCTTGGTGCACCTTGTCTCTATCAGACACACATGCAATACTGTCCAGACATCTTCACCCAGCAATTTGCAGTTTAAGGAGTGTCTTCACTAGGACTGACGAGCATGACCTGCTATGTTACCCAGGGTGTAACTGAGCAATATCCGTTTGGGTCTCCACCAGAAGAGAGCATCACAAGAGCACAAACAGACATGTAATGGTACCAAAACAAGTCTGCATCTGAAGATACGCCTACGTTGGCCTGAAGTGAGAATTACAAATATTGGCTAAGATCAAACAAGCAATAAACATATGAGTATAGGATTCATAAAATATAAGTGCATCAGATTTTCTGAATGTTTGTCAGTGACATGCAGCAATGACAGTGTAATTGTGCCAATCCTAGAACCAGGGGAATATTTTTAAGAACATCTGTCAAGCTAATGGGTGCACAAATTTTGAATCTTATGCTTTTATGACTGAAAAATCACTATTCTTTCTTAAGACAGGTGACATTTACATTCTCAGTGCTTTCTTCAGGATTCATTGTCTTAAAGAAAAGCCTGAGTAGGAACATTATTAACCTGTACTGACATAAATTACTGAAGAAAAAATTTGGGTGATACGATGCAGAATAAGAATTTAATATATTCCATTTCCTAATTAAGAAATTTTTCTTTCTAATACAAGAAGAGTAGCTTCTTGGAACATGAATTATTAGCATGAGTTACTCCTCAAATTTTTTTATGTCCATTAATTGTTTGTTTTCTGAAGTAGCATCCCAGTTTTCAGGAAAAGAAAAAGCTGAAGACTACAATTCAGACAGGATTTTGTAGCTGCTTTAGATGCTTTCATCTAGCTTTACAAAGGCTAGTTATTTCAGTGGGTCTATACCAGCTTACCAAGAAATAAGACCAGGCTATTGTGGTCAGCCATTTTTGGGTTCAATATTGTTTTCAGCATGTGGCATGTAGGATATGTTCATTTTATATGTTCATCCCTATTTTTAAAAGTCAGATATTCATATAAATATGTCTGGTCAAATGTAAACCCTGAAAACTTATCATATTTGATATCAGAATACTTTTTCAGTACCTGAAACCACAAAGTTTCACATACTATCTTGACAATTTTCCCTTTTACACCTTTCTGAATTTGACCGTCCCTAACTGGTTTACAGATTGTGTCCTGATCACATGCTTTGTTGTCATCTTAGCATCTACTTCTATCCACCAAATTGATCTTATCTTCCCTTCTTGTGAGTATCATGCTTACTATTTTTGAGGAACAGGGTCATTTCCAAATGTGTTTTCATATTAAAAACCTTCACTTTGGTTGTCTCATTTGTATAACTCCTAGAATACTCCTAGTTTACTCTCTCTCTTGTGGATCAATCTCATCTATTCTAGCTCCTCTATTTACTTTGAACTGCAGTCCCGCTAGTCATCCCTTCAAAAATATTGTCTGTCTTCACATCTGTGATTACTTTGTCCGCTGTGCATAAGAGAAAATACTATGTATGATTTGTACTTTTGATGCCTCCTCTTGCAGAATATTACCTGCAGATTCCTACTTACAAACAGCCCAATGAGCTTGTGAGGGTGTTTCTGAACACACAGATTATTACAGTGAAATTCTTTAGAGATGGGCCTGAAACACAGGGCTGTTTTTTTTACCTACCAGGCTGCTGGTTTTAGCATGTCTGTGCTAGCAGTCTTTTTCTTAGTCTTGTCTTTCCACTTTTGCTGCTGGCATCCTCCTGCCAGTTGGGGAATCTCTTTGCCAGCTCCTTTTGGTCTTCATTGAAAATGAAAGACAACGCCAACATTCAGTGGATGTGTTTTACTCTGGGAAAAAACTAAGCAATGCGAACTCTCTAAGCAGGTTAAGCAGTTCCAGGAGCTAAGACAAAAGCATGAAAAGTGTCCAATCTAACTTGCACATGGCCTTAAACAACCCATGTCTTCCAGCTCTTTGTTCATAGAAATTTCCCATGTAGCAATTTTGGGACAGGGAAAGGCTGTTCAATATTTTGTATACACAGAAGCTGTGAAGCTCTCTGTTCAGACGGAAACATTTGAGGAACAAGTGACCCTTGTAACAGGATATGTGTGATCTCAAAAGGCAGTGCATATACTTAACCAGATGACATTGCAGTCCTGCATATATTATCATAAAGATTGGTACAGGAAGGGATTTTACTGAGAATACAAGTTATCCTGCAGAACAAAGGTGAGACGAAGGTAGTGGCACTTGAGATATCACTCCAGCATTCTAATGACAGGACATCAAAGTGAACTACGGAATCGCAAGCGCCATCATCTGATGGACACAGGAGTAGCTTGGACTGGATCTGATGCCCAGCTGCTGCATCTTGCATGTTAGGCATGCTAAATTCACTGCTGAAACAAGTCAGCAGAGAGACAGAAGAATGGTTTTAACCACTTACGTGAGAGGTAAATTTCTTTCCTCTGAAGCCTTAAGTGCCTTAATTTTACATGTTCGATAGTGTTGAATAAACAATGTTTCATATTGTTAAAATAAATCTCAAATCATTACAAATGTTTGCCTGTTTTCATAAAGGCATCTAAATCAAAGCATAAAACCTGTTTGTAGCTACATTTTGAGCCATTTTTTGTGTTCTTACCTTGGCATGAGAAGAAAAAGCAATTCTCTCAAAAAATTAAATTGTTATTGTGGTCATATTTTGGAGACTAGATAAGGACAATTCCCCTCCATCTGTTGCACTTTGAACAAAGGAAGGAGAGAAGGTTTCCCTTTCGCACCTTGGGTTTCCTCCAGGATGTGAGCATCCTCAGAAATGTCCTTGCCCTCTGCAATACCAGGCTCACATTCAAGAAGTAACACAGCAGATTGTGGGTAATTTCAGTGAAGTTGCTTTTATATGTATTGGCAGATGTAGTTAATGTAGTTAAGCGTAGAGGCTTGCCGCTGCTCTTTGCTGGATACCATCAGACCCTCATAACTGCTTGTGTCAAGATTTCCAAATGTAGTTTGGAGTGATCCTTGTAGCTCATTGAAATAACCCAAGTTGGGAGATAGTAGATCACCTGCCTTCTGAAAATCAGGCACTTAAAAGGTGTTTGAGTTGTGAGTACTGCAAATGTGTAGTTTGTGAACATCTTGACCTCACTCCTTTTCTGTTGAAGCTAAGGTGCCCATTTCACAGCAGTTTATTTTTGTCCGATATGACATAATAAGAATGACCAATAATCTAATTATTTCTACAGGGATAGTCTGGGCAAGCATTGCTGGTGTGTTCATTGTGCTTGCTGTCTCTACATTCATTATAAAAGAGCAGAAAAGGAAGGTTGCTCTATTAACTTACAGAGAGTCTTCTCAGATATCAAAAATAAAAGATATCCTGATGTTAGGCCTCAGCACTGCATTAACAGTCATATTATTCATTTCAGATCATCTATGGTCTCACTTCTTTGTTCAAATGTTCTTCAAGTGCTTCAGAAATGTGAATTTTGGTTCCATGGTGACAGGATAGAAAAAAACACAGAGCGAAAGGTCCTTTCCAGATTGTACCAATTAGTTTACAACAAAGAGAAAACAAAAACATACTTGTTCCACTAATAAAGCACTTTACTGATTTTCCTAATGCTGGTCAGACTTTGTATTAATCAGGAGGTTTTGCTATTCCTGTTGTCTCTTTACTCATATGAAAAGAACACTTTCTTCAGCAAGGTGAACTTCGTAAAAGCAATTTCTGTGCTCAGCCATAACAATTCACAAATAAATTCATTACTTGTTATAGGGCAGGAAAAAAATTATTTACTCTAATTAATTTGCGGCTTCCTCAGTTGCTTTGCTAATCTCAGACGTCTTGTCACCCTCAGCAACATACGTAGACTCTGATTCATGTAAGTTCATGTGAGTCCTGTGGTCCCACACGAATCGGAAGCAGGGATGAACTAACCGGCAGACGTGCCCTACGACATTTAGATTCTGGGAACTCCAAAGAAACTCCCACCCATGTCTTCATTCAGTAGCAATGCGATTTAAACTCTGCCTATTTAACACAGATGTGAACACGCTCACAAAGATGCTTAAACTCTTTCCCAATTGTGTTTTTAATGAGAAATTACTGGTTACATGAATTCTAACTGCAAGTTCAACTATGTTGTTTCTGTTTAAAAAGAAAAAGAAAGCACATGCATTACTATTCCTAGTGAGTTCATTCCTTCTTGGGCTTCCTTGTACAGGAAACAGATGTAAACCGAGACATTCCAGCTATCAGAGAAATTTAATAAGCTGTCTTTCTTCTCTCTCCCCTTTTGGAAAACTTAAGTTTCCAGATTCCCTGTTAGAAAGCCCAAATTTTGGAATAAGGAAAAGGACGGAAGGCAGGAAGGCAGGCAAGAAGGCAGGAAAGAAGGCAGGGAGGGAGGGAGGGAGGCAGGCAGAAAGGCAGGGAAGGCAAGAAAAAAGGGAGGGGGAAGGGAGGGAGGGAGGGAGGGAGGGAGGGAGGGAGGGAGGAAGGAAGGAAGGAAGGAAGGAAGGAAGGAAGGAAGGAAGGAAGGAAGGAAGGAAGGAAGGAAGGAAGGAAGGAAGGAAGGAAGGAAGGAAGGAAGGAAGGAAGGAAGGAAGGAAGGAAGGAAGGAAGGAAGGAAGGAAGGAAGGAAGGAAGGAAGGAAGGAAGGAAGGAAGGAAGGAAGGAAGGAAGGAAGGAAGGAAGGAAGGAAGGAAGGAAGGAAGGAAGGAAGGAAGGAAGGAAACTTTTCTTCCTCTTGAACTAGGTCTTTCTTTTCAAGTCACTGATTCACTGCTTGGACTCTCCAAGCAAAAAAACTCTTCTTCAAGATCTTTGCTTTCAGAATGCACCTTTTCTTCATCTGGACTTGTCATTTTCAATGAAACATCTCTCAGGACAGAGGAGGCAAGTTTTTGCACAGAAGCATTGCAAGGGAAAGGCAAAGAGATAGGGAGGGATTACTCAAATTCCTTTCTCAGCCATACTCAAGATGATGGGGCCAGTAGATTGACTTGCACTACTGCTTTGGCCACAGTCCTGTGAACAGTTCTGCTGGTGTTTGGCATTCTCCAGGGAAGATGGTCTGCTGAGAGCAGTGGGAAGGCTCAGGGAAAGGGAAGTTGATGTGGTTTTACAGACTTGAACATTCAGTCTGAAAGAACAAACTCCAGGAAAAATTAAGAAGTAACTAACAAATTAGCCAGGGTAGTTATAGCCAGGGTGCAGCACAGTCCATCATGAGAGTTTTCAATTTGTATTTTCTACTTACACTTTGTTATCACCCAGTCTGGACTGAGTCTCAAAAATAGTGTCTTAACTGAGTACCAGATTCACTTGGGTATGCATGTGCACACACTGGCATCCCAGTTCTTCTACTGTCATCAGACCTTATTGCAGCTGACTCCTGACCGTACTCCTTCGTTCCCAAAAAACAAGCTCTGAAGAGATATGTGTGTCATCACATCACACAGCTGGATCCCAGAGGTAAAGTCCTCCTGGATCCCATGGTTAAATATAGACATATTGTCTAGCATTGTATGAACACAGAACACTACAAAGTTTACAGTTGCAGCAGCTTCTGGTCAGAAAGAAAAGACAGATAACAGCATATAACCACAAAAGCCACTTTTTGAAAGCTGAATTTGATACAAGATCTGTGTGGGTTTTCCCAGTTTCCTAATCCTAAATTGTTCATTTCCCTTAACATCGCCCACAGCATCCATTTGTCTGTCAAATGCCTTCATAGTCCCCACACTGTTCAATTACCCTTTCCTTCCTGCCATTTCAATCACAGGGTAGCTGTGGCCATTTTTTGGAGGCATATTCTTTTAATACCATGTGACTTCTATAATGGTGGGTGAGTTGGCCTTAGCAGCACTACAGAAAAATGACTGAAATGTCCTTTGCCAGGAATTTTCCCACAGGCTGTAGTCTCTGCTCTCAGAAGACATAAACTTGCAAAGTGGGGTCACAGAAATAATGGAAAATGTCTTTCTCTCAACATGTACTAAGCATAAGTTAAAGGGCAGTGCATTGTCTCTCTCCCTTGTGTTGGATGCTGGGGCATGTCACTTCCACTTCTGATACAGCTGCTACAAAGCTCTCAAGGGTCATTGGAGTTGTGCTCATCTTGCTTCCACTGTGCTCTGATATTGAGGGTCCTCTGTTCCCCTGAAACCAAGATATCAGGTAAGACTTTTGCTATCGTAACTCCTGCAATTAACAGGCACTCTGTTGCATTGCCTCAGCACTGGGGAGGCTCCAAGCAAATTCTTAAGTAGTTATTGGAAATCCTGACAGCTTGTCTGATGTACAATAATTTTTGACTTGGCTATATATCTAGGCCTTCAGAGGAGCCCTTTTATTCCCGTTCTGGACAGTTATGGCAGTTGTCTGTAGCTTAATGAATTTATCCCTCATATGTAAGAATAGAGTTGCCAGTACTAAGATAAATTTTTTGCAAGCTACAGATGTGTGGAAGCAACTCCAGCTGCAATTGTGTAAATATGAGCCAATGAAGTCTGTGATCAGACAGCTAGCTTGTAGAAGAGGTTTTATCAGCTTCTGCATGTTTTAGTTCACACACTTTCAGTATGATTCTCTTTCCTGCCTTGTAACTTAATGATAAAAACCATGTCATATCAGGTGTCCATTCAGAATGTAAAAGCCCGACAAAAAGTTATTCCTAAAATATTAGGTGGAGACTCTTGAGGGAGGTTGAAGCTGTTTGTTTGTTTGTTTCAGTTTTCACAGGACTGGAAGGAAAACTGGTACAAATAGTTTAAGTGTGACTTGCATATCCACTGAAATGCAAATCCACTGATCAAATTGGGGATTTTTTTATTATATCAAGTTCTTTTAAGATGTGGGATTTTTTTTTTTTTGTCTTTTGTGCAGTTATGTCATTCCTGGAATAATTGCACTTCTAAACTTTCGTGGTTCCCGTAAGTGTACATATTCTCAGATGTAAGGATAAGACCTTCACTGTTAGGGTGACTGAGTACTGGAGCAGGTTTACCAGAGTGGTTGTGGACTCTCCATCCTTCGATATGTTCAGAAGCTTTCTGATTACAGTCCTGGGCAATGGGTTTTAGGTGGCTCTGCTGGAGCAGGGTTATTGGACCAAATGAGCTCCAGAAGTCTCTTCCAACCTCAAACATCCTGCGATTCTGTGATTCTATCTACTGATATGACAGCTTTTCAGATTGCAATACTGTTTTCTTGAAATAAAAAAGAAGAAAAAGACTCACTCAATCAACAGATGATGAGCCTGGCTAGCTTACCACCATCCAACAGTGTTCCTGGTACATCCTACTTTCCCAAAACCATGCCAACACTCCATAGTCTGAATTATAGTCTGTACCATTACTAAAATGCAGATTATTCAGGTTGCTTCATTAAATGTGCTATTAAACCCCAGGCAGGCTTATCGTCATATCCTTATAAAAATGAAGCTTCTCTGGGCAACATGTTCCAGTGCCTCACCACCCGCGCAGTAAAAAATTTCTTCCTAATACCTAAACTAAATTCACCCTCTTTTGGCTTAAAACGGTAACCCTTCATCTTTTCACTGCACTCCCTGACAAAAAGCCCTTGCCCATCTTTCTCATCTCTGTGGCCCTCTTCTTGGCTCACTCTAACAGATCCATGTCCTTCCTGCGCTGAGGACTCCAGAACTGAAGCACAGTAGAGGGGCAGTATCACCTCGTTTAACCTGCTGGCCCCACTTCCTTTAACTCATTTCCAGAGTGTCCTGTCTTTTTTTTTTCACATGTATTATTGTACAATTTTCCTCCTATATCATTCTGTGATTGTGAACTTTGAAGCTAATTCATTTATTTATAGCAATTTTTGTAATTTCTCCAACACTTCAAAATCACTTTGAATATTTATAGTGCACTAAACCTCTTCAGATTAGGTTGTGGCTCAAGACACAGCTGTGACATACATGAGATATGTTACTACAGATATTTATTGACACAGTGACACGTCTCTGAGTCAAACTTGCTTTTTATCATTCCTCTAGTGGGTGGAACATCAATTCTTGCTAACCTATGCTGTGTCAGCCGTTATAGTAGGGTGGATCAAGAGACGTCTCTGTCTGTTCTTTAATTCTGTCCAAGGAGAATAAGTAAGCATACTATTTTTATTTCTTCTTTAGTAGTTAGTTCTGGCAACCTGTGAGAAATGGATAGTCTAACTCATTATGACCCATATCTAAAACTCCTTTCAGCATTGGTGTCTACTTACAGCTCATCTGCATCCAGAATTATGCCTTCCTTATCTGACAATTATCTGGCACTAATTTAGAGTAGTAGATAAATATATGGAATACATATCACTTCAAATATTTTGGCAACCCTATTACTCTAAAACTTGTTTTGTATCAAATGTTACAATTTCTGTGTGGGACACTATATCTTGCTTTAACACTATTGAGACAAATAACTTGCTCTTGCTTTTTCATTTGGTCCTTTAACTGCCATTTAATGGGTGACAATATCTCATGCTTAATGCAGTGAGTGTTTAAATCCCTCCCTTGATAAGGAGGAAGAGATGCTTGATGTTCTCTATCAATAAATGGGATGCCTAAACAAAGGGCTTCATTGAGCTGGATGCCAGACTCACATCCCAGTAAGCAAACCTACCTCCACCTCAGGAAGTGCCTGAACATATGGAGACAGTTATCTTCCCGGCTATGGGAGTGTCAGAAACTGAAAGCAAGACTGCCAGGAAAATCACACTGCTGCAAACTCAGGAGATTTGAAAACTGTTGAATTCATATAGGAACACAAGGACACCACTACGTCCCAGTCTTGCTGCGCTCATCTTCTCTGGTGCATGTGTGTTATCTGCATATCACAAAAGTCAGGAGGAAAAAAAATAAAATACCCCACACACATAATGCACACCTACTCTAATGCTTTCGAAAGTAGAGAACAGCATATACCCTGGTATTTGTAAGGTAAATTCAAAGGTTCATAAAGTCAAAGTTGTCCAATTTGGAGCATTATCCCAAATTACTGAGCCTCTAAGGAACATTTGACTTCTGTAGGTCATAAATAAACTAGGAGATGGGACAGAATATGCCAGTCACGAGTAAAAATAAAATACATATTGCAGTGTGTTCAGCAGGCAAATAAAACATTGCTATAAGGGCTGCAATATATTCAGAGGGAGGTAAGAACTGTTCAGGGGCAAATTTCACTTCAGGATGAAATGTTCCCCAAATTTCAGGTGTATGTTTTCCCTGGTACTGAAATTGGTCCCACAATTTTATTTTTTTTGTTTTTCCTTGCTTTCTTATTTGTTTCCTGATTTGGATATTTCAATCAAAACAAATAGAGTTTCTTCTGAGTATCTGGGAATAAGAAAGTTGGCACTCACCAAGTATTTTTGTACTGATAGTATGGAGAGAAGTCTGATCCTTTCTCTAACTATGATGATATTTAACAAGTTTTACACATTTGAAGTAAGTTCATTGAGAAACTATCAGAATAAAGCCATTTTTCCTCCTTTTTTTGCAAACATTTGTAGCATGTAGACAAAGTTGATATAGTAACATGATCTGAAAATCTCAGCATTCACTCATTCATGTTGGTTTTCTCAAGAAGGAAAAGTAGTCATTTTCCAGTGAGATACTTTACCCTGTATCCACTTTTACCCACATGCATACTTTTATATACCTGCGTGAGCCAGACTCACAGTCGAGCTGATCCCATACATGAAGTTAGATAAAGAGGCCCAGCTCCTCACACATGTATAGCAGAGTACCTCAAGTACATCATCTTCGGTTATGTTGATTTCAACAATAACTATACTCTTTGGCAGGATTTAGAAATTATAACCATTTTGCTAAATTTTGTGTGCCTCCCTTTCCAGACAGTGCAGGTCCACCCAGTACAATCAGCAGCATACAAAAGCTGGTGGTCATTCCAGGATCAGATGAAACTACTCAGCCCAAAGTATGGTGACTGTATTGATGATCTTTAGTGGTTAAGAAGGGAATCTAAGGTGACTAACTCAGAGATACAAACCTTCACCAAAGACATCCAGAATTTAGATGAATTCCCCCCTCTTTTTTCTCCTCAGGAAACGAGGTCCTCCAGGCAGGACCTCTGGGAAATGTATGGAACACTCATTGCTTTTCCTGGGCTGGGAAACATAGTTGACATTTATGGCAAACAAATGCGTTACTATAAATTACAGCCCAAGATATAATCTCAGAAATACTTCCACATAAGTGCTACTTATCATATGGGCAAAATTACAAAGCTACAGAAAACTACTGCTCAGATAGTGACAGAACACTGTCTCTGCTTGACTGAGCAGATCAATAGTACCAAAGTTTGAAGTCAATGAAGTGTTTTGATGAGATATTTTAAAACTAGACAGATGAGATGATACCAGCAGAAAAAAAGCTGCTGGGTATCATCTACAGAGAGCTCAGCTGAGTCCAACTGTTAAGTCTGCTTCTGATAGTTTTTTGCAGTATGACTGCCTGCCTGACCTCACTGAGATATTTGTATGGAAGACCAACAATTATATAAATGCCGCTCACTCTGTAAATGTGATAACCATAAACACCTCATCGGGCAGATCCTGTTGTATCAGCAGAAATCCGCTTCTTTTCCTACCCTAGGGGAGAGAGGAGATGAATTGTGAGATAGAGAGATATCTCATATTCAGGACAAGAGCACCACAGCTTGCTCTGTTTCAAAGCGGATAATCTCTCCATCTTGTTTAACCCCAGATTCATCACAAACAGATTGCAGAAACTTGACAAAACCAGGAACAACTAAAGGCTTCTGGTGATGGAGAGAATGAGTGAATGAGAGACAGACGTAGGCAGCGGCTTGTGCAAGATGTCTGTCCCACCCTTCACTGGCTGCTGTGGAGCACCCTGGAAACACCCTGCCATCCTAAGAGGATGCCAGAGAAAGTGGAGCTATGACCATTCTTCCACTGCCTTCCCGGCACCAGCTGATGGAGCGGGCCTCAGGCACAGTAGAAAGTAATTATGGCTACAGAAAGCCCCCAAGACAACCTCAGAGGGGCCCTAGCTATGTTGATCTCACTGTTGCATACAAACATTGTGCATAGCTCCTTGAACTCTTCCACTGTTTTCCTATCTACAAAAGAAAATTTAAAAAGTTGTAAGGTATCACAGATGGGTATGGTGATTGTATGATAATAGGCAAGTTCAACAGACATCTACATGATACACAGTTTAGATGAGGAGAGGTTTCAGCCCTGATTCATGGATATTAAAAGCAGCTTAGAACTATTTTTCTTCAGAAACCATTGAATGTGGAAGTTAAATGCCTTCCTGTAGTGGGGAGATAAGATGTGTAAACAGTTGTGCATGTTAAAATGCTGCCACATCTTCTTTTAATTAAGTATTAGTAAGCCACCCTGATATTCTCCTTTCAGTGTCCTGTGAGTCAGCCACAGGACAAGGATCCATCAAGTTTCCACTTGATTTGCAGTGGCCAGGAGTTAACAGATTCAAATAAGAAAGGAAATGCTCTGAACTTTCAAACAAAACTCACACCTATTTGGTGTCTTGAAAACAGCTTTTTGTTGAATATGCCTTCAAATTCCCAGCGGTTTTCAGGATAATTCCAGCTTGAGTGGAAGTAGAGAGACTCCTGGACCTTAGATAAAAGTGTTCTATCTTTGTCTCCTTTGTAAATTTTCCAGTATGATTTTAGTGGGCCGATTTTAGAAACTTTGTTTATTTGTTACTGAACGAATCGTGGACTGGTAGTCAGCTGAATCTTCAACTTCAGAGATGAACAACAATTTCTAGATGGCCAAAGGTATAGTTTTTCCTAAAATTGGTATGGAGACAGTCATCCCTTTTTTCAGAGACTTACATTATTACTGAGAGAATCAACATTGTAATACTAAGTTACAGAAGAAATTTAGAACTAGTATAATAGAAGAAACATCTGTGCAACCTAACTGTGTTATTCAATATAAAAATCCTGTTCAACAGTTCCCCTAACATATCACTTCTTATCTGCTTGGGGGTGGTCTAACGGCACTTTGGATTGTATTACAAACGTAAACCGATTGATTCCAAATGTCCTGCAGGAATCCCTCCTCCTTCCCTCGCTGTTACCTGCTATCATTTGGGAACTGACCAGAAAATATGTGATTCGGCCCTTCTGTTAAAAGAAAAATAAAGAGATTAGTTGAAGTGAGTAAGTAATGTGTTTTTCAGATAAGAAAGGAAATTGTTTTGGGTCAAACCAAAACTGAATTTGTTTAAGTTCTATATTGAAATGAACAAAGTGAGAAAACATATTTTGGCTCAAACTTAAATGTTTCCTATGATCTGGAATGAAAAAAAAATCTCTAATTGTCAGATTGTTTAACCCTTTTTCTTAACATTCTTAAGATCAGGGTAATTTTTTACTCAAGCTGCCTTTGTGGAATGAAAAGTTAATTTTGCTGAGAAGACATCAAATGCAAAAACAGCACTTCTGACACTTTCCTCTTTGTTTCTCCCTTTTCTTTTCAAGTCAGACCCATTTAACAAATTGAGGCTGAATTTTCCAAGGAAAACAATATTTTCTTAAAACAGCATGCTGTAAGCAGTTTGATGTTGTTAAATACTTCAGCTGTGGGAATTGGTAGCACTTGTCTGAGCAAAAGGCTTGAGTCCCCAGTATGACTCCATTTTCCTTATCAAAGTGCATTTTATTTTGGCCTATAGTGGAATAACAGGGTAATCATGTCCTAAAGAATATTTTACTGTGGTATCTGTGTCCATTGCACTTTTCTCCATTTCTATTACTGTTTCAGTGCTTCTATTCAATGGACGACACTAAGGACTCCTTCAATGTGAGCTGGCAGCTCAACTCTACCCCAGAGATTACTCAGGCTCAGAAGTAGTTAGAGATGAAGCAGGTTATGATACTGCTTACTGTAGTCATGGATTTAACACCAATGAAAGTGAAAGAAGGAATATTTGCAAGCAACTTAGTTTGCCAATGTAAAGACTGGGAAAATCCTCTGTAGTAAATGACTGAAGGGCCACTGTCAAATTCATCTACTTAATTAACAGGGAAATATTATTCTAATTTACCTTAAAGAATGTATCATCTGACTACTGACAGTGCCAACCTTCTGCATGCACTCCAGCACTGGCTATGTTTTCTGGTGTTACGCAATCTTTAATCAACATAATGTTCTGAAGAAGATAATTCCTAAGTCTCAGAAATACAGAAATGTTGTAAAAAAATTGTATCGATTAGCATGTTCACTGTGTGGCTTTCAGTTTGTTCTGGATATTGATGTCTGGTTTTGTTTTCTCTGTTTTATCTTCATGGCGTTCTCTTAGCAATTATGGGGCCTTTACGCTGCATTCTTCAGGGTTTTTACAGGTGGATACTCGTATAAGATATGCAGTCACTAATATCCAGAACTTGGTGTACACTCTCAGTCAGAAAGCACAGTGCTTTCACCATGTACCAGGCAGGATTGCAAAAATATCTGTCTGCTTTTCGACAAAAAGGTCATGTCTCTGTATCTGAAGGACAAAGTTGCTTGTTTCCTAGTTAATTAGAAGTTGTAACTGGAAAACTTGCCTCTTCACTAGTTTTCGTTGAATCGTATTTTACTAGCTGCACAGGAGCAGTGAAGTGAATGAAATTAAAGGAGGATGTTAGGGGAAGCACAGGGAAAAAACAGTTGGTCAATTTTGATCTTCAGAGTTTGCTGTACAATGGTGTTCAGCTGTTTGAACAAGCCACAGATGAGTAACACATGACCACAACTGAAGATATGATGGGAAAGAGTGTGATGATACCTTTGCATGCAGACAACACTGACCTCCAGCATCTATTCTGCTCTGAAGCACTTGCCCCTTTGGCTGGTCATCCCCAGTAACATCTCAGCTGGTCACCCTGTCTGCCCTGATAATCACAGCATGAGGACTTTACCAGGGGGTTGTGACTTAAATGTCCCCACTGCAGTTGGGGACCTGGTAAAGAGCAAAGGCTCTGATCTGAGCAGTTCAGAGTCATAGAATCATAGAATCAATTGGGTTGGAAAAGACCTCCGAGATCATCAAGTCCAACCCTTGGTCTAACTCCAGTCCGTTTACTAGATCATGGTACTCAGTGCCATATCCAATCTCAGTTTAAGAACCTCCAGTGATGGTGAATCCACCACCTCCCTGGGCAGGCCATTCCAGTGCCTAATTACTCTCTCTGTAAAGAATTTTTTTCTCGTGTTCAACTTAAATTTCCCCTGGCAGATCTTAAGCCCAGGTCCCCTTTTCCTATTGCTAACTGCCTGGGAGAAGAGACCAACCCCCAGCTGGTTATAACTTCCCTTCAGGTAGTTATAGACAGTGACGAGGTCACCTCCAAGCCTCCTCTTCTCCAGGCTAAACAACCCCAGCTCCCTCAGCCTCTCTCCATAGACTTATGCTCCAGTCCCTTCACCAGCCATGTTGCTCTTCTCTGGACCCGCTAGAGGCTCTTATGAACTAAGTTTTTTAATAGATTTTTCTATGCAATAACTCACAAGATTTTTGGTCTAACCAAGGTCTGAAGGATCAAACAACCTGCCTTAGAATGTTTGATTCCGGACACATGGAAGCAAGCCCTGGTTCATGCCTAAGTGAAATTCATGTGCCTAGGTATGAGCACCTACTGTATCTTTGACGCTGAGGGTACCAAGGGCGTTTGTTTTGAAGCTGGTCAGTGTGACACAGCATCTCCAGGGAACCTGCAGTCTTCAGAAATACTAGACAGGCTGGATAAGATACACAAGACCCTCTAAAATACCTCTAGAAAATTGTCACTGAACATTGGATTTGCTTACTTAGTGCCTCATGTCTGTTGTTGAAACTAAGCATCTAGGAGAGTAGACTAACCAAAATCCTCTGTTGAAAGGAAGAGTCCTTTTCTTCTTGAGGAAAATGCAGTCATTCCTTCTCTAGCAGTGATCCCTTTATTCCTTCTTCATTTACTCGTCCTGCCGTGAAATAGCTGATTTTATGTCTATTTACTCAAATGTTTTGTCAGCAGAGTAAGATAAAAGCCTGTGATTTTCTGCTCAAGAAGACTCTTTTGATCCACAGAGTCTCGTATGGAAGGGAGAATAGATCTTACCACCTGCCACTACCCCTGATATATCCCAGGGGCGATTGCCTTACAGATAGATAACAGTCAATATCATGGGCTCTAGAGGTCCTTTCTAACGTTTCGTTCTGGTCTTCATAACCAGGAATCCATGAGAAACTGTTTGTGCCCTACCATCCATTTTGATGTCCAGCAGTGCTTCACCTTATGTAATAAAAGCCATTTCAAATACCACAGTACCATTACCTCCTACATTGCAAATATGGGCTGACATAGAGTGGGAGTGACCAAGAAGTCACACAGTGTTGGATGCACCATCTGACCAGCATCCAGTGCCCAGTAAAGCTGCTGAAGACAGAGCACAGCCTCCAGGTGAATTCAATGAAAATCCTCCTTTCCCTTCTTGTTTAATAGGTGTAGTATGTTTAGGGTTTTCCTGCCAAATAAACGCACAATGCTTTTGATTGTGGCTATATCTCTTGCTAAGGCCCATCAATTATTTTTCTTACATCAATGATTCATTTGCTTTATGAGTAAACATTCGTGCTTGCAATTTTCTTCCAAAGTTAAACTCAATCACCTCTTGTGCTTGCACAGAGTTTGGGAGTTGATACCTTGCATGGAAGCCACGACTGATATACAAGGTATAGGCATGTTGTAGGCACGTTCACACCCCATTTCTTGTCCTGTTCATCTGTCAGCACAAAATTTAAGATTTTACTTTCATCATTACTGGTGATTTTTTTTAATTTCTGCATTTGGGTGGTCCTATGTTGACAGATCCACCTTATGCAGAGATATTATCTTTCTGTTAGTAAATGCATACAAAAATGCTTGTATTTCTAGCTGACTATTCAAACAGATATAGAACAATCATGATACATAGAGACTGGAGAACAATTCTTATTTCCACTCACAATACGGAAAAAAGGGAAAACAATTAGATGAAACAAGAAAGGAGAGTGATCTCTTCTCTCTATGGAGAAATCTGTGATTCCAAATTGGCTATTTCTAATGCAGCCAGCATTTTCCAAAATATTATTTTCCCCTGCAATTTATTAACTTCATTTTTTCCATTAAATTATAGCACAGTCAAATGTATACTTAGTCATCCAAGGATGGTATTTTCTTGCCGCACTTCTTGAATTTCTGCCTTAAAATTTAACTTTCCAGCATGAGTTCATACAAAGAGGCAAAGAATACCTAAAAGACATTAGCACATTATGCCGGCTCAGTCAGAAATATAAACTGGCATGCCTCACATCAGTAGGAAAGTCACTTTTGGTGACTACTAAATGCAGAGATTTCAGATAATCCGGCACACCTCCAGCACCCCGAGCAGCCATCCAGGGCTCGGGGCGTTGCTGCTGTTCCTGCAGGCTGCCAGCAGAGAGAGCAAACGGTGCCCAGATCAAAACCAGGCTCTCGCCTTGCCTTGTACTCTTGATGCACCCAACACAAGAAAGAAAAAGTGTTTCCTTTTGTAGTATAAGGGAACAGGGGATTTTCTCAGGTATCATAGTCCATCTTCTTAACTTCAAAGAATATGATTCATTTAACCCTTTCAAAAAGCTGCTATGAAAAAGAGGACTGACACACAAGCTGTGACACTGTGTGGAAGCATCCACTGTGATTTATTTAGCTGAAGCTCTTGCCAAAACTTGAATTTCATCCATCTTGGGTCATGACCTCCATCCATAAGGTGACTGTATGATCCCACCACCAGAAGATATAAACAACCTTCAGTCTTTAAATGCACCCACTAAAACAGGCTGATAACTGGTTTCAGGGTTTGCATCAATCTGTATGCTACACTGTTGACCTGGTATTACAAACATATAAAATTGCAGTTACTGTTGACTGTGGCTGGACTAGTTCAATAGTGAGGGTTTCACTTGCCAGCAGCAATGGCACTGTTTGTACCGTCCTAGTCAGAGACACTTCCACTTGATAATGTGGGAAATATATTGGCACTTCATGTCAGCAAAAGCCAGAAGGGAAAGGATTTGGGCTGACAATTGGAATCAGTATTCAAATATCAGTCAATTTGGGCTAAGGATGTTGCCAGTATTTCAGATCTCCATAGTTGGCAGTCCAAAGCTAAGAAATAACTAGTACAGGTGGGGCACAGCAAAGTGGGAACACAGGGTGAGGGGAACAACTGGAAGAGGGATTCTTTTATAACACTGAGTAAGATCATATCTGGTCTAAATTAGTGTTTATGAACCAGACGGTAGTGAGCGTTTACAAAGGGTATTTGGCCAGGGTCTTGCAAAGTGGCTCATTAGTGTAAACTCTTCTCACACAAAGATAGAAAACAAAGCAAGGTCTCTGTAGAAGTTTATTGGGTGAGTTGCCAACAGTTGATTTCCACAGCAGGCAGTCAGAAGGTCCACCAGGCTTGCTGTGCTCAGCTGTGTCGACGGGCAATGCATGGACTGCCCCCCTTCCCCAAAAAAATATTTCCAATGAACTGACCCTGAGCAGGAGCACAGAGAAGAGACAGTGAGAGGACATATCTGCAGTACAAACCAGGAGTCAGAAAGCATAGGTTTCCTATCCAGTAGCACTACATGACCACAAGGTTCATTATACGGATTATTATACAGCCCTTCTGACAATCATGATACCTGAAAAGACAGAAGAGTGAATGATTTCCAAGAATAATCTCTTTGAAGGCAAACTAAAATACATAAAATGTGAGTTAATAGGGAAATGAATAGCCATCCTCAGTTTTGTGGCCTTTCACAGTGAAATGTAGATTACTGTAAGCTGAATCATTCAAACCTTGAGGCCAGAATCAAGGGGAAAATGTTCTTAAAGTCAATCATAATGTTCAGAACATATGAAGTCAGATAGATGAAAGTTCAAAATGCAGATTTTGTTCCTAAATGCTTTTAAAAGATATTTAGTTACTATTTTCTTCCAGATTGTCATTGTAGCTTCAATTTATTCACTCCATAGACATTTCCATCTGAAATTGTTTCTGTAACAGCCTTTCATACTGGTGTGAAAACAGCAACTTAACTGAGTAAAATTGGAGAATGAATGATAAAAAGACAGTGGGGATTGCATTTTGACCACAATATAAATATTTGGTTGTTATAGTCTTGGCATGAACTGAATTGATCTATCAAGTGTTTTGCAATGCTTTGCATCTCTGAGAATAAGGTCATTTGGAGCCTTAATTTGGATTAAAATTGAAAGCTTGTGTATCTGCTTTTTAAAAAAATTATGCTTATATTTGTTTCATTCCCTTCACTTGCAATGCTGTTCTAAAATTTCATAGTGTGCAATCCAATACGACAAAGAAATTCCAACTTTGCAAATCCTGTTCCTCTCCCTAAAGATGACTTAATTTTGTTGATTTTGTTCTTATTTCTTCAGATCAACATGAGACTTGAAAATACTGCCCAAATAGTTGAAAACCTTGCCCTTCACCATGAATTTCCATTGCAACCACCCACACTAAAGTTCAAGAAGGATTTATACCTATGAATGCCTTCAAGGTGTCTTGACTGGCAGCCAGATGTGTTTGAGTCTCAAACCAACTTGTGAACAGCGGCAATTCTCTCGTCTATTTGCAAATCCTTTTTTAAGCTATTCAGTCAGCTTTAATAAAGAAGAAATAAACATTTTAAAAATTAGCAGGTGACTTTTGCTGGGATTTCTCATAATGTTCAAAAGGCTGATGACAATGAAAAATGTGCCTGAGATCCTGACATCATGAAAATTGCAGCTAGGAGCTAAGATTGCTCTAAGTATCCCTTTTCTCCCAGCAACGTCATAAGCCTATTCTCTAACAAAAACATTACGGGAAGCCATGCCACAGAATGGTAGTGGATATCTGTAACCTGGATGAAATATCAGGAAGTTTCTCTAATGACCACTCCCTCATATCTGGATGGGGCATAGTTAGATAAAACATTTAGATTCTTTCATGCTGATTTTTAAGTTGCAATCCAGGAAAATGTTTTCCAACAAGAAGACAATCAGCAATGAGTCACTCGGAAAACTCCAGAAAACTCTAGAAAACTCTGGAAGACTAAGTTGCCTGACAGTGTCACAGGTTTTTGTGTCTAAGCAGACCTCTGAATTTTAACTTTTGAAGGCTGTAACTGTCAACTGCTATAGTTTTGAAATTATTTTTATGATAAAACGTGAAGCTTCATGGAGTGTCTCGTAGGCAGGATATACTCCTGGCAGCTCTCCTACACTCATTTGTCATTATCAAGGGATTTATAAGGGAGTCTGCTGCCTTGCTACCCCTTTATCGCTATGGTAGTCAACAGGAGAAGATTCATCTTGCTACTGCCGGGACAGTCCTCTCTGAGGTTGCGCAATCTAGAGCTGGGCTCTGACTTTAGAGGAAGCATAGAGAGATGTCCATTTTGGAAAAAAAATAAAATGTTTGAATAATAAGGAAACAATATGCAGAAAAGTAGAAATGGGCAGCAGGACAGAGCTTTAAAGGAATCCCAAAAGCTCCATTTAAACACAAACCAGCCAGTCATCTTGCACTGCAAAGAGGGATTCTCTATTTCCAAAAGAAGAGATAACCTAACAGGTCACTTCCACCTTTGTAGTATGATCCAAGGAAAATTAAATAGCTGTCACAGGATGAAGTACTTATGAAGAAAAGAAGACAAATAAGATTACTTACCCCTATAAAGGGCCTAATGCACAACCTCATTTGTTTCCTATTAGCTGTAGAAATGAAGGGAAAAAATGCTGCCTTCACCTGAATGATGAGTTGAAACAGCCCTCCAAGCACTAAAGAAGTTACTTAACATGTTTTTTTCTTGAAGTAAACAAAACATGAAGAAAAAATATTCTACTAATTTCAATTTATTACAACAGAGCTGAATTTTATCCAGGATTTTTTTTTAGTATTTTCCCATTAGTTTGAGATTGGTGATTATAGTGTTCACAAAGATAGAAAACTCATTAGCTGAGCCAAGTACACAAAAATGGTCTTTGAAGACAATGAATAGGCTCACACAGGAATGCATTATATAGAGCCTAGAGATCTCTCCTGAACTCTGCTGAATAAACTACTTAGCTTTCATTAGGATCATCACTGAAGAAAAAACACAGGCAAGGAATTACAATATACCTTAAAAACATGTATTATTATACTTCAGAGGGAACATTTACAAGCATAAGGAAATAATGTACTCTTTATTATTATTTGCAATACTTTCTTAGTGCATGAAACAGATCTATTCTGCTTACTTTCACTGAATTTTAAAAAGGAGCAGGAACATGCTACTATATACTTTGTTTTCTTTAATTATTTTAGTCACAAGGCTTTACTCCCTGGAAAAAGCTTGCCTTGTAATTTTTAAGTATCCCAGGATTTTCCTTTCATATATTATGCTTTAAAGAAGGGCTTCCTAATCTAGGAAGAAGCAGCTAATTGTTTTTATATTACAGAATCATGGAATCATAGAATAGTTTATGTAGGAAAAAATCGTTAAAATCATTAAGTCCAACTGTAAACCTAACATTGCCAACTCCACCACTAAACGATGTCCCTGAGAAACACATCTACATCATTTTTTAACACCTCCATGAATGGTGACTCTACCGCTTCCTTGGGCGGCCTCTTCTAGTGCTTGACAATACTTTTGGTGAAGTCATTTTTTCCTAATATTCTGCCTAAACCTCCCCTGGCTCAACTTGAGGTCATTTCCTCTCATTTCATTGCTTCTTACTTGGGAGAAGAGACCCATACCCACCTCACTACAACCTCTTTTCAGGTAGTTGTGAAAAGTGATAAGGTCGCCCCTCAGCCTCCTCTTCTCCAGACTAAACAACCCCAGTTTCCTCAGCCAGTCCTCATAAGATTTGTGCTCCAGATCCTTCAGCAGCTTTGTGGCCCTTCTCTGGACATGCTCCTGCATCTCAATGTATTTCTTGTAGTGAAGGGCCCAAAACTGAACATGGGAGTCAAGGTGCGCCCTCCCTAATGCCAAGTACAGGGGGACAATTACTTCTCTAGCCTGGCTGGCCACACTTTTTCTGATAAAAAACAGGATGCTATTGGCCTTCTTGGCCACCTGGGCACACTGCTGGCTCATATACAGTCAGCAGTCGAACAGTATCCCCAGGTCCTTTTCTAATAGGCAGCTTTCTAGACATTCATCTCCAAGCCTGTAACATTGTGTGGAGTTGTTGTGACCCAAGTGCAGGACCTGACACTTAGACTTGTTGAACCTCCCGTAACTGGTCCCAGCCCATTGATCCAGCCTCTCCAGATCCCTCTGGAGAGCCTTCTAACCTGAAGCAGATCAACATCTCTGCACAACTTGTTGTCATCTGCAAACTTACCGAGTGTGCACTCATAGAGTCAAAAAATGGTTTTGGGTTGGAAGAGACCTTAAAGTTCCCTCAGTTTCAACCTCCCTACCCTAGGCAGGAACACTTCCCACTAGACCAGGCTGCTCAAGACTCCACCCAGCCTGGCCTTGAACACTTCCAGGGAGGGAGCATCTATAACCTCCCCAGGCAATTTGTTCCAGTGTCTCACCACCCTTATTGCTAAGTATTTCT
Organism: Dromococcyx pavoninus; assembly: GCA_033558185.1. Taxonomy (NCBI): domain Eukaryota; kingdom Metazoa; phylum Chordata; class Aves; order Cuculiformes; family Neomorphidae; genus Dromococcyx; species Dromococcyx pavoninus. The sequence goes on along the minus strand of JAUMJL010000081.1, from coordinate 420,625 downwards.
TCCTAATGTCTAACCTAAATCTTCCTCCTTCCAATTTAAAGCCTTTCCCCCTCATCCTATCACTACAAGCCCTTGTAAAAAGTCCCTCCACTGCTTTCCTGTAGCCCCTTCAGGTACTGGAAAGCTGCTATGAGGTCCCTCTGGAGCTTTCTCTTCTCCAGGCTTAACAAGTTCAACTCTCTCAGCCTGTCTTCATAGCAGAGGTGCTCCAGCTTTTTGATCATCTTTGTAGCCCTCCTCTGGATATGCTCCAACAGTTCCATATTCTGCTTTTGTTGGTGATTCCAGAACTGAGCACAATACTCCAGATGGGGTCTCACAAGAGCGGAATAGAGGGGCAATCACCTCCCTTGACCTGCTGGCAATGTTTCTTTTGATGCAGCCCAGGACACCGTTGGCCTTCTGGGCCGCAAACACACATTGCAGGCTCGTGTTAAGCTTCTCCTAAATCAGCACTCCCAAGTCCTTCTCCGCAGGGCTGATCTCCATCACTTCGTCCCTCATCCTGTATTGATAGCGGGAGTTGCTCCAGCCCAGGTCTAGGACCTTGTACTTGGCTTGTTGAACTTCATGAGGTTCACACAGACCCACTTCTCCAGCTTGTCCAGGTCCCTCTGGATGACATCCCATCCTTCTGGAGTGACCACTGCCCCACTGCCCTGTCCAGATCATTGATAAAGACAAAGAGAACCAGCCCCAACACTACCATACTCTATTGCCCTTGCTCATGCAGAGTTGCAAATCAGCTCTTTCCCTGTGGACCCGGTCAGTTGACGGGACTCCAAAGGAAATTCACCTGAGATTAATCATGCATTTGTAAAATATGGAATTTTTTTCAGAGAGTTTTTTGCTCAGATCTGTGGTCCCTCCAAGTCACCTTGGTACCCAGAGCACAGAAATGCTGAGAAGGTGGCTGATACGTGCCTATAACAGTGGCACAGTGCATATGCCACATTCAAAACACCAGAACACTATGATTATTTAAATCACAGCTAGGTTTATAAGAACAGAGTGGGGTTTGTACATAGCCACATGGATAGCTTAGAGTGTTGGATTTATTACGAACAGTTAATACTAGTTATGTTGTTGCCAGAAAAATGGTCCGGAAATCTTCTTGCAACATCGCAATGATAACGTAGTATGTCTCCATAATATTTTAACTTTACAGCATGCTTCCTGCTGGAAACAGCCAATAGGCTGTAGACCAGGGTAGTACTGCAGCCTTTAATCTAGGGTTTTATATAACACAATGTCTTTAGATATTCAAGTTTTTTCAAATATGTATGTAGATGTGAATGATGAATGCCAGACAAATTATTAGAGCTATTTAGTAGAGCTTTGATTTCTGCTTCCAGTTGGGCCCTCTCCTTTACAGAACATCAAGCACTGGGATGCAATTTAGAAAAGGGCAAACAACAAATTATAAAAACAACTACTTCTTTGGAGTACCTTTTGTTACTGACAAAACACAGAAGACTCAAAATTCTTACTGTAGACTTAAGACTGTCTGCACTTATGTGAAAGGTTCTTTCCTCCAATCAGTTTCAGATTCTTAGTATTTTCATACATTTTAAAGAATTATGAGAAATACTTACTTCCTCGTGTTTTGATTTCTTTTTCTCCTCTAATTTTTTTTCCAAGTAGATTTGATTCAGGAGGCACACTGACATCAGATTAAGGATCTCACACGTGGTTTCTGCTGGAGACAAAGTGACCAAGTCATGGAAACAAGTAGTAACGTTCACCATAGTGGCTGCAGTGCCAAATAGTTTGGTTAGTATTGTATAAGAGAATTCTGCATCCAGATAAGGTCTTACACAATTAGCATCAAACAAAAGTGCTGCTTTGGCATCCCGGTGCTAAAGGATTTCTTACAAAACAAAATCGAACCCTTCACAAGAAAAGGCAGAAGCAACTATCAGCTCTCTGGATTTTTTTAATTGCATCCACGCTACAGAGCAGTTGTCTGCTCTTCACAGAGCCCTGGCATTACAAGTATCCAGGTTGTGGATGCCAAATCCCCATATCAAAATAAAGGGATGGGAACAATCACTTCAGTTTTAATAAGACATTAGATCTCATAATGTTTATGAAATTACCGTAAGGCTATATATGTGCCTAAACGCATCACATCACTGCTATCAGCTTAATTACACTTAAATATACAACTTTTCCAACAGCTAGAAAACACTGAAGTGCCTCTCCTGGTTTCAAATGCAGTATTTGGTGGTTTTTTGCTCTGCATATCTCATGGCAATGAAGACTGTAGTCCATTTCACCAGCCAGGGAAATACAAGTCTGTACAGCAAGAATTCAGTGGAATGAGGACATTCCTAGGCCACAGGACTGTATCTGATTGGAAAGTCCGCTTGATCTCATTAAATAAATTGAACTATTGTCTTTTATCAGGGTTGTAACAGTGACAAAGTGAATGTGGAGATTAGATTCGCACAAAACAAACAATTCAGGCTGTGTGCTTAGCTTAAGTACCCTGGAAATAAAGAACAAAAAAAATGTTTAATGTTATAAGGACTTAAAATATTACATCTGTGAACGCATCCAAAAAGAGACATAGATATAAAATGTGGGAATACATTGTTTATATAAGCTTAGATAAGTATAAAACAAAGTTCTAACTACAGTCTTGAAGGACTACTTTTTTTAAAAAAAAAATGGGAGTGATACACATTCAGAAATCACTGCAAAATTAATAAAGGGATTTTTTTTTCTTTAGCCCCATCATACTTCTTCCTTTCTTTCTAAATATATATTAAGGGTATGTGTTGAGAGGTTCCATATTTATGGTTTGGATCCTGAAACAAGCAATTTTTTCCCCTCTTATTCATGACCTTTCCAACCATCTGACTAGCAAAGAGTTTACAAGTAATTTTCTGGGGATGCCTCCAGCCAAATAAATTTAGGAATAACATCAACCATTTGTGATAAAACATATAATGTTAAATTCACCCAATATGACTGATCAAAGACACAATATGAAAAATTGCTTCCTATAATTTTATGGCATATTTTTTTCAGCTTTTAGATGATCTACAATTTCTTAATATATTTAGAATAAGTCCATATTATTTCCTCATGCACCAGAGAAAATGATTTATTATCCAAGTCGATAAAGATATGCAAGACAGGTATAGAACATACAGTGGCACTGCTTTTTTCTGCACTTTGTTTTCAAGATGCTCTTGTGGACGATTATTCATTTCATTTCAATATGACTGTATTTTCCCAGGTGTGGCCACACCAGAAATCATGGGGGAATTGTTTCTGTTGCTGTGTCTCATTCTGGGCATCTTTAACCAAGAGATATTAAACATCACCTTGAGTCTGCCGAGTGCCTCATAAAGGGGTTCCAGAAGCATTGGAGTCAGGTGCCAAACTGGGCTTTGTTGTGGCAATCACAAATACAAATGGCACTGTTAATTTTGCAATCATTCTGTAACAGGGAGCTTTCAGGTTCAGAATTGTCACTGTTTGTGATTTGGGCAGACTTCCAAGGGGCACGGGGGCACTCTTTCGTACTTTAGTAGGAAGTGGAGATGCCATTGGTTAACAGAAATCCTTTGGATGCTGATATTTCTGCAGCTACATTGTCACAGCAGCTGCATTCAGATAATATCAAACAGCAGATGATACTTATGTACCTCATCCATGAGGTCTCATCGGTGCTGAAGGAATACAATAATAGCACTTCTTTTTTCATAAGAAAGGGCAAAACCCTCTTCTAGGCTTGAAATAAAAGGTGTCTCTAGGAACTAACATTTAATTGCTAGAAAGGGATGCATTTTCCCCTCCACCTCATGAAAGAAAGACCATAAATTCTGTTCTCTCCCCTCAGCAGCTCCTAATGAGAAGATCAGGTGTCTCACTTTGGGGTAAATTCTTTAAACTTGCTTTTGATCAACCAACTGTCTTCCTGCTTTGGGTAGCCACAAACTCTTCCAGTCACAAGTGGTCACATGCGGCATTGCAACAGGAGTAGTGTGACATTTTCACCCTCCTTGTCAGTCTTCCCCCCCTTTCAGGTTTTAGAGAGTCTCAGCACCCATTTAACGAACCTTTAAGCCCTACATGTAGCTGAGAACCCCTTGGCCATTTCTGTTCAGAGGTCTAGCCACCACTTGGAGAAGTTCTCCACTCAACACCACACCTGCAGGTCAGCCAAGCACCTCCACACGTATGGAGGTCTGTATCACCACTAATCCTCTCCTCTTACAAAGTCTGTCTCTGCTTCAGTCTGCTCATCTGCACCTGTATATTACATTCATTGCTGGACATCAAGTGATTTCTGACAGTTTATTAAAAGACATTTAAGAGCAATTATGGCTTTAAAGTGAATTGTTTTTTTGAAGAACAACTAAGAGTTAAGTATTTGAAGGTTACGTAAAAGACATAAAACTGGAGTTTGACAGTGGTCTACAGATATTTGAAGAATGAAAGTAGACAAAGGGAAAATTATTACCCAGATACAAAAATTATGGATCTCTATGTATGGAATGGAGCACACTCCCAAGGGAAAGTGGTAAAAAAAACTATTTGTGCTAGAGAAATTTTGAAAATAAAGTAGAGCTTCTTATTATTTCTTTACACAAGGGAACAACTTTTCAATAACATAGGCGACATGACCGGATAGACCTTTTCTACCATTAGCCTCCAGGATTAAAATTCAAGAGCTATATCCTGAACTACTGAAAACATGTCTCAAGACAATGGTGTTATGTTGATTTCTATCACTTGAAGATCTGGCCTTAACTCCATTTTTTTAAAGAATAAAACTGGGAAACTCACTTCCTGCATCAATAAACCCGTATGCGAAACACGTTGTGTGCAAGGAAGTATCAGATGTACTGAACCTGTTCTGCAAAAACATTGTTCTGTTTGGAGATATAACAATAGCACCAAAAAAAATCAAGCCTAAACAGTCTTGCTGGTGTTTAAAGATTTATAGTTCACTCCTAGCCAAAAGCTGTGATAATTAGTACCACACAAGGGCCTGGACACAAGCCAGTTCTTTAAGGCATAAGTAGTAAAGTGCTACATGGAGAAGCTTTGCTGAGGTCAGATCTGGGACATTGTTTTCTCCTTGCAAAAAGCAAGTCTTTGTCATTCCGTTTTCCCTTTATGGAGGGTATTTTTTTCTGCCACCAAAGAGAAAATTGAGAGCAAAATAGCAAACAGTGAAGAGGCTGGAGTGAGGGCAGTAGGCAACAGAGACGCACCAACCAAAGCTCCTTGCTACGGAACCACAAAGGTTGATGGAAAAAAAGAGGATGTATCGTCATTGGAAAGAAGGGGACGTAAGCCACGTCATGTTCAAAGACGTTGTTAAGTCGTGTAGGAGGAAAATCAGGGAAGCAAAAGCCCAGTTGGAGCTCAAATTGGCCACTTCTGTAAAGGATAATAAGAAGAGTTTTTATAAATATATCAATGGTAGAAAGAAGGGCGGCAGAGACCTCCACTCCTTGTTGGATGTGGAGGGAAATATAGTAACCAAAGATGCAGAGAAGGCCGAGGTACTTAATGCCTTCTTTGCCTCAGTTTTCAACAGCAAGGATGTCAGCGTGCTTGACAGTTGGCCCTCTGAAGTGGTTGATGGGGGCAGGGTGAAATATGGCCCTCCTGCAATCCATGAGGAGGAAGTAAGAGACCTACTGAGCCACTTGGACACTCATAAGTCTATGGGGCCGGATGGGATCCATCCTAGGGTGTTGAGAGAGCTGGCGGATGAGCTTGTTAAGCCGCTCTCCATCATCTTTCAGCAGTCTTGGCTCACTGGAGAGGTCCCGGAAGACTGGAAGTTGGCCAATGTGACGCCCATCCACAAGAAGGGCCGTAAGGATGATCCAGGTAATTACAGACCTGTCAGCCTGACCTCGGTCCCAGGTAAAATCATGGAGCAGATAATCCTGGGTGAAATCATGCGGCACCTGCAGAACGGTCAATGGATCAGGCCCAGCCAGCATGGGTTTAGGAGGGGTAGGTCCTGCCTGACCAACCTGATCTCCTTTTATGACCATGTGACTCGCCTGGTGGATGAGAGGAAGGCTGTGGATGTGGTATACCTGGACTTTAGCAAGGCCTTTGACACTGTCCCCCACAGTAGACTCCTAAAGAAGCTGTCAGCCCGTGGCTTCGATGGGAGCACTCTGTGCTGGGTTAGGAATTGGCTGGATGGCCGAGCCCAGAGAGTGGTGGTGAATGGTGTCTCATCCAGTTGGCGGCCGGTCACCAGTGGTGTCCCCCAGGGATCGGTGTTGGGTCCGGTCCTGTTTAATATCTTTATTGATGATCTGGATGAGGGGATTGAGTCCATCATCAGCAAGTTTGCAGATGATACCAAACTGGGAAGAAGGGTTGATCTGTTAGATGGTAGGATGGCCCTGCAGAGGGACCTGGACAGATTGGAGAGATGGGCCGATTCCAATGGGATGATGTTTAATAAGTCCAAATGTCGGGTACTTAGTTTTGGACACAACAATCCCATGCAGAGCTACAGACTGGGGACAGAGTGGCTGGAGAGTAGTGAGGCAGAAAGGGACCTGGGAGTGCTGGTTGACAGGAAGCTCAACATGAGCCAGCAGTGTGCCCAGGTGGCCAAGAAGGCCAATGGCATTCTGGCCTGCATCAGGAATAGTGTAGTCAGCAGAACCAGAGAAGTTATCGTCCCCCTGTACTCGGCACTAGTCAGGCCTCATCTGGAATACTGTGTACAGTTCTGGGCCCCCCAGTTTGGGAAAGATGTCAGGATACTGGAATGTGTTCAGAGGAGGGCAACGAAGATGGTAAAGGGGCTGGAGCATAAGCCCTATGAGGAGCGACTGAGGGAGTTGGGGCTGTTTAGTCTAAGGAAGAGGAGGCTCAGGGGAGACCTCATTGCTCTCTACAACTACCTAAAAGGAGGTTGTAGTCGGGCAGGGGTTGATCTCTTCTCTCAGGTGACCAGTGACAGAACTAGAGGGCATGGACTCAAGCTTCGTCAGGGAAAGTTTAGGCTTGATGTGAGGAAGAAGTTCTTTACTGAAAGGGTGATCGGACATTGGAATGCGTTGCCCAGGGAGGTGGTGGAGTCGCCGACCCTGGAGGTGTTTAAGGGGAGATTGGATGTGGCACTGAGTGCCATGGTCTAGATGATGGTTGGTGTTAGTGTTGGGTTATAGGTTGGACTTGATGATCTCAGAGGTCCTTTCCAACCTTATGATACTGTGATACTGTGAAGCTGGTTAAATGCAACCCATAAGTGCAAGCAAATTAATCATTAAGCAGGCAAAAGGGTGACTGACATGATTCATGCCACTTTGTAATGACATAAATTTTTGCTTGGCCATAAATCAGGTTGACCTATCCTTGGTACAAACCGCACACAATACTGCTGCAAAAGGTGAAGAACACATGATCTTCCCTGAAAGGGGCTGGAAGTTACAAATAAGAAGTTCAAATCATTAAAGGGAAGCTTAATATAGCTATACAACAAAATCCAGTAAGCTGTTAGTTGAAAAGATGCATTCCTATTAATACATCTCTCACAGGTAGTTTGAATGTATTTTGAACCCATGGTGGGCTGTCGATTCCACAAATGGTTTGTTGACTGAATTGGTGTTTGTATAACTATTACATCCACAGGTCAGGTAGAAAGTGAAATACATCATTATAATGCCTGCAGCCAGTGTGAAACATGAGTCAATGCATTTATTTATAGCTGAAGCCCAGTACTTTGTGCTGGGATGTAATATCAGACTGGAACACAAAAATAATAGTGGTAATCTTACCACAGTTTCTGAGGCTGTGCTCTCAGTCGTGTAGTTACTATACAAAATGGGATGGGAAACTTTGCTGTCATATGGTGGTATGGAATACCAGATTGACACTGATACCTGACTGGTCTAGGAGAGAAAATATCATGGGTCAAGCAGTCAAGGCACAAGTTCACCGAGGACCCTGATGGGAGACAGCACAATACCTTTATCAGCTAACAGGGTAACCTAGGAAGAAAACACAAACTCCAGCACTTTATCTCCAAGGCTATTTTTCTATCACCTTTAGCTCTTTGATTGACTGGCATTTTTCATGCACGAGATGATGTGTATAAAAAGCATGAAAATGGTTCAGACTTTCAAAAAAATATGAAGGGCTCTGAAACTGCCTATATTACACATTTCTTCCTGCGTTGTGTAACACTTCGGAAGTTGTCCTACTTTTGCAGTACTTGTATTTTCTTATAAATTAAAGATTTATCAAATTCGCTTTCCTTTATTGTGCAACGTATCCTTAGAAGAACTTATTTTACGCAAAGATATGTAAGGTTATTTTCAAGGCAATAGAGATTGAAAATTCTTTGAAAAGAATATCATTATAGAATTATAGAATCATAGAATCATAGATGGTTTGGGTTGGAAGAGACCTTAATGATCATCTAGTTCCAATTCAGGTTGCTCAAAGCCCCATCCAACCTGGTCTTGAACACAGCCAGGGATGGGGTATCCACAACTTCTCTGCACAACCTGTTCCAGTGCCTCATCATCCTTGCAGTAAAAAATTTCTTCCTAATATCTAACCTAAATCAACCCTCTTTTGGCTTAAAACCTTTACTCCTCATCCTATCACTGCATTCCCTGTTAAAGTGACCCTCTCCTTCTTTCCTTTACATCCCCTTTAAGCACTGGAGGGCTTCTATGACATTTCCCCAGAGCCTTGTCTTCTCTAGTCTGAACAAGCCTAACTCTCTCAGTCTGTTTTCCAGCCTTTCATAAATAGTATAACTTATTACAATACAGAAAAACCCCATAATTTTAAAAAGGAAATGGAAGAAAACTTGACTTCTGGCCTCTTTTTCAGTTTCAAATAAAAAAAAAAGTGCAAGCAACAAGAAAGAAACATTATCTCTGAAAACATCTTTGCATAGGACAAACTATGAGAAGTTTGTGCATCTCTGCTGAGTATGTACTGATTCTCTGAAGATCAGATGCTATGAGCAATATGAAAGCAGTTCCGGTGGTTTGGAAGAATTTCTACTTCACTTGGCCATTAAAGGATAGACACTACGATCGCATTAAAAAGTTTTGCATGACTCTGCTGCCTTTCTGCGGTTTCCTGGCAGCACTGAGCAGCTGTGATCTGTAAGAAGAGAGGAAGGCTCCCACAGAATCCAGAGCAGTCTTCTAGGGAGGAAACGGAAAATCCCCCCCTTGATTCATCACTTTCTTACGCCTGCCCTTTTTTGTGACAGCAGCAAGAAATGCTTCCTGCATGAGCCAGTGTTACAAGAATTTAACATGAAAAAGTTTAATTTCATAGTTATGTTTTATGTGGTTTAGCCAATGACTGTCTAGTGCAGCCTATAGGATACAGACCTAAATCCTATATGGTAGAGCTAATGATAAACTATTCTCCCAGCTACTGTGGTTTAAATCAGTCAATCCAAATGCTGTAAGATTTAGCCTAGAATATTTCACACATTAGTTACATAACAGTAGTTTGTTCACATTACATGTGGCTGGGGCTGGAGACACACAGAGAGTTCCTTTAGCTCTTGAAACTTCTCTTTAATAGCACGTACCAAGGATAAACTCTGCTCAGCCTCTGTTTTCCGTCCACGTTTGCAAAAGTGGCATCACTTATCAACTCCCTAAAAGCATTTTAAAGATGATTGAATACCCATAAAATGCTTTGAAAGAAATAAAGCACTGAAATTGTGTAATTTTTTTCCCAGAAGGGCAAGGATTCACCTCACTAGTTTCAGAAAACTGGAGACTGTGCAAACAAAAGGAAGTAACTTCAAAAGTCATCTATTACTTTCTAATAAGATTTGACAGGGTTCTCCTGAAGTTGAAGAGTTTCCTGCTTCAGACTTGTTAAGCTCATCCTGAAACTGTTCCAGCTTGGAAAGAGAGATTGGGTCCATTTCAAGAGTGTGAATCATAGAATGGCTCCAGTACTCCTTCTTTCATCACTGACCCATGCATTTTGACACTGTTTTACACTGTATGTGATATTGTTAACAGCTGTGGATTTTGTACAACGGAGGAATCACACAACTTTTGCAGTTGAAGAGGGATACTTCACAATCAGCTGTTCACAGCACTGTCTGGGATCTGGAGAGGGTGAATCAGCTACTGCTTGAGTGCCCTCTTCCCAGAGATTGTCAGCTACTGTAAAGCAAACCTCGGTGAAGTCTGCATAGACCAGGAGAACACTGTATTTGCTCCTGCCGCTCCCTTTAACAGTCACTGACCCCTCCTGTGGCAGGAGAGAAACCAAACAAGGAATATTTTTAATTCCAACTAAAAGGTGAGCTCTTTCACAGGTTGAAAACTTCAGGGTGAACTTCTCACTTCACAGAAGGTCATAGCAATTGGAAGCCCGCTTGTGCTCAGTGGCGTCACTGTCTGTGCAGCGTTTGAGACTGACATTGGATCTGGTGACTCCAGAACATATCATGAAAAATTTGATATCCCTTTTCTTACAGAAGAGAGCAGTCGCTTGAGCTTCAGGCTGACTCTGAAACCAAGCCAACAAAGAGGCCGTGCTGTCAGCTCTGGTGTGAAAAAGAGTGCCCCTGCCTCAGTCAATTTGAGAGATTGTTCCATAGTATATATGTTGCAGCATACAGTAGACATAACATAAAAGTTTTTGAAACCTTCTGTTCCACAGGTGTTTCATGAACCAGTTTGTTAATAGAGGCTCCAGCATCAATTTCATTTGAAACGATAGATAAATATGGGCCTGAGCCCAGCAGGTGTACTCCTGGGGAACTCCACTAGTGGCATTTTCATATAACCTGGGATTATGGGGAAGCAAAACACCATGAATGAATTTCTTTCCATCCTGCAACACTATTCACTATGGAACCAAAAAGCTGCGTAAAACATGCTGTAATTTCGGAGTATATACAAGGAAAGATCTACTTATTGGCCACCTCTGACAACAGGGTAAAATTTATTTGAAAAGGAAGGTTAGCCTCTCCATGCTTGTTATCTCAATCTTCTCTGCTACTTTTCCTCTATATTTCTTAGTCCCTCCCTTAGCTAGGAAGTCGTCTTACTCTCATTTGTACTATAACTTCTACATCTCAGCATCAGGTTAAAAGAGAAAACGTGTTTTCAACATTCAATATAAAATCTCTTCTTCAAGCTAACTCCTGCCACCAAAGAACATTGCTCAGATTAATATTAGCAGAGATTTAACAAGTAACATTCTTCAGCCGCACCATGTGTCTGCCCACCTCCCCTAATGGGAAAATAAATGTTTTAACTTAAAACAGCACATTTTAGCTTACAGTTTAGGTGTGCTAAGAACACCCGTGTAGTCAGTTATGGCAACTTGACTGCCTTGCCAAACCAGCACATTAAACTGCAGCTGATCGCATCCCTATCCTATAAATTGAAATCTGATTTCTTAAGAGTTGATCCAGTAATATTTCGTCATCCTTTCTAATCACATAGAAATGATAGTTTAGTACCATTTCTTCAGCTACAGAAAGAGATGTAGACTAAGTGGAAGTCTATATTTGTTATTCATACATATTTTAAATTTTTATCAATTCTTGGTTCATTCGTAAGAACGCAATTACCACTTATTTTCTCTTTAAAATTCTGTGACAGTCATTTGGCAGAACTATGGTACTTTGTGTGCTTGAGTATACAACAAATTACTTAAAATTACTTCAAACTATTCAAATCTTTTACTATGATAATGTCATTGAACCCTAATGGGCCCACAGCATGGCTGAAACTTTGCTCGGATTTACAAAAGAAACATCATTCAATCTCAAGCACTAGGTCTGGAAATATGTGGGTCTGCAAATAGTGATATAACATAAAACTTCTCCTTAGCACAGTGAGAAGGATTTTTCAAACAAGTAAATACTTAAAGTAAATAGTGTGCTAGATCACCCTGCGGAATGTGGAGAGATCTGTGCTAGCTCTAAAGGAACTAACTCCAGTACCATGCGGTTCTTACCTACGACTTCATGCTGACTAATTTATCCAGCTCTGTATTTGATGCTAGCTTGGGTAACACAGATCTATGCAGCCTGAACGTGGCCTTTAAGAACATGACAGAATAGATCTTCATACAAACTAAGACTTCATTTTAATCCAACTCTCCAAAAATGTCTTCTCTCCTAAAGCTGTCAGGAACTCCAGGACATAAATTAAAATTAGTGGGAAAGGCATATTCTCTTAGTTTCACATTAGATACTCTGATTACTCTCCTAGTAGTGAAAAGTCCAAGATGTCATAGGTCATAGCCATCAAAATAGATTCTGATAAATAATCTTGTAATTAAAACTGTACATCTTTGGTTTTCTCACCAGTCACATGCAGTTCCTTTTAGCAATCTTAAGATGAGTCTGTCACAATCTTAATTTGCAACACAGTGTGTTTTGTTGTAGCAGTGGTTTCAGACTTATAAAATAGCTATAGAAGAATGTCAAAACTCCATAACTAATAGAACTGGTAATTGATACATAAATTAGTTGTGAATGACAGTTATAACAGCATGGCAAAGTGAAAAATACTGGCTCATATTTAAATACAAGTTTTCAGTTTGCGAATGTAAACTTATGAGTCTCCTCATTTCTTGAGTTTGAACACTCAACCTATAGCTTAGTTTAGCATTTAAAAAAGACTTATCAAATATTTAAATGGAATGAACCTCCTCCTTCTTTCTGGTATTAGTACAGTTTCAAAGGATGTTTCCCCCATTTCTCATGAAAGATCCAGTGCTTCCACTTCATTAAAAATCTGTTTCAAACATTGCAATCCTACCTAATTCTAGTAGGATCAACTTTATTTATCACCTTTGTCCTTCTTTCCTGCTCACCCATTGACATAACTGAAAAGTGATAAACTGATTTCAAATTCAGCACCTCAAAACTGAACTAAGATTGATGCTTAAGCGCATCTGAGGAGCTTTCAGAGCTGCTAGTGACTGTCTAAGATTACATTTGTTTAAATAATAGGAAGTTATTTTTGCCTGATTTTTCACAGACAGGATTTTATTATTTAGCTGATAATTTCAATTAATAACCATGTTTATATGTTTTCATCCTTACTTTTCTGGGCATTTCAGTTATCCATTTTGATATCAGAAATAGATCCAATAAATGCGTTATTCTGGAAACAATAGGAAGTGTTACAGGACTTAAATTCTGGCCCTACTGTTTGAAACACCAGTTATTCTGTGAAACCATTTTTTTAATGACATCAATTTTTGAGAAAAAAATTGTTCTTTTTCCAGGACAATACCAATAGTGCTTGATATATCATAATTTCCACAAAATTACATGCAAGATCAAAATTTAGAACAGAAGAAAGGGAGAAGTTGTTTTTTTGACTGGTAATTTCAATGTAATGCATCTTGGATTTGACCTCACTCTGTCATTACAAAGAACACAAATATTACTGAAGAAAGCAGACTGGTGATATTCTTCAAAATTGTATAGATATATTCCATATTACCTTATGCATATGCGACTCTTGATCTTCCTATACTGCAGCACTGATGTTATTGCTAACATATGATTGGCCATGTGCCTTCATTTACCCTGATTCAGTGGTCCAACAAACAAGGGAGAAAAAGACTGGAATCACATTCAGTGTGTATCACTGATGAAATAACAATATGTAACAGAAAAAGCAATATGCCAAAGGTGAAAATCCTTCTCCAATGAACATGAGAAAATGCCAAAAACTAAGGAATTTCACGTTCAAAGAGAATTCTAATTTGTGAGCAAAATCCAGTGGCAGTAAGAACACTATGTACTTAATGCCTTCCACTTAATTCCTGTGTTCAAAGGTTTTCGCTTTGCTTTCCAACGCTTGCTGAAGGAACCACTTAAGGTGATGAAATACACAACATCCCAATGCTCATCCAAACGATATACAACAAGGGTTGCCTGCATTACGTTATTCTTTGGTCCATGGATTATCCCTGACAATTGTTTTCTAGCAAGCATTAACCCTTTGTGGATCATGTTGAATCATTTACCTTGAAGGATGGATTTCATTGTCATTTAATTAAACAATAACACTTTGGTTACTTAAATGTATTCAGCTTGTGCAATTTTCCCAGGAAATCTCCAGAGTGAATTTTAGAGCATTATCTCTGTGAAACAGTTCTGCCAACCCGAAAACACATGCCTGTATTCCTTAAAGACTTAGTAGTGAAATAGGCTCAGTTTACAACATCTAAACATTGTATTGCAACTGTATCCACCTCCTCTCATCATCTCCCTCCAGCTAGCCCTCAAGCCAACCAAATGTCCTCATCTGAAGCTAACAAAAGATTCTAATAAAACTGAATGTGCCTACACCATTATTAGTGCAAGACTGGGCCAGAGGACATTTGCAGTAGCAAATTTTATTGCCTGGGTTTAAGAGTTTGAATCTGTATCACATAGTTACATTCAATACATCAGTTTGGCTCTAGAACTTATCGTCACTTATCGCAGAAGACTATCCCATGCAGAGCAGACCCTCTCTAAACACTGACTTATATATACAGGACAAATATTTCTGGTGCAGAAGAAACATTTGAGGAAATGCTCTTTTTGGGTCAATGCTGAACTAGGGTGATACATACATAGAAGACTGCAGAGATATAATCAATGATGTGATTGTTAAATGAAAACAATCATGTCAATCAGAACCCCCAGATCCCGTCTCTGGAGGTGCTGAAGGACAAGCCTTATGGGGCTTGGAGCACCCTGATCCAGTGAGAGGTGTCCCTGCCCATGGAATCGGATGGGCTTTGAGGACCTTTCCAACCCAAACCATTCCAAGATTCTATAACCAGGGATGGGGGAGCTGGAGATGACCAGGCTGGAGGAGCTAGAGGTGACCAGGGGTGGAGGACCTGGGGGTCATCAGGGGTGGAGGAGCTGGGGATCACCAGGGATGAGGGAGCTGGGGGCTGACCAGGTATGGAGGAGCTGGGTGTCACCAAGGATAATAGATATGAGGCACTCAGAAATAAAACAGCTAGCACACACAAAGGATTTGGATAATTCTGAAAAGGTCCATGGTCAGCTTGAGGTCCAGATCTTCTCTACAAGACAGTCCATAAGAAGTAAAGAAACATCATGACGCCAAATATGATTACAATCCAGTGTAAATATTTGGACAGTACCTTATTGTCTCCTAATATCATTGTTGTCAGTAAAAAATATCGATTGCATTTACCTGACGCTCAGTGGGTCTCTACAGCTTCCTGAGAAGAGGAAATGGAGAGGGAGGTGCTGAGCTCTTCTCCCTGGTATCCAGTGATGGGACCCTGGGGAATGGTTCAAAGGTGCACTAGGGAAAATTTATGCACAACAGTACAAAGCAATTCTGTACTGAGAGGGTGGTTAAACCCTGGAACAGGCTTCCTGGAGAGATAGTTGATGTCCCATGCCTGTCAGTGTTTAAGAGGCATTTGGACAATGTCCTTAATAACATGTTTTATTTTGGTTAGCCCTGAATTGCTCAGGCAGGTGGACTAGATGATCATTGGCCTCTTCCAATTGAAACAATCTTTTCTATTCCATCCCCTGCACGTACCCTTGCATTGCTCTGAGTCATGCCAAGACCACTACAGCTTGGGGGAAAAAAAAACCAAAACAACCAAAAAACATCATTAGTACTTACAAGATTTTATTACATTGATCATTTGGTAGGATAAGGAGAAAGGGATATCATGGTGGATGTTTCCCACTGTTTGCTGAAAAATATCTGAAGAACTAGAGGTGGGTACTGTTGCACAGGACTGTGCCAAGATAACAGGGAATTTCTGAATGGGGCTGTATAAGCTAGAAATGAACCCATTGGCTCTGAAGTAAATTCAAAGAATGTAAAAGAGATTTAATGACTACTATAGGCCTCAGCTTCCTCACTGAGCCTGTTAACTTTTACAGTTAATTGATTGAGAAGATCTGTGTTTTTTTCTTAATGTTATTTGTCCAGGGGACCTGTGTGTCTTCTGTGCATTCCATGTGGAGGGGGGATAACGAAGACTGCTGTAATTTTTAAGTAGTTGACTGCTGTTTGTGAATTTGAGTTGGCCAGCATTTACACCCCCTCGATTTCTGTATATCTACTATTGGTACTTACTGATTTTTGTTAGACTTATAGTCTTCAAAGCATTTATATCTTCTAATACTTTCATATATTTCTTTTTCCATATATGTATTTAATTATCTGGTTTTATACTGCAAACAGACACCACTACGGAGAACAATACATGTTTCTAAACCGAAGCAGTATTAAAGGTTGAGAAGTTGGGTATGATAATTTGGGGGTAGTGAGCAGTTTATGGTTAGTGCTACAGAGGAGAAGTGCTCGAGTGTTAGATCACACAGATAAAGAACATGGAACGACTTCTTGTATTTGGCTAATGAACAGTTCATTTTCATTTTCTGAACCTACACCAAACATGCTACAGCCCCATATACCATAGTGTAAATACTGAGAAGAAGCAGAACACAAACTCATTAAACTGAGTCATGACAAAGAAAGGAATACAAACAAAGAAGGGAGCCACCCAGGAGCCCTGTTGGCCTGCTGTTGTGCTCTTTTTGCCAACAAAAAAGTAAAAAGTTCAGTTTCTGGGGGGTCCTACTGAAAATTTAAGTTACTCCAGCTTGTGCTCCCACCTGGCAACATAGAAAGCTAAGTTATACCATCCAGATGCACAAGTATAAACAATATTTCCCTGCAGGCAGGCACTGTGTCCTAAGGCTGAAAACAAGCACGGTCTGACTGCAGAAAAACAGAAATTTTAAACATCTTGGAATGACCTGGATAATCAGCAACAGAGGATGCTACTAAGTCTTGCCTCACACTTTACCACACCACCAGTTTTCCCCCAGTCTTCCAATCATACTGTGTGCAGCTTTGTTTCATCTTTTGCACTTAGATTTCTTCAGAAAGGAATGAAAGGAATTACCAAATAAAAAGTATAAAACACATAGAAATAGGGTCCTAAATCCCTTCTTCCATCCATATCCTCACTTCAGCAGTGTGCTGATATACCCTTATTTCTGCTTTTCCCAGACCTAAATCTGATATTCCTGGCTACAAATATCCTGCCAGCAATAGGAGGGAAATTGCCTCCTAATTTTAATTACACTCTGGGAAATGAAGGCATTTGATTGAAAAATGAGAGTTTTGGTTTTGAGACCTCTTACTTTGAGAGATCAAGAACCTCATTTAATTTCCCGTTTGTAGCTACAGGGCAGAAGGTGGCTGCTTCCTCCTCAATTTGGTTGGGCAGAAGCTGTTTTAGGAACATCTGTTGTGAGCTGTCATGCTGTGGACTTTAAGCACAGACATTTTTCAGTAAAAATGTAAAGTGAATTTGTTTACCTCTTAAGCGGGATTAGTACTAGCAATCTGTTTCCTACTGCTTCCACTGGGTCATTGATGAAAGACCGGAACACTTCATTTGCTTCCTGAACTGCATAATTTAACAGGTCTTTTAACAGGTAGCCATTACTTTCATACTAAAATTCAGTGCAGAGTTACTTTAATTTCACAATTGAATTATGTTTCAAATGACATCTAGAGCACGTCTTTCTTGTTAATTATGTTTTTATTCCCATCATGCCTCTTTCTGTTTCAGAAATGGATGAAGCACCAGTCATTAAGGTCACCATTGGCCAAATCTGTTTCCTACAAAAACCTGCACAGGCTTCAGTGGGAACTAAGGCGGAAATTCAGCTTCTTTAGCTGGCTCTACTGTTGAGTGGATCCTGCCTTCAAGTCCCTGCTTCCTAGACATACTTCACACCCACATTAGAATAATCTCACTCATGCAACCATGCAGTGAGTATTTATTTTCTCTGCTGAGAACACTGTGTTACCATGGAGGAATGGCAGGAATGAGTCCTCTTTCACGCTTGATTTGGTAATCTGCTACTGAGAGGCAGCATTTGTCACTAGAAAAAAAATCCACTTATAGTAACAAATCACTCAGATTCCTGGAAAACTCGTGGGAAAACCTGCCATCATATGAGACTGTATATTATATACTCTCAAGTGAGTACTTGCCCTTTCATTTTGCAGTATTGCAGGAGCATGGCAAAGAAGCCACTGTGTAATGTATTCAGATATAAAGTCATGTTTTGAAACTCACTCAAGATACTTTCTATTGGTTGGATTTCATCCTACAGTTTTACGGTATTATTACTATGAAAACATGCTGAATCTTAAATAAAAAAACATAACATTCTGTTCTTCTCTGCCAAAATTTTTATACATGTCCAGATTGTACAAGAAGGTGTATGTTGAATTCTCTATTAAATACTTTTTGTTCTTTGGGGAAAAGAATTCAACAGAACACATTATTCAGTAGTCTTCCAACAAAAAACCTTGAAACTAAATAGATCCTGAGACATCCTCAGCCACGGAAAGATTGACTATCATGTCTAGCAAAAAGTATGGGGAAGCAAGACAGACATTGTCTCCCATGCACGTGAATAATTTATATAAAGCTTTCCAGACATGAAAAAGAGTGGAATACGGAATCAACCCTTGCTACAAGCCAGCAACCATATTTGAATTTACATTCTCCCAAGCAGAATACCAGTGTGTCCAGGGACAGCAGTCACTTTACTGGTTTGAATTCGGACACTGAGGGGGCTAATGAGATTTAAACACCTTTTCAAGTCATGACACAGGAAGCTGCTTAGTGCCTTGGAGGGCTACAGCCTCTAAAACAATAATGCACAGAAGTGAAAATATAAAAGACTGCTGATCTTAAATGCTTATGTTATATTATCTTTATCAGTTGATGAATCAGGAGCTGCTTCTTCACTGTTTTTTGAGATGGAGTCACCAACCAGCAGTGAGTCAAACGGGGCAGTCAAAACCTTTCAAGAATATCTGTACTCCCTTATTACTTTGACAGTTAGCATCTGGCCTGACTTATAAGAGGACAGGTTAGTAAACTGGATTGTACCAAAAGAGGTTATGAGTACAAATGATGCTTTGTGAGTATCGGGAAAAGACTTGAATTCATGTCTTATTCAACTGTGTGTAGAATATACATTATAGAATTTTAACCAGGTAGGTTGCTACCTTCTTTTTCCCAGAGGATATCAATAATTCTGAAAACTGGCAGAAACAGGGGAAACAACAGTAAACACATAGCCCTATTCTGCTTTTAATGTAGACTGTAAGATACTTACAGGGTATTGGCTGACAAAGAAAGCCTTCCTTTATCAGACTTCATTCACAAAAATCAAGGTAAGCTGATAAAATCACAACATTTGAACATTTCTATCCATTTCTCTCAATTACAACTGTAAACCAGGCTAGCAGTCTTCACGTAAGGGATGTGTCACTGTACAAAAAATAAGTTCATTGATACCTTTTATTAGAAAAATCTTTTCTATTTTGCCTTTTTTTTTAAGAAAAGGTATAAATAGATTAAATCCACCTCTTGCTGATATGTAAATATGTATAACAAGGGCTTATTTGTTTAGAAGAATATTCACAGCGGTTGGGGTTCTTATTAAATTTGGCTCTATTATTGGTTGTAGTTATTTACATTAATTCTTTATTTCTGTGGAACAGATCAAAGGTAGATATTTCATCAGTCCTTGCTGGTTAATATGTCTTGTATTTTATTCCAATTACTTTAGCAGATTTACTGTGTCAGAGTGATAGATGCAGCAAAACTCATGTATAAAGGCTAGGTCATAACACGTGTATGATCAGAGACCCTTATTCAAAAGTGAGGATGCCAGAATACACAGATAGGAAAAAGGAAAGAGGAAACAGAAGCACAAGAGATAGGTGACTTGTCCAACATCACTTGGAAGCTGCAAATAAATTCCAAGTCTCTTTATAGTGTCTTTGTCCACCAGATCATGTTGTGGTGGACTGACCTTAGCTGGCTGCCAGGAGCCCATCAAGCCGCTCTCTCACTACTCGTCCTTAGCAGGATAGGGAGAGGAAATAAGACTAAAAGGTCGTGGCTAGAGAAAAAAGCATTTTAAGGAAGAAAAGCAATGTCCACACACAGAAGCAAGGCAAAGGAAAAACATTTCTTTTCTCCTTCCTGTCAGCAGGTGATGTGCATCCACTTCCTAGAAGTAAGGCCTTGGAAGACAAATGCCTTAATAAAGAATGCCCTCCCATTCTCCTTTGTCTTAATGTGAAGCATGACATCATATGATATGAAATGTCCCTTTAGTCAGTTTTGATCAGCTGCCCTGGCTACCTCCCAGCCTCTTGCCCACCCATAGCCTACTGGCCATTGGGAGTGTGGTGAAATCAAAGAAAACATCAGATAACTGGAGTGAGGGAAAGATGGGGAAATGGATCTGGTCTACTTTGATACTGCCCAGAAAATAATTGCAAGAATAAAACACAAACTATAGGTTGCACGTGATTTTGGAAAATGATTTTCCACGCAACCTATCAATTTTTACTTTGCAAATCCCTGAGACTTCCTCTCAGGAAGTGCATTTGTACTCATTTGTAGGACACATCTCAAAATCTATCTATAGACTGGGCACAACAGAATGACACCACCAAATCCAAGATAAGAGCAGTAGCAAATCTAAATATAATACCATGATCATGAAAGAAGATAAATACTCAGATACACAAAAAATGCTCACTGCAAAGATGAGGCTTGTGAAAATAATTTTCTGTGTTCATTTTGCAGCTAACCATAGCTGGTGCTCTTGCCATCTTATTTGTACCTTCTTACTTTGCAGTGTAATAGGACTGAATCTAGTTTCTTTTTCTCTTGATGTTTTGCATATAAAAATCCCACTCTGAGTCTATGTCTTCCTACTCTGTGTTATTCTGACTATGAAAGACCATGTGGATCCCAAACCTCCCAACCCTTCCAGGGTGCAGGACTCGAGGTCAGTCCACAAACAAATTACCCTTGTGCAATTCATATCTAGAAACAAAGATTTTAAGGTTGCCAGGCTCTCTTCTTGGGGACTAATCTCACTTCTCAGGCAGAGATGTGTAAAATACCTCTAGCACTATCATTTTGACCATTCTTGTAAAACTGCTTTTATGTAAGAATAGCTGGCAGCACCCAACAAGTATTCAAGCAGCTCTGCAGTTTTGTCCTCTCTCAAGAAATAGGGTAAAAAAGCTTTCCAGACGCAAAAGGAGTGTATCTGTATTGTCATTACAATATGTCAAATCCTGGATGAAGAAGCTGCCTGCTGGGGTCAGGGTTAGACATTCATGTCTTTGCCCATAGTCCTCTCTTCCTTTGCAGCCCAGGGCAGCCAGCCGAGAACCAGACACAGCCCTGCAGAGCACAGCCTTAGCATGGGGCTCCCAGTGCTCCCAAGTCCCCCATCCCTCTCTGGCAAAATGATTTAGCTCATTATGTTTGTATGGGCAACATATGAGCTCATTGTTCTTGTATGTTTGCACAGTCCTTTCGCAAACTCATGAACTTCCTGCAATCAATTAATTAAATGTTTGTTTCACGTATCTTGTGTTTTTGTGCTGTGACTCTAACAGGTACAAACACAGGGTTTGGAACTTCAGAGGAGTTGAAGCTAAAAACAACAATGAGTTACCTTTCTTCCTTCCCAATACTAGATTGCTCCACCATGTGTGGAGTCACCTGATACGGCTTAGCCCTGACTGTTGCAGCTTCTGCAAACCGCTCCAAATGAACTCAACAGGGAGGGAGAAATTTCCTTCAAACTCGGCTTCAGTGAAGCTGAACTGGTAGGATCCTGTCAAAGGCAAAACTATGAAAAGCCCTTTACCATGCATAAAAGGACCATTTTTTAAGCTTTTCACTTTCTAGAACAGAATGTATGTAAAATGACCAAGTAAGGAGACACGAAATACGTTTCAGGTGCTTATTTGTTGATTTGTTTTAACTGAGAGAATAGTGAAGATTATGATGAGAGTGAAAGCCACATCCTAAGATCCTTCTAAATACCATGCACGATTCTCACATGGAAAATGTGCTCTGTCCATAGGTTAAATCAAGACTTGAGCATCTAGGGTCAAATACGTGCTGACCTGGCTGGTGTTCATGACAGCTTCCTGCTGGGTGTATAACAAAATGTTCGGAGTCTCTGAAGAGGTCAAATATCTCGTACCTCTGCAAGAGAGGTAAGAGTCCAGAAATTTTTATTTTTGGTGTATATGTGATGCCCAGAATGTGTAGCTTCCTGGGCATAAATGGAGCCGCAAGCATGCAATCATTGCTATGTACTCACAGCACAACAGCTCCTGCTGTCAACCTGCTACTTTTTCAGTTGTGCCAGGCTGCAAGGACAGAAATAAACAAATGAATCTGGGGATCTGAACTTGCAGGATTCTTCAAGTGAGTCATGTTTTTCTGGAGATGATGAACACCTGCAGGAGCCACTGACTCCAATGCAAACTCAGACTGAGGCAATATTTGGTGTTTCAAGTTTGGCATCCAAAATAGTCCATATAGGAATTAAGAATCCTGGATGAGTAGACACTTCTCCAAACATTGTCTAAGGTTCAGTATTTCTTGGTTTTCAAAATACTAACCCATTTTGGCAAGTATTTTACAGCTCTCGGATGAAAGGAATTTTATAAACGAAAATTATATGTTATTAAATAGACAAGAGAGAAAAGTTTCACTCAACTGTGAGAAATTATGTAAGAGAGCATAAAGATAATAAAAAATCTCTAAGGAAGTAGCTGCATATATTAACCAGGAAGGCACAATAATTCAAAAATATATGCTAGTAAACTCAAAAATCATGATAAACCCAAGAAACATACTTTTCAATGAGCTCATGTGACACAAAGCTCAGGGAAATTTGTTAATGTTATTTAGATAGGCCGCAGAAAAGAAATAAATACACATTCTATGAGGATTGCTGGAGCATCCAAAGATAACTGTTCAGCTCTTTGTATGGGTGTTACTCCAAGGTATGTATAGGACACGCAGTAGTTGCAGGATACACTAATTACCCTGGCACAAATAAAACCAGAGAAGCATTGCCATGAAATTATACCAGAATAAAGAAACTCTTTTCATGTTCACTGCTTCAGAACAGGTGGAACTTGTTGACTCACTTAAATTGCTTTTCTGCTTGCATTATGTGTTACACAGAATACTGTACTGCTATTTTTCTAGGAAAATAACATGTTGCAGTATGCTATAGCAGTCTGAGTGGATTGATCGGGTCATTTGCGATTCAGGTGTTAGCAGTTAACTGTTATGGTCTTTATGAAAGTTTCCA
Organism: Dromococcyx pavoninus; assembly: GCA_033558185.1. Classification (NCBI taxonomy): domain Eukaryota; kingdom Metazoa; phylum Chordata; class Aves; order Cuculiformes; family Neomorphidae; genus Dromococcyx; species Dromococcyx pavoninus. The sequence continues at coordinate 397,410 of JAUMJL010000081.1, read as the reverse complement.
AGCAAATGAAAAAGAAAAAGGATAATTATTTTTCATGAGCTTTTTTTTCAGTGAGGGTTCTTCAAGTCAAATTGAACTTTAAACAGGATTATTGCAATAAAAATTTACAGAGCGTCAGTTTAGAATAAGCCTAATTGTAACAAATTAGTATAGGATCTGGCAGATGTTGTGGGCCTTGTTTTGCAGCACTGCTGTAGAAGGACACAACAGTTTCAGTGAGTCATGAGTGAAGAACTGGATTTTCACGTAATCAAACATAGCAAACAGTGAGAGAATGAGATTTTGAGAATGTCTGTATTTACAGTCTAGAAACTGTGATAACTGATATGGAGTTGCTGCTAGTTGTGCATAATGAGGCAAACAGCAATGGAGGGCATTTTACTGTAATGTTTTTCCTTTCCAGAACACTTAAAATGGAAAGCAAGGTAATCAGAGGTGATTACTCATGAGCAGTAGTTGGTATTGGATTTGGAGGGGACAAAAATTGTTTATGCAGGAGGAGGAGACTGCAACTAGGTAAGAGATAGTTAAAATGTGCCAAGAATGACAAGGAGCAGAAAAACAATGCTGGAGGATCAGACTTCAACCAAAGAAGGCTTCAGAGTGCTTTGAGACTTCAGAGAAATGCATAACCCTCAGAGCTGTATATTTTTCTTCGACTACTCAGGACAGACATTCATGTGTGTTTTATGCTCCAAATACGTACTGTAATCAGGAAGGCTGACAGCTTTTTGATGAGTTTCAAAGGTGTAATTTAAGTTACAGGCAAAGCTAGGGAATAGAATAAGTTTCAGTGCCAAGGGCGACAGGACTGTATAGTCTTATACTCAAGAAAACAAAACCTACCTTGTGAGGTAAATTGAACTCTTCTGAGTTCCAGAAGCAACCTGGACACATAGATCTGCGGACTGAGATCCAACGTAACAGATTGATTAGGGCACAGTTAGCAAGACATTAACGGTAAGGACAGACAGGAGACACCATCAGGTCTTTTGGCATCCATTTAGCCAGTTTCTACTCCTCCACTTATGACCTGCTGAAAAACTGTGTTAAACGCTTCAGGAAAATCTGGTGGTAGTCCTATTACTGCAAACTGGTTGCTGACCACCATCACAGGGGAAGTCTCCTTGTCATGTTTGGGTCTGAGATTTGTTTGTATGTTCTACATTCTGCTTCAGTTTTATAGCACTTTCTTAAGAGGAAACTTTACTCTTGGTGGCTGTCCCATGATTATTAGAAATTACTGTGCTTGTTATTCAAGTTTTCAGAATCCTTGTTTCTTTCAGTTTCTCTTTGTCCTGATTAATTTACCTTCTCCTTCTTTCGCATTCAGTGCTGCCAAGTACCTTTGCTTCTTGTTGGATAAGTCAGCAGAACTTGATGCCAAACAAGGCTCATGGGGACCTTGAAAGATCAGCTGCCTCCCTCTAACCCCAAACAAGTCACTTGACACACACATCCCCTATAAGAAGAGAATCGAGGTTTTGTTACACTTTGAGAACTAATAGCAAAATCTGTTCAGCTGCAGCTTTACCCCAGGCCACCTTCAAACATTAAATGGCTATTTGACTGATCAAAACAAAAGCAAAATAAATTAAGAACAAGAATCATCTCTGCCCTATTGAGAATTTCTATTAACGATTGGAAGTCCTTTCCTTGACTACATGCCTACAACAATAGAGCAACAATGTGGAAGCACATTCTGATCTAAACCCAAAGGCACAGTTGTGCTGTCAAAGTCAAAGAGTAGGGCACTTTCTGGGGTTTTTTTTTAGTTAAAAAAATATTATATATGTATGTAACAGCAATATGTATACTTTTTTTTTAAGTAAGTGTGTTATTCCATACTTACATGGCAGGGAGGAATTTTAGAAAACTTTCATTCCGATGAAAGAGAAAAGCAAGCGTGTTTCTTTTTCTGACAGAGGGAACTGATGAATGCTTATGCTGAAAATATCAATAAATCTTCCGTTCTTTCTTTACAGTTCCTTATGTTCTGTTTCCCTAAGGTTTTGCAGTGCAAGAGGAGTGCATGAGGCCATTAAACAACTCCAAACAGTTTTATAGTTTGAAACTGAGAGTAATCTTTTTTTGCCTTCTTCCTTCAATCACTTTCTTTTGAATATAGTGAAAAGATTGTGTGTAATTCCTTCCTTTAGTGAGGCTCTTTACAAGCCCTGCTCTTAATTCATAGTGGCAAAGTATTTCCCTTTTGTTCTTCCACAACTCTAAATTCTAATGACTGTTGAACATGTTACAGAAAAGAGTGGTTTAACCTGCTCCAATTCATGACACAGTTAACTTATTGCATCTTGAGGAATTCCTCTGTTTTTCTGTGCCAAGGTCTTCTGAATGTGCTCCTCTTAAATCCTTTCAAAAGTTGAGTGAAACATTTAAAACTTCCATGGGTATAACTGGTTTCTGTAGTGATATGAAATGGGAAGATGCCATACTCAAGTACCCAGTGCTCAACGATTTACCAGCAGTGTGAAATAAGCCAGCTCTTGGTTGGGAAGTCTGAACAAAAAATGTTCCCTTGGATAGACTGGGGGTCTCTGCAACCTCCTGTCTACTTTTGCCTTTCTAAGACAAAATCAGGCACTGGCTTGGACCAGATGTTCTGCAAATGTTTTTTTAGTGCATGCTGGAACCACTCGTGCGTCTTTGTATCTGCTGAACAGCTCAACCCAGCTTGCCTCTGCGAGCTGCCTTCATGCTTCCTCTCTTAGAAAATGTGTAGAACTATTTAGGATTGATAAAATGTAGGAGTTATAGGATTTTAGGAAGTTGAGGAATGATTACACTTAGCCTTGCCACATTTGCCTGCCTACTGAGGATAAAAGCATGCAATGCCAACCATGAAGCAGACGGAAACAGAGGGAATTTCACTCCTGGCATGAGTTTGGTTACCTTCATATCTTCTGTGCCAGAAAACCCAGGGGCAGCTGTTGCCAGTCACAGGGTACTTCTCATCTCATGACGTGGACTCAAAAACCTAAACCACCATATCATTTCCACTGCAAGTCACACACCAAGCATCACTTGGTCTCTCAAAACTCCCTTTCATTTCAAGAGCATGCTTGGAAGTAGGCAGGCTGGCACTGCGTATGACTTGAGGGATAGCGCTTCATGGTTACTTTTGTACCACAGTGTTTAGTCACACAGCATATTTTGTTTGCAGTCGCAAAGTTTACAATTGCACCATACGGAGCAGATTTTGTTTTACTTCAGTTTATCATCAGAAATCAGCTTCTCGGCAGCAAGCCCGGTTGATTTCACATTCTGTTGGTTTAAGGGATGTAATGTAGGATTCACTGTCTGTATATTCAAGCTCTTTAATCAACATAAACAAACAGAGAAACTCTGTCTAGCATGAGCGGATGTTTACCCAGCCCTGCAGAATGGCAAAGCATATCGCTATAAAAACTACACTACCAAAATAATCTGAGTTGTGATTGTTCTGTGGAATCCTGCAGCACTTACATAACACAAGATAGAGTTATCATTATTTAACCAGTATTCAAATACAAATGCAAGATTGACTGAAAAATATCGGATAAATTATTATCGTAGTTGTGTAAGTGTAAAACTCAGCAGTCAACAGTAGGTTCAGGGCCTGTATGGGGAGTTTTCATTCTAGAGGCAAAATGAATTTCTCTTTCATTTCTGAGGGCTGAAATGCTAGCCTGTATTACCTGCAAATTATCTTAATAGTCCAGAAGCATTAACTAGCCACAACAGATGGTGGCCAGCCTCCTTTCATATTCGAACTTTCATCATGGTTGAGGTCAGGTATTTTGGATAAAGAGGCACACCACAGGAAGATTTTTGTTTCATCCTCCAGGACTTCATCACAAAAGAATACCTTATTCCTTTGCTCAGTGATTGAACCGCAAGTTACAAGGGAACTTTTAACAGTTTTAAAACAGTTGCACATGACAAGTATTTTCCTCATGATCGTATCTGATAACATTTTATAGTATTTCAAAATGGAATCAGGCCTTTCTGGAAGAGTTCAGGGGGAGAATTATTTGACAAAATGTAGTGGTACTGTACTGATGTGGGTGATGCCCTGCTGCTCGATGGATTTGCCATCCTAAGGCAGGAGCTAGGACTCCCTGTACAGCCCTTGGAGAAAGGTAGGCTTCTGAGACTAGGAAAATTAAGATGGTATCTTGGGATCAATCTGACCCACTTAGTGGATGTCCTAAGGAGGTAGATGAGACAGAGAGGAATGGGTTCTTAATGTTGGCTAATAGGAAATACATCTGCCTGTTCAGGATTAGGGGTCAAAGTCCCTACCCTGAAGGAGAGAAATAGATGCTATTCAGTCACAAAAACATGAAGATTTCCCTACCTCTTTTCTAAGGAACATTTCAGCAATGTTTGCTCTGTATAAGGAACTTCATTCACATATTCTGTGTTGCCGGATTTAAATACCCTTTTATTGTTTTTATTATTTTTTTGCATAATAGTACACAGTGATTTATGCCTTCCTGAGTATGAGGGAAATACAAACCAGGCAAATCCCTGGGAAATTCTGTTAAACTGCAATCACAGGAGTGGAAAAATTATTTTGTTATTTCAACCTTGCAGGGCCTACAGAGGAACTATTTTCTAAAGAGCACCTCCTATTAAAGCCATAGAAAGGATGGTGAGGTGCACTGTGTTCTTGTAGTCTATTACCATTCCACTGGTATGTCCTTCCTGAAAGGAGACATTTAGTCCTTCTAGCAAGGGCAAGAAGTATATGTCCAGGTAGCATGAGTCTTGTATTACGGAATTGCATTCAATATTCTGGGATGAACATTTCCTTACCTTTTCTACCAAAAAACCCACAACTAAAAATAAGCATTTATAATAAAGAACCAAAATTCAACTCATGCGGTCAGCAGTATTTGATCATGTCCATCTATAAAGCTAACACTTAGCTACCTTTGAGCTGCTATGAGGAAGAATTGACATTTCAACTTTATTGCAGGTCTTCTAAAGGACAGGGCCAAAAGAGTAGTTGTAGTAATTCAGCATTTTCATGTTCATCTGTTACTCACAGATCTGCAATTTCAAGAAAAAGCATTCTGAGAAATCTTCATTTGACAAGAAGTAGAGAAAGGAACCTTCTCCACATGTTTTCCAGGGTAAGCAGCTGTACACCAGGTTTTTCTAAATATAATGTGAACAGGTCTGAATAAAAAATAGCACAATTTGCTTATCCTGGGACAAAGAACATTTTATTTTCTGAAGAGCAGCTGTTTCAGGAGAGGAGGTGAACCACATTTGATGTGATAGGATCTGACAAGCTTACATTTCTATCGAACAGTATAAAGCTGCCAGTTTCTCCTCAGCCCACTTTCAGTTCCCACCAGTTATTTCTGGAAAACACCCAATGATCCAACAACCAAATTCCATATGAAGTCAGGAAAATAAATTATGTATATAAGCTTCAAAATCAATTTCACTAAAATACATTTCCCCCGGTGTACAAGGCTTTATTAATGAAAAAATACATCTGTGGTCAAGACTTTTGGTATGTATACAGAACAATATTTTATACTAACTAAATAATAATGCAGTGAAAATATACAGTTATTAAAGGATAAATGCAGTTTTATTTTCCAGCTTATTTCTACTTGATACTATCCCTTTTTGCTTTTTTTAAAAAAAGTTTTGATCACGGTGATATGACATCGCACGTGTTACTTTGTGAAATCAGGTGAAATCCCACTATCAAAGATGGAGTATAGCTTGTATTGGGGATATGAAATAAAGCAGTCATGTTAGCTATGGGTCCTTCTAAGACTGGGGCACAAATCCATATCTTAAAGGGCCCCTTCAGAGCACTCTCTAAAATGTGAGCCAAAGACTGACTATTTAGGAAAAATTCTGTTTTATCAACTCAAATTCAATGTTTCTTTTTTAAAAAGTGCTGTAATCCTACGTTATTTGGCCTGCAATGGAATTTATATTTTCATCACATTTTGGAGATACTTTTTTACTTTTCAGAGTTTTAAAAATTAAATACCAATTTCAAAATAAAAAAATCAAAAAGATTTATCTGGAAAATTTCATTTACTCTTTTTCTTATAATTTGTTTTCTTTGTCTATTTCCTCTTTGACTAAGTTATCTGCTGGGCTCAACAGGAGCTTATAACTTGTGTCAATCAATCCAAATGTACACTACATAGTCATTAAAATATTCAAAGGATTTAATCATATCCAGCCTGTAGTTCTACTTGACCCAAGCAATAAAACTCCTCGTGATTCCATAAATGGTGGCAGAAGTGGCCTTAGGAGGCCACTGAGTCATGAAATGTCAAAGGAAAGTCAGCATTAGTACCTATCAACTCACTATGTAAGCCACATTAGCTTCTCAAACAAATTAAATCTCTGTGTATTTTAGCAATTTAAACAGCATTTTTGTAAAGTGTTCCCTGGGTGAGTTTAAACCAGTAAACAGTAATTCGTCATATACAATATTCGAATCAAAGAATTAAATACCCACTAAACCACTAAGGCTCAGAGGCGATTCTATATATACATGGTTGGTGAATACAACAGTAATCAGGGTGTATTGTCTATAAACTGACATGGAATGTTTCCCAAAAATAAACTGTATAAGAGGACTGTCTAATACCAAGAGGATGATAAAAAGGAATTTAAAACCTACACAACACTAACAGGATTTCGGAGTGCCCTTGAAAATATTACATAGGTGAAGGCCAGATTTTCTTTTCACTCCCACAGTCTTGCCTAGAAAAATATCTATGTCTCAGCTAGCTGGTTTTCTGTACATAAAAAAGCCTCTATATTTTTGCTGTTCTCACAAGGATAAGCTTATTTTGAAATCTATAATTTCCTTGCCAGATGTGGTTTTCCACCCTCTCACAACCTCAGCCAGTTTTCTACGTATTACAAATTCATTACTAAAAAGGGAAGAAGATGAATAATATTATTACACAAAACATTTTCAAGACACAAATACCCCCAAAATTTGTGCACAGCTTCTTTAAGGATGCCAAAAATGAGAGCATGGTCACTTTTAGGCACATTTTCTTCTCTAAACAAGCTTGTGCTACTGCTCATTTGTCATGGTAATGTGGGGGAATGCTGTATGCATCTACTCCATGAATGAAAATATTTTGCAATGTAATAAAGTTTACAGAAAAACACAGAGCCCAGATTCTTTATCCCTAGCAAATTTTCAGTTTAGAAATTTAGATTATAAGATTTCAGTATTATGTTGAACTGCACCAAATAACAAGGAAAGCTCAATGCTCTTTTCAGGCTACAGGACTGCTTGTTGTTTGTCTCAGTATTGTTTGGTTTGTCCAATGAAGGCAGAAGTGAAAATAGTGAGAAACAATTTTCAGGCACTACCAGCTTTGGTCTCAGCATGTAACCTTAACAAAGCAGGAGAACAGCTAGCTGCTTAGCATACTTAAGCCATCGTGGGTTGCACTTAAATACTTGAATTCTCATGGAGCAGGCAGAGCTGCACCTGGTTGACAGCCATATATTGGTGTATATGATATTGATGGCACGTGGTAAATTATGAGCTTCTACAGGGCACACGTGTTAAATGTTAGCCCTGAGAGGCTTGTTAAAATTGTTACAGCCCTAAAGAGGCCCTTAAAATAATAGGCTTTTATATTCATTGACTTTTGCAAGTACCACAGATTGCATCTTGACCAGACCTGTCCTGGGGTTATAAACAGTAGAAGCAAGGAACGAAGATGGGAAAATTGTAATTTAAACCAGCTACACTTAAATACATATTTGCTGAATCCTTTGTTGTTGCTTAGACTAAAATGGACTAACTATGAATTTAAAAACATCTTTCATAATTATGAATTGACACATTCTCAAAATTAAAGGATATAGCTGCATACAGTTATAGAGATACATTTTGCCTCTGAAAATCCAGACATATTTCATTTTATTGTATTATAATAGAAATGAAATATGTCACTAATGGAGTTGATCTCACTGCAGAACGGCAAGTTCCATCTTTTCAGTGCTACAGTTTTAAATCTATAGAGTGAAAACTGGTGCCTATTTACAAACAAAAAAACCCAAGAATCTTCATAGTAAGGCTCCACAGATGGCTTTATGTAGATGGACTTCAATTCCAAAGTTTGGAGGCATGTGAAAAAAGTCCTAGCTGCAGCAAGATCTTTCTTTTTTTATATAGTTGCAAAGCTGACAATTGCATCATACAGAGCAGATTTTGTTTTGCTTCAGTTTATTATCAGACACCATATCCTCTATAATTTGCTTCCTTTGGGTACTTCCATTTACCAAGAGAACCTTCTTCATCCTCTGTGTAGTGAGAAATGCAGCCCAGTGCACCCCAAGGGCTGGATTGTTAAACATGACATAACATAGACATAAGATATGTAGGGTATTCAAAATATTCACAAATGCAGAGAAGAAACTCCACAGAGACTATAGAAATTGAAGTATGGTGACTGGAGAAAGAATACAGGTAAAAAGAGGATGACTGTGAGGGTGGACAGGGCCCCTGACCTCTGGGCTGTTTCATGTGGGCATGGAGATAAAACATGAGTTTTATCACATTTTTTAATGAAGTGTTCTCCAGAAAATGATATAGTAGGAGATCAAAAAATGCATGTCTATGTGAAGTTTATGTTTGAAGACTATCAATAAGTCAGTGTAGTAGAGATATGACATGAGCTCGCTCAGGGTTAAGAAGGTACATATTCAATGGGAGCACAGACCTGATTTTACCATCTACCTTTCCAAACCAGTTGTGTGAGTTCACCAGAGACTATTTACAAATTTTCCAACAAAGCTACGGCACAGAGCATCACAGCAGTTTGAAAAAGTTCAAATAACAGCTAGGATCACTACTGTCCATGATAAATGTTTGTTATGAAATGGTTGTTTAATCAACGTCCTTTACATGATGAACAGGGAGAAAAAAGGTCAAATGTAGATCATAGCATAATATGCATATCACAGGTTATTTTTTTTATTCCAATACAGTCAATTGCAAAGCATGGTTCAATTTCTAAAGTAGTAAGTCTTTTTTTGACATCTTCATTTCCTCGCTTCGCGTTCAGCCTAGATGAACCCTAGAAAAAGCAACTATTGTCAGAAGAAATAGGGTAAAATTCATCATAGCAACTTTGTCCTTCACTGATTTTTTCCTTTTAGATAGATGGATCTCATTTCCAGATCCTGCTATGATCAATAGATAAAAAAATGAAGCTATGGAAGTAAGCTCATGCCTGTCCCAGAAACCCATCTTATGTTGAGTTGAATTATACTAAAAGTTTGTTCTTCCCATTAATGGGGAGGATATTTGGTTTACTGGTTTGCACAGTTCAGCCTTTAGACAGTTCATGTTAAGTGAGATGAAGTCCATAAATAAGCCACTTGGAACAGTAATGTAGATCCACTTAAACTTTACTTTAATTCTGTGTATTATACTAGCTTTGTATATTTTCCTTTCCTCCTGGGAAAAAGTTATATTTCTGTAACCTTTTTGGTCATGGAAGATGTGACTATGTTCAGGTCGCCTATCAGAGGTACCTAAGTTAAAGACTCAGCTACTAGTCTGGGCAGTTCACGCCCTGCTAAAGGAACAGTCCAACTCTCAATCACTATCCCACAGAAACTCCACAGAAAAAGTCGTCCTAGGTATAACAATAGGTAGGTTATGGGTTCTACATGTTCATCACAAGTATGTCCACAGTAAAGAGCCCTGTCACTTTTTTGATACATATGAAATAACAGATTATTCAGATATAAACAACTCTTGTGTAAGAAGAGAAGAAGAGGAGCCGAAGATTCTTTAGTTTTATCCAGAATTCTGCTCCTCGCAGAGAACATTTGCCCATGTAATACAGCCGTTGGCATGTTTGATATGGTCAACATTTTTTGCATAGCTGGAATCAAAAAAGAAGCTATAACACTGAAGTGACTACCCACAAAAAGTGGGTAACATTTCCTCAAGGAATTGAAATAAAACATTTTCTTCCCCTACAAACAAGGTGCGGATTCCTCAGCACTGCGTAATAGTTGAACAACATTTTTCCTTATAATAAACCATTCATTTAGATTTCACAATATCTCATCACTTCAGCCACAGCTGGTGGCCATGCCAGAAGCAATTCTCACATATCGTTTGCAATGTTTTCTTTCCAATTACTTCAGGACGAGGAGAGAAGAGAAACATGTGGGATGGAGCTGTAGTTCCTAGTGAGGATTTTACAGTGAATCTCTTTTTTTACGATAGAACTGCACTGTCAGAATACTAGTGAGAATTACACACTAAACAGCACTTTTTCCCTGTTATAAGTGTTCCTGCTAGTGTTTGGAGCACATGATGATGTATTATAACAGTGCTTCTTTCAAACCAAACATTAATGCTAACACTTTGTGTGTATGGGTAAGAACAGTCCAACTGTGCCTTGCCAGAGTCCCTCCTAGTTTGCTATCTTGTCCACTACTGCAGCTAAAACAAAAACATGACAAGTTTCAAATGATCATTCATTTGGAAGACTCTTTTATCTTCCAGCAATTTCAGCCAGGCTATTAATTTTAACAGCCTCAAGGACTGTTTCAAACTCCTTTCTCCCTTCAGTTCTAGCAATATCCTAGCCCACACTTCCAGGTTTTATTTACATACGGAGTAGAAAACAAAGAAAAAAGAATGACAGCCTTGCAAATTTTTTTAAGTAGGTATCAGATGTAATTTTACTCTATGATGAAAAAGTTTTCCAATCATGCTGTTTAAAGTTTTGTTTCATTCAGCTCCATGACTTTTAAGAGCCTTTGACTGGCTACATAACACTTTCTGGGATGAACTACTCAGCAGAGTGTTTGAAACATTAGTCATTATCTTGTCTCTGGCTAAACAACATCCTCATCAGCCAACTTTTAATATAATGTTTTGTCTTTTACAAGTAGAGCCTCAAAATACTGATTTGTGCAACATGCTAAAAACCGAATGCTCATAAGTGCAAAAATTATTTCTGTGACAAAGAACTTCCGGTCAATATCTTTATAACACTTTACATACTATTGATTTGTTTCTTTTTCACAGCAAAGGTTGGGGGAAGCCTGGGCTATATTTGCCATGTGACAGGGAAGTTAAGGATCTTAAAAGGAGGGAGCAAAACAAGAAAAAGGGATCACAACTCTAGAGAGAAGATTTTGGCCTGTTAAGGGACCTGCTTTAAAGAATATCATGGGAGATAGTTCAAAAGAGTAGTTGATTTTCAGGAATCACCTCCTCCAAGCTCAAGAAAAGTCCATCTGGCTGTGCAGGAAGTTAGGCAAAGGTGGCAAGAGGCCAGCATAGGTGAACAAGGGGCTCGTGGCAGAACTCAGACATAAAAAGGAAGCACATAGGAGGCGGAAGCAGGATTGGGTCACTTAGGAGGAATACAGAGACACTGAACATGCAGGGATGGGGTCAGAAATGCCAAAGTCCACCTGTTGAATCAGGCAAAAGACATGTAAGACTATGAGAAGGGCTTCTACAGGTACATCAACAGCAAAAAGAAGACAAGGAAAAACATGAGCACACTGTTGAACAAGGCAGGGGACCTGGTAGCAAAAGACACAGAAAAGACTGAGCAGCTCAAGGTTCTCTCTGCTTCAGTCTTTACTGGTGAGACTGTCCTTTAAGACATCCAGGCCGCTGACACCAATGGAAAAGGCCAGGGTAAGAAAGACTTACTCTTGATGAATGAGGATCAGGTTAGGGCATGTTTAAACAGAATTTAAACAAAAGCTTACAGGACCTAACAAGATGCACCTATGAATGCTGTGAGGGCTGGTCAATATAATTGTAAGGCCAATCTTAATTTTCTTTGAAAAGGCACAGTGAGTGGGGAGGCTCCTGAGGATGGGGAGAAATCAATTGTCATGCCAACCTTCAAGCAGGACAAGATGCTAAGGCTAGTTATTCTTAGCCTCCATTGGTCATGTCAAATAGGCATCAACATTTGGCCTGGTACATCTTGTCCACACAGATATCTACATGTAGTTGCCTAGATTTTCATGGCTTTGTTTGAAAAAAATATATGCTTTCAACTACAATGGGGCAATAGTATCTAAACATTTGGTGATTTTTAGTGTAAATTAATTTTAAGAATATTAGTGTATAACCTGAAATCCCTGAAATAATGCAGTTACTACATCATTGTGAATTATAACACAAAAAAATAACTCAGCCTTTGAAGTATCATACATAGTAAGAAGCTACAAACAGGTCTCTCTTTATCTTTTATTCACCTGCTACTGTAAGCACAAAGATATAATAGTTGATTGTTTCCTTCATACACACCATTCATAAATACCTCATTAGCATTCAGTCGTCACCATAGTGACTGATGTAGAATTCATTAAGAGTCTTTGGTGTTAAATATCAGCACCAAGTCTGTTTAATGTATAATACGGCAGTCTTCATTACTGATAATAATAAGGAACATGTTTCCCTAAGATTTATTATCTCTTCTTCACACAAGCAAAGCCAACATGTCTCCTAGGTGTTTATTTAGCTTTCCTTTCATGTCATCACAGGAGATCAAGATAGCCATTCAGCAATTATTATGTGATGTTAGCACAAGCAACCTCTCTGCTCAGATTTCTGTGACTTACTTTGAACATAATTTCATACAAAAAAATAAAACTCAACCCTAAATAAACAGAGAATCTGATGTCAACTGATTAGAGTACAGAGGGGACAAAGAACAAAGGTCTCATTGCTTCATTCTTAGCACCTCCATTTCTTTATAATTAATAATGGTCTGTACTCCATTCAGAAGGTGAAGTGTTTATATCATTGAAAGTTAAGAAAGTTTTTGAGGTAAAAATTACTTTAGGTAGCATATTAACTGAATATCCATCACAAACTATACTTACTGTTGTGGACTCAACTCAGAGAAACTGTGGCTGAGGATCCCAGTTGAATTTGGCTCGTTGGCTTTCTCCAGGCTGCATTAAGAAAGAAAGGCAACTTCAGAGGACTGTTTAACCCTCCTCTCCTATATATTGTGTTTCTCAGCGTGGGAAGGATAAGCTTCCCCAATTAAGGAAGGACTCCTTCTTACCAGCTCACCATGGAGTCCTACCATTCAGAGAGTAGAGATGTATATGACATGATGCCCATTCTTGGAGACCAAAGTCAGCTGTTATGGGGTGAACGGGATTTCCCTCTAAACCAGATTCTGCTCTTCTTAAACATACTGAGTTGTTCTGCTTTCTGTACCAAGCTGTTATCTATTTTCCTTCTCCATTAAATGGCATTAAAAATTCATTCAGAAGAAAACGAAAATTTTTTTAAAAATTATACTTATTTGTAGTCATTTTACCCAACTTCTCCTAGAATTGCTCTGTAATATACAAAATCAATTTACCCATTAGGAGTATTTAATCTGCAGCTCTGTCAGTTGATACTTCCCTCTTAGAGATACCCTGCTGTTATTTAACCTCTATTGTGATGAGAATAAATGTATAACTCTCCAGTTATAATCCATCTCTGTTAGAAGCTGTCTTTGTAACATGTAACACTTCCTAATGTAGTGCTTGAACGTGAAAATCTTCACCTATGAAGAGATCTGAGCATTGCATACTTATGTTGCATCCCTCCCCTCTGTGTCTGTCCCAAGTACCCCACCACCTGCACTCTTGATCATGTGAGGTAGATTTCCCTGTGTGCTTCCTGGTCAATTCAAAGTTTTGGTTATTGTTGAAGAGGAGGCACGTCTTTTGACTTATATATACTTATATATAAATAACACTAATAATGTAATTAAAATCCTAGTGTGTGAACTTCTTAGTTTCTATTCCTTCTCCTGCTCCTCAACATGCTAAAGTGAGTCATTTCACGCTTACGTTGGCAGTAGTGCGATGTGGCTGGCAGTAGTGGGATATGGCTGACAGTAGTAAGATGTTCATGTAGAGGGTTTCCTCTTCCCATCTGCTTCCTTCTTCCTTTTCAACACTTTTTTCTATTTATTGTCATTTATGTAGGTTCTTTTACAAGCATTTGTAGCTTTCTCTTTCTTCATTGGTCTGCTGCTTCAGGTTACATCCACATTTACTACATATAGTGCCATTTACATATGTTAAATACTATTGCTGTCTTTGTTAGCCCTGTAACCAGTTTTTTTCAGGCTCCAGGACTACTGTGTCTCCACTTCTCAAGGTCTCTCCTGTTGTGCCAGGCCTGTAGTTCTCTATGCTGAGTCACCCTGTTAGGGTCGTAAATATCGCATTCTATCTAGAAAAAGCTCTTGCTACCACTACCACTACAGTATAAAACTATAGTTGTACCACAGAATGATAAACAAAAGTTTTTAAAAAGTTAGATATAAACATCTGGCCAACTAGACAATTACCAATCCAAACGAAGGTCCAGAAAACTTGGCCAGAGCAGCTCTGACAGGCTTCTGTCCTGAGGCCTTGTAAAACTCAGTACAAAGCTTATGGCCTCTTACTAGCACTTGTAATACTACATCACAGTGCTGCACAGTTAGGCTCATTCTGGCCCTTTTAACCCTTTTCCTCATTCCAAATCCATGTCACAGATGGATCAAGCATAGCAGAGAGAGAGAGGAGTTAAGGAAATGCTCAAATATTCTCTTAGACAGGTCTTCAGAAATTACAGCATCAGAGGGAGCAGTTTTTGCCCTAGGAATATTTTTTTTTAGTAAATTTCATTTTCTTCTACTGTTTTTAACATTTATAAAATAAAGTTGACAATGAACTGACTTTAAATTTATTAACTGAACAATCTCCCTCGCTGCAAACTCCAAAGCTGGTTATTTATTGTGAAAACCAGAGTCATGTCAATAAAAATTAGTAATATTTTTGGGTTCTGGTCAGTTTATTTCAGTGAAAAAAGCCATTCCCCTAGCCAGCACTCAGGATGATGAACAGACTCCCCAAGTAAATCCACAGCACTGAGCACAATTTGGCACCTGCTCTGTTGATAGCAAAAGATTCAGCATAGTCATGTGCAGTAAAGAACTTGATGGAGTTGCAAGGCTCCTCAGAAAGGATGCAGTGATGTCACCCTATATATTATGTCTGTAGGCAAATGAAAGCTCTTCCATCAGGGACAAAGTGCCTACTAATTGCAGGATAGCCCCTCTCCAGTATTACGGCTCCTCTGACACCCACTAATAAAATCTCTTGAAACTGAAAACAAAGATGAAAACTGATAATATAAAATCATGCTGGAAAACCAAGCAATAATTGAAAAGTAAATTGGGAGCTGGAACAGAATAATACATTGCAAACCCAGCTGTTTACTGGCAGCTCTTACAAATTATATTCTTCTTCCCTTTCTCCTTCCCTCCTTTTCTCTTTTTTTTTTTTGACACTTAGGCAAGAAGTTTTCACACTTAGCTGCTTTGTTTATTTACTCCCCAGAGACATCTTAAGTTGCTCATAGCCACTTGGAGGGAAGTGAAAAGCAATATTGCAGGGTAAATAATGACACTGACAGGACAACCATGCCCTTTAGGGAACAGTTATGTTCGTGACTAGGTTTCTTTCAGTCCCTAGGGAAGACCAAGTGCATGACTGCAATAGAAGGAGAAAATAAGAATACCGAAAAATGACAGGCAACAGAGTAAGTCCCTTCTGATATGGAAGATAGAAGCATTACAAGAGGATGTTTTCCCTCCTGTACTTCCTAACTTGTTTGGGCCTGTAGCCATCTTCATGATCAACCTGGAAAACTTTGCCACAGGACTTCATCAAGGCCAGAAGTTTGGCAAGGCCAGAGTAGAACTGGACATTTATGTGGATGATGATTTTAACCAGAATTATTGTACTAAAGAATTTATTAACATATTAAAAAATGAGGGGATTTGGAAAAGCCATCCATATTACTTCAGTGTAGAAGACAATATCCCTGAGGGACTATCTTGGATAACTTTATAAAAGTAATAATGATCTGCAATCCACTGTAGATATTTTTCTTATAATACTTCAAATTTTCTGTGTCACTTACTACTGACTCTTCATTCTCACTACACCCATACAGTTAAGCCAAATGTTTTTGAAACAGTTCTTCAGAATTGAGGCCACCTGACACAAAAGTCCTTCCTTATACTATTAAATTACTGTCTTTCAAGACAGGCCAATTGCACCCAGAATGTCTATAGGAAATAGTCCCTGGTTCTTGTTAATTCCTGACCACAAGAATCGAGTAAGTGCTAACTGGTCCAGGCCAAATCTGATCAAGCCACACCTGCCCTGCTGCCAGGGAACATTCTAACAGCCTGGTCTGATTCGAGAGCCAGTGCTCAAGCTTTGACACTGTTTATTTTATTAGTAGAAGATATTAATATAACTCCTATGATAGTATTCTCTAATAGAAGGGACCCACATGCCAGTCAGGCTATGGTGTTGTGTCAAAGCACATCAGAGAGACTATTTATGCAAGCTCTGCAATCACCCCAAGCCCTTTCCTTTAAAACCCTTTCAACCAGGTAGGATATAGCTTGTTCATATGTGTCTAAGATCAAAGGAAGCAAGATCCCTTATAATAACAATGGATGACAACTTTGCTCAACATTTCACAGCTTAGACCTAATTACCAATGAGAGCTTTTAAAATGACAAACACAGTCACTAATTGGTAGAACCTCTCATAGCCAAAATGCATAACTTCGGACCTAGAAGTTGTACTTAATGTATCAGATTGTGCCTTGTTATTATTCAGGTGTACCCTCAGTTCAAGAGAAGTTATTTACTTCACTTCATTCAGTACTCTGCTTGCAGAAGTTTGCCTTCATTAATTCAGGGACAACAGCCTCCACCTAGTTCTTATTTTTTCCTTCAAAAAATCATGTATTCATCTCAGTTGCATATGCCTCATGCAGTAAAATACAAATCCAACTACAGATTGTTAAATGTGTAACTAAAGGTATTTACCTTGTAACAGATTATTTAAAATACTTCACATTTGTAGTCAGTCATGTAATGTGGCAACTGGCACCAGTTTGTTGCTAACCACTACATTCTGAGGGGCACAAGGGATTTAAAAATATGTGTACAAATGCTTCATCTTTTCCATTTAGTGTAGCAAGCTTTTCCCTGAAGACAGCAATTTGCTAGGATACGTGACAATTTCATCATGCTCTCTCTTGTTCGTGCATGTTATCCTTTATTTCTTAAGAAATGTCTGTATAGATTTCCTAAATTGGCTTCCACTTTGAGTAAATATTTGTCATCAGAACAGTAGAGCCATGAGCATAGTGTAATTTTTAACTCGATTAAAATACAGATATATAAGAATTTAAGGTTTTTTTCCAAACCAAAATGTTTAGCTGAAAATTAAATGTTCTTCTTTGCTTTCCAGATATTTAAAATAACATTTTTTTCTTAACTGATATAATTTCATTAAAAAAAATCTTTTCATTATGAAACATTTGAAAATTTCAAAATATCTCTTGATGTTTTCTTCCCTTCCCTTTTCCTTTCATTTATCACTGAAGCTATTTTCAAATTACCTCTGTATTTATGCATGTTTTTATCTCAAAATGGCATTTTCTGGTAAATCTCTTTGTGAACAAAACAGGTTCAGGGAGAGGGGGCAGGTCCTCAGAGAGGTCTCTCTGTTTCTTTAACTGGGGGCAGCCTACCAAAATAGCATGTCATCTTCTGAGTCAAATGCAAAAGCACAAAATTAGGATGTGGGTCAAAGAGAGAAACAACTGACTCAAATTTGATATCAGAATTGACTTTTGTCTACATTGCCTCAACAGTTCAGCCCTGATGCTGCCAAGTACACTGCACAGCCCACGTAATGTGATGCTATGTTGGTCTAAGTTTATGTTTAGACAATTGATTAGTAGTTCAGTGTTGTAGGTTAAAAGGCAGCTTTTAGTGTGTATCAACCAGTCAAACAGTCAGGATAGTCTCAAGGTAGAAATCTTCAAACAGTCGCAAAGGATTTTGATCACTAATAGGAAAAGTTTAAAGTCATGTCAGCCACCATCATTGATAGACAAGAATACTTAGCATGGAGCAGAAATCACCGTATGTTACACACTTTATGTGCAATTGACAAGGAGCATATTTCAAAGCACTGCACATTCAATGAATAAGGATTCTCTTGTGTAAGACCTTTACTGTCCCAACATAGCTTTAATGGATGAAGAACACATTAGCACATTAATAGCATCCCAGGAATGTGTGTAAACCAGTTTCAAGCACATCTTCTTTCCAGGAAATTATTAGAATCACACAATCATGGAATGTCCTCAGTTGGAAGGGATCAGCAAGGCTCATCGAGTCCAACTCCTGTCCCTGCATAGGACAAACCCAAAAATCACACCTTACGCCTGAGGGTTTTGTCCAAATGCTTCTAGAATATTGTCAGGCTTGGAGCCATGAGTACTTACTGATAAATGATCTTTAAAATAGGTATATCTGGCACACTTTGTTCCTGCTCTAAAACAATGTCTCTCTCAAAGGAATAGAGACATTTTCTGATACTCTAGCAAAGTACAGAGTTGGCATCTCTTGTAAAACTGTTTGTTTATTATACATTGTATCTACCTACTTTAAACATGTGTCTTGGGGAGAAGATATTTCATTTCCTGGAATACTCAACTCCTCCAGTGAGAATGGTAACGTCCTGGATGAATAGCTTGAACCAGGCATCTAACTTCATCATCTAAATGGTAAAGCATTAAGCAGCATCTTTTGTAAGGAGGCCAGTGCATGGCTAGTTATCCCATCAATGTAGGGTACATTTGGACATAAGTACTAGCTGGAGGGCCATATGAATGAGAAGGAGGAAAGCTATATGCAATGAACTGGCATACAGAGCAGGCTATGTAAATAAAAATGTATCTTTAATTCAGTGAGTAAAGAGCAGCCGGTTCATACTCCATAATGGAGGCAGTACTGACGCACACATCAGCAAAACTAAGAAGACTTTTAAACCCAGCTTGGCTTCACTTCAAGTGCTCAGACTACTGATGAAAATGGAAGATCCTTGTGGAATTGCTAAAACAACTGTTGACTGTAAGGTTGCTTTAATAAATACAATTCCTTGTGCAGTTTACAATAAGCTTACTGCAGAGGCCACATGGGTCTCAGTTCCTAAAGAAATAACAGAGAGGCCTTTGTAAATACACATGCACTGCAATCTGAGAAAAATCACACTCATTGTGCTAGATTATTTTGTTGCCCCAGATCTAGGCAACTGCATGGCTCATAACACAATGGAAAAGTCACTTTTAACTGGGTCTCTTCGGAGTCTGAACATGCTGCCTTTTCTAGGAATATGCTGACAAATACAACATTGTCTTCTTTCTGTTCAGTTCCTGTGTTTCTCCTAAGCTCTGTTTACTTTGGATATACGTGCGTTGTTAGTAGCAATTCAAGGTCACTGCCAAAACCCAGAGAATTATTGACTTGGATAGAGCCAACAAAATACTCTGGCTGCCTACTAGAAATTTCTCTTTCTCACTCATTCCTTCTGAAAAACCTGTAAAATTTGAAACCCTCTTATGTCCAATAAAAAACTTAGAAAGTTTTACTGATATTCTAGAGATTGCTTCTTCTTGGTTGGATAGTCCTTGTGGTATTTTAAATACAGTCTTATCAGGGCCTGAAAGCATCTATTTACTATATCTTTGCTGTCCTAGGTGTCACAGAAATTACATATATGTCCACAGTGTACAAATCACTGGTGTAACAGCAATGCATGTAGGGTCCACCCACTCATGCCTGTTACACTACAGCAGCTCCCACAACTATTGATTAGATCTGTAGGGGGTGGAAGATGTCTCTGACTGGTTAGTCTTGGTCCTTATTTGGAAGATTTTCCCTGCCAGGCAGAAAAGCTAGACACTTTCAGAAAAGAAATAACTAATAAAAACAAGAAGCAGAGAGCAAAATGCTGAACTGCTGGAGTCACATCAAGCTTGTTGTAGGGAAACCTTTCAGGAACACAGGCATTACCTGATGGTAAAGGGGAGAACATATATCTAACCACAACTAAGCATAAAATCCTTGAATTCTAGACATAAAGATCATTGACTGACATATATAGTAATATATGTATCCTCACGCGTGATTTGTTCCACAACACCAGACGAAAAAATCTCCATTGATTCCTGTCAAATGTATATCGGTGCCATGGTACAGAAATCTGAACATTTTCTGGGGTGTGAATGGTAATTTCACATTAAGGACCAATGTATAATCTATGAAATTTCACAGATTTCTTCCTCAAATGAATTTGTGTTTCTTCATTACTTATGAGAGTCCAGCAGAAGTATCTTGTTCCTTTATAGTATCACGCTTGTTTTTACAGTGCTCTTTCTATTTCATAAATCCTTATTTACTCTCTAATAGGATGTTTACTTTATGACTGGAGACAATACTATGAAATGAGTAGGAGAGAACTGTGAATTCTGTCTAAAATTACAATGAGGATTTGTGTTATTTCTTCTACTTAAAAAAAGAAGTAAAAAAAGGTACACTTAAGTCTGTCATAATCTGTAGCTGAAAATACTGTGGGACTTTGCAATTCTGAACGCTACTCTAAAATGGAGGATGATCACCCATCTCTCCTCCAAGACACCACACACTTTCACAACAGTAGCAATGTAGGAAAATAAGCACATAAGGATTGTAGGTTTCTGATAAAGTAAAAGTACATGTACACCCTAGGATATATTTCAAAGTACATTTTCATAAATTGCTATTAGAAAAAAAATCAACTTAGTGTTTCTATGCTGAGATAAATACCCTCCTTCAGTGAATCATTGAAATGAAGGTCCTCTGGAGCACCACTGAGCCTGAGTATCCTAGACTGCTCTTCAACATCTCCAGAAAAAAAATATCTACAGGTTTCCTGAGTTGTATATTCTCTGTGTGTTACTGTCCTTATGCTTATGACTTTTCAGTATCATGTTGCCAGAAATATTCTTTGCTACAGACCACAGCAACTGACTTCTTGTTCTTCCTGTGAGAGACATGAAAGTCTTAAACATATTGCAAAACTCTTACACAACCTCCAGTTCCCCCTTTTCGAAACCAAACTAGCTCAAATCTGTCCATTTTTCTTCTCACAAGCTTTATTTCTCACAGCTGTGCTTTATTCTTTTTTCTCCCTATTGCAATCACACTTTTCACGACCTATGTTGGAAAACTTCTCCAGCCCAGGCTCAACACCAATAGTTCAAACTAGCCAGGTGGGAGCCATGGCCACCTAAGAGCCTTTCTCTCCCATGGGAAAAACTTTTGAGTTAAAATCTAGAGTACTGTGCCTAATTTTGGGGTCCCCTGCACAAGACAGATACTGACATTGCAGAGTCACCAGTCAAGTGCAGGACATATGAGAAGGGGCTGAGAGAACTGGATTTCTTCATTCTTAAGAAGACAAACCTAGTTTTCTCCTTTGCAAATATACCTTCATCCAGGCACTATTGTCCCCAGCCATTTTTGTTGTTGCCCAACTTTACCACAACCTGTCTTTCTAAAGGTAACTGGGAGATAGGCAACCCACGTCCACTACCTTAATGTAATGTGTTGGCACCATCAGCACGGTGAATGCAGGATTCAGAGCACAGAACGATGCTCACAGAGTCCTTATGAATGAAGCAAACAAAACCTAGCTTTGCAAATATCAAAACTAAGTGGCTTGGGACTTTTTGGATTTTTTTTTTTGTCAGAGGAAATCATAATAAATCAGTCTTTTTCATGGAAAAAATTACTCAATCATAAAACATTATAAAGCTTTTCAGAAGAGCATGAAAGAAACATTTTTATCCCCACCTGCACTCTACTCTCTGGACATGCAGAAGAGAGCAGGCTGAGGCATAGCAAGTGTGATATAGTTTGGCTTGCTCACTGCTCCTTGCACCATAATCACCTGTAATTACTTCAAATGGTTAAGTAATTCCAGTTAGAGTAGCAGCTGCTGTACATCTCTAGAAACTACTGTAATGGTAAACTCAGGTTCTTTTTATTAAGTGGAGTGAGCAGAAGCAGACTGCTAAAGTAATTAGTTTAGTTACTCTGAAGTTCCATGATATATTAGACTGTAATGGTTTCTTTATTTAAATATAACAGCATACACATCCACCAGATCTCTCAGATAAATGTTTTAAATTCACACACTAGAGCCGAGAAGTCCCAATTTCCATAATAATTATTCAGAATTAACCCTGCACTACCAAACTGTGTTGTGATCATCAATAAAAATAATGAAAATCCATAATATATTTTCGTACTAATCTACATTCCAGACAAACTGAATGGGTACATGATTTCAGTACATCTCAAGTAGACTATTCATTAAGTAGAAAACCATTCAAAAATTATAAAATATTACATTGATCTTTGCTAAAAGTAAATTCAAAGTCTTCTTCAACAGTTCTTTCTTTTTCAAAGAGAAAAGTTAATTCCATATATTTTAATCCTCATTTAGAACTCACACCACTCTCACCACTGCCATAAATAGAAAGACAAGGGCTCACAAATCAATTCAATGATATAAAACAAAATGTAAGTAACAAGTGCCCGAATACAGGCATAGTTAGAATCTGCATTTTATATACATGTATAATTAAGTACAGCTTGTTTGAAATACTTCTAGAATAGTGTTACAGACATATGCACTCTTCTAAAGGCGTATTCATCAGTGTACAAAAGTGCACATTGCTGGCTGAATGTTGCCTTCCGCAGGTTCCTTTAGGTGCCTGCCTTCGTACTGCCCTTATGCTTCCTCCTTTCTGCAAAAATAACAGCAAAGAAATCATGGGAGGCAGAACTGCTTATATCTTGAGCTGAGTAATGGTCTGTCCTTCTCCTCTTCTGTCCTCAGCCTGTCTAAGCGGGCATGTTGTTCAGTTTCTTTATCTGAACCTTTTTTCTTTCTGTAGTTCCACAGTTCTGGACAAAAATTCTGACTGGTCTCTCAGGAGCTCTCCAAGGGAGGCTCTGTAAGGACAGCTGTGCAAAAAAGATGGGTTTTTCCTGTTGTTTCACTGGTATGACTGACAGCAAACATGAGAATATTTAATAAAAATTATGTTGGTGCTTTATGTCCCTGACAGATTCAGTTTTCCTTAGGGAGATGAAAGAGCTGAATATCTTTCCAAAATCTTGACAAGACCATTGTGGCCATGGCTATGCCTTCTGAATTGGTTTGGGTTGGTAACAGAACACTAAAGATTCATTAAAGAGACTACAGTCATAATTTAGCTTTTTATTACTCATTCTTAGAGAAGGCAACATGATCTGCCTCCTCAAAAAATTCCTTCCACCCCAGCTTCAGCAGGTAACGAGAGCAATTCTATTCAGTGCAGAAATGTCTGTTTAGAAAAAATTAGCAGTATTTATATCCATCAGTCACGTGGTCTCTCTGAGACACATTCAGATGTTATGCTCATCAGAGCTCAGGTCTCAGCTTAGGTTCCGTCTCATACAGGTTGCCAGCAATTGCCATCTTTGTGGTGTGCCATCTGATTACCGCAAAGCATAAATCCTAAGTACTTCCACATGGGAGATAGAGTGGAATCTGTAGTACTTTATCTCCTCCTTTACATTTTCTCTTAAGGCAATATTCAACCCTCCCTTATCTATCTACCAGTTTAATGACAATTCTATACCATTAAGGTCTTTGGTTAATTTAGACTGCATTTACAGCTGCCCTCCTGTATTGCTGCTCCTTTGACACAGAAAGGAGCTTTATCTCAGTGTGAAAAAGTGGAAAGAAAAACATACCCCTGCAGCAATAATTGTTATTGTGACTAAAACTAGGCAAAGTATTAAACAAAGACCCCAGTGAATGACATTTAGTGAAGGGCATGTTTCTGTGCTCTGAAGAAAAAAATATTGTTCTCATGACAGATGACTAAAAAAAAGTTCCTTATCAATGCTCTAGGACGGACAGAGTGTTTTCACACATGCTTTTCTACTTTGCACGAAGGATGTACTAAGCAGTTTTTGTATTATTTACGGACTTATAGGCTCTGTTTATCTTTAGAAGAATGATTTAATTAACTCAGTTTGCTTCCTTTCAAGAGCTAAACCAGTCTGAACAGAATAGGAGAGAAAAAATTAACCTGTGCATTCTTGAAGTAGAAAGGCCATTGTTCTGAATAAAGGAACAAAGAGATGACACATATTGGGTGGGTTTATTTACAAAAATACTCCTGCCTATGTCAGGGTTCACCCATTAGTAGATGAATCAGATATATTACATTGGAAAAAATTCATCATGCATTCAAAATTCATTTAGCTGCATGTGGAATTGCTTGAAGATTGCACTATCATTTCCAGGGAGGAAGCTTGAACTTCTCTGCTTTAACGTAACACTACCAGTAGCTTCTGCCACAGTGACTAAAACAAGCACTGGGAGTTATTAAAATTGTTCTGAAGAAACCAAAAAAGCTGAAACAGTTTATCAGCACAATCTTCCTCTACTTAACATAAATCTTCTGTGGAAGTTTTACTTGTGACATGGTCCAGAGGGTACATGAGTCATGAAGGAAGTGCATTTGGTTGGTATTTTCCATCTGCTGGCAGTGGGTTGCAGCCCCAAATGCCAAAACCAAAAAAATAAATTAAAGATATTGACATAAGGATTCATACTCCTAGGATAAAATATACTCCAAGTATAATTCCTCATGAGCTGAATTAAAAAATTGGGGTGTTTAGGGTCTTTGAAGGGGCAGGGAATAGATCTGATTTTGAGTTGGACCAGACATCTGAACCCCTCCCTGCCTTCAGTGGGGATGTGGACCCTCTGCACCTGCTTGGATGAGACCCTCCAGCTGTTACGCAAAGGGAGTGAAGACATGAAGATGATGAATTCAGACATCTCTAATCTTCACAGGGAAACGTAGCTCACGATCACAGCTGGTTAACTAGAGATCGGCCGACTGATTAGTCGGCAGGATTGAGTTGTGTAGTTACTGCATCAAAGCATGCAAAGCCAAACAAGCTCTCAGCTGGAGTACAGATGCCAAAAGCAAGCTGACAGCCAAAAGTGATGTGTTATTGGAACCTGTCCCCGGAGAACAGGAAGGAGAAGAGATTTTCCCATGATGATTTGTCTCTTCTACTACTCTTAGTCTCTCTCTAGAGTTAATACACTACTATTGAAGTCCAAATTTATAATTGAGACCTAATGTAGAAATCTATTATTTTCCTGGCTTAAAAAGGACAGTACAAGGAAGGGGAAAGAAAAAGAGAAAAAATAAAAAGAAACCTCTCCACCTTCTCTACTGTGCAGAAGAAACCAAGCAGAGATTAAAGAAGCATTTTTTCAAAATGAACAATGATTTTTTTTGGAAGATTTGAGGATTTGGGGAGCTCAGCTATTAACATTTGAAAGTGTTCATTTTCTTCAGGCTCGTTTCAATCACGTTGTTCAGAGCTGCATCTAGATCAGTCTGAGTATCTGCGAGGTTGGGGATCTTACAGCCTCTCTGGACTCCTGTTCCAGTGTTTGAGTGCCCTTGTTGGGAAGAACTTTCCCCTTGCATCCAGTCAGAACATCCTTCCTTGCAACTTGTGTCCATTTCTTCATAGCTTTTCTCTGTTTATGCCTGAGAAGAGACTAATTTCATCTCCTGTATATCATCCTGTCAGGTAGCTGCAGATAGCAGTACGATCTCTCTAAGGTGCCTCTTCTCAAGTCTAAGCTAGCCCAGCTCTCCCAGCCTCTCCTCATACATTTGTGTGTTCTAGCTTCGTGACCTTCTCGGTGGCCCTCCATGGAACCCAATCCAGTCCGTCAACATCATTCATATAATGGAGAGCCCAAAACTGGATGCTCTACTACAGATGTGGTTTTATGATTGCCAAACAAAAAAACATTCTCTTGACCTGCTGGCTACACTCTTTCTCGTGCAATCCTGCACGTTGTTAGTCTGCCTTACAGCCGGGGCACATTGTTGCCTCAAGTTCAACACCTTGACCACCAGGACACCTAGGTAGTTTCCTGCAAAGCTCCTCCCCCAGCTTGTACTATTGAATGGCCTTATTCCATACCACATGCAGACCTTCACTCATGTCTTTGATAAACTTCATGAGGTTTCCACCAGCCAATTTTTCCAGCCTGTCTAGATCCGTCTGAAGAGTGACTCTGTACTCCAGCATTGCAGCTGCCTCCCTCAGATTGCTGTCATCTGAAACTTGCTGAGGGATTTTGAGAGGATTCAGTATCTAAGCTACTAGGATTTGCAATTTCTTAAGATTTGAACTACGTCATTCCATCGAATATATTGCAATTTGCTTTATTTGTTATTTCAGTTACTGGATCTTGTGAAGCTTACATTGCACAATCTAGGCATTTATTTCAATGCTTTGAAGAGATTCTAGCAATTCTTAAGATAGTCTCTGCTTTGTCTGAATCTTTATAAGGTCATCTTCAGGAGTTACTTACAAGGACAAAACTGCATGAATAGGATGGTGTCACACTCGATAGTTTCAGCAATATTTTGGTTATAGAACATGAAACATAGTTTTGTAGGTTATTACAAGTTATTCACACACTCAGTGATATCTGTTAGATGCTCAAGAAACTTCCATTTATACTACACCATTTTTATGCCAGTACGAAATTTCTGTAAGCTATTTCTTCCCTATGAGATTCAGTACATTTTCTCCTGGAGAATGGATGAAACACGCTGCTATGGCAGCATTTCATATTAACTTTTGGGACATAACACAGCATCTATAAAGATAAAAAAAAATCCATCAACTGAAGAGGAACAAGTGTTTGCTTTCAGAGCTGGCCTCAGACATGGAAAAACCAATGATAAGTATCAAACAAACTGTACTTCATTTTCTTAGAATCATAGAATCATAGAGTCATAGAATTTGTTCACTTGACACATCACTGGCCAGGATAAATATGTTTCAAATATGTGAAATCTTATACGTCATTCAAAGAAATAGAAAAAGTAAGACAGAAAAAAACTTATTGGGAATGTGCAACAGATCTCTGGAGTTCAGAGCTCATCTGGTATAATAACTGATTGAAGCTCTAACTGAATGGCAAAGAAACATGTTTTCAGATTTATAGACACATAGGCCTTCAAAAAATGGCTTCTTGATAACTGGCTGAAAAGTCTTTCCTTGATTCACTGAAATGTCTTAGGAGTTGATCTGACCAAGAGCAACAAATTATTATGATTCTTTTCAGAGCAGACCCTGACAATTAGAGTTTTCACAGGCTAAAAGATTTTGTTTTGAAGAAACTACTGTTGGAAATCTGACAGCCTACTGATGATCAAAATTGGGGGTTTTATTTTGAAGGGCCATATATCCTTGAGAAACTCTTGAGACAACATAAAATATCTAATAAATTTACATCTTTTTGTGGTGAGTTGATCCTGGCTGGATGCCAGGTGCCCACCAACGCCACTCTATGACTTGCCCTCCTAAGCTGGTTAAGGTAGAAAAAATCTAGCTAAATGCTCATGGGTTGAGATAATCATAGAATCATAGAAAAGAACCATGGAATTGTTTTGGTTCGAAAAGACCTTTAAGATCATGAAGTCCAACTGTAAACCTAACACTGCCAACTCCACCACTAAGCCATGTCCCTAAGAACCACATCTATATGGCTTTTAAATACCTCCAGGAATAGTAACTCAACTACTTCAGTGGGCAGCCTGTTCCAATGCTTGACAATCCTTTTTGTGAAGCAATTTTTCCTAATATACAATCCAAACCTTCCCTGATGTACCTTGAAGACACCTCCTCTTGTCCTGTTACTTGGGAGAAGATATCAACACTTGTCTCACTACAACTACCTTTCAGGTAGTTGTACAGAGCAATAAGATCGCCCCTTATTTCCCCTCAGCCTCCTTTTCTCAAGAATTTTAAAAAAAAAAAAGCGCCACTGAACAAACTAAACAGCTGCTCCTCATAAGACTTTTCCTTGAGACCCCTTGCCAGCTTTGTTGCCCTCCTCTGGACATACTCCAACACCTCAATGTCTTTCCTGTAGTGAGGGCCCAAAACTGAAATCAGGAGTCGAGGTGCAGCCTCAACAGCATCAGTTACAGGGAGATGATCCATTCCCTAGTCCTGCTGACCACACTTTTTCTAATACAAGCCAGGATGCTATTGGCGTTCTTGGCCATCTGGGCACACTGCTGACTCATATTCAGCCAGCTGTCAACCAATACCCTCAGATCTTTTTCCACCAGGCAGCTTTCCAGCCACATTTCCCTAAGCCTGCAGCGTTGCCTGGGGTTGTTTTGACCCAAGTGCAGGACCCAGAACCTGGCCTTGTTGAACCTCATGCAATTTGCCTTGGCCATTGATCCAGCCTCTCTAGATCCCTCTATAGAACCTTCCTTCCCTCAAGAAGATAACACTCCCACCCAACTTGCTTGGTGTCATCTGCAAACTTACAAAGGGTGCACTCGATCACTTCATCCAGATCATAGTTAAAATATTAAATGGAACCGGTCCTATCACTGATCCCTGGGAAACACCACTTGTGACTGTCCTCCAACTGGGTGTAACTCTATTCACCACAGTTCTTTGGGCCTGGTGATCTAGCTGGTTTTTAACCCAGCAAAGATTATGTCTGTCCCAGCCATGAACAGCCAGCTTCTCCAGAAGAACGCTGTGGGAAACAATGTTAAAGGCTTTACTGAAGTCTCGGTAAACAGCATCCACAGCTTTTTCTTTATCCACTATGCAGGTCACCTTGCGACAGAAGGAGATCAGGTTAATGAAAATGAACAGCTGCAAGGCTTTCAAAGACATAGTGTTTATAGCACAGAGATTTTAACAGGTATTTTCATTATCTCCAAATAGCATAACATCAAATTAACTTTAAAGATCTCTACAGGTATGTTTTAGCAATTCATTGAGATTAATTTATTATAATCCCATAAGAGCATTTCTTACCAAGAAAAGAACTAAAGATGATGTTTTTTAATGAAACACAAATTACTGAGTTTTAGAAGAGAATAAGCAAACAACATCGTCTCATGTTACAGATGAAACTGTGAAGATGTTGGAGGGGAATCTCCTCCAGAACTATTAGCATGCAAATGGTGAATGCACAGACTAAAAAAAAGCAAACAAATAAAGTGAAATATGAGGATTTGTAAAGCAAGCCACCCCACTGTGGGGAATCCTCCTCACAAGGCCATTACTTGGGCTTCTGCTGATTTTAATCTATATAAATGACTGAGACAGATGGAAAACAGTACACAAGCCACATTCAATGATTACATTAAGTGAGTGAGCAGAAAAAGGAACTGGATTTCCTCTGAAATCAAACTGCTATGCAGTAAATAAAGCTCGGCATTGACAAACACATAAATGAGCACATGCCATGTGCATCAGTAAACAGGAGAGATGATGAAATGAAACAAAGCAAGAAAAAGCCAAAGAACCTGGAGGGAACCTCAGGGACAAACATGATTTCTCATAAAAACACCTTTCATGATGGATGAAGAGAACTTTTCCTTTGAAATCTTGTGTATTCTGACAGTATGAAACCTGTCTGGAAAGCTGGAATGCTACATTTCTCTCTATGACCCCCCCCCCCATGCATTATGTTTATCATCAGTGTACCATTAAAAACATGAAAGATCAGCCAGGTGCTGTCTCCCATCATTTAAGATATTTAGGATATCAGTTGCCCCTGCATTACCAAGATCCATACCTGTTTCACAGCAACTAACAATAAATCTCAGCCAAAATAAACAAGAAAAGAAAAAAAAATCATTTAATATAGCCTACTCAAGGCACCAGCCTAAATTGTAACAAAAGCGAAGTAGCACTTTTATAAATCTCCTAAAGAAAGGCTAGATGCATAGCATCTTCCTGAATAAGACATGATGAAACAGTTCTGGAATTATTTGGAAGATTCTGTCTTACTTCCTAAGGTTGACAAGATTTTGAATGCACATGCTCTAACGTAAAACTGCTTGACTGCATTACTTCTGTCTTGTAGTAAGATTAAGTGATAAAGGTGATAAAGGTATCTTCCCCTTTCCTCTCAGATCTGTAGTTTTTCTTTTATGCCCACTGAGATAAATCCCGAAGTTAAACCAGTGTTTAGACATGAGACAGTCCTGCTTAAGTCAGCAAAATCTGCTGCCGCTCCGTGCTACATGTTCCCATTTACACACCACCCACTTCCAGATGCCAGCATGAGAGTTTGTGTCAGCACTTGTTGACTCAGATCTTCTGTAAAACCTTCCTCCCATCCTGCTCTTTTCACCCATTCCACCCTACCCCAAAAGCCTGCCCAAATCAGATTCACTGCATCACCATCCAACTGCTCACACTAGCACAGTGCAGAGGATGGCCAGGACTAGAGCACAGACTGCTGGGAGAGAGCAGGCAACAGAGGCAGTCACTTAACTATCATTGCTGAAGAAATGCCACTTAGTTAACAGATGTCCAAGGTCTCCACGGGGAACAGCCAGGCCATTCCCTTAGACTGCTTATCACAAGAAATCTGAAAGGGTTGAAAGAAATCATGCCCAACCATAAAGCTTTTTTATTGAGAAGGACATTTGGGTTACTTATACGTCTTGAAAAGCCTTTTTATACTTTTCAAACATCAGGAACTGATGCTGTAGATGCTCATTATTGCTGGCTGAAAAATGACATGGGAAGGAGACTGTGGTTTGCCAGTGCTTTTGCACTGTCTGGCGCTAGGAGTAAGAGGAGAATGAATCCCCAGGGCGGATTACGGGAGAAGAAGCCTTTGTCTGCAATATGATTTCAATATAAAATCTTACAATCCTAAACTGGAATACATAATTCAGGGATGTAAACTTTGTCACAGGAAAGGGATGAGGGAGAAGGAATTTCACAGTACCCTCTCTGGCCTTTTGTATCGGACTACAAAGAAAGAGAGAATCACAGAAAAGAAATCTGAGGACAGGAAGCATTGTAGAACTAGTACAGCCCATGCCACTCTGTGCAGAGCAGCACAGATGAGCAGTATGGGGAGGGGGTGATGGAAGTTAAAGGAAATTAAAGGAAAACAAATGCAGAACAGATGTCAGAAAGCACATTTTGCTTCAGAGAATAATAAATCCATGTGGTGGCCTTCCAGACAAGGTTACTAGGGCAGGAATAACAAGGTCATTTCATAAACAATTAGCTGCTCTTCAGGGTGAAAGTGAAATGTTAGCAGTGACCAAGTTGGACAGCTGACATAGGAACAAAGAATATGTTCTTTCCTTTCCTTTGCACTAGGGACACTCCTCTTTTAAAACTCTTGTTTTCACAGGTAATTTTTCCGTACAAGAATTCCCTGATAAACCTCAATCCCTCTCTCCACTAAGGCCATCATGAAGAAGATGGTTAGTGTCTGCTCTGATAGCTAGAGGTGGGGGAGGGGGAGAGGTGTGTGTGTGTGCATGCACACGTGTGTGACCCAGAATATATGCGAGCGATGTGAACTCTTCTCTTTTAGGAACACAAGACCACCAACATATTTGCCCCTTGGGGAGCCGATAACCACTTTCCCATTGGTAATAGCTTAAAGTTGCTTCTGCTCCTGAACTGTGATTGAAAAGACATTATATGGCTACTTAACCAAGACAGTCTTTCAGACTGTAATAAGACCTTATGTACAGTGCTGGCAAACTCCTATATTATTAAAATACCTTCAGTAAAATGCTTGCATTCGGGTACAAAGAAATCTGTCTAGCTCCCAGTTGTGTCATTTGTCAGCTGATCTACAACTTTGCTGTTGCTTATTTTTGTAATTTGTTATACTACTGGCTAACTAGCACTTTCACTGATGATGTGTAAGTATCTCAGACAGAGTGGAGGAGCGAGAAATTACAAAGGCTATAGAAAGCAGACACTGAAGTGATTATGTTGGGTTTTAACCTAAGGATGTCACTAGTATATTCTTAGAAGTCTATAATTGTGATTGCAACTAAGAATGGCTGGGAGAATTAGTCTGTTCTGCAAAAATCACAACTGAAATGTAGGGTTTTGTGGTGCTAAGCTTACAAACACCCAGCAAGCTTCAAAAAAATATAAATATCTTTATTTCCACTGTAGAGCATCTAATGTGCCCTATACCATCTTCTGATGGCTACCAATTAGAGCACTCTTTATTCTCCAGAGGCAGATAGAAAAGATCTTGTTTAGAAGTTCATGTAAATATACCCATCCAACAGGGAAAAGAATAGATAAAGAGATTTCTTTTCCTTCCAAAGCTCCTGTCCAGTCTGCTCAAGGATGGAACAGATTGATCTTCATATCACATTTTAGTATCCCAAAAAGATTTGGTCTGAATGAGAATCAGTTTTCAAATAGAATAATGAAAGTAATCTACTAACCCTGAGACTCCTCAGCTCTTGGGATCAGATCAAATATAGAAGAAAACAATATAGCAGTGCTATTACCCACTGAGAAAGGAAAGCAGAGTTTATTTGAATTCTATTAGCTTGGTTGGCTTGGATTTTTTTACTCCCTTTTTAAAAGCTACCTCCTTGAATACCTCACTCCCTTTTTTGTGCAAGCAAATAAGGGGTGTGAAGACAAAAGGGAAAAAAGTCAACAAAGAAAGAGAGCAGGCAAAGTCTATTCTTGTCACTTTGTGCTGTGAGTCAGCAAAACTAGCATTTGCAGCAATATTTCAAAAAACACAAACATATTCTCTTTTTTTTTCATTCAAAAAAGAATACATTCGATCAGAATGAAGTGTCTGTTTCAGTACCTAGGAATATTTTGATCAAATCTAGACAGAAGAACTGATTCCTTTTGTCTGTGAAAGGGAAGAGTACAGAGCTCAGATACCCCTCACGACCTGCAGGCTACAGAAAACTAGAAGAAAGACTGGATTGGAAGTTTTCAGGTTGGCTAATAATTCTCTTTGAGATTTGCTCTGAGGCCATTGCTGGATGCTGGGATAGCTGTATGATGCTTGATAAAGGAGAAACGATATGGCAGAACTCAGCTAGATATCAGAAATAAAATGGTAGGTTTGTGATGGCCTAAGCAAAACTGGAACAACTGAACAATTTTCTTTATACATTTTTTCAACCTAACTCTCCTTAGTCTCATTTTTGTAATTGTGATTTTTTTGTGAGCCCCTGTCCCTTGCAAAGGCCTGAGCCTTGGAAGAGGCTCCTGCTTGTTGAATGCATTCGCCAGCAACATTCCTGCACTGCTCAGGTGAAGGCTTCTTACCCTCTTTCCATTAAAACCAAGGGCATTAATGCAGAAATTACAGATAGCACTGCTCACAGCTAAAGCAGATGACAGTCCCCACACAAGCACTTTCCCTGGCAGAACCTTAGCAAGGGTTGTGTTTTCATCAATGGAAAGAGCAATGGAAGGAAGCTGGGCTGAAAAGGAACATATCCAGCCTTAGATTTGCTGGGAAGGAGAAAGTAGATGTAATCCTCACCTTCTGGGCACATATATGTCAGGCTAGGGAGGGATGCTGATGAAGAGGTTAGAGTATGGATGAGAATAGAGTGAAAAAGTTCAAAGAAATGTGGACTGAATGACAATACTATATGTGCTTTCATTCATCTTTTGAGTTTTTCACAATGCAGTCCTTTGGCAAGGGGCTTCTACCACAACTGATGTAAATATATGATGACTGTGATTGAGGAAATCCTGCACAACTAACGAGTATTGATAATTACAGCAAATGATAGCTATGGAGAAGCAGCACGGACACACAAGTAAAATCTCTCTCACTCCAATATAGTTCAAACTGCAGACTATAAATTTTGTTATGGGAACTGAACTAGAAATTATCTTGGCAGCAACGTGTTAAAAACATGAATCTTGTCCTTATATCTATGGACGGTTGCAATTTGAAACTTTTGGAAGTTTTGTGTTATTATTATTATTCCAAAACTTGTTACCCTAACAAGTTGCTTGAAAAGTTTTAATGACTTCTCACAAGCACCTTACTTCTCAGGCCTGTGTACAGCAAATATATTCCTCATAATGACCGTTTTTATTTTGCCAATCTATCTCCAGCAATAATTATTTTCTTCTGTGTAACTGATAGGACATAAAAAACTGGTAGGATATGTGCATAAGCTAGGGCATGTTATAAAATGTTCATACACATAATCTCACATGAAAAAAGTCATGTTCCTCTTGCCATGTAAAGTTGGTTTATGTGTGGGCATCAGATTTGGTGATTTTACCTGGACAGTTTCATCCAGTTAGAAACTTTGATTGTACTTGTAAATGCAATTTGAGTCTGCCTAGTTGGGCCTGTTGCTTTGTTGCAAAACCCCTATCCAGAATAATAGAGGTTTAGCTTATTGTTATAGTCTATGTCAATAAAAATAACTAGATGGAGTGGATTTGAGATTTGATATTTTCAGCATGACTAAATGCACTTGAAAGAGCTCTGAGAAAGGTTCACTTTCTAGCTTTGTTTCTGAAGACTTCAATAAACCTGTACACGTTAAAAAATCCTAACCTTTTCCCTTCCCAGTGCAGAGATATATTAAATAACAGAACCATATAACTCACTTCTGAGGTAAGAAAGCCAAGAGTTGACTATTACCATGTCATCAGGACAATGAAACCTAGAGAGGAAAAAAAAGAAAAAAAAAAAGATGAAAGCAGAAAGAGAATATAACAAAATCCTGCCAATTACTTTTTGGTACATTCATCATCAATCTCTGAAATCAGATGTGTAACATTTCAGACAGAAACTTCCCCAAGTAGCTAAAGCTGTAATAAGGATAAATGAATAATACATAGAAATATCATGGAATCATAGAATAGGTGGAGTTGGATAGGACCTTGAAACATCATGTAGCCCAGCCCCCTGCAATGAACAGAGGCATCTTCAATGAGATCAGGTTGCTCAGAGCTCCATCCAACCTGACCTCGAATGTTTCCAGTGATAGGGCATCTACCACCTCTCTGGACAGCCTGTTCCAATGTTTCACCACCCTCACTGTAAAAAAATTCTTCTTCATATATAGTCTAAATCTGCCCTCTATTAATTTAAAACCATTAACCCTTCTCCTGCTGCAATAGGCCCTACTAAAATGTTTGTCCTTATCTTTCTATAAGCCCCATCTAAGTACTGAAAGGCCACGTAAGGTCTCCCTGTAGTCTATACCAGTGTTTTCTGACCTAACTAACCCATACCAGTCTCCTAACAAAAGCTGTTTAGAATTAGGTATTTTTTTAGTCAAGTTTCTGCAAGAAAATGATTTGCTGAGTGTATTACAGTCACATCTAACTCTTCCAGATTCTATTGAGTTAAAACAATATTAGTAGTGGCAGATTTGCATAATGGCTGTCAGATAAATCCCCCAGTCAAGAGCCTGGAAATTAGAATGGAATTTGTTTGAAACACATATTAAAGTTAATAAAGGCAAAATCTGCGGTTCTTAAAAGAGTATTTTCTTTGCAGAATTTCATTATGGATCATCACTTTCTGCTCACTGTACTTCAGCCTGGTAATCTATACTTTTGCAAGCATAAATTATTTAGAATTTTTGTATGTTGGATAAGGCTAGCAGTGATTCAAAATGAAAGAAAAGACCTTCATTCATGTAGAAACAGGTGGGAACTAAGATTATCTTCCATACAAAACATCAGAGCATGTCTTCCATACAAAACATCTTTGTTCTGAGGAAAACTGTTGAACAATATTTGAAACTGGAGTGTTTTTCTATGTTTCTAAATAACATGAGGTGCATGGTGCTATTTACCTAGTTCTTTCCCCATTTTTCTTTTTCTCCACAAGGGATCAAAGTAAAAATGTGAAATTAAAAACTTCTGCTACTTTGGGGGAAAATCTCACTGTAATCTCTCATATGATTTCCATACAATCTCATTCATCTCCAAGGACATTTTAAATTCTGTTCAGTATCTGTCCCAGCCACATCAATGTTTGAGTTGCATTCTCTTTAATCTCTCTTATCCTCCCTCATTTATATTCTCATTGTATAGAAAAATGCTCCATGAACTTTTAGACCACAGAAATCTACAAATTTAAAAGCCTCACTGAAACCTTCTTTCGGAAAATGAAAATAATATCATCCTCAGCTGCAGATAAAGACCATGGACACTACTCTCTTTGGCTTTCTCTTGAAAATATAACTAACACCTGCTCTTTGGTGTAATAAGAAATGTTGAAATGTAATTAATACTAATTTAAGTTAACTTACTTGTTTTGAGGCTATAAATTTATAATGACTGATTTCTGGTATACATGCAGAAATGCTGTTGAAACCAGCTTTCTTGAAATATTTTCATGGTCATGTTCCTGCTGATAGCTGAAAAAAAGTTCAAGCATTTGCAAAAATATCTTGGTTTCAAATGTAAGTTAAAATTTATAGGGCTAAGAAAAGTGTCTATTTTTATTACATTTTTCATTCATTCCTAAAGTAATTTTAAAATCAGTTTTATTCATCTGAAGACAGACGTGAAATGAAGTTTTGTATGCACTTCTATAGCAATGCAACTCCAACAGATGTCTAGTTTCCTAACACCAAGTTTTCACGGTATTCTGTGAAGTGAGAGAGGTTAAAACTTTATCTTTCTTATTTTACTGCTTTAGGAGTAAAAGTATGCGTTTCATCCATTAATTTCATCCAGGTCTTTCTCATCCTTTTCTCACCTTAAGATAACTGCCATCAATGGATGGGAATGTGTTATTTTAATTTTTCTCCTGTGCACAGTAGTCAGCAGGCCTGAGCATAAGGTGCACAATGAGGGCAGATGGAACTGCATGGTAGATGGGAGTAGGTGGGGATACGGAGGGTTCCAACCATAAGTCACAAAGCCCAGAGCAGAGCTGAACCAGCTGGCACCTCTCCAAGGAAATTCAGTCAAGTGGGCACCCAGCACTTTTCTCCCTTCATTAGCTATGTATACAAATGCAGATACAGCATGACAAAACAGTTAAATAATAGACCTCAAAATATGAAGTGGCATCTTCAACCAAAGTAAATGGTCTTGGAGTTGTCAGATTACCATCCAAACTGAACAATTATAGCTTGCAGTTCCATTGGGTAGGAATTTGAACCTTTGCTCTGCCATCAACAGACTAAAATGTAAAGGAAACGGGCAAAATCAGACAATGCACAGCAATCACAAAAACATAATTTTTATTAATTCAACATTAGAATAATTTTTATTCTGTGTTAATATTGACTATGGAGAGTAATGGCTTTTATTCAAAACCCAAATATAGATCTTTGGAAAAATAATCTCTTTTTTGTGAAGCCAGGGACAATTATGGCCATTCTTCATAAGCCTGCAAGTGTCTCAAATTAAGTTGTACTTGCAATACTTTAAATCTGAAGTGCTTTCAATGGTCATGGTTTACAACAGTGTATTCTGCTTGACAAGAAGATGAAAGATAAAATTTAGAATCCAAGGCCACAAAGCTACATTAAGAATCAGTTTAGCATCTGTGTTTAATATTATATTTTAGGAACGTATCATGATAAATGACTTAATGTCCTTACGTTTTACCTCAGAGGAGTGTTCTTCTCTTTCTCCACTCTGACTATTTTCTAAACTAAATAAAAGAAAGCTAGACCCTCCAAGTGCCTGAATGCAGGTAATGTCATCCTGGTTTAGGATTCAGTCCAGAGCCAGTAAGTGAAATAAATCTATTCATGATGCTAAGATATTTTATTTCAGAAATATCTATGTATCTGGAAGTGATTTAGGAGAATATGTCAGTCAAAATATGATTGGAGTAGAAACAACTTTCATATATGGGCTGGCTTCATTATTACTGAAAAGTAGCCACTCTTTCTTTAACTCATAATGTACAACAATAAGACACCAAACACATCAAAGCTTTCTATAACTTACACACAATACCCACAACTTTACAGTAAAATTACATAGGTCATAATAAAAAGAATAATAAAATGTTTTTCATATTACCAGCTGCTACACATTTTACAAAATATCTTCCAACTTATTGATGACATGAAAGGTACATTTTGTATCTGGTATATGCAGTTTAACCATTTTCTTGTCCTTTGTGTAGATAGAAAAGGTAATTAGGAAAGTTTTCAAAACCAGAACATATAAAATTAAATTTGTCACCTTTTAAGTCCTTGAATATTTTTTTTTCATAATATGCCAAAGGCACATTAGGTACCATAACCACTCAACTCCAGCTTCTCTGGTTTGGGGGATACACTGGATAATCTCAAAGATCAAAAATCTAGTAAGACTATTATGCCAATATTACCTCTTCCTGAATGGAAATCCTTAAAAAATACCCATGGCTTTTATCTTTTGAGGAATGAATCAATAGAGAACAGATATTTGCCTTTTATTCTAACACATGAACTAGAGGACCTGAAATCAAACTAGCCAGCTGCACATTTGAAACAGGATGCTGTGGGTGCTAAAAGTTTGCATGGATCCAAAAGGTAATTGTGCTGATTCATAGGGCAAAGGTCTATTGAACAATATTAAATATCATGTCAGGTTCAGACAGAATATGATAGTGTATGTAGCCCCAGCTCTTACTTTGTTCCTTAGGTGTCTATTTTGGCACAGTCTGAACCAAGGTACTTGGGCATATTGTATAAATTTTGCAAGTAAAGTTCTTCTCCACGCAAATAACTACTTTTAAACTGCAACTACTGCAGCAATACCTTCCATCTGTAGCCTAGACCTCCAAGAATATTGTGATCTACAAGGGGTCTTGGACCATAGAGATTTCTATTTGTGATTCAGAAAGGCAACTTGTTTTACATATCCTGCTACCCTAAGGTAGGATAAGTGATGTATCAATACCTCTTCATTAGCTAAGTGCAAAACTGTTGAATTGCACTGTTCGTGCTGATTCTGTTCACCACTTCCTTCATTTCCTGGAAAGGAGTGGATGCCTGAAGCAGGTTTTTTATGAATTTTGCTTATGGAACTGAGTTGCCAAAGGTAGAAACCCACTCGTGCTTTGTTCTCTCCAAGTCAAGACTGTGAGCAAGCCTGATCTCCACAGGGTCATCTATCCCTTTTGAATTTTCACTAGTGACTTATTGTTTACTAGGTATATGAGATGCCTGAATTTCTCTATCCTTCTCTCTAAAACTAACTCAGTAGATCTGGAATGGATTGAAATATCCTTGAAATATGATCCCCAGTCCCCTTTTCCCCGCCTTTCTTCTTGAGGTTAACAGGGCCTTGTGTGAAAAGCCTAAGCTCTGTCTGCCTTTTTGGTGCCTGACCATTTGCCTTTGACCCGCAGTTTTGATGGCTTTTTCAATTCTCTCACATTGTTTCGTCCTACTGATCACTTAATTCGCCAAGGTGCTCTTTCATCCTCTGAGAGCTGTTAGCCTGGCAACAGAATCAACGCTCTTATAGAAAGCAAAAATCATTCACCACTCCTGTTACACTCAATAACTAACAACGGAACTGACAGTCTTGAAATTATTCTACAATCAGCCCCTCTCACCTACACAAGTATTTCATATCCTTTTTAGTCTAAACCTGCTAAGTGTCAGGGCCTGGCTCATGCTTTCATAGGTACATGGTTTCAGAGAAAGAAAAAGACTCTTCCATTCCAGTCCCGGCCACGCAGATGAACGTAACTTATGATGGCTTTACAAAACATTTTATGGTATACTTTAATGAAAAGATGAAACAGAAGTGATTTCAACTAATGTGCAACATTGTATCCTGAGCAGTAAGCTTGTTCCTGGCTGATTTCTCTATTTCCAGAGTAAGGTTCACTGAGAAAAGAGAACAAACTCCAGAGAAGAGGTAAGTGTGGATAACCACATCAATAATTGCCCAATATAGCCAACTTTGAGGGAGTGGTAGCAGGCCATTGGTTTGTACTGGGAGTAAACTGGATATGTACTGTTCTTCTTTGACTTCTGATAGCTTTTCTTCAGCAGAAGGAAGAGCAATTGGGAGAAGGGCTCTTTGTCCTTCATTTGCTGTCTCAATCGAAGGTGTCTATGACTGTGCAATCACTTTTTCTGCCTAAGAGAGCCTAGAGATCATGGAAAGTTGCTAGCTGCTTTCTGCACACCACATTAATCTTATAGTAAGAGAGAGCTGGGTGTTCCATCATTTTGCTAATTCTGAATTGCCTCCTTTCGGGTTTTTTCTGCCCATTTCTCAACCCTGCCCAGGATCCACTGAATGACAGCACAACCCTCTCGTGTATCAGCCACAAGCCTTCTGTCATCAGCAAACTTACTGAGAATGACTTCGCAACATCGTCCAAGTTGTTACTAAAGATATTAAGGAATACTGGCCCTAGTATGAACCCTGGAATACACCAGCAGTTATTGGCCTTCAGCTGGACTTTACATTATTGACCACAATCTTCTGTGCCTGGCCATTTGGCCAGTTTTCCATTCACTTCGCTGTCAATTTATCTGACCTGCATTTTTTTACTTTGTTTATCAAATTATTGCAGAGGATAATGTCAAATGCCTTGCTAACACCAAGATAAACAACATCCACTGCTCCATCCATGTCCACTTAGTTGGTCTTCTCATTATAGAAGACAATCAGCATGGTAAAGCATGATTCACTCTTTATAAAGCCATGCTGACTACTCTTAATCACCTTCTTTTCCTTCATATGTTTGGAAATAGTTTCTAGGATTAAATGCTCTATTACCTTCTCAGGGATCGAGGTAAGAATGATCAGCCTATAGTTCCCTGGATACCTATTCTTGCCTTTCTTGAAGGTAGGAGTGACATTTGATCTCAAAGAAAATTAAGAGAACCTTTGCAACGACATTGATCAGCTCCTCAGCACAGACTGATGCATGTCCAGTTTCTATAAATACTCCTTAAGGTGATGCTCCTCCACTGAAAGTGTCTTCCTTGCTTCTGACTTTCTCAGTTGTGTCAGGGGCCTGGGATACTAGAAGGGCCATTTTATTGGTAAAGACCAAGGCAGAGAGGATATGAACAGCTCAGCCTTTTCTGTGTTCTTTGTCATCCCTTCCCCTGTTCAGCAGCATGCTCACATTTTCCCTAGTTTTTCTTTTGAGGTTCCTGTACCTGCCTTTCTTATTACCCTTCATGTTCCTCACCAGACTGAACTTCAGATGGGCTTTGGCTTTTCTGATCACATCCCTGTTCATGCAGTGTCTTTGTATTCCTCACAGGTCTTACGTCTCTACTTCCACCTCCTGTATGCTTTCTTTTCACATGTGAGTTTTGTCATGAGCTCTTTGTTCATCTATGCTGGCCTCCTGCCAACTTTGCCAAACTTCCTGCATAGACAGACGGGCCTTTCTTGAGCTTGGAAAAGGTGATCCTTGAAAACCAAACAGCTCTCCTGGTCACTTGTTTTGTCCAGGGCTGTATCCCATGAGATTCTAGTAAGTAGGTGTCCTGAACAGGCCAATATTTTCTCTTGAAGTCCAGGGTTCTGCTATGCTCTGCTCCTAAAAAGCATCTGGCAAATTCCTAAAGAACTAAATTTTATGTTATTTCAGTTAAAAGGGACTGATAGCCTGTGATCTCCAAGACTGCTCTACACTGTGAACCAAAGTGTTCAGAAGCACACTCCCAATCTAAGCTAAAACAAGGACATAAGACACAAATTAAAGGTAGGAATGAATCTGATTTCTAATCATTCTCGTCAGAGGTCCTTGAAGTCCTTCTAGGAATTACATGCAAAAGCCAGAAGAGCATTTCTGACTCCTTCATTGCTACCTCAGGTAGGCAGACCAGACTTAAATCGTCATCATTGATCTGATTATTCGAAATTACTATACGAAAGGCACTACCACCGTCAGCCATATCCTGGGGTAAAAGTGGCCGTGGCTGTTGTTCCTGTGGAGAATTCAATAATATTAGTATGAACAAATATAAGTAGTTCAAGATTTAATCATCACCTAAAGTTTTTTTGGCCACTTATTTCTATTTCCCCAAGCTGTATTTCTCAGCTGAACCAAGGGAAAGACAGGATACACTGGTCAGTTGTCACTTTGAGTTGCGTCTAGTCTTCAGCCTCTCTGAAAACCAACAGCCCGCAATGGCCAAGCAAGAGCTCATTGATTTCTCCCCTTACTGCTGGATAGAGATCATCTGCCCATCACCAGCAGACCTCAAGTCAGGCCTCACTAGGTCAGGCCTGGCTTTCTGACAGTATCTAACTGAATTAGTGAGGCAACATTTACATGTGGCATCAGTAGTGTCCTGAGGTGAAATAGTGCTCCAACACTGCAATTTAAATGTTTTATATGAGAATAAATAAATTAGCTTATTTTTAGGCAGTCTTATACAGCCATGAAATGGTAGCAGGCTGACTAGGACTGAAGTGCCTTGCAAGCCAAATCAAAAAGCAATATGCATGGATTCATGGCCTTGTCCCCTAGCTGAACAGCACTGAACTCAGCCAAAACTCATTTAGAGTTGAAAACAGTCAGCAATTGGCCAAATGATGATGATTTTGGTAGACTACAAAGATAATTCCTGTAGATTTGTCTTAGTGTAATTTACATCCCATTGTGTATGCTTCACAGGATGGCATGAACCATGAGCACTTGTAGTATTTATTGATACCATATGTTCATGAATAAGTGGATGGCCAAATGAAGACTAATGAGACACATAAAATATTAAAAAGTGCTGGTCAGAGAGGATTTCTGGCGACGTTCACAAAGAGCTTCTCATGCTTGAAGACTGAAGTTTTCCTCCAGAAAAAAAGTCTGCCATATGCAGAGACACTAGGCATGTTGCATCACATAGTTTCACCATAAACAGCCCTTTTGTTATAGGAACTGAAATAATCTATTAGAAGATGAACAAGAAGATGCCAGAAAGGAAACAAGATGTTAGCCAAGCTCTGTCACAGAGATTTCTCCAAACAAATTGCTGATGTGGTCACAATTGATTTCACACATTTGTTTGGATTAAACAAGTGTACTCTGTTTCCTCTAAAAACTCTCAAGGCAGCAAGGAATATTTAGCTCCAATAAAACATGCAGTGGAATTTCTAAGTTTCTTGATGCAGTCATAATAGGAATAAAACCAAGGAACTTTTTGAAGCACTGAGAAATTCAAAATGCAAGTGCTGCAAAATGTCAGTCAGGATCTGTTTCCTTTCAGTATACAAATTCACTCACTTCAGACAGTTCAGTATTTGGAATTCAAAATTCATGGAATAGAATTGCATTGCACATGCTGTCATGAGCTGTCTCTTGGTGACTTGGATGTTGATTACAAAACAACAGAGCAGTTCTACCTCTAAGCCCATAAAGCACTTATAAAATAATTCTTTTTTAAAAAAAACCTCTAATCGCCACTAACCCAAATGTTAAGCTCTGAAAACATCCACTGCAAGTTCCTGTCCAATCAATGATATTTTTTATTGTCTTATAACTTTGTCCACTCTGTCTTCCCATTCAAGCTGAACTCAGTATTGATGTCTGCATCTCATTCAGGGATTTATTCAAAGAAACAGTGTAGCTTGATTTGGACTTTGAGGCTCGCTCTGCTCAAGTCACACAAGATGTCTGTGCTTAGCAATGGACTCTGCATCCAGCTCAGTCATGCTGGGATTCTTGTTCTTGATATAGAATCTTCTAAGGAATCAGTTTTCCTCCCAGGCTGGTGTATAACTATAAGAAAGAAAACCAGTAAATGACGTACAAAAGCACATGAAGTTGGGAGTTGTGTTTGTACCTCTGTACACTTGCTGTAGAAAACGTTGAGAAGGCCCAGAAGATGGCAAGCCATGAAAATTAAAGCCATATTAGGATAAAATACTTAATTCATCCCATCATTAAGTTTTTCCATGACATAAAATCCCTTGAGCTGAGAGCATAAAGTTTTAAAAAAGAAAGATCAGATGGGAAACCTAACACATCCACCATATAATTCTTGAGCATGTAATACTTTCCATGAGAACTGCACATTTTGATACCAGGCCAAAATACCGTAACTATTTGTTTCAAAATTTCAAAAGTGACTAGTGATATGACAGAGATTTTATTTTCAGAAAATCAGGTCATGCTAAGGGCACTTCAGGTTGGACACCCAGAAGCCAATGTATTTTGACACCCTAGAAACATTTAAAAAACTGTATTTTTTCTTTAAATCTGGTACATTTTCTGACTCTGACCCTTTGCCTCTCTGTATAATACAATTTCTGTTTAGAGTCTCTAAGAAGTAAACTACTCACAGTCTACATCGTGTTTTCCAAGTACTATTAAGCATAAAGATATATAAATTAGCAGGGGGAAATAAGAATTTATTCCTTCTGTGCTGTACCTCTCAAAATCCATCCTTTTTTATCTGAAGAAATAGTAGGTTTT
The DNA here is from genome assembly GCA_033558185.1 of Dromococcyx pavoninus. Taxonomy (NCBI): domain Eukaryota; kingdom Metazoa; phylum Chordata; class Aves; order Cuculiformes; family Neomorphidae; genus Dromococcyx; species Dromococcyx pavoninus. The sequence goes on along the minus strand of JAUMJL010000081.1, from coordinate 353,178 downwards.
ATCTGAAGCAGGATGGTGAGACACAGATATTTTCATTTAATTCACCCCTGTGAAAGAAGTGTAACAATATATTAATTTCAAGATTTCAAGGATAGGATTTCTTTGCTGTAAATAGGCTGAGAGAGGTTATGATAAAACACAGTCAAAGCAAGAGATGGAGGAAAATATATTATATGTTTTGTAATTACACGCACAGGCTTTATTTTACTTATCACAGATTCAGGCTTTATTTTTGAAACAGATAATTTTATGAGCTGGCCAACATTTTATCCCTGACACCAATCTAAAATTATGATAATGGCAAGGAATCCAAACTCTATGCAAGAATAAACAAACTTAGAGATAGAGCTCTGGAAATCTCCTACAGTAAATTAAAGATTAAGGAAGTGTGTTGAATTTGCTTTAGCTTCTCCTGGATGAAAATTATTTAATTTCATTTAATAAATTCAAAATACCAGAGAAGATTGCTGTGAGCTGGAGGGTGAGTGCCACTCAGTCCACTGTAAATATGATCTGGTTTTAACTGAAACATAAAGTCAGCTTCAGACAAATCTACTCCTACTTAAAAGATCTTGTCGTCATATACAAGATCTTCTACAACATAGGCAAAGGTCTATGTGACTGCTTGGCTTCTGGCTGCAATAAGAACATCATATGAACAGTACTTCCATAAGAAGGCCTCACAGGATGATCAGGTAAAGGCATGTTGTTGGTGCACACATGGGTTCTATTTTGCACCCCCTTAACTGTATAGTCACAGACTAGAGTTCCACAAAGCAAAACTGAAAAAAAGTAGGCATATAGGACTGGAATTAACCAGAATTGTTAGTTTAATAGGGTTTATATCAGTGGGAAACAGAGAGCTTTGGAAATTTATTTTCAATCCCAAACTGATCACTTTTTACTCTCAGTTTGATGCTTAACTAAAATTGGATTTAAAGTCCTAAATCTCTATACATCTGTGTATATATATGAGGTGTAGCTCATGTGCAGCTAGTGGATGTAGGTTGTCCTCAGGCTAATCATAGAACCAGAGTCACATCTCACAGACAGGAAATTCTTGGTGTATCTGCCTGCAGGACCACTACAAGATTTACAATGCTGAAGGAAAGAGTAAAGTTTGAGTAAATGGGTGAGCCCAGAGGGTGTAGGGGGTGCTGCTGGCTTAAGGCAGTCAGAGTGGGAGAACTGCAAAATCTGCCTTTTGGGAAGAGAATCTGGATTTATGGATGAGACCATCCACAATGGGTAAGGTTGCAGCAACCCTATAGGCATGATGAGGCATTAAATGGAAAATGTCTAGAGCTCTTTGCTAGCATTGAAAAGGAAAAAAAAATCAAACCCTCAAATTGAGCCATTTTTAACTCACACCCTCCGCCCAAATATACCACATAGCCTTAAAAGAAATCTAAGGCACTGATCTTATTCTATTTTAAAAACAAAGGCAGTAACAGAAAAAAACTATTAAGAGTCTATGTGTATAAGTAGGAGTAATCTCTGCAAGGTAGCCCGGAGGAGCATCCTCCCAGATAAACTGGTGAAAGAGTTATTAGAAGTCTTTTGCAGCAAGAGTGGACAATAAATGATCTGATATTAAATGAGAGTGGGAGTTAAGCACATTACCTAAGAGGATTGTTTTTTTATCTCCGATTTCTTTGTTTCTACAGAGATTAAGAAGAAAAAGAAAATTAAAGGTCTGGCAAAGTAGTTTATATATCGGTGTATGGGATCTTAAAATCTGTGTTTCAAAGGAACGTAAAACATACAGAATACCTGGCCTGTAAGCTTTTGTTCTGTTGTAAGACAAAATAAAAATAGAACACATCTTATTCTAAAATGATGCAGTACCACTAGAATCACTTCCTTATGTGTGCAACTGAGGAAAGGAAGAATTGACAAAATTTGATTCAAAATTCAAGAACTGAGTTACAGAATTTTTCTTGATCCAAAGACACAGAACCCCAGGATAAATGATTATTAGAGGGAGAAATATGATCTTAGAGATACGCTGGAACACATCTAAGAAGTAAATCACCTTCTAGGCTTATTTGTCTCTGTGAATTACCAGCAGAGGAAGATTTCTTATGTGAACACTCATTCCTCTAAATGCATACAACTAGGTGAGATGAATCTGCAACCAAACATTACCCAGTTTTTTACTATCAACATGAAGTGGGTGCTTCATGATTCATGGGGTTCGTTTCCTCTAAGCTGAATGGGTAGCTTTCCAGAAAACCACCCAGAAGGGAACAGTGGGTTAGAATGAGAAAAAGTTCTTTACAATGGAGCTTTGCAGGACATTCGCTGTCTTGCCCTTTAAAGGTCCCCTTTAATACATACTTACATATTTTCTTCCCGAGGTTTGCAGAGCTGTGCTACACCACTGTTTTGCGAGGAGAGGACAGCACTTTTGCTAACTTCTTCCTTTCTAAGTTAACAGACACAGAGTAAAAACACTAATGTGGATTTATAGCCAGGAATACGTCTCATCAGTACATCAATAATTTTTTTTGGACACTTGCAAATTCTCTGAAAAGTTGCTTTCATCAGGAATAAGAAAGACTTCAGAGCTGTGAATTCTGCACCTCTTGATGAGATATTCCTTGTGGTCAATATGAAAATCGCAGTAGACTGGTGAAACATTTTAGTCCAAGATGAGGAAATAGCTACTATTATTTTTTGAAGAACTACTAAAAAAATTCTATAAAGTAAAAGCACTGCTTCCACAGCAGGTGATTTATTTTTAATAACACAGCTGTAAAACAATAGTCCTGTGCATCTGAGCCAAGTGCCTTGGTGTGCGTGCTTTCAGAAGTGGAAGCCTTTGGACCCAATATCTTGTGATGTCCCTGAATCTCCATGTGCAAGCAGCTGAGTGGATGCTAGCAGAGCATCAAACTCAGTGATCTTGGACCTCTGCAGGAAAACAAGCTACATCAGCTGTTTGGGGAGTGACATTAGCAGTTTGTTCACTTTCCCATTGCAATCTGCAACTTTGCACAGTCTCTCTTGGGAGACCAAACAACTCAGAAGTGAGAAGAAAGCGCAACCTCCAGCTGACGCTATGTCACGCAATGGGATGACTCTGCTTTTTACTCCTATCTCTATTCCTTCAGCGTGGGTACAATAGTAAATATAAGTGTATTTCATTTAGTGTTTGGCAACATTGATGTATTTGTGCATTATCTTCAGTGTTATAACAAGAACAGAATTATTGTCTCAAATAAAAAAGGTAGAAGTTGTGGAAAAGAGATCCTTATAGCTCTTTGATTTCTCCTTATAAAGCATGACTAAAGCCAAGTGAAACTAACGTAAGAGTGCTTACTGGCTTCTTAATGAGGAAGCAATTTACTACTTCCCATCAGCAAGCAAATGTTTAGCCATCTCCAGGAAAGCAGGGTTTCATCACAAGTAACAGTTACTATGGAACACAAATGCCATAGTTCTGAACATCTCCCCTTCCTCCTTCTTCCCTGAAGCTTTGCATGCTTGCTAAGCATGATGTCATATGGTATGGAATTTTGCTTTGGTAAACTGGGGGCAGCTGTCCCAGCTGTGTTTCCTCCCATCTTCTCGTGCACCCACAGTCCACTCACTGGTGGCATGGTGCGAGAAGCAGAAAAGGTCTTCCCTCTGTGTAAGAACTGCTCAACAATAACTAAAACATCCCTGTTTTGTTCACAAACCCAAAACATAGTACCATATCAGCTACCACAAAGAAAATTATCTCAATCCCAACCCAAACCAGTATAATACACAAGTTGTGGACAGAGCAGAAAGCAGAATCACAGAGTTGCCGAGGCTGGAAGGCAGCTCTGGAGATTGTCCAGACCAAGCTCCTGTTCAAAGCAGGGTCAGCTACAGCAGGGTGTTCAGGGTCATGTCCCATTTCGTTTTAAATATGTTCCAAGACAAAGACTCCACAGCCTCTCTGCTTCACTCGCAGTAGAAAGTATTTTCTTATATTTAACAGAATCTCCTGTAATTCAGCTTGTACTAATCGCTGTTGCATAGATTTGGGCTTTGGTCTAGGAACAGCTGTGACCCCTCTGGACAGTTGTAGATGACCTGAACTGTTACTAAGTCCCTTAACTGCATCAAATAGTGCTCAAGAAACATTCAAGGATTCTTTGATAATTACTCAAATGTGACTTTATATTTCATGCAGGAGGAAACCTGCTTTTAATATGGCAGTCTTATTCCTGAAGGAATTCAGCATAACCTGTTATCTGCTATTGTTTTAAGTGGCTTATTTTGACTGAATGGAGGGAGGTTTTCTCTTTCTACAACTTATAGCCTCCGTTTACTTTATCTGTTGTTTCTGAACAACAGCTGGTTGGAAAGTGTATGTTCTTTCTTTATCCATAGAAAATTACTAAAAAAAGGTCAAAGTATTTATGTCAGAAAAATCTATTGTAAGTCAAGAGAAGGAAAACAAAAGTTTTTAGTCAAAACCTCACGTATCGTATTTCTGTGGTTGGACAAATACAAAGCTGAAGCTAAATTTTCTTCGAAAAAATACTTTGGTGAGAATTGTCAATAATTCCTAGCTGAAGTTCTTTACTTCACTACAATTATACATGTATTTCCCAATATTTTATCTTTCATGTGAAGTATACAACAAATTCCTTGACTGAACAGCAATGCAGGAAACAATAGTTAATTTATCTTTTTACATATTTTCTGTGCATTATGAAAAATCAAACACACTATCGTGTATGTGAGTATGGGTGTAATTCTGTGTTCTTGGTACTGAAGTTAATTTTAGTCCATCTGTTTTCACAAGGACCGTAGAATCAGACTAAACATATGTACAAGGGAAAGCAAACTATTTCCTAACAGTGTCCTAGGAATCAGAGAAATATGACCTTCCTCACCTCTAACAAGAAGTTTACTCTTCGCAGCAAATTCTCAATTGTTTTCTTTCTTGTAGCTGTAAAATACTGAATCAATGCAGTTTCCACCTCTTCTTTCTGATGCCTATGCCGTGCACTTTGGTGAATTCCTGGTGGAAGTAGCATGCTCTTTCATGCAGTTTCCATTTTCCTTTGTTTTATTTTGTCTCTTTTATTTCTACTTGTACTACTATGAAGCATCTCTATTTTTGGTCTTTGAGGATATGTCCTTGGAAACATATAATCAATTATCAAAAGTCCATTAGCAGACATTTGTTCAAGCAATATGTGTTAAAATTGGGTAACCTTTTTCTCATAAATCTTATGCTAAAAAGGAAAAACACAGATGCAGTGTATTGGGAAGGAACCCACAAGAGTCATTAACTCCAGCTCCTAACCCTGCATAGGACAATCCTAACATTCGAACCATGTGTCTAAGGACATTGTCCAAACGCTTCTTGAATATTGTCAGGCTTGGACAACATTGCCTGGGGAGCCTGTTCCAGTGCTCTACCACCCTCTGAGTAAACAACCTCTTTCTACCATCTAACCGAAACCTCCCCTGGCACATCTTCCTACCATTTCCTCGAGTACTTATCATTGGTCACCAAAGAGAAGAGATCAGTGCCTGTTTCACCTCCTTCTCTTGTGAGGAAGCAGTAAATAGCTATGAGTCTCCTCCAGGCTGAGCAGGCCAAGTGACTTCAGCCACTCCTCATACCATTTCTCCTCTAGGCCCTTCACCAGCTTTTTCGTCCTCCTCTGGATACTCTCCAGTTGATGTTTTTATACTGTAGCAGTCAAAACTGCACACAGGACTTCAGGTGAGGCTGCAGGAGTGCAGACTGGAGTGGGACAATCACCTCCCTCGACCTGCTGGGAATGCTGTGCTTTATGCACTCCAGGACACAGTTGGCCCTCTTGGCTGCCAGAGCATGCTGCTGGGTTCATTTTCAACTTGCCATCAACCAGAACCCACAGGTCCCTTTCTACAGGGCTGTTCTCCAGCCTCTCACTCCCCAGTCTGTACATGTATCCAGCATTTCTATGTCCCAGGTGCAAAACCCAGCACTTGGCTTTGTTAAACTTTATGTGGTTGGCAATTACCCAGCTCTCCAATTTGTCAAGATCTCTCTGCAGGGCCTCTTTGTCCTCAGGAGTGTCAACAGCTCCCCCCAGCAAACTTAGTTAGTAAACCTTCTAGTCCTGCATCCAGGTCATTTACGAAGATATTAAAGTCCCCTGACCCCAAGATGGATTCGTGCAGAACCCCATTAGTGACTGGTCACCAGTCTGATGTAACCCCATTCATTGTGACTCTTTGAGCCAGACCCATCAGCCAATTGTTCACCCATTGCACTATGTGTTTATCCAGCTGTATGCTAGACATTTTTTTTTATGGGAATACTGTGAGAGACAGTAACAAAGGCTTTGCTGAAATCCAGAAAGATTATATCAACTGGTTTTCATTGGTCACCTGGATGGGTTACCCTGTCATAGAAGAAAATTAAGTTTGTCAGGCAGGACCTCCCCTTTATAAACCCATGCTGGCTGGGACAAACGACTGTGTTGCCTTTCAGGTGTTTTTCAGTAGCTCCCAAAATTATCTTCTCCATAATCTTAAAAGTTAAGCCACTTGTTCATTATCATGTTCCTGTTGTTCTTAATGGCTGATATTTCACTTTGCTTCGGTGCTCAGATGACATAATGGCAATGTCCCAATCCACAAGGGGTGGGAGGTCTCCTTGAACAAAATTCTGATACACTAATGTTCATTCTTTCTGCAAATGTATCAGATACGTCTCTCCTAATCAGCCCTAAACAGCCCCTTTTTAAGGTTCCTGTAATTACTCTCAACAACTACTTTACCACACTAACCTCTGTTGCAAAGTGTAGTAATGTGAACAGAGAGAATTATGATCCTGAGACAGAGGACAAAAATGGAAGTCAGAAAATATGTGTAACAATTTCATACTGAGACACAAGCGATAGGTCAGTAACTTATGATATTAGACTGACGTGTGTACCGTGACTAATGAGGATATTTTGATAACGCACTTTGGAAGACAGAATCCTTCTCCCTCTAAGGTCTGTGGCAAGGGTTGTGAGACAGTCAAAGTGGTGGTGTTGGCAAATTCATTGACATTTTGCCAATGAAATAAGATGACCCCAAAATTTTGTAGATTATAATGGTCCTATCCTTCTTAGTTCTACACAAATTCATAAATGTAAATCTATGTTATCAATGGATATGTTCAAGGAAAGATTCTGTTAGGTGGTTTCAGAAAATTCAGAATGGTACATTTAACACCTGGTAGTCATCTTACTTGGCAAGTCAAGGATTCTGTAACTAGGAAAACAGTAAAAAACTGCTGACGTGATTGATCTTTGTAATTGTATATATTTGATGCTAGTATTAACAATGCAGTATTAATGATGCGTATTGATTTCTACATTCATAAGCCTGTTTTGTAACTATTTTAGTCACCTAACCTACTGTTATATAAGAGACTCTGAAACACCAGTCACAGAAATATAGAAATTGCATCAATTTCTTCTGGTTTGGAGTGAAAATAAATCAGTACTCTCCTTCAAGTCAGTATAGCAAGCACTTTCTGTTATATAATTTGCTTAACAGTTAGTCCAGGAACAGCTGTGCTAGTTTTACATATGCACATTTTCATATATATATGTGGATATGTATAGAGATATATATACACACAAAGAGTGTGTTTAACAAGTGCATAGGTTCAGAGACCTGGAAAATAACAAACTTTTGAGTTTGAGAAAATTTTGAATAGATAAATGTGCATGTCATAATGTCATATTTCAAATAACATGCTGATTTCAGATCTGGATTTGCAGCCCTGGTGTTTCTGAAAATACGACTAGAAGTCAAGTTCTGGCATGTGTGAGTATGGCACACACTAGATGAGATGAATTAGCTACCAGCTGCAAAGATTAAGGCATGGCTTTCATACAAGCTTCAGATGTCAGCAGCAGGGAATGGTGGGAATTCACGATCATGGCTTACATCTGGGTAACAGACTCCGTAATAAAGACTGAGCTCCTCCCTGCTTCTGTTCTAGTTTTGGAGGTGGAAATGGAAGGTTATTAGCATACAAAAGAGTCTTCAAAGGAAATGCTGCCATCTTCGCCTTTGGATTGCAAGAATTCCTGTTGAAAACACGCTCGGTGGATGCTGTTGCTGAATTTTGCTTGTTAGTCAGCCTTACAATACAAAACATTTTACAAAAGCCATGACACTGCTCCATTTCGTTGCATATGGTATATGCTTGTGGAGGCTACATGCCTAATTCTGGAAGAATTTACAATAAATTAACATGTCCAATAATTACAACTAAAAAAAAAGAAGTAAAAATTTTGATTTATTAACTGCTTCATTCAAACTTAATTGCAACCACTGTGATATACACCATGAATTAATTAAAAAACAGCTGTACTTCTAGTTAGCCCACTTGAAAACAGTGTAAAACCTAATACGCGTCCTATATGTACAAAAGGAGCGACTGTAAGAATAGATTTTCTTAATATGTGAAAGAAGGGCATTTCTTTCTATAAATCTTCCCGTCATGGTCAGTGGACACAGGGGAGACAGACTATGTTGGCAGAACAATACAGTGAAAATTTAGTGAAGAAAGGAAATGAAACAGCACAAAGAGGTTCATTTTTTTATCATTCCTCTTCTTTCAGAGAGCAAAAGGCTGGTAAATTGCCCAAGGTACCACAAATTCTAGACAACACTGTTGAGCAGGTTATTTACACAACACATTAAAATCCACCTCCTAGAATATGCAGATACATGAAAACAAACACCTGCAAGATTTTTACCCAGAATATTTTCAATGCACTAGGAAAAAAATGCTTCTGACAACAGAGGCTTTCAGGTTACATCTGTTCTTCTACATCAGAGAGGAATCTCTCTCTGATGCTGAGGTAAGCAGGTCAGACTCCACTCTACCCGACAAAACATCTTACCCTCCAAAACAAAAGTTACCACATCCAAATAGGGATGAGTCCCCTGCCTGTGCTAACTCTACGACACACCTGGGAACTGTCTGATAGCGTAAATTGTCCCAGTGAAACATCAACCAGGCTAACAAGTCAACAGCATAGGTAATTGTGTCCCAGGAGTCAAGGACGTGTCTTGGCATTTTAAACACCTTATAAAAGCATCCTGGGAAATACCTCAGCAAATGTATCCAAGCTTGACTGGCTTGCCAAGTTAGTTCCTTTTTATTTAGCTGGAATGTGATTTCCTAAAATACCAAAGTGTAGTAAATGCTTTTCGTGCTGCTGTTCTACAAAATGTCATGTCAAAAGCCCAACCAGTACTGCACAAACCCAATGGCAGGCAGGACTCCCTTCCAGCTAAACCCTTTATCCCTGCATCATCCATTTCCTTGCTCTGGGGAGAGTCATTTCTGTGAAGAGGTGTGTCCAGCTCCACATCCTTTTCCTACTGTCAGCAGAGGATCTTGTCTCCCCCTTGCTGCTTGGCAGGAGGTTTTTCAACAGGTTGTTAACAAGTGCATGAGCCTCAAGCTAGAAATTGTCCTGAGATCTTCACATCTGCAGCTCACAACTTCAGTCCCCAGCATCCAAGCTCCCACTGCAGAGCACTGCCCACCAAGAAAACAGTCCTTTGCCTCAGATGGAATTTCCAAAGTGGTGGCTCACCCTGGTGAAAGCAAGAGGGTCAAATCTTTTGAAAGATGGCCAGTGAGAGCCTTGTTCTGCCAAAACCTCTGTGCAGGTACACCCTCTCATCAGAGAGCTCTCAGCACTCCGCACTCCTGAAAAGTCCTGGGTAGGATGAGCTGCTCATCTGAACCCTATCATAACAATGAAGAGTCAGCTGGTCTGTTTTCAATAGAAAAAAAATAGATTTTGCCCTAAAAATTCTGTTTTTCCCCACTGACTATAAGCACGCCTTGGTGGACTGTTAAAGGCATCATGCAGAAAGTTCACAGATTTCCTACTTGGAAATTCGCCTGCTTTACAAGTGTGAGCATAGGTTATGTGAACCGCTGTGACAACCGATCTGATCCGTTCTTTCATAATCTTAACTTCTTTTAATAAAGCAACTCTGATCTTAAAAAAATCCCCAGTTTCACCATCTCCATTTACTAAACACCCATACTCTTAAAAATGTCTAGAAAAATTTTGAACTTTCTAGTCCCAGCTTCTTACATCATTTAAATTTTATCTAACAGATCGAGTAACACAATCAATGTAGGGTTTTCCCCCTAGTGTCAGCAGTTATAAATTGTGGTAAGGACACTGGTCCCTGTCACTCTTCCTTGAGGTCCTGGACTCATCTATTTATAGGGTATGTTTGTCAAGGGTCATTAAAAAACTCAGTTTGAGTCAAATCTCAGCAAATAAATAACATATTGTTGTTGCTTGAAGAACAGATGAGTGATATGTTTAAAATTATTATTTTTATTATACATCCACCATTATAGGACACTACCTTTTTTAATAGTCCTAATTTATTCAGGCAAGGGAGAAGCAGAGTTCACTGAACTGAGATCCTCCGTTTGTCCCTACCACGTCTCACCTACAAACAACTTACTGAATTCCAAGTGACCTACACAAGAAAGATAAATTAAGTACAAGTTTAATGACATAAAAAATTTCAGATGGCCTCTGTGTATCTTGGCAATGAATGTACACTTTCATGAGTAGAGAGGCTGCACTTTTAAATCTAAATTTAAGGAGGTGGCGTATTTCTCTTACAAAGTATGAGTTAATTTCTACCCTAGAAACAGACTGTTGGTTCTCAGGAATAAATACTTTCCACCATTACTAATTTTCAAGAGTATTGCTCTTGTTTTCATGGAGTTAAAGAGGATCTGACCTCTGTTGATCTTTGTAGTCCACTTTGAAGTGCATTGGTGGTCAGTTATTACTGTTTACTTTCATTTATATGGTTTGAAGGCTGAAGGGAAAGTAAGTTCTTTTAGTGCTAGATGCTGTACAAATAAAAATGAAGGGTGGTCCAGAGGATGAACCTGTCATCCAGAAATGGCATCAGAACCTGATGCTCTGCAAGGTTCCTAAAAAGAGAAAACAAACTAATAATATTATTCTTATGGTACCTTCATGCATATTTATTTTGGTTACTTACAGACTAATCTTAGCAACAGTGAAGGAAAAGTTTCAAAGGCAAAAAGGTCAGGTAGACACCCTGCCATGGAGGAAAGCCTGTGTAAGCTGTGTGCCAAACTTTTATCTTGTCTTCAAAAATTTTTCCCACAGATCTACAGGAGTTACATTGCTTCCCCGGGAGAACAGCCACATCTGAAACGAAATGTTTATACTGTTTAGCATTTCAGCCATTATACACATTATACATGAACAAGAAGTTAGTAATAGAAAGCAATTAAAACTATAAAGAGATTTGAATTGGCAGAAAAGAATTAATCCTAGAGTCACATGGGCCTGAAACTGAACTACTTTTCTCTGCCAATGCTGGCTGGTTTCCCAAATTATACTTTTACAGCAATTTGACCAGGATACTTTCAGAAGTCTTAAGTTACTAGAACTTTTGGCTCTTTTCAGAAACACTAAAATCATCTCACTCTTATCAGAAATTTCAGAATTACATTCCACATCATTCAGCAATGCCTACTTAAACCCAACCTAAATCCCAATAATTTCTTCCCACCTTTGGAGAAAAGCCTTGTGGACCTGCCTCTTCCTGTACAAGAGAGATCCAACACCCCTTTCCATCAGAGAAAATTTGATGACGTTAGGATAAGATGGCACGGAGTTGGGAAGAGCAGTACTGCCTCCTATAATTGCTCAGGGCATTTCCAGGGGCAAGAGAGGGTGGGCATCCTGGACTAATCCCGGGTCAGGACATTCCACAACTCATCTAGTTCTTGCTGGAGCACTTGTTTTCCTAGGAGCTGGGCTTGCAGAAGACACTTTTAATACCTTCCTAATTACCCGGTCTACACCTTTGGGTGGTTACATGCCTTCAGAAAGTGTTTAGATCTGTTAGTGCTCCTGTGTTCAACCCAACTGACTTCAGCTGTAATCAAAAGGGAGAGAAGCACAGCCAGAAGGCAATGAATTCCATCAAGAGTAAATATCATGAGGTGGTCCTCAGAAGAGCCTGTGACTTTCCATAGCGTGACTGGAAAACCAGCTAGGGCTTGAAGCCTGGTTTTCAGGTGACTAGATACAGCTGAGGTGCCTTCATCTCAGCTCCCCACCAGTAAAAGAGAAACCATGTTTCTCTGTCCAACCTGGGAGATATGATGAAAATTCTGTATGTATAATGAGGTCCTTCAACACACACAATAAAAGTAACTGCCACTAAGTGACTGTGCTAATTCAGAGTAAGACACACAGATAAAGGTCCAAATAGCAGAACAATAGCCTCTGCAGCTGCCGCAGAAGCGCTTTCTGTAGTGCTGTTGTTGACCCTACAGTGCACAGGGGGATGAAAAAACATAGGACTCTTAAACGTCTCATCCCTGTCATAACCATTATCCCTACAGTGTCCAATTTCCATTCATTTTAAGACAGTCATCACAGCCCTGTTGGCTGTCAAAGGATCTCACTTGGGTCATCAATACGTAGGCACCAGCATCTCAGGCTGGCAGATTCTCAAATGTGACTGTCCTTGTCCTCTGCAAAATAGGATTCATTAAGTGAGCTGTCTAAGTGGTCTGGAACACTGGTAAAAGGAAATAACACTGTACAATGAATTTTCATTCTCTGAAATGTGTTACAGAACTTAGTTATTTGTGTGAACTGGCTCTACAGTAATATCAAGCTGATAGTAATTTGCAGTTCCATTAACTGCTGTTAGGCAGCAGAAAATTCAAACATGCCAAAAAAGGCACACAGGAACAAGGAATTCATGGTTTAAAAAAAAATCATTTACGTATTAAGTAAATTGCTTCTGTTGAGCAGATCTGTGCAAAAAAGGTAGCGCTTTCTCCTGCAACTGAAAGTACTGTTCTGAGTATCAGAGCCTTCTTTTTATTCATTGTGATCTCTAGGAGCATTGCCAATGAAGGGCAACATTCCTTGCATTTCAAGGGAGCAACTTACTAACACTTACACCTCTAAAATATTATTTGTTAGTTCCCAGGACTGTTCCTTTCTGTCTGAAAAGGGGGAAATATCATAAGCAGTCCCTAATTCAAAGAGTTTAAAATTCAAGCTCATGTATAATACAATGGAATATCACATATAACAGTGTGGTGGAAGTGCAAAAAGGAAAGAACAAAGTCATATGAGTCCTACAGGAGAAATGTCTTCACAGCGTGGTTCAGCCATGTTTCTTGCTAGTTATCACAGATGAAAAACTAACATAAGTGCCCTATAAAGTCTTGTTAAAATAATTTCTTGAAGACCTGATGATAGTAAAATGTAGGCCCAAAAGAGCAAGCTGAATGAGGGGAAGAACTGGAGAAGCACAGATGTCTGTCTTTTGCATAAGATGTGGCACAATGTAAATATAGTTTAAACAAAGAGTGAACATAAAGAGATGACAGTGGGTCATGTAACTTTTCATGAGAGTATGTCATAGAATCATAGAATCATCTAGGCTGGAAAAGACCTTTAAGATCATTAAGTCCAACCACTAATCTAATGCTGCCAAGTCCACAACTAAACCACGTCACTAAGCACCAAATCTTTTAAATACCAGGTCTTTAAAATACCTCCAGAATGGTAATACAACAAATTCCTTGGGTAACAAGTTCCAATGCTTGACAACTCTTTTAGTAAAGAAATACTTCCTAATACCCAATCTAAGCCTCCCCAATACAACTTGTTATTTCCTCTTGTCCTATTACTTGTTGCTTGGGAGAAGAGAACAACACTTGCCTCACTACAACTACAGTGTAAGAATATAATGATATTTCCCCAGAATATTCACCAGAGTTCAATTGTTTGTGGTTCATGAACTTTCTGAGCCAAAGATGGCATCTCTGTACTGCATAGATTACCATGGTTTTTTCTGCCACAAATTTATTCAGTCATCTTTTGAATTCGTATCATCTTTTTCTAATTAGTGTCCTACAGCTCAGCCTTAACTTCACATTATTGGGAGAAAACCCCACATATTTTTATTTTGAAACAGATTTTTACAAGTGTCATTCAATACCCTTTATTGATCATGTTATGAGAGATCATTTTCATTGCTATTCTTCTTATTTTCTAATTTCATAGACTCTTCTGAGGAGTTTCCAGGCTGATAAATTCTTGTCTGTCTATTTGTTTCTTCTAGAGAAGAATACCATTTCTTATGTTCTTTTTGTATTTTTTTCAGTTCTGTTACTATCCATTTTTTTAACCATTTAAATAAGAGAGGGTGAAGGAATAAGAAACTATACAGTGTATTCAAGATGAGAGCACATTATGGATTTGTACAAAGTCATAATGTCTGTTTTGTTCCTTAATCCACGCTAAAATTCTCTAGGTTTACTTTTCTGGTTTTGCCACTGCTCTGATTATGTAAAATTGGCTGTGATAATTCCAGAATCTCATTTTTGCATGGCAATAGTAGTTCAAAGGTCAGCGCTGGATATATAAATATAAGATATGTTTTTGTTTGTGCATCACTTCATATTACTTGGAATTTCATCTGCCATTTCTTCATCCAGTAATTTAGTACCATGAGATCCTTCTGTAATTCTTTGTATCTGTCTTCATCAGCAAATTGTCACATCATCCCCTTTCAGATCCTTATTGAATAAACTGGACAGAATCAACCTTAGCACAAGCCCTGACCACAGCAAATAACGTAAAGCCTTTGATTAACTATAAGTGAACATAAATGTAGAATTATATTTGCAGAAACATATCATCGAATTTCCACACCACTGAAAGGCCTTGATATAAGCACATTTCCATTCTCTCAGTGTTAGTACTGCCTTGGAAATCCACTGGATATCCCATAAAATGAGAGATTTAACTCTAGACACAAAAATCTCTGTCAAATAAGTAAAAATTTTTTTGTGTTGACCCAAGAGAGAAATTTCTTTAGCTGTGAGAGTTAAAGCACTGTATCGATGCGTTCTGAATTAAATTCAGACTTCATACAGTGTTCATCTATAATAGATGGTCGATTGTTGATCCTGTGGTGATTCAATATACCCTGTTCAGAGCCACCAGGTTTTTTCTTGTTAAACATTTACGATTTAACAATATTTAGTCAGTTTTACCTATACCCTCATCTAGTTTCACTATACTGCACCCTTCACAGTCAAATTGTATTTGAAAATTATCCTAGCTACGAGGGGCAAAACCTGTATTAAGTGTTATTAGCTCTAATGCTCCTAATAAAATTTAATATGGAAAGAGGAAAGATTTCCAAACTGACTGTTAACTTGTCACAGTTTTCAGTGATTTCAGATGTCATTTAAGCAGGAAAAGCACAGGAATTTAAATTCCTTTGATGTTATGTGATGTTATTTTTCATTGGAGCTCATCCAGTGTTTTTCTAACTTCATTTAAAACATATTTGGCCCACATTTCTCTCATAGAAATTACTCACTGTACAGTAAGCGAGAAACGTGGCATGGTTGTTAAAAGGTATATTGCAGACTTGAGATATCTGGGGAATTCTGAAAAACTTTCAATATTTAAGAGAGTCCTGCCTTATGAATATTTTTCAAATAGTTGATGGATGAATAAATGAATGAATAAATGAATGAGGAATGCAAGATCCTCTGTAGATCTAGTTGAATGAGAATTAATGTCCTGAACCAAATCTCAACATCTGGCCCGCCATGGACTCTTATCAAGAGAGTTTAGACCATGAAGATAGTTTTAATCCATGTGTTAATCTCAAATACACTGGCATTTGGAACACAAAGAAAGAGCACATCTTAATTTAACCTAACAACCCACTGACTGAAAATAAAACATCCAAATGAAGCTGATAGTATGATGGTAACAGAGATGTTCTTCAGCAACTGACGGAGACCACTCAGCAGAATATTCCTATTTAGAGTAAGGCAAAACTCACACTCAAACTTATATAAATACCTTTTTGGTTACTCTATTATCTCTAGATAATTTCTTCTTTCAGATCTGTGATGTATCATTCACTAAATGTAAGGCATGGGATGATTTCTTGACACAGGCAATGTTTCCAAATGTTTAGCCTCTGCTATCAATTTAAATACAAGACTAAAACACTTTCTATTGTAAGGCTTAATCTAAACTAATTCTGTAGATATTATTTTAATTGCAAAATATGGTTTTGAAGATTAGTCATCCACACAAATCTCAAAATGCCTAATATTTTCACCTGTCCCATAGCTCTTATCCTCCCATATATGTACAGTGAAAATAAAAAACTTTGCGAACTACAGAAAAGTAACTGTCTCCACTACAGGGTGCATGATAGGAAGCACCATGTACATCAAATATCAATAGTAATACACTGCTGGAATAAGTTGTCCCACCTAGGAGTTCTCACTCAAAAAGTAATTTACATCAATAGTTTTCAAATTTTGACCTATGGAAAATGGGTAGCTCACGAGTAGTAAGCAATCCACACCTGACCTGTGAAACTATGCTGAGTAGCAAGCCAGTTCATCACAGTCTGCAGAACTTCTTGCAGATCGACAGAGTGTTATAACTGCTGTTCTGCACCATTGCATCTTCATGTTTTAAAAGATTATTAACTCCAGACAAGAGAAGGCTTCCTGACATAAATACATAAAAGACTACTGACAACGAACAGGGTGTCAACTGTTCTCTGTATGTGGCATGGTCAGAAAAAAAAAAAAGTAGGAAATTAAGGCTAAATATTAAAGAAAACTTTCTTTTGGTAAGGGTAATACTGGAATAACTGGTCTAGTGAAACTATAGACCCTCAGAGCTGAAGTCTTTCTTTCCAAGACTGGACAACATTTGCCAGAAGTGATATAAGTTTAGCTGATCCTGATGATAAGGAGACTACGAAACCTCTTGTGATACCTTACAAATCTGTACATTTCTTTAGACAGATTTTTTTCAAAAAAATAAATCAATTACCAACCAACTGTTAAGTCTTTCTTTCAAATAGACTCATTCCCTTTTCTACGGATGAGGATCTTCACCTGGGTTGTGGCAATCCCAAATGTGGCTACAGGCTGAGTGGTGACTGGATTGAGAGCAGCCCAAACAGAGCTTGGGCATACTAGTGGATGAGAAACTGAATATGAGCCAGCAGTGTGCACTCTCAGCCCAGAAAGCCAATCACAACTTGGGTGCATCAAAGAAGTATGGCCAGCAGGTCAAGGGAAGTGATTCTCCCCGTCTGCTCTGCTGTCATGAGAGTACCTGGCGTACTGTGTCCAGCACTGTGATCTCCAGCATAAGAAAGACATGGACCTTTTGGGGTGGATCCAGAGGAGGGTCATGAAAGTGATCAAAAGGATGGAACAGCTCTCCTAGGAGGAAAGCTTGGTGGAGTTGGAGTTGTTCAGCCTAAAGAAGAAGAGGCTCCAGGGACACCATATTGTAACCTTCTGGTGCTTAAAGGGGGACTATAGAGAAGATGAGGAGGGGCTCTTTGTCAGGGAGGGTGGTGACAGGATGAGGGATAAAGGCTTTAAGCTGAAAGAGGGGAGATTTGGATTAGATATTAGAAAGATATTTTTTACTATGAGAGTGGTTGTCCAGAGAATGGTTGTGAGAGTGGAATGGGTTGCTCAGGGGAGTTGTGAATGCCCCATCTCTGGAGGTGTTCAAGGCCAGGTTGGATGGGACTTTGAGCAACCAGATCTAGTGGAAGATGCCCCTCCTCACAGCAAGGGGGTTGGAACTAGATGATCTTTAAAGTCTCTTTCAACCCAGACCATTGTATATAACTTTATGATTCTACAATTCTGTTTCTGCCATTTTTGTGGTGTTGAAGAAAGATAGAATTCAACAAAATACTTTTTTTTCACTTCTGGCTACCCCAGAAGAGAACTTTCCCAAGTACTGCTGTTGGGCTAATACTACGCATATCTTCCAGCTTTCAACCCTGTCTCCGACTGCAGAACTGCAGGCAAAGCAGCCAGCAGCAGACTTCTTTCCATCATGAGTTAACTGAGGAGGAAAGGGCTTGTTAGAATTCACTTTCTGAACTCACATACATGAGGAGAGAGTTTTCAACTGTCTCTTTGCAAGCAGCCAGGCTCTGACAGCCATTACATTCTGAGTTTTGACTGAGTAAACAGTAAGGAAGATTTCTGATGTGCCACAAATTTGGAACACCGAGATAAAACACACCAGTTGAGAGGACTGAATGGGAAACAGATGTAACTGAGAAGACGACTGCGGACTTTCCCTGATATGTGGTAAATATATATGTATACACGCACATGCAAACAAGTATATACCCACATAATACATGTATTTAGCCATATATACATATACACACATATCCACACATAAAAGTATATGTGTACATAGGCATGCATGTGTATATATTCACTCATGTTTATATATACACATATCTACTCAGTGCGTGTGTATGTGTGAGTGTAAGAAATATATATACATATAGTTCATTATTCTAGAGTTATGTACCATTAAGCCTTCTTCCATAGAGTAATGTCTTTGCATTACATGATACTGATGGGTTTTGATCAGTATATACACACTGTTAAAGTAGGTTGTGCTGTCCTTCACCTTGGACATCTGCATAATTATAAACCTAGTTCTAGACATTACTCATCATAGTCACAAGTTGTAGAGTCAAAAATGATTGATGGTGGCACCAGCATTGAAGCTTACATACACAGTCTCCCTCTTTCTTTTCCATACGTTATTGAAGCAGAGGAGATAGAGGTTGACGTTGTGTAGGGGCCTATCAGAACAGGCGGAACATAGCTGTAGTCTTCAGCCCTCTGTAGATTCTTGGCCAACGTGGACTACACAGGAAGCTCTGGGCTTATTTCCATGAATCACAACAACTGAAGATTGGTTCAGTTTGACTATGATACAGCTGAGCCTCAGCTGCAGCTCTGAAACTGTTTCAGGAAAAGTGAGTTTCCTTGAACCTTGTGCGTGCTTGAACACATCACACAGCTTGGGGATTTCGAAGTGATTTTATGGTATTTGCAACCTTCCACCACAGATCTGAGCCCTGCTGTGGTGGATACTTATTTCTCTGTACATTTTTAGCATAACCCATCATCAGAATTCCAAACCAAAGTTGTACGTACACGAGAAAACATATTTTGTTGTCTGAATGTAAGTTTTCAGATGTCAGTTTTAAAGTACAGACTGATTTGTGATGTGAATGCTTACAAGCGCACGCACTTAAAAGGCAATGCATTTAAGAGGTACTAGCACAATTTGCACAAGGATTATAACTTATTTCATATGCTGTTTATCTACAATAATATAAAAATAACCATAAAATACAAAAACTACAAAGTGATTCCCATATATTGCACTCCAGACTTCCTGGAGCATATTCATAACATTCTATCCAGATGTAATTTACAATGATGTCATAGACAGGTTGTGACTTTAATAGAGTACATGTATCACTGAGGACAACTAAATAAAAAATAAAAGAAAGGAAATTCTAAAGTCAAGAGCTTCCTGAAATTAGGTGCACTTCAAGATCTAGTATCAGTAAAAGTATTCCATACAGTAAACATAACTGATCTATGCCACTTGCAGGACTGTGAATTCCAGACCAAACATCAAAGAGAGTCATTTACCTTTCCAGAAACTGAAAACAGTCTGATTATATCCAACCGACTTATTTTTGTCTGTTTCTGTGGTTACAAGAAGATAACATACACACAATCTGTTGGCTCTGTTTTGGCAGAAGGGAATATCTCCACAGCAGTCCATTTCCCTTTCCCTCCACAGACTAGAGGAATTAGGAAGGAAAATTCAGGCTCTACAAGGGGCCCATCTCCCCGCACACAACTGCACACTGAGAGAAGTGGACATGCTTTCAGAGCACGCTTATCTCAAGCAGGGTTGTGTTATGTGAAGTGAGTTTGTGTGTACAGAAACTTGAAACTGAGGATGAGGAGATAGCAGCCTTGTGTACCAGGCAAAGCTCTTGAAGACATAAAAGCACCAAGGGTTATACATAGGAGGGGAAAACTTGCCCGATCTGGGAGATACACATTCATATGGGAAGGGGAACAGTAATAAGACTAATGCTGAAGTAAACAAGAGAGCTTCTTTTGCTCACTGTTTGCATCGGAATCCAAAAGAGGTCGTTATGCAACCTTTGTTGCAAAAGGACAGCACTTGACATCTTTACACAGGAAGGTCAGGCTGAGGATTTAGCCCATCCTTGTATCCCCAATTTCCCGTATTAATAATTATTGGCAATCTCTGTGCATGTTTCTAGGGAATCTGGCTGTATTCAAGGACAGCCCCTCCCATATCTCCTGAGGTCATGTCTTCTGTCTGCCTAAACTGAAGAGCTCCTCATTCCTCATCCCATGAGGATTCCCATCCTCTTGCTTGGCCATCCTCTGCGTTTTCTATTGATTCTACACAAAGAAAAATACTTGAAAGACTTTGTGTTGTGAAAAAGCCTGTAGAGATACATATGCAATATTTCAATTCACTCCCCAGTTAAATATGTTCTGGAATAATCCAAAATTAATTTGGAAAGAATGGGGTGTTTATTGTGAAAATCAAAAATAAAAGGAAGTTTAGGTTATTTGAAATGTTTTGCTAAATCAGAGGTTTGCTCTATTTTTTCCAGGCTATTTTCCTTGCTGAAAGGAAAATTACAAAACTCAGGTCTGCCTTCACAAAGAGATTCATACACCATTCTCCAGTCGGGAGACAAGCTTCTGTCTTGCTGCTTGGAAGTAACAGACCATCAGGTAGGGCATTTGACAAGGAAGTTGCCTCACTCTTTGGATTCCTCAGAGTCCAGGAGTGGCCAGTTCCTCATTCCTGCACCATAACAAGCATTTCAAGTTATGGCTTTCCTGCACCCTAGAAAGAAGAATGAGAAGAGAGAAGAAACAATTGTTCCTGCACCTCATTTTAAGAAATGGTGTCTACTTTGAACCCTAACTGTTTCAACAAGGCTTCTCATTTACAAATGCTTTGAGGGACTGTCGATTTTTTTCTCCAGATGTTGCTTCAGATGTAGTATTAGCAAGATTAGATGAATTCTCGACCCTTCCAGTCTCCCCAGAGCTGTGTGTCTTAAATACATAAAATACTTGCCAAAAGTAAAAAACAGTATTTAAGAATTGCCCACTTCAGTCCAACAGAAGTACAGCAACCTGAATTCTTATGAATTTTTGATTTCATAGTCTTAATAATTCAGTTTTCTTCTTAGTATGTTGAGGAGAGTTTTCATGTGATTTCCTATAGAAATAGACTAAGGAAATCATCTGAAAAATCATTGTGTAGAATCATAACAACACTTCCGTGAAATATCAACTGTGTTGGCACAACTGGATACATAAGACAGTTCTTCATTCCTCTTTTTACTTACAGGACATTGGCATGAAAGTCATGCCTCAATTTTTGCTTTCACAATTACAGCACTAAATATTTTGGAAGGTTTTGTGTCTTGCTAGGCAAAACTGTCTAATTGTCAGGGAAGAAAAAAAAAAAGACAGGGTAGGATTTTGTGAAAGCAAATCTTTAACTTCACATTGGGGTAAATTATGGCTTCCTGTTACCCAGAATAATCTTTTACTGTATTTCTTCATTCTGGCCTCCATTAGGAATAATGCTGCCAAAAGACACAGCCCAGGCTCTATCACAGTTTCAAGTCATGAAACAAGAAGAGAAACCATTAGAAGGGTAGAAATAAAAGAAGAAATACGTATAGTGATTTTATTTAGTTCCCTTTCTTATTCCATCTCAGTCTCCCTTTATATGTTTATATATGTATTCAGGTAGATATATGCATAGCTATGTCTATCTAAATATATACATGTATATACACACATACATCATTTTTCCTTCTGTATATGTGTGTACTTTGTGTTGTGTGTGTGACAAAACAATCAATGAAGAAATGAATAGCAACAATACCTGGCTGCCTATTTTATGCTCTGGATAGTTAAACCATGTATTTTTGAATGAACAAAATAAGAACAGAAAAAAACTACTGACTGGACAACTAAGAAAGTTCTAACCCTCAGTAGTTCACAAAAACTTTCTCAACTGATTGGGGATCCCGTTCCCTCACCCCTCCACTCCACCACATGGTAGAGAGCAGTGCACTTCCAGGAAAACAGAACAGGACCAGAAGTCTAATCCTTATCCAGGCAGCACCAAGAGTCTCGCTGAACTGCCAGCATTCAAGACAGATCACAAGGGAGCAGAGCAGCATTGACAGGAGGTCAGTGTAAGAATGGGACGTGGTCTTACAAAGCAGTGAGAAACAGCTTACAAAGAGTGAGAGGAGGAAGATAGACAATCATCAGACACTGCATCTGCCTGAATTTTCACCAGAGTCTGAGTAACACCATTTCCCCTCCTAAGCTCTGACTAATTATTTCTGTAGGCAGCACTTCAACACTTCTTACTTTCCCCTTTGCCATAGATGCATTAAAACACTGAGTACAATACCTGTAAAAATTTCCATTTGAGCTGGTTTAAAACATATTTTCTTTCTTCTCCAGTTCTGACAATTCTTTTTAGCCTATGTAATCATTGATGCATATGATGGCTTTAGAGCTATGGTGTTATGTTCTAAGCTGGATCTACACTGCAAAGTTAAAATGCATCCTTTGAATCTTACAAAGAATTCTGCAATTTGTTTTTGAAATCACAGCCTGTTTGTATTTTCTGTGCCAGTCCTCACACATTGCTTTTGAGGCCTAATGGGAAGGCAGCAGATGCAAACACAGTGATACCGATTGCCCAAGTCAGCACAGATTTCAGCAGCAGTCTTCCATAACTGACACTTTATTCCAGTAATCTCTAGAGAGAGAGCTGACTGTACACTCTTGGTTGATAAAATGCATTGAGGTATTGCTGTAGAAAGGAGGATTCCTCTTCTAGCTCCTGAAGAAGGAAATAACAAATACACCCTTTTAGAAGCTGAGCATTCACTGTAATGGGCCAAGATATGAAGTTTGTTCGCTGGTGAAGCACAAAATATGAATTAATTGCAACATATAGCTGTCTTTTTCCTTCTTTTTTTTTCTACAGAATTTTTCTGATCAAAAGCTACAGTTAATATTACAATTTTTTATGAAATAGCACTCTTGAAACAGAAAGTTTGTCTAGAAAAGGGCATTGTGGTTAATGGCACAGGATGCCCCTTGTACAACTCAGTGCGCCCTTGAGTTTATTTGAGGCATCTGGTCATTGCTGCAATAGAAGAAGAAGGCACTAATATGTGAAAATGCACACCTGTCTGAAGTAGTGGCCTCATTCCTGCTTAAAACTGGTATCCTCTAAAAGCACATATGTAAGAGAACATCTGCACATTGTGCTTAATACAGAAGTGGTCCACAGTGATGTTTATGAACCCAGCAACTGATAACGTTTGCACCAAATTTACCTAGATCCCAGGACTTTGAATTCACTACCAGTACTCAGTCCAGTTGATCCACACTGTTCACCCTCCAAGAGGTGCTATTGATCTTTTCTGCCATATTTGACAAGATGTGTGAAGTTTAGGACAGTATTACTGTGAACCTGAATAAGATCGAAATAATCCCTGATAACTCTTGTGGAGGCAGGTAACAATGGATGTGCCTACACTTCTATTTACTTCTCATCCCCAAGAGCAATCTCTGCAGATCAGGCCAATACTGGCCATGTACACATTGCACAGCATCTGACTGCACCTCTGCTTTGGATACCAAGTTACAAAGGAGTGAGAGAAGAAGAAACCATCTTAACTTGTCTAAAATAATATTGTAGGACAGTAAGGTGAGGATACACTCATGGGAGCTCAGAGTAAATCACCTATGGGGAGTGCTGGAGGTTTGCACAGTGTAAAGGGAGTCTGGATGTGACCTCAAGAGTCTATTGAAAATGGGCACTAGGAGAAACTCTCCCAGAAATAAATCTACATTTTGTTTTGCAGAAGACTGACTGGAAAAGGAAGTTTGAGAATGAACTAACATTTAGGCAGAGGACCAGGTGTAAACCAGGCAGAGAAGTTATCTGATAGTGTAAACACGCCTTCTACATCTGCTTTCCAGCAGCCGTGAAGCAAAACAGATTCAAAGGCTGGATCAACAGACTAGAAATTCTTAGATCTCAGTCCAGCCTGATATCCGAACCCATAGTTTTCAAGTATTTTATATATGTCATTGTTCACAAATCTCACAAACAACTTGCAAACTCTGGAACTTTTAGAAGATGAGTTTTACCAACTTACCACTCCTCTGGCTGTGTAGAGCCGTTCCCCAGCTATCTGCTCACGAGTATTTTGCTGGTGTTGCCTTATGCAGACTGTATACTCAGGACCAGTTAAACGTATGCCAACACTGTTGTTAGGCAACTGTGGAAGGAAAAACAAACATGTTCAAAAATTTAGTTTATTCAGGTCTTTAAAACCCTGTAAGTATTCGACATGCCAGGCATCTACCAATATATACAGATTTATGTATTTATGAGTAAACATGTATTGCAGCTATGCTTCATGAAATCAAAACACATCACAGCAAACTAATGAAATTCAGGTAAATATGTCACAAAATCATCATTTGCCACATTTGGTGTATTTGTAATATTCATTATCCACACTTTTACGTGTGGATCCACTGCCATTCACACAAATAAAATGTGAATGGAACTGAATAATTAATGCATCTTTTCTGATCTCGCTTGTCTTACAAAATCAAATATTTTCTGGGAAGGGTAATGCTGACACAACTGGGATGAAATTTGAAGTCACCAGATCATAAGATCCTCCTGAGTTCTCCATTCAGCAGTTTTTTGGGGGAAATTCCTGTCTGTCCTGATTGAACCTCAGGGCTGAACTACAAGCGTGGTGTAGCACAAATACTTTCAACAGAAGATGCCTGCTCCTCAGGCTAGTGATTCTCTGGCTGATGAGACACCCTTCACACAAAAAGGTTGCATCATTGAGAGTTGCTTCGGTTTGAAGCATATCCCTAGATAACCTGTGGATGTTCTACTACCTTTGACAGCGTTTTTCTTAAAATCCCAAAATGAAGGCCATGGGATGGACCTAAGCAAGAGATCATTCTTAAGATCCCACTGTGGGGTAAAGTATATTTCTACCCCATTCAGTCGTAAGAATCCCCTTGAAAAAGAGCTGCTGGCAATTCACACAGAGCCAGCTGTGTGGCTGCAGGCTGGTAAGGATTAGAGATGCTTCCTCATATTTACAGCTCTCAAGTAGGTCTAGGAGGTCACCAGAAAAGTTCAGAAACATTGCTGTCCTAATTTCAATGTTACTATCCTAGATTTTGGCACAAAGATATCTCCTTGGTAATGTGTACTGTCTGGGACTTCTCAAGTACTTCACGGAATTTTTTAAGCCCTGTGTGATCAGTTGATTCCCACAACAGCCCTAACAGAATAGAAAACAAATGCTGTATCAGTCAGCGAAGCGGAATGTGATGATCAGGAAGCACAAGTTCCATAATCCCCATTTTAGTGGTCTTCAGGTTCTCCAGCCCAAAAGTAAACCTAATTCTAACCCTAAACCTAGCTGAGTACCCCTTTGATCAATGAGGCCTAAAAAAGGCCTAACAACAAACTAAGTGTGCTAGGCACGTAAGTGTGCTAGGCAGTATCTGTCTTAACCTGCTAGGTTAACCTGCACCAAAATTAGAGCAGAACTTGTGCTGAAAATGGAGGAGTTTCAGCCTCTGCCTCTGAAACATTGCAATGAAAAGATCCCAGTACGTAAAGAAACCCTGGGTCAGACCGAAAAAAACCAAAACAGCAAGAAACAAAAATGGCATTGACAGGGAAAGATTTTCTCCTTATTAGCACTTCTAACTTTTTTTAGCTATACATAGACATGTAGGTATAACCGAAATGTGCTAGAGTTTTAAATGCCCAGTATTTCCTGTCTGGGTTACTACATTTTGTAAACTCTTTGTCAAAACCCTGTGAAACACAGTCAGGGAAAAACCCCTTCTGTCCTCTCAAGAGGATGCACAGTAGAAACTGAAGTGTTTGGCAGTGTTACCAAAGTGTGTGGGGGCAGTAATGAATGGAAACTTGTAGTTGGTATCTCTAAGTTGGCATAAACAAAGCTAGAGAGAGTGATAGGTGATAGGGAGACGGGGATCACTGGCAACCCGTCAGGCTGCCTCCTCCGCTGTGTCACCAGGAGCCAGTTCAGGCCGGAACTAATGGTGACATGAGATAGCACTGTTCAATAAAGGCAAAACCTGCACCGGGGCTGAGAGCATGGAATAAAGATCATGGAAACTCTTAACTCATTTCTGCAAGACTTTTTTTGCCTGACATTCAATACATTCAATACTTTCCCAAGACAATGGGAACTGTATTTTTTTCATACATTCAGCCATTCACTCACACATGAATTATGTAAAATCTTACTGATCTCATAAATTAAAAAAGATTGCTCTTACTTAGGTAGCAATAATCCGCTGCCTAGATCATCTGAACACAAAAAAAACCCAAGTTTACTTTGGCTACAGGTATGCTGTGTTTGATCCTCTGTGAACAGAAAGCACAAGCACAGTCACATGAAAAAAGATAGATCTGTGTAAACAGAGCTGTTATCTGTGGGCTGGGCATGGGCTGGGTAGAGTGGCAATACTGAGCTAAAAGCCCATCAAGAAAGGACTACTTACTGATTACTGTTGTTAACAGTACAAAAGGATAAACTTGCCAAGTGGGATTATGCTGAGAATAAGCTGGTGGACTACTTAGATATTAAGGAGACATGCTTTGAAACATTAATAATTGATTGGTATTGCATTAATATCTACAAATCAAGGACCTAATGTACTAAAAGCCGTT
This sequence comes from Dromococcyx pavoninus, assembly GCA_033558185.1. Taxonomy (NCBI): domain Eukaryota; kingdom Metazoa; phylum Chordata; class Aves; order Cuculiformes; family Neomorphidae; genus Dromococcyx; species Dromococcyx pavoninus. Next base: position 326,368 of record JAUMJL010000081.1, on the reverse strand, counting down.
CAAATGTACCAAGACGGGCCCTGCCCAAAAGGCTATCAAATCTTATCCCCTTGGAGATGGGATACTTCTATTCTCAGTGCACATTTTGTATCATATTCTAATTTTCTATGATGTGAGATGAGCATTGTGAAGGATGTCACGGAACCATGGGCAACCAGGAGACTCCATCCTATATGCTGCAAACCTGCTGTGAATCTTTAAGAGTTGGCTTCTGACTCTATGTTTGGCCCACCGGGTAGAGTAAGGTCACCTTCCTTACTTGTCAGCACACTGAATTATTGTAAATACCCAATGCAAAGGCAAATCAAATAACAAAACTCTCAGAGCTTAGCCGCCCAGAAGAGAAAACTCAGACTCATTCACTACAGCTCAGTAGGACAGGATAATGAAAGACTCAAAGGAGAGAGAGAAGTAAGAAATATGATCCAAGAGCTTGCAAACACTTGGTTATCTGTGGTAGCTTATTTGGAGAGAGCTGGGTGATTACCTAGGGAGAAAACTATGTTTGCTGCTCATTCTTTTGATCCATGTTTTCTAACAAATCCTTTTGTTCTGGGTTAGTGGTTCTAGCTCTTAAGATGAATTGGTTAGCCCCTATTTAATCCTGGAGAAGAGAACTACCACTGTTAAGATGAATTTAAGCCTACTGCAACAGTTCCAGTTGGTCAAAGCAGATAGCCTAAGAAACAGCTCTGGAGGAAGAAAACTGTAGGAACCTGCAAGGAAGAGAATCAGGGAAGAGAGCTGGCAGCTAAAAACCCAAGACTCCTCTGAGGCTCTTGAGAAGTCTGCAAAGCATCTAGAGTTATAGCTAAGCTGGGGCCTGTGGCAAGGACCCTGTGTAAAAGCGATCAACATAAAATGTTTCTCTTCTGCAGAGATCTGCTTGCAGGAAAGCTCAAAGAGATGAAGAAAATCTATGGACACAGCATAGCCCCCATGCCCCCAAATCTGATTGCAATCCTTCTATTTCTGCTTTGCCTGAAGCTGTACAATATGTAGCAACAGCTAAATAATTATTTTCTCCATAGATCCTGACAGATTTATAAATAACCTGAATAAATTCACTTTAGTTTGAAATTAATGGGTGTATTCTCAGCATGCAGCCAACTTTATTTCACAGAATGAATGCCAAAAAAAATGCAGAAAAAAAGAGAGTGATGCAGCCACGATTTACCCAGGGGATAAATAAAAGTGACACTACAGTGCCCTTTTCAGAAGTGGAAGTTTTTGCTGTTTCACTAACTGAAAATGGATTTGTTATAGTCCAAAAAATATTTTTCCATGCTGAAGAACCGCAGAAAGTTTGAGGTTAGAAGGAACTTCTGATCATCACCCAGTGTAGTGGATTGACTTTTGGATTTTTCAGACCTTCCTTAAAAAAAAATGGCCTTTACAGGTCTTCCTTAACAATGAAGGTCAGGATCCACGGAAGTATTCCATATCTTTCTTTAACATAACACAACATATAAATAAGGTGTAGATAAGGAGGTATGCTCTCTTCTTCTTCTGGAAGGCTGGAGAGTAAGAGCTCCGTTGCTGCTGGTCCTGTCTGGAGCTGAGGCCTGTGTTAGCTGCTGTTGTCTGCCCGCATGTGGGGGGAGAGTCCTGGGTCGGATTTAGCTGTTCTGCTTTCCTCAAGGGAAGTGGTGAGATTTTGCTAGTTCTTTACTTTGTTAGTTACCAGGTCTTACAAGTGTGCATACCTGTTTGGTTTTAGTTCCTTTTTTTCCTTTTTCCCATTTTTCCTTTCCCCTCTTCCCTTTCTTGGGTGTTTTGCATGATAACCTTACTGGATGTAGTTGTTTTTATTAAGAAAATACATAAATACATATATTTAGTGTGATTTCAGTTTTTCTATAGTTTTTTTCCTTTGAAAGGGGAGAAGTTTTGGGAGAGAGGCAGACTGAGCGGTTGGAGAGCTTGGGAAAGCTAGCTGGAACCAGCTCACAACAGTCGAACCCTCTGCTCAAGGCAGAGTCAACTACAGTAAATTACTCAGGGCTGTGTCCAGTCAGGTTTTGAATATCTCTGAAGATGGAACCTCCACAACCTCTCTAAGACACCTGTGGCTGTTGCCCACCTTTGTCACATGAATGTATTGATGACTCAGCTTGCTGTCCTCCAGGATCCCCGGTACCTTTTTTGTGAAGCTGCTTTCAAACTAGTCTGTCCAAACTTGTCCTGGTACATGAGGCTGTTCCTCCCCAGGATCAGGACCTGGCACTTGCCTTTGCTGCACTTCATGGGGTTCCTGTTAGCCAATTTCTCTAGCCTGCTGAGATCCCTCTGAATGGCAGCACACCCTGTGGTGTATCAGCCTCTCTTCTCAGTTTTGTATCATCTCCAAATTTGCTGAGGGTGTGTGCTGTCCTATCATGTAGTTCTTTCCTGAAAAAGTTAAAGAATATTGACAACACCAACCTCTAGGGTACATCACTAATAACTAATATCAAGCTAGACTTTATGCTGCTGATCACAATCCTTTGATCATGGAGATTCAGTTAGCTTTCAGTCACTTCACTGTGCAGCTATGTACCTAGTACTTCATCCATTTGTCTATGAGGATGTTATGGGAGATGTTAAATGTCTGGCTAACATAAATTTAAACAACATCCTCTTCTTGTCCCTCATCCACTGAGACAGTCATCTTGTTACAGAAGACTATCAAGCATGATTTATTCTTTGGAAACCATTACTGACTACTCTCAATCATTTTCTTGTCCTTCATATGTTTAGAAATGTTTTCAAGAATAATTTGCTACATCACCTTACAAGAGAAAGAGGTGAGGTCAACTGGCTTTATGTTCTCCAGTTCCTCCACTTTTATAAACAGTTCCAATATGCTTAGAAGGTATCAGTTCTGCAGTTACATACACTGTAGAACCAAATAAGAAGAAAAGAGATCAAATTAGGAGAACGTTTCATCTGCTCTAATTCTGCAGTCTGATGCTGGCCACTATTTTGTGTTTATTACAGGCCTGTCAGTCTGACCTTGGTGCTGGGGAAAGTTATGGAGCAGATCATCTTGAGTGCCATCACACAGTACATGCAGGAAAACCAGATGACCATGCTCAAACAGCACGGGTTTAGGAAAGGCAGGTCCCACTTACTAACCTGATCTCCTTCTATGCCAAGATGACCTGCTTAGTGGATGAGGGAATGGCTGCGGATTTTGTCTACCTAGACTTCAGTAAAGACTTTGACACTTTCCTACAGCATTCTCCTGGAGAATGTGGCTGTTCACAACTTGGAAAGGCATACTCTTCGCTGGGTGAAAAACTAGTTGGATGGCCAGGCCCAAAGAGTTGTGGTGAATGGAGTTGAATCCAGTTGGTGACCGGTCACAGGTAGTACTCCCCCAGGACTCTCTGTTGGGACCAGTCTTGTATAATACCTTTATCAATGACCTGGATAAGGAGATAGAGCGTACCCTCAGTAAGTTTGAAGACAACTCCAAGTTGAGCAGGAGTATTGATTTATTTGAGGGAAGGAAGACTCTGCAAAGGGATCTGGACAGGATGGATTAAAGGGCCATGGCAAACTGTATGATATTCAACAGGGCTAAGTGTTAGGTCCTGCACTTGAGTCACAACGACCCCATGCAACATTACAGGCTTGGCAAAGAATGGCTGGAAAGCGGCCTGGCAGAAAAGGACAAGGCAGTGTTGGTCAATAACCAGTTGAATATAGGCTAGCAGTGTGCCCAGGTGGCCAAGAAGACCAACAGCATCCTGGCTTGTATCAGAAAAGGTGTAGCCAGCAGAACAAGGCAAGTGATTTTCCCCTTGTAATTGGTGTTGGTGAGGCTGTACCTTGACTCCTGTGTTCATTTTTGGGCCCCTCACTACAAGAAGGATATTGAGGTGCTGGAGCGGGTCCAGAGAAGAACAAAAAAGCTGATGAAGGGCCTAGAGCACAAGTGTTATGAAGAGTGATTTAGAGAACTGGGGTCGTTCAGACTAGAGAAAAGGAGGCTGAAGGGAGACCTTATTCCTCTCTACAACTACCTGAAATGAGGTTATACCAAGGTGGGTGTTGGTCCCTTCTCCCAAGAAATAGGACAAGAGAAAATGAACTCAAGTTGCACATGGGGAGGCTTAGACTGAATATTAAGAAAGATTTCTTCACCAAAAGGGTTGTGAAGCATTGGAAAAGGCTTCCCGGGGAAGTGTTGGAGTCACCATCCCTGGAAGTATTTAAAAGACATATAGATGTGGTTCTTAGGGACATGGTTTAATGGTGAGGTTGGCAGTGTGAGGTTAAGGGTTGGACTTGGTCATCTTAAAGGTCTTTTCCAACCTAAATTGTTCTGTGATTCTATGATTTGACTAAATGGTCTGCTTAATAATGATGAAATACAGGATCAGGGCTTAAAGTTGCTCACGACTGCCCGAACTTCATCAGGCTACCTAAACATCACCTCTCCGCCACAGGTGTTTGCACAAATCTTACCCCTAGGAACAGTTTAGGTGAGAGTAACATACCTTGTTCTGGCAAAGATTTCAGGATTGGGATCCTTTTCTTCAACCAAGTCTTTCTTTCAGAATAGGGTTTATTCACATAAGAAGACCACAACTGTGCCACAATATTGGTTTAACTGAAAACATCTTTTGCTAATGGAGTTCAGAATTTCCTTGTTGCACCACACTAGCTTCATTTCTTTGGATCAGGTAATTAAGGCCAATTCCCTCTTGAAAACAGCAAATTAATTCCTGACACTGTTGCACTGTCTAAGGTTATCACATCCAGCTGCTGCATTTAAAAAAATAAAAAGGAAAAAAGAAATCCGTAGAAGATTCCCCAAACTGTTTAAATCTTGTTTATACTCTGCACATGCTGAATTCTTTAAGCAAATGGCAGTTTGTACATATCATTTAGTACAAAGATGTAGCTAGTAAGTACTGAAAAAGTGACAGATTGTATGGTCTCTCTCTGCCTAGCAATCACAACTGGCTCTTCTTTTGCAGCAAGTATCTTCAGGGCTGAGGGGAGTTACTTGATACTACCATCTTCTCCACTTTAGGACAGTGGAGGATGGGACATATCAGGGACACGTCAGCAGTGGTTGTGATGCCAGCTGTAGCGAGCCCTTCAGAAAAGACAACCCAGAGTCTAAACTTCAAATCCCTCAGGTGATGGTTTTGCTCGTCATGAAAAGTTCAGAAAAGAAATCTGCAAACAAAGCCTTCTAAGCTTTTAGGGGAATAACTCAAAAGACTTTTTCCTCTTTCTCCTTCCAAAAAGTATGAAGGAAGAGCGTCTGTGACTGTTGAGAAGAGCTGCAGTTCACATCAGGTTGTGAATGTCTGGGCTTGTGTGTTCAGGCTAGGGGGAGCAGGGCATCAACGAGGAGATTTTGCCACCAAGGCCTCAGTTCACACACCATTAGTCAGTGATATTTGTGACCAATCTGTAATTAAAAAATGCATATATATTTGTTCACATGCACATGTACCAATACTCAATAGCCATCAACAATAAAGACAACAGAAGAAAAAGTAGACTAAATTTCATTGCAATTTGCCAAATGAAGAAAACATTATTGAGTTAATTCTTTCTTGAAAGCAACTCAAGATTGTCTCTTAGAAGTCAGCAAGAAGCAACTTGTCTTCATTATGAGGCAAAACTGTAAAGCTTTATCTAGTCTCTGCCACATTTTATTGCAGAAATAAATTTCAATTTGGGGACTGTCTTTGGAAGGAAACCCAATTTGGAAGGTTCTCCCAGTTTGTTCTTTTTTTCCTGTCATGCCTTTGGCTTTCATTTTGAAGACTGAAGATATTTGGCTCCACTCTGAGGCCAGTTAGAGAAGCTTCAGGGTGTAAGTGCAGCTACCCTGTTAGTATGAGAAAACAAGCAAAAATACTAGATAACAAAGATTTGGTTTGAGGTAAATGTCAGGGCAAGGGAAAGGGAAATTAATATGGGAGTTTTTACATCATTTTAATTAATTATCACAGCAGATCTTGTTCAGATCTCTTTCCTTCTCTTTTCTTCTCCATGACCTCAGTCCTTATCACATTGGCTTTATCTGCTGGTGCCCACAGTGACACGAAGACTTCCAGAAGACTTTTCAAAACACTAACCTCATTTAATCAATGCAAATGCCCAGCATTGTTCCAGGGATGGGACAGAACTGCTGATGCAATACTGCTCTGTTTATTTCAGGAAACTCATTGTTTCAATAAGAAACTTTCTTGTCTGGCCATTCTGTTCCTTGTTTTAGGATGTCAGTTGGTGTGAAAGAATTGGCAGTGGTGAGAAGATAAGACAGCTTATAGTCTCACTGAGTTACACACAACTACTGGCATTCCCAGCCAGGCCAAGCAACAAACAGAAAATGATTTTGAGTAGCTTATCCATGTAGCAGAATTTAAAATCTCATCTAGTTCTCTCTAAGGCAAAAATCCCCTTCATTCCCAGGCTAAGTAATGAGACACTCTTGTCAAAATGTAAGTTGCCATGTTCTTTCAGATCATAAAAGGGTCATTAGAAAACGCATATTTCTCATAGTCATTCAGAGTCCCAGGAGGACACACTGTGTATATATAGTCAGCCTAAATAAAGGACAGAATCCTGAAAAATCCAAGCCAGACTCCAACTGTAGCACTTACAAATAGACTTCTCAAAGAACTTTTGATTTGTTTTCCACTCTTTTTTTAAGTGTCCAAATGTGAGTCAACCCATTTTGCTAGGTCTGAGTAAGAAAAAATTAACTGTTTTAAAAGACCTGTGCTTGCTATATATCCTTTCTAGCAAGGACAGTGACACAGTGACTAGACACAACGTTTCTTTTTGCCAATAATAGTCTTGTTTCTTCATGACCTGCTAAGAACAACCAGAGTGTTTTAAGTGCACCTCCGGGATTTAGGCACGATGTGAAACTCTATGTGCACATATAACCTTACACTGTTATTTTCCATTTCTCTCTTTTTGTGATGAGGTTGGTATTTCTGGACGGTTTCAAGGAAGTCACAGAAAAGACGGACTTTGGTTTAGATATTGTTTAGAACATATATACAAATTTTTAAATACATATCACTATAATAAAATATCTGTACATGTATGTATACATATATATGTGAATGGGCACATGTATGTATATTTATTTCCAGTCTTGAAATCAAAGCACCTATGCTATTAAGCTCTTCTACTCTCTGATAATGACATTGTGCTTTTACCAGCTTAAGTAAGTCCATATCTTAGGAGTTAGAGATTCACCATTTTAACCCAATACATTGATGCCAGCAAAAGCTCCCCAGAAATACAATCCCTCTCTTCCTTTCCCCCAAAATGTGCCATTTTAGCAGTGTAACAAATGTATTTGTGGAGGTGATAAAGTACATCAAAGAACAAATTTTGCTGTATATAAGCCATGTGTCCAGCAGGATGCTTTGCTGGCAAAGTAACACTTTGCAGCAGTAGCCAGCATTGATTGCAGGCAGCTGCTGAGCAAAAGCATCTCATAGCACAACCAGATTTCTACCCACAGCTACAAAGAACTCCAAGGTCTTCTCAAATAAGCTGTTGATTTCAGCAGTGCCAAATGCTAACAACCTCCAACTGTGGTTGCAAATAGAGTGATGAAATTTGCAGTTTGAAAGATGGTGTTCTCAGAGCAGCAGCAGCAGCAGAAGGAAGTTTAAAAGAGAATCTGGAACCTCCTTGGGGGCTTCTAGGAACTCCTCAGTGTGTATATTACAATTTTCAGGCCATACTGACTTCATGTTTCTTCACTCACAACAGAAAGAGTATGTTTCTCTAACGAAAGACTTTGTTAAAAGGAGGACAATTAGGGTTGGGGTGTTTTTGCTGCAGTACCACCTAACTGTCTAAGTACATATAAGAAATCCTCCATGCTGTGCACTGTCCAAATACAACCAACAATAGCAGAAAGCTATCGGGACAAAGGACAGAAACTATACATATATAGATGCGGGAAGAGGACAAAATGATCAGAGAACGATCTTTTGCAAACGATTTCATTTTAAATTCAGTCCAAATTACTCAAATAATTGCACATAAAAGTGATTAGTCAAGTGAAAAACTGATCATCTGCATGCGGAAATATCCACCGTGTGTAAACACCCTTTGTTCTCCCGTGTAATCTTCATTTTTAAGATTTCATATATTAAGTGGGCACATAGTCAACTGCCTTTTATACTGGTCAGTTTAACTTTATGAGATTTTGGTGGTGATTTTATTGGTGTGACAACACTCATGTCAAAAACCGGGATCCTGTTTTTTTTCTAGCATACAGTACACATTTCTTACACCTCAGCTGGGAGAAAAGGTGAGTAAGAAAATGAATCGATAGTCCAAGGAAGTCCTTCCATTTCTTCTCTTTCACACCACTAAGTCAGAACAGGTAATTATTTTCACTACAGCCTGTAGAGCACCAGAGGTTCACGAAGACCAGCCAGGAATTCATATTCTGTCCAGCATCATGGAAGATTTTGTTCCACCTAAGTATATCCTTTGCTTTAGTAGATGGTGACTATGATATTTTATTTAATTAGCACAAACATATAATAGAGTAATTAATTTTAGTAAAAATGTTTAATTTAGTTGGTAATTGAAACAAAGAAATTAATGCTATAATAGAAGACATTCTTATAAAGTATTCTCAGTTAATAACATTATAAAAATGTCAGAAAAATAAATTAATTCACGAACACAGGCTTCTTACAACCAGCCAAAAAGAACTTGGTGGATTCACCGAAGCCTGAATAGGCTCTATTGTTCAGAGCTAATTTAAACCATTCTGTGCAGTTTCAGTAATTTAAATATCACTGGAGTACAAGAACAGAAGGTCTGCTTACTTGTCTCTAAGACACATGAGAATTAGGAAACATTTTAGGCTAGGAAGCATGCTTTACTCTTTCCAAAATATCAACATACATTCCCATGTCTCCAATCAGCAAAGTGGCATCAAATGCATACTTTGCCTCATTCTTTGGATCTGTTCACTCTCTGAAACCATTGCTGGGAACACACTATGATGAGACAGAAATGCAGAAAAGCTTCTTCTGTTGTTTATATAGGCCCCAGTCCTACAAGAAGAGTTTTGTGGTAAACCCCTTGTACTTGCGTGGAGTCCTTCTGACTACAAGAGTTCCTCAGTTGGGCTCTGGGATGCTGCATGAATGTACTGAGTTTGTGTGGCAAGGTTTTGGTAGCAGGGGGACTACAGAGGTGGCTTCTATGAGGAATTGCTAGAAGATTCCCCCAATAGAGACAACGACAGCTCGCTCCAAGACCGCCCATCCACTGGCCAAGGCTGAGCCCTTCAGCAATCCCCATTCCCCATCCCCTTGCACCTCTGGAGTGGAGGAGGTAGAGAGATCAGGGGTGAAGTTAAACCTGAGGAGAAGAGAGGGGTAGGTGGAAGGTGTTTCAAGATTTACTTTTTATTTCATATTACCCTACTCTGATCTGACTGATAATAAATTAAATTACTTTTCCCAGGTTGGGTCTATTTTGCCCATGACGGTAACCGATGAGTGACCTCCCTTTCCTCTTCTCAGTGCACAAGCCTTTCACTATATTTTTTCTCTCCTTTGTCCAACTGAGGAGAGGGAGTGACAGAGTGGCTTTGGTAGGCACCTGGCATCCAGCCAGGGTCATCTCACCAGAACAGAATTTCCTTCAGAACCACATAGATGTCCCTGAATATTAATCTTAAACCTGTAGCTCTTCCAGACAATCGGTAGACACCTGCATTTAAACATCTGCTCAGTTTTAAGCATAATTTCAAGTGACATCTGAAGTTACAGTGGTTTTCCAGGCTTGAGCTGCAGATGAAATGAGACAAACTCAAACTGTGTGGCGTATCAACACGCTGGATGGGAAGGAATGCCATCCAGAGGGACCCTGACAAACTTGAGAGGTGGGTCTGTGTGAACTTCATGAAATTCAACGAGGCCAATTTCAAGGTCCTGCACCTGGGTCGGGGCAACCCCAAACGCAATTACAGGCTGGGTTGTGAGTGGATTGAAAGCAGCCTTGAAGAGAAGGACTTTGGTGGATGAGAAGATCATCATGAGCCAGTACTGCACACTTGCAGCCCAGAAAGCCAATTGTATCCTGGACAGCATCAAAAGAAGTGTGACCAGCAAGTTGAGGGAACTGATTTTGCCCCTCTGCTCTCATGAGACCTCACCTGGAGTACTACATCCAGTTCTGGAATCCTCAGCACAGGAAATGAGTGGATCTGTTAGAGTGAGTCCAGAGGAGGGCCATGCAGAAAATCAGAGGGCTGGAGCACCTCCCGTATGAGGACAGGCTGAGAGAGTTTGTCTCATTCAGCCTGGAGAAGCGAATGCTCCAGGGAGAACGTATAGCAGATTTCCAGTATTTAAAGGGGGCCTACAGGAAAGATGGGGAGGGGCTCATCATCCAAGTGCAGCCATAAGATGAGAGGTAAAAGTTTTAAGCTTGAAAGAGGGGAGATTTAGGTTAGATATTAGAAAGAAATTTTTTGACTGTGAAAGTAGTGAAGCAGTGGAACAGGCTGTCCAGAGAAGTGGCAAATGCCCAAGCAATCTAATCCGGTGGAAGGTGTCCCTGCCCGTGGCAGAGGGGTTGGAACTAGATGGCCTTTAAGGTCTCTTCTGACCACAATCATTCTATGATTCTATGATCACCTTATGCATTTGTTGGGTAATCTTTTTTTTTTTTTGGAAAAATTACCCTTTGTTTTCATTCTCATGACTGAGGTTTTAAAGGGAAATCAACAGAAAGAGGAATTAAATGGCACAGGACCATCTTCTGAGAGACAAGAGAATGGGTGGAAGGGTACATTTTATTCAGAAGGAAAGTTTAATTTGACAGAGAAGTTGGGCATTATTATACTCAACTGAAGTGATAATTCAGACCTCAATGCCCATTATGACTTTCCACTTCCCACAGGCCACTCTTCTATTCCTGACACAACAGGCAATTAAAGATTTTATTTTCCGTAAAATAAATGCACACTCTTCCTTAGGAAACTGTTCATTAACATCCACTAGAAAAGCCATTGGCAGAAAGTGAACATGACATGTTAGCCCCCTGCATGGAAATTGGGGAAAGGAGTGGGCGTTGAAGGAAGCAGGAGTTTGGAGAAGATATAGGGAATTCCTATGCCTATGGGAACAAAGCCCATCAAGGCTGCAATACTTCAGTAAGTGAAGTTCAATCATTGCAATTCAAGACCTGAGACAGAGCAGAATGAAAGGATTCATTTGTGCTTAGAAGAAGAAATAAATGTTTACTATGATCAGACCCAGCAAAAGGCTGTAAAAAATCAGTTATAAAACCCTTTCTTGGAGGAGACAGGACACCTATTCCATTACATTGGAGAGCTTCTAGAAGCAAGCACATCTAGTCCTAGGAAAAATACTTGCAATTTGGTAAACCAAATTAAACCAAATGACATTAATGTTGCAAGCAATCAGTAAAGAGCCACACACAGATTCCGGGTGGGCAATCCAGATTGAAAGACAGAGTGTACCTACTTAGAATCCAGACACCATCAAGGGCTCTGTCAGAAGATGACTGAAAGAATGAGAAAACATTGCACAAAGGGGATCAGCTAGACTTCACAGTTCATCCGTTGTGTATCATGCAAGACACTAACGCTGTGGCAACTGGAGATCACTGTATATAGTTATGACAAATCCTGACCAGATGTCAGCAAGTCAATGGCAGGCTAAAGGCTGATGAACTGCTTTTCACCAGGGCTGAGGTCACCAGGACTCGACACTGAGGAAACTCTGAAAGACAAAAGCAATTGGGAAATGCCTGGATGAGGAAGTGTGAAACAGATCCAGAAACCAGAGGGAGGAGCCAACTGTATGGACTATTTGCACATTTATCAAAAGCACAGGCACCCTGAGGCAGTAAATACAAAGTGAAGAAACAGAGAAAGTCACAGAGGAAAGAACAGACATTTGGAGGAATAAAACTAGAAGAAACGCCTAACAGAACAGCTTGAGTGAATACATGAAACCTCAGAAGGACTGTAGGATCAGTGCCTATATAAAGTCATTCTACACCATCTCCTAGTATAGCTCCAGCAGAGAAAGGAGGTATGTTTAGAAAGACACTGATATAAGGATATGAGTTAAGATTTTCAGAATGGAGACGTACCCTCGTCTCACTTTTAGGTGAATGGCACAATCTTTATAAAGTCCTATATAAAAGTCAACCACAAGCATCTGAAAGCAAATGCATCTTATGCAGACTCTCCAGTCAGGAGAGGGTGAGAAATTTCTACCTCTGAGAGGTGCTGCTGCTAGTGCTGCTGCTAGATGCTTTAGGACAACTAGTAGGGCTCTTTTTGGTACAAGGCTCTACAGATCGTGACAATTTGAAGTCTGGACCTGACCATCTTAGAAGAACATTTACCATGAGCCATTACAGTTTACCCAACACAGATGGTGCCAGGATGTACGTGCAGGATTTTTTTTCATGGTGGTTTAGCAGTAATCTCACCAAATTTAAGATCTAACATCATAAAACAGAGAGATGTGCCGACCCAGTAGTCCTGAATACTTAGCTTAAAGAAAGCCATATACATTGCATTACCAAAGAAGTTTCACAAAAAAAGCAGAGATATGTCAGCTTTCTGACATCTCAAAAAGATAGTGTGCAAAAAGATGAGAATTGACATATCCTCTCTGTATGTCAGGCAGAAATATTGCTACAGTGGATTACAGCTGTGGTTCGGAAAAATAGTCTACTGGCAGTACACAGGTATCAGCTGTGTCCAGGAAACTGAGAGAAAGTTTTGTAACCTTGTTGTGCAACCTTTTTTTTTTAACAGCAAGAGGCCACAGAACAAGACAGAAAAGTTAAACCTGCTAATGTCAAATGGGAATTTGAGCACAAAACAGGGCTAACAATAAAGCAATTGGAAAGCAGAAACCGTAGCAAAATATCTGACTGCAAAGACAAAACACACACACTAAAGAATCATGTATTGTGTTGGATAATGTCGGAGACTCAGGTCCGAGTCAAACACACAAGCTGTGTTTCTAAATCCAGTCTGATTTAGGTGCAGTGCAAATGGAATGTTCGTTCAAGGCAACTGTACATTTACTGGAGGTAAACCTGATCTTTTGCACGATTAGAGAAAGAGAGAGCCAGGACCAGATAACAAGAGGACTGAGAAAATGTTGTCATCAAAGGAAGTAAAATCCACAGAAACCAAAAATACAGGTTTTTTGTTCAGTCACCCTCCAACAGAACAAAAAGATGGTATCCAGTTCTACATTAGGAATATTAATAGAAACAAGATGTAAGAGACAGTTTCAAAGGCAAAAAAACCTCAACAGTTAAAGGACAAAGTGGAGTAAGAACCATCTTTGCAAGCACCATGTGTGTGCACGCGTGCTCTCACTCTGACAGTTCAGAGGGTACTGCAGAGCCTGAAAGTCTATGGCAAAATGAGGGAAAAAGGAAGCTGGAGGAGGGAAGGATAAAATAATACTCACAAAACCAATAAACTGAGAAAATTAAAATACATGGGAACTCAGTATTTGTTAAAAAATAGTAAAACTTTGAAGTCACAGAAATATCAGAAAAGCTTCAGAATGGGTCATTTTTCTTCTTAAAAAGCAAAAGTTATGAACAACACTTTTTTCATGAACAAATATGCCTTTTTGACGACTTCTGCTGCTCAAATTGTGCAGAAACTTCAAGTGAAACTAAACCAGCACTATTTGTTTGTCAGTGATATTTCCAGACCCTCAGAAAATCACTTACAGTGTCAAAGCAGCATAAATACTGGTCTTTCCCAATTATTCCCATCCTAAAGGAACCTAAAAAAGCAGGAAGCAACACTGTACATTAGTGCTTTGCTGTTAGTAAGTCACAGAGCCATTAAAAAACAATTGAGAAAAAAGAGCACACAAAAAAGCAGAAGATGGCTTTAAAAGACTGCTTTAAACTGCCTTAAAAGATTTATTATCACCCAGCCTTAAGGTCTCTGGTGGCTCAGGGGCCTCCAGGGCTTGCTGAGGTCACTTTGTCCAGTGATGACTTCAGTACTAGATGAGGAAATGTGGCAGGGTTTGAAAACATCAATATTGAATCTATCCAAAGGCCCACATTCAAATCACCAGCTTTAAAACCACCATATTTCGTACAATGTGCAAACAAGAGACATGCACAAAGAAAATTTACAGGCATAAGAAGGTAAACTGGAATAGGACTTCAAACGCCATTTAGACAACTCCTTCATTTGGATGCCAAGTCTCTCATTTACCAAGACCATTCCCAAGAGATGTTTGTCATGAAATCTGCATAAGCATATTTCACTGACTCCCTCAGTAGCATATTGCAATAGTTAACTGTGCTTATAAAAAAATATTTTCCTAAAATCTCACCTGAGTCTTCTTTGTAGAAAGGACACTTTCTTCTTGTCCAGCTCCCAAATATTCACAGAACAATTTATCACTGGCTCCTTTGTAATAGCTTTATACATATCAGAGACCTGTTATCACGTCATCTGTAGTCTCTGCTCCTCTAGACTAAACTAACTCTATCATTTTAACCTTCCTTCAAAGGTCATGTTTTTCAAGACTGTCATATTTGCTCCCCTTCTCTGGACAATCTACAGTTTGTCCATAGATTCATAGAAGTGTGGGCCTGGAAACCAGCTTTAAAGCTTAAACCGAGAGATGATTAGTGCCAAAAACAGTGAAAAAATTTACCCCTGGTGTATAATACACAATACTTATTTTAATACTTACTGGAATTAGATTTACTGATGCTCTGATAAAAAAAAAGGAGTGGAAAAAAGGCATTGATCAACTGTACATCTAAGCACTGGTCTGTGTGCACGTGTTATTTGCATGTGGAAAACAATATTCCATGTGCAAAGACTTCTGTGTAATAAAGCTATATTCTTTTAAGTTATACTTAACACAGGTCAAGGTTTTTCAGAAGTACCTGCCAAAAGCTGGGCATCTGGACCCCTGTTTTGTGGCTGAAGTAATTGACTTTGATCTTTGCACACTGTCAAAATGCAGTACCACCTAGCTCTGCAATCTCATAATCTCCACAATCTAATAAACTCTGCAAACATTAAGCATAGTCTTTGAATCGTATTTATAGCACCTTTTTGTTATTAGGAGCTGAAATTACTACTCTTTGACAGCCCCTTTACCATTTCCTAAACTCTACAGCTCTGGTAGGCAGAGTAATTTTCTTTTCTAGTTCCCACACAGAAAGCTAGGGAGCAGGTGGTCAGTTTCTGGCACCTTTCAGCACCAGGCCCTGTCACAGCTGACTTTAAAATAGGGTCAAATTTAAAGAAAACTCAATAAAGAAAAAAAAAATTCTCTTAGAAGTCCATCAAAGTTAATCCTCTTGGGAATTTTGAAATTAAGTCATCCCCTTGGGAGGGACTGGACTTAATTGTCATGGCTCATCTATTTGATTCAAGGCACTTCCACTACTCCTGGGCTTAAAGAGATGATGTTCAAGTGGTTGCTGGAATCCCTTTTTATATTTTGTCTGTAAAGTGATAAATCTTCTGATATACTCTTATAACACTCCAGGAAAAGAAGATCTGAGAATTAAGATTCCCTAAAACTTACACAGGGGTTATTTTCAGAGATGAAAAATTATAGATTTTCTTCTTGGGTGATGCAACCGCAGCCTGCCAGTAAATCTTGCCATTCTGCATGGAAACATCCAGATGGCTTGAACAGCTGGGGAGGAAATGTCAGAGTGTCTGGCTTACAGTGCTTACAGTGAATCCTGATCTCTACTGACAAGGTATACTTCTAGGGTTTTCCATCACAATTGTAATGACTTTTAAAGATACGAACAGTATCAGGAGATCACATTTGTTATCTCTTCCTCATTCCCCAGTCCTACATTTTGCATTGGTGACAACAAAGCAATGGATATTCAGCTGGGGTGAATGACCAGTGTTCTTACCATGGCCCACTTCACTGAAACCACCAACATACATAAACATGAAATTTGTCAGCAGTAGTTTGGACTCTGTGAACACTGTAGGTTTGGGAATGACAATCTGTGGCTCTTGAAACTACTCTGAAAAAATAACAGGGTGAAAAACTCTTATTAGAAAAATGAAATTATGATTCAATTGTCCTAGACAATGCTTCAGACTTTGAAGAGCCTTTAAAGCTTTATTTGTTTTATGAACTTGTATTGCATTACAATGGCAGCAACTATGTGAATAGAAGTGTCTACATGTTGCTGACAGAAGAGTGAAGAACATCATGATGAGTGAAGAATATCATGATCTACACAGCTGTCACAACAGCCATAGCTCTACTCTTACCCTCACTGAGGTCTTATTTCCTTAGCTGAATACCCCTGACAAGACTCGTTGGTTATTCTGAAAAACTAACATTAAAGTTGCTGTACTGTAAATCTCTGATTACAAATCTTTAATTAGAATTTGTAAAGTAATAGGTGGTGATTAGCTAAGTCACAGAGGGTGTTCCTCACCTTTGCGTACTGCTGGAAGGAGGAATTCTCAACAGTTGCCTTTGGTGGAGAAAAGTTGGCAGCTGCCAGAGCTAAGATGACATGTGAGCACTTCATATTCAGTAGAAACAAGAATACTTCCCTCAGCCAGACAGGCTTCCATGGTGCAATCATTTTGAAATAAAATATTAATTCTCAAACCCACCCCAGTGTTCTTGGGTATGGTCATTTATCAGTAGTGTGCAGGTCTGGCATTGAATACTCATTTGGAAACAATGTGATCTAAACTCTTGTCTTTCTTTACTTGGGTATTTAATTATTGGAAAATGGTTAAAAACTTGCATTCCAAGGAAGTTCTCCTAGTATTATTAGCTTTCTTTTTCTCTTGTTTAGAAGCAGGACAGTCTTGGAGAAAACGATCAATTGCAAACAAACCTTGAGCTTTCTGCTCAGTCCTCTATAGGGATTTTGACAGAAATGGCAATTAAATGCATGTTGATGTATTTGCTCTGTGAAATGTAGAGTACAATGACAGAGAATGTATTGTCATAAAGTGGAGGATGGAAGAGATGTGCGTGCACTTTCTGGAGAAGTATCACTGATTTTAGCAGGTTTACTTCAGATATGGCAAAATTAGACCTGGGTCTTTTTTACATTCACATTCTGAAGAATTCAGCTAAACCTGTTTTATGTGGTCACAGGTTTCCTATCTGACCTCTAGCTGCTTGCCCAGAAGGATGTAGAGTGTCCAAAGGGTTCTCTGTCACATCTGCCAGTCACAGATGGATATCAAGATACCCCAGGGTACTGCAGATTATATTAAATGCCTATGTTGAGGCAACTGAATCTCATTCCTTGTATCCAATAGCAAATTCAAAACTCTTTGCAGCATCTGTCTGGAAGTCTGGGAAAAAGGAAACCAGAAGATGCAGCTTACCTTGAGATTACTTTTTTCCAGTTTACCCTGCTGCCATTATTTTTCTCTTCAATGTTTTTGTCTAAATCTTTATCATCTAACAAAAGGCAGTAAATGAGTTCTTTGAAAAAAACAAATCTTTAGAAAATTCAGTTAAAAAATTGTGTCCTGTAACTCCTTACTTCTGAAATGTATCCATTTTCCAATTTGATGGATTCCAGCTGGAAACTTGTTTGAACTTGAATAAAAGGGAAGGCTTTTACCATCTTAGGGCAATTAAGTCACAGTTCACCACTACAGATCAGTCTTCCCAGTTCCGTCTCTGAAGGGACTTCCCATGCAATTTGTTTCCAACATGAGGAATTCCTCTGGCTCCAGCCCTAAGGATCTCTTTCTCAAGGTTATGTGTTGCACACCCTGTGAGAGCTTCCAAATATTAACTGCTGAAACTTGGCAGAGGAATATTGGGAGATTTTTCCTTCTTTCTATGGAAAGTTCTATTGTATGACCCCACATTGTTGCAGAAGTCCGTCTCCAGGGAATCTCTGTCTCAGAAGAAATACAGGACAGCTGTGATTTGTCATGTGGTTTCCTTACTTTTCTGGATTTTATCTATGGTTTATTAAACTTCCAACAACACAGTTGCTTCTGAACAGAACAGGGGAGATTGAAACTTTACTCTTGCACGATTTCATAAGAAGTGTAGACAGCAGCCGTGTCTTGTCATCTCCCATGTTTTCTAAGATATTGACAATTTCTACCTGACTCCAAGTGTCAATGGTTGTCACATAAGCTCAGTAACCCAAAAAAATTCTTCTTCAAGAGCACAGCAGATGAAACTTAGGCTCAGATCATACCCTTTGGGGAGGTGGTTACTGTTTCCTTTTAATTACTTTGCCCATACTAGATGTTTTCAAAGTTTTAATGTCTCTCCTAAAACATTAGCAGCCACAAAGCAGCCTACACAGGAATAACTCTCTGCTATATTTTTCAGCACTTCCAAAGGAAACATTGGGATGTTTCTAGTCTGTCAGGAATACTCATAGTTTCTAACAAGAAATTGATTATTCCATGAATTAAATGTTGAATTTCCCAATAGTGTTCTTGTCAGTTCTAGTTTTGTCACCTATGTAGATTTGACACCACACCCACATACAGCGATTAATTGTGGTCATGCATTTTAAAACCACCACCTGCTCTACATCTCGGAGTGTCACAAAGCAGGCCTCTAGTTAATATTAACTAATAATACCAATTATATTATATTAATATTATTTGGAACAGTATTTAAGTGTAATGGCTATTAACATTAATGCATATATGTAGATTAATAGCTTACATGTGCATATATTTAAGGATACATGCAACTTATTCCTCCACTTTAGTAGTATATGGCACATGAAATAAGCAGCAAATGTATTATATGTGATTCAGGCTCTGTAGCTCTCTGAGTTAATGGCAACAAGTGGCTCTAAGGGGCATATAACTCCATTATACCTAATCACTTAACGTGAAGGAGCAGGTTGAGCATGAAGATAAGGCTTTTAGATTACACTTATCTGAGTTCCCTTCAGATTCATTTCTGACACTTAAATCAGAAAATTCAATCAATTTGAATTCTGATAAAACATGAACCTGTCAATTTTCTACTACATGAGAGTACATACTCTTAATGTCAACATTAGCTGATATAATTCTTCACGTTGACTTGTTAGATCTCTCCAGCACTCAGAAATAACATAGTCTATGGTTGCAAGGTACTATGCACCTGAAGAAAACAGAAATGGATTATGAATTTAGCAATTAAAGTAACATTTTTATTTTTACTTCTTGGTTTAACCACTGTAGTACATTGAATAATATACAGATTACCAAGATATAGATAATGAGAGATGTTTTCTATTCATATTGGACACTTATTTATGCATTCAATCAGCAGCAACTCCCGGGCAGAACACCAAATATAATTTGGTATTTGAACAAAAGTCTTCAAAACTCATATTTTCTCAGCAACCTACATAAAAAGTCACTGTCAAGAAAAAATGCCTCAGACAGGAAAGTATTTAACAGAAAATATTCAAAGCTACTTCAGATTTCTCAGCTGTTAAAAAGGTAAATCATATTACTTGCTCTATTAAAGTCTGTAACTGAAAAGCAAAACTGGCAGGCTGTATTTTTGCAATTACAAATGAGTAATAACTATGCAGTCAGAAAAAATGTGATTCTATACATCTTGATCATAAATATGGATGTACTTATAATGGCCTATTCTCAAATGAATACTTAAAACTCTTCCATCACAGTTTGTTTAGCTGCACATAGAAGATCGGTACACAGCACAAAGACATAGTAATGTTGCAAAATACATAACACTACAACCTCCAGGAAGCTGTCATCACACTAATTGCATATTTAGGAAAATATTTTTCAGAGTGTGAGCTGGTTTGAGCTAGCTTCCCCAAGCTCTCCAACCTCTCAGTCTGCCTCTTTCCCAAAGCTTCCTCCCTTTCAAAGGAACAAAACTATGGAAAAAAACAAAATCATACTAAATATATATATATATATCTGTATTTTTCTAAATACAAAGAATTACACCGCAAGGATATGCAAAGGAGCAAGGGAAGAAGGGAAGGGAAATGGGAAAAAGGACAAAAAGGATCTATAAAACACCCGGCATATAACTATAACACCCAGTAACTAACAAAACAAAGAATTAATGAAATCTCACCACGCCACCTCCCCCGTGGAGAGTCAGACGGCCAAATCTGACCCGTTAAAAAATTTTCCACAGGCTCGGCAGCAAACAGGACCAATGTAGGAACCTTCTGCTCCCCAGCCTTGCCGGAAGAGAGTGTACTCTCCTATCTACACCCTATTTATATGTCGAGTTACGTTAAAGGAAGATATGGAATACTTCCATGGATCAAAAGTCAATCCATTACAGAGGGCCACATTTTGCAGTGTTTCAATAAAGCTCCGGCAAACCCTAGAGCCACAGCGTTCATCCTGCAAGTGTTGCATGCAAGGTTAGCTAACAGTTTGTTCTTCCTGGACAAGACGATGCAGACAAAGCTCCTGCTATGATGAAGGAAGGAAGCCCTACTGAGAAGTGCTGAGTGCTTTCCAGTTCCAATAAATTGCAGTCCCATTCAGGGTAAAAGGACCAGATGTGCTGCCCCTGGTGTGAATGGGAGCAGGATTAGGAAAACCACCTGCAGCCAGCAATTGAGAGAGCAAAGTGACATTTAGCAACAGCTATTAATCTGCTATTAAGTTCTGACTGCCTGCTCAGCACTGCAAGAGTGGTGTGAATTAGTTTATCTCCCTTTAATGGAGCCATGCTGGAGATGTACCAGGCAAGAATTTGTTCTTCTGGGCATAAAGAATTAATGTTTCCAGCTATCATGTGGAATACTCTAACTGGAAGTATAAACCCTTTCTTATATTAAAATTGTGTTAACAATTTTAACTTTCTCAGACATTATCTGCTGAAAAATTATCTGCTGTCACTTCTTCACAGGACGTATGCTTTTCATTAGTTTTAGTATTACTGTTAGTCTGCTGTTGTCTTTGGCTAAATAGATTACAAAATGCTATTCAGATGAATTCACAGCTCCAGCTATCTGGGGCATGACAAATGCTTCCTGGGATAATTCAGAAGCTTTTCTTCTAAATTCAGCTTCCACTTTCTTTGTACTCTTTGGAGATTTCACATGTGCAAGTCCAGATCTGTTATTACACAGTACCTTAAAGTGAACTTTATGAGCCATGGAAACGTGTGCCTGGTTTTCTGGGAAAGCCATGGATGGGTAGGAGCTTGGCCTCTGTGCAGACTTGACATTTAGCTAACTGCACATCTTGGTTTGTCTGGGGTTATTTGCATTTCTAGATCGTGGTGGTCTTACATAATAGTTAACATCAGGTGCCTGATTTTTTATGTCAGATATGCAAGGTTCAGAAGGAGTGAGCCAAAGGCTGTTTTTTGTTTTCAAACATAGCAGTGAGATTGAAGTTCCTGGAGTGAGTAGCTTCATAAAGGCTCCGTTTGCAAGCTAACTTACGATTAGCATCGCTGGAAAAATGCCCCCCAAGGCCAAAGCAGAAATCTCAAAACAATGAAGTGCACTGTCCCTTCTCAACCAGCATTTGTAGCTGTGACTGTGTTTTAACATTTGTAACATGGAACAAACTTGAGCCTTACCTCTATTGGAAAATAACACCCAGTCAACACAAACAGGAAAATAAAATGCAGCATTGCCCAGCTATTAATAAGCAGGACTCAGTGTACCTGGAATTGTGCTCTGGAGTAGCAGGTGCTTGTGTGTGTTGACTCTACGGTTTTGTGGCTCGGAAAGCTATTTAGGGCACCACTGTTATTACAAGACAGAGAAACTCCTGAACCTACCAGTGCAAATACATCATTGCCCACAAAATTAATTCCATAACACTTAAATGAAGAGCAGGTTTTCCCTTTCAATTACTACAAGACAATGTGATCCTGTCCACCAAATAACAGGGAGATAGGACTAGCAATCAAAAAAGCAGCAGGTTTACATAATGTTTAGCAGTCTGATCTGCCTTTTTATCAATCCCCTAATTTGGAGGCACCAGGAGGGTCAGATACCATTTATGACTTAGATCCCTAGTCTTTAGGATTAAATTTTATGAATCGTGCATGGCTTTAGCCAACCATCTGGGCACAAACGCATCCATAGTAGTGGGTTTGACTTCTTTGACTTTCCAACTAGCCTTATATATCAAGAAATATTTGCTCCCCAACTTATTGCTGTCTTTTTTGGTCCTGTAAGGACAACATGTGTATGCACAGAGCAGCCTGCTCCTTTGTTTTTGGCAACTGAGCAGAATTTACAAAAGGAAAGGAAGATCTGTCACCACTGAGATAAATGTTAGTGTACAGAATGTTGCAAGTATTCTTCTACTTATTTTTCCCTTTTTCTCTCTCTTCAGTGTTAAAAACTGGTGCTCAGTTGTTCCACAGTGGTGGTTTGTGGGTTTTTTTTGAAGTCTGTAAGCAAGATCTTCAAAAGATACATGAATTAAATTCTTCAGAAGATAAGAAATAGCAGTAGACTTATTAATTCTGAACTTCTTAAGGCTGACCCAGGTTTCTTAAGGTTCAGAAGTTCAGGTATTTTTTTTGTCAATTGAACTAAATGTCAAGCTTAAAAACATGCCTTTTCCCTCCTAATGTTTTCTTATATATATTTTCAAATCAATGTCTCTAGCAACTTTTTCCTCACAGGCTCATTAAATTATCAGCTTAAGTTCCATTCTTGAATTCTGCCTAGCTAAAAGAAAGTAAAAATTTCTATAAGACAGCTAAAAATATTAGCAAACCCAAACAACTCATGGTTTTAGAGATTTAAACCACATAGATGGGTATCTTTTTTGAACCACCACATCCAGGAGAGGTCAGGCGTCTTCTAAGAATTTGCATCTTCTTAGCTCATGTATGAACTAGGAGTCCCAAGACAAGCTGAGCTTATGCCACCAGTACATTTTATACTGCAGAAATACCAGCCTTTTAGAAATTATGCAGATGTTAACAGCAGAAGGAGGATGGGAGAGGAATAGCCAGAGGCAGCTTACCAGCAGAGCCAATAGCAGCTGTCCTTCATCTCCTCCCCACCTCACAGTATTTTATCAAGCATTTAAGCCTGTCATTTCACCTCCACTCTCCACCAATGCAACTGCAGCCTCCAGTACCGATAGTCCAGCTGCTTCATCAACAACTCTATGGAGACACTTGGACCAAGCCAGCACTAAACCAAACTGCCAACATGATCTTTAAATAAAGTTCACTCCACCCAGCTGCCAAAAAGATTTAGAAACTATACTCAGGCGTTTTGCTTGAAAAGCTTGCTTTGTTCTGATAAATTATTTAAATATGGTCTAAGCAGAACTCTCTAAGATGGCATATGACTCTACTGGAGACAGCACAGATGTGGGTACTCACCTGCAACCCAGTCCAGGTGTTTGATGTGCCCTGTTGTAGGACAGATGGTCTGCTAGCAATATGAGTTCTCAGGCATCACAGTGGGGTCTTACATATATTAGGGAATTACCTCAATTGCGAGTTTTATCTCTCCACTACATTCAGCCACACAGCTTGGTTAATGCCATGGAGACACTCCAGGCCAGGAGGCAAGTTTTATTGCTGAGGTCCTTTGCCTTCTTTTGGAAAGCTTAACTTGTATTGAGTGCAGTGATGGAAACTTCATCATAGGTATCAGAAATATTTTGATTCCAGGAACAAACCGATCTGGAAAGCCAGGATAGTTGTATCATTGCCCCGTGTAAGAGGAAAGAAAAATTATAGAAAAAAGTACAAAAGACAAGTTATAAAGTATCTGAAATGTACCCATAAGGGTTATAAAATATTATTTGAGAGGAAAGCGCTATTCACTAAAAGGTAGATCAGATCCAAAGATTCTTCAAAGCACTTGAAAACCGGGTTTCTAAATCACTCTGGCATTTGAAAACTATCTCTCTAAGAATATTGGTAGACCTATCGCAAAGCTTCTGTACAACTAGAAGCTAACACCAGCACCTCAAGAGTGACATAGAAAGAAAGAATATAAAAATATCAAAGATAAAATGAGAAAACATAGTACGCAGAAACTAATCACAAAATGGCTACTTCATAACCACAGTATTTTGTGGTTCATTTAAGGAGCTGAGAAAGCAGTTTAGGAAAAAAACTCTTGTGAGAGGTAGTTCCTGAGATGGTCAATAGGTTTGAAGATCCAGTTCAGAACTAGCTGGGTGGCATAGGCTTGAGATGGAGCTTCTTTGCGTTATAGAGTCTGTGGATTGTGTAGTTTTGACTTGGATCTAGAGGAATTCCTATAACAACGGAACTGGTAAGCATCGAGTGTTCAACATCATAACATCAGAGCAACCAACAACACTAATAAGTGGAATAAGTGGAACCTCATCATACCCCTCTGAGCTGTACAGTAAAGATACTTGCATGCTTAAAATTAAGCATGTGTGTGTTTGTTGGACTGAGGCCAAAGGTTGCAACAGCAACTAAGGGAATACCTGCCCAGCCTCTTCAAGGCAAGGATATTTTGTTTGTAAAAGGATATTTTAAGCTTCAGAGGCCATGGACTACATAGTGGTAATGTGACCTTTAACTTCTACTGATCAAATGTTTATACAGGTGTTCTCATTTCCTGAAAGAGGAGCAGAGGTTTGAATATTATACAAACACTATTAATTTAAATATTTCTCCCAGTTGTCATTTCATGTCATTGAAAATGCAGTTGTTTATAATTTTTATTCAGATCCAAACACACAACATAAGATTTGAAAATGCCTATGGTTGTCTGGTGGAAGTTATCAGAGTATATATATAGGAAGGCACCTTAGTTTCTATCTATTTGGAATGCTGGAGATTATAACGAAGAGAAATTTCACAAGAAAAACCTGCAAAATCTCCTCTGAGTGTTATAAGATAATCCTGGTACAGCAGTGGCTGCAGATCAAGTAGAAGATGACCAGAAGTCCCAGGGCTGGGATTCCTGTGGTTTCTAAATCAGTTCTGAGATTGACACCAAGGGGGTTTCCTTGTCTCAGTTTAGTGGCAATGTTAGCAGTCTAAAGCAGGAACACCAGCTTTCCATGGGAAATGCTTCAGCTGCAAAAATCTCCCAATTGCTCCCTCTCTGCCTGATTGGAGTTAGCAATGATCTGTTTTTCCACTAGCTCAGGACAAGCCAGTGTCCCAGACAAGATTCTCCCTCAGGACTGGTACCGCCGCAGAGCTCTGCCTGGGGTTTTGCTGAATGAGTACTAGTTGCTGCATTTGGCTATCCTGTAGATCCATTTAGCTCAACTCTGGGAAGCACACAGACATAAAATCTCTGAAAAATGCTGCACATAAATGATTTCATAAACACTCACGTGCTCTAAGCCAGTTAATTAGTGAGATGCTGTTCTGGCTGCCATCTTGCCTACTTTGGACTGAGTCTCAGGCTCGCAGATAGGTGATTTAAAACAGGTGTTTAGAAAAACACCATTTGAATCATATAAGGCTCATTTGCTGTGCTTTGTTAGCCAGGTTTAAAGTTAAGGGAAGCAATCAAGTTGTGTTAAAAACATGAACAAACCCAGTAGCGTGCTTTTCTCAGGTGATTAGTGGGAAATAAGAGTCTTCCAAAAATTACACTGTGGGAAATTTCTTCCATTTAATTTGCAGTCTGGGTCAGTTTCTGGAGTGTCTTCGAATATCAGCCTGGAAATATGAGACCTTTGAGCAATGCTTGTAGCCCACGCACGTGACACTGAAGCGTTTGCTTCCCTTCCAAAAGCACACAAACCAAAGGATGGGGAAGAGGCTGTTAAAGAATGTGGAGGCTAACAATGCCACACACAAGACAAGACATAGGCCTGTTGGGAGGAACAGGTTGCCCTTAATATGAGGTAGAAATTTCTGCTTCCACAACTGCTGACAGGTAACCTGTCCAGTGCCAGGCAAGGGCTGGAAAGTGACTGGACACAATGCTCTCTACATCATTTGATCTCTAATGGGACCCTGAACATTTTCGAGAGATGGCATTTTCCTTAGCTCTGTAGAGCTCCAGAAACGTGCAGAAAATATTAAGTTAGCATTGCTCAGTCTGAAAAAAATCAGCTTAGAGATAAAGCCCTGAGGTACTGTGTGCTAAAGTAGAGTCATGTAGATATCATATTGAACTTAATGAGACATCCATCTTAGGAACAGCAACTGAGTTTCTAATTAACAGTTTGGTCTTAAAGTTACTCAGAGTATTCCAAATGCCACAAACATCAGTGGTGTTTGCGGCAGGTTTTGTATGCATTAAATATCTGTTTATGATATTCTCTGAGGTTGTCTGAAAAATGGTAACAGGTACTGATCATGTTTTTGGAGTTTAAAGTTTAGACACCTGAATGAGAGAGACTTTGTTTGATGCTGCACCCTAAGTGGAGGAACTTGAAATGTTTAATATAAATGCATTTATATATATATGTATGAATGAATGTTTGTATATATCAACAGAACTTGTAAGATAAAGAGAAAATGCTCTCATATTTTATAGGTAAGTGAGGCCTGGATGGTCTGTGCAGATGTTTTAAAACCAGCTTGGAAGCAAATAGTGGAAAATAAAAAGCTCTTCTAATTTCATGGCATTGAAATATGGTGAACTTACTGGAGGTTCAAAAGGAATATGGTGTTTTAGTTCCTTATTTCCAGCTGCTTATGAAATGACATGTCCACTGAGATCTTCTCTATGACAGCAATTGAGACTATTGCAGAATCCCTTTTCAGTAGTTAATTGTTTCTAGTGTTGCCCATTTGGTTAATGGAAAGCCAATGCTGAAGTTTTCTCCAGGAGGCAGAAAAGACTTCAGATTCCTGATATCATGATCATTTTGCAAACTATGTATCTTTTCTCTCAACAAAAGCAAAGGAAAGGCACTTGATAATTTATTCACACAGCTCTCCCTGCGCTTCCTATTCAGGCAGAGTTGGAGCTTGTCATCAGGCTGTATGTACTAAAGGTCTCATGCTGCTCATCTGTCATGATGGACTTCTTATTTTCATGGCTTTCCAAAAGTTGCAGTGTCCTAGCACTACATTAATGAAGCTTTCTAGAGGCTGTTTATTCACTAACAGAATGAGCCAAGTTCCATGAAAATCACTGACTTTCACAGAAAAAAGCATTATAAATAATTTGAAACAGGTACTTCAAATGAAAGATCTCTTTAACTCAAGACCACCTCTGTGCAGAAAAATTGACAAGTAAATTCTGCAAATTTGACATTTGCCTAAATATTCCCCAAGGAACACAAAGGGTTATTTGCAGATATATTTGGGGATATAAAATCAACCTTGACCTATCATATGGGGAAACACTCTGTTCACAGATACTGAAGCTGTGCTGCTAATTTAAAATGTGACCATTTGTGGTGAAGTTCGTCTCTTCCCTCTGCAGTGTTTTAGGTTTCTTTTTGAACTTGCTGACTGAATTCCAGATGTATTTCATTACGCCCATGATCCTGGAAATCTATTTATTTAGTGTCTTAGTAGATTTGTGATTTTCATGGAATGATTATAAACTCTGTTTTGAGACATACGTTGTTTTTCTAGCTTGTTTCTAACATCCTTAGAGCTGGATCTTCTTGTGGTTTGGGGTTTTAAAGCCTTTGGTTTATGACTTCAAATCTCTTCTTAACTAGTTCGCACTTTTTTGTGTGTGTGTGCAGAATGACATAATTGGAGCTCCACAAACACAACAAGTTTTGCCAAAGCACAAGCCAAAATGGACTTTCCAGAGATACTACATCAATAACGAAAGCTTCATTATTTATTTAAATAAAAAAAAACCAAATAAAAATAAGGGAAGTAAAAAGTAATAGTAAAAAGCAGTAGTAAAAGTAAACTGTAGCAGTATGGCTACAGATTGAGATGGAGGATAATCTTAGCAGCCTTGGGACATTAAACGAATCTTTTCCTCAGTTTCCAACATGATTGATTTTACAGAATATGATGACCAAGTCAAAATGACTAATCATAACACATGGATGGAAAAGGAATGCACAATATCAAAGATAGACACTGCTTTCAAACATCTTGATAAACTCCTATATGTGTGCAGAGGACAAATAGATTCCATGGAAAAACGTATGAAAATTATCACACAAAGTAGAGGTCCAGGATATTTAACAGATTCATCAAATCAAAGACACTGAAATATAAGTGGAGAGTAGATGTCTTGTCAGTGTTCAAAAAATCAAATTTCATTTAAGCAGCTATAGATTTGCTACTCTGACTTCAACAGTGTTACACTTAAAGGAGAAAAACATGATGAAAAGGTAGTTGAGTGACTGAAAGGATGAAATATAACATGGATCTATGAGAGGTTGAATGTAAAAAACAAATCTGCTCTTTTTCTTCAGTAAAATGTTTGACTTCTAGATGAAGAAAATACAGTTCTAAGTAATTTCACAAGAATGTATACATTGACATATATGGAATTTTGATTACGATAAGGAATTAATAAAAGATTCTCTAGATGGAGATGATTGTTTAAACATAGGTTGTTCTTGGGATGTTGTTATTGGTGTTCTTGAAGGACCAGCTTTGAACATACTAGAACAGCTCTATACATAACATCATTAGGAGGATGGTAACATAAATTCCCATATACACAAACCTGGGAATCCATCTTTAATACAGAAAAAATCCAGAGTATCTCACTGGATACACTTGGATCCTAGACTCAGAGAAATTAGACAGTATGTAGACGCCATTACAAGGTCATGCGCGTAGTTCACTACATATCATAATCTGCAAGGATTATGAGTGAAAATGGTACAAAAGAGATCCTAGCGTTCTGATAAATCCTAAGAAAACTGTGAACTATCATAATAATATGAGTTTTATAAAATGCAATAGTCAGACATACGTGAATGTGGAAGAAAAATGCAGTAACTTACAGGAGACAAGATATTGCCATGAAATTGAGACAATCTTTAATAACATTGTATATGGCATTGCTGAGACCTTAAATGGCGTTCTGTGCTCACATAAACAAATCTGTTTTCAGGAAAGGTACTGAAGGACTGGAGAACCTTTCTTGTTTACCTTCATCAAATGTACATTTAGAAAAATGTGACTGTTGTAAAAATATCACAGAAAATAATTTGAAATAAACCCAATTCGTATTTATCAGTGGTGGCAGAATATAAAATTATCATATGCTGTTCATGAATACAGTGGAGAAAGCATTAGAAAAACTTCCCAGGGGAGACATAAGGATCTGAAACTGGATTAAAACAATCAAAATAAGAACAAGAGTGATGTTCTTTGGTGATCCAGAGGGTTCTTCATAGGTCCCGTGTTTTCAACGACAGTGCACACTGAAGACACATAAGCTATTTCATCTCCTTTTAAAGGAGTTTCACTGTGATCAATCTAACACCAACATGAACCATTCCTGAGAATACTTCAGTATCATCCAACAGAAAGTGGTGAAACATGTCACTTAGGTAAAGCACACTGTTAGGACTTTCCCCCCCTCTTATAACTTGAAATGAGAATGATCACTTTCTAAGTAAAGTTTTGGGCAACAATCATATTCCGTTCAATCTACTTATGTATAAACTAATCCATGAATACTTGACCTCGTGCTGACTCTTTGCTCCCACTCCCCTGCTCCACCAAATTCCTAATACCAGCATTTCCCCCTACTCTAACTGCAGTAGTGAATCCAGCTACAGAAAGGCTCTGCAATTAAAGCAGCCTTTAAGCATCCTGAGGAACAAACAGATGCTGTTCAGTCTACCAAGTCACTCTGTGTGGCAGGTACCCAGAGTTATTATCCCATTGCTGCGAAGTGGTACCATTTTACCACTTTCACCATTTTATAAGCTAGGAAATTATCTTGCCTAAAGTAGCAAAACAAATCTATGCTGACCCCTGGATATGAACTGAGGATAGACTGATTTCTCTGTGTCATGGGCCATAGCTCTAAGCATGGTAAAGCAACTTTAAGAAGCGTAAAGATAAACCGATAATTAAATCTCATCCAAAAGAGAGCTGTATTTATTTACTTTCACTGCCCTAGATCTAGAATTTTTACTGCCCTGACTGGAAAAATAAACAGTAGTGGGAGCTGAGGAGGTTGTGGCTCAGACCTAATCCTTGTACACCAGAATTAGTAGGGCTTTGACATCTCTATCCATGGCAAAGGTGGCACAAATAGGTTGATTCTCAGCTACAGAAGGAACTGAGGAAAGTAAAGACTGCTTAATGCTACTCAGACAAATAGATATTTAAAAACAAATGAGCCTTGTCTGGCGACAGCTATGTAAAGCAGCCTGAGAAATATCCAGCAGGGATGGTACTGCTTTACCAGGACTGCCTGCATCACTTGGAAACAGGGAACAGGAAATCATCCAACATTGATCTTACACTGCCTCCTCCTATGATTCTGGAAACTTTACAAGAATATAGTAAGAAATTCCTAGGTCAGCGTTGTCCTGAGATACTCGAAATGTGATGTACAGGTTTCCTACTCACATCTCTGGATGCAGGCAGGGAGGGCAGTTTCATCTGCTTAAACCCTCCCAAAACACGAGTCGTCACTTGTGTTTACCACCTTCCTTCATGCCTCTGTCCTTCTCTTGCACAGGGGCACACTGGAGTCGTTCTAGAGTCCTTCTTCAATGGAATGAGCCCAGTTCCTTCGCATCTTCAGCACTTTCTGGTAGAGCCACAGAGGAGATCTTAATGCTAGAAGACTCCACTTCGGCTTCTCTTTTGTGATCTGATGCCAACTTAGGTGACAGGAAGGTTCTCAGGAGCTGTAAACCCTGCTTTCTGCATGTTGCCATTGTGGTGCTGGACACAGCCATTGTCAGTTCCCCAAGCCCCCTCTGCAAACTTTCATTGAGAGGAATCACTTCCAAGGGGCTCTGCTTGCATGCCTCATCACCTCACACCTAGCGATATCCACCGCCCCCTGACCCTTTCAGAGTCATTGCCATTTGCCCTGGCAAATGGGGTGCCTTGTTAACAACTCATTATCACTGCCAAAGAATCATGTAGTTGCTTTCTGGTTTTCCTTTTTTTTCTTTTTCTTTCTCATTTTAAACTAGGAACACTTCATGCACGCAGTTGGCAGGGACAAAAGGGGAGGCAGCAGGGCGGGAAGGAGAGAGGGTCAAGGAACATCTGTTTCACATTTAACCTGGAATCAAACTTTTTCGTCATACTTCTCCAGCCCCACTTCTGTATTTATTCAATTACTAGGCTCTGCTAGTGCAAGAGATTTATATTAAAGCCTCATACAAAACCATTGTGTTTTGTCTCACAACAGTACTGAATCAATTACAAACGTGCTCAACGTGTTCCCTTTCAGTTGTAACTGTACATTTGGGGAGGAACTGTTTGACCAAGATGCTGGCTGGGCATTAGCTGGTCTCCAGAAAGGCTGGCACACCTAGCTGGCAGTATATCATCATCACTGTCCCCTGGGTGCTGCTAATTCTTCCTCTTTCGAGATTTGCACAGAGTGGAGAAATGAGGGCAGACACATACACACAAAAGCCTGGCCTCTGGTTGCAGCAGCTGCCTGTGAGTAAAGGTTCCTCAGATGTGCAAAGCAACAGCAGTGCTGGCTCTGGATTGGTGTGCTGTGACTCTACTTTCTGCAGCAGGGAAAAGACAGCCAGTGTAATCACATCACGGAAATGGGAAAAGACATTTGAGATTGGGCAATACTAGAGGAGGAGAGGGGCAGAGGAAATAGGGTCTACTCCACTCCAAGTCCCTTTTCCCTTAATAAACCAGCTTCCAAGCAGAGAAGTAAAACAGCAATTGTTCTTTGTAGAATATGTTCCTTAAGGAAAGATAATTTGCTGCTTACACCAAAGGCCAGTTTCTAGCTTGGCCACTGACTTGCCATGTAACCACAACCAAAACTTTGTAAAGCAAGTATTTCAAATATTGCAGATAATTTTGGATATTGACAGAATTTTAGGCCCATCAAAACAAAGTTAATGTAGAAAACCATCAGAACTGGAGATATCTTCAATTAAAGAGCTTTTTAAAGCATATAAACCTACTAATTCCTTTTGCAAAACACCCAGGAAACCATGCCATATCTTGTAAAATACATTTACTTGTATATAAAATGGCAATTGATAAATTCAGCACCTAGGAAACTTCCAAACTGGTTAGAAAATTCTACACAAAATGCACCAAGGAACCACAGAACAGATTGATGTAGCTGTGTCAGATGTGCAAAATCTCTTAATTTACCCACATGGTTCCTACTTATTTACCTGCACAGACAGCATTTGCTGCTGCTAAACACCTGTCTTTCAAAATCTTCCTGATGGGACTGTAACTATGAATCAGTTCTTCCCTTAGACTCCATGTGTTCCTGGTTCCTAGGTACATGCAGCTTACCAGGGCAGGCAGTACTTCCTTCCATGCAGGTTGTAAGAGAAACTGGAGCTAAGACTGTGAGGTCTCCTGCCACAAGAATTGCTTTGAACTCTGTGTTTCATAAGTAAGCACATTCTGAGAAGACCTTTGAGGTACTAATATAAGTTAACATTGATATAAATGATGTTACACCTAACCATCATAGACTTCACTTTGGTTCATATGGTCCATTTAACAAATTTATTCTTTTTTCTATTCAATGGAGAGCCTGGAACATAAGAGCAAAGGCAAAGCTATCCAAGATAAATTCACCTTCTGTCAGATTGATACACTGTGCCAATTACTGCCTCTTGCCTCAATTTACCTGCTCCTGCAACGGATATGTTGTCCACCGGGGAATAGAGCAAAGCTCCTATCATGCAAACGAATGGTGCGAAGCAGATAAATATCCATGGATGTAATCTACATAGAGACCTGACTAGCAACTCCTCAGCAGAGCTTTGTCCTGTGGGTAAAATATAGCAGGACTCTGTACGCTTGAGAAATGTTGAAAGCACTTGAACAGATGGAGTCTACCGTACCCAAAGATTCTGAACTAAAACTAGCAGGGCTTTTTCAAAGCCAGACTGTAACTGGCTGTGATTAGAGTTTTATAATGAGCTTTAGCTAATTTTGAGCTTTTTGGAGACCCTTTTATACAAGCAACATGCAAAGAATGGCAGCAGCTGCGTTGCCTCCATGTGTGTGCTGCGAGCCAGCCGGATGCAAGCCAGCTGCAGCCCAGAAGCCCTATAGCTGCATTATCTTAATGCTGGCTCTGAGTTATTATACCTTATTTCTCAGCAGGGTTTTATTGCTTCAGGTTGAGCATCCTGTTAACGTGGCTACCAAGCTTCCTGCTCTATCACCAGCTGGCAGAGACCATAGGCAAAACAGACACTCTGCTGAGTGCATTGGAGTGAATAGGTGAACCCTGGAGGTCCCCACCTGAATGGATGTCCCCATGGTTGATCTGAGGTCTGAAGGCAGCTCATAGTCCCACACACTAGCGTTAAACAAAAAACGCTGGCAATCTTCCTGCTGGCAAACACCTTGAAGCAGAAGGTGCAGCTACCAGTGAAGCCTGTCCAGCTACAGGCTTGTATGTGAACTTCAGTTCACTGACTCGCATTTAGGTCTGGTACCTCTGCCCCTCTGAGCACAACTAAACACCAGCGGATCATGATTACACTCCAGAAGGGTTTCTGTCTTCGTTCATGACACAAATGGAGCAGTACAGCCATCCCTCTTGATGAGTTTCTTTTCAACAAATGTGCAGGGCTTTCCCATCACAAAGAAATGACAGTTTCTTCAAAATATCAAGAAGTATGGCCCAGGGCCAAACAGCCTCATCTGGCCTACCAAGGTAGGAGTGTGAAAGGCAGGAATAGCAGAAAAGGGAGTTCTGAGTACAAGATTTCTGACACACAGTTCTGAAGCCACTCAAAGGATCCATATCAGATTTTTGCCCACTTCTGCAACCAATGTCTGTGAGGTTTTTTTAAAATAAAAAACCTTTGTTGGAAAACCATGTGTCATAAGCTGACATCTTAAAACCGTGGAAATCACCCTTTTCATGTCAAATAATTTCAAAACTATACACCTTCTAAAAATATGAGAGAAATATCAGGGACATCTGATTTGATTAATGGATGCTTGATTAACCTCAGTTACAAGGTATTTGCAATTGGTAGTTTTGCATTGATGATTGAATGGTGTTGGTCATTTTGTTTTCTACCTGAGTCATCTGGTTCTACTGTGCAATAAATGCGAATTTACTAATGAATTATCTCACATTTCCTGCGTCAAAAAATATTTTCAGTGGACATTTTAAAATAAACAGAACTGATGGCAGAAATCTTCCAACTCTTGAGAGCAGACAGTAGCTTTTTTATAACTGTGTAGTTGCATGAAAATATTATCTCAGTGCAATGGTCTGTTACAAAGAAAAACAATTTTTAAGAATTATTAGGAAAAAGTAAACCAGAATCCCTCACTTTCACTGTGTGTGTCTATGCATCTGTATCCTGAAAGCTGTGTCATATAGTGTCCTGACATCCCAGCCACAGAGAGATATAATAGACTGAAAAATGTCTTGAAAATAAAGATAATAAAAGATAACAAAAGGCATTCAATTTGCAAAGGACAGCTTCTGTACAAGCAGTGACTAAGAGAGGTGACAGTCTTCATCCTGGACAAAGACAGCCAGAATGGGATTTGATGGGATCCTATAAAAGTAGGGAAAGGATGAATGCAGAATCTGGAAGCATTTTCACACCAATTAAAAAACAATTTCCATCACACCAGAAGCCATCTAATCTATGAAGCATGCTGTGGGTGTCACAGGTGTCAAAAGATCTCTCATGTTCACAGGGAGGTTGGAGAGATTCATAATCTATCAAAGAATTAAATATACTGATGGTGCCTCTGGCTTAGCAGAATGATGAGCTGTGGATTGCTGAGCGCTGGGAAAACATTTTAGAAAATATATCTTTATTTTTTTTATTCTGGGGGGGGCGTTGCTGGTTCTGTAACATGGAGATACACTTATAGAAATTAAGAGCATATAACCCTCATAAAATCAGTCAATACTGTCCCACTAAGGCATAACCCAGACAGGATTCCGACATCCAGAACTGCTACCAGCAACGAGGCTAACTGTTGGTGGTGGTCTGGTCTAGTTGAAGGTGTCCTTGCCTATGGCAGGGAGGTTGGACTAGATGACCTTTACAGGGTAAACATAAAGCTGTTTGCAGCTCCCAGAAACTGGAAACTTGACAATTAACTCCACTAGCTTAGGAACATGAAGTCTTTGTACATATCCTGATTGTTGTTGTACCAGAGGACTGTAGCCATTTCTGGACTCCCTCTTAGCTCTTTGCAGTCTTCCCAAAAGACCTTAAACCTCAGACCTTAAAGAAGAAGGAAGCAGTAAAGTTGTCACCAGAAAGAGCTCAAAACAAGACTGAAGAAGGACATCTGCTACCTTTGTTTTCAACTCCAGTGAATGTCACTGCCTCTGAAAACCAGGAAACTAGCAGGAACTTGACTTTGCCAGCAGAAAAATTTCTGCTCGAGTGTCCTCTCCCATGCTGATCCCCATTTTTGGTCTCCCACTGGCAGTGCTCTCCTTCTCCATGTCCCCATTCTTGCTGTTTCCATCCTCCTGCCCTTTCCCTGCCAGGCACTGTAGAACCAAAGTAAATACATAAGTCCACCAAATTAATAAGGGAAGTGACAGGACCTAGCAAGGAAAGCACCTGTCACCTCAGTGACATCCATCAGGCTCACTCCACTCCACATCAGGCACCGCTGCGTGCTCAGACCATGAGGTGTTTAAGGCAGGGATTATGTCTTCTGAAGTTTGCGCAGAGGTGCTGACTGTGGCCTTTGGGCAATGTGAACATTTAATAAGAGCCTTGTACTAGAAAACATTCCCACCTGGAAAGGTTCAAAGAAAATCCTCCTCGTACAAGTGAAACTCCTGCTTGGTGCATAGGCTGTTTATTTAACAGAGCTTGGCAACAGAAGTGAATTGCTATGCAAGAACAAGCAGCAGCTTCCTGTTGCTCTCCACCTGCCCTCCCACAGCCAGATCCACTATGGTGTGCCTGCTGTTTTACCAGGCACACCATGAGATGTGTCCTTTTCTGCATGTGGAGGTGATCCTGCAGCTTTCAGAAACATGAAGCACCAGCCCTGAGGAGAAACCAATGAAAATGTTAATACAATGGACCAACAGCTGTCGTTCAAACCATACGCGATGCATTACAATTACCAACAAAGACTGATACAAGTACATGCTGCAATAACATTTTAGCATTAATTATTTTAAAAGATCAAGTTGGAAAATAATTTGTTCTGCTACCATTTCATTTCTATGGGCTGCTGACAGTGATCCATTTGTTCTTACCAGTCTTGTGTGACAGTTATAAAGAGGAAATGAAGGAGGAAAGAATGGATCATCTCACAGAACTCAGAGTAATCAAAACTTAAGCAAAACACACTTACTCTTTCTTGTTTCTCTTACTTCTCCCAGTACTGGCCATACACATTAAAGGGATTCTGTCTACCTGATTGCATTTGTACAGAGATATTACACGTACTACATAAAAACAATACTTGGGAAAAAAAAGCAGCACTGCTTAAAAGCTTTCTGTGATGACTTTCTTCTTGAGTCTCTGAATTTCTGTTTTCACCATGTGCGAAATGTGATATATGCTCTGTTACTGCAAATTGCTTTTAGATGTGTGGATGAAAAGAACTGTATATGTATTCCTGACCATGGGCAGTTTATTTGTTCCCCTAATAACCAGTTCCCTCAATGAAGAGATTTTTATTAAGATCAACAGGAGAGCAGGGAAGGGAGGAAAGGCATTTAAATTAGGGTAAGTTTTTTAAAAGTGAAATTAATTCATGCCGCTGTAATATAACATCTAGGAAAAGAAACATTATTTCAACAGGTGCATTTTATATATCACATGCACGTGCACTTTCACTGCTTGAAGCCCCTGTAGTGAAATTCACCCGGGCAGCAAATGAGCCTGTAAAGTCATATTATTAATTTTCAGGCTAGAGTTCCCATTTAGATAATCAACATCATGCTTTAGTAAATTACTCAATGAAGCCGATTCAGCAAAATTGCCCTTTTTGCAGCATATGTACCCCATATGTAGAGGCTGGATGCATCCTTTCATTCCAGTAAGTAAGAACATGTTGTCAAATTGATGTAAATGCAAGGCTTACACTAATCAACCATGATGCACCATCTAAGGATCTGACTATAAGCTGAGCATTGTGCTTGTATTTAAATGCCCTATTTCTGCAGATGATAGAACCTGTGCAATAAAGCAACGTGGTGCACATGACCAGACATGGTGTAAGTTGAACTGCATGTGTAGGTTTCATGTACTACCATCAAAGGAGAAACCGTACTGTGCTTTCACTGCCTAGTACATATCTGGGCTGACATATAGTGGAGAAAGCGTGAGGCAAATGTGGGATAGAAAAGGAATCTGGTGGGACAGGCACTCAGAGCACTTCTAGAAGTTTGTATTCAGCTCATTTGGACGAAATCAATCACGAACAGGACCCACAGAATGGAGGGTGGCTAAAACAGGTATAAGTATTTCAAGTATCCTAACAACCATATAGCTGTATATGAAACATACTGTGTTTGGTATTTAGCTAAGGACTGAGCAAGTCATCGTGGCCACAAGTTGCAAACCTGCAGTGTAGAATTTGAATCTCTTTCTGACTTAACTTCAGTTGTTGCAGATAAAGCAAATCCTCTAAATGTCCTTCACACAAAGTGGATGTAGAGAAATACAGTCAGAGTGAGATGCATCTGAATTATTTCAGACATTTGCCTTATGATGGGATGAATGACTCTCTAAAGGATCCTCACAGTCTCCACTGACTGCACTGACTGTAGCAGAAGCTTAGAGTAGGTAACAAACTTCTGGATGGATTAAATTAGTCAGAATGAAGCACACACAGAGCTGTACCCAGTGGGAAAATCTTGATACCAGTATGACTTCACCTAAGTACAAATTTCCAGTCATAAGGAACAAGGGGCACATGGGGGTGCAGTACAGACAAGCCTTCAGTGGTGCTTGCTCAGTGGAAAGTGAGAACCAAATTCAGCCCAGTTGAATGATGAACATCATGGAATGGAATACTCAAAGACATTATAGTGGAGAATCACCTTAATAATTACTGGCTATATTCAAGACTCATAGAAAATATTGAAAGAAATTCAGTGTCTCGTTTGCTAATTGTTTTTCACTGAAATGAGTATCTGGTAGGAGAAAGCACCATCTGATCCCAGAAGGAAAAAAAGATGAACCTGGTATAATCTGTTTTCTGCAAATCAAACAATGTGGAAAAGAGAACCTCCAGGGACAGCCTGTGTGAAGAGGTTACAAACATTGCTTTGCCTAGCAGGGATGATGTCATGGTTTCTGTCAGAACTACTAAAATACATACATGTATTTTCTGGAACACGGGCTTAGAGATACATGGTCTTTGTACTTACAGAACTTCATGAACTAAAGAGTGAACCTTCATAACACTGTAACAGCCTACAGCTTTTCTTTCTTTTACTGTATCTTGTAAAAAATCCTGTTATTCATGTTAATATCCTTCTCTATGTTTTCTGACATTATGTCTGAAGTGTATTAAAATATTTTTCAAAATTTGGATAGACAAATACAATAGAAAAATTGCATTTAAACATTTTTGATCTTAAATATTTAACAGAACACTACAGCTTCACATGCATGTACCAGACAGTCCCACAAGAGAGTTTTTCTCTTAGACCTGTTTATGACCTTCACCACGAAAAATGCATTAAATCATTTAGATTCACACTTGACTTGCTGCACAGAAATATATGCCTATGGGCATTTTGAAGATTTGACTTATTTGAGATGTAAGTGGGTAAGTGGGTGCACAAAACTTTCTTGTGTGTTGAATTAGCATCCAAGAACCCGAAATAACACAACTGGAAAAAAATTAAGATTGAATTGTTAATTTCAAATCTGATCCCACAGATCCAAGTAACTCCTGGTATAAAAACCCTTAAAAGGTTTCTTTGGTTTTCATCACAGCTACGCTGGTATTCAAGTCAGAGCCGTGCAGCACAGCAGATGTCAACCAGACCTGGAAGCAGAAGCAAGAAAGCATGATCCACAGAAAGGATGAGCAGAAAAAGGGATTTCCAGATCACTGTCCAGATCCCTAGATCTATGACAGTGTAGGGAGGGAGGAAGAAAGAGGAGACTTCTGTCAAGGTAGAAGTGGTAAAAGTGGTTAGAGTACAGCACTGGTAAGGTAACAGATGAATCTACTGGTGACGTTTCTGCCAGGTGATATAGTAACCACCCGTGATTTTATCAGTGAATTCTGCTGAGCCAGACAAAATATTTTCCAGTCATATCTGACATAAATCCATGTATGACAGATATTGTCTAATCTGCCATATTTAGACAGTCCAAGCTTTTTTTTTTTTTTTGCTGATCGGTTGCTATGCAACAGGATTCTGGCAAAACAAATTATGAGGATTTTATTATTTATTACCAAAGCAGATTAAAAAAATGAGAGAGGAAATTAGCTCATGGAAAAGCTGCAAATTTGTTGTGTCATATGCAATACTAATTTCCATAGACCTTATGCTTCTTGAAGACAATCTGGAGTTCAAGTAATTTCTTGCCTTCAGCTCTGTGGGACAACACTACCCAGAGAGAGGTAATAAATAGAATCCTAATAACTCCAGGTTTTAGCTTCTGTGGCCATAAGCAGTTTCCATCTCCTTAGACTGACAAATCAAAGTGAGTCTGGAGGACCACTCACACTTCAAAATAAACAATTATTCAAAATTCAAAAGTTGCCCAAAACATAGCTTGTATCTCGATGGAAGAAGAGAACCTAGCAGCTTTACAACAACTGGTTCCTAAGACAGGATCAGTTTTCTTGCTTAGAAAACTAGACAAGAACACAACAACTATATACATTGGAAGCTTTTTTTAAGTTCAGTAACCACTTTGTGACCTGCTACGACGTGTACTGGATAAGAAACCAATCTATTCTTTGAATTCTTCATCCTTGCTTGCATTTGTGATTACCCAGTCTTGAACAGCCCCAAAAATGCCATATAGCAAAATAAGTGCCTCAAAATACATCTGACCTCCTGGGGAGAACACACTGATGTCACTCAAGTCAGTGATGAAGCTTCAATTGTTTTCTCTATAGCCTTAACTTCAATGAAAGTGAAAGAGACCAAAGGCTGACACAGGAATAATGGGTCCATCGTCTTCCTGACTTGGGTACATATCACATTCAATGTAATATCTGCATCACAGAAGAAAATCTATATGTTCTTTACTCTCAAACCCGAAGAAGTATATGTATCAAGAAGATATCATGCTGTATTCTCTGAACAACCTAGTTTCTGAATGATGGAATATGCCTTCCCCATCAGATACAACTGTAGTACCTTCTCTCTCTTAATTCAGAATTGAATTTGTGATTAAAAGTGGTTCATAGTAAGCAGGAGAGTTTGGAACACGTTAGTGCTGTCTTCCATGGTTTAAAAGACAGGAAAAAGGAGACAGACAGTGATGAAGAAGATCATAGATCAGAATGGCATAGACATCTCTAAATACAGGAGGGATTTCCAATTTGGATACCATTTTCACACTACACACTGCAGCAAATATAATTATCTACTCTTATCTATGCTCTCTAGCAATCTGAAAACCCTGAATAAACATTCCTCATATTTGCAACACAAGTCCAATGATAAGGATGTCAAATCAAGAATACAGAATTTGACTGGCACTGTTAGGCTCCTTGGAGGAGTTCAAAAATGACCAGAAGAAAGCTCTGAAGTCAACTCTTGGATAGTGATAAGAAGTTGGACACTTCAAAGCTCACACAGCTGTAGAAAGGATGTTTACAAATTAAGGCTGACTAAGGTCAAGGACACCTGCTAGTCAAAAATGTGTAGTTTTTGTTATTAGCCAAATATGAGAAATATAGTGAAGTCTCCCTGCTGTGCTTATAAAGTCACACAATGTTCTTCATTCTGGTTATTCGTGCAAAATTATCTTAGTTCTGTTCTGCTTCCTGCTGTCCCATGACAGATCATAAAAAAAAATACTAATAGTTACTTTAACAACATCCATTTTTCTAAGAGTGATAAAAATTTTGTTTACCCTCTGCAACTGCCAAGGTGTTTTAGTTGAATTTGGATAAATGCTTGTTTGCAACAGTAGTGATTCCACAGGGAGAATCTAGCCTGGAAAACTGCTAGTTGCAATTTTCCTTTCAAGTCACCACTCCCAGCATTTTTATGTGGTTTTTGCATTCAGCATTGTCACTTTGGCAATGGAGCTCTTAAACACTTTTACCTATGTAAATAAACAACTATAGCTTATATACTGGAGTACTTCTCTTAGTTTCACACTGATATATTATAATCATAACTCTAACTCAAAAGGGTGTGATTCTTCAGTTTCTAAGCTCAAAAAGACAAAAGCACATGAACCAGTTATAATGGCGTAAGTGCAGGGTTCTCTGTGGTAATTGACTATGTCTATAACCTCACCTCTCGGGTAACTTTCCCAATCTATTTCTTTCAGGTCCCATAGATGTAAATGTTCTACCACATATCCCATAGGAAAACACCAAATAGTTCTGGTTCTTCTTTAAAACAATAGGGAGACTTCAACTTGGTGAGTTTTTCAAGTGTTTTTGACTTGATTCCCAGGAGCAGAGTCCTCTTGAATCTCGTTTATTTTCTCTATATTGTCATTCAGAGGTATTCTTGCCAATCCACCACTTAGAAGAAGATCCTCGAGTCTTGTCTGTAGCCTGCTTCCCGTTCATCAGTGAGCTGAAGTAACCGTTGCAGCTCTTCACAGGAACCTTCTCCAATTTTTCAGCATCAAACTTCATGTGCAGACTTCAGACTGGAAACTGCAGCACGTGCACTGCTGCCCACTGAAAGTTGTGTCACTTTTAAGTGTTACGAGATGAGTGCGAAAAATGGAGACACCTAAAATTACTGGATGCTTTTGAAAACGTTGGCCCTAGTGACTGATTCTCTTTGAACATTCAACATACTAATGCTTCACCTAAAGTCATTAGTGGAAGAACAATTGCGTCTTCAAGGTCTGATCTTAGATTTTTCATGCCAAAAAATTGTAATGAATAAAAAACATTGACACACAGGGGAGTATAAAAAAGAAATAAGAAAGAGGAAGTCCCCTGCCTTTCCTTCTTCAGTTTACTTTAACTAGTGATCGTAATGCAAATAAACTAAGTAAGCGGCAAAAACAAATATTCTTTCTCCCGTCACCCAGACAACTGTCGTGATCTCAGGATTTTCAAGGAAAAGGAATACATGTTATTAGCCCTGCTAACACAGATGTAGAGACATAGACAGGATTTCGGACGCACGAGCTCTTTGTTCTTTATGAAAGCTGGAAAGGCTGTATTAATTCCCTCCTACCCTCAGAATCTGAAAGGGGATGTGAATTCACTGTTAATTACTCACAATTAATATGGTCCTTTCTTTGCTTTAATGTAGGGTGATTGTCCAGCTGCCAAATGTGCCATCTGAAGTGGAAATTTAAGGGAGATTCTGGAGCAGGGGAAAGAGATAGGAGTCTGCACTTTGGGCCAATATATTTAGGTATTAATTGGTGCATTATCAAAGAAAAGTGGGTAATTTTATTTGTGACCAGTTAACAATTGTGGCAGTGATCAAGATTTCTAACATCAGGTCTGTGCTCACTACATTGCTGCTAGAAGATGAAAACACATGGCATTTTTTACCCATATACACATCTGGAAATCCAAAGTTAACCTGCATTCGAAAATTGAACTGAAAAATAAATGAAACTGAACAGAAAAATAAACAAAACCTAATCAACTGTTGGTTCATGTAGCCTTGGAAACAGCTATGCTTGAGAGCAGCTGTGCTTGTTATTTCTATACTTTTCTGATATGCTACAGTAAGTTACATCTCAGTTACAGGGAAGTCACTCCTCTGTTACATCAACCAGGGTAATCTTCTGCACCATGTGTTTGTTGAATTATTTGCGCTGTGCCACAGAGCTGCCAATCTAAGAAATGTCTCTTCCTCAGCATCAAACTCAACTAATGGCAATATCCTGCAAATGCTTGCAGAGCAATTTGTGGGTCACACACCACTCTGACTGTAGCATGCTTGAAGGCTCAGAAGACTTCACTGGGTACTATCTGCAAACCAGTGTTGCAGACCATCTCCTATAGACCTGTCTGAGCGGATCTCACCACCTCTTATCACCTGATAGTGCTGTGCTAACATACACCAGGAAAAAATGTCCCTCACTGGAAAATATTGTCCTGAAATAGTACCAAACCCCCCTGTCATGCATCTTGTAATTGCTTTTAAGCATCTTGTCCCAGGCAGAGCCTGACCTAAGGCTGATAAAATCAGTGAACTCATAACACTTGGCATAAAGTGACTTCAAATTGGACAGTTGTCATTGCCTTACTGCCAGCGGAAGTATTATCTGTTTCATTTGCAAGCTTACTGTGAGTACATGATGCTTTTCACTTCATTGTTAGGTTCTCGGGGCAGTACCACAGTTCAAATTTTCTGCTCCAGAAGCTGTTCTTCAAAACGAGTGTTCTGGAGCTTCCTGTGATCCGACACCACTTCAGTAATGACCAAAGTATGCTAACAGGTAACTGTGGCAGTTCCCGAAGGAAATCTTTAATGCACTGGCAATA
Organism: Dromococcyx pavoninus; assembly: GCA_033558185.1. Lineage (NCBI taxonomy): Eukaryota > Metazoa > Chordata > Aves > Cuculiformes > Neomorphidae > Dromococcyx > Dromococcyx pavoninus. The sequence goes on along the minus strand of JAUMJL010000081.1, from coordinate 282,731 downwards.
ATTAATAAATAAGACCATCCGTCTTAGGAATTACAAAAAAATTGCAGCACAGCTGGTTGGAACTTACCACATTTATGCAGCAGCAAGTACAGATTTTCATTACTATTTGAAGACTTTGTAGGCTCCATTCAACTAGTTAGCTTACTGATCATATCCCTTCAGAACTGGATGATATCCAGTCCTTTGTCTAATCAAAATCTCTTCCTATTATGTCATTGTTGATGCTCAAGCTTTATATTAGCTTAGACAACATATGGAAAAAAAATGTAATGATCCATAACTGGATGATTAAATCTAACCCATAAACACTGATGTTAATGATTAGCAGGCTGCCATGTTCTTGTTTTCCCTTTACAAAAACAAAATCCACTCTTAATTTCCTGGAATAACATGGAGTAAATTCCTGTTCCATTCCACAGAATTCGAGCATTTAACTTCCTCACTTACAAGCTCTGTTTCTTGGAAAATGTGGTGTTCATCTGGCTCTACTTAATAAGGAGGAATAAATTTTCCTCTTAATTGACTAGTTTGAAACCTTACAATTCCAGAGAGACCCTGTGAGTCCTTTATATTCTGTCCCTAAAATTGTGCAATATAATAATTCCTACTAAATGCTCTGATACTCCTTAAAATGTTTGTGGCTATTTCATCATGGGTTGTTTACGTAATAATGCAGAGAAATCCTCTTTCTAGATATGTGCATGCAAATAATTATATCTTTATAAATTAGTTAAGAATACAAAGTAGTCTAAAGAAAACAGCCATATCTGCAGACAGTATTATAAATATTTCTTAACCAAAATACTACACATCTAGGAAATACTATAAGATATTGATATAGTATTGAACATAGAGTAAGAAATAAAATAGGCTAATCGTATATACCTCAGTGAGATCTTTCTGAAGATTTGTTTAAACAAAATAAGATGTGTTACAGTGGAAGTACAAATGCAACTATTTATGTCTCCTAGATGTAGACTTTTTGTCCACTCTTGGTTTCTCACGTTTCTATACATAAGGATCAAAAAAAGGCTCTTATGAGTGAAGAAGGCAACCATGTGTAATCTATTATAGCTATGACACAATATTGTCTCTTATATGCAGTGCAGCAGTTCCAGCAAAGGCAATTAGGACATATCCCCAGATTTCAGAAGGGGAGGTGTCAAAAGGCATGAAACCATTCCTTTTTGTTAGCAGGGAGAACTTCTTTGTGACTTGGTCCTTACGCATTTGTGATTTTCATTTCTGCCACAGTACATAACCACTAGCAACTGACAAATAGGTGAATCCAGGGAAGAAAAGGCATTCATTGGTCAGTAGACATTTTGCACTGTTTCTTTCATTTCAGACATAGACTGCACTCATCTTGCACAAGGTAATAAATATTAAGTATTTTCTTACTGGCCAAAGTAGACTGAGAGCAAATACTTTTTAGTGTGATATGCGTTTCACATTATAATGCTTCTGTGGTGTAGGCTTTCTCTGCTTTATTGGTTTGGTAAGCTCTTCTACAGAAAGAAGACACTAAACATTACATTTTGTCTAAGATGTCTTTTTATATGAAGTTCTTTGTCAGGAAAAAGAATAGTGTCCTAATTAAACAAAACAATTAATAACGTTTAGTAGTCTTTTTCAGAGCCATCAAGGGACCAGAAATAACTCTGCACCATATTCTCTTCTGCCATGCTAAGTGTTCATAGAGTATCCAATATGTGTAAGAGCCATTCCAACTGTCCTCTGCTAAGCCATGAATTTATATTGTGCCTTCATTTCTCGGGAGGCGATACATTAAAAACATCTGGAAAGTCTCAGTGCTGTCCACCTGTGACTTCTGATTGTCCCATGCCTGCTGCATTCAGACAACATGTCAGAGAGCAAGAGTTGTGCACACCGAATCCCTACCATACGGTGTTAATTTGAAAAATGCCTCGTAAGTTGATCAAAAGGTGAAAACCATTAAGAGTAATTTGTTCTTTTCAACAGAAATAAGCTTATGAACACTTTTGCTTTGATGGTTTCCATTAGCCAGAAAACATGCTCCTACAGAAAGTCTCTCTCCTAATGCAGTTCTTTTATACACAGGGGCCTCAGACAACAGAGCAGGATCTAGTTGCTTTCCAAGCTCGTAACATGAACTGATGGAAAAGAGAGATTGGACCTTACGTATACCATTATTCATAAGAACAAATGCTTCCTTGGAAGCACAGCAGCACAGCTCTATGTGTATTACTAATGTGAATGTGGGAATGGGTGAAGACAGGCATGAGCTACTCTGCCCATGATCGAAGTTGGTCAGTTGCAAACCAAATCCAGCCTGCAAGCTTTATAGCTAACTTCATGCAGAGTCTGTACCCTGAATAATATATCCTGCATCTCTACAAGGCATATTACCTCACATGCAGCCCCCACTACACGACTCTCACATTAGAGCCCTTAGCACATGGACCTTCAGTGCAGGAGGTCTGCCTTTAGACATAGGCACAGTCTGCAAGCAAAAGAAGGAAAACTAGGAGACGTGATGATTGTTTAGGATTTTTATTAGATTTTTAAGACATGTACAAATTAAAGAGCAGGAACATATATCTGATAGAGACTGCTGAGGTCAGATGTTTTTACTAGAAACATAAAAATTGCCTTTATAAAAACATAAATCTTCCTCCTTTTTTCCTCATTTCTTGGGTTGGAAGCTCTTCTAGGGTCTCTCTGCTCAAACTGTAAGAACTTTTTTCATTCCCAAGCTAAACAGACCCATGAGCCATTTATATCTCATTGCTCTTATAGGCCACTTTAATTCTTGTGGGTTTGGATTCAGTTGATTCAGTTTGTGAATTCCTGCCAATACCTAATTAAGGATGGAGAATCTTGCTGTCCTATTGACAACACAAATAAAGAACTAAAAGATAGATCCTATCCAAAAGTTTTAATAAATTTAACTGAGAGGCTGATGATGGACATGGACAGTTGGGAGAGGGTGAAGAAACCATGGGCAGCATCAGGTAGTGTGATAGCCATCAACATTCTACCCATGGCCGCATTTTTATGATGACAAGATCTGAGCAAGAATTTTAAATGGGGAAAAGAATCAGCTATGTAAATATTTGGAAACATCTCAGCTAAGGGCAAAAAAACCCATGAAACAGTAGAGCACTTTTGTATTTGAAAATAAAATGGTCTGGACCTGTTGGCTGAGTGTATATCCTGGGTTTGCTGGTCATGAAAGCTGACTTGCCAGAAAAGGAGATTGTACACAATGAGAGGTGGTACAGAAACCTCAAAATAAAAATCTGGAGGAGAAGAGAGCGAGTCAGTGGGAGGAGACTGCAGTTGCTGATGGTAATATGGAGGCAAAGAAGATGGGGATGTGAGAAACAGATTGAAAAGCTTTAAATGTCCAGAAGTACTCTGTGATTTTATCATAGAGCAGATAACACCCTCACAGCCTACCAGGTCCTTTAGGATTCAGTGAGAAAACCATCATTTACTGAATCAATAACAACACTTTTGGTTGTGTATGTATTTCTTGGGAGGTTTCAATGCAGACCCAGGCTAGGCTTAATCTTGCGTTATTTGTGAAACCTATCATAGTCAGTCCTACCATGAAATGTCTGCAAAATATATTCCTTCTTTCGTCTGGCTCTGAGTTATTTTTTTCTCTCAGTTATTGAAATTTGTTTTAGAACAAAAGCGATTTATCTGGAAGACTGTTGTGACTATCATCTGATCTTCGCATTATATCTACACCTTCTGAAGCAGATAGTGGTGAAATTTCCTCCTGCTTTCTATATCAATAAACTATTTGGACAAGATGTCATTTTGAACTGCCATCATTTGATTATCGGAAGCATAATAGACAGCCCACAGACAAGCACAATACTTCTTTACCTGCATGCCCTTCTAACAGGCAAGAGTAAATTCACACCATTTCTTTCAAATGTGTTAGTCTGAATAAAAGCCATCATTTCTTTTACTAGCTGGAGAGGCAAAGTGTGCATTGCCCTGTAACATGCTTCTGAGAACTGGCAGAAGAGGTCATTCTTTCCCCCAGGGATTCCAGGCCTTTGGACAGAGTAGCTTGAATACGGCTTAAAAGGTTGCAAAATCTTTAAACAGCATTCCATGAAGCACATAATGTACCCTCTCCTTGTATCCACTATAGCAATTAATGTCAATAAGTATAAACTAATTGTTAACATCTGTGTTAAGTGAGAACAGTAAAGCTGTGTTTGTTCTCCTGTAGTTTCATAGGATAAAGCTGTTCTTCAACTTCAAACACCCTGGAAGAACAGACCAGGAGAACAGTGGAATCAAGAAACAAAATATTTTTCTTTAGTGTTTTTTGTTATGACTCAGTCTTAACAGATCTTTTGCTATAACAAATGGCTTTAAATCTTCATCATGTTACATATCTCTACCTCACAGAAATGGTCATGGCAAAAAAAATAGAAAAAATTGTCTTTATCGGTGAACAAGAGATTCATGCCTAATAGACCATGCAGTTAACCAAAACTCTCTAAATTGGTCTACAGTGACCCATTGCTCATATTCCATAATGGCAAATTTCATAAACATGGTGTTCATTGACACAACCATCAAAGCAATGCCAGCTCTACAGTTCAGACTTTGCTCTAAGATGGCGCTGGGCACTTTCAAGCAGCACAACAGCTGTCAGCTAGCATTTAGCGTGATTGCTCTCTGCTTAGGAGAATGGCAGAATAGTATGAGCAACAAAGGCATAAAATAAAGTGATGAGCAGAATGTAAAGCCTACCCTCAGAATGCTCTTGCATCAATTGCTCATGTGAAGAAGATTTTACAGCTGAGTTCTCTTCATGGAAAGGATAGGCAGAGATTATCTAGTGTGGCTTTCTCAATCTGTGTGGCTGGCCTCCCAGGGAAAACCCCTGAACTTTTCTAAGAATGGCACGTGTGTGTAACCCTGGGGCAAATGAGAAATGGAATGCGTGTCATTTATTTGTTCAGTGCTTTGCAAGCCCCCAGCACCCAGTGCTGTCTACAGTGCTGGATGCTTATTGTTCAAAGGACAGCTTCTCGCTAGGGCTAATCTCAGCCGTGGAGAAGTCGATGGGAATCTTCCCCTTGTCTAGAGGGTGCTTTGGATAGAGCCCCGATCCTCCACACTTCATGTTCCCATTAAACTCAGCAGGGTGTCTGGATGTGCAAGGAAGGAATCACTGGTACATCAGTTACCCAGTGTCAATATTAACCTGCAAAGTAAATACAAACAATGGGCTTTCCCAGGCATAGTAATTAAATATGCTTCCTCTGTTCTCTGCCGCTTTTCGCATTAAAGGATTTACATTGTTTTGTTTTAGCTTTAATAATCGTAGTGGGGAAGCAGGTTTAGAAGAGGGTACTGTAATCCCATGTTACCAACAGGATGTTAGAAAGTGCTTTTTAAATATGGCACTAACAAGGCAGAGTTTAGAAAGCAGGGTTTGCACTGTTTCTGATCAGCTAAAACACATAGACTTCATCCTGTTCACATGTTAGAAACTAGTTTAATCATACAAGATAACTCATCTTTTTCTGCCATCTAGTGACAAAAACTACAGTTTAGCAAGTTTATGGAGCTTTTATCCAGGTCACTTATTTTTATTCAGTCACGTACAGGCCAGGTATTGACATGCATTTTCCTGGTCATTTCACAGCATTTCATGTGATCTGAGTGTGAGAGAAGGCTTAGAGCTTGTGTTTTGCTCTTTCACATACCATCATTTTCATGATTGTTTTTAGCCTATCATCTTGTACATAATGACTAAGTCACTCTTGCAATGGAGATAAAACATCCCTAGGATACAAATCCACTTGCCATGTGTCTTCAAAGAAACCCACCTGGCACATCATCTGCGGAGACTCTGTTTGCAGAGGACCAGCAAAACCTTTCCTCCATCTTTGACAGTTTAAAGACAAGCAAACACAATATTACTGCCCAGTAATAGTACTAAGTCAATTAGTGGCCACCAACCACAAGAAATTAAACAGTTACTCTGTCTAGCCTGAAGACTAGACTATTTCTCTTTCTTTCCTTCTGCTGAAATTGAAGGTGTACTTCAGCGGTGTCACTAAAACTATTAAAATCCTTAACATGTAAGCATATGTTTAAAATGTTTTGGTCAAGCAAGTCGTTCACCTCCTGTTCCATTAAGATTTTGTTGTTAGACTATGATATTAAATGACAATACTCCTAATGTTTGCCTAACCACTTATCCCAATATACGAAAGAATTTTCTGGCTTCTTTTATGTAGGTGCAAGGATAGACACCAGAAACCTATTTCTGGGTTCTTAATATTACCCGAGTTACAAAAGTAGTTCTATAAGACTTTAATACATAGCATGACTTTTCCCTTAACAAGAAGCCTCATTCAGATCCCATTAAAATAATTTTTAAAAATCAGGAAGTCTCAACACTCTGGGTCAAGCCCAAGATGAGTCCATGGAGAAATGCTGGTGACACTCAGCCTCCGTACTGCATATGCATAATTCTTGGCAGGACTGGAAAGTAAATTACCTCTGGATGTTTTTCCAGACAATGTCAAAATCATCAGATAAGGTGAGCAAGAATGACAATGCATATTAATGTATCACTGCTAGCTTTACATTAAACATTGCAGCTTTATTAGCAACAGCTGGCTGCCTTGCTATACATATTGTAGCAATTTTACAGGCAAGAATTAACAAAACAAAGCCATTATTTTTGTATTATTTCCAGCGGATGGTGGTATTATTTTCTTCTCTAATAATGAGGAAATGCTGCTGTATCTCATTACATCTGTGTAAGGCGTGGGCTTTATTAATAAAGAACACTGTGCACTTGGAGATTTGTCCTCTAGGTGTTTGAATGTTAAAGATTTATAGATGTGATTCTCCTATGCTGTGATACCAATATGGCCCATAAAGTCCTTCTTTGAACACTAATATGCACTATCACAGAAATTTTACTCTAATTTTAACAAAGTGCTTAGAACTATTACCTATGCCAAAACATTACACTTATAATTATAAATAAAAAGAAATTCACATAAAAATTACACGTTAATAAAATAATTTGCATGACATTACTATGAAATCTCTAACTGGCTTTTTATCTGGGGTTAATGGAACATAATGAGAAGACTTTCAAAATACTAAGGTATCAACTGCATTTTATAACCATCTCATAGAAACAAAGACAAGTCCATGACTCTGTCTATTCTCTAGCAAATAAGTGATATAACCTTTTCGTTTAACTTTGTGTTTTCTTCATTGTCTTAAAGTCTATTCAGTTACAAAACTTTGCATGTCTGTGAGGAAAGAAAAAGGTCCTTATCTATGAAATAATAATTAAAAGAAAAAAACAAGGCTAGGAGTACTCTTTTTGTGGTTTTCATCAAGGCAGGGTCTTTCTTGAATACTATCCTGATTCCCACATCTAGCAACACAAGCACAGAGGGCTCTTTTTGAGGTTGTCCTCCGAGATGAACAAGAAAATAATGATCATGAGGTAAAAGAGATATTTTCAGATGCCATCATGCACTCTTACTTTTCTAACTATCCTTTTTCCATTTTAAGATGTTTTCCCATAACAGTTTTGTAAGTAAATAAACCACACAGAGAAACCTTGGATGAAATCTCAGAACCACTTTTGAAAATAAAGGACTGTAATCCTTGGTCAGTCATGTTTCATTGGTGATTAATACAGTGCAGCTCTCAAACCTTTGAATGTCATGGGCCCAAACCTTAAAGGACAGGACAGAATCACACCTGCTAGTTCTTTTTTTTTTTTGGGGGGGGGGTGGGTAGGTGGAGGAAGTGCGAACATTTGTAACAGTGCATAATTTTCAATATCCACTAAACCTTAAGACTGAAAAGCCTTTACTTCAATAACTCTCCATAGACTTAAGTACATATTTAGATCTCTAAAAGCTTAGAAGCCTTATTTCTATATTTTCACAACAAATAATCTGCAGCAGTAATACTGGTGCCTAATAAGAACAGCTCAAAAAAGAATGACCTGAAGACCGAGACTACTAGTCGTTCTTCAGTAGAGGGAATCTTCTGACTATATCCAAGGACCTGCTTATGTGCAAGTCATCCTACCCTCCCTTTGCTGTCAGTGCAGAGCTAGTCAGTGAAGTCAATGGAGTTCTTGGTGGGGTATACCTTATCTTAAAGTAATTGTCAATATTTGGTGGACATGAACAACAGTCTAAATTCTGTCAGCTCAGCTGACACCCAAAGCTGTAACACTCATACTGGAGACACCTGAAGATATCTCCAGCTTTTGGCTGACTTTTGATGAGTTCAAAAATGTTTGTGATACTCTTTTTCCTTCTCAGCTAACAAGACATAAGCAAGATGTTGTGTCAAACATATACATATGCTAAAATGCCACTTCACTGCAGCTGATTGCCAAGATTACAGGGCTGGCTACCTGAGAATCTCACACAGATGTTCCAGTTGCTGTTTTGCAGATACAACAGAAAATAAATGTGCTTATATGGAAAGGACTGAAACATTCCCTAGTTCCTAGAACAGGTGTTTAAAATAGCTGTGTCCTTTTATGTTTCCATTAAAAACCACACAATTTTATTTAGGCTCTAGGTATGTACAATATCTACCTTGAAGCCACCTTGTGGTATGAATCTTTCTAGCCTTCTTTTTAAAGTATACATTGATTAACCAGATTTGATCCCTAGAAAATTAATCTATTGTCAAATCACTGGGCAAATCCAGAGGCTAAATTTAATTCCTCAACCACATCCACACAGAGCCATTCTGCGCGTGTGTTGACCTGTTTGCAAAGGGTGTGATCAAGTGTTTGTCTGTCTCAGTAACTCCTGCATCAAAGCCCTAGAGAGGAAATGCTGTGACAACAGCAAGGCAAAATGCATGTGTCAGTTGTAATTACATTGCTATTTATTTACTCAGTGTAGACACTTGTACTTTTAGAAATAAATTGAGAAAACAGGCTGATTTTAAACAAGTCATGGTAGAGATGTGGTTAGAACCATGAGCGTGCACAAATTTCGACATAGACAAACTTGTAGCTTTGTCCCAGTTTTTGATAGCTTCACTGATAGGAGGAGTTCAATGCAGAGAATGGGCAGTTTGCTACAGAGATAAAAGATTATTCTTACTTTTCTTTGGAAGAAGTTTATTTGGTAAAAATGACCAAATGTGGTTACAGGTTTTATTAAAAACTGGTCTTATAAAAAAAAAATCATATCACATTTAAATTAGACTACCAGCAGTAACAGTTTTATGCTCTCGTTCAGCTCATGAAGTCACTTGCTTCAGAGACATGAGTGCAGCTTTTGAAGCCCCAAAGACGTGACTTGATCCAAGTCTTCTTGCTTCCAGAAGCAAGCCACGGGATCTCATAGTCCCCATGACCAAAAGACACATGCACAGATTTGCTGTGAATCAAGTGACACATGGTGATTTGTCCATGTGCCCGTGTGTTGTCCTGGGTTTGAAGGAAGGATTTAAGCAGCTGCTAGTACACGACATCAGAGGTATATTCTCAAGGAATTGGGAGTGCCTTGGTTTCAAGGTCAGAGTGTGATTTTGAGGCCAGAAAATAGTGTAGTATGCTGGTTTACATAGTACTGTATCTGCCTCTCAGCACTTTCCATCTCCATTTCCATGCTAGATGAAGGATACTAAATACTGTCCCAAATAAGCAGTAAATCATTATCCACTACACAATGGCCACTGTGCAGACAAGGATAAAAAGGGCATTCCTACTTCTTCTCTTTTGCATGAACATGTAAACCAATTTGCAATCTAGCTTTAAGTTACCAGAATCAATGCTCACAGTTATATTCCCAGATCCCATCCCATCTCTGTGCAGCACTGAACTAATACCTGCTGTTCCAGGGAAATATTTCAGGCTTTCATTCACAAAGGGCCATGAGAGTTTGATGGAAGGAGCTATCTGCGCGCCAAGTATTATTAATAACATTAACATATTAAAGACCATCTACTTACTGCCAAACAAAATAAAATTAAATCATGTTAGCGTAGTGGGAAAATCTCATTCAATAAAAAAGAACAAAAGCCATGGGATTACTTATTCTAAAGTCTTAGCTAGGGAATATTGTTTCAGAACTCAGTCCACATGCAATTTTTGAGGTGTTTTCAGTCATTTTCTTAATTTCTTTTTCACCAAGCATCAGGCTGAGCCACAAGCATGTTGTCAATTAGCAGGGACTACTAGTGGGTTTTCTACTTGTCTGGAGCTAGGGGACTATGAAACACTGGTCAGGTATCTAGTTTGTTATATATGTAATTGGTCCCACCTCAGGAAGCAGGAAAGGTTGCTGCAGTGGTAGTCCAATCCCACAGTGAAAAACCTCCCTTGCTAGACAGCTTGAAAGTCAAAAGTCTCAGGGAGAGGGAGGGAGATGACTGGCACTGCTATCTGTACTGCCTGCCAGCTCAGCTGACTGTTGTCTTTGTTCCATAGGAGCCAAAAGCAGCTCTATCTAGCTACCACTAACATTTGCCACTTTTAAGAAAATGTCATAAAAACACTCCAGTTGAAAAAAAAAGTATGGATTTCTCTCCTTGTGACCTTTTCACTCCTTGCTGCTCTTTCACAAATAATGATGGCTGTGTTTCTCTGGTTCAGCCAGAAAAGCTGTTGTGAACATCTCTGCTGTGCTCATAACTACTTGGAATTGTCAGTACAAATCTACACAGTCAAGGGTGATAGACCCTATTATTGGTCACAGGACTTGAGATTTGCCTTTGTCCACACCATTCACGTGAAACCACATGAAATACTACACAAATCATATAATTAGGTGGTGTTTCAAGCTAAGTAGAACCTTCAAATGTGAAGAGTCAGCTCTTACTGTGACCTCAGACCAGAGGAGCACTAAAGATCCAGCTGCCTTTATAAACAGGCAAGCTAAAGCAAATCACAGCATTAAAGGGTATGAGGAAATACACTGCATTCTGACTGCAGTTATGCAGCAAGCAGCAGAGAGAAGTTAAATAAGTTAAATATATCTGATTTTCAGATGTATAGGAGATGATTTGGATATTTAATATCAAAAGCACGGAGAGCAAGTCTGGCTGGTACATGGAGGTAAATGTGCACACTTTCATTGCTGGAGGTGCATGTGTTATCAAGGTTTTCACAGAATCATAGAATCTTACAATGTCATGTTGGAAGGGACCCCAGGGACCATCTGGTCCAATCTTTTTAGGTGATAAATAGTTTAAATGAGATGGCCCAAAACCTGTCGAGCTGAGCCTTAAAAGTGTCCAGTGTATAGGAATCTACCACTACCCTGGGGAGATTATTCCAGTGTTTAACTGTTCTCACAGTGAAAAATTTTGTCCTGGGCTCTAATCAGAATCTCCTCAGGAGAAACTTATACCCATTACACCTTGTCTCTTGCATGTGACTCCTCATAAAAAAGGGAGTCTCCATCCTCTTGGTAAACACCCTTTATGTACTGGTACATGGTAATAAGGTCCTCCCTAAGCCTTCTCCTCTCAAGGTTGAACAAACCCAGTTCTCTCAGCCTTACTTTGTATGGTAGGTTTCCTAGTCCTCTGATCATCTTAGTGACCATTCTCTGGATCTTCTCCAGCCAGTCCACATGTTTTGTGTACAGAAGGGACCAAAACTGGATGCAGTACTTCAGGTGCAGCTTGACAAGCGCTGAATTTTGAAAACAGACAGATGCTTGTGACTGTGAATATATGAAAAGCATAAAAAACCCATCGGGATCTGTGACGTCCTTAAGGGCATGCTGATTTGCATTAGTATAGAGTGAGATAAAATTCATGTTTCTTAATGGAACAGTATCAAGTATTTCTTGATCTGGAACATTAACAATCATCTGCAAGAAGCAGGGAGAATTTATTACTGTTGAGTAATCATTGTCTGGAAATTGTGATGGTGAGACAGAATGGCTCAAAAAACAGCTTCCAGGAAGTTGTAGTATCCTTCTATATGTAAAAGGCAGATGAATTCAACAGAAAGTCAGTTCATGCAGCATGCAAGAAAAAAATCCTAGATCTGTTAAAAAAAAAAAAACGTTAAATTGTATTTTATTTTAATTTTCAGTCCCATGCACAAAATCTGCTTTTTCTCTTCCTCTAGATGCTGGCATCGGTGTTGTTCCAAGTGTCCGCAGCCAGCTGTACATGAGGAAACAGTGGCCAAGAGGGCCAACAGCATCCTGTCTTGTATCAGAAATTGTGTGACCAGCAGGTCTAGGGAAGCAATCGCACCCCTGCACTCAGCACTGGCAAGGCCATATCTCCATATCTCAAATACTGTGTTCAGTTTTTGGCCCCTTACTTCAAGAAGTGCCAGAGTGTGTCCAAAGAAGAGCAATGAGGCTGGTGAAGGGGCCGTAGTACAAGTCTTATGAGGAGCGGCTGTGGGGTCATTTAGCCTAGAGAAGAGGAGGCTGAGGGGAGACTTTATCACTCTCTACAACTACCTGAAAGGAGGTTGTAGCGAGGTGGGTGTTGGTCTCTTCTCCCACGTAACAAGTGATAGGTTGAGAGAAAATGGATTCAAGTTACACCAAGGGAGGTTCAGATTGGATATAAGGAAAATTTTCTTCACCGAAAGAGTGCTGAAGTGTTGGAACAGGCAACCCAGGGAAGAGTTTGAGTCACCACTCCAGGAGCTGTTCAAAAACCATGTAGATGAGGCACATTGTGACATGGTTTACTAAGCATGGTGGTGTTGGACTGACAGTTGGACTTGATGAACTTTGACGTCTTTTCCAAACTTAATGATTCTATGACTCTGTGATCCAGTTCTATCTTATTCAAACTATATTCAAAAAATGAATATATAAATGCCATTAACTGCAGCAGTTAGTGCACTGTCCCTGAGGATCATGTTGGGGAAAAAACACTACAAATGAAGGAACAGATGTAGAAATGCCACACAAAGTGATTACTTCATTCAAAAAGTTGATGAAGATAAAGAAGGAAGAAAAGTATGCTGTGTTTTCCTAAGCAACTCCTGGCTCTTTCAGCCAGGGTCATTTGGAGCTACTGGCTGGATTAGCAGCCTTTTACTGTCAGCCCCAAATTCAAACACTTTTATTAATTTTATTTTTGCAGAAGCTAATGTTAGCAAAAGGTAGATGCTTTCTTAATAGCTGGAAAATGTATTTCCTGTTCATCTCCATTTATAGCTGTTTGCATTTCATTCCCCCCTATTTAGATGACGCTTTAATAGTTTACCAGTTCATGAGAAGCTACTGACATATTCTCAGCCAGATCTAGTCCTAATGAAAGAGTAAAGAAGATATTTTAAAGCAGCATTGCTGACGTACTGTACTGGTGATATTACATTTAAAGTGCAAGAGTTCTTATAGGATTTAGCATGGAAAGGAAGTTGGGACAACCCATATTTCAAATACCAGTGGCTGTCCAGACAGATATCTGTTTGTTAGCAAAGATGACAAAATGCCTGTTGCTACTTTTACATAGCAAACTATTTTCCTCCTGTGGTTAATTTATTCCAGGCAAAAGTTTTGGAGAAACTCTGTATGTAGAATCTACAAATAGCTAGGTTCTTTAAGCAGATTTTACTAAGCAATGTTAAATATAATCTTCATTAGAAATAAAAATAACATGTCTCAGCAATAATAAACATTGAAATAAGGCAAAGGGAATACCACATCCTCCTGCACTGAGTGACAGGAAGAAATTCTCTTGGGAAGGTGAAAATGGATTTACCACAGATGAAAGAAAAAGGATATAGTGTTAGAGCATGCTATTTTCTCAGCCTTAGGCGATATATAACATATTTTTACCAGTCAGAAAAGAGCATTGCTGCTGGCCACAAAATAACCATGGTAGAGCTGCAAGTTTGACTTTGCCAGAGTTGAAGGGCCACACTCATGAAGGCAAGATGGTAGGAAAAAAAGTTTCAATGGGAGAAGGCGGCTTCACAGGATCACTAAAAAGGACCAGGAAATTAAATCATCACAAGACACTGCTCTCTGAAACAATACTTCTAGTGATATTCATCATCTGTATTTCTTCCAAATTTTAATTATTTCAGGAGTAAGAGACATAGAAGAAGCACTGGAACATCTTTTGGATGTACTGCCCTTGTAGATTTTGTGGGTGGTCTTCTACTTCATAACTCCAACATGTAAAAGGTCTCGCTGGCTCTCTTACACTACTGTCTTGTGTTTATCCTACAAACTGAACATGTTGTTGTATTGGACAGACTGTGAGGGTTTACTCTTGACATGATGGAATTACACAAAGACTTCATAATTATAAACAAAAAGCTTTAAAGATGATTCTCTTTCTATTTATTCAATTGCAGGCACATGCTCCCAGTTTTACTGTGGTTTCCCTTTGCCTGTATTCGATTTTTCATGGCTATTTCTCAAATACCCTCTTAATAGCCAGCTTTCTGTTTCATTCTCTAACACTGTTCTTCAGTACTCACCAAAATCTCAAGCATGCAGCTATCAGCATTCCCATGGCCCTGGTGCCTAGTATGTTTATGGCAGTTTTGAAGCTACAAAAAAAAATGCCACAAAGTCTAGTGCTTGGTATGCTAAATTCTTAACCAATATATAGTAGTGTAGCCTCACGTGATCGGGAAAGTGATACCTCATTATGTTAACCGGCATTGTACCCACAGCCTTGGGGAAAAGTTTACATATGGAGGCTGAATTGAAATCATGGATGTTTGAGCACACATATTTAAAAGTTAGGATTCCTAATAAATTCACAGATGTGATTTAACACTTTCAGCAGCAATTTTCCATGGTTTTTTAGCAAGATGTACAAAGAAGTGCTACAGAAATTGAAGTGCAACTTTTTGTGGCCATTCTTTGAACCCGGTGACTCCCGATTTTTTACATACAGCAAGGCATAATCTGTCTTAAACTAAAGGCTGCCCAGGCTTTAGTTCATTTGTTTGTAATAGAACCTCTGAAAACAGGAACTAAAAATAACTGCCTGGCTAGGACACCCTTAGTGCACTGGAGTGTTTGCAAATCTCCAGTTTCACGAACTAGCTCAGCCATGGTTTAGATGATGGGTTGGTGTTGGGTTGGGTTATAGGTTGGACTTGATGATCTCAGAGGTCCTTTCCAACCTTGTGATACTGTGATACTGTGATACTGTGATTTTGAATAAGCTGGATTTATAAAAGTTCACTGACCTAATCGCCCAGAGGGTCAAGGTCGTTCAGGGTCTAAGGAAACAGTATGTTCTTTAGATCATATTTCTTTACTAATTTAGGGGAAGACACTTTTCCTGTTCGTTTTATAGACCAGCAGTTTCCCAAAAGATGCTGGGTCTTGTCACAACCCTGGTGCAATTCCAGAGGAGTCAATTCCTCCTGCCCAATGAGGAATATGGTGTCAATGTTGTCAAGAACTGGGATCTTGAAGCAAAAAAATTTTCATGGGAAATACAAGTAACGTGCTACAAGTTACAAAACAACAAAAGAAAGGCAATACAGTTAATAAGGGTATGTCTATATGGCATAAGCATAAGCAGTGCTCCCCTATAAGCCAGGCAATGCAGGTCTTCTGACATCCTCCTTAAGGACCAGGCACTAGCCAACTCCTAGCCAAACTTTCAGTCTGGGATAGGTGAAAACCTAGAAGAAAAAGAATACAGTGCACTAATGACAGGTGACGAAGGATGCAAAAAAAGAGAAGTAGTGTGAGAGCTGAGAGCTCAAAATGAACTGAGAGGGCACTGGAGGGGGAGTGGGAGTAGAGACCAGAAAGAGCACAAAGCAGCCCAACAGTGTCTACAGCTCACAACTCAGAGGATCCATACAAAAGGGAATGAACTGTCATGTTCAGCATCTCTTTTGGTAGGCCACTTACCTGTGAAGAAGATATCGTGTTGGTTTATTGCTGGATCTGAGCATTTTTCAGCTACCAGACAGAAAACTTTCGTTAGGCTTCTTCTCATGACTATAAATCCCAGTGCTTAGCCTTATTAGGCCCTTAGCTTTCAGGTAATTTTTTGTTAGCATCTTCGTATTTTTTGGCTTATCTACTCACATCTTCATCATTCCACAGAAGCAATAGTCTGTTCTCTACATTTAAATTCAATTCAGAGAGAAAAACCTCCAGCCAGCTTGGATTACTGATTAGACCTGCATGTACCTTAATTTTGAATGATTGCAGTTACCATCATTACAGCTATCTAACTCCCTAAAAAGTGTTCTTGTTTCTCACATTTACACTGAGTTAAGGACAGTTTCTATATCTGCTAAATTCCAAAGGTTTTTCAACCAGAATAATATACTAGCTTTCTGCCACTCGCCATTAAGACTAATATTTATTTTTAATTCAGTCATTGATGTAACCTTAGACTTACTTCTTTCCTCTACACCCTACTGATTTGGAATACCCTCAATCTTTACTTCATGGTCTGTTGCACTTCCACAGCTTTTCTTTCTGCACTGCAGGATCCCTACTTCTTTTCCAATGTAACCCATTTTCTGATCTTATCAATTTTGCATTACCTTAAAATCTTGTGTACATGCTTACCTCTTCTCAGCCAATATTTATTTTATTCTGTAAAAGTTAAATCCTGTTATCCAAATTCTTGTCATACAAACTACTCATAACCTTTCTGACATCTGTCAAAAATTGTTTGTTACATCACCTTGTTATGTAGTCCCATTGGTGGATACATACCTTGGATTTATTACTTAAAAATCTGCCCCATTCCTACTGATTGGCAAAGTTAGTTTATTTTTTTATAAATACTAGTCTTCCTCAATTAAACAAACAAACCCTTCCTAACTTGTTTCCGATTCGTGAAATAACTTACGACTCAGATTTTCATTGGCCTTCTATTAATGGAAATATTTTCACAGACAAAAGAATTCTTAAAATAGAAAAATAAGAATATTATGTTTAAAATTATGGAGTCATAGGATCATTTAGCAATAACAGGATAAATAATGTTAGTTTTAAAATTCAGCTGTAGGTCAATGGAGGCAATATAGTGATCCCCAACAATGACTGGATAGTAGCTTGCAAATGGACTTGGGTATTTCAGTTTCCAAGTCTGTGTCTTCTCACAAGTCATCAATACTTTTAGCAGTACCTGGCACTTATGCTGGCAGCCTAACCGAAGTCCTTGTCCCACAAAGAAGATGATGAGCACTTCTTGTGAATATGGGAATAATCCTATTGCTGAGCAAGCCAAAGAAACAAGATCAGAGAGAAAAATACATAGAAATGCAGAAATACATAGAAATGCAGAGTCTTTCCCTTGGAGAGGTTTTCCACTGACTTGATGGGTTCTGTACCAGCCCCTGGAGAAGAAATCCTGATCCAATTAATTCAGTGGGAAATCTGCCATTGACTTCAGTGGTGTAAGATTTCACCCCTTCTGTTCACATGGACCCAGATCAGAGACAATGTGAGGCAAATGTTTTTTTTCTTTTTCTTTTCCTTTTCCTTTCCTTTTCCTTTTCCTTTTCCTTTTCCTTTTCCTTTTCCTTTTCCTTTTCCTTTTCCTTTTCCTTTTCCTTTTCCTTTTCCTTTTCCTTTTCCTTTTCCTTTTCCTTTTCCTTTTCCTTTTCCTTTTCCTTTTCCTTTTCCTTTTTTTATCCTTATCTTTTTTCTTTTTCTTATATTTTTTCTTTTTTTAATAAGATGTAAAACACAAAAAGCATTTTCCAGAATAAAAAAATAGGTTCTTGATGATTAGAAGACCTAGACACATTGTAAAATTTGACTACTTCAAATCTTTCTTTTTGTTTTCACTTAGTGTTTGCTAACTGCTACATTCTACTCCAACTGTGAATCAAATAGGAGATGTATGTTTGTGGCAGCAAATACTGAACTGGCCTTAATTTTCCACAAAGTTTTCTCTTCTACCAACAGAAAATTGCAGTAGGTTAGGGGGATTAATTCATTTGGAGACATGCGCTGACAAGTTTGAATGAATAGCTTTCTTCCCCCAAGTATTACTACATTTTGGCCTAAGAGCATACAGAAATTATTCACTGACAGGAATTGTATGGCATCAGTCACTTCTGAAAGCCTTCCCTAGAGCTCCTGGAAATAATTAGGAAAAAAAACCAAATAAAATATATTTAAACTGTTTACAGAGGGTAAACATTTTCTAGAGAAAAAGATTACGTCTTCAGACTCCGGGGTTTAAAGCGTGTAATTTCTCTGTTCTGCAATAACCTCCTGTTCCTCTACACTATTTAATGAGCCATCACATTGTAACAGCGAAGGGGTATAAAGCTCTTCTAATAAGTACATTTAATCCAATGCTTCAGTGGGAAAAGGTATTTCATTGTGGAATAATACATTTAGTTTTCTTCAGTATTTTTATAGGTCATCCAATGTAAGTTATATTGTAAAATTAAGATGTCATATTCTGTCTTGTGTCAGTTAGATGTAAATCAGGAGAGCTAATTCCTGGAAAACAAACCTGATTGTCAAAGTGAAAACAATATAAAAGTTTAGAGACCGTAAAGTTCCTCAGAAAGCCCGTGATAGCACCACAGGAGGTGTGAACTTCTACTGGATTATGTTAGTGGTAATTTGCTATATGTACCTTAAAACCTTTGGCCTAGTTTGAATCTGTTGGTCTTGATCATTGTATCTGAGGAGCAAAACTGATCTTGACCTATTCACTTTGTCTGTGTTCACAGCTACCCAATATGAAGAAGACAGCTTTCAGACACAAGCCTCCACTAGCCTGCAGGTTGAAAAAAAAGATCAGTCACGGAGGACAAAATTAAAATATACAGTAGGAAAATGGTCACGTAACACATAAGAGACTCTTCAGACCTTGGTATCGACTGTGCAGGATAACTAGCGGATGGGTACAGCCTATGACTGAGGTTCAGTCCAGACCACTGACTCACTTTGACACACCAGGCTTTGAGAGAAACATATAATAGGTGATTGCCCATTCTGGGAGGGATGCTGCTGGCTATTGCCAAAACGCATTGCTGAAGATTCTGTTATCCTCAGAAAAATTAACTGCCTGGAATTGATAGTTGCTAGTTTTTACCGAGTACTTGACAGACAAACGCAAAAGAAATAGCTCTCCTGACCTCAAAAAAGGTAAGAGATAATCCCTAAATGAGTCTTGCCACTGAAGTTTAAAGTGCCCCTACACTGTATTTTCAGGGTCTCTGGTTACAAGAACATCTGGAAAGGAAGATTTAAATGTCAACTGCACTGCTGTTGTCGTGGCTGGGTTTTTTTGCTTCCAGAATAATAAAGAAAACCCTGTCTTTATTCAACTAGTTCTAACACGGTAGTCTGAAATAACATGGATTATATATTTTATCATATTCAAAGATAAACTCAAATTTTGTATAAAATTACTTTAAAATCTTGTGAGCCCTTATTTTCAGTTGCACCCAAACTGAAATCTCTCCAGCCGTTTGAAGACAGAAGAGATGTTGACCTAGTAACAGAATCTGGAAACCTATTTGTCCTTCTTCCTCATAACGAAAACTCTTCCCCAAGATACACTCTCTGAGAAGAAACCAATCTTCTGTCTGACTTTGTTGGAGAGCAAGAGTTCATCCTGCCAAAAAACTCAGAGGTTTGTAATGAGAATTTATCTTGAGGCCAAGTGAAGCTTTCAAAGGGAACCATTTGGTAAAACGACAATTTTCTCCAAGGGCTGTATTTGCTTTCCTGATTAAACTGGAGCTAGTTAAAGGTCTCTCCCTGTGTGTTGCATTAGTTTTCCAGGAGCTAAAAGTAGAGATGAGAACCACTCACTACCCATACACTTTGATTTCCATGAATGTTAAACCTGTGTTGTAAACAGGTAGAAGAACCAGTAAAGACTAATCAAAGATTGCAACATTTATATTGATTCTACCACATACAGAAACATCTACAGAAGCTTTTAAGCCTACAGTCTTTCTACTGACTTCAAATGGCTGGGACAGAAGTGATGCTGCCTTCCTCACTGGAGCAACACTATTTCCTTATCCTCATTCCCATTAGTTATTTTATAGGTAACAAACAGCTATCATTTAATCTTTCTACAAAAATCAATGGTAACTATCACTACCTTATTTAGTGTCAGTCCAGTTTCTCACCTCTCACCTAACCCTTTGAAAGCCTTTTCAGAGAGACTAACTCATTATTCTAGTTTACAAGTGCTCACTCTGTATTTAATTTTCACTGTTCTATGCCTTTTTGGAGACATAATCACTACAATAAAATAGTGTGAAAACCTGTCTTTGTAGATCCATTTGAAACTTAGTGGGTTTTTTCCTCTTCTTTCCTCTTGTGAAATGCCACAACATTTTTCAATTAGAGTAGGTTCTTGTCACAACTGCTTTCAAAGCACTGTTATCGTAAAACATCTGTCCTAAATGTAAGAACATCTGTTTCCCAAACTCCTTTCTGGTCTCTAGATGACTCATTTCTTTGATAGATTTTCTGTGTAAGGGAAGACTTTTTTTCCTATTTTCTGAAGTACTTTGCTTTTAAAATTTTTGCTTTTCATTTAATGTGTTAAGCTAGTCTTTCACAATATTAAGCTATGCCATTCAGTGTTTTTCTTGTCATTCTTTCGGTATTATATACTTATCCATGTAACCTCATTATTTCAGTTTCTCTGATAAGAAGAACTGTTCCCACACTGATTTTTAAGTGTTGCCCAAGCGGCAAGGCACAGAATCATGGATTTCATTCTCCATGAAATGCTGACACTGAGGTTATCAAAACAGCCTAAGGACCACTGGCACCAGGTACCACTCAAGTATATTAGAAGCCAGCCATTTAACTTCTGTATAACGCCTTTGGAGATTTTTTTATTTCATATAAATATTGCTGTAGCCAAACACATAAATGTAAGTCTTCTAAATTATGCCCTTAGTTTTGCAGTCCAGCTCTATGCAGCAGAGCAGAACCTCATCAACTTATTTTACCAAAACAAAAGGAAATTAAACCCTCAGGAACATTGCTGCTGAACTCCCATTGAAGACATAGAGCTGACTTTATATCATTCTCACTGAGATATTGCAGTTAACTGTAAGTGAAAATTGTGTAAGCACTACAGTACAATTCTTTTTTGCACACTATTTCTGCATTCACCTCCTGTGCAAACCAACTACTGCACTGTCAGGAAGGTTCTTCACATTTATTTCCTTTTTATTTAACTTGAGCTGTGACTACTTTGATCACAGCTCCCTGGGCAGCGCCTTACAGGCACTGCTGAATGCACCTTGGGTCAATTACTGCTTCACAGTCATATCGTGTCTTGAAGCACGTAACGTTTCCTGTATGTCTCCCTTCCAATTACTGCCCAAGGCAAAGCTGGCTCCGCTGGTGAGATCTGATGCCTACACACACCACATGCTTTTAACAGAGCTTTCAACAGTCTTATAAAGTGCCATTCACCCACCTGCCTACGCCGCTGAACAAGTGAGATGTCTTGAACCATATTCCTTCTAGACATAAATGAGGCCTATTTTAGGGAGCTGTACACAGTCTAACTACGCAAAAAATGGGCTAATAAGCAGGTAAAAAAAAAAAGTCTTCTGTACAAATAGCTTTCAAATACTCATCAGGGCTCCTGATATGGGCTCCTGTTCCAATAACTAACCCTGAAACTTGCCCCAAGTCCCTGTAGTTTACCAGGATCTTTACACGGATCAGGAAAATGACCAGATCCTGGCTCTTTTAGAATTAAATATTCAATATTGAAATGAAGGTTAAAGAAAAATGAAAACAGCTTGTCCTGTGGGGTTTCTGATATATTACCAATATGATTCACGAGCGTCTTGGAGGTTTGACTAAATTAAGATTGGGTTAGACATCCAATTCCCTGACTCTGTGAGGTAAGTGCTTTCTGCTAAAGTAGAACACTGACTTCCAAAACAACATTTTCATAGCTACATCAAGAGTAGCAAGAGTATTTTAACTGGACAAGCTGAACTTTGGGTTTTTTTAGTTTTGCCCTCAAGTAGTTTTATGTCACTATATTTTCCCTACTCTTCTTACTTTGGCAATTTATGGAGATAACTCCTAAAATGTATTTTGCTGTCAGCTAGTTTTCAGCAGAAGGATCTGTTGTTAAACTTCCCACGTATTACTGTAGTCAGCACATTTCTTTTTTTTTTGATTAAAGCAACTGGCTTTGTTCCTCTGAGACTGTGAGTTAACACTTCTTTGTAAATGGGAGTGAAAAAGGCCAAAAACCTCAAGAATTCACAACACCAGTTACCTATGAAAATTAATACTGAGGTGGCTTGTAGTTGTCTTTTGTGCTGGGACTTTTCTGAAAGACTGGCAAAAATACTTGACCTGCTCCTTTGTGGGTAATTCTAGAGAACCTGCTACCGTAAGTGTATGAGCACTGGTATTTCCTTCCAGTAAAGAAACAGCTTTTAACGCCAAAAAAATAAAGAAGGAAGAAATTGAGGAATACAAGAATTTTATCAAGAAATGTAGAAAGGACAGATTGGGTGGGGTCCCTCAAGATGAGGTCTAGAAGCTTGATTTCTGTCTTGTAAAGCAAAGAAAGAAAGATGAAGCAGGGTCCATAATCAGGTGTAATTATTGGCAGTGTGGATGTTACATCTAACACATCTCTAGCATTCTCTCTGTAGCCCATGGGAAGAACATGCACTTCTGGAGAGCAGCATCTGTGTTTAGATTAAAAACATATGTTTCTCTCCACTGGCCCCTGACACAAGCTTAGTCATTTAGTTCTGAGAAACAAATCAAAAACCTCACTCAGCAGGCTATTCTTCCTAGATAGATCTTCAGTTTCTAGGCACCAAAGTTTCCAATGCTGAAAGCACATCTCTCTTGGCTTGCCTCTTAAACCTGAATTATTTCTCCGTGTATAAACTAGTCATCTCCTTACCAGTCATGCATCCAGCACTCAATGTAGTAGGTTTTCTCACAATATGCTTAGAACACCAAATTTCTACGAGTAGCCATAAAAGGAGATTGGCCACACCCTAAGTACCCTGTGGATACTGGTACTGGTATGGAATAGTGGCAAAACACAGAATGCTAAAAATTGGGGTTTACTTCCTCCTGTCGCCTAAAGGTCTCTGAGCTCTTGCATTGCAGGATAGGTCACACATGCCACATTTATTCTCAGTTCCTGAAGTTGTTCCACTTTGCATGGAATAAGAAACTACTAATTGGATGAGAGATGAAAGAAGCTAGAAAACACATTTACAGCCCAAAATATAGGATTCTCACTTGAGTTTCAGTCTATGAAGTAAAGAACACCTGATAAAGTCTTTGGGGCAGCACGAGAAACCAAGAGGAACTTCAGTCACTCCTATTCACTTCCATACATAGCAGAATATTGTTGAACAAATTAATTCCAGTGACTCTTCAAAGCCTGCTGATTCAGCCTTTCACTTATTCATAATGCTGAATGTCATGTCATTTGAAACACTCTTGAATTACTCATTATTTGTTGTGGTATTTTTAAATTAACACTATAGATGCAAACAGATTGGACAGTGAAACAGGCAGATCTCTGAAGATAGCAATACAAATTTATAAAATTACGTTATAGAATTGTGTAGGCCAAATTTTTCAAAATAGTACGTAAAGTAATGCTTTTAAATTCAGGTTTCAACACCAGAAAATAATTCCCAACTACAATAAACCAGATCTTACCTCACCATGTGTTTCTTTGATAACATTGTTATTTAGGTACTTATATTGGCATCACACAGTCTAACATTATTACATATCTGAAGAAATAAGTCTTGACCCCACTGTAAACTAAATATGGAGTGGCCAACTAGCAGTATGTAAAGAGTGCAGTAGTTTTAAGCACATAATGACATTCAGGGGACAAAGATCTGTGGCGTCACAGGAAAAAGAAAGAGTTGTCTTCATTGGAATTTTCGGCACCCACAGTTCCACCATGAAGCTTGGGTTCTCATAGGTAAAATTAAGTTTTGAGAGGAAACTAAAATGACTGTTCTTGCCGCACTATAACTGAGGATATTAGAATGTCATTAGAATGACTCTTTTCAGTATATATTCAATACAAGAGTTGTTCTAAATATATGTAGACGCATATTAATATATATATGTAATGAATATATGCACATTTCTACTAAAATCTGAGACAGATGAGTAGCCCTATGTGGAAGAAAATAAGTGAAAGGAAGCTCATTTCTTGTGCCAAGGAGTCAGTGGGTGGGAAAGGAAGCAACCTGCCTCCCCACCCAGAACCTCAGTGTCTCCATGATGGAGCCCGCTGCAGCTCCTGGGCTGGTTTGGTCTTGTGCTGAAACTGAGCAGTCTCTTTGGGTAGACAACACGAAGCAGAGCGAGCCCTGGAAGAAGAGCAACAGGAAGGATCCTCAGCTCAGATCATCAAAGACAAGAGCTGGTCTGGGGCCTTTCTTACTTGTGGAAGGACTGTGTCGATCTTTGCTTTGAAGATTTTCTTATAATGCGTCATTTATTCAGTTGTTTGTACCACCTGCCCTTTCACTGAGACCTTTTGTTGCAGAATGGTCCTCTGACAAAAGTGATGAAGGGAAATGTGGTTTCATTTAGTATTGTTTGGTTTTGTTAACAGAGCAGAGTGAAAAGTGGAATTTTTGTCTCAGGGCTCTTGCCATGGGCTTGGTCTTTTCCTGAAAAAGATTCCTTGGGCGATGTTAGTTTCTCCCTAAATGCCACCATGAACACCTCCCATGGGTCCTGTGCTGTGTCAAAAACATGACCTGATTCCTTGGTCCTATTTGCCATGCAGTCACCTTGATCTATGGAGTTTTGACACAATTTTTTTGATATATGGTACAGGAGGCATTGCAGTGACTTCCCTATCAAATAGCATGTGTGGAGAAAAATGTCTGTAGACTGTGGTGGCAAACAGTCTAACAAGGACCTCTAGGGTAGTAAGCATATTATCTTTGTCGTTTGGCCAAGTTTTCATGAAACACTCATTATCTTCTCTCTGTAGTTTTTGTCTAAAGCCATGTGCGAGCACCAGTTGTGAACTGGTTTTAGAGAAACAAGATATGTGTTAAAATGGCTATCTGCCATATTCAGTGATATGCTTCAATAACAGGTTAAGCTTTCAGTATCTTAGCACCTATTCCTCTTAAGCCTCAGAAAAGAAAATTATAGAGGTAAATGTACGCCGAAATCTGAGGTGCCAGCACTGTTATCATCTGAAAATAGAATTAAAATTCCTTATGTTCTCCTTGACTCAGCTTTAAGGAGTACCATGTACCAAAACTTCTGTAGAGAGCCGATATTTCGGCCCATCTCAGTTGTGTAACATAGCAACATCTCTTGATTTAGCACTGAAATAAAGGTTATGTCATCATATGAATACTTCGGAGTAACATCCATCATTGAGTCAAATATAATTGCAGGCTACGTGCAAATATCTAATTCTCTTTCTAGGCATCACATTAAAACACATAACCATAAAATACTGATTGTTATTTTCATCCCAGCAGGGTTGTGCTAAACAAGACACATCTACTACCACGGGAACACTGCACATCTGTGCAATTACTAGAACCACAATGTGAGAAATGTTGTCTAGTAAGTTATGCACAATAAAACCCACTGATAATAACAGTGTTACTACAATAATATCAGGGTCAAAGCAAGACTGGCACATATGTCTAGTTCTCTTTTATCCAACATGAAACAGCGGTTCAGGGTAAAACAGCATGTAGCTCCTCTGACACAGCTCAGTACATAATTGGTAGGGATTCACTGGTTCCCCATGTCTTACCATGACAATTGTATTATCCTGGTACACAGCAGAGATCACAGCTGATGGAATTCATTGTTGTCACCCTTGAGGCTCTGCCAGAACACAAAGAAGAAGCCACGAGGAAGAGACAATCTGGTTCTCTTAGATTACTATCTATTTCTGCACATTTCTCTTACGAATAGGAGTTTAACTAGCGGAAGTTCTTTACTTTTCCAACCACTTCTGCTCCTTTGACTATACTCATTATTTGGACCTGATCTTTATTAGCCTGCCTGCGTATCAGCAAAAGTAATACACCAAGTAAACACTGCTGAGAATACAGCAGTGGTAATTCTGGTATATTTGGCATATCCAATGTAGACTAAATTAGGAAGGTATAAACTATGTTTTCCCTTCCCTTAACACCCTTACTGCGGTTTTACGGGTTGGTTTTGGTGCCTATCTCATTCTCTTTATCATAGAAATTATCTCCAACAGCTCCACCAAAGGTGTCCTCATGCATCACCGTGATGCAATAAGAGGGGACCCAATGGCCTTCGGTCCTTGTCTTGCCCTCTTGTGTAATGGAGGTGTGTCGGTGTTCCTCACACCTCATTCAGATTGCATCCAGCCCTAGGTGAATCATATAGACCCAATCCTGAATTTCTTGTTGGAGGAATTACTCCAGGGAGGCTGGAGTTTTTTGTTATATTAAATATAGTAAGTATATATTTAAGACAACAAATATAAACAAACAATCTATGTACATCTGTGTTTACAACACATACTGAGGTTAAAGATACTTATATTAATACTCAGAAATCAAAACACTCTAAATCAGTTGCACCAGAGTTGGGAAAGGAGGTATGGGAGTACTAATGTGGCATTTTAACTCTCTTTGCTGGGGAACTCACAGCACTAACATGGCAGTTGTTGTTCAGATTGAAAAAGAATCCTTTTCTAAACAAGATTCCCTAGCTGCAAAACTATGGAGGGAGCAAGATTCTGAATAAATCCCTAGTATAAGATGTTTTTTTCAAACATGGTTTCCTGAAAAAATCATTTTATAATTTATCCCCCCAAAAATTTATAATTTATCAAAAAAACATTACTTGTAGGTTTTTTGTTTTGTTTTACTTCACTGTGTAATATGCCAGCAATTAGTTCCATATGGTATCCATATACTCTATGGTTTAAAGTTTCTGGAGTTTGCTCTTCCATTTTACTTCCCTGCACACACACAAAAATATACTATAACATACGTATTTTTCTATCCCCTAAAATCATGTAGGTAATTACTTTCTATTACTAAATTACATTGTGTCTGACACAGATGCAAAATAGAGAAACTGAACAATTTTCACTGTTCAATTACATGTATAATATAGTAAATGGGAAAATTACTACGCATATATAATCCCTTTATGCTTTCATCTAATGAAGCTATTATCTCATGTGCTATAGTGCAGTTAAAGAAGAGAAAGGAAAAGAAGTTTTAAGCCATGCCTCTTTGTATAACATGGGGAGGTATTTTTAAAGACACCACCCAGAGACAGGCTGTTTGTGAGAATCTTTCAGAGGGAAAAGCTGGTGGGTCTTTAGCCATTTGGATGCACTGGGTAAATTCTTAAATGGAGAGGAAGCAATTTATAGCTGCAAGAGAGGTACATAGAGAACCTGAGGTTTTGCACCACCATTGCCATTAGTTTAAAAAAGCTATCTCTCCAAGAAGGGAGATTTTGACACTTTCAAAGGGCTCTTCATCCCATACCAAAACAGACAAGTGAAGCTTATTGCTTCAATTCTACCACACATCCCCAGAGATCCCATTTGGAGGTTTTGCCTGCAGAATGATTTAGTGTAAACTAGATGCCTAATCTTTCAGCTGCTGCTGTTAAAGGAGATGTTAAGGAGCCCATCCTCTGCCTATGTACCAAATAAAGAACAAAGCAAATTGTTGAGACTGGCTGGGGCAACAAGGTAACACCAGCAGTGTAACCCATGGTAATGTCAACTCAGGGTATGGCTGCTGCTGCAGTGATTTCCTCTCCAAGGTGTTTTCCCACATCACAGATGTTTTTTGTTCTTTATTTCTTTTCAAGTTGACTACTTTGTTTAAAAAAAGAGAATTTTTTGTGATTGCCCAGCTACTGTTTAATCCATGTGATGTTCATCTTCTTTAGAGTTAGCATATCTGAGAAACCACCTCCCAGAATTGTGTACCTGATCTATGCACACACTGTGTGCATTCCCAGACTTAACAAGCAGTTTTACCCAGGACATTTGCTGGGCCATGTGAGCCCTACCTTAGTAACCCTCTCCAGTGATCTTCCCAACCTGCCCTTCCCAATTTTCTCTAGCAATCTTCTTTAATGAAGAGCTTGAATTGGACCAATGGGCCGCCTAGTCCAGTGGCAATAGGAGATGCTGCTTCAAAGTGCATTATTGATCAGATTTTCCCAATCTTGGAGGCTTATGCAATGTTTTCTGAACCTTTTCTGATTTCTTAAGGACAGTTTTAGGCTGCAGGTAAGAGACTTGAACATGGCTTTTAAGTGATGCTGCATAGTGCCTATGCAAGTCGCTCAGATACACCATTCTACAAATGTAAGAAGCAAGTATTTTTTCTTGAAATCATGCTAATGACAGGTGATTAAGCACATTGAAATCTGAAGTTAGATATATAAACTCATCCCAATGTATTAACTTATTGATCATAATATGGCTCAGGTATTTATGTCCCAGTGACACAAAACTGTGAACATGCTGAGGCAGCAAAGAACTGGTGCTGAATCAATGCAAGTGGTTCTGAATCAGCCTTAGAGAAGTTCAGCACATTGCATCATTCTTTATGAACAAAGAAAGCGAGGGAAGCTAATGAGCAGCCAGCATTGCCATCAAACCACACACTGCCATCATCCCACACTGCCATCATGCCACATACCGCAGAGCACTACAGAGCTGAGACAGATACCAATCCGTGGGAAATAAGATTCTGCTCACCACAAGCAGCACTGTGATTAGTGGTAGCATCAGAAGAATCTGTGCCAGTGGATGAACCCCCAGTCTACACTCTTTTCTAAGTAGATTTCTTAAGTGTCACTTAAATAAATAAACCTCCATTCCAGGTTAGCCATATAAGCGAGGGAAAATACTTAAAATATTATGCACATCAGCTTCATTCCTGGGATTGCATTTAAATGCACCCTAACTTTACTGACCACATTTCTGTCTACCCACATTCAACCCCTTGCCAGAGGAAGGATTTCTATCTCACAAAATTTCCTTCCCAGGTCCTGACCAGGCACCAGCTGCTCCATGCCATTGATACAACTCTTCCATTTTGTCAAATATACCCATTGTGGCAGGAGAGAAGCAGCAAAATTATGAAAAGGATCTCCTTTCCAAAGCAAGGCATCACTTTTGACAATATCACACCCTGCTGGCTCCTGCTGTTATGGGTAGTGTTTCTGTCCACAGATAAGGCTGTGAGGCCATGGTAATGGCCTAGCAGGAGCTTTAGGAGGCTGGGGAAAGGTAAGAAACTTTCTAGGTGTTGGAAGGAATGAAGGAAGAAAGTAAGAGAGGAAGACAGTGGCTGAATTGAGAACCAGAGACCATGCATGGGATGTGCAAAGCAAACCAGAAAGGAATTGGAAGAGCTGAAAGAAACGCTTAAGCTAAACAACTCCTCAGATTCTCCATACAGAGGATGATGGGAGTTGGAGGTATGAGGATCAACAGAAGCACAGTAAGAAGAGATATAGACAAAATAACAATCTCTGACTTTTACAAAAATAATGGCAGAAGACCTCTCTTTTAGGAGGACTAAGCAATATTTTTGGTTGTACTGCTCCTTATCCTGTTAGCTGGTTCCTAGGAAAATCTCCTCACTTCCAGCATGTACATTGGAACTAGAGGTCCAATTATCAAGAGAAAGTAGAGCTGCATGTGGTTGGATTGTTCTTTATCTGATGACAGTGATGTCAAAAGACAAGAGAGATGAACTTTATCAGGGATCACAGAGATAGGATGACGGGTAATGGTTTCAAGTTGAAAGAGGGTAGATTTAGTTTAGATATTAGGAATAAATTGTTTTCTGTGAGAGTAGTGAGGCACTGGAATAGGCTGTCCAGAGAAGTTATGGATGGTCCATCTCTGGAGGTGTTCAGGACCAGACTGGATGAGGTTTTGAACAACATGATCTGGTGGAAGGTGTCTCTGCCCCTGGCAGAGGGCTTGGAACTGGATGATATTTAAGGTGACTTTCAATCCAAACCATTCTGATTCTATGATTCTATGAATGCAAGGTGAGTCTCTATTTCCCACAGACTGAACTTAAAGCCTGTGCTGAATAACAGTGTTCATCTCAAGCTGTATCAATAATCTGAGTGGTGAACCTCAGTATCACACCTGCCTCCTTGATTTCCTCCACAGCCACACAACTGGCTGAGAGCTCAGTAGTGTCTGGAAAACAGAAATTCATGTGGAAGAAAAGTGAAAACATTGTTTTCTAGGTCATGTACTTTAGGTTCCACTACGTTCACAGTTATTCTGCATTCCAGACAGTGAAATAAAGCAAAAGCACTTTCCCATCTGGAATATACAAGGTAAATTTTAACTCATGGTTGGATATAATCTCCAAGTCCCGAAATTTGAAGCCAGTGTCACAGAAAAAAAATAGAGTTCCGAATAGACTTACAGTTATGAGACTCTCTCAATAAAAAACAATGAACAATAAACTCTCAGATAGCAGCTAACAAGCACCTAGATAAACCTTCACTCACAGACACATTAGACAGGTGGTTATGGATATAGCTACGAAAATAGCTTCTGCAAGCAGTGCAGTAGCAAACCCCAGCTTTCCAGACACTGTGCAAAGACACAGCAACGATGCTTCTTTGAACAGACAGGCAGGAAAAAAGAGTGAGAAGTCAAGAGTCGAAGTAACTTGCTAGAGCCAAGAATAAATTACAGGTTTCCTAAGCCCCAGGCTAAATCTTTTTCCATTCTCCACAGGACTTTGCTGTTGCTGCTTTTTACAACTCTCACAGTCCAACCTGGGGCTGAATTTCTAAGAAAGGGATAATTTTTATTGATTGTTACTAGCACCCAAACCAACAGGTAATTCCAATTGAAGTGGGACATGTCCTATTATCACATCCTGACCTGAGAATGAACATTTTTATTAATGAGACCTGACATCTTGGAACAAGAAAATTAATCCAGTTATAGATTTTGAAATGGGATACTTGGCAATTCCCTCTTGACAGAGACTAGTAAAAATAGGAAATATTTCACTTCCCATGGATCCTTAAGTATTACTGGATGCTCTCTAATCTCTAAGTGTGATTAATTGCAGTGTCAGGAACAGCAGGTCTTCCTCACCAAACCTCCTGCATGCCAACATTTTGTTAATGTGTGAAAATGCAGTGAAGTACCAGCTGTTGAGAAAAGAGTAATTGTTCTAGTGCACACATTCCAGCTGTGACCAAACAATAAAGCTAAAACATGTAAGAACCCATATTTTTGTCTATTCCCACATATGCTTTGTGTGTAACTTCACTCATTGTCTCTATAAACGTATATATAACACCTTTTACCCTATTTCTTATCTGCACACAGCTGTGTGATTTTAACTAGTGTAACAAACTGGAGATGATTCCTGCTCAAAGTGTTTTTATATACTCATCTTACCTATGAGGAAAGGAAAAGAGAAAATATTAAAAGACTTAATTTAAGCAAATGTTTTATTTCAGTTCTTCTGGTCATTAAGTCCTTGACAAGATTCCTTTGGCTCTGATAGACAATTGGAGACTTGAGTTAGATCCTCAGCATGGACTTCGTGAAATTCCTGAGAAATGTCTTTATAATCTGCCCTAATTCAGAGCTCTCCTTTCTTCTGTGCCTAGAGAGTGTCAAGGAAAGGAAGAATCTGTGACAAGTAACACCAACGTATTGAAACATCTGGCTATTTATGCTGGATTCAGCAGTCAGCTACTACTGTGGTCATCAGAAAGGAGGAAATGGGATCTTGGGTTGAGACAGCTGCCAGGCTCCTCCACACTGCATGAACACTGGGCAGCACAATTCTCTGACTACATTCCACTGGCCTCCTGTGGCCAATGAAGTACCTCTTCTGTGTCTTCAAATGGAAAGTGGCTGCTCCACATTACCATGCTAGCAGCAGGATCTGCTCTTGGTGTGGTACAGGGGTGCCCTCAGAAGTGTACAGATGTCATCACCAGAGAGCCCTAATAGTCAACAACAGCATTTTCTGTGTCAGTGTTGGTGCAAAGAGCCAGGGAAAGCCAAGGATAAGTAAGGAGAGTCGTCACAGTCAATTCTTTAAACAGTAGTGAGTGAAACATTTACAGTGGTAAACTTAACTAAGATAGGGCACAAGTCTGAGTGCTGTCTCACGGCCACCGTTACCATCAACTCCAACAGTGTTTCTGGCTACAATGGAGGATTCACCCCAGTGGGCAGCTTTGACCAATCTCATTCTTTAGCCATACACTTGAGTCACGTTGTGCTGATGGGATCGGGTCAGAGAACATAACTGGCCCATGTCCTGTAGTAGCACAGGTGCAGCCAAGGGGTAAGAACACTGTGTTCCTACCTACATTTCATGTGTAGCCTGCATCTTAATAGAAGCTGAATGGTTAGATTACTTTCTCTTCACGGAGCACATCATAAAAACACACCAAGCTCACACAACAGTTGTCTGCAAACCTATCCTGCATTTGGGTATACAGGAGCACCAGATAGTAAGGTTCACTTGCTGCACTGGCATCATTTGTGCCCTACGGGGTTCCTAAACTCCCCACCGCATTGTAAGTACATTACACATGGCATGTTACAGCACATAGCATTTCACTAGCAGCAACAACTGGGCTAGTCGGATGTTGCAGTCAGAGGTACACTGAGAAGTTGACAAGGAGAAGGAAGAAGTAGATTTTGCACATTTAAAAAGCCTATTAAATCCGTGGTTAACCCATGAGTGTTTTTCTGTATCTCATATGCCTCCATGTGGTTTTCAAAGAGCAGATTTTCTTTTCTGTTTCAGAAATAAAAGCTTCAGTAATCAGCAAACCATTATTTGAATATGTACTTGATGAATTCCTGCAGCTGATATTACGAATCTGTAATTTCCTGCTTAGTGGCTTTCTTAAATGATAGTGAGACTGAAATGGATAGGTACTCTTCCTTGGAGATTATTAAAGTAAATATAACATTAACTGGATTTAGTCCCAGTGGAAGTGTACTTTGATCTCCAGCCTAGGTAATACTTCTCTTCCTCTCTTCAGATGTACTCTATCTGCTCTCTTTAGAAGTGACAATTGCAAGGCCATCAGTTATTTTAAAAGTCTGCCATGGCAGGAATTGAAAAGCAGACTCCAATGTAAAAGCTGTTCTTTGTGTGGCTACACAACCCCCACAGCCTTTTATTACACCAAGTACTGGAGATTTTAAAGAAAAAACAAGTTAGACACCCCCAGTCTAGATACATTTTATCTACTCTTTCCTGAAAAAATTAGATTCATGACTCCAAACTGAGCACCACAGAGCATAAAGCTTTGACACAGGATTTAAGTGTCTTGGTTTTGAAGGGAGATGAGCTAATATTGTGCCCTCAAAAATACTGGTTATTAATGACCTAACTTTCATTAAAGATTAAATAATTCTCATTAAAGGCAACCAGTACTCAATATTGGACATGAGGCTGATTGGAAGATTAGGATCCAGCACCTCCTTACCTCGATTCACAGACCATTCCTTCACAGGCATCATGTTTCCTTCATGCAGTTTGTCTTGTTAGTACCATCATACCACTTATGTGATCACAGCTTTCAAATCTTTTAAGTCCATATGACCTTAAAAAACAGGTTTTCACAATGAAGGCAACACAAAATGCTTCCAAAATACACTGCGATATGCTGTGTCAGTCCTTCTCCAAGCCTGCAGTTCTGCCCTAATCCCTAAACATGGCAGAAGATTAAATTCATGGCGTCACATGTACTCAAGCCAACAGTCCAGAGGAAGCAGGGTGACGATTCGCAGAAATATTTCTGCATCCCACGAATGTTTCACACAGACCAGCAAAAATCTGTAGAGGCACCTTCACAAACACTGAGTTCATCAGCTTTCAGAAAATATGTCCTGTTCACTGACCCACTCGTTGTTTAAGAGTAGTCCTGTCTCCCAGTAAACAGGCTTACAGCAAAATTCCATTGTGTGAAGAATGGTTTTTGAGCCACAGTTTATATGCTTATAAGGGAATATGATATGATGTTCCCCCAAATCACATGACAGTGACACTCAGTTTTGAGTCAGAATAATGACGCATCACATGTGCACAGCAGGAAAAGCAACTTTCCCAAAACCTTCAGAGTGAAATTTTGTACACAGGGTTTAGAATAATTACATTTTACCCTGCTGAGTCTCTGGGTGTCTCTGGTTGGCAACAGATGGCAGGAATTAAACAGTAGATTATGTCACCACTGCCAGATGTTTTACTAGCCATGGTCTCCTCCCTTTGATGAAATTTTGTGTTATAAAACTCTTGACTCACTCATTCAAACAATGATGACTTCCTAGCCATGCTATATATCTTGGGTCTGGAGTCTGAGTCCTCTCTTCTTCCAGAAAGTCCACAGATGTAAGTCAAGAAGAGTGTCTGGGGTTTTCCACACTAAGAAAGTAACGGTGACTTCCCACAAAAGTATCTTGACAACAGCTAGGTCAGGTGGTGTGGCAAGGACTTTGCAAGTCAGGATGAGCAATTCTGCCTCTGAATTTCCATTTGCTACCTCTATTTTTTTATCTGAATCTGTTAATTTCCTTAGAATTAAAGTTGATTTGTTCTCCATTTTCTTCTCTTTTTGTATGACACCTTACACATGCCGGAAGGAGGTTCAGTGTGCTCCTAGATTCTAATTATTACAGTATTATTATTCTTGAATGCCAATGGAGCACTAAGAAGAAAGGAGACTTCCTCTTCACACAGACCAGGCAGATGATCTGTCCAGTAGAAAAAAATCCTCATCTAGCGCAGACCTTCATGACAGCATTTATCCCAATGGCACCACATGAATTTCCCTCATCTGGCCTAGTCTGTGAAGTGTAACAATTCCCACAAAGGAGATAGAACACTGATAAACACCAGATAAATCTGGATTGCATTTAGATAGCATGGCAGAAATGATCTCAGCATAACTGAAACATAACGAGCACTCCAGAAAACCAGCCCCACAGCACTGATTAATTGTACTGAGTCTTTTTTAAATAAAATCTATGGTTCTATGAATCTATGATCTTCAGAAATTCAGATCATCTCCAAATGGAGAGAAAACAACCATCAAGGAATAAAGCAGCCAAGACAGTAGTAAACTAGCTTCTAAAAACTCTTGGGATTTGAAAAAGTTATACATTGACTCTGGTTATTCAAGTGATTATTTTAACTGTGGCTCCCCATGGGCGTGATCCAAAGCTAATGAAGTCATCATCTGGAAACAAAGACCTATGGCTCCACTCTGAATCTGGTAGGTCTTTGTGTAGTGTGCTTTGCTGTGTATGTGCCCCATAAATTACATCTGCATAGTTTTCTTATTAATAATGATGTGAAACCTTACCAAGGCTGAAGCTCAGAGAAAGAAAAAAAATGTTGCTCAAGGCCATTCTATTGATATAATAAGGCAT
Organism: Dromococcyx pavoninus; assembly: GCA_033558185.1. NCBI lineage: Eukaryota > Metazoa > Chordata > Aves > Cuculiformes > Neomorphidae > Dromococcyx > Dromococcyx pavoninus. Next base: position 247,343 of record JAUMJL010000081.1, on the reverse strand, counting down.
AACAGAGTAAAACATAAGTCAACAAAAATCAGGCTGAATCAGACTGTTAAATATCCTCTACAGACCAGTTAGAAAAACAATTCCCAAAGTATTCAGGATCAGATTAGCCAAGAAACTTGACAATATTCTGCAGACAGTGATTCTCTTCAATGCAGTACATGGCCTGAAGCGATGTTTTACATCAAACTTTGGTGAGGTGGGTATATACAACACATCTCCCAGATTGTCCCTTGAGAGAAACATACACCTTCTCCAAGGATTTGTGTGACTTCTATTTTTGGAGGACAGTCCCAAGGACTTGCCTGTCCCCCACACCAACATACAGCAGCACAGAGATGACACACTGCTGTTGATGCAAATTGCTGCCCTTTGGTGCCACATAGCCTTGTGAGCTCTGAGAAGCTCCACATTTGCGTTATTATGAAGGCCACACATCATTAGCTCATTAGCTCAGATGCCACACTGGGACAATCAAGGCTCACAACTTTTCCCATTATTATTAGTGGATCGCAAGCCAACTTTGACACCCAAGCACCACACTCTCCTTTGCTTTGCACACTGGTTGAGGCTGGAATAGAGCTGATTTTCCTCATAGTAGCTCGTAGGGGCTATGTTTTAGGTTTGTGACCAAAACAGCATCAATAACGCTGCTTACACAGAGGCCTTTTCTGCTTCTCATGCTGCTCTGCCAGCAAAAGAATTTGAGTGGGGCATAGCTGCAATAGCTGAACCCAACTGACCAAAGGGATATTCCTTAGCATACATTGTGGTAAGTAATAAAAGATGTACGAAGAGGGAGGAAGAACGGGTGTTTAGAGGGATGGCATTCGTCTTCCCAAGTAAGCATTATACGTGATGAAGCCCTGCTTTCCTGAAAATAGCAGAACACCTGCCTGCTGATGGGAAGGAGTAAATTAATTCCTTTTTTTGCTTTGCTTCCATGCACAGCTTTTGCTCTATCCATCAATCCTTATCTCAACCCACAAGTTTTTCTTACTTTCACATTTCCAATTCTCTTCCCCATTCCACTGGGGGAACAGTGATCAAGCAGCTATATGTCGTTTAGTTACTGACTGGGATTAAAATCCAACAGCTGGTAGCTCTACCCTGACCCAGAAAGGGTGTTCAAAGGTGCTCAAAGAGCAGAGTCCTCAGTAGTGACCCTAATGAACTTTGTGGGATGTGAAAGAATATGGGGAAATTTGTTTTCTGGGAGAAAAAAGTTTTAAAATAAAAAGCAGATTACAAACTTCAAACACATGTGAGAAGCTTTGTGAGAACATGAAACCTTGGTAATGACCATCAGTACTGTGGATATGAAACTTGTATGTCATGCAAACACAGCAGATTACAAAAGAGATGGTACAACACAGTAAGACAGAGGAAGCCTTTTGTGGCCACTTCCATGCTTATTCATGTAACATTAAGGCCATATTTCTGGTAATGAAATGTTTATGCCTACCCTCTTTCTACAGTTACAGGAAAGAGGCACCTTTAGAAGGAAAGTCATGCAATCTTCATCACTGAAGACTACTGTCCCCCCTCTTGACTTATAGGTTGATTTAGGTTGTTAACTGGGGCATTACAATAGATGTTTCAACTTAGGTGGTCAAAAGCAGGCCGTGCAAGCCTTGAAGGCTATTTTAGACATCTAAGCTAATGAGTTCAAGAGACCACTGAGTCCTCAGACCACTGTCAGATTCTAGATACCTGTTTATGAAAGTGAAGATGTACTCATGACAATTACATTAGGAACCTGCCACCTTGGACTCTCCACAAATGACCAGTTATAGGGGACACAGTGTAGTAACCACCACTACAAGATTCTCCCATTCCCCATTTGCAACTCACACAGACCCCTACTTGCTCTGGCTTACGTAGGTTTGCACAAAACATTGTTCTGCGATTTCCATCTTATGCTCTGCATTGCATGAGCGTAGTCTACTCTTAACAACCACCTTATCCCGATTTTTCTCCTGAGTATATGAGAGTCTTACAGCCACACAATCTATGATTAAAACGCAGCATCCCATAATCATGCCAGCTGTAAGTGAAATTATGATATACAACTATTGAAAAGTCAGAGCTCTATCTGACTACATTGGGTGGGAATTAATTTGAAGAATTTAAGCAATCAGTATGTGGCATAGTTCTAATAAATATTGAAAATGACAACCATAAGACCTAGCCAATGTGAGAAAAGCAAATGTGGTAAGCACTCTCAGAGTTTAACATGTCCCTAGAGGCCACTGTTGTCATTACTTCGTGCTCCAGTTATTTTGAGTTTTTCCATTTCTTTGCACTTCTTCACTAAAGCTCTGCAAACTCATCTACTCACTGCACAACTTGAAGGGATATCTAAGGGATAGTTACACTACACACTATAATATGGGAGAAGCATCGTGGGTTTGTTTCTACTAGAGCACAGCTATTTTGCAGGTGAATGTTCCTGCTTGTGTAGGATACGCACTAAGCATTTTTCAATCTGTTTTCATTCCAGTAATATGTGGCTAATGAATTCCCCTGGCTTTGATAAGGAACTTACAAATCTTCTTAATATTCCACCATCTATGGCAACAACATTAAGACTTGCAGAAAAATCAGCAACACAGCACCTAAAGAAGCGTTCTTCTTGGTATAGCAAAATCCAAATATTTTAGAAAAGCAAAATTATTGTCTGTATGTGTCTGAACCAAAAATATGTTTCTCAATCTTTTTTTTCTTTTGGGTGATCTCCTAGTTCTCTCCACACATTGCACTCTTAATCCTGCTGCACAGTTTAGCTAAGGAGGACACAGAGTCTACATTACACAGGGTGAAACAATGAATATGAAATTCTTTTCCAGTTTTGAGGAAAAGACAAGGGCTTTGCCCTATTGATGTTGTGGCCTTGGCCTTAGAATGAAGTTAGTTATTCTTGGTATGACACATTTTCTATTGTTTATCCCTCACAACCATTTCAAAATAGCTTTCTAAGACTCCCAGGAATTCTCAATGTTTGCTATTTTAAAACAGATACTTCTTTATACAGATTTAAGCAAGAGTTATTTTTGGAGAACACATCATCGTCCTGAACTTTCTCTGTAAATGTATCTGTCTGTACAAAGGAATCAGTTCTGCCCCCTTCACTTTTGATGACTGGATGTTCATGATTAAGCCAAGACAAAGACTTATCCTCCATATCAGACATATGAGCTTTTCTTTTGCTGCATGAACACAACAGCCTGCTCACATCTAAGAACTTGAATCACAGATATTTTTAAGAAGAAAACATGTTCCATGTTGTCTGCCATGAATCACGTCTACATTGTATACCTACAGTCCTGAAGCAAAGTGTGCAACTGTCATTTCTAGAGAGAGGCTGGCTAGGACCTTTCACTATTCTCTTGGCCTGGGCAGATGCAGTATCTCCATTAGGCACACATATAACAGCAGATGCTCTAGAAATCCACTTCAAATCATAAAAAGATGTGTGAGTTTTAGAAACCCTAAACACACAGTAAACAGCCCATTAGATTAAGCCCAGTACGTTATGAAGAATCTGGCTTAACTACTTCATCTTATGCATATGTGCATACCTGTTAACCTAAACAAGCATATTGACCTGTACCAAAAATGTTGTGGCCAGCAGGACCAGGGAAGTGATTGTGCCCCTCTATTCTCCACTGGTGAGGCCACATCTTGAATACTGTGTTCAGTTTTGGGCCCCTCAGTACAAGAAAGACATTGAGGTGCTGGAATGTGTCCAGAGAAGGGCAATGAAGCTCATGAAGGGTCTGAAGAACAAGTCTTACGAAGAACAGCTGAGGGAACTGGGATTGTTTAACCTGGAGAAGAGGAGGCTGAGAGGAGACCTCAGCGCCCTCTACAACTCCCTGAAAGGAGGCTGTAGCAAGGTGGTTGCTGGTCTCTTCTCCCAAGCAATAAGTGATAGGACAAGAGGAAATACCCTCAAGTTGTGCCAGATTGGATGTTAGAAAAAATTCTTTACCGAAGGAGTGCTGAAGTATTGGAACAGGCTTCCCAGGGAAGTGGTGGAGTCATCATCCCTGGAGCTGTTCAAAAAACATGTAGATGCAGCACTTTGTGATGTGGTTTAGTAGGCATGTTGGTGTTGGGCTGATGGCTAGTCTGGATGATCTCTGAGGTCTTTTCCAGCCTCAATGATACTATGATTCTATGACTTGAGCTTGATAAAATTCATGCTGGACGACTCAGAGAGCAAACTTCAACCATAATTAACTTAGACCAGATGAAGGTCATATCCATCTTAGACCAGTAAAGATGATGGCCATGACCAGTTTAGACTAGACTTAGACCAGTTCTAAACAGTAAACAATAAAAAAATTTTTGTGCTCTCTGTAGGTAAGAGAGGGAGCAAGGTACTTCAAATACTCAAGGAAATATAGCTTAGATGTCACACAATACCTCCTGACTTTAGGACTACTGAAGCCCTGGAATAAACTAGAAAGCTAATTATACTGCATTCCTACAACACAAGGAAAGTCATGGTATTACTGGATCTCAGTGAAAACAAGAACAACAAAAGTAATTGAACTCCTGAAGCAACTAATCACACTCTGGAATTGTGTCAGTTGCTATTTCATTTAAATCCAACCTTTGGGCTGCCTAAAACCACAGAACCTGAGGTCTGGTCCTTTATCGAAACACTAAGTCTCCTATCAGTGTAGGTACCCTATGGTAATAAACACTTGAATGTTTGCAGTAGGCACCCATACCTCTTCACACTGAGGCTACTGCTGCGCAGGTCGCTGGAGAAATGAGAAGCAAATAATCAACAAAACCTCCATTTAATTTTATGAGTTTCAGTTGATGTGTGTATTTGGGCTTGTTCTCCTTCCAGGTGTGTTCTGTCTCCAGGATCCAACTGAGTCTTTGAAGCAAGTGGAGACCTTACCTTTTCCTTGTTTTTTCTTTCCCCTCTCCCTGTCTGTTAAGTATTACCCCATGACCTTTCACTGATTGGCTTCAATTAAGGCTACGGATTTCCTTTTCCTGAACCAAAGTCAGGTTACAGTGCAAGAATAATAAAAGTAAACCAAATACATTGCAGTCATCTGTGTACAGTCCCCAGATATCAGCACTCAGAGTAAAACTTTACTTGGGACTCCTAGCCCTCGAAAGAATCATGACACAAATTTGCAAGAAGGTTTTTTTTAAATCTCCAGTACTTATTGATAGGAATATTTCTTGGGCATTTTTTTTTAATTAAAAAGCAAATTTTGGTGGGGACACTACAAGTAAAGATATTCTTTTTGGTTTTACTTAAGCTTGAGAGAGACTGCCCACATTTTGGACCCTTGAGTGAATCAGAAAATTTACAGTGTATGTCCTGTACATTGCTAGCATCACGAGGAATTAGTTGAATTTCAGTAGTGCCAAGGAGACCCAGTGGGGTCAGAGGCCTGGACCAGCTGTCAGCTGCTGGAAAAAAGTTATCAAAATTATTTTCCATTAGTAGATGCTTCTTCATTAATACATTTCTCTGAGGAAAAAATTTTCTTCTTTGAAAGGCTGTTTGTTTTATTCTGGGTTCTATTTTATTCTGATGTGGTGGCTATATTTTTATTTTGCTAATGAGATACTAAATTTTCATTTCAAAAGAGGTTTTGTTTTGTTTTCTTTTCTATTGTTATTGTAATCACATTCTTCCTGGCAGCATGTACATCCTGGAATGTCATAGTATTCATCCCTAATAGAATAAATCTTTGGACTATGGTAATTTATGTAGAGAAATTGTTCATCCACTGTAATGCATGCAAAGACTAAAATTCATTAGTACATTCAGTTTGTAGCTTTCAAAACCAAACCATAATCATTTTTAGCACCAAAAATCAACTTTTGTGCTTCCAAGTGCCACAAGGAGATGTATATATATGAAGCGAGGTGTCTTTTATAAAAGCTTCCTCCATCAATTCAGAAAGCAGCTGCATGTAAAGGCATACCTACAGTCTCAGTCATTCCTTATTGAAGTGACACACTCAGTATGCCTTTAATACAAAGAAGGTAGGTTTACAGCATAAAACATCACTGTACAGACTTCCTGCAACACTGAAGGCTGACCTAAGCATCACATTTCAGGGCTGAAGGCTAAAGGATTTCATTCATTCTCAAAAGACTGTTGCTCCTTCTGACTGGAGGGCAGCAAACTTTATACGGCTTTCTCAACTTGAAAGGCACAACACATCACAAGCGTCAGTCTGCATCTGACAACTACTGACATAACCAAAAGCCTTCATGAAAGCAAATCAAACAGATGATGGTTATTTGGAAAAGTGATTTAACTTACTCTTGCTGCACTATAGAAATTGGATTATGTCCAAGTTGCTGGTGCTATGGTGGGTTCCACAATCCCTCTTTTATGGAGCACAATCAACTTATCAAAAAATGATCCCAACTAATTATTTATAATAGTGACTTTCAGACGGTGTAGGTTTTCCCTGGGTTTGAAACCCAGCCAACACCTATGCTGCTTCCATCTACCACCAGGCTTCCTCTGCAGAGGGGATTTCATACACTTTTGAATAGAGAAGACGAAGCGGTTACTCATGAACTCAGGAAAGGCCCGTGTGCTTTTAGAAGATCAGTCTGCTTTACTTTAAACATTTCATCCTACAAAATTTAAAGTCTGTCATGAAATTTATGATGTCCTGCTGGACAAATGTTTTCCTTTACTTCATAAGGCACCAGCTACTGTAATGTAACAAAGTGGAAATCACTTTCCAGAGAAATACGTAGAGATTTATCAGAGATACCTCATTTAATCACATTCCAGCAAGCCAGGGTCAATCACTTATCTTTGGTGAGGGGAAGGGTGGGTCTTAAATTATAACTTAATCCACTATTAGGGATGTGGTTAAAGATTTCTTGACAATGAAGTATCTGCACCATACACCTAACAGCAAATTATGAAAACATTTATATCAGCTCTACCTGCACCTCGTAAGCATCAATGTAATCTAAAAATTCAGTGACAACAAAGTGCTGAATAGGTAGAACTCCTGGTTCTGAAGGAACATGCATAACTGGAAACTGCTGAACTTCGGTTGAATATGTACTCAGTCCAATGATCTGGCAAATAACTGTGCAAATTAAAAAATTTAGGGACCTTGTGTAACCTCAAGCAACCAAGCTCTCTGCATGGTGGAGGAGATCCTTGCACTGACTCACTAGATGGACAGCTGAGGGACAGTTTTCACTAAATGGCCACTCTTTCCATGTGCTGGCAGGTTGCAGGAAGGTGAAATACTGAGACTTCCGTCTTAGCTGAGAAGCCACAGTCAGGAAGAGCATGTGAGGGAAAGACAGGGGCCACCGCCCTTGAATGTGGAGGTGGCAGCACTAATTGGGCATGAGGATAGGAAAAGCAGAGAGGGAAACAGTGTTTTGGTAGGGAAGTAGTCAAGCTTGTTATTAAGTTCAAATCTCTAGCCCACTAACTCTTTAGAGTCTGCAGCCTGCTTTGTAATTGCTTTCAAAATCTCTATGTTCCTCTGCCTATCAGAGCAAGACTGACCCACCAGAGCCAGTTTTTGCAGCACACAGACAAGATCAGCACTTTTGCCCGTTCTCTCTATAACACTGAATTAAAAAAAGAGCAAGGCCAGTTCACTGGTTCTGAGGACAAGCAGCACAGCACAACTTGCTTCTACAATGAAAAACTCTCTCCCTTCCAAATCCAAGTCAGCCTCATCCCTAAGACCTGTTAAAAAGAGTGTCTGGCCAGGGTGTTGTCTCCACCCCTGCCCAGGCATCGCCGGGACAATGCTATCAGGCACAAGCCAAAGCTCTTCTAGGCAGCATGCATGCAGAAAGGATGGTCCCATACAGAGCTCAAACTCTGGTTTCGGAGAGACATAGAGGCCTTCCCCCAGGCTCTAGGACGTACTCGGGCTTCCCAACAAAAGCAATAAGCTTTAGCAGAGGCTAAACAGCTCTGAGCTCCCAGCCAGCCGATATGTGCCTGTACCAACACAACGAGCAACGCTGGCGCTCTGGGGTGTGTTAAAGGGTCTCGGCTCGCCCTGGGATATGTTAGAGGGTCTGGAGTGCCACCTTCTGGTGCAGCACCCATGAACGCATCCAGCACTAGAGGGAATGCAGCCAGACGTGGCGGGGGGGTGATGGTAACCCCCACCCCAGCAACATTCCCACCAGTCTCCTGCTTTTGTGCCAGTCCTGTGCAGGTGAAAAGTCACTCTCCAGCTCAAGGAACCCCTGCTGCGTGCATGCAGAAATGAAATAGTGAACAAACCTCAGATGCTCCAGAACACAAAGTACTCAAGTTCATGTCCTTGAAATAGGTGTCAAAGCAAGCAACTTTGCAGTAAACTGCAGATATTTTCTTACAAAAAGAAAGTCAAACAGGACCCAAAGGTATTAAGAACAGATAACAACCCTTCAAAATATTCAGGGTTTTCCCTGGATATCACAGGGAAGTGACACAATTCCAATTAATTTCTGATCACCTTAAGTGCAAGGCAATAGATGCTCTGTGTGGATAATCCATTTGTGGAAACAAGCCTGTGATAGACAGCTTTGTGTTCTTTGTGAACTCTTCAGCAACACATTATCAGGAGGATTGACAGCTACCCACGGTACGTAACCATCTCCCTAATAGCACTTTATCCAGCTATGATCCTAGTAATCTATAGTTAATGCAATCTGAATGATATGTGCCACACACGTTCCTGAAAGAATGGGGAAAATGCACCACAGAAAAAAAGAGTGATGATAAACAAAATGTCCTCGTGGGCAATTCCTAGAACACTCCCTTTGTCTTCCCACTGCTGTTCTGGGGAACAAGCCAGACACTAAGTGGCATGTACAATTTCAGTTGCCTGATCTGAAGCAGTTTTATGCCAACAACAAGATCTCTAAGATAAATTTTTATCTACTTCTAGTGTAAAAATTGGTTATCTGTGTAGTAACTTGTCCTCCCCATAACCTAAGCTGAGTGTGTAGATTGGACCCTAAGACCCTAGACTTTGCTTCCTGCCATGTTCTCGGAGTTTAGATTTGTGGCAGAACTTGCTGAGGTTTACAGGAACCTGTTATTGGCACTTTCCACAGCAACTAGCGTACAGAAAGGATGATGAACACAACAGGTGCCAGACACTCTGACTTTAGTCCTAAGGGCACTCAGCTTAGCTCTCAACTCTGCCACAACCGTGTTAAGGTGGGCATTTTTCTCAACTCACGTAGCTGAGTCACATACCTTCCTCACAGGCTCAATCCTGAAATGGTGATGCTCATGGTGATGTACCTGGTGGACCTGCCTCTTCACAGCATTGGCAGCTGGGAGGACCCACACAACCGGATCATGGTAGGGCACTCCATTCGTGGGTCTCTGTAGTGAGGTGGGGTGAATATCACCTTATGTATCCATTCCCTATCTATCCAGGGGAAGAATCATCGCTTCTTTTATCTTTTCTAGTTGATTAAAAGATTAGTGGCAGCAGGAGGGTCGCCAAGTACACACACAGATAGAGGTACCCACAGAGGTAGAGCGAGCACTTTTTAGCTCTTTGTTTAGAAAAACAGGATCATTGCTACCTCTACTCTGGCAGACAGTCCCCCTTCCAGACTTCCTCTAGAAAAAGCACACATAAAACTACTCCAGCTTTAGGTCTGTATCGTACTTTGCCTGTGTGAGAACACAGAAACCTTCACTAAGGGCCCAAACCTGCCAAATGCTGAAAGTCTTCACTTCCCACTGACAGCAGGTCATACTCTGGGAAATGGCTAAAACTTCCAGTGATACTGTGAGTTATCCCTCTTCCCTTGCATCTTTTCAACACCTGGTCTTTTTTCACTCTTTAACAACCATCCACTGCTCCCTGTTCTAATAACAACCTCATCCCTCTCCCTCTCAAGTAAACAATTTTCTGTGTCAACTTATAGGAGAGAACCTTCAAAAATTTAACAGAGAGCAACTCACATGCTTTGGACAGTCCTGATCACAAAATGAAATGTACTCTGTTTTTTCTGGTCCAGTTTCTGGTCCAGCTGGTCTAATATCAGGTATTGCCTGACCTTTCAGAGAGAAGAGAGGTATATTCATTGTAAAAACAGTATTCGTTTTAACAATTGGCTTCACAGTATTACCCCAAATTTCTTACGTAGTAATAAAAGCTCACAAGATTTCAGCACCTCTGTTTACCAGCAACGTAAAGAACGTCTTTCACTGCCCCTATGTATTTATACTGCAAGCAACTATGCAAACACTAGCCCGCCCTAGAGAAGTCTGGCAAGTACTGGAAACCTCACAGCTTTTCAGGAAAGTTCAGCTCAATGCTATTTCTCTTATCCCTTTCTGTCATTTGATACAGGGTAAATATTCAGAGTTCAGTGGTCCCTACACACACATTTCCACCTGTGTGGCAGGCCGGTGCTCCCCTGCCGGTTTGTAACATAAAACACGTGGGAAGACTGAAAGTCTCAAGAGGTCTGTCTTACACTTCCTGTTCTTTATTTACATTACTGTGTTCTGTTTGTTTTACCATTTATGTTTAGCACAGATAAAAGCAGGGCAACAAGCTTTGTGACATACAACAACTCTTAGTGAAATAATGGGACTAGCTGGATACAAAAGCCTTCAAAAGGCAGTATGAGGCACCTCCACCCGCTTAAGAAAGGACAAAACTTTAAGCCAGCTTTGAACCCTAATGCATCCAATCAAGTGCTTTATTCCATGCCTCCATAAGCAGGTGAAAATCTCTCACACATTCACTATTCACAGGTTGAATAGGTTTGTTATTTTCAGTCAAAGTGCTGAAGAATGGCATGATTAGGAAACTGCTTTGATCACACAGGAACAGGTCCCAAGCAAAATGATGGCTGAGCTCCACTGAAACACTGAATAGCCCCAAGATACAGAGTTGTGCAGATGCAGAGCGTTATGAGAAAGCCCTAAGAACTTATAAAAAACTCCACCACATAAAGACAGACTCAGTAACAGCAACAATTCTACTTTGCCCCACAAGCCCCTATAGCAGTTTCTACCCATTAGAGACTGTGCATCCATGAGTATGTTTGTCCATTAACTTCAGTTTGACTTTGAGCTAGTTTTGTCAAGATATTAAGCACTTCTGCTTTTGGTGACTGTCATACCCAAAGCACAATCTACCTGTAGTGAACTGGAAGATTTTTTCATAGGGTATTTAGTCTGAGGTCATTCTTGTTTCTCCAAAGGTAGTTTTATGGTATTTCACAAACAGAGCAGAATGAAAATTTTACAAGGTGTGTGTAGGCTTTCTGTTTAACCCTGACTGTGGCATTCCTTTATCGGGGCAGGGAGGAAATGTGCTAAAACTTATACCACTACAGTAAATTAGGGGTCTGACTGTGCTTTCCATGAAAGGTAGAGTGCACTCAACAGCTATCTGTGGTGGGCAGAGACCACACAACTCTCAGCCCTCCCAGTACTGTTACTCTTCTCCCACAAGGCACAGTGCGTTAGACACATGCAGTGGCATAGGAAAGCAGGCATTTGGGAAGCCTGGTTCCTGCTCCTCTCCTCACCTTCTGAGGGAAGAGGCAACTCAACATGACCCTTTCAGGTCAGCCACATTAGTTCCTACTATACCCAACAAATGTTCAGCAGACCACAACCAAGGACTATGGCCTTGCAGTAGGAGTGAATAGACTTGAAGATTGATAGTGCTTACTGGCAAAGCACATGGCAAGACCCATATACACGGGCTTTGATTACCAGGTAGAATAGTCTAACTCCAGGATATTCAATTCAATCTCATGTTCACAGCCTCATCTAACAGGAATCACTGGGCTGGGCTGGGATTTCACTCCTGGGCTCTTGCATATTTGCTATGAGATTAATTCATATTTGCAGAGACCACCAGAGAAAAGGCTTTGTGGGTCACCAACAGAGATAATTTTCAGTTGTGTGTTGTGTTGTCTCCTCCATTGTACCCCAGCATGAACACACAGCAACGAGTAAGTCTGTTCACGCTGCAGGTCCCTGCTTGTGGACCTGGACTCTCACAGTGACTTCTGAGGGGAGCTTCACTATGTGGAGTGGAGGATGGGGCTGTGGGGATTTGTATTGAACCCCTGAGGCACACTACGCTTGGCTGAAGTCAATGACTCTCTTTAGTGAATGCTAAAATCATTCATGATTTCTTTTTCTAAAAAAATAAAAGTAACAATTTATGTGTCCAGAAAGGGAAATAAAAATGTAATGGATACTTTGTGAGTCTAAATCAAACCCAATGAAGGCAATTGAAGGAGCTCTGTGGCTTCCACGCACTTTCAGTCATGCTTCCTTTACTTCAGTTTTTCTTCAAGAGACGTTTCCTTTTAGCAAGGCGGAAAGTTCTTTCTTTTTTTTGGCACTGATCTCCATCTCTCCTTGAAGTAGTCTCATTTGCCACAGTTCTTTAGAACAAGAACATGAAAGATTAATTTTTTCTTTTCTTTTTAATGTAAAGTCCATGCCTCAAAATACTGGACTAACATCACTAAGTGATTTTAGTAAAAAAAAACATTTATATCTGTGGGACATAAGGATCACCCCAGACCTGGGGGGAAGGGAGAAATTCTTTATTTTAATGACAAAAGACTCTTCTAATCAGTAATGTTTAAGCAATATTAAGCTCAGCATATTTTTACCTCTTTTGGGATGTCATATACACAAAAAAAATACCACAGAATTAAGAAGAAAGGGCCAATAAAGGTTCATGAGCACAGTCAGGTCTGACTAAGTTATCCAAGTAATTGCTATTTATACCCTTTGATAAGGCTATTAGTAAGCACCTGGGGGTAATACCTCCTTTACTGTAAAGAGTTCTGCAGCAGTTAGATATGTCTCAGCCAAGCTTCTTGCATACATGATTATATTTTTTCAGCTAATCTATGCATTTGAGAAAAAAGGACAATCTCTTTTTGTGGACACCACTGCATATTTAGTTGTTCATTTCTAAAAGGAATAAGGTACATAAATGTCTTAGAAAAATAGAGCTTTGAGGCTTATACCCTTTAATTTGAAGTGAAGCTGCTAAATTTATAATTGAGTAGTACTGCATGTTACCAACACACCTCTCCATTCAGACTCATCTTGCTGCAACCCAGGTATTTTCAAGCAGGGCTGAGTTTCACAACAGCTTTTGCAAGGGTTTGATGCAGTCATTAATATTTAACAAATTGTAATGAGAGGCAGGTGTCTGCAGCCTGCTTCAGAACAGCTTCTTGGCCAACAGGACAGAGTAAGGGATCCAATTCCAAAATGTGACTTTGTCAGGACCATGTTTTTTTACATATCCACTGCAGAATTTCTTTTACATAAACGTTGCGCGCAGGTGACAGCTTTCTCCTTCAGCTCTGAAAGAGCATAGTGTTGGTTAGCTATTCTTAACTTTTTATTAACAGCTCTTTGTACTATATTCCTTGTTCATCCAGGTGAAGGCAATCTAGGGTTAACAAGTTTATAATTAAAATACAACATTGGGATACATAATTAGGACCAATCCAAGCATCTGACCCAGCCTTGAATCCATGACTCTGGCTGGCAGGCTTCAAAAGAATTATTTCCTTTTCTTCAGGAGATGTCTCTTTTTTCTTTTCTTTATTTTCATTAAAGCTGAGTTTTACTGGGGCAGCTTTCCAATCCGTGTGGCCTCCCTTCCGAACATTTTTCAAGACAGCCCTTTAGTCCCTTGCTCTGTGGTTTCTTTTACATTTGAGATGAGCGCTGTTCTAAAACCCACATGTTAGATTTTGGGATTAAAAATAGCCACCGCAGACTGGTTAGCATGAAATAGGCATTCATACCACACAATAGCAGCTGCCGCAGCCTGCACCAAGTGCTCAGCCTGCACAGAGCGGTGTAGTCCCACCAATTGGCATGATGCTGTGCCAGTGCGTGTCTCAGACAGCCTCAACCGTTTTGTGTCTTCCCATCCAACAACTCTGCAAAGCTCTTGGAGTACATCTGCTCGTTTAGAGGAGTGCCACAACACTCTCGGAAACCTCATCGAGGGTTGTGTTCAATAACCACTAGCAAATTTCTAGGTTAAGGTCCTTGAGCCAGCATTAAACACTGACTTGCAATAGGCATAATCTGATACCATAGTGTATTTCACAAGATCCCTGTGAAATTCTGCAACATACCATTACAGATGAATAGTTCCAGCAAATTTAGAGAAACATCAATGATTACTAAGGGCTGATATTCAAAAGAATAAAAGTCCTTCTTCCTGATTGGTCATAAATATTAGCTTGAGATTGTAAAGCCTTTAACACATCTTAAATTCTTCATTTTTTTCCCACAGGATTGTTTCACAGTAATGGTTTTCCTATTTATGCCCATGCCCTATTTATGCCCTATTTTATGCCTCATCTAAATACTTCTTACTCCTTCCCCTGGCCAGGGCTCACCTCCTTCACCTCATTACCTCTCCCACTTTACCCTGTATTTTCTCCTTGCTTCAAAAATCCTTAACTCCTTGGTATACCTCAGTCCCCCAACCTGATGCTCCATTGTCATGATTTTTGGAATTCAAAACAGGCATATTACTCTGTCCAGTAAAATAATTTTAAAGCCGTTTTACACAGGAGTCAAAGTAACAGCAAAAATTCCAGTTGGGCTAAAAGGTAAACTGGAAAAGCCTCCAATCCTTAGGTTGGTAAGGCCTTGCTACTGGCTTCAGTAAGTGCAAGATCAAATCCCAGGTCCTAATTAGGTCCCTAATCCAGCCTTCATATCAAAGCACAGGTATTGCTAATGCTAGGTCAGATGTGCTACAGCTTCAAAAGCGCCAAGGATGATGGCTCCCTGGGTCTCTGTTCCACTGCCACACTATCCTCCTGGACATAGGCCCACCATTCTTTCTGCTGTGGTATGAGAGAGCAGTTTGGGTCTGTCGTCACTGCAACTCCCCATCGAGCAGCTGTGAGCTGCTAGCTGATCACACTGAAGCCACCTCTTCACCAGAGCAAACAACCTCATGGGTCCCAGCATCTCCTCAAGGCCTCGAACCACCTTGAGAGCTCTGCTCTAGAGCCTCTCCGGTTCATCTGCACTTTTCTTGAACTGGGGAACCCACAGCTGTGTATCCAGTGCTAAACAAAGGGGAATATAGAGTCTCCTTGATCTACTGGCCATATTACCTCTACCGGAGACCAGTTTGCCGGTATCCTGCATAAATGCTTTTTTGGTTAACACATTTAGCATAGTGTCCATCACAACGCCAGGTCCTTTCTCAGAGAGTGACTTTTCAACCAGTCAGGACAGCTAGTGCTGAGGTTATCCTGCCCCAAGTGCAGAGCCTCAACCCTCTGTCAAACTTTGTGAGGTTCCTATGAAGCCAATCCTCCAAATCCTTTGCATTTCTTTTAAATCAAATATTTTCCATTTAGCACACAAAACTCTCCTTCTACTTTAGTAGCTAAGGTCGTGCTCTGTCTCTTCTTGCAGAGCTGAAAATATGACCAGTGTCAGGTTCAGTATGAACCCCTAAGCTACTAGGGCCCTCCCCTGAGGTGCCTGTCTTCTTACTCAGCAAATGGACCTTGAGCCATTAGTTAACATCCCTTTAGCCTGGGGGCTCACACCATTTTTAACCCATCTAACAGTTTTCCCTTTGCCTCATTCCATCTTCAGCTCTTCCTCCAGGCAGAGCAAAACAGGGTTTTCAGTAATACAATGCTATGCATTTTAATCAAAATTACTATTTCCCATAATCCCAGAATTGAAGAGTTTTAAAGATAAGAGCATGGTGAAAATTGATGCTTTTGTCACTACATTAAGTTACATCCACTGAGGTCGTCTTGGAAGATTTTGCTAAAGCTAGGAAACATCTTTCACATTTTACATGAAGGAGGGAGTTGGCAAAGCAGTGTCTAAGAAGAGCCAATCCTCCTGGTCCCACAAGCTACACAGCAATAGTTTCACATGGCTAGAAGCCATCAGGCACAAACACAACCCCGCAGAAGTCAAACCTCTGGGAGGAGGTCATAGGCAGGAGGCACCAGGACCCTGCCAGAGATCCACCACTCCATTACAAAGCAGAACTGGCTTCCAGATGGCTTCAAGGGGGAGCTGGAAGCATCTCCCTCAGTTAAGCAATTTTCTGATTTCATTGGTGAAATCTTTGTCCCTTCTTTTTAACTAATAGCTCCATTAACTCAACTGCACTTTTACAGTGGGATAACAAGTTTTTTGGGGGAAAGCCAATGCATCCCTACTGCACTAAACATAAAAATATAATAACAGTGCAAATGAAATAACAGTGTGTGGCTGTTCTTTATTGGCTTTTAAATTCTTGGAAAATGAGCTCTCTGTGGTCAGTTAAGGTGAGGGGTTTTGATGACAACTCATGAACCAAACGACATGCTAGGGAAGCAAAAGGAAAGAGACAAAAACATCCTCTTAATGTGTTCTCAAATGGGTTGTCCAAATATGCTCTTGCTGAAGCCAAGTATTTTAAAATTTAAGTGACTGGACACTAATTTGGTTCCAGTGTGAACTGACAGCATGTGAACCCCTGCGAGCTGAAACACAATGGACAGTACAAGGAACCAGCACTGTATCTCTCCCACAGCCACCATCCAGGTAAGAACAAATGAGTCAGCAGGATGAGTCAGTACCTTCTGCTCATACATACAAGCTTCCAAAAAGCAAATTCCAAAAAGGCAGTTAGTCATAGAAGACATCAGTTGCCAAAGCAAAAAGATCATATTCTGGAAATTTGTCTCTCTCCGCAGTGACAAGTGGTATGCACCCCCTGCTAAGGTAGTATGGTGGCCTTGACAGATAATAAACACTAAAAATATTACATTAATACCCATGTATTTTAAAAGAGTTGGAAAAAAAACCCCAAACATCTAATCTAAGTGTCTGGCTGCAACCCTTGCACACCAAAAAAAGAAATTTCACAGGGGCAATGCTGCTTCTCACAGGACTTGTGGACCCTGCAAGTGACTTAATTGACGTGGGGGATCAGGGAGGGAGGAAATGTCTCCCTTCTGTAGTCAGTGGCTGAATCCTCCCCCGAGCTCGCGTGGATCAGGACTCCCAAACATAGCATCTAGAAAGAGGCATGGGACTATCATGGGGTGCCTCAAGGCATCTCTGAGCCAAGTCCTGAGGTTTTCCTAGCATCCTCCAACCTGTGCTGGGCACTCACAAGATTCACAGACTTCACCTCCTTGTAAAATAATACCTGAACCAGCAAATGGCACCACATTAGCTTGTGATCTGCAAATTGTAGATCAGTCAGGCCTTTATTGCATGTATCTGTGTACAGCAGTAGAAGTTCACTGCTATGAAATATTAAAACTAAGAAAATATTATCCACATGATTTCTCCTCAGATAAATAACCTAAGTACAACAGAAATGCATTCGGGGTTTGATCCCACACTGGTTTCTCAGGCCAACAGAAGTCATTGAATGTTTTCTCTGAATAAAGCCCACAAGGATTTTTCAATTTCCCCCCTTCCCTGGTATGTTACTAGAGCCTGGTTTTCTGTAAGTCTCATTCATTTCTTTTTCATTCATGCCTATCTACGAGCACAAAAGTGCACAGAATAGTTCATGAGAAGGCATTAAAACCACACTCAATTCCTTCAGAATTTCAGAAGTGAAAAATTAAAGCCTCCCTTTGGGAAATTTTCATGGCAATTATTGTTATAATAAACTGTTAAATGATAGAGTGGTTATTTGATATCTATAGAGACATAAACCATATATCAGACTGAGTGCTAAAATGGTGGATTTTTAAAAAATATTAATACGTCTTCATGGGCACTGAGCTTGTAACGTCCCTGAGGTGTAATAACAACACGATTTATGGCAGCACAGTGCTGCTTGCAGGGTAGGCTTTGTTGACATTTGAGATCAGCTGTGTAAAGTGAAGTTCTTCTAACATAAATTGAAATTGGTGTTAAAAAGAGAGGTCAAAACTGACAGAATGCACAAGTCTTACAATCCCATCTGGTCTTCCACTGTGTAAAGAGGGACCTTAATAAATATGACAGAAATTTTCACGAAGGAAATAATTTGATCTGTTCTGTAAATCAGATATCCCTCAAATATCTCCCAGATGAGGGACCTCCCAGAGGCATCGCTGTGCATTTGTTTGCCCCAAGGTTTGAACTGACAGCCTGGAAAAAAAATTAGTACTAAAATGTTAATGAGAAGATCTTATTTCTCCTCTAATGGAAAAGTATTTCACCATGGGATAAGAATAAAATAGTAGAAATATCATGGGCTTGTTAAACCTCTGTAGAAAGGCCTACTTTTAAAAATTATTTTGTAATTCCCTTAAAACCTTCTGCAATACTGTAGTAGAGATACAAATATCCTTTAATCTTCCCAGGGACTGAAAGCCTCCAGAAAAAAATCACAGCCTGTTACATTCAAATCAGCTTTCCTTTTTCCTCACACCATTGACTTGTGTTTGGACATCGCTCTGCTGTTTGCTGAAGAAGAGAGTACCATGAAGGGAAATAAAGCTGATGATGTTTTTACTTGCATGCCCAGCATAAAATGCTACACTCTTGATGGTTGATCTCAATATGAAAAAATACTTTTTTCCTTTTCAGTTAAAATGTAGAATCATAGAATCGTAGAGTTTGAAATCATCAAGTCCAACCGTACCCGTCTTCTGCTAAATCATTTTCTTCAAAAACTCATCTACCTGTTTTTTAAATGCCTCCAGGGATGGTGACTCAACCACCACCCTGGGCAGCCTATTCCAGTGCCCGACCACCCTTTCAGTAAAGAAATTCTTCCTAATATCTAGTCTTAACCTCCCCTGGCGCAACTTATGGCCATTTCCTCTTGTCCTATCACCTGTCACTTGGGAGAAGAGATCAACACTTGCTCTGCTACATCCTCCTTTCAGGCAGCCGTAGACGGCAATGAGGTCTCCCCTCAGCCTCCTCTTCTCCAAGCTAAACAACCCCAGCTCCCTCAGTTGTACCTCGTAGGACTTGTTTTCCAGCACATTCACCAGCCTTGTCACCCTTCTCTGAACATGCTCCAACACCTCAATGTCCTTCTTGTAGTGAGGAGCCAAGAACTGAAGACAGTACTCGAGGTGTGGCCTTACCAGTGCCGAATACAGGGGCAAAATCATTTCCCTTGACCTGCTGGCCACGCCATTTTTTATATAGGCCAAAATGCCATTGGCCCTCTTGGCCACCTGGGCACACTGCTGGCTCATGTTCAACTGGTTGTCAACCAACACCCCCAGGTCTTTCTCCCCCAGGCAGCTCTCCAGCCATTCTTCCCCAACGCTGCATGGGGTTGTTGTGCCTCAGGTGAAGGGCCCTGCACTTGGTCTTGTTAAACCTCATCCCATTGGTCTTAGCCCATCGGTCCAGCCTGTCCAGATCCCTCTGCAGAGCCTCCCTTCCTTCAAGAAGATCAACACTGCCACACAGCTTGGTGTCATCTGCAAACTTGCTAAGGGTGCAATCAATCCCTTCGTCCAGATCATTAATAAAGATATTGAACAGAACTGGACCCAGCACTGAACCCTGGGGAACACCACTCGTGACCAGCCTCCAACTGGATTGAACCCCTTTTACCACCACCCTCTGGGCCCAGCCATCCAGCCAGTTTTTATCCAGCAAAGGGTGTGGCCATCCAGGCCAATGGCAGCCAGTTTCTCAATAAGAATGCTGTAAGAAACAGTGTCAAAGGCTTTACAAAACTCCAGGAACACCACATCCACAGCCTTTCCCTTGTCCATTAAACGGGTAACTTTGTCACAGAAGGAGATCAGGTTGTTCTGGCAGGACCTACCTTTCATAAACCCGTGTTGACTGGGTCTGGTCACCCGGCTATCCTGCATGTGCCATGTGATAGCACTCAGTATGATCTGCTCCATGACCTTCCCCAGTACCGAGGTCACACTGACAAGCCTATAATTCCCTGGATCCTCCCTCCGACCCTTCTTGTAAAAGGGAGTTACATTTGCCAGCCTCCAGGCAAGCGGCACTTCCCCAGTCAGGCAGGACTGTTGATAGATGAGGGAAAGGGGTTTGGCAAGGACCTCTGCCAGCTCCCTTAATATCTTTGGGTGTATCCCATCTGACCCCTTGGACTTGTGGATGTCTAATTGGCCGAGCAGGTCTCTAACCAAGCCTTTTTGGAACATCCAGGGTTTGCCTTCACAGTCTTTTGGCTCAGGAGGCTTGGAGCCCAGAGAACATCTTACCTTCCTACTAAAGACCAAAGCAAAGAAGGCATTAAGTACCTCTGCCTTGTCCTCATCCTTTGTAACTACCATTCCCCTTGCATCCAGTAAAGGAGGGAGGTTCTTCTTGGTCCTCCTGTTGTTGTTAATATACTTGAAGAAACCTTTCTTATTGTCTTTCACCAAACTAGCCAGTTGAAGTTCCACTTGGGCTTTAACCCTTCTGATTTTTTGCCTACATGATCTCACTTGCTCCTTTTAGTTCTCCTGAGCTGCCTGCCCCCCTCTTCCAAAGATCATATATTTTCCTCTTTTTCCTTAGACCAACACAGAGCTCTCTTTCCAAGCTGACCTTCTTCCCCACTGACTCATTTTACGGCACACAGGGATGACATGCTCTTATGCCACGACAATTTCCTTCTTGAGGAGCATCCAGCCCTCATAGGCTCCTTTGGCATTTAGAACCGTCTCCCACTGGACTTTACCAAGCAGTATTCTAAACAATTTGAAGCCTGTCCTCCAGAAGTCCAAGGTGACAGTTCTGCTGACCCTCTTCCTTACTCCTCCAAGAATTCTATCATCTCGTGATCACTGAGCCCCAGGCATACTCCAACAGTCATCTCCCCCACAAGGCCCTCTCTGTTCACAAACTGAAGATCCAGTGGGACGGTTCACTCACCAGTTTTGTTAGGAAGTTTTCTTCCATACACTCGATGAGCCTCCTAGACTGTTTCCTTTCTGCTGTGTTATACTTCCAGAAGACATCTGGAAGGTTGAAATCTCCCACAAGAACGAGGGCCAGCAATCACAAGACTTCTCCCTGTTGCTCGTAGAAGAGTTCAGTGGTTTCCTCGTCTTGGCTGGGTGGCTGATAACAGACTCCCACCACTATGTCTGACTTACTGTGGGTTCCACTGATTTTAACCCACAAGCACTCAACCTTGTCATTAGCATATTTTAGCTCTACACAATCAAAACTTTCTCTAACATAGAGGGAAAACCCACCGCCTCTCTTTCCTAACCTGTCTCGCTTGAAGTGTTTATAGCCACCATGGCAACACTCCAGTTGTGTGAATCATCCCACCACGATTCCATGTTGGCAATTATATCATAGTTTTCTAGCCTTACAATGGCTTCCAGCTCCCCTTGTTTGTGCTCATGCTGCGTGCATTAGTGTAAATGCACTTCAGTTGGGCTGTTGTTTCCACCCCTTTCCTAAGTGGAATAGTCTCAAGTCCTGATTGTCTACTAGTGGTGGTTTGTAACCTACAGATAACCTTTGAATTCTGATAATATAGTATAGGAAAAAGCCTTCCTCATCTCCTGTCAGTGTGCCACAGCTCTGCCCAAGAGGTGGCCCAGCACTCCTGGTTGTTTCTCATAGGAAAGCACCAGTCAGGACAAATGTGTGTAGGACTGTGCAAGAAATGATGCAAGACAAAAATATGTTTGCATATCACTTCATAAAAGCTGAACTAGAGATCCAAATGGAGTCCAGTAGCAATCATTTCTTTATATTTTTATCAATATTGAAGATAAATGGGCAAATGGCATAAACTGCATGGAAAACATTATTAGAGCCACCAGAAAGCAGGCAGTATGATTTCCCTTTAAGCTAGAACTGGAAACATATTAGATCCAGAATACTGCATAAAATTGATTCTGCCTCTGGGCTATTTGCAGTCAGCTTTCAACCTGTATTACCCATATTTTAGTGCATGACCTCCAACCAGCTCTCTTCCAAGAGCCTTTGGTTATCTATCTCCCACAAGAGACATTTGGGACAATCACCTGTGGTGAGATGAAGTAAAGGTTATACTGATTTCAGACTCATGCTGCTGCCTGGAAATGCAGTAATCAATGGAGTGGATTAAATCTACTCCAGAGAGTACATAAGATGCTCTAGGAATGCTTGTTCACCCTTTTCCTCTAAGTAGTGTTGGCCAAGTTCTTTATACAACTGCCTTGTTGTTTGCCTCTGGTGGACAACTGGCTCTTGCTAGCCCCAAGTGAGCTCACCTGTTCCCAGTGAAGGGGAGTCAGCAGGTCCACTTGTATTTCTGGATACCTGAATATCAGCCAGGTCTCACCTCAGCCCGTAAGCTTGAAAAACACATTTTCCTGAGTCTCACTTAAATTTTCTTCAAACTATTTGTAAGGCTTATGAGTTATCCTGAGAGGTCAGTGTTGAAGCAAAAACTTTTAAAAGCTATGTATTTTTTAAAAAGTGGATTTTTACTGTGTATTCACCAATAATACCTCCCTTACCTGGATATTTCACAGAGGAGACTAATCATCTCATGTTTCATGAAGGTTTTCCTGGCTTTGTGCTGCAGAGTGCTGCACTTTTACAAGTGAGTAGATAGATCTATCGTTGTGAGTTGCGTCAACAGTTTGCAGAAACACTCACTGCGTGCACTGTTCACTATTATCTTGTTGCCACAGCAAAACCATGCAAAAGTCTTCCAGAGAAGCTCTCAAAATCACACTGTGTGCAGCATGATTTGGGTCTGTTATTTTGAGTTTCTTAAATTTTTATAAGGAACAAAACCACACTGTGAAACAAAGAGCTTTTCTTATTGAACCCCAACAAAGAGCTGGTTTTGGAACAGCTCCCAGAACTATCTCATCAGGTCTAGAAGGCAAAAGAAACCATTGTTAAACATAACAACATAGAACTTCATTTTCCAAGCACATCATGAAACTGCAGGTGGATGTGGTGGGGTCTTGATGAACTGATATTCTGAATGCCATTAACACAAGCCATTCTGGGAGACTCTCTCTGCTGTGGGCTCCAAAAGGTGCCAGCACACCCAGGCATTCTCTGTGCATGCTAGTCTTAGTTTTTCTATTACAATTGTCTGAAAAAAATATGGGGCAGAGGTAAAATAAACTTTCCTGATTTAGAAAAGTTACTCCAAATTCATTTGGGAGGTGAAAATAAGTGAAAATTTATCTGAGAGATTCAGCACAGCCTAACTTGCAGCAAAGGGGGAAAGAATGATGTCTCTGAATTTAAAATAATTTTGAGTGCAAACTCTTGTTCCAACAAGAGTCTTTGAAGAGTAGAGGGCAGATTATTAGGACAAAAAGATCAGGAAGAAATCTTATATCACTGAGCTAAAGCAAAGAAACCTGAACTGCAAACAACAAACATTTGATGTTTCTTAAAAGGAGCAGCAGTATACAAATGCTTTCCTCAGCTTCAAAGAATTTTAGTATTTCGGATTTTTATACTCTACTGTTACTGAGGAAAGAATTCTACCTCTAATTTATCACTCAGATGGACCGGCTAGGATTGAGTCACTCTCCCAATGGGATGAAATTGGGTACTGAATCTGGACTTCATCTGACTTAAAAATGCACATCTATACATGTGGTTGGGTGAAAAACAAAATTAATGCACTATGCATGTGTTTCCATAAACAGAAAGTCTTTTAGGCAGCTGAAATGTTGCTCTGTAGATTTGCTGCCAACTTAGACAAGTTTGTCCATAATTCACATTTTCCAAACATTATTAATCTATCTGTTACATGTAGGAACATAGCATATCACATCTTCTAAATACCCAGTATAGCCTCAATGGGGGGTCATTTCTTAGTTGTATTTGTTCTTCCATCTCTGACTATGCTGACTGCAAATTTCGTGTTCATATTGTCTAGGTCTCTTTAAAGCCAGAGAAAAAGAGAACATTTTCCCCTCTCTTGCCTCCTACGATGTGATTTACTCATAGGTTTTCCTTCTCCACAAGGTTTAAGATGGATTCCCTCCTTTTGAAGTGATGAAACACAGCTGGTCACAAGGTCAATGGCAATTATTAATGCATGCCAGCTAAGGGATGAACTTTAAACTGCTAAAGGAAAAAATTCAGAGTAATGTGAATTTCAAAATGTGGATTATGCCTGGACATTCTCTTTTTCTCTTCATATTCTTGGTTCAGAACCTCAGCTTTTACATTTTTGTTCATTCCCATTTCCAGTGATCATAAACACATACACACAAATTCTGTCTTCATACAGCATATAGAAATACAGATGCTTACTATTTCCGTTATTACCTTATCTCCTTCTGGGACTATTCTCTTGTGTCTGCTGTTCTTTTCCCCTTGTCATATGCTTTCTGCTATGCATTTTCTCCCACATGTGAGGGAATTGTGTAACCTTTCCTACTGCTGCCCTGAATCTCTCTTGTTCCCTCTTCTGTCCAGCCATCCTGGCTCTGCTTTTTCTTCAAATCGAAATATCTTTTCCTTAGTGCATAATCACACTGTACCTGGCTCTTCTTTTGATAATTCCTTGTTTTTCATTATGTGCTGTTGGCCAACATTATCCCCAAGAAACTGGTAGTCCTAAATGGTACCAGTAAGAGGAAAATTTTTACAATATTATGTTCCTTGCTGTCTTGACTCAGGTCGTTAAAGTCATGTCATTTAAAGGTATATTAATGCTCATCTCTCAAAAATTCTTGAAAAAGCATCTATGATCCACGGCAGCTTTTGGTACAACTCAGGAGATGTAATTGCTTAATGGGCTGTCCATACCATGAAATAAACTCCACAGAGATAGAAGACTTAATTTTATAATTAATTTGATAGGTTTTTATGTTTTGTTCGTTTTTCATTTCAATGCATGTTTTCCCTTTATATATAAGTGTATTCTTTTTCCACAAGGAGGAGAATCTAGTAAACAACACTGCAATGAATATGTAGTGCTAACATACCTCATGGTGAAGGCACACTGTAAGAAGCAGAAAAAAAGGTGATCAGCAGAATTTCACCATATCGTGTCCTTTATTTTTGGAAAAAAAGAAATGTTATTCAACATTCTTTCCTTGCATCTCACAGTTTCAGTTATTAAAAACACACTTTTCAACAAAATTTGGCATAATTGTCAACATTGGCTTCAGAAATACCTCAAAATTATGGGAAAGAAACAGTAATTATTTGTATTCACTGTCATTCTGATTGATCGGCAAACTTTCACAGAAATAAAAAGTATCAATTGTGTAAAAGATGCTGTCATCTTTCCTTGTATTTGGATTTTCAACTGACAAATATCTTGAGTCCTTAAGCCAATCCTTTGCCATTTCAGGCAGCAGTATCATATAAACTATTTCAGAAACTTCCATCTCTGTCTTAGAAATCATTCAGGCTTTTAATGAAATCTCAGAGTTCAGCACCTCTTAGGGTTGGGGATTTGTTCCCTTTTTCCAGGGAAAATGTATTCATTGTAATCACTGGACCTCCATTTACACATCTTTAACAGAGGGAGTCTTTCTGTCTCTCTCTCTTTTACATATTTATGGATTGTTCTCTCTCAGGCTTTCAATGTTTTAGACTAAGTAGGCCAATTTCTTTTAGCTTTTTTGAATAAGATGCTCCTTTTCCTTAATTACCTTTAGTAATCTTTCTCTACAGCTCACCTCTAAACGTCCATGACCAGAAGTAAACAGTGTCTGATCTTAGATTTCCCCAGCATCTTACACAACGAGTACACACCTTTGCCAGACTTCTGCTGCATTTTCTCCCATCCTCAATTTGTTAGAACTGTAGCATGTTAGAAGTAAAAATTTCATCATGGTCTTTCCCATTGGCTATTATGACTTTATCTCATAGATAGTAACATAGTCACTGTTAAAAATTGAATCTAAGTATTAATTTGATTTTGATGTCACATTTTATTATCCTTAACTCTTATAAAATTCTTGCCATTAGCAGAATCATTTCTCTTCCTATATGACTCAAAAACTTCCTGTTATTTGTTTTGATATCCTTTGCTACATCTATCTCAGCTTGGCATTTGGCAATTTTCACTTCATTCCACTCTTTTTTGATCTCTGTAACTGGTGATAGCCCTTTACCCACTTTTTGAAATCCCTCTCTCTTCTAATCTCCTTCTTAAGGCAGTTATTTATCTCACTGAATCTGGAGAGTTTCTCTGTAAGATTTTCCTTGTGGCTGAAATACAGAATTCTGCCACTCCAACAAAGACACGTGACTGCTCACATACTGGAATACCTGAACCCTGCGGTCGTTAGTACCATTTGTCCTCCTGCCTACCCCAGACAAGTTAGAGTATCTCATAGTGCTTAACACAATTCCCAGTAGCCTGCTTCTCCTTAACACCGCTACAGTACCTACCTATACCTGTTACTGTCTCTAGTATCCTTCCCTCACCCTTGAGATCCAATGCAGCACCACCGTCTCAAGCCTTTTTTTGACCAGCTGATTGTGATTAAAAGTAATGGTGCCTTATCCTGTCCTTGCCTTTATTTCTGTTTTTATTGGGTGCTTTGTTCTCTTTAAGATTGTGTTGGGAATGCTATTCCACTTTAAAATCATGGAACAGAATCATTGAGGCTGGAAAAGACCTTTCAGATCATCAAATTCAACTGTAAGCCTAACACTGCGAAGTCCACAACTGAACCATAGCCTTCAGCACAACACCTACACATCTTTTAAATACCTCCAGGGATGGTGATTCAACTGCTTCCCTAGGCAGCCTGTTCCAATGCTTGACAACCCTTTTGGTGAAGGAATTTTTCTTCATGTGCAATCTAAACCTCCCCTGGCACAATCTGAGGCCATTTCTTCTCATCCTATTGCTTGTTACTTGGGAGAAGAGGCCAACACCCACCTTGCTACAGCCTCCTCTCAGGGAGTTGTAGAGAGCAGTAAGGTCTCTCCTCTGCCTCCTTTTCTCCAGACTAAATAACCTGAGTTCCCTCGATTGCTCCTTATGAGACTAGCACTCCAGCCCCTTCACCAGCTTCACTGGCCTTTGTACACACTCCAGCACCTCCATTCCTTTCCTGTAATGAAGGCCCCAAAACTGAACACATTACTCAAGGTGTAGCCTCACCCAGTGCTGATTTCAGGGGATGAGATGATCACTTCCCTGCTCCTGCTGACCACACTATTTCTGATACCAGCCAGGATGCTGTTGGCCTTCTTGACCACCTAGACGCACTGCTAGAAATAACTACACTGGCTACTCAAGTATTATGTCTCCAATGCTAACGTCATTCCTTTTCAGCCAATTTCTTTGTAAATTGCATAACCTTGATCACCTGACAACCTTCCTTCTCTTTCTATATCCTTCCCAGGAAGAGATATCAAAATTACCTAAGTGTTTCCCAACGTAAATAGCTTTCACAATCATGCTGTGTCACTGGAAAAGGGAGGCCACTTCTCGTGTAGACTCCCTTCTTTAGAAAAACCGTGAATGCATGTCAGTAGCAGAACAGCCCCAACTAAGCCATCTAAAGGTCCTCATTACTTCGATATGTAAAGCCCTCCTAGGGCTTGGCAGAATTTTGGTAAAGAGCTACCATTGCTTCAAGGTCCCCACACAGCTATATATAACATTTTAACTCCTCTCCAGTACGGCCTTGCTGTGTTATTTGTTCCCCATTCCCTCAGCAGTTTTATTTGTGTTTGTGTGGAGGAGGGGAGGGGGAATTTGTTTCTTGGTCTCCGCAGGATCCCTTTTAAACTTGCATCCACATGTTATGGACTGACTCCAGGCATATACATACCTCTGAATCTGCTGACAAAATTATTGGGTTTTGCAGTGCTCCTTTCCATTCTCACAGTGCTCCCTCTTCCTTGTGTTAGTATGAATTTGCAGGACTGTTAATTCTTTTCTCTGTGACCATACCCCTCTTTTATGCTGAGGAGAAGGAAGGCTAGATTATGTAAAATCGTGGAACTGAACCCAGAAGTGACAGAATCATAGAATGGTTTGGGTTGGAAGTGGCGTTACAAATCATCTAGTTCCACCCCTTACCCTGCCATGCGAGAGACATATTCCACTAGATCAGGTTGCTCATAACCTCATCCAACCCGGCCTTGAACACCTGCAGGGAGGGGGCATCCACAACTTCTCTGGGCAACATCTTCCAGGGCCTCACCACTTTTACATTAAAAAAGTTCTTCCTAATATCTAATCTAAATCTCCCCTCTTTCAGCCTAAAACTGTTACTCCTCATCCTGTCACAGCACTCCCTGATAGTGAGCCCCTCCCCAGCTTTCCTGTAGGCCCTCCTTTAAGATTTGGAAGGCTGCTCTAAGGTCTCCCTGGGGAGAGAAATCTGTTCACAAATCTGCTTTGCGAACATAGTCAAAAGAATTGGAAGCTAGGAAAGTGTCTTGAGTACTGATTGTCCAATATCTAGGACATTAGACTTAGTAGCAATATCAATTTTACTTACAAGATTCCCGTTGAAAAATCACCACTTACTGTTTCAGGGTAAGGTTAATAAGAGATCCCTGTTAATCATAATTGTCATTTATGAACCCTAGCTCCCTCCAAAGGCATGATCTGTTCTTCATTTTCCTTTACTCCAGCTTAATCACACTCATTCTAGTATATTTCCCCTCTGACATTTTTTTCTATGATATTGTCTATCTACTGTATATTGTCTCTGCTTTTCTTTCACTTTCTTTTTCTATAGCCTTTGAGGTGCTTCTATATTCTATGAAAATAACATTTAATTTTTCTGCAATGCTCAATACATCTATTCACATGTACATGAACGGAGTCCTACCAGGAAACAGAGACTTTATTTTAAATTATTGTATTACAGGCATGACATCATCCAAAGAAATAATAAGACAATATTTTAATTATGTAACATAGCAAGTATAAAACATTGTTATTTCTCTGGGAAAGAAAATATCTTGGCAAACAGAACAGAAGCACAAAACTGATAGGAGAAATACAATTTCTGTAATATACCAACAAATATTCTCACAAACAAGAAACCTTTCTCCAATATGTGACTCACCACCTTATTTTTACAGAACTTTCAAAAAAGCAGACTGATTCCAAAGTTATTTGAAATAGTGCTGTCAGGACACTTTTGATAAGAGCAATATTTTCATCTTTGAGTTATAGATTCAAATACGCAAATAAAGAATAAAAAAAAAAAAACTAAGGAAAGTTTTTGAGAATCACATCCTATACCAGGATAAATTAACACAGAATAAGAATTTCCCCTCCTTCTTCCATTTCTCTTCACTTGACATCTCAAGATGCTGATTTCACCATTTGGCGGTGATTTTTTAAACACGTCTTATTTTCACTAAAAAACGCAAAGTAAAAATGCACGGGGAATGGGAGACACCACTATAAATATTTTAGAGGGATTTCTCAAGCAACTACACTTAATTTTCCTGAGCTCTTTTTGGTTTTCACTACAGGAAACATTCCTTATCTATACTTCAGAATTTTTCATACCCTCACAGATATCACAGGAGCTGGAAACACCGTTCTGAAGCGTGCACATTTCTTCAGAAGCTGCCTATGTCTCCAGGCTCTGCCTTTCTGTTATTGGAACTTTCACACAGATTTGCTCAGGCAGGAGTGAACTCCTAGGCCAGTTACATGCAAGTCCTGCCCTTTGCATCATCTTCTGGTCAAGAAGTAACAACTCCTCAGCTTACCTGTTTTTTTCCTCTTCCTTCCTTTAGTTTCTCTGTAGAGCAAAGGTAGGTACCCTTCCTTTCCTACAGACATAAATGAATTATTCTTACCACTCGGATAACAGCTCTAAGAATGGATCTGTAAAACTAGCACAAGCATTTAAAAAATAACCTTCAGGCACTTCTCATATCCTATCACAGACCTAAGTAAGAAAGAAAGCTCACACAGCTCCCTGTTCCCAGCCAGCTTTACTTTGCATGAATACCATGAGCTCACCAGAGATTCCCAAAGTCTTTGGACTTCCAGGTACCTCAGAAAGAACCACAGGTACTTTTCAGGATGGTCATGAGATCTGAGCAGAGTTTGGTCAAGGCCTGGATGTTTAAGGAATTTAGCAGGACTTACACCTTTAAAAGCACCTGTGATATTAGAGTAGGGGTTCAATCTTGTTAGATCCTTTGCTGTTCTGTATATGCTGCAACTGCTCTAACTGACAGTACCAGCAGGAATAAAAGCAGCCACAGCACAATCCCATTTCTGTAAGAGCTACTGTTTACAAGCATCATAAGAAATCAATGAAAATATTTTAAAAGAACGTGTACTGAGCATGTAAGTTTGAAGAAAAACAATTTAGAAAAGGAAATAGTTAGAACAAGCCTTTCGTACAGACTGAATATCATCTAAGTAACAAAGACTCTCACTGTGTAACCATATATCAAATGACAGAAAATGTAGACATAGACTGAGACATTCACCCTTACAAGGTGCAACTTTGAAAAGGTCCTGGGATCACACAGGATAGAGCTTCAGCTGTTCACCTCATCAGAGTGATGATTTGATTGGGTTAGTAACTACTCCCATGGGGAACAGAAGCAGATGATGGAAAGCTCCTCAGATGTTTAAAAAAGTTCTAATAGCTCAAAGTCTACTACACAATTTAGAAAATACACACAAATTTTTCATCAGAAAGGTGAGTAGCTATTGAAAAACTAATCCTAGAGTTTACAGCTTTTTTCATTATTTTTTCTTTCCCAAAAGAAAGCTCCAAGTGAGAATGAATTCAGGAAAATTCTGTGGCATATATTCCTTAGGATATTGGTCTACATTAGCACTATTAACCCTTCCAACCTTATAACCCGTGAATCTCAAGAAAAAAAAGTGAAAAGGAAAAAACATCTCTCAGCAGTCACTCTGACTTTAATAATTGTTAACATTTCCAAACAAATACAGCCAGTTGCTCTAGTGACCTGAAGCACTAAGCTGTTTCTTTTTACTGCATGGAGGTCCAGCAGAGATATCAGCTGTAGGAATGCCCCTATCTTACCAATGCTAGAGCAAATATAATAGGAAAAGCACTGAGCTCATACATTTTTCCAGGGCCTTGGTTACCTTACATCATGGGCGCTGTGTATCAAGGAGACATGATAGGGAAAAGACGAGAGAATAAACCTGGTGAGATAACTCCAAAAGTCTGTCCCCTTCACTTACCTTTTCTCCTCCTCCAAACTGTCTACTTACAAAAACTTCTACATGCATTCCATTTGTACTGTGACATGACACTTTCTACACATACCAAAAAACCTATTGTGTCTATCCATGAAGCAGCTGTGGCAGCTCATGAAGTCTTGGGCAGATATAGGTTGCCTGGTAACCTGGGTAAAACAGGTTTCTAGTTTATGCTGTAGTCAGATTGAATTCTTTTCATCCTGATGAAAAGCTGTTATTATAATAGTTACAGGGAAAACTATGGCACTTGGGCAGCTAAAAGAAGAAGATACGGAAAACTGAGCAGAAAGCTGGAAATCTGAAAGCAACAGTAGTTTCCTGATTTCTTTGTTGGAACAGAGCTGGAATTAAACAATTATAGGCAAAGATTTTAGCACAAAATTAGCACCAGACTCATGACACTGGCATCAAACCTCCCAGCTGGAATAAGTCTACCTGTTAGACTGCATGAAATAAAATAATGTTATGGCTAGGATTTTAAATAAAGACATTCAGCACAGACCACTGCCTTCACATCTATGCACGTAGGTTAAACAACCTCTTATTCTTGAGAACTGAGCACTCAAAAGTACCAACCCCAAACACAGCTGCTGGTAGCCACTCAGCATTATTTCATACCTATTTGTTTATTAGCCTAAATAAAAATGTCAGAGCCTAATATTAATCTCCTGGTTATGGAAACTCTTGGCTTGTGCCTGTTTCATTTCATTTCTATCTCAACAAAGAATAAATCAACTGACAATTCAAGTCTTTCTGATTATTTCAGAACTGGCAGACTATCAAATAACAGGGGAAAACTGGAAAGCAACCCACACACAGTTTCAAACATAGGAAACTCCTGTCAACTCCAGAAGAGGTGAAGTCTGTGCACGTTCATGTAGGGGGAAATACAGCAGTGTTTTTATTTTCAAAGTGTAGGCAGTGAGATATGGGAGATTCCTTCCAAATTTCCATGAAACTTTGAAAAACATTTTGTTTGTTTGCAAGAGTCAGCTGAAGTGCAACTGATGCCAAAGGGAAACAGCTTTAAAAATCAGTAATGACTTGATGCCTTGCTGATATGCAACAGAGCTCAAGCAGAGAACCAGACAAGAGATGAAATGCCAACTGGAAGCAGGAACCCATCCAAAACACTGCTGGAATTAACTCACTGATCATTACAGTCCCAGCACCTCCACTAAACTGCCAAGTGTTCATTGTTTGAAATGGCCCAGACTGCAGAAGTCATTAGATGATGTTGAGTTTATAATATCTTCTTGGAAAAATCAGAAGCTTTGTACCAGACACGGGAATATATATTTATCCTATTATAGAAGAGAAGGTAGCTTGTAACACAAGGAACGAGGAAGATAAAGTGGAGCTTTAGTTGTCCCTCTTATTTTGTCTTTCCATTGTCATATCCTTTCTGGTAGTTCCACACCTCTTTTTAGCAAAAATCATCTTAATATACTTAATTTAACCTACTCATATTCAGTGATGTGCTAAGGAGCTTACTGCCTGTATTCCTCCTATCCTGAACATAAGCTCCACATCCTTTTCTTCTGCAACACCTCCTCAGGCAGAAGCAGCATTTGCTGCAGCTGCACTAGACCCCATTAGTCCGTGTCTGTCACTTTGCTATCTAGATAAGGCCAAGCAGAAAAGGCCATATTGAACTTTCCTTGCCTTTCCTGTGTAGGGAAAAGATAGTAAATTCTGGATCAAATCAACCCATGGCTTCAGGAATTACAGAGTCAGACAGTGTAATTACAAAGCCCTTTCCTCTTTGGAAACCCAGTTAACAATGTAGATGGAAGACTTTAAAAAAGAACTACCAAAAATAGCTTAAGATCTCAAAAAAAACTTCTGGGATAATGAGGCTGTGTGTAGCTCACTCCCAAATGGCATGTGGAAGAAGATGCAAGGATATGACACAAAGGTGACTGCACGCTGGACCTACAAAGATTTAGGTGGTTTAGGAAATTTTCTGTAAAGGTGGGCCTGGATTGAGGCAGGGGGACGTGGGGGATTGGAGTTGCTGTACCTAAAAGGCTGGTTATGCTTCAGCCATAACAGTAATTCTATGTGAAGAGAAATGGAGAGCCTACTATATTCAGGTGCATACAAAGTACTAGTTAGAGATAGACCTGCTTGAGAGCCAAACCCCATAGAATAAAGTACTGGCAGCATTCTCATAGTGAATGGTACATTCACCCCATAAAGCCAAATATACCTGACTGGGAGCATATTACAGATGCATTCCCTATCACGTTTGCAACCATGTCCCCCTCCAGCGGGGTCTGGGACATGAAAGGCCCAAACTAACTCAAATCATCAAGCAGGGGCCAGAAGGTACAACTTTCTTCTTTTGCAGAGCTACCCAAGCAGCAAGCAAAACCACATGGCCCTGTTCCTGTTCTCACTCTTTGACAGGTCTCCAGGTTCTCTTTCCTTACTCCTTTCGTATATACACAGTAGCCAGAATTTGTCACCTTGCAGGCGTGTAATAGTTACCCATTCTTACGACACTTTCCTATGAATGTCTTTTATTTGTCCTTTTGCAATCCAATAGATCCATAAAACTTGGTCAAAGGTAGGGGGTTCATTCAGAGACTTTCTCTGAAAAATTAAAAAAATAATAAAGTGATGAGTTATGGTTATTAAAATAAGATGTAGTACTGCCTTGCAGACGATCTCTGGTTTTGTTATTTCAGGCATTCAGCCAACAGAGGCAAAGCAATGAGCAAAACTGCAGAGTGCAAAGTCTAATTTGAAGAATAATTATACTGCAAGACCACGTTTCCTCACTGGGACCTGCATGAGAAGTTTCAGTCTCCGACTGACATTTGGCAGCCAGGCTCAGAAGGTAGGGATCTGCAAAGCTCTTGCAAAAGTTACCAATTGCAAAATAGGCGAAGTGGTAGGAGGAAAATCTCTGGGTTTCAAACAGTGTATGGAGCACACCAGGGACCACCCTGTCTCTAAGGAGTTGTCAGGATGAAAAAAGAGAGTTGTCATTGGAGCAGGGCAGGAGTGGAAGATGTTTATGGAGATCACAATAG
Organism: Dromococcyx pavoninus; assembly: GCA_033558185.1. Taxonomy (NCBI): domain Eukaryota; kingdom Metazoa; phylum Chordata; class Aves; order Cuculiformes; family Neomorphidae; genus Dromococcyx; species Dromococcyx pavoninus. The sequence goes on along the minus strand of JAUMJL010000081.1, from coordinate 213,187 downwards.
TCCATAACTTGCCTCCAGGAGAGTCTGGCAAATTTTTCACTCTCAATGTAAACTGGTAGCCTCATCCTGCTAAACATCCCTCTGCTTTTCTGTTTGTAAAGGGGAAGGTCTTCAAAACTGTTGTGAACAACTTCTGAAAGGCATCCTGGGAGCAGGCTGGGCGAGTATTCACATGCCTCTACCCTCCTTCCTGGGCAATGCCACACTGTCAGAGGACAATCCCAACCATGATGCCCAAAGCCAATTCTGAGCACTTCCACAGCGCCTCTAGAGCTGAAGAATATCTAGACATGTCAGAGGGTATCTTCAAAAGCCTGAATGCTTGGCAGTGTAGAGAGCCACTAGAAGTTAGCTGATATGGGAATTAAGTACAGGGCAATGCACGAAGCCCCTCCTCCCTCCGCTGAGAGGAGCACTTATTTTAAGCATTGTGGACCTGATTTCCAAAGCTGTGTTATAAACAGTAGAAATTCGTTGTGGGGTATATTTGCAAATCCTGTCTGTTGTAGCCTCTCTCTGCATTTAAAAATTGAGTCCTAAGTGAGTCATTTAGGTGAAGACAGCATATTTGCAGAGTGCACTAAGCCTCCTTATACACGTTACAGGATTCATTTAATTTGAATTTACTACCCTCAAAACAGGAATACCAACCCTTTTGCACAGATGGTTCCTAACCCTTTTTTTTTAAGCTCTCACAAAATAATGTCCCAAGAAATTAAGAGGACAAGCATGCAATGCAATGTAGTATAACTCTGTTCTGAGAGAGTAAGCAACTTGCCTATATCAACAGCTGATAGGAGAAAACATAATGTTGGCCACGGGCATCTGAAATTACCAGGACATACAATAAAAGCACAACAATGATAATCACTAGTTGTTAATAATGATGATTATGATAATAATAATAAAGCTTTTAAAATTATATCTTTTAAGTTACGCAAGCCACAGGAAGAGTGCATGAGAATTCACGTTTAAAACTGGTCAGGTAGGATCCATGTTTTAAATAAAAGCACTTTAGCAAGTCTTGTCAGAGTTTCTGTGCTGAACTCAGCTCAGGCGAGCGGAAGAGAAGTGCCCAGTGAGTGGGGTAACTCTGGGAAGGCTTGAGCTTTATAGAAGTGTCCGTGAGCTTTGACATATCCTTGACACGTCTACACATCCTCAAAGCACCTGGACAGAGACAAACATATGGCTCTGAAATCTCCCTGTGACCTCATTATCCAAGGGTCACTGGCTGGGGCTGCTCTAGCAACTCCATTCTACTTAGGGAAGTTTTAACCCATGACTGCTCACATGGTCTGAAATGTTGAAGATAAAGGATTCCTCTTTGAAAGCAGTTGGAGGCAGAAGCTTTGAGATATTTTTCTTGTTCTGAATGAAGCAGTATGAATTGGTGAAGCCAAAAGAAATTTCAGCGTAACTGTTCCCCCACAAAAGGTGGGAGAACAAATCTTACCACACTACCGCCCAAGAAGTAAGCCAGTGGGACTTCACTCCTTCTGGCCATTTAATGTTTGGCTTAAATCGCCCAAAACCACCCATCGATTAAGAGAGGACAGAGCAGCATGCTGATGAGAAACCACAAAATGGAGTGGTTCCTGGGAAAACAGTGCTTTGTGTGAAGTCAGCTCCCTTCACAAGTCAGAGAGGCAATGGTTCACATTGGGAAGTTGACAACCGATAAGCAGCAGGCAGAGACAGAGGAGAGCAACCCCCCTGTGCTCAACACTTCTGCTGAGAGCTGCTGGCAATGCTCATGGAGACGGGGACAGAAATAGCTGTGACCAGGTTCACGTTAACATGCCAGAACTGAGGCACAGACTATACAGGCACAATAAGCAAAACCACAGCTGCCAAGGCGATGCCTGACAGTCACTGGAAACTTGCTTTAATGGAGAAACCTGTGTAAAGGCTGGATGAAAGAGAAACCAAAGCCAGTAGCTGCACTAAATCCAGGTACTGTTGTTTCCCTTGGGTGGTAAAGGCAAGTTCTCGCCTTCCTGTAAGCAACACAGCAGCCTGCTGGCCTGTTCTCATTTCCAGCATCCCCTGTTTAGTTCTCCCTCTTGCCCACAGTGGCTACAGTATTTGATTACTTGCAAAAATAGCATTAGGAATATATAAGAACTCAAAGAAAAATCTCTGCAGAAGTCCTCTTTATGGGCTTATTTTATACATTAATTTCAGCAGTTTCTCTAAAGCTGGGCTTAAGAGAGCAAGTCTCTTTTCCAGCACTTCTACATCTGAAATTTTAATGATGTCTTGCAGTTTGACATTATTTTCCCTTGAACTTGCTGCCATCTGTAGACTGAACAATGCCAGGATTGGCAAAGAAATGCCTGTGAGAGAGTGAAGCTGCTCCAGACCATGCAGAGAGTTGGTCCCTGTTGGGTGGAGTAGGACAGTAGTTGGCAGGGAAGATCCTCACCCAAAGCATGGTTGTGCAGCGGATCTGAGCAGTGGAAAGGTGTAGCAAGAAGAGTTTACATGGGTTCAAAAAGGGATTGGAAATTCATTAAATAGAAGTCCATAAGAGGTATTAGCAGCAAATATGGACCTCTGGGTCACAGGCTGCTGGAGACTAGGACAGTATTCTAGGGGAAATTTCATATGTACTTTTTCTCCTCTTAAATTTTTCCAAGACATTTGCTTTAGCTATTTTTTGCAATCAGATGCTGCACTGGGAGACATTTGGTTTGACCCCACAAAAGCTCTCCTTCAGCTTTTATGGGTTCCAGGAGAAGCAGAACAAAACCAGGGTTGCATTAACACAACATTCAAACACTCACCCGCATAACTTCTCCTGTTGAGAAACCCTGAAAAACTGTTGTACAAACCAGCTAGTTTGTTTAGAAGCAGTGACAATAACTCTACACAGCACTGTGCTAGGGCAGGCTTAAGGAAAGAGGCAGAAATACAGAAAGAGTGGGTTCTCACAGGCAGTATCTGGAAGAATCTGTACTCTGCCTGCTGGCCAGTTTTATTAACTCTCCTGACATGCAACAACTGCTACCAAAGCCATAATATTTGCAAAGCAAGTCTCCTTTAAACAGGTACAAGCGTAAAACTGACACACTGCATTATGCTGCCTAGATTCACCTAAAAGATATTTCCCCATCATGGCAGAGTAGCTGCACAGGACCTGAGAACAGTCACCTCTGAGAAAGCTTTAAATGAAACCAAAGGTGGGCAAAGAAAGAAATGGTACCAGCCCAAGTAAGAGAACATTGTTAAGACCTTCCAGAAAATTGCCCAAGTTACTGTTTGTCTGGCATACTCTACAAGTGAATTCCGCTCTAAAGTTACAAAGTGTTTTGCTATTAACCTCAGCTGGGCCAAGGTTTCACCCAATATTTTGATTATGAAGCTCTCCTTTATTGCGCTCTTCTGAATATAACATTACTTTATCTTGGCTTCTGGGCCCCACAAAATCCCCTTATAATTAATCTTACTTCTACGATAACTCTGGCTCAAAGGATGCTGTCGTAATGACCATGAATATAATTGCCTCACCATACTGCAAGCTGTAGTAAATCATCAGCCACCATACAAAAGATCAAAGTGGGTTAATTAAACTGTATCCTTAACTGTCTGCTGCAGACATTTCAAACCGCTTTGGCTCTCAGCTGGAAATCAGTGTTTCACAAGAGCTAAAGCAACTCTGAACAAAGACCAAGAAAAATACATACTTGTACTTAAACAGCTGTTTAGTCTGTCAAACTGTAATAAAACGCTGAAAAGACAACAAGTAGAAAATTAATAATACAGTCAAAAGCACCTATAAACATTATCACACTACTGAGAAACAAGCACAAATGTACATAAGATATTGAATGGTCTCTTAACTTTATTCAAGTAGAAACAGCACATCTTAATTTTCTTAATAAGAAAAGTATAAAACGTAGAAGCACTCAGCAAAACTGTCTGGGTTATCCTTAAATATCACTAGTTTCCCAGTGAATAAACGATACTGTTTATTAAGGGCATCTATTAACTTCAGAACAACTGTAAGGATATTAAGGAGCTGATCCTTGATAGCCTCCACCTGGAGTTAGGAGCCAGATTAACTTGAAGGAAACTATCCTTCCCTCTCAAAGACTTCCTAAGTCAACAAAAGTTTGCAGTGTCAGAATTAAGAACAGGCAAATTCATATTTTAACTAATTCATAAAGAGAGTTGGATTTAAAAAGTGAGTCGTATCATAAAATTTATTCCATGTCAATGCACAACGTCTGATGTTTCCGAGGAGTTAAGATTAGGGACTAAGATGCTCTTTAGGTTTTTCTGTGTTAAGATGAAGCCTGTCTCTCCATCACAAATTGTGGTAGTTTGTCCCTGACCTGTTTCATACAAAGTATTTACATTTCCGAGTGGTTGTAGGTGCCTGATGCAGATAAAGCTGCCCTGACTGACTCTCGCCAGAGTTCAGTACAAATCTCATAAAGCCTGTGAGGTTTTAAGAACTGTTGTTATTCTGCATTTCTTCATGGAGATATTGAGTTCACTCTTCCAGTATTGCAGAAAGAATCGTTGCTGAGATGTGACAGGAACAATCTTTTACATGGGCTCCCACATAGCTCCAGGAAGTGCTGTACTGCTTTCCCCATTACTAAAACTATAAGACAAAGCCCTGTTTTGACTGATGGCCTAAAAATGGAGCTAGGGAAAAAAGTGAAAAAATGCATACTTCTGAACTAGTAATTAAAAATTAAATACTTCTGTGAAGAATGAAATATGTTGTTGCAGAAGCAGCCTTGATGAAGCTGAGACTTCTCATCCTATGAATTTCTTTTAATACCAAATTTTCCTACATGCACAACAGTCTCCACCATTCCCAGAGTCCCTCTTTTTCCTCCTCCCCTCTTTGGAGAAAGGGAGGCAATGCTTTACATGACCCCAACCTGGCAAGGAGTGACAAGGAAAGAAAGAGCTCAACAGGGGAGCCCAGCTCACAAAGAAAGGAAAAACTATGCATTTTAGCTACAAAATCTGACAAGGCATAAAGCAGCATTTCCAAATCAACATATTTCTGGGTTTGGCAATAACACCAAATACTTTTTTTTAATCAGGAAGCAGGATTTATTAAAAAAAAAACTTGTCTTCTACAGAACACAATGTTAAAAATTTGTGTCAAAAAGTATTTCCATTCCAAAGAGGCTGGCCAGAGAATTTTTCCTCAGCTGAAAAAAAAATTCAACACAAGCCTCATCTTCTCTTCAGGGTATAATGTATTTACTCTAAAAATTCTAGAGGAATGTTTCTTCTGATTAATTTCATAAGACATCAGCAAAACCGATTTTTGGCAAGTGAATATATTTTTATTTTACTTATGCCAGCAAAGGATTGGGGTTTTGTGTTGAAAGTCAGCAGGATTCAAAATCTGCCAAGGACTTCTGCTACCCTACACCTCCATTTCCACACCATAGGCAGAATCAGAAAACCCAAGGAAAAGTTGCTGTCACTAGCTGATCTCAAGTCTCTTAAAAACCCCTCCACAGCTTTACCTTCATCTCTCATAGTCATGTGCTTTTACAGACTCCTGTGTGACAAGTTCAGCACCAACACAGAAAACAGAGTAAAAAGGAGGAATGAAGCACTTCACATGCAGATGGATTTTGTAGGTGCTCTGTTGTTCCCAACATGGCAAGCTATAGGAGAAGCAAAAGCCGAAAAAAAAAAAAGATGTTGCCATTATAACCACAGTTATTTCCCACAGCAGAAGGAAAATTAATGTCTAAAGGCAAGTAATATTTTGGATTTCCTTTTCTCTTTGGTTGGATGTTTAAGCTCACAAAAATATCTCAGTGTGGGTCAGCCCAAATAGTGTTTTATTATTATTATTAATAGAAGAAAATCAATTAGAAAAAATAATTTGGGATCAAAATTTAAGTACTGTTCAGTACAAAATAGAGCATTGCTTCTCTGTAAGGTTATTTCACTCCTTTTATTAATCCTTTTCTACATCTGTTTATTTTGGAATGGAAGCGCTGCCTAAAAGTGGCAAGTTCCGAAATTAAATTTTCAAGACATGAAAAAGAACCTTGTTGCAGTTTTCCATGAATGCTTCCTTTTGTCTCTCCATACTTTTGACAGAAAGTCTTTGCCATATTCCACCTACAATATGCACTTCAGCCCCTGGGGTAGGGATTTCTCTGGCTAAACCATAGGCACCACTGAGATAGAAATCTGCATCTCAGTAAGTCTCAGCCCAGCAGAAAATTGTGACGTACCATAGATCTCACCCCAGAAGCATCTATTTCTGCCACTGACTAAAAAGTGCCAGGTCAGATAGCTTCCTCCACCCTGTCAATGTTTCAAGGTAGATGAGTTAAATACCACCCCCTTACATGCCTTTTCTGTAAAATTTACTGTTCAGCAGCAAGATTTACCCAGCTGCACTGCAGTACCTTTAGCACTGGCTGGCATGAATTGTCTTTGTGGTCTGGGTTACGTGAGATTTCTTTCCACTCCAACCAACCAAATAGACCTCTTTAGTTCAGCTCTAGTTATTCCAGTTTTAGCCATGAAACAAGAGTATCCCTTGAGTGACTCTTTGCTCCTTACATAGCATTAATAATAACTGTGCTTATTAACTATTTTGGAAGAAATATTCAAGGCTGAGTACAATATTCAAGACTGTTAGGCAGGAAGCTTTTTCCCAGTTATCCATGGAACAAAAAATTAAATCCTTTGTAATGGATTAAAACAACATCTAAATGTTTCTTCAAGCACAGGATCCTCAGAAAGTATCTTGGGATTAAAAGATAAAAAATACCCAGTATCCATACCTTAATATGGTTTGTCCATCTTTTCTTACCTGCCTGTCCTCGTGTCCCAGCATCCAAATTTTCAAGGTGAGACTTACAGTGTGGTTTCACCTAGGATGGAAAGGAAGGGAGGAAGCAGTGTACAAAGACAGGTAGAAGCAAAGAAGTTATATCTGGGGCCAGAGAAGGTGTAAGAGTATATGAAATGGCCTTCAGGGTCCAGCACTTTGCTTGCAGCTGTGTTAACAGAGGATGCTGCTAGGAAAATCCCTGGCCATGTTCTGCAGACCACTGCCCTTGTAGCAGTGTCCAGGGTCACTGGATTAAGATGAGGGAAATGCAACCCTGCCCATTCCCTGTAACATCTGTTTTGTCCATTTACTTATCTAAGCTTTTTTTGTGCTCCCAGACAGTGCGTGCTCTCTAATGGCAGCATTTTCCAAAAGTTCGTTACTCACCATTTAAAAGTTGCTGCCTTATATTTGTTCCAAGTGATAGATCAGAAGAATCAGACACCAGAAACATTTCTTTCTGTCCACTGACTTGAAAGGGCACTCAGGTGCATCGTTCAGATGATTAAAAAAAGTTGAGTCAGTGTCAATTTCTTTAAGAGATTTCTTAAGCTTGTTGTTGCACATAGTAACATTTTTTATTGTTTTTCTTTGATTATTAATTATGATTAATAAGTGGAATTTCCTACTTAGATAGAGACCTATGTGGGGAGACACTTTAATCCAACCTAATAATTTCCATCTCTTAGTCCACAAATCTCAATTAACTTTCCAGAACTTCTTATAGAAGTTGCTAGCACTAACCTCAGAGAATACATGGGTGACTGTGGTGGTTTAACCTGGGCTGGCTTCCAGGTGACCACCCAGCTTCTCTCTCAGTCCCCCTCCTCAGTATGAGAGGGGAAGATTTTAACATTTAAATCTCATGGGTTGAGATAAAATCGGGAAAATCACTTACCAAATACTGTCACAAGAAAAACAGACTCAACTAGGGAAAAAATAGTTTAATTCATTTCCAGTTAAAAAATAGAGTAAGACAATGAGAAACAGAAGCAAAACTAAAATCATCTTTCCCCTCACTCCCCTTCTTCCAGACTCAACTGCACTCCTTAATTCCTGATTCTTCTCCTTCTTCATACAAAAGGCTCTACCAGCAGTCTTAGAAAGCACTTGACTGCATTTCAGTTCATGGGTTTTGCATTTAAAATGTATATTATCATCCATTCCACTTCAAGACTGTTCCTGACACTTTTACTCTTGCTGAATAGTACTTTCTTTCAGCTAAATTAATGAACCTGCTTGAGTAAGCTCTTTACAAGTGGTGAGAAGAGCGAGAGCAAACCTTCTGACTTTTAAACTTATTCTTCAAGTCATAGAAAAGAAGTAAATACAGAGTTGAACTGTCCCACTCTTTTCCCCACCTCAAATAAAGAAAACTCCAGCAGAAAAAAAAAGCAGATTCCTACAGTTTGAAAAGGAGATTCACTTTAACCTCTTAACTGACTGCATCCTGAAGTCTGTCAGTAGCATCATGCACACATCACCATTATCCACTACGAAAGATCAAGCAGAGAATGGGGGAGAGAACTGATTTCCTATCCTCAGAGTGGCAGATCCAGCATAACTAAATGTTATCTGTAGCACTAAAATGGAGCAGGGTACTTTAGGATAAGAGCTTAATGCTTTATCTGCTCTCATAAATACTTTCAGATAAAAGAAATTGGATTTAAATAACATTCCAGCTGTGATACCAACTAACAGAAGTAAGGGAGTGCCCAAGATAAAGCTACATCCTTTACTCTCTGCAAAAAAAGAAAAAATGAGAAAGACAGAAAAGGTCCTGTTCAGGTTAAGACTGATACGTCAGCTCCATTTGTGAGTTATCACTCTATCAGCCTAGAGTCCAGATCCATATGAATATGTGAAGGCAGGAAGCAGTTTCACCAAGAGAGCTATGTTTCAACATCGTAGCATTGTAATGAACAGCAGCTCTTCCTTTGAAAGCATTGACTTAATCATCAGTCCAGCAAGATACCTAAGCGACCCCTTCACATACTCTGCTGGGTGCAGACATTGTAGAACATGCTCACCAGCTCTCGGGTTTGACTAAGGGTCAGGCTTTTCTTGCTCAGGTTTGTCCCTTCAGTTGTGTCTCTGGCAGCATGGCTGCATTTCTCTGCCCTCTGAAACTCAGTTGTTTCTGTGTGTGTACAACTCTTGTTGGCAAAATTCCTGGCTGGGTTTCCTTTTTTTTCTCTTAAAAAGAAGGAATAGATCCTCAGTTCTTACCCCAGCATCATCTGGCAAATGTCAAATTGTCATTTGCTGAAAATTGCACAAGAAATTGTTTTATTAAGCTGAAATGAGAAAAAGAACACATCAATTTGCACCCAAAACATACCACAGATATTGTATCAATGTTGTGAAATTCTGCCAGCCTTGACCTCATAGAACAAGAAAGGAAGATGTAGCAGATAGGAGTAACTTCAGAAACATGAAGGTAGAGAAAAGTCTGTTTATTTGAGCATACTTTCAGAGGGGAATATCAAAGATGCAGACAGATAGAGATGGGATATATTACCTTATCTGGTGTATGACATACATATCAAAATAATTCATTACAAATATGGTTCTGACTAATATGCGATCATAAGTCACTTTCAGTATGTTGTTTCTGACAACTCTCCTGCCAAAGACTGATTCAGAAGAACATCTGAGCCCATGCATAACTTTTAGCAGGTATCTGGTCCTGTTGAAATGTATATGACTAAATGGCTTTAATGAATTGGAACTTCAGTAGCTGCATGAAATAAATGGGGAACATTCAGTGAGCATTACAGCAAGTAAACCCTGAAACTACTCAATTTGTCAGACTTCTCTTATTCCTGAAAGGTAACATTAAAGGCATAAACTTTATCGCTGCAAGATAAAGTTTGCATTTTTAAGACTACATCCTGATCCTGTCAAAGTCAGCATGAAAAACAGGAGCAGACAAAAATTGAAACAGATGGAGTGACTTGATATCTCAACCCAGTACTTAGTGACTCAAAGTTACCACTGTTTCACAACATTAACAAAGATTTCACACAAATATTTTTAAAATTAAAGTGTTCATGGGTTTTTTCCCCTTTATCAGTAGAAAATATTTAGGCCAAATCAGGAAGACAACACACCTTTTAAGTGTTAGGGGTTTTTTTCTGAAACAAAAAAAAAAGCAAACCCTTGCACAACAGGTTTACTATGGCCAGTCCAACTTTTTACAGTGCCTGTCACTCTAAGTCCATGACCTTCTAGAGGTCAGTAGATATTCCTGAAATACAAATTTTAAATACTAATACAAAAATGTGAACACACATGACTGTTAAGGTGTAAGGTGACTATAGTGTGTTCATAAGTGTATTTCAGTCACTTAGGCATAGATTGAAATAAGTAAACTTGAGTTCAGAAAGGGATTAGACAAATTTATGGGCAACAGGTCCGTAAATTGGCACTGAAACCACTGACCAGGATATTAAAAGGATGACTTACATGATCTCACGATAAACCCCCATCTTCTCTGCCACTGCTGGAGATGAAATACTAGACTAGAATGACTATTGGTCTAAACAGTGTGGTGTTTCTTACATTGTCATTTGTAACTATTCATGGTTAATTAAGCTTAGTAAAACAATTCCACGTGGCCAAAACCTCTGTCTTCAAAAGTTTGTGTACTCTGTGGTAGAGAAAGGCAGCAACAATGCATACCCACATGCTGGCATGTCTAATATCTTGATCCATGTTTTGCAAACATGTCAATATGTGGAGCCCTACTCAATCTCCAGTGTTGATTCAGACCCTTTCAAAGTTTCACATACCTAGACAGCTTTCTGGCATACATATACCTGTTTTGCTAAGTCATCCTTGGTAGACCTCTCAGGACCAGTCTTTGATTTCCCACGTGTCCATATGCTTCAGTTTGAAAGACAGTGTATCTTGGGAGCATGAGGCTCAAAATCTGATCCACCAGGTTGCAGTAAGATAACAGACATCTGAATACAGATATCAATTTGTGAGTCAGCAATCTCATTCTAGTCACTGGAGATCCAGTTATCAATTTAGTTCCCTAAACACTGGGATTGACTTTCATCAGCGGTGCCTATATCTGGGCCCACGTGGTTTTGGTTTTGGAGAGCCGATACAAAACTTATAGGAGAACCATACCTGTTTGGAGCAGCAGATGGAGACCAGACAAAGGCAGGATGCCTGAGGGCATTTCAAACAGTACTTAATGCCTAGAAAAATTAGGTGGTCTCTCCGGTCATTTTAGAGAACAGCCGAGCTTATGCAAAAGGCAGCTAATGGTGATATTGCTGAATTATGTCATCAAGTTTAATGAGATCTGAATCAGTCAGTGTTTCAGTTGCCTAAGCAAAACTGTGTGCTGCCATTGAAATTGTTCCAGGATGTCTGAGACGTCCACACAGGGCTGATGAAATTATTTATGTCTATCCAGAGTATCAGCCACACATCAATAGTGTATTTGATGCATCAGGTATGCTAAAAACATATGAAGAAACAATTGAATCCTGCCCCCAGTCTCCTCTAACAGGAGTTGGACACTTCACTTACAAATGTACATCAAAGTCTACATACTTTCATGTTGAGTGCACTGCCCAGAAGGTCCTTCTTTGGTGGTGAATGTCCATCCAAATAAACAACATAACTGTGACCCACAGGTCTTTGATAATGAATTCACCTCTTATTTTCCTAAATGTAATCTGTGTCTCCACAATATATTTTAAATGTGTTGATTACAGATGATAAATCGCTGCCTCCACCTCAGGTACATGTGCTGGTTTTAGCTTGGATAGAGTTAATTTTCTTCTTAGCCACACTGGAACAGGTGCACTACAAAGTGACTGTGGCCGTGGATAAGGCTGCGCCGCAGCAAGCATACCCATGGAGATACTGTGTCTCATAGATAAGGCTCTACTTGGAGAAGGTACACCCCTAAAGGACTGCAGCCTGTGGATAAATCCAAGCCAGAGCAGGACCAAGAGGAGGAGTTCATGGCACTGTTAAACCCTGTGGTCTGGTTCAAAGATACCAGGGGTGGAAATAATATAAATACCTTTAAATTGTAACCCTGGATTTAAGCTGAATGTTATAGGAATTATTATAGCAGGAAACCCTTGCTGCTATCCATATTACAGGCAAAGAAAAAAGTGTGTTGCAATGTTAAACCCCATTACCTGGCCCAAAGGGACAAGCAGAGGACATTGCAATGGATGCACTTTGAATAGTTTTAAAACATTTTGTCAGTTGCATGTTATAGGAACTACTGTAACAGGAACCACTTGAACCAATGAAGAAGAAGTCTTACAAGAAGCAGTGAAAACGTAGCAGTGACCCAGACTAACTTGGCTTTGGTGCCCAATACCTCCACACAACACACTACCTCTCCTGTCCTGAGTGACCACCACATCAGAAGAAGCCCAAAGTCACAGACTAAATGAACTCAATGGACATTTTATGGACATTTTACAGACATTTCACAGACATTTCACATGTAGTCCATACACTAAGGAAATTATATCTGTGTATTATATCAAAGGATTGGAAGGGGAGGGAGAGTAATGAGAATGTGTTAGTGTGAGACCTTAGCATGATGTAAATGTCATGAAACAAGGGGTGCAAAGTGTGCTGATTTGGGCTGGGATGGAGTCCGTTTCCTTCTTAGAAAATAGTATGGTGGTTATGTTTTGGACTTGTGTTGTAAACAGTGTTGACAATACAAGAGGTGTTCTCATTGTTGCCAAGCAGTGCTTACGTGGAGTCAAGGCCTTTTCTGCTTCTCTCACCACCCCACATGCAAGTAGGCTGGATATGTACAAGAAAATAGGAGAAGACACAACTGGGATAGCTGCCCCAAACTAACCAAAGGGATGGCATCATGCTCACCGATATAAATACAGAGAAAGGGGAAGAAAGGACCGGGGACATTTGGGCTGCTGATGTTTGTTTTCCCAGGTAACCATTATGTGTGATGGACCTATGCTTTCCTGAAGATGGCTGAATATCTACCTGTTGGTGGGAAAAGTGAATTAATTCCATTTTGTTTTGCTTGTGTGTGCAGCTTTTTATTTACCTATTGAACTGTCGTTATCTCAACTCATGAGTTTTCTCATTTTTACCCTTCCAGTACTCTCCCCTGTCCCAGTGCGGGGGAGTGTGCAAACAGCTGTGTGGTGCTTAGTTGCTGGCTGGGGTTAAGCCATGATAATATTCTTTGGTGCCCAACATGGGCTTTGAAGAGTTCAAGAAAAGATAGATTTGTTTAGAATCTCCTAGATCAAATTTATAGCTGTTCATAGAATCATAGAATCATCTGGTTGGAAAAGGTCTCTGAGATCATCAAGTCCAACCGTACCTGTGCCCTTACTTAAACCATGTCCCTAAGAAACTCATCTACCTGCCTTTTAAACATCTCCAGGGATGGTGACTCAACCACCCCCCTGGGCAGCAGTTCCAGTGCCTGAATACCCTTTCAGTGAAGAAATTTTTCCTGATGTCCAATTTGAACCTCCCCGGTGCAACTTACAGCCATTTCCTCTTGTGTTATCATCTGTCACTTGTGAGAAGAGACCGGCACCCACCTCGCCACAACCTCCTTTCAGGTAGTTGTAGACAGCGATGAGGTCTCCCCTCAGCCTCCTATTGTCTATGCTAAACAACCCCAGTTCCTTCAGCCGCTCCTTGTTCTGGTGAAAGGGAGGTGCTCCAACACCTCAATGTCCTTCTTGTAGTGAGGGGCCCAAAACAGAACACAGTACTCGAGTCATGGCCTCACCAGTGCTGAGTACAGGGGCACAATCACTGCCCTGGTCCTGCTGGCCACACTGTTTCTGATACAGGCCAAGATGCCATTGGCCCTCTTGGCCACCTGGGCATACTGCTGGCTCATATTCAGCTGGTTGTCAACCAACACCCCCAGGTTCTTCTCCCCCAGTCAGCTCTCCACCCATTCTTCCCCAAGCCTGTAACGCTGCATGGGGTTGTTGTGTCCCAGGTGAAGGGCTTGGCACTTGGACTTGTTGAACCTCATTCCACTGGTCTCAGCCCATCGATCCAGCCTGTCCAGATCCCTCTGCAGAACCTCCCTTCCTTCAAGCAGATCAACACTGCCACCCAGCTTGGTGTCATCTGCAAACTTGCTAAGGGTGCACTTGATCCCTTCATCCAGACCATTGATAAACATATTGGACAGGACTGGACCCAGCACTGAGCCCTGGGGAACACCACTTATGACTGGTTTCCGACTGGTTTCCAACTGGATTTAACTCCATTTACCACAACCCTTTAGGCCTGGACATCCTGACAGGTTTTTATCCCAGCAGAGGGTGTGGCTGTCCAGGCCAATGGCAGCCAGTTTCTCAAGCACAATGCTGTGAGAAACAGTATCAAAGGCTTTAGCGAAATCCAAGTACACCACATCCACAGCCTCTCCCTTATCCACTAAACAGGTAACCTTGTCATAGAAGGAGATCAGATTGGTCTGGCAGGATCTACCTTTCATAAACCCATGTTGACTGGGTCTGATCACCTGATTGTCCTGCACATGCTGTATGATAGCACTATTATTGCTGTTTAGCTATTAATGGGCAGGCTTCTGGGTTTGCTATGGGGTTAGTTTGTCTCACAGTATATTAGAACCTAGTGCTTGCTAGTGGCTGCTTTTTGCTTTCACTGCTTGCTGTATTGCTGTACTGCTTATCATCTTACTCTACTGTGTCCAGGAAGGTGGTCAGGGCGTTGCTGCTGTTTCTGTACTGTTGTAATGGGCAGGCTGGAACTCCAGTGTGAACTCGAGTCAAAGAATCTATGACTGGCAGATGAGTCCACGTGGGATACTCCAAATTGTGGGGGGCCATGGTTATGGCAGCATCAAGTGGCAAATTAAGTGGAGCACTGGGAGAGGACTTTGGGGAGGAGGTAACACATACAGAGGAGTAGATTTTCCATTTATTTAGCTCACTGGATACATATTTATCAATAATGTCTGATCAGTCTGGTTGATTGCACTGTGTTAGTGCACTAAGTCTTTATTTTTAAAGTCTATGCTGCCACTGAACATTAGTTCTGACTTCGAGTTAATACAATTTAATTACAGCCAGATATTTCCGGATAATTTCAGTAGAAGATTTAGTGCTGACTTCTAGCATACGGTATCAGGTCTAAAACTACAGTATATAAATGCAAGGCCCAGCCTTTACCATACAAAGTATCATCCAGAGTATGATCAGTTTAACAAAGATCGTCACGCTTCAGGTCTTTGACCCTTCCTGTTGATTCCGTTGACTGTGGCTCCGTTGACTGTGTGCACATTAACACACTTTCTTACCACACACAATGCCACATAAATCATGTGGAATACCATTCTCTCTAGCTGAACTGTAGTTGAGTGCAGTGACTTTAGCCTTCTAGTCGTTAAGACTGTTTGCATGTCTGAGAGCCTGTTAAGAGCTGAGATGTAAGGTTGACCTTTTTTCTATACACATCTCTGCTGAGGGAAGCAACAGTCACATTTTTACCTCGTGCTGGGCAGAGGGTTGCAGACAAGACAAACATAAATGCAGAGTTCTAATTTGGACAACATACTTTTTTTCTAGATTTGTTTCTTCCTATACAATAATTTATGTAGGTTGAATTTTAAGTATTCTTTTTATATAAACTCAGCATTGAGACTCTGCAAACACTGCCTGTTTCTGACCTTAGAAGGAAGTAAGAGTCTGTGGGGTTAAGAAAGTACCTTGTTGGTGCTTGATAGTGACTGCAGCCACCAAGAAACTTTGTGTACATTCAGATGTCTACTCTGAATTCCATATCATTACCCTCTGACTTGCCTTCTGATTATGGCTCCAGCCAGAATCTTTATTGCATTCACAATTACAGTTCTTTTCTGTTTCAAATTCTCCTTTCTTTTTTTTTGTAAACAAGTCAGTCCTTCTGTTCATTCATTCTTTGAACAGAGAAACTAAAAGTTGAAGTCTCCTTTTTCCTGACCTCACCATTTACAGAGAAAACTGCACTGCACACCCTCTCTGTAAACACACCATTGCAATGCATCAACAGATACTTCCCACCTTATGGAGGAAAGAATCCTTAAAAAATAAAATCAGAAAACTGTTCCTACTAGTGTCAATGATCCATAAAATCACTCTCGTATGTCAGTGATATACTTGGATGTTACAAATGAAATATTATGCCCTAGATCTTCGGCTTGTCCTAAGAATATTAACCTTCCCTCTGCTGTGGCTAAATCCTGCAAAGTCACCAACACCATCTTCCACATATGATCCTGATTCTCAGAAGTGAAAATTGTTCCCGTTTGGAAAATTCACCTGGAGTTAAACAAGTTCTTTATTATATTCAGTGCGAGTATGTAAGTCTAAAAAAACCAAAGTAAAGCCACAGAGCTATGAGTAAGGTAAGATTGAAATGGATTTACTGACCTGTTTCCCCAGTGTGACAGGAAGTTTAGAGGGGAAGGATCTTTGGCACTTCAGTTTGGCTTGCACCCTGCTCTATACCCTGGAAGCCTATATTTATGCAAAATCTGAGTTTGTGGAGGAGTACAGAAGTATGCTGTTAAGAGTACAAAAAGATACATTCAGAATAAAATGTGTAGGCCACCTTTTCCTATCAAGAATCATACAGCCTCTACTTTCTGCTATTCTGCTTCTCCAGCCTCCATCAATGCAATACTCATTTGCATTCCCAAAACATAATCCTACAATTTTTACACACAAGTCATGCTTGGGTGAGTTATTACTACACAGATCAATGAGGCTTCCAGGAATATGTCATAAAAAAATCATAGTAACTATATTATGGTACATGCATAATACCATGCTGTTTATTGATAGAGCATAATCCTCATTCTGAATCATTATGGTATATCATATCAACAGAGTTTTTAAGACCTGGGAACAGAGAGACCACAGCGTTTTCCCTGGAGCCAGTCTCTAGTACTGCAATGTACAACTGTTACATGAAGACAATCCAGATTCATAATTGCTGAAAATTTTTTTGAAGGAAATTACTAAAAAAATATAGTAAGCACCCTTGTGAAAGAAAAAATGCTGTATTTTTATATAAACACAAGACTGTATTAGTCTACCTCATAGAATAATGGGATTTTAGACTTAAAATCCAAGGTATATCTTACTATAATTTTTTTGCATAGGTTTTCAAATTTATACTAGAATGCAGTTTCTCTTGCAAGTCAGAACTTTGGGTGCCAATTTTGATGTTTGGCAAGACTGCATGGAATATCTTATTAAGTGCTTTCTTATTCTGCAATATGGGGCTAGCCTTAAATTTGCAAAGCAAAAACAGCCCTAGTATGCAAATATTGTAAAAGTGAGTTCGGCAATTTACATGTCACCTAGAGCATAAAAATGCAAATGTAGTGATTAAATGTGATCATAGAATCATTTCGATTGGAAAAGACCTTTAAGATCATCGAGTCCATAATGTGGACCATAAATGTGAAAAAAAAACCATGATGACTGATCACTTTTCCCAAATTAAAATTAAATTCTATAAGTAAAACATTTCTCATAGAATTATAGAATCGCCTGGTTGGAAAAGACCTTTGAGATCATCAGGTCCAACCGATTTTTGTCGCAGAATTCATGAACATGGTACCTCATTGCCACAATCTAGCAAAGAGTAAGCTACAATTTTTAGCTTGGGTACAGAGCTATGTGTTTTCATGTTTGCAAGCCTGAAGCCTTAGAGCTTGGATTCACCATGGCCGTTGATCCATCAGTAACATACATGTGGAATCTAAGACTTTTTTTTCTAAAAGTTGTTGTTGTTTTACTTCAACTGCTTATTAACCAGAGGCTGTGTACCACTCCATTCCAGCACTTTAAGGTTCCTGCTGTCTCCTAATGATTTGTCCATGTTCCTGGTGACTACAGTCTTTATGATTTTGCTAGGAGCATGTCTTGTGGAAAAGCACCCTGGCTAGCCTTTGTTTTGCAAAGAAACTTATTTCCTCATTTTACGTCTTTATACATCATTCTCTATTTTATAAGCAGGGTGGAGACCCCCATGAAGACGAGATGGGCATCTTACAAGGCCTTTCAAATGAGCATTATTTGCAAATAAATAAATCACCCCGGAACTCAGAGTTTTGCTTTACAGATATATGTGCACAAACACATGCTCACAGTTCCTCTTGCCATCTAAGGCTTTCTTTGTTTCTCAGCATTTCTCAGTGGATGCAGTCTATCTATTGGTTCCTACTCAGGCTTTAAAAGACACTAAATCACTAGAAGTTGTTTTCTCTTGACCTTTGGGAACCTCACAAAAAATACACCTTCCTTCTTTTTCCTAGTAGCTTTAGTGGGAAGTTTCGCTGTTTACAACCAAAGATGAAAGCATATGGCAACAAAATAGAAATCAAAGAAAGGTATCATCCACCATTTAAAAATTCAGCTTTTATGTCATTACACAACAAAGCCTGTCAGTATGCTTGTATTCAAGTTGCTGGTTTAAGCCCGTTTTCCTAATCTTGGCTTTTCTGCGTCTACATGTTTTACCTACGAAATAGCAATGACCTCTCTAGATCCCCCAAAGGAAGACCCCAAGCATGCCTAGCTGCTTCTTCCCATATTGTCTGCATAACTCAGGCACAGATAGACAGGACTAAACCCATCACAGCCCCATCCTCTAGCAGATATATTGAGTTTGGCTCTTCCTGAGCATGAAAGAGGTGCTGAAGTCTGAGATAGAGCTTTGACTGACAGCGGATAAGACTATGAAAAAGAGTCCCATAACATCCTAAATGAGGTAAACGCTGCTTATTTCTCATAAAGCAATTGCTTCAGGGTGCCTAAGAAAGTCAGCAAGCACTAGGTTTAGAACATGCCTGAAGAAAGCACTTATAGCTAATGCACAAGGACAATGTGAGATTTCTTCCAAAGAGCACTGCAAAGCCTAACAGCTTAAAGTGTCTCCTCAAAACCCTTCAGACTTCCTGGAGCTATCCTCAACTGCTAAAAATCACCCTGTCTGGGACATGGGAAGCCTCGAACTGCTGGCTATGAGAAGCAGGGTAGATAAATTACAGAAAGGATCACATAAGAAAGCAGTCAGGAACTTACTTTTCTCTAGTGCAGCAGCTGCTTCTGTCATCAAAGGGTGATGGGAGATACATGCTCCACATTACCTTAAAACCTTTCACTGCTGGTGAAAACCAAAACTTTAAACTCAATTTATGGTTGGTAAGTAGAGGTAAAATTTCATTTAATTAGATTTTTAAGGTTTTTAACAGAATATGCTCTACCTAGGTCATGAAATCTCTGAAAGCAAATAATACTCCACTTCAATAGAAAAATTTATTGTATCAACATCGTTGTTTGTTAATATATGTGTATGCTTTTCTTCCAAAGAATTTAGAAACAAAACGTTACTTCTCTTAGTTACTTTTACTAAAAGGATAATAGGTAATATTTTATCATGTTTATTGCACTAATAACTTTACAAGACCTCTGAGGGAAAAAAAATTAGCATCAACAAGAACAAAAAGCCTGTGAAATTTTTCATCGGGAATCTTTTTCTTCCTGACTGTGTTTCTTGGTCCAACAAAGGCTTTCACTCTGCTTTCAATTCTTATCTTCCTTTTCATGCTTTGGTTTGTTTAGTTATCACGTGTTGCCCACTTTTTGAAATATGATTAACGAGTGAAAAGTATTCCTTTCATAATGGAGCATACATCATTTGAACCACAAAAATATAAAAATATCGCTGACCAAGATCTCAGACAGATTCCGCAGCTAATCAGCCTCTCCCTGCCCTGGAGGTGGGCCCAAACCAAAATCACAGCTCCAGACAATATGAGACTTTGGGAAACTTACATTGCAGAGTAAAATACCAGCATTTAAGCTCACTTCTAATTGTAACAATCTGCATTTATGCTGCAAATGTAGTGTTTATCTTGTATCATTGTTGTTTAGAGTCAATTGCAAAACTCTCACTGACTCTAGCAAGAGCCAGGATCATTTGCAGAGTGGAATCAACAGAAATAATTTGGGGGGGGGGAAAAAGAGAAATTTATAAATGATGATTTTTTTTTTTAAGTGAAAGGCAACTGCACAGTCAATTCTTTAGTTCTTAATCCACAAATACCAGCAATGATAATAGTCTACAGCTTCCTTTTTCTGAGGTCTTGAAGATCCCTTGACATTTGCTATGACAATACTTACATATAGATGCTTAAAATGCACCAAAACAAGTTGCATGATTATAAGCATGCTTCTAGGAATGCAATCATCCCCACATCGATTTTGTTAGTCTGCTGTTGTTACATGGTTGTTGGGAAAACAGAAAGTCTTCTGTTCTCAGGTAAAGCCTCAGATGCACTTAGTTGTTAGCTATCAGTGCTCACATTTTTTTCAGCCCGTATCTCAATGTCTGGGATATGAGTCAATCATCCCACTGAATTCCCATTCTCTTTCTGGACTTCTCTGTCTTTACATTATTCCCAATAATGTAAAGTAAGTAGATCTTACCCATTCTTCTAAGAAGCCCATGATGTATATGGAAAATAGATATCATTTTCCAGTATGAAAATGTATTAGCACACAAGCCCAAAAATGTACATGCCTTAAAGGATTAAACCTGTTTTGGCAGTTACTATAAATACAAAGGAATTCCTCAGTGCAGTTTAACAAGCATCCAGGTTAATATCATGTTCTTTCTTTTCAGCTAAGACAATGTGATAATTTCAGGAGGGATGATTCTGTAGAAAAATTAAGATTGTTCATAAACTGGGTGTTAAGCATTGCATTACTAACTGTAGTGTTTCGTCAGTGTAGCTAAGTGCACATGTGCCTTCTCACACTTTCAAAGGTACGTGCTTAGTAAAACTGCAGAACTGCTCTTTGACAGCAACAAATACACTGAATAGGAAGAAAAAGTTTATATCTTCCAACACCGAGTTCGTAGCTGGCCACTGGAAACTGGGTGAGAGGTTTTATAGAAAATCAATTGAAAGGATTTTGTACATCAGATTTAAAAGTCTTCACAAAATTGCAGTAAGTTTTCTAATATTTTTCACATCCTAGATGCTGAGATTAGAGAGAATATATAACTGACCTAAAATTCACATTTATGAATTCCTGAAGAAACTGCAGAATGAAGAGGAGGTCATGGCCACAAACACCACAAAAACTAGGTAGAGTTGAGTACAGGCATAAATACATTTGATGGTGTATCAGAGTCTTACAATCTTGAGTAGGGAAATAACATCAACTTATTGGGGAAACTGGACCTCCATAAAGATGGAGGAACTTCTGATACCCATGATTTAAAACTCACTTCCTGTAAACGTCCCATGCATCCAGTGTTATGCCAGTAATAGTGCTGGAAGTGCTCAAAATCAAAGACACTGTCAATGACAGAAGAATGAGACTTAACGCTAATCAGACCAAATTAGTAGTTGATATATCCATTTTGGTGTCTTCTACTGGAATAGGCAGTCATGCCAACAGTGGATTTTTTGGCAAACTTTAGAGGCATCTAACATATCTTCCAAGTACTGCAGCACAGGGTTTTGCAGATAAATGTAAGATATTTCTTCTTGGCCATAAAATACTGTAAAAATTTCTCAGTAGTTATAACAGTTTCTTTCAGTATTTTTTAATTAAAGTTTTTCAATCCTTCACTGTGGAATATTGTTCTAATTCCAGCAATAACCTAAAATTCTTTCACAATAAAGCATTTGCCATACTCCATATGTTTATTTAAAAAAAAATCTAACAGGATGTGGGTACAACAAAGAGAATAGAAAATATAATTAATTTTCAGAATCACCAGTTGAAATTCAGTCATTCACGCATCTCAGTCAGTAGCAAGATTATCACCTAGGGACTTAGTTCAGCCAGATTTGGATGTTAGTGTCTAACCAGAAGTATAGATGTGGTCCTAAGTAATTTTAATAGGCATAAGTCATTCTTCAGCATTACACACATAGTCAAGAAATTTTCTTTAAAAGAAGAATATTTAGAAATTAAAAATAGATGTAGGAAATTGAGTTCCTTTGGTATTTGATAGTATTGACAGAATCATCTATTGATTTTAGCAAAGATACTATCAAGCTTAAGCAATACAGGTTGGAAACATTCCAGTCCTTCCAGGTTTATAGCAAAAAAAAAAACCAAAACACTTCAAATTGGAAAGAAAAATGAAAACACTGCAAAGTCAGGAAATTATAAGCTTTAAACTTGCCTCCTGGTGCCTCCATCTCATAAAATACCTTTTGATTTTAGAACATTGTAAGTTCAATGTCAACTCATGTAGGATAGATTTTTTTAAAAAAACTTTGTATACTGCATTTCTGGCAGGAACAAATATTGTTGATAGTAATAATTTGTTCATTTATTTTCAAAAACACTAACAGATGACAATAATAACTTCTAATTCGGCTTAACATGTCAGAACAGCTGATTTTTAATTATTTTTTTCAACAGTGTCAAACAGTAAATTCCTCAAGATGGTGTGGATTTCCCTGTTGAAATCAATGGACTTTATCACTGTAAGCAAAGGCTATTGTGTGGCAGTTCCCTGACGAGATTTTGTGAATAGCTGTGATGCATTTCTGTGAGGGATACACAAGAAAAGCGTTATTTGAGCATGAAAGGCTCATTTCAAAATTGGTTGCTACAAAAACAAAACCGTTTCGCTTGCCTTTGGTGTATAAAGCCACTGGGACATCTCCAGAAATGCACAAACTATCCAGGGACGTATGCCCGTGCCAGAATCCATGCAAGAGGATGAAATGGCTTCTTACTTTCCTTGGTTGTTTTTCTGGGCACCTGAACTTGTGGTGGAGAAGAGCAGAAGGGGCAATGAGTTTGGGCCATTACCTATCAGCCTTCTATCTTTTCACCATTAGCACCTCAAAGCTGCAGAGGCATCCCTGGACCTTCACTCTGCTTTCAAGCAATGTTTTTAACTAAGTCTTTTGCACCAACTAGACTAATGCTTGTAAGAAAACCTGCTCTTCTGCATCATGTGGGTTATACCTGTTTGGGGGCAATGGGATGTGAAATTTACCCCTCAGCCCTTTCTTTCCTCTCTCTCCTCTCTTTTCCCTCTTCTGCTTGGGTCCTGCTTGTTGCTTCCTTTGTTTTCTCTCAGCCCTGAGATGCCCAATTTCTCCCATCAACAATTTTGTGCAGCAGCTTTGGAGGCATGGAGGTTATCTAAAGGTTATCTGTGGGTGCAGGTTACTTGATGACTTCTTTTCAATCATAGTCCCTTTAGAAGAGAGTGGATTATCTAAGGACCGGGTCATCTGCAGGGTCTGATCCACACCCTGGTGAAGTCAAGGAGGATTTCCTATCTGACAGCAGTAGCCCTCAAAAAAACTTTTATCTGCCTCCCTAGTAGCTCAGTTCTTAGTCCATGTCAGTGCTGCATCTCTGCTGCCTGTAAAGTGACAGTCTCCAGGTCGGAAAATAGGGGAGGTGGTGATTAAAGCCACAAGCATATAAGGGAGAAGAACATAGGAAAAAAAATTATCCCTGCTCCACCTGCTTCCTCTCTTCCTTTTTACGGCTGATGAATTAACATTGCCCAATTGTCAAGCAATGGTGAGGCAGGCAACATCCCCTTATTACAGAATCATAAAATCATAGAATGTTTTGGGTTGGAAGGGAACTTTACTGGTCATCTAGTCCAATCCCATGCAGGAACAGGGACATCTTTAACTAGATTAGGTTGCTCAGAGCCCCATCTAACCTGACCCTGGGATAGTTTCCAGGGATAGGGCTTCCACTACTTCCCTAGTTCCTGTGTTTCACTACTCTCATTGTAAAAAATTTTTCCATTATACCCAGTCTAAATCTACCCTCCCTTGGCTTAAAACCATGACTTCTTCTCCTGTTACAACAGGCATTGCTAAAAAGTCTGTCCCCATCTTTCCTGTAGGCCCCCTTTAGTACTGGAAGGCCGCTATAAGGTCTCCCACAGCCTTCTCTTCTCCAGTCTGAGCAACCCCAACTCTCAGCCTGTCCTCACAGGGGAGATGCTCCAGCCCCTGGATCATTTTCATATCCAGGCCCTCCTCTGGACCTGCTACAAAAGCTCCGTTGGTAAATCCCTGCATGCTCAGGGACTAAAAGTAGGTTTGAAAAAGTATACTAAGCTATTTGGTATCTGCCAAGGACTACGTGAGCAACCTGAGTCAGAGTTTGAGAAACAGCAGCCTCCTTCTTCCAGTGACCTAATTTATCCTCTGATTACTTTTAAATTCACAAAAGGAGCAGAAAGAGTATCCTTCTGGGAGGGGACTGCTGCAGATCCCGTAACTAAACAGCCTCCAAAACAATATTTTTAATTCTTTCTTGCAATGGTCATGTCAAAAGCCTGGTTGAGGTGTCTTGCCTTTAGCTTGGATGTCTAAAGAAAAAACGATGTTTCTCTTTGAATCAAAGAGGAAAGGACTGATGCTGTTGTCATTTAACTACCACTGGAGAGAGGCATGTTAACCATAGTTTAGATGCATAAACAAACAGAAAGAGAGAGACAGAGAGAAAGAATAACAGTGTCAGTTGGTTCTGCCTGTGCCTACTCCCATCCTTGCTGACTACCAGCCTAGGGATGAGGGTGCTTGATTGAGGATTGCTGTATGACCCTACAGAGAGCTTTCTCACGCACACATAGACTGCACTTGTCAGCTGTCTAATAAACCATTTGGAAAGGAGATGCCTCCCTCCCTCCACGTGCATGCCCTGAGGACCTCCTGCTGTGCTGGAGCAACCCATCACTACTCACCTCTATGCATTGTTTGAAGGCCTCTCACCATCTGGACCACCTAGGAGAAAATGTTTTTTTAAAGAGGGAAAGATTAAGGAACAGGGATTTACGCCTCAGTCCCCAAGGTAGTTACCAGATGGCAAACGTCTTGTTTTCACTTGATGAATCAGAGCAACTGAATCAGGACTTCCAAAGTGGCTTGGATTTCATTTCCAAGTATTCTTTTTGCTTCACAAGTTGAAGAGTTTATTTCCCACCCTTTAGATGATGATTTTTAAGGTAAAGTTAACATTAAAGCAAAAGTCTGCCATTAGGTGAGTGGATTCCAGTGTGTGGGGACCCCAGTAATACCATTTCTCACACTGTATTAACTCTTTCCTGACTACTGGCTGGTTTTGCCAAGAGCTCCCTGCAAGAGTTTATTCACCTGAGTAAGCAAAACGAAATGAGGCCATCTCTCCCAGGGCTTGGGAAAGAAACTATAAACCTGAGTACTGTCACCAGTTTTTCATTTTAAACTTCCTACTACAGTAAGGAAGATGATTACATTAATGCAGTTGCCTTTTGAAGAATTAAATCTTTGCTTTTCTTTTTTTTTCCTTTTCAAAAATGGCAGTGGAATAAAGCAGTATTTGGAGTATTAGCAATACAAAAATTAACAACAAAAATATTCAATGGAAATTTACAGTCACTGCTTTAGTTTTTTTCCTTTAAAAATCACAAGGAAGAGATTTAATGAAACCTAAAATTAATGCTCTATTTAAGGCCTTATTGTAAACACAGGCTCCCAGCTCTAAATTAAAGTATCTTCCAAAATACTAAAGCAAATTAAACTACAAATTTAACATCTAATGGCATTCACAATGTTCCTGAATCTTCCACCAACTTTCTACATGTTAGCTGGAATAAACAGTGGGGGTTTTGTTGGGTTTTTTTCTTAATTTCCATTCAAAGAGGTTTCTGAAATGAGTAGCAAATGTAGACAATCAGCAAAGGGAATGGCAAGTGGCACTGGGACACTTTAGTTTCACTTTGCAGAGTTTCATTATGAGCTTGCTATAACAATTCCTGTAGCAGTTTATGCAATTGTGATATTGGACCTGGTCCCCCTAATCTTAAAACATGCCAGACTACCAGGAAGAAACAACAATTCATTGTAATGGGTGACTCCCTGCTGGGGGGAGAAAGAGGTACCCACCCATCAACATGACCAATTATCTAGAGAGGTTTGCTGCCTGCAAGGTCTGGGATCTAGAGGCACCATAGGAGCTCATCCAGCTCTCTGGCTGCTAGACCCCACTGTTATTGCACAAATTATACTGCCAGGGGAAATCTGAACAGTATTAAAAGTGACTAAAGAGCCTTGGGAGCAGTAATGAAGGGTATGGTAGCCCAGATGACAGTGAAGGCCAAGGGTGTGAAAAGGACACTAATAGTAAAAGTCAGTAACTGGCTACGGAACCAGTGCTGTCAGCAGGATTTGGGGATCTATGACCACAGGAGACAGTTTGCAGATCAGTATCTGCTTGGGAGAGATGGGACCTGCCTCACTAAGCAAGGCAAAGTTATTTTCACCAACAGGATGGCTGACCTCATAAAGAGACCTTTAAACTAGAAATTATGGGGGAAGGAAAGAGTAACCAACAGTCCTCTGACAGAGAGGATCACTGAGCAAGGGACATGGGGTGATGTGACAGGAAGGGATCACAAAATCAACCAAATGGGGTAAGCAGAGTGACCTTCAGCACTTGAATGTGAGCAAGGAAGTGCCTACAATGCACTGTTACAGAGAAATACCCCAAAGCCTCTGCAGCAACTCAACATGCTCGGGTGCCTCTCTAAAGTGCCTGCATGCTACTGCACACAGTATAGGGAATAAACATGATGAGTTAGGGATCAATGCGCAGTGGCTCTTTAGGAAGGACAGGATGGGAAGATGAGGAGGATGAGTTGCCTTTTATGTGAGAGAGCAGCTGGAATGCATGCTCTCACTAGGGATGGATGAGGAGCCAAGTGAGAACTCGTGGGTGAGGATTAAAGAGAAGGCAGGCAAAGCAGGTACTATAGAGGATATCTGCTATAAGGCACCAGACCAGGAAGATCATGCCATCTACAGACAGACAGGAGCAGCCTCACGTTCACAGGCACTGGTCCTCATGAACATCTGTTGGAGGGACACAGCAGGACATGAGCAATCCTGGAGGTTCCTGGATCACATTGATAATAACTTCCTCTTCCAGGTTATAGAGGAGTCAACAAGGAGAGGTGCTCTACAGGACTTCATAATCACCAACAAGGAGGAGCTCATTGGGAATGTGAAGGTCAACGACAGCCTTGGCTGCAGTGACCATGAGATGGTGGAGTACAGGATCCTGAGTGAAACTCACAGCCCTGGACTTCAGGGGAGTAGATGTTGGTCTCTTCAAAGATCTGCTTGGAACAGTCCCATGAGATAAGGCCTTGGAGGGAAGAGGGGCCCTAGAAAGCTACTTGACATTTAAGAATAATCTCCTGTTCCATCTCTGTGAGTAGGAAGTCAGGTAAAAATGCCAGAAGGCAGTTAGGCAAAAATGCCTGTGAGGATGAACAAGGAGCTCCTGGCCAAATTTAAATATAAAAGTGATGTATACAGAGGGTGGAAAGAAACCTCAAAGGAATACTGAAAAATTGTCCAGGCATCCAGGGATGAAGTTAGGAACCGAAAGCCCAAATGGAATTGAATCTAGTGAAGGATGTTAAAGTCATCAAGAAGTATACAGATGACAAAAAGAAGACTGGGAAAAATATTGGCCCATTGGTCAACAAGACAGTGGATCCAGTAACGCGGGATGCAGAACATGTGGAAGTACTGAATGCCTTCTTTGTCTCAGGCTTTACCAGCAAGAATCACAGGTCCCAGAAACCAGGAGGAAAGGCTTAAGAAAGGAGGTGGAAGAGCATCAGGTCAGAGAATAGTGAAGTAAACTGTACATACATTACACCATGGGCCCTCAGAGGATGCATTCATGAGTGCTGAGGGAGGTGGCAGATGTCATTGTGAGGTTGCTCTCAATAATCTTTGACCAACTGTGGTGACTGGGAGTGCCTGAAGACGGGAGAAAAGCAAGTGCCAGTCCTATCTTCAAGAAGGGCAAGAAAGATGACCCAGGGAACTAGAAGCTAGTCAGCCTCACCTTCATACCTGGGAAGATGATGGAGTAATCATTTCCAGGCACATTAAAGACAAGAAAATATCAGGATTAGTCAGCATGGCTTCACCAAGGGGAACCTCTGCTTGGCCAACTTGTTAAACTTCTACAATGTAATAAGTGGCCTGGTAGATGACAGGAGAGTAGTGAATATGGTCTACCTGGACTTCAGTAAGACCTTTGTAATATCCTCATAGAGAAGCTGTTGATGTGTGCGCTGGATAAGCCGTCAGTGAGGTAGATTGAAAACAAGTTGAATGGCCAGGCACAGAAGGTGGTGATCAGAGGAACAAAGTCTATCTGGAGGCCAGTAACTAGAGGTATATTCCAGAGGTCAGTTGGGTCTAGTTCTGTTTAAAACCTTCATCAGGATGATGGGGCAGAGTGTAACCCAACAAGTTTGCTAATGACACAAAACTAAGAGGAGTGTCTGACACACCAAAGGATCATATTGTCACCTAGAGGCACCTTGACAGGCTGATAAAATGGACTGACAGAAACCTCATGAAGATTCAAAGAAATTCAAAACTGCAGCCCATGGTACATTTTTATTAATCACCTTGACTCAGCTTTACTGAAACAAATTCCTGAGCTGTAAAAGAGTAGGTGAAATCCATGCAAGACAAGTAAAAACAAAGATGGAAAAGAATCAGCTTGTCCAGTGACAGTTAGAAAACCAAGAGAAAATTGTTAGACAAAAAAGACCTAAAGCACTGGGAAAAAAGCAGAGTTGTATGATGCCTGAATAACAGAAAATCAAAGAGCTAGTATCAGGGCAGAGAGCCTCACTGAGCATGGCATGAATCTAGAAGGGCTTGCCTGACTAGAAAGTCAGCCCCTACCATTTAGGTGACAAAATTTACATGACATTAATCTTACCATGTTTGCAGATGTACTGGAAATTATAGATCTAACTAGCTTTATTATGCTCTGCCTTTCTACACTTACTAGTTAAATTGATTGATGCAGTTTATGAAACAACAGTTTATGAAAGGCAGGTCCTGCCAGAACAACCTGATTTCCTTCTGTGACAAAGTTACCCGTTTAATGGACAAGGGAAAGGCTGTGGATGTGGTGTTCCTGGACTTTTGTAAAGCCTTTGACACTGTTTCTTACAGCATTCCGATTGAGAAACTGGCTGCCATTGGCCTGGACATCCACACTCTCTGCTGGGAAAAAAAACTGTCAGGGTGGCCAGGCCTAAAGGGTTGTGGTAAATGGAGTTAAATCCAGTTGGAGGTCAGTCATGAGTGGTGTTCCCCAGGGTTCAGTGCTGGGTCCAGTCCTGTTCAATATCTTTATTAATGATCTGGACAAAGGGATCGAGTGCACCCTTAGCAAGTTTGCAGATGACACCAAGCTGGGTGGCAGTGTTGATCTGCTTGAAGGAAGGGAGACTCTGCAGAGGGATCTGGACAGGATGGATAGATGGGCTGAGACCAATGGGATGAGTTTTAACAAGATCAAGTGCCGAGCCCTTCACCTGGGACACGACAACCCCATGCAGCATTACAGGCTTGGGCAAGAGTGGCTGGAGAGCTGCCTGGAGGAGAGGGACATAGGGGTGCTGATCGACAGCAGGCTGAATATGAGCCAGCAGTGTGCCCGGGTGGCCAAGAAGGCTGATGGCATCTTGGCCTGTATCAAAAACAGTTTGACCAGCAGGACAAGGGAGGTGATTGTGCCCCTGTACTCGGCAGTGGTGAGGCCACACCTCGAGTATTGTGTTCAGTTCTGGGCCCCTCAGTACAAAAAGGATATTGAGGTGTTGGAACGTGTCCAGAGAAGGGCGACGAGGCTGGTGAAGGGGGTGGAAAACAAGTCCTACAGGGAACGGCTGAGGGAACTGGGGTTGTTTAGCTTGGAGAAGAGGAGGCTGAGGGGAGACATTACTGTCTCCGGCTGCCTGAAAGGAGGCTGTGGTAGAGAGAGTGTTGATCTCTTCTCTCAAGTGACAGGTGATAGGACAAGGGGAAATGGCCATAAGTTGTGCCAGGGGAGGTTCAGACTAGATATTAGGAAGAATTTCTTTACTGAAAGTGTGGTTAGGCACTGGAACAAGCTGCCCAGGGAGGTGGTTGAATCACCATCCCTGGAGGTTTTTAAAAAAAAGGATAGATGAGTTTTTGAGGGACAAAAGGTTTAGCGGATAATGGGTGTGGTTGGACTTGATGATCTTAGAGGTCTCTTCCAACCAGAAGACTCTATGATTCTATGATTCTATGAAATCAGCATAGTTCTATTCCATTTACACATTCAGTAGACAAATGTAAAAGGTTATCATGATACAGCGATGGTTTAATCTTATCGATCACAAGTTAAATGAGCAATATACTACTGGTTATGTTGATCTGTTGACAAAACATAGATTATATGCTATTATTGATGGAGTTCTGCTTTAGGTACAAGTTTGGTTGCACCAAGTTGCTCATTACTTGTGGGAGTCTCTTGTTAATAGTACTTGATTCTAATTTGTTTAATGAAAGATGTGATATTCTACCTAATTTCATTTAGTACCACATTACAGTGTGATTAAGGAAGGTAAAAAAGACCCTGGCACATGCTCCATGGATTGCAAGTGTCTGCTTCTTAAGCATCAAAAACTACATCTATCCGAGTTGAAACAATGGATAAGGGCTGTTTTCTGGCATTGCATGTAGTAGCACAATACAGTTTGTATCCATATAGCTACACTATTTTTCCCTCAAAAAAAGAGATTAATTAATCCGAATTGCCCATTAGAAACAGTCCCTGACCTGTTCCTGAACCCTGCCAGGGCTCTCTCTGGGAGGATATTAGCTGGCATGGGCCAACACCATGCCAATAAGCATGCCAACAATTACACAATACAGGCTATTGTAAGACAGTCCTCACCCTATGCCCCAGTCTTGGTTAGTTTAGCTACTACTGTAGACATAGTCAAAATAATCAGAACACAAGGCAATGCTTCAACTCAACCACTGTTTGTAGACCACAATATGTGCAGGATCTTTAATATTCCCTAGCAACAGACACTAGAAAGACTGGTTGAAACAGAAATGATAGAAGCAACACATGCTGGTGGGGAGAAAGCAAGAGAGAGAAAAATGAGTGGAAAGATGATAAAGATGGAGAGAAAGCTGAAGCATGTCTCTCCATCCTGGTCCTACTTGCCCAGAGCTGCCTGGCCCTCCAGCCAAATGAACGAGAAGTTCTGCATAGCTTGAGATCTGGGCAGGCACATCTTGTCAGCCACTGAGGAGTACCCTTGGAACTCCTCAAGGCCCACACAAAAGAGTGATGTTTTTTTATTATTATTTTTTTTTTTTATTTTCCTTTTCCTTTTCCCTTTTCCCTTTTCCCTTTTCCCTTTTTCTTTTTCTTTTTCTTTTTCTTTTTCTTTTTCTTTTTCTTTTTCTTTTTCTTTTTCTTTTTCTTTTTCTTTTTCTTTTTCTTTTTCTTTTTCTTTTTCTTTTTCTTTTTCTTTTTCTTTTTCTTTTTCTTTTTCTTTTTCTTTTCCTTTTTTCTTTTCCTTTTCCTTTTTTCTTTTCCTTTTCCTTTTTTCTTTTCCTTTTCCTTTATCTTTCCTTTTCCTTTTCTTTTTCTCTTTTTCTTTTTTCTTTCCTTTTTCTTTTCCTTATTCTTTTCCTTTTCCTTTTCCATTTTTTTTTTATTCTGTCTACATGGGCCAATACCATGTAGCCAAGACCATGCAGGATATTGCACAGCTATATTTGATGACATGGAAAAATGCCCAACACTGAGTGATGCTAATGGGAAAGTCACAGTCAAAAAATACCTGATGCTTGGCAGCCAATGGGATAAAGTCAGGACTAGTAGGCATGAAGTTATTTCACAGAATGCTAATGCAAAGGACACACAAGGCCTTTGTTCCCACACTTTTAATAGTAATATTCACTCTGCATTTGAAGGACCTCTGATGATCATTATGTTTGCTAATGGCAAATATTTTTGAGGCCTCAAGGGTCAGAGATTATTCTGCTATCCAAAACAAATAATGATATAGTAAACAAGGGAGCAGTTTATCAAGTGCTGGATACATGGATGATTCCCTTCCTCTAGCTCAGAGGAAAGCTGACATTCAGGACTTGAAGGTTATCTTCTTCTTGCTGCAAATCTTTCGGTTATGTACATTTGCGTCACAGTTCTTATTGGAAAACAAACTTCCATAAACCGACTATCAGTGCATTGCAACAGTGTTCATTGTATTTCATCTAATTTAGGCAATGATTATTTTAGACTGATTTATGCTGTGGTATCATCATCTATTCTTCTTCTTAATAACCTTCGAGACAAAAAGCCAAATTGCACAGTAGTGAAGAAATCTCAAAAAATGTTGCATTCCTGCAACATTCATGTGACTAGACACCCAGGTCTATTGAAACAACTCATCTCCCACTCTGAAAACAGTGGCATTATGAGCTCCAGCCTTACTAAACAGCAGAGAATATAGAACAGCTCTTACCCTCAAAACACAAATCCTTAGGAAACACATCCACCATGCTCCTGCCATTCATGGCATTACTGTACAGATTAGGGGATCCAGACAGGTTCAGTTCAAAGGAAGATATTTACCCCAACTAGTTGAGGCGAAGCAGATATCTGCATGGAGCACCCACAATAGTGTCACTTTACCCACTGCTGTCAGATTATCACAGAGAACAGTCTGTGCTTAATATTGCTATGTCATGTGTCATAATCAGTACTTTGACTATGGAGTAGAAGATGTGTAAGAGTTGTCTTTTTTACAGTCCGTTGCTTAACAGGCCATGTCCACCACCCTATGAACTCTCTTTGACCATCTAGTCAGCTCCTTATAGAATCCTCCTTGGTGTTTATTAGACCTCAGCCTTCTTTACTTGGTCAATGGGCAACTAACTGGGTATAAAAAAAAAAGGCTGTTGAATGAGATCTGCTTCATTCCCTGGAAGTCTAGCGATC
Source organism: Dromococcyx pavoninus (assembly GCA_033558185.1). NCBI lineage: Eukaryota > Metazoa > Chordata > Aves > Cuculiformes > Neomorphidae > Dromococcyx > Dromococcyx pavoninus. Next base: position 180,469 of record JAUMJL010000081.1, on the reverse strand, counting down.
TGTTGACATGCTTGGATGATCCCTTCACAGCTGGATTTTATTTGTTCCAAATCTGTAAGGACAAATATGGTCTTCATTGCCTAGATCTTTCTTTTTTTGAAAAATATCTTGATCAATTTTTTCCCCTCTTTATAAAGTATTAAACCCAAGAAAAAAGCTCAGGTCGTAATCTAGCCATTCCTGTCTCAGATGGGACTTCTGTATTTAGGCACCTTATCTGTGTCTAAAAGATAGCATCCTATTGTAAGAATGTCCTCTGTTCAAGCAGAGGGTTGCTGCCAATAGTTGCATCTAGCAATATCTAAAGGTGACAAAGATGAAGACTTACGAAGACTTTGGACAAGAGTTTACTCTATTAAACAAAGAATAGGCTGATTAGGACACTGAGGTGCTGCTGCATCTTATGATCTTTGGACCTTTTTCGGGTTGTGGAAATTAGGTCCGGCAGACAGAATAAATTGCCAAACACAGCACTGAATATAATGATATTTTCCATTGATTTTGATAGGCATTCACTATTGTTCATGAATCTAAAATAATCTTCTTTTCTGGGGCAAAACGTCTACACAAATCACTATCTGTAGGGCACAGTAGCAAAACAGCATTACTGAAATCAGGAGTTCAAGCTTTGTCGCAGATTACTTAACACTGCTGCACACAACAAGAAACAGTTCATGACTGGAATGCAAAATTTAAAGGCAAAGATCTACTTCAAACTTAAATCCTATAGCTATTACTTACAGAACCTGACCTGTCTGGACCAATAACAGATCAAAATTCTTGGGCAGACTTTGACTTTAAGCTTCATTATGAAAGTCAGAATGGCAGGAGGAAGACTTTGAATTCACAGAGGATTCAGTCTAGGGGGAATCTAGCTATATATAATACACCCAAAGCATTCTGTGTACACAAGGAAAGCTGAATCCAGCCCCAAGACTATTTTTACTTGTGTTGTAAAAACATAGTGCAGCTTAAACCCTAATATACAATTTACGATGTGGTTTCCATGACCTGAGCTTCGGTTATCTGAACTATCTTTTTTCCCAGAACTGGATCATATTCTCTGTTGTCGATTAATTCCTTTGAATGTATCATCTCAGCTGTTTTTAAACACTTAATTGTCTGAATTCATATCAGCTTCTCTTAGAGATTTGGTTAATATGAATTGCACCGCATAGTAGTTATTATCAGTTCATATACTGAAAATGCAGGGCAAGTTAAGAATGATAATGAATCTCAGGCACGTTTTGTGTTTGCTGTTTCTTCTCCCCAGATGGCTCACTCAGTACGAAACCTTACAAATACATAATACCGTTCCTTAGAGTAAACATATTGTAACTCAATTTTCTTCCCCCAAGCAAGCAACCAGATGAATGGCCTTTGTGAATTATTCTGTAAGAGAAACACTCATAAGGGGTCTGTGATAAGCAAGTCAATGGAAATGGTGTAGTGCACTGTTTAAAATCATCTAAACATTTTCCCTTAACATGAAACATTGAAAATGTGTAGCTCAGTGTTTGATGAAACACAGTACCCTGTTGTCTGTAGCCCAGTTCTAGCCCCTTCTTTAAATGTAATCTTTTATCAAAGTTACATGTGTTTTCAATAAGTTCACATGTGGATGCAGTTATACCAGGAAAAATGATTCACAAGTACTTTAGAGGCTCCTCTATCTTTCAGGCCCACCTAAAGTTTCTTTCCACTTTTTTAAATATTTTTTTAGTAAGCTTACTGAGGGAAAAACCAGTTTTGCTTGCTTACAACACAACTGCCCTGGTTTGAATCATAAGTACAGCATTGTTCAAAGGAACAGCTGGTACCAACTCCAAAAGTTTAAGCACTCCCTTCCGAACAAAAAACTCTGTTGAGTCTGTTAGTCATCATCTCCCACAGGTATTGATTCAAGGCTACAGTTCTGCCTATTCCTGCCATGGCTAAAAAGATTAGCTGCAAGGTTTTCAGAAAGGAGCATTTTCATGCACAAGCAAACATACAACTATTTCTTTCTTGTCTGCTAATCTCCATGATTATCGTACCTTTTCGAAACTTTTTAAACACAGAAAGGGCAATTACACTTCAATAACAACAATGGAACGCTATGAAGTTATTTCTGTAGGAGTGGGTTTACAAAGATAGTTTTGCCCTCAGGAGCTTAAACTGTATCAACACACAACTTTGCTGTAAATTCAACTCAGTTCTGCCAGCTTTCTCTAATAGGAAACACAAATTTAGGGACAGGATCTGTTTAGAATATATTCTCAGGAACTGAACTCCTATTGCGCCAGACTTTCAAAGCAAACTTAATACAGGTCACCTCCTCATTTCCAGGAGTCTAATTTTATTGCTCCCTCCAAGTCATGTCAGAAACAGGAGCTCTGAAAAGCCCTTTAGCCACTTTGGGGACTGTGCTTAGATTATATTTTCAAAGAATTTCTGCTAACAACCAAATGGTAAACTTTGAACTTCTTTCAATTTTCTAGGACATCTCCTAAACAGTTGGTTTTCAAATACAATTCACATTCAGTTATGGTTCATATTGCCTTCATCCTTATCAGACCCCATCTTGTCCTGGGATATACAGATATTTTCCAAGACTCCTTTTAAGCAAAGCAGTTTAAAAGAACACCCTCCCATAGGCTGTGGACTCGTGATCTGAGCCTAGATACCAGAGTAATCTAACTTCTTCAATGCAGTACAGGAACATCTAGAGTGAAATTGAGCAGAAAATGGGGATCTAGATGCCAGGCTTACATAGCCTGGATTTGCTGTGACTGGAATACTTCACTTGTAGCTGGGAGTCAGAAGCTGTAAGGGACAAGGATTAGATTTTGAGTTCTACCCACCTTGTTGCAAATGGGATATTTATTCAAGAAAATAGAAGAAGAGTTACTACTGGTAGATACAGGAAAGTTGAAGGTGCCCAAATCTTTTCAGTTGGGAAGCTGTATTTGCAGACTACGTCTGGACCAGAAAAAAAGTATCGTTAGGTTATTGTCACACCATCCTACTATAACATAACAGACAAATAAATGGAGAGAGGTTTCAAAAGTCACATGTCAGTCTCAGGACTATTCAGCTCTTTTCTCCTCAGTGAGAAAATCTCATTACCATAAGATCCAGTGCCAAGTCAAGTGCTGCCTCTCACACACTGTGAAGTGAGGAGATTTACTGCCTGGCCATGCTGCCAGGCAGCTCTTGGTGTGGCAGCAGGACACCATGCCATTCAACACCCCAGCACCATGACACAGCTGAAGAAAGCACAGCCCAGACCACTGCATTTTTCTGACTCTTACGTAGCCTGTGCAAAACCTGTGTGTGGTCTCAAACACCATGCTGACCAGTGTGGTACAGGTGAAGGAGTAAAGTTTGTCTGTCTTTCCAGGGCACTGAGTTTCCAAAGTCCACATTATCCTCACTGACCTCTCCTCTGAGTGATTCATGCCAGAAGCTGAGTATCATCACAGCTTTATTTGTGCCAACTATGAGCATGGTGATTCACAAGCAGTAGAAAACAGGTTCAGACTTTCTAAGTCTGCATTCTGGGCCAAATCCAGGAAAAATGCTTAAATGCATGTTTATATTTTATTCATTTGGAATCAATGGGATGAAAAATGTGAAAGTTAAAGGGCGTACCTCATCAAGGGAAGAGTGTCTGTACTTTGGAGGATCAGGCTTTATGGAGCAAAGTCTTGCTCCCAAACTACAGATGTATCTTACAGTAACAAACAGACAAAGCACAGCATGATGGCAGAGTCAGGGCCAAAAGCTGGGGACAATCCCCCCAGTATGATCAAGGGACACGAAACTATGCTGCTCCCACAGAGTTGTGGCCAAAGAGGGCTGTTAGCCCATCACCTTCACCAGAAATAGCCCATGCTGTCCTCTGAAAACATAACAACTGACCATTACTCCAGGAACTCACTTTCCCAAAATTACATAAAAAGTGAGGATGCCTCGAATGATGCCTCCAAGGATGGTCCTGAAAAAGACTAGCACTTCGAATAAATGTAAAATTACTACAAACCTGACTCTACCACATATAGAAATTAGACTTAGAGTGAATTCTCTGTTCTCCAAGACTTTCCTCAGATTGTTGAAAAAATTATAAACTTTTAAAATATAGGTGTCACTCTTTAAATACGCCCAGCTGAATCTTACTGAATCTGTCTGACTGAATCTGATGTTAGCTGAATGCATTTATATGAAAAATTGGTGGGGAATAGTTCTATAAAATTAATCCGGAGATAACTGCAGTTCCTCTGGAGGACAATTTTTTTGGACATTTCAGGGTGGTTTAACCATTTGATTCATATAACTTCATCTTTTGAGGAATGACAGTGCCAAAATCTCTCTGAACATCCTCATCTGTCATTGTATATAGCTTCTGATTCCGTTTACTCCTAAAAGGCCTCCCTCTATTCAAAGGTAAAGTTCCTATACAATTGTATTTATCACGTGAAATTCAGAAGACATAAATTTAGACTGCCTATTCCAATCAAAGAATAATAAGTAAAATCTATTTAACAACAACCCTGAGATCTATCTGAAATTAACTTCCAAAGCACGTGCCTTCAAACACCACTATCAGAATAAAAACACTTTTTGCCTGAAATTTAAATGTTTTATAACCACTGAGGTTATTTTGTGCAGCAAATCTTCACAATAAAATTGTTTACAGCCATATTCAACTTACTCATTATTCCACTGTAAATCCAGTATATTTCCAGGCAATCACAAGTTTCATGGATGTGGATGGAGATAAAAAATGGTAGGGTTTCAGTGGAAGTGCTGTGGTTTTATACTGAAATAGCAAAGCAAAATCTGGTCTGGAGAACACAATTCCCATGGAAATCTTTATGACAAATGCAGAAGGGGTATAGGTTACATATTAAGTATAGGTTGATTGGAAATGATGTAAGTGCTGAAGTAGTGGTAAGCGGATCTTGGAGTAATTTATTCCCCAGTGACTGCAAAAAAAAAGGGGGAAATGTACATGTTGAGGAACACAAAGTAGAAACTAAAATGAGAAATGAAGAGAAAGCAAGCCATTCTGTACTCCTGCTGAAATCCCTCCTGTTCTTCAGATGAGGAGCTATTGACTTCATTGCAGAGCCTGAACCTTCTCTCATTCCATTCTATTCAACAGTGATGGTGGTATATGAAGGGAAACTGCTGCCTAACAAAGAGTAAAAACAACTTTGCTGTCTCAGAGTCCCATTACTCTCCACATACTAGGAACAATCAGAAGGTACACCTTTCTGGCACAAATTTCAGCCACAAGAACAACTCGTCCTCTGGAGAAAAAGGTAAAAGAAAATTATGTAATCCTTCAAGGGCGATACTTCCAAAAACAAGGAGAGCATCAAAATATGAGCATGTCTACTTGTAAAGGGAGATAAGAAGGACAGAAGACTGGAACAATATTGTGTGGTCTTAATTTCTTAAGGGGAAAATCGGGAGAACTCTCTTCCTTCCTTTCCCAGTCTCAACCATGTCTGGTTCTCTGGCTTAAAACTCAGTTCAGTACTTTCCCAGACAGGGAATATGATTTCCTCTTTTCTTTATAGATTTATCTGGTTTGCATTACCATTCAATAAATATATGACAAAATATTATTTTTCTCTGTCCACAGCTTTTGAATTGTTGCAGTAATCTTGAAGATATTACACATTAAATTACCAGATCCCACTCTGAACTCGTCAGGGCACCTTGGAGGGGATAAAAAATGAACCCCATTGCATTGAGTGTTCAGTGTTTAGGTGTTTCAGTAACACACATCCCATTGTGCTAATACTCCTCTAGAAAAACATCTGTGAGGAAGAAACTGTCCAGTTAACTGCAAGGACCACTGCTGTTCTCCTAGTCAGTCTGGCAGTCAACTCTGTGCTTGAGAGATTTTAACATACACAGACATGCTTTTGATTTGGTGACCTTCATTTTTAGCAGGAACTTCTTCTGAACTCAGTCAAGGTAAATGACCAGAACCTAGAATGATATTTAACAACTGTATGAATTACTTCTGTCTAAGTTCAGTAGTGAATTCAAAGCAGGGTAGCCAGGAAAAGAGATGGTTTCATATCGGAATGTATTTTTAAGGCTAATTGTCTCCTGCAGAAGCAAATAGAAAAATCAGTCAGGTATTTATTGTTAGTAGGTTCTTAGGGGCAGCGCTGACTGCTCAGGAACTGTGCAACTGTTGAACCAGTTCTACTGAGCCACTTTGGGCATTAGATCACTCTCTAAATGTCACCAAAAGAAACCACAAAAGTGTTTTGCAGCAACATTCCCCTACTGGGTTTGTGTTTCCACCATACTGCAGATACTCCGGGGCCAAGCTCATGTGAGCCAGTGGAAACACTCCTGACCAGGACGTGTACGAGCAGCACGACCACATCAGAGGGGAACCTTCTCAGGCCAGTGGTGGCAGGGCTGTGGGCAGGCAGCTGTGCTCCTCAGTTCTCACACCCACCCGCTGTATGTCGCTGCATGGGGACTCACAGGGCCAAGGCAACAAGCACTATGTGAAGGTGTAGGCGTGGTGCTTTGGCATCAACCTCATGAGCTCCACCAGTGAGCAATGGGTCTGGCAGCATCTCCACAGAAGAGCTGTCCCCCTGAATCTAGCCTATGAAGGTGCTGACCAACACTGTAAACCAAAGAAATACAGATCAGACCTCAGCACTCTTCCAGTGGCTTCTGGAGCTCCCTGTTACATGGGATATGTGCACTAGCAAGCGGTGAAAACTGCTAGAAATAAATGGATATTATAGTAAGGTCAGAAGCAAACCCACTGCCATAACCATTTGTGCCTCATGGGAGCACTGGCATTCATTTAGACTCTATCATTTCACCCAACTTTCCCACAACATATCCCAGTTTGGGGATGGGAATGTGAAATGTGAAAATCATTATTGGAGAGTAATTCAAAATATGCCAAAAGATCTTTTCTTTGAATGGATTTTCTTATTTCAGTTGGTGAGATCTATGCAGGTGGGCTCAATAGCTCTGGAGTCTCAGGGATGGTTTTGGTTATGTCTTGGGTTCAGGAGAGCTATGACTTATTCCTATTTCTCTGAGAGGCCTCCTCCATGCCTCAGAGTCCTCACTGCCAAGTAATATAATCAAGAAAAGGGATATAGACCTCTTCCCACAATCTTTTTTGACCAGCTCTAGAGGAGAACTACTTACTTTTAAAAGCCAGGAAAAAAAAGAGACTCTATAAAAATTAATATTTTCACGTATTTTACTTATAACTAACAAGTCTTTTAACACCACATGCTGAAATTTTACATTATAATATCATCCAAGATTAACTCTAATGATGGGAAATAATTTATTGTCCACATAATCCATCAAAGTGACAAGACATCTGGGCTGCAGGAAAATGAAAAATTTTGCCAGCTGTGTCTTTCATGACTTAAATGACAGTGAGTAGTTTCATGCAACTAGAAAGTGAGCAGAAAAGGTTTCTGTCTTCTCCAGAAAAAGGGGACTATAAAGGACAGGGAATCATACCAATTATGTCCTCTGCAGTGTCCCCATGTTAGCTTCTTCCTTGTATTAGCTCTCCTTTGCTCAGCACAACACAAAAATACAGGCCCCAAGCAAGAATATACATCACAGGGAGGTCTTCTCAGGGGACTGCAGACCTTGGTATAGGCACTGAAACAAGACTTTCAGAACCATGATATTAAGTGATTTAGACTGGACAATGTAAACACTAAAGAAAATAAAGTCTTAGGAATTGACAGGAGTGTGGGGAAACTCTGAGAAAAATTGAAACATCTGAGGGTGAAAATTTATTCTCTAATCTGCTAAAAAAATGTTTTGGAAAAAACAAGTGAACAAAAAAAACCATCAATCAATAGAGTGTAGGGCTTGCCAGATGTTCTCTGCCTGTTGCTTTGGTGGTTTATTTCTGACAGGACATGTTGGCATCACTCAAGGGCTTTATTAAGGCCTGATATTTATCCTCAGATAATACTGGGATCCTCTTCCTAGAACTGTATAAGCTGCATAAATTAAAAAGATACTAGCAGGATTTTTTTCTGCTACTTTCTGCTACCTTTGATTATTTTGGGGAGTCTCTACTACAACGCTCCAGACATATTCCTCCCTTGTTTCCTCATCAAACATAAGCTTTCTCTCCTTGCTTTGATTCTGTCCCATCCTATCAACTCAATCCATTAGTACTAAAACTCAGGCTTTGCCAATGGCAACAGTCTTAACACTGTTCTCTCTGGAAAGCCTTCTAGCATGCCAGTTCAGAACCACTAACCCTAACAGTCTTGTTTCTGTGTAAGGACTATAAATATAAGGTCTCTGTGGATGATATTTGACAGCACCAGAATAAATAGACCTGCTTGACTGAAATATTAATGCATCAGCAAAGAGCATAAGATCACAGATTTATAGGAGAACTCATGTTGGAAAGGCCCTTAGCAGGTCTCTAGCCCGACCTTCTGCTCAAAGCAAGGACATTCATAAGGCCAGACCAAGTGCTCAGTGCTTTATCCAATCGTGTCTTTAAAAAGCCTCCTAAGATGGAGATGGCACATACCCTCTGGGCAACCTATTCCCACGTCTGACCATCCTCATGCTGAAATTTTCCCCTTATTCAAGTCAGAACTTGAATAAGAATGATTTCAATTTCAATTAAAATAAACAGATTATTGATATATAATTATTATTTGAAAGAATTTATATCATGCAATGATGCAGGACTTTTCACTCAGCTTTGCCCTCAAAACTCACAGGATATTTGAATTTGTATGCCCAATTTAAAACTACACAAGCTGTCACTATTTTATTGTCTTGGGGAACGAATAATATACATCCAGTGCTAGTCTAAAACCGGATATGATATCTTGCATTTCCATGTCTTTTACAGTAAAAAAGACCCCCCAAACACTTAAATATATGTCACATAACCCTGCATAACTGGTGATTTCTTCTTTGGTAAAACCTGGCATCTGTTTAACCACAAACAGAAAATAAGGAAAAAATTATTTCAGGATAAGACATGGGAAGTACTTCAGGAATGTGGTTTGTCCTTCTGTGGTGATGTTTCACTGGGAAGAGCCGTTGTCAGCATTTCTCTCAGGAAATGTTGTCTGGAAAGAAGCTCCTAATTCACTTCAATACACCTAAATAGCAAACCTAAGCAGCTTCTGGTGATGTTACCAGTAACTCTTGGTTTCTCAATCTGATCGAGAAGCAGAAAAATTGCTTTTACATAATGGAATCCCGATTTTGATACCTTGTATGAAGCTCCTGTAATTAAAAAAAATTATTTTTCCATTGCAACTTGCTTTGCTAAAGAAAGCAGGGCTACACAACAAAGCAAAACGCAGTGAAACACAGCAAGATTCTTTAATTGGGGCCTAAACTAATGTCCCTTGCAATACACCTCACGATTTCTTCATTTTCCAAGAGCAATGAAGAACACAACCCTGTACTGCCTCAAAAACACTCACACTCTTTAGACAGGGTCAGAGCTAAGGTATTTTAATCTGGTAATGACCTATCAGTTGCAAGGATTGTTCTTGGTTCATCTGCACATGTTTGGATGCTTGCCTTATAAAAGCTAGTTTCCAGTGCTTGCTGAATTATTGGTCTCCTCCTCTGCTAAAGGAAAAGAATAGGGCCCCAAATGGTAAACAGTCCTCAAGATCTGTTTCACCTCCACAATATATTTGGATGAGTGAAAACAAAAAAGGTGATTTTTTTTTCTAGGATCATTTAGTTCCATGGATTATAGTTCATATTTTATGGCAAGCTACTCAGCTCTGAAAGAGCACTCTGTAAACAAGAACAAATGCTCTACAACTTGTCAGTACCTTTCTCTGCTATCCCTAGCCAGTGTTTGGGAAGAGGAAATCACTGTAATGCATTTGGGTGCATTTATTTCTCCTTTTAATGGACAATTTATAGCAACAAGGAAGAACAAGAAACAACCAGCGACTTTCTCAATGAACACAGGGAATCAGCCTGATGACAGGGTTAGCCGAGAGAGTCTGGTGATTTTGCTTTGACATTCCAGGTTTATTTTCCTCCAAGGATCGAAGTGAGAATTGGGATTTCAGTCTTCAAAGTGATTTGCCAACACTCTTTAAATCATACAATAATCTCAGCATGTTGCCAATATCTTTCAGGAGTGAACATATATTCTCCACCAAACTCATGAACACCACTGCCTCAACTATGATTGAGAATCTCCATCCATTGCCCATGGCAGAAGGACTTCTCTGACAAACCTTCAGAAGGCAGGACAAAAAAGCAAAATTCAACTTCTCTCACAGCTCTTGAAACTGGGAGAAGACCTGCCCACTCTTGTTCAAGGAACTTTGACACATCAAAAGTGCGACCCGCAAGTCAAGGGAGATGATTCTTCCCCTCTACTCTGTTCTGTGAGACCTTCCCTGCAGTACTGTGTTCAGTTCTGGAGTCCTCAGCACAGGAATGACATGGATCTATTAGAGTGAGCCCAGAGGATGGCCACAAATATGATTAGAGGGTTGGAGCACCTCCCATACAAGAACAGGCTGAAAGTTGGGATTGTTCAGCCTGCAGAAGTGAAGGTTCCGGGGAGGCCTTATAGCAGCCTTCCAGATAGGATGAGGGTTAACAGTTTTAGGCTGAAAGAGGGGAGATTTAGATTAGATATTAGGAAGAATATACTTACCGTGAGGGTGCTGAAGCACTGGCACAGGTTGCCCAGAAAAGTCGTGGAAGCCCCATCCCTGGAGGTGTTCAAGGCCAGGCTGGATGGGGTTTCGAGCAACCTGATCCAGTGGGAGGTGTCCCTGCCTATGGCAGGGTGTTTAGAATTGGATTGTCTTTAAGGTCTCTTTGAACCCAATTCTATGATCCTATGACCCTCTTACCACCACTGAAATGGCATGAAGTGTTCACAAAAATCTTTGTCAACATTCTCCAAACTCCTAAAGGAAAAAGATGCACACAGCACCTGTCAGAGACCCCAGCTTACTCTCATAAACAGGAAAGAGAAAATTCCTCAGCTATTTACAGGGGGGTTTCCCTCATTGGACAAAGCAAAATTGCAAGCATAGGTTTTTGTGTCTAGATGGCAAAAACAGGGGGTTGTGTCTAGATTAAACAGTAATGATAACAATAAATGAATGCACTAAATTAAGGGCACAGGAGAAAGATTTTCTTGCTGATAAGACTTACACACCAATGCAGCAGTGACCTCTAGACACTGATTTCAGGGAAGTCCTGAACAGGTTTTGCTTCCCATCCCACCATATCCCAGATTTATGAACTTGAAAACAATCTGCAAGCAGGTGAATCCAGTGGCAAGGAGAGCATAGAGTACCAGTAGTCTTTATGCGTGAATTTAGGTCAGGGGTCCAAATATTCATTGTAAACGTCAGAGATTTTATTCAAAATCAATTTTCAGGTGGGATAGCAATGCATCAACCAGAGCATTTAAATAGTAGATAGGTCCCTTCAGTTTAAAAACATTGTAGTTCTTTCCCTGTCTCACATAAGTGATTTTTTCCTCTTCTCTGCTAGATACAGATTACTGTTCTGCAAATAAAAAAATTCCATAGTGCCATAGTTAAATATTATCAGAAACACAAAATATAATTCAGTAGACAAATAGTTAATTCTGCTAATATGTCATGAATGAAATGTTAGCTGTCAATTAAAGAAGAATTTCTTCCTCTTCTTTTTAATGTCAGAGAGCATAAATAATGGCACAACACAATTTCTATCATACAATGTAATAACACAATTATAAAACTGAGAAAACCCTAAAACTTGTTTTGCTTGGCCTCCAGCCCGTCAGTTTGCAGAACTATGTGCAATGTATGGATATGTTTCCCATTAAAAAATTATTTGTTATACTCCATTCATTCAAGATGCAGGAAGAGACAATTATTCAATGGCTTATCAATTTAATCTGAACATCACTGTATTTTTCTGCTTGGCCTGCACTCATACTATAGTTTCCTTTAGTATCACAGTATCATAAGGTTGGAAAGGACCTCCGAGATCATCGAGTCCAACCTATATCCCAACACTAACACCAACACTAACACCATCATCTAAACCATGGCACTCAGTGCCTCATCCAGTCTCCCCTTAAACACCTCCAGGGTCGGCAACTCCACCAGCTCCCTGGGCAGCGCATTCCAATGGCCAATCACCCTTTCAGTGAAGAACTTTTTCCTAACATCAAGTCTAAACTTTCCCTGACGAATCTTGAGTCCATGCCCTCTAGTTCTGTCACTGGTCACCTGAGAGAAGAGACCAACCCCTGCCTGACTACAACCTCCTTTTAGGTAGTTGTAGAGAGCAATGAGGTCTCCCCTGAGCCTCCTCTTCTTCAGACTAAACAGCCCCAACTCCCTCAGTCGCTCCTCGAAGGGCTTGTGCTCCAGCCCCTTCACCCTCTTCGTTGCCCTCCTCTGGACACACGCCAGCATCCTGACATCTTTCCCAAACTGGGGGGCCCAGAACTGCACACAGCATTCAAGATGAGGCCTGACTAGTGCCGAGTACAGGGGGACGATAACTTCTCTGGTCCTGCTCGCCACATTATTCCTGATGCAGGCTAGAATACCATTGGCCTTCTTGACCACCTGGGCACACTGCTGGCTCATGTTGAGTTTCCTGTCAACCAGCACTCCCAGGTCCCTTTCTGCCTCACTACTCTCCAGCCACTTTGTTCCCAGTCTATAGCTATGCATGGGATTGTTGTGTCCAAAATGAAGTACCCGACATCATCCCATTAGAATTGGCCCATCTCTCCAGTCTGTCCAGTCCCTCTGTAGGGTCATCCTACCCTGTAACAGATCAACCTTCCTCCCAGCTTGGTATCATCTGCAAGCTTGCTGATGAAGGACTCAATCCCCTCATCCAGATCATCAATAAAGATATCAAACAGGACAGGACCCAATACCGATCCCTGGGGGACACCACTGGTGACCGGCCGCCAACTGGATGAGACACCATTTACCACCACTCTCTGGGCTTGGCCATCCAACCAATTCCTAACCCAGCACAGAGTGCTCCCGTCTAAGCCACGGGCTGCCAGCTTCTCCGGGAGTCTACTGTGGGAGACAGTGTCAAAGGCCTTGCTGAAGTCCAGGTATACCACATCCACAGCCTTCCTCTCATCCACCAGGCGAGTCATATGGTCGTAAAAGGAGATCAGGTTGGTCAGGCAGGACCTGCCCCTCCTAAAACCATGCTGGCTTTGCCTGATCTCTTGGCCGTTCTGCAGGTGCCGCATGATTGCACTGAGTATTATCTGCTCCATAATTTTACCTGGGACCGAGGTCAGGCTGACAGGTCTGTAATTACCTGGATCATCCTTACAGCCCTTCTTATGGATGGGCATCACATTGGCCAACTTCCAGTCTTCCAGGACCTCTCCGGTGAGCCAGGACTGTTGAGTGATGATGGAGAGCAGCTTAGCAAGCTCATCCGCCAGCTCTCTCATCACCCTAGGATGGATCTCATCCGGCCCCATAGACCTATGAGGGTTCAAGTGGCTCAGCAGATCTCTAACTTCCTCCTCATGGATTGCAGGAGGGCCATATTTCACCCTGTCCCCATCAACCACTTCAGAGGACCAACTGTCTGGCGAGCTGACATCCTTGCTGTTGAAAACTGAGGCAAAGAAGGCATTAAGTACCTCAGCCTTCTCTGCATCTTTGGTTACTATATTTCCCTCCACATCCAATAAGGAGTGGAGGTCACTGCCGCCCTTCTTTCTACCATTGATATATTTATAAAAACTCTTCCTATTGTCCTTAACAGAAGTGGCCAATTTGAGTTCCAGATGGGCTTTTGCTTCCCTGATTTTTTCCCTCCATGACTTAACAACATCTTTGAACACGACCTGGCTTACGTCCCCTTCTTTCCAACGGCGATACACCCTCTTTTTCTTACTTAGTTCCTTCAGAAGCTCCTTACTCATCCAGGCAGGCCGTCTGCCCCTATGACTCTTCTTACAACACATGGGGACAGCCCGCTCCTGCGCCTTCAAGATTTCATTCCTGAAGTGCATCCAGCCTTCCTGGACCCCCTTGCCACTAAGAACTATTTCCCAGGGTACTTGACCAGTTCCTTAAATAATGCAAAATCTGCTTGCCGAAAGTCCAGCATCGATGTCTTGTTCCTGACTTTTCTTGTTACATTATTTACAGAAAACTCAATTATCTCATGATCACTACACCCCAGACAGCCTCTGACAACATCACCCACCAGCCCTTTTTGTTTGTAAACAGCAGGTCAAGGAGAGCCTCACCACTGGTGGGATCACTCACCAGCTGCGACAGAAAGCAGTCCTCAATACACTCTAAGAACCTCCTGGACTTCCTCCTCTCGGCAGTGTTAAGTTCCCAGCAGATATCCGGAAGATTAAAGTCACCTAAAAGAACAAGGGCTGCCGATCTAGAGGCAGCCTCCAGCTGTTTAAACAATAAAAGATCCATCTCCTCCTCCTGGTCAGGCGGTCTGTAACATACTCCAACCAGGAGGTCAGACTTGACTGCCCCTCTGACCCTTACTCATAGGCACTCAATCTGGTCATCACCGATCTCGACTTCGACAGCATCCAGGGTTTCCTTAGTATAGAGGGCTACCCCTCCACCTCTCCTCTCACGCCTGTCTCTCCTGAAGAGCCTGTAGCCTTCCATGGCAGCACTCCAGTTATGAGAGTCATTCCACCACGTTTCCGTGATAGCAACTATGTCATAGGTCTCTCGCTGAACCAGGACTTCCAGCTCCTCCTGCTTGTTCCCCATACTGCGTGCATTTGTGTACATGTACTTCATTTGAGTTACTGATGACACCCTTTGAGATGGCTCATCCTCCACAGCAACATCTTTGGTGAGCCTAGTAACTCCCCCCTCTCCCTTCATACCTAGTTTAAAGCCCTCTCTACAAGCCCTGTCAGCTCCTAGGCTAGAATCCTCTTACCCTTTGGAGTTAGACATGACCCATCTGGGTCAAGCAGGCCAGATGCCGTAAAGGTTTCTCCATGATCATAGAACCCAAAATTCCTCTGCCGGCACCAGCCCCTAAGCCATTTATTAAGAGCATGGATTCTCTTGTTCCTTTCAGTATACATCTCTGCCACTGGAGGAACCGAGCAGAACATCATCTGTGCTCCTGCCGTATCCATTGACCGACTCAGCTCCTGGAATTCCTTTTTAACAACCCTTGACCCTCTTTTAGCTAGCTCATCACTGCCAGCCTGGACCACCAGAAGCGGGTAATAATCTGATGGTTTAATTAGGTCCGGGAGTCTCTTAGCAATGTCGCCTACCCGGGCTTGAGGAAGGCAGCAGACTTCCCTATGAGTTGGATCCATTCTACATATAGGTCCCTCCGTCCCTTTCAGAAGGGAGTCACCCACTACAACTATCCTCCTTTTCTTTTTCTTACTTGAAGTCCTGACCTGTCTGACAGGCAATGTGAAGTTAATAACTTCCTCAGGTGAGGAAGGAAAGGTGGCATCTGAAAGGGAGGTCTATAACCCCCACGAGAGCAGACCTGCTCCCAGTCCTCCTCACCAAGCAGGACACTCCCCCTATCCTGTTGATGAGGAATATGGCGTTCCTCTGCCTCCTGGGGAGGATTGCTGGGAGGAGGGAGGGTTCTACTCCACCCGTCTATCTCCTTTTCGCTTTCACGGATACTCCACAGCCTCTCTACCTGATTCTTAAGATCTGCAACCATAAGGAGCAGATCTTGAATCTGTTCACACCTCAGGCGTTTCTTGTATGGTCCTCAGGAACCACAAGCAAGCTGAGACACTCCTTGCAGTCCTGGGTCTGGACAGCCGCATCCCTTAATAGAGGCTCCGTTTGGACAGCGACACTCCTGGTAGCAGAGGCTTTGCCACGCCTGGTCACCATTGCTGCAGAGGAGTGGGAAAGCCAACCTCCTGCCAGAGAGTGCCTGCGCGAACTGTCGCGCAAACTGCCTCTACTGCGACCCTGTTGGCAGCGCTCCGGTTGCTGGCGCTCCCAGGAAGATGTTTAAATGTCCCGCGGCTTCTTCCGGGACTGCCCCCCTGCCACGCGGTCGGCCCACGTGACAGTTGCCGCTTCTGGAGTTCAGAGAGAGTCGCCCTGCCGGGGTCCTCTCCTGAGCTTTTGCCTTTCGCCAGGAACTCTCCACCCGCCCAGATTGAGCACCCGGCTGCAGTACTTACCGTTCCTGCCGCCGATCGCGCCGAATAGTAGTTGTAACAGCCCATATTCAAATGGTATCTCATACCAGAAGATAATAAATTACAGGCCCATTGAGTCTTTAGTGCTGAGTATGGGACTTCCACAACCAAGCTATTTCCTTGGACGTATTCTGTGCAGTATCACAAGAAGTTAGCCCAGTCTGTGCCCTGCTAATCCATTTAATCTAGCATAAACAAGGATATTCCACTCCAAACTGAAACACTTAAAGATTAATTTATGATATTAATTTATGTATATGTGTACAAGATATCTGAGTTTCAGTCAGTAATGATCTAGGGCTCAGTCTGTTGCCATTAGAAATGCTCTAGGTGATCCCACATGACCTTCAGGCACCACTCCAGAACAGAATGAGTCTTTTCTAGGATCATGTTTTGCAGATCCATGCAGTCATCTTGAGTAACCAAGAGATCATCTATCTTGCATGTTATGAAACTGAGACCTGCCCTTTACTTTGACTTAATCCCACTCCAGAGGAGAGGAGAACCAGACCTTTTCAGCTGGAGAAGGAATCCAACCTGCACCTGGCAGTGTCTGTTTTCCTTGCAGCAAAGTGTTAGATTCATTAGACCTCATTGGGCTGTATTCATACACACACAAAATAAAAGGGGTGAGGGGAAGGGTTTATGCTGTAAGCTTGTCACACTCAGAGCTGTGTCAAACTTTGGAACACTTCAAGATTAGGGCTGTATAGATCTGGGATACTGCCTCCCTGCCCTGGAAAGGTGGGGTCTTTTGGAAAACTAGAAATTAGTTGTAGATTCATAATACTGCTAAAATTTAAAATTTTGGGAATTCTGAAACATAAGGATTAGGTCGTGCTGATTTCCCAGTATTAGAAAAATATTTGAAACAGAATTCATAACCAGAAAATACATTCAATGCAGTGCATAGAATATGAGTAATAGTAAATCAGCTGCTCTATTTGAAATGACTCAGTTTTTTCAAAAGTTACTCAATTTATCTCCATTTTGGCTGCTGTGTGACTTCATTGAGTGTAATTTGTGATTAAAACTGCTTGTGATACTTGAGGCCAACATTTCTAGTGTGGCCATTTATGGTACAGTTTGTTTTCATTGCCACATGGACCCTGAAAAGTGTTTAAAACAATCAGACAGAGGGCATGCAAGAACTCATTAGCAAATAATTTAACTGGGGAAGCAGGGTACATTGTGGGGAAAAGTTGGGATCAGACGACAGTTCCAGGCATCAGGAACCTCCGTGAGGTCATGTCCATGTCAGGATACCAGGCCACAGGCTGAGGTCAAGACTAGGACCAGTGAGGCAAACCAGGGTCAGGCACAGTTCTGCAATGGCTGAGAAACGGTAGAAATGGACTCAGTGGGGCCCATGGCAAAGCCGGAGACCAGCATCCCACTGCATTGCTGTAGGATCAGCCAGTATCTAGGCCTGAATTCAACTGCCTACACATAGGGATCTTGTGATATGGGAGTTGCCATGGAACATGTGAGATATCTGCAAAGTACTAGCAGGTATGATATAGGACCGACAGTGGACAAGCAGACAGAGACAATGAGCAATTCCCTCAGGTATGCAGTGCCTCTCAGGAACGGTGTGTGAGCCCCTGGAGAGAGCTCCTTATAACAGCTTCGTCAAGCAATTCAGTTCACCAGATGGAAGGTGCCTACTTTAAGGTAAACTGAACCAGTTTTCATGTATTTGCTCCTGGAGAAGGAATGTCCCCTGAAAGCCAGAATGAGGTCACACTTGAGCTCAGCTGAATAATCAGAGTCACAGGAAAGATTGTTAATCAAAAGAAAGCAATACGTGGACATTTTGTTTAAGGAGGCCTGCTCTATCATTGAGGTGGGAAGAGGTCAGAAGAGAGATGCTGCAAAGAGAAGGCAGAAGCAGGACATGGTAAAACGGGTAGGCACAAGGTCCTTGATGCTGGTCTGCAGGGGGAGAAACTTCAGGAGGTATACAAAGAATTTTACAAATGGCACCCAGAAAACTCCTGGAGCTGATACGAAGGCATAAAAGCTCTGGCACCAAAAGTTTAGCCTGCACTTTCTTTTTGCCCCCATCTCCAACACTCTCATGGATTTTCCTGAAGAAATCATAGTAGAGGCTTGCTGACTACTCAGTACACAGCCACAGTCACGAATGGTGTCTTAATGTCTTTAATTAACTCAAGAGAGCAATGCTCTCCAAACATATTGTCCAACCACAGACTGGTGGCTGATCTTTTCTAGCAGTTCTTTTTCTCTTTCCCTTCTGGTTTTCATTTATTTGATCTAATTAATATTCAATCTGGGGAGTTCTCTTTCCACTTAGTCAGATAAATGAAACAGAACTCAGAGCAAAGACGGGATGGGGGGCAGGGATATGTATCCAATGATAAACCTTCAAGTGTGCATTTCCTGCTGTCTCAGGGAGAGATGACTCACATCAGTAGTGAGGGGATGACGTGCCAGCACATATGGGTCCATTGCAAGGTGCTATATCAGCACAGACCTCAGACCATTTTTTGAAAGGAAGAATTTGCCTTCCAAGCACAGGCAAGGGAAAATCTTGGAATCGCGCTTCAATTCCCAGCTCTGCTACACCATGGTGGGGATTGAGCTGCAATTTCTCCAATCTTGCACCTCAACTCACCTTCTCTTCACCCACACGCAAGCTAAGGTGCTGTATGTCAGCCTGGCTACATATTGCATTTAAATGTTCTTACAAAAGAAGAGTATTGGGGCTTCAAGTTATGGGCATTCCGGTGTGGCACCAGCTTGGAGGCAGGGGTAGTAGAGAAGACTACTGACATGAACAGAGTAGAAATCAAATATTTTCTTTGGCCTAGAGTTGGAACAGCTCTTGGCACTTTGTGTATCACAACACCTAAGGATTAGGAAGCTGTCTGCAACAGGGTGACTCAGATCACCAGAGCTGAGAGCTCAGCATCTGAGAGAGTCAGACACCCCCAAAAAACAGTTCAGAAAGCCTGTACTCCAAGAAAGAATCTGCCCAGATATGGGCATCAGGAAATGTTAGCCCTATCTAAACACTTCCTCTGACGTATTTGTCCTTACTTGATGCAGGGTCAGCAATATGGACTCTCTCTGGATCTATGGCACTGACCTGAGCAGGTTTGCTGCCTTGTTGCCATGGATAACGCCAGAAATTGACCCCAAGGCTCTCCCCTTGTGTATCCCATCACCCTGGAATCAGAAAAGTGGAGTTTTAAGTTTTCTCAAGCCACAGGAAAACGCAAGACCCAGGATTCCTTCTCCTGGCAAACTATCAGCCAGCTCTTATACCAACAGCAGGGCCACTTCCCCACCTGTGGAAAGCTTGCTTCAGTGTCACGTAGGAACTCAGAGGCTAGGCAAGATTCCAAATCTTCAGGGTGGTATTTGACTACATTTAACACTAGGCCACACTTCCTCTTTCTGAAATCCCTTTATTTGCTCCCTCCACACTTCCCAAATTTTGCAGTTAATGAGTCTGGGACCCTACAGAAAATAGCCTCAGTCCCACACCATCTCAATTAACATATTTCACCCTACATATTGCACACAACAAGGATTCTGTGGAAGAAATAATATATGACAGGGTTTAATCTTTTTCAGCTAGCTATCCCTATCCCAAGATGGTTTAGTTATTATGGGTCCTTTGTAAACCAGCCTAGAGATCTATAGCTTTTTTACTGTGAGTTTAAAGAATTTTGTATGTCTATCCTAATAAGAGAAAACGTGGTTTGGATTTTGTAATGATCCTGAGGTCTACACGCCTGCTGTGCCACTGTAGTTGGTCATAACTGTCAAACTGACTAGTTTTATTGTAAATATGAATTATTAAAACCTCATTAAGTTCTGCGCTTTCACTGTGACACGTGCATTATACAGATCTTATTTACTTGTTATTCACATTCCTATGGTGCTAATCATCAGAGTATCCTCCTGATGAAACCATATGCCATTGTTCCAGGTAGGAAAGCATTGCAATGCCAGGAAAAATGTTAACAATTCAAACATACTTCCTAGGTTGGAGGAAAGAGAATACCTCCAAAACTGGAAACATTAGCACTGAACTAGTACTTCCTCCAGATTGAAGAGGTCAGCTGTCACATAAAGGTAGGTTAGACTGTTCTTACTCTGCTGAAATATGGGAAATACATCTGTAAGTGTCTGAGTTGGAAGATTAGCATTTTAAAGTGTTTTAATGAATACAGTCTAATCTATGGAAATTTATGGACCGTGGACATGCAATGCTGAGTCCATCTAAGCACACAGAGTTAAACCTGACACATTTGGGTTGAACATATTGCTTTTAGCCGGACTGTTGTTAAAGAGGAAAAACAGTTGATATGTGGATATGAAAACTAGGATGCTTTCAGCGCTTTGGAGGTACTTAAGAGCTGAGTAGAGTCCTGAACTATTGTTGTTGAATATGATTTCTCTTTGGTACCTTGTAATTGGGTGATTGCAAAGATTTACATTAACCAACATACTATAGCACAATAAGAGAGTATAAAATTGCTTTATTTCCCTGCCAATGATGTGGTGAGAAATATGTGGCTGATACGTCTTACCACATAGGGGGAAAAAAAATCATTTCCCAATTAGCTTTGTATATTTTTGGCTAAGAAGTTTTCTCATGAGTCACAAATCATTTTCTCATGGCATCAGTAGCCTTATTACATATGAAACTAATTTTGTTCTGTAATCTAAAGCAGCAACAAAATGAACATTTCTGATATCTCCCCAGGCATTCAGTTATGAGAAGCTGCAATAACTTTTCCTTGTCTACAAATAGCAATAGGCACAATGGATCTCAAGAACAGGAATACCATTGTGCTTTCAGTTGCTAATAAGGAATATAATAAATAGCACATACGAAGAGCAGTGCATCAGTTACTATTGATCATTTTCTATGAGAGCTCCAAAATAATGCCAGCTCAAAAAAACCCATTTTCATAACACTCTTCTTTTACAATCAGCTACAAGGGAATTGTTTTGCTCTAAGATCAGTCAAGTCCATTAACTAGGACTATGCCAGTACCAAATTGTACCAGACAGACTCCAACAACAAGCAACTCTGCAGATCTAGGGGGGAGGTCATTAGAATTATGAGCCCGATCCCAAAACCACTAATGACTTGCATGTTTTTACTGGTGAGAAATCAGGTTGCCTGTACATCCATGACTGCTGAGTTCAGTTTCTTCTGCAAACCAGCATACTTTCAGAAATAAGAAATGAAAAATGAACTGAGACAGGAGCCAAGCAGGTATGCCTCAGACGGGGATTTCACTCTTGTTGCTCAAAGTTATTTCAGCTCTGCCAGTTCATTGCAAAGCTGTGGTGGCTCAAGATTCTCCAAGCCCACCTGGCTTCCAGATTCTGGTGATCTTCAAAAGGTATATGCTGCAAATCAGGGGTATTTCTAGTCAAGCATCCACCTAAGTGCACATCAGTCTTACAGCCACTGATGGCTTGGTCCCAAATAGTGATAAAGGTAAGGGCCTGTTTCATCTTAATCAACTCACACAGACTAGCTTTAACTACCTCTTATGGATTGGCCTTACAGGCCTCCAATCGTACCTTTCCTGCCAAGGTTGTTCATTTCAATGTTTTTCTTTCAAGAGTCTCAAGAGCACAGTTCATGTGGCTCCATATAAATCTCCAAATTTACAACATGTCTAAGTTATACACAAGATGGTCAGGAAATTATGCCTAATAGAAAACTGTCAGCAGCAGATTATGAGAGAAGTGTGGGGGACAGATAACAATAAGGCGTGAGAGAAATATAAAGACCTGCAGGAAAACCTGAAGGAGCAGTGGATCTGCATACAGAGGCCAGGTCACCAGTTGGCATTTCTGCCAGCTTGATCACGGTGCTATTTTTACAGTATTCTTCTATTGGCAAAGCCCGAGCAATCTTTCCAGCATAAAAATACTTGACTGTTCTTTGTTCCAGGGATGTAGGAAAATCGCACAAACACAAAATATCTTCTGTTATTGGTTAGTCTGCCCCAAAGCTTACGAAATCAGACACCCACTAGTCCTTCCTCGATGTAGGGATAGGGTCTAGGTGTAAGCACAGAAAAGCAGGGGCTGTGTGAAGGCATTGCACATCCTTTTTCCTTCAAAGCACTCCAGTCTGATTTTGTCCATGAGTGAAGACAACATGGCAGGTGAAAACAGGCATGGTGGACCAATGCCTGACCATGGGGTAGATGTGCTTGAACTTGAGCCTCTCTCCCTCTTCCCAGACTCTGGACCATTGGTCCTTGGGCCAGCACCCTCCTCCTTTGCAATTATAGTCCCCATCTGAGTTAACTTCTCCATCCTGCTAAGACGGACGGAAGGGGATTGGTTTTAACAACATGGGTGACAGGAAGAACAGTGCTCAGAGAACCTATTTCAGGCTGTCTTTGATTCTTTCCCCTTTTAACCTTGATAAGGGTTGAGAAGAAGAAAAGTGAGTGGCTGGCTTGTGGGACTTTCGCTGTAGGAGTGCAGGAGGAAAACTGCCAGCAACATAAAAGTGAGAAAGGGACAGATAAGAGCCTAGCAATTCAAAAAAGCAAATTAAGAGAGACATAAGCACCACCAGTGCCAACAGCTGGTGCTTAAAAGTCCATCTGCCTGCTCCCCTTCCATCCTGCCCACTCGGGTGCCTGGGCATTAAACCCAGCCATCCCAGAGTGTTTTGGTGATACTGTCTGGTTTTGAGCAGGGCTGTATGCTAAGGCAAAAGCTCTGAGCAGTCCTACTGGACCAAGACAGATAGTCACGGCTTTCTTCAGTCAAACTGGTTGTGCAGCACAAGCAGCAGTATATCTTCGTTCCTCTAATTAACACTTCTGTAGCTAGAAAACCTTCAAGGCTACATTTTGGTAGAGTCATTGGGTGCATAAGATTAAGCCACACTTATGTGTTTAACTATTTCTTTTTCCAAGTGAGAAAAAAACAAGAAAACAAACTTATAAAACAATGTTTTGCCTCATTCTCCCCCTGTACCTGGTTCAGATTTGGTTTTCCAGGCAGGACACTTATTCAGCTGGCTTGGTGCTGATCAGCAGTGTTCTGAGGTTAAAACAGTCTTTGTAAGTGAATCCTGTAGATAGGTTTGGGACAAGGAAGGATTGATCCTGTACTTTTTCCACTATGAAGCCCAAAAAACGTCATCTGCTGTCTTTTTCCCTTTAATTTTATCCCCTTTGCCTTTCTTTCCAAAGGACTGGCATTGAAGATCCAGAACCCCTTCCCTCTGCCCTTTTGTTTCTAATAGGTTTCAAACACTAAGTGATGAGCAGTGATTTCCTTTTTCCCTTCCTCCTCTCAGACAGCTGAAACAGAAATTGTGCTCTGCCATCATTTGTCAGCAATGTCAGGGGTCACTAGTGAAATGGGCATAGAAACTGAAATACACGCTGCTCACAAAAGGACTCACTCTGGCTAATCATCAAGGATTGTCTTTGGTTTGCAGCTACTTTAACTATTAACATTAGAAGTCCAAGCCTTGAAAACCAGCTCTGAAATAGGGATCCCAAGTCTCAGCTTGAAGTCTCTGAGTATTTCTACCTCAAACTCAATGAATGGTGAATTGGGTCCGTAATACAAATACCAAGAGGGAAAAATACTGCCTTTCATTCAATGCTAATACACTGACCCCACATACACTTTACCCCAGCTGACAAATTAAAGCTTTTATTTGCGTTTGGGTCCCTCTAGTGGAAAAAAGAAGCCCGAAGACCGCTGCAAAATTTGCCTGTTATGTGCTCCATTACAGAACTGCACGATTTGCTACGAGCAGCGTTTCTGCATCTTTGTTTCACCATTTGGCACCAGGTCACACTGCACCTTGACACAGATTAAACTCTTACAGTGATAGAAGCCAAACAGCAGCCTCCCATGCTGAGTAACATTATGTATCCCAATCCCCTGGTCACCTAAATGCCAAGATATTTCATGCCTTGTCCATCATTCAGGTGTGCCAGGGTGGAGCAGCCCCATGCAGCTGTACAGGACACAGCTGGCTTGGGAGCAGCTTTGCGGCAAAGGACCTGGGTTCATGATGGGCATTAAGTGAACCCAAGGCTGCAGCGCACCCTTCACAACTTCATACTGAGCTGTAGCAAGACTGAAGCCAGAAGGTAAGGGTAGTGATCTTTCCGCTCTATTCTGCAGTGGTGTAGCCACACCTGGGAAACTGTGGCCAGCTTTGGTGGCCCTCTGTGTAACTCCGCTCTGTCAATGTTTGCATTGTGTTTGGGAGCACAAAGTAAACTGGGACTGGAGCACAAAATATAGGAGGAGAAGCTGAGCAAGCCAGGCTTCTTCAGCCTGGAGAAGAAACAGCTCAGGGGAGACCTTACTGCTGTCTGCAGCTATGTAATGAAAGATTAAAGAAGGTGAAGTACATCTCTTCTCAGAGGTGGACAGTCAAGAGACACAAGGCAACAGACACAAGACAGAACAAGGGAAATTCTAAAGAGACACAAGAAAAAAAATTATTATGAACATAGTTCAGCATTGAAGAAAGTACCCAGAGTGGGGAATCTCCAGTGTCACAGATATTCAATACTTGATCAGACATGGCCCTGAGCAATGTGCTCTGATTTCAAAGTCAGCCTTGCTTTGAGCAAGTGGTTGGCTAAGGTGAAGTTCAGAGGTTCCTCCCAATTCAAATGATTCTGTTTTCTCTCTCTCTCTCCACTGGATAACCCATCTGGGCCCTAGCTTTGGTGAAGATGATTTTGAAATGCATCAGTAGCTATATGAGGAATTAGCCAAATGGACAATGCAACTTCTAAGATCATGGAGCAGAGCCAGTATCTGAAGAACAACAGTCAGTGTGGACTCATTGCACCTAACCTCAGTTACCTGCATTAGATGTATGGCCACCCAGTTCCAATCCATTCTGAATCACTGTGTACCTCTCTGTACCTGAAGAAAGAAACTAAAATGCAGAATTCACTGACACGTTCTCATCAGCTCTTCAGCATCTCTGGAGAACAATCCTTATATGCTTCAAATCAAGAAACGCTGCTGTTTAGAGATGAAATAATAGGATTTGGGGAGAGGCACAGAGAGGGAGTTAATGTTTTCACATCACAGCCAGAGTGTCAAAATAGTTACATTCATTTGGAAAAAAAAAATCGCTGGCAGACCTGCTTGACACAAGTGTGGTTTCTGTCTTTTTTTTTCCTAGTTACTTTTTCATTCCTCTGTATTTTGTAACTACATTTTGTTGTTAGGAATTACAGATCTGGTTTTGCTCCCACTGAAATAAACAGAAAACTCACTGATTTCTCTGCTGTCAAACCAAGATTTTTATGACTCAGTGCAGGTAGAATTCCACAGCAGTCAGCCCAGCACATGGCCAGCCTGGCTAACAGAGCAGCCAGCCTTTTTCCAGGGCAAAGTGCTGACCGCCCACAACAAATGGTTGTGTGGGTTTTTCCTCTCTTAGGCAAGGGCTGAGCAAGGGAACATTCATTCATCTCACGTGCAACTGAGCAGCCTCTGCCAAACCTTTCAAAAATTATTCAGCCTGGAGCAGGAGGTCCTAGTGAAAATTGTGGCTCCAAGGCTTAATACCCAACCTAGCTGTGAATCAAAAGAAGTAATTAGTAATGTCGCTATGTACAACACTACAAATGCTCCATATTCTGCTGGCCAGTGATAGCACTGTTTTTGCAGGGCTGTGGAGAAAGTGTTGGGCCATCAATAGGAAAGCATATGGCACTACAAGTATTCTTTCTGGTTTCAAGTTGTTCAAATACCAGTTGAGTGTCACACTGAAACAGGAAAACTCCAGGACTGTGTTCAACACAAGAATCTGCTCAGTTCCAGGTAGAAAGAGAAAAATGTTATATCTCGCTCTGTAAACAAAACCACAGACCAGAAACTGAGCAAAGAGCAAGGGAGGTGGTGGGACAGCAGCTCCCTACCCAGGTCATCCTGAAGCATTGATGTGAGCTGACAATATGATCTTGAAAGAGAAGTTTTCTGCCATGGGATAAGAAATGCAATCATAAATCTAATTACTCCCCTCTTTCTCTTTTGGGGACTGGACAAGACCCAATGACACTGTTGAGCAGCTGAGCATCTTCTTCCAGTGCATTTAACACATCGGATTCCAGCAGCTGAACTTCAGGTGTTAAAATAATACAATTACCCAAAATGTCACACTGATTTGTCAGCCAGTTCCCTGAGTCATTATATTTGAGAGTTTGAAACAGTGTGAAAAGTGAAGCCCCAAGAGCAACACTGTTCCAAGAGTTTCCTTACTTATCAATTAAGTACCTTTAATATTACAAATTCAAACCATGGCATGTGGAGAGTCCATAGCTGGCTAGAAGAGAGGAGCCAGTTTCCTTCATCCACCCCTTCATCCATTTTCCTGCACATAGAAGCCAGGGAATGTGTCTTGCACTCAGAGAGCACGAAGGAACGCCTGAGCATGCAATCCGGTTTAAACCCAAAAGCACAGTAAAACACATTAGCCTCAATGGGCCTTTACCACCTCTCTCTGCCTTGAGGGTGTAACAAAACAACAGGAGATTATAAAGACAGGAGAAATCAGAAAAAGGATGAGAACAAAACACAGAAGCTGAGTGTTAGGAGAATGAGTGGCAGATCTTTGCATAAGCAAATCTGTTGCCAATGAGTTTACTGTATAGAGAAGCTTGTGCACCATGTTTCCTCATCCAAACAATGTGGATTTTAAGATAATTTTGCTGACTAGAATTTTGCCATGGGGCCCTGATCCCTTCAGCTCCATGGAAAGGGGTGGAAGACAACAGCACATGGACTTTGCTGGTAATCACTCATAATATTGATTTCAAACACTGTTATAAGTCTCAGTTAAAGAGAGAGACACCATGGCCTGGTGTCCATCCCTCCGATTTCTTGGTAGCTGCATGTCCACAACACAGTTCTCCACAACTGAGCCCCAACACACCTATTACACAGCAGCTGTCTTCTCATTTACCTCCTGCCCACAATTAACATACATTCTCACACTGTAGACCCCTAGCTCATCAGGACAACTTTGCATCCTCACTGCAGGGTATCTTCCCCGACAGGAGTTTCCCAGCCCAAGGCTTTGCTGTGTGCCAGAAATTGGTCCATTCCTCAACCACCGCCACTGCATGTCTCTGTGGAATCTCCATGGTGGTTGCACTGCTTTTGCCCATGATGGTGAGTGATCTGGTATGGCATAGCAGCCTCTGCTCCTTTCAGGGGATGACCTCTCTCTTTTCTATTTACAAGAGAGCAGCCAGTCTCGTTGGGAGTGCCACTGACAAAAACTTCCTGGGCAAAGGAGCCAACTGACATGCCAGCCTTCTATAATGAGTCCTTATAGCCCAGGGATTATGTCTGATAGGACAAGGTATAAAGCAAACCCATGATTAACAGTGCCAAATTCTGTCAAAGGGATTCTCAGCCCAAGAGTCGGAGGCCATGCTAAACACTCTGTCGCTTGCCCTGTAGGGAGTTGCTTATAACTAACCCCTAACTGACCAAAACATCACCTCACAGCCAGCAAAAACCAAAATGGCATAGTGAGGAGCTGCAGACATCCCTTAGACAGATCGGGTCAGAGACTTCAATCATATCCACCCATTAGCAGAGAGCTCTTCTCTTCCATGCAGAGCTGTCTTTTACTCTGCCAATGAGTTTAGGAAATAATCACCAAAAATAGAGGCGGTTTAGGACTACTTTACACCAGGATTTACAAAAAGTGTCCACAAAGTTATAAAATATAATATCCCTTGTTCCTCCTCCAGGTCTGCTATTAGTAGGAGCTGAAAGATTGGGTTCTGCAGAGCCCTAACAAGCTCAGAGTGTTGGAAAAGCAGCAGATAATGAAATCAATAAAAAAATTATGCTGTCATCGCATTTGACTATAGTTCTTGTGAACAAATGAAGAGGAATCATGATGTTAATATAAGCTTACTCTGTAGTTTTAGGTACTTGCTCTCAATACTAGTAGTCAAGTTTCTCAGCAAAACAATTTTAAGAAAATTTTAACATGAACAAAGCAATACTTTACCCTCAAATTCAGCCTGCAATTGGCTGAATTTTTCTTCCAAAATTCACTGTCCAAAGAACAGGAGAACTGATGAATTTCAGCCAT
Source organism: Dromococcyx pavoninus (assembly GCA_033558185.1). Lineage (NCBI taxonomy): Eukaryota > Metazoa > Chordata > Aves > Cuculiformes > Neomorphidae > Dromococcyx > Dromococcyx pavoninus. The sequence goes on along the minus strand of JAUMJL010000081.1, from coordinate 152,129 downwards.
AGTATTTTAAGCTTCACAGAGTTTCAAGTAAGAAAACAAGGTTTTATAGTGGAAAAATGTTTGGCAGTACAAGCATAACAATTGCTACCTGCTCCATCTATAACATGTTCAAATCAGTGTACACTGCAGAGTCCCTAGTAAAAAGTAAATCAGTGAACCCAATGTTTTCACTACTATTTGCATTGATACTTGCCATGAGAATAGCAAAATTTCATCTATGAATAACAACATCAAGTCTAAGCCTTTCTGGCGTTATTTATAAAACTTTCCTTTTCTCTCACATGTTAACATGGAGATTCACAGGCAACTCTCCAAGAGGACCAGAGAAACTAAATTCACTGTATAAATAATTCAGGATCAAAACCACTGGTGGTAAATCTGGAAAGTCACAATCTGACCTACAATCTGTGGTTACTATGGAAATAGCTTTCTCCTTTAACTTAATGTACTCAGTAGTGGGAACCATTTCCTTATGATTCACATGAGTATGTGGCATGTGCTCCACTAGTAAGTGCCTGTGAAAAGCTGTTTGTTGCAGTGATATTATTATACTTTGACAGGACTACAGGACTGGAAACGGCCACAGACTAGGTCTGAGCTAACCAGAATGTTGTTAGAATACATGTCAGCAAAAGCAAATCAGAAGAGGACCTGGCATCCAGTATTGCTATGTGTTCATGTTGAATGCCAGTAGTATTAGTCCCAGGTCGATAATAAAACTGTAGCTCTCAATCATAGAATAGTAGAATCTTCTGGTTGGAAAAGACCTTTGAGATCATCAAGTCCAACTGCACCCATCCTCCACTAAACCATGTCCCCCAAAAACTCATCTACCCGTTTTTTAAACACCAGGGATGGCGGACTCAACCACCTCCCTGGGCAGTTCTTCCAGTGCCTGACAACCCTTTCGGTAAAGAAATTCCTCCTAATATCCAGTCTGAAACTTCCCTGGCACAATTTATGGCCATTTCCTTTCGTCCTATCACCTGTCACTTGAGAGAAGAGATCAACACTCGCTTGCCCACAGCCCCCTTTCAGGCAGCCGTAGACAGTGATGAGGTCTCCCCTCAGCCTCCTCTTCTCCAAGCTAAACAACCCCAGCTCCCTCAGCCGTTCCCTGTAGGACTTGTTCTCCAGCCCCTTCACCAGCCTCGTCGCCCTTCTCTGGACACGCTCCAACACCTCAATGTCCTTCTTGTACTGAGGGGCCCAGAACTGAACGCAGTACTGGAGGTGTGGCCTCACCAGTGCTGAGTACAGGGGTACAATCACCTCCCTTATCCTGCTGGCCATGAATAGGTACAGCTTGTTTCCAACTCAGAGATTAGGTTCATGGCCACCTATTTATAAAATATGCTCCTGTTTGGATTAAAAAGAGCAGGTTTGTGATTTGAAGGATTAAAATTAAGAACTCAGAACTTCTTACCTGTTCCTGTCACTGCTGTGTTGTCCATGGAAGTCATTTCACTTGTCTATGCCTATAAAATGAAAATGCTTATATATTCTTGTGTACACATCAGAGTGTTTTAACAGATTGGCTACCCTAGTGATTATAGTGTCAATCAGGAAGAAAAGAAAAATATCTTGAGATTAGATCTATTGGACAGACAGAAAAAAGGGAAGAAATGTCAAGGACTCATCTGATTCTCCAGAGTTTTAGCTCATGATGCTCAAAATCTGTCCATTTTGACTACTACTAGAGAGCAGCATGGGAAACTGAACAGGAAAGGAAAGAACTGAATTACCAAGTTATTGTTACATGAGTAGGTTTTTCCAAAGCCTCCACTTCATATGTGAGATAAATAGCATATTTTCTAACCAGCAAAATATAAATTTGTATAGTGCTTCTACAGTAACAATCAAAATTCCACATTGTATACCCTGGGTTTAAAATGTCACTAAAATGAAGCCGCCTCCATGATGAAGTGCAACAGTTGTTATGCTGCTCATACTAACACTCTGTCCAAAGGCAGCAGCACAAGATACTAATTTATGTAATATTTTATGAATCAAAGCCACATACAAGTCCTGGTTATTAACCAGTGCGCTACAGGGCATACAGGACAGTCTGTATCAGTGCCTACTTTTCCCTTGCATGAGCCTCTCCTTTACAAGAACATAAAAATTCCTCATAATTTGCTAAGTTACAAATAGGAGAATGGTGCAAAGCACTTTAATTTGAAAGGAAAAGTGCAGGAAAGCCCTATAGAAGGGGATCTCCCTTACAACTGCTGGGATCAATCAGGCCTCTAAGAGTGAGTCCTTGTCCATAGGGCGAAGGGTAGGCACAGTCCCTGTAGAAAGTATAGAGAGGCACATCCAGACAGCTCAGGACTCATTACTTCCTGTCTCTTCTCTGTGGATGACATAGTTTTCCCACTCCTTGATGCAGTCCCTAAGGCCGTAGTCAGACAGAGTGAATCTGGACTTTGGAGTGTCGCTGGGCATTTGGCACTGTAATAATTCCTGACTCACGCTGATTCCTTGCTTTCCCCTACGTTCTCTCCCTTTTTCATCATTAAGAAAGAATAATGTCTTTCAAATATGCCCAAAGTTGATCAAACATGAAGCACAAAATATAAATCCTTTTTGACACCTTTGGAACAGCAATGAGTATGGCAACTTAGTACAATTTAGAATATAATTTGTGACTCCGAGCTAGTTATTTCATATCTACCGATATGTAAAAATCATCAAACATGATAGTCACTGCCTGCACCTAGATATGTTACAGACAGAGCCATGAAGACAGAACAAAACAGTATATTTAGAAGTACTGATGTGACAGTGAAATGTAGTTTCCATCCCAGTACGTAAGCAATATATATTTCAGTGCCTTTAGCGGAGTTTACTAATTAATCACAGACTTTAGCACAGGTTCCCACCTCAGCTTCATAGGACAGTGTGAAATGATCAGCCACCCAGCTGCTGTGCAGGCAAAAATACTCATCAAAAGTGCAAAGTGTGATGCCATAGTGTGGCTCCCTGGAGACAGCTCTGCATAAAACCTTCCTTACCAGTGCTCATGACTCAGGTGTCATTTGGATCCACCATCATTTAATTTTCAATATCCAGGGAGGCCATACGTGGCCCAGGTGTGAATGCACGTTTCTGGTCCTTCTAGCAGCTGGCTGTAGAAATCCGTGCTTTGCATATTGCAAAGGGCTACAAGGACTCACTCTGCTGTGGACAGTGAATCTTCAGATGAGAAGGTGATTGGGGCTGTAACAACTCTCAAGAATCACATAGGTTTTGAAAGACAGTGATCCTCATTCTCCTTACCTTTAATATATTCTGTTCATTATAATTTGGTTTTTTTCAGATACCTCAGTTCTGTCCAAAATGGGGAGCAATACTGCCTTTTCCAGTCATTGAAAGATTTAAGCATGTTCAAGATTTTTCATGTCTAGATATAATGAAGTGCAACACATTCAAAATCTTTTCCCCCAACACTTTCAATATCTGGATTCAAAACCTTTTCCCTTAACAGCCAGCTAGTCATGATAGACACTAAAATGTTAGCAAATGGGTCACTAGTTCTTTCCAGAGCCTACCCTGGGTCTGTAATACTTAGATCATCACAGTCTACAGATTGACATCCCATTACCTGTGGCATCGATGTGCATTTTTCAAGCTCAGGCAAATGGAGTTTGATCACATCTGTTAAAACCATGTCAGCAAAACATATATCAGGAAATAACAAAACCTCTTCACTGTACATAACTGATTAGAAAGCTTTTGATTTGGTCTCATCTCAGCATTGCCTTTTCCCGAAGTGCAAAGCACTGTTTTTTGGAGGCAGTGTGCAGATTCTCTGCACTTATTCTCACAGTAGTATTTAAGTGACAGCAAAGGTACTGTGTGCTATCGACATCTATTGGGCATTAGCTTAATTGTCAGGGGAAATGCAAAACACACTGTCGAGCAGGAGAGCTCAAAGCAGTGAACCCTGGAAAGGCACTTTGGTTTCCACCTTCACATGTGAAGTCAGCTGGCTGCTCTGCTTTCCTGGAGCAGCACAGGTCAAGGACGGTCTCAAAGTACTGGCAACTTCCTAAGGGGAAAGATGTCCCCTCCACCTTCTTACACAGTGTACTGGATTGACTTTTGGATTTTTCAGATCTTCCTTAAAAAAATGGCCTTTACAGGTCTTCCTTAACAGCGGAGGTCAGGATCCACTGAAGTGTTCCATATCTTCCTTTAACGTAAAACGACATATAAATAAGATGTAGATAAGAGAGTAAGCTCTCTTCTTCTTCCGGCAAGTTGATGAACAGGAGGCTCCTTGCTGCTGGTCCTGTCTGGAGCTGAGGCCTGTGGTAGCTGCTGTTTTCTGCTCACGCGTTGGGGGATAGTCCTGGGTCGGATTTAGCTGTTCTGTTTTCCTCAAGGGAAGTGGTGAAACTTCATTAGTTCTTTACTTTGTTAGTTACTGGGTGTTATAGTTATATGCCAAGTGTTATATAGATCCTTTTTGTCCTTTTTCCCATTTCCCTTCCCCTCTTCCCTTGCTCCTTTGCATGATATCCTTGCGGTGTAGTTCTTTGTATTTAGAAAATATGGAAATATAGATAGTGTGTGATTTCGGGTTTTCTATATTTTTTTTTTTCCTTTGAAAGGGTGGGAAGTTTTGGGAGAGAGACAGACTGAGCAGTTGGAGTGCTTGGGAAAGCTAGCTGGAACCAGCTCAGATTTTGGTAGCAGAGGATGGTTTCGATGGTTGACCTTGGTTTGTTTTGAAAACAGTGTCTGGGAACGCTGCCAGAGTCTGGGAAAGCAGCCAAGAAAACTTTGTTTGGGAACAACCTGAAGGAAAATAATAACAATGTCCTTTTTGCTAACTTTTTCATTATTCTAGCTGGTTTTGTACTTGTCCCAGGATATCCTATTGGGAGACGCAGCCCTTCAGATGGATGGAACGAATGGCTTCCATTCCTCAATTTTGACATTGACGGCCTAGCATATAATCTCCATGATGGTGTCATTCACGGTTTGGTGGAAAGGACTCCTAAGATCAGCTCTAACAAATACTTAGCAACAATGATATTAGTAGTTAAGGCAGCAGAAATACTATTTAAAATTGGAGTGGTGGTGTTGCATTTGTTCCCTTGTTATAAAAAGGGCCGAACCTTGAGAGGAATCACTGGAGCCTTGGGAAGGAGCTTGGACAGGATAGTCTTTGGATGGCAGGGAGCATGGTTGGATTTTGGTAAACTGGTGGGATGTGTGACACCTCCTATTGCTTGGGACTTTGTGCCAGAGCAGGTGTTCAACCCTGATGAGATGACACGTTGTTTGAGGGAAACGTGTCTTTCATATGACGATCCAAACATGCAATACTATGCTTTGTACTGGGGCTTGGCTAATGCTTGTCGTGCTGTGGTAGATCACTGTCAGAAGGTTGAGTTCGAGACAGGAACTCAAACCATGCCACTCGAAACTAGCAATGTCCCCATTGGGCCCACGTGTGAAACTGGGGTCCAAGCACAACTTGAAGTTAAAGCTGTCTCTACTAAGACTACTAGAACTGGGACTCAAATTAAAAACAGAAAAATTGTTGTTGCTCCTATAAAGAAAAAGAAGACGTTGCTTGGGACTCAAATTAAAACCAGGAAAGTCATTGTTGCTCCTATAAAGAAAAAGAAGACATTGCTGAGGGAGACCATAAAACTTACAGACCCGTCTCCACAACTGGAAAGTATGGAAGAAGAAAGAGAAGAAGAAGAAGGAGTAAAAGGACCTATCCTAACCACGCAGGCAGTAGCGGAAGAAGGAGTGGCTGTGAGCGAGGAAGAAGTGTGTTCCCCTCAACCTGAGAGACAATTATTGTCACCTGATGATTGGTTGAGGCCTTCATCTCAGCACCCAAAAGACTACTCGCTACCTCTATCTGCTGGGTATGGTGAATGACGTAGAAATCCATCTCCACAGCGTGAACGACGTAGAAGTCCATCTCCACAGCACGCTCGGTCTCCACCTCCTCGTGAGAGATACAGAGAGGAGGTGGGAGTGGTTCCATGTAAGAGCAGAAGAGTACAAGGAGAAGCAGAAAATATTCTACACGGGAGAGATGGACGAGAAATAATGCAAGAAAGTGAAATTACACAATCACTGACCGCAAGAGATCGAGATTTACGAAGAGTTTACAGTTGTTTGCCTGGTGAACAAATCCTCACTTGGCTGGTGAGATGCTGGGACAATAGAGCTATTAGTCATGTGATTGAAGGTCATGAAGCACAACAATTGGGATCTCTTGCCCGAGATCCTGTAATAGAACAAGAAATGGCAAGGGAGAGAATGGCATCCAGTCTTTGGATCCGAATCCTCCACACTGTGAGGGTGAAATACCCATTTAAGGAATATCTGTCAAGCTCTCCAAGAAGGTGGAATACTGCGGAAGAAGGCATCCAGTACCTACGAGAATTAGCCATATTGGAGATCATTTATTCTGATCCAGACTATTATGACATTCTAGGTCTAGAACATGTTCCCTGCACACAGCCTATGTGGAAAAAGCTAATTAAAGGTGCCCCTAAACCATACACCTACTGCTTGGTAACCATATATGATCCAAAGGTGGGTGAACTAAGCGTGGAAGCCATGTGTTGGTGGATAAGGCGCATAGCAGAAAGTCTGGAAGACTCCTCCGATTCCCTATACTGACCTACCTACGACAGGGAAAGAAGAGAGAGAGATTATGAATACTCGAGATAAGAGGACTATCCTAGAGACAGACATTATAGAGATTACAGAGAAAGGCCAATGGAATGATCATGGCGGGATAGACCAAGACGACCTTGACGTAGACCTCGGTCTCATTCACGATCTTCATCATCCCCACGCAGAGGGAAGGAAAACCCTAAGCGTCAGTCATGTAGCCAACTATGGGCACACCTATGCAGCAAGGGAGAAAACATGAAAAAGTGAGGTGGCGAACCCGCTTAGAAGCTCAAAGCTAGAGTGAAGGAGCTGAGGCAGAAGGACACTGACAAGAAAGTTCTCTACGTGATAGACGCAGAATCTTTAGACAAGAAACCGCAATTGCCGAAAGGCAAGAAGATGGAGATCCACCTTCCTGATGACAAAAGAGCCTCCAAGAAACCAAAGTCAAAGTCCGACAACGATTGCTCTGATCAAGACCAATAGAGGGACCTTGCCTTCTGCCAGGAGAAGGAGAGGGACCAAGAAGACAATCGGGTTCGCTGGGCTGCGTGGGTTCGATGGCCTGGCACATCAGATCCTCAGAGATACCAAGCTTTGATAGATACTGGTGCCCAGTGTACTTTAATGCCATCAGAGCATAAGAGTACAGAGACTGTTTCTATTTCTGGAGTGACAGGAGGGTCTCAGGAGTTGTCAGTTGTAGAGGCCGACATAAGCTTGACAGGAGACCAATGGGAAAAGCATTCCATTGTGACGGGGCCAGAAGCCCCTTGCATTCTAGGTATGGATTACCTAAGAAAAGGATACTTCAAGGACCCGAAGGGGTACCGGTGGGCTTTAGGTGTAGCCATGGTGATTGAAGAGGAGTCCAAGCGATTGTCTGCCCTTTCTGGCCTCTCAGAAGACCCTTCTGCAGTGGGATTGCTGCAAGTTAAAGATCAAAAAGTGCCAATAGCCACAACAACCATATACCGGCGAAAATATTGGACGAATCGAGATGCTTTGATCCCCATCCGTAAGATGATTCGGAAGCTGGAAAGCCAAGGGGTGCTCAGTAGAACCCATTCACCCATCAATAACCCTATCTGGCCTGTACGCAAGTCTGATGGAGAATGGAGACTGACTGTGGACTATCGTGGCTTAAATGAAGTCACACCACCATTGAGTGCTGCAGTACCAGATATGTTGGAGCTCCAGTACGAGCTGGAGTCCAAGACAACGAAGTGGTGACGCCAACATTGACATTGCCAATGCATTTTTCTCCATTCCCTTAGCGGCAGAGTGCAGGCCACAGTTTGCTTTCACCTGGAGGGGCATTCAATGGAATCGACTGCCCCAGGGGTGGAAGTACAGTTCAACCATCTGTCATGGACTGATTCAGGCTACATTAGAGAAGGGTAAGGCTCCAGAACATAACCAGTATATCGATGACATCATTGTATGGGGGGACACAGCAGAAGAAGTCTTCGACAAAGGACAGAAGATTATCCAGATTCTCCTCAAGGCCGTTTTTGCCATAAAGAAGAGCAAAGCCAAGGGACCTGCCAGAGAGGTCCAATTCCTAGGAGTGAAATGGCAAGATGGAAAGCGCCAGATTCCAACTGATGTCATCAATAAGATCGCGGCAATGGCTCCACAGACAAATAAGAAAGAGACCCAAGCTTTTCTGGGAGCCATAGGCTTCTGGAGGATGCACATCCCAGAGTACAGCCAGATTGTAAGCCCTCTTTACTTTGTGACCTGTAAAAAGAATGATTTCCAATGGGGTCCTGAACAACAACGAGCTTTCAGGCAGATCAAGCAAGAAATTGCACATGCTGTGGCTCTTGGACCAGTCAGGATAGGACCAGATGTAAAGAATGTACTCTACTCTGCAGCTGGAGATAAAAGTCCCTCCTGGAGCCTCTGGCAAAAGGTGTCTGGCGAGACACGAAGGCGACCACTGGCTTTCTGGAGCCGAAGCTACAGAGGTTCTGAGGCCAATTACACCCCTATGGAAAAAGAAATCTTAGCAGCATATGAAGGCATACGAGCAGCTTCAGAGGTAATTGGTACCGAAGCACAGCTCTTCCTGGCACCCCGATTACCAGTGCTGAGCTGGATGTTCAAAGGAAAGGTGCCCTCTATGCATCATGCCACTGATGCCACGTGGAGCATGTGGATTGCTTTGATTACACAACATGTCCGAATCGGGAATTCAAATCACCCTGGAATTTTGGAAATTATAACTAATTGGCCTGAAGGTGGGAACTTTAGTCTGGCAGATGAAGAAGAAGAAGAGCCAGTGAGTCGAGCTGAAGAAGCTCTGCCATATAGTGAGTAGCCAGATGAAGAGACACACTATGCCCTTTTCACCAATGGTTCCAGCCATAGGGAAGAGCCAGAAATGGAAAGTAGCTGCTTGGAGTCCCACATGATGAGTGGCGGAAGCCACTGAAGGTGAAGGCAAATCGAATCAGTTTGTGGAACTCAAAGCTGTCCAATTGGCCCTAGACATCGCAGAAAGAGAAGGATGGCCAAGGATCTACCTATACACTGATTCGTGGATGATAGCCAATGCCCTATGGGGATGGCTAGACCGGTGGAAAAAGATGAATTGGAATCATAGAGGGAAACCCATCTGGGCTGCTGATCTGTGGCAAGACATTGCTGCCAGAGTGAAGAATCTGAATGTGAGAGTCCGCTACATAGATGCCCATGTGCCCAAGGGTCGAGTTAATGAGGAACATGCTAATAACAGAGAGGCAGACTGAGCTGCACAGGTCAAGGTATCACAAGTAGACCTAGACTGGCAGCAGAAGGGAGAATTGTTCCTAGCTCGATGGGCCCATGATGCTTCAGGTCATCAAGGCCGAGACGCCACCTATAGATGGGCACGAGACCGAGGGGTGGATTTAACCATGGACACTATTTCTCAGGTTATCCATGACTGTGAAACCTGTGCCACTATCAAACAGGCAAAAAGGTTGAAGCCCCTGTGATATGGTGGACGTTGGGATAAGTACAAATATGGGGAGGCCTGGCAGGTTGATTACATTACATTGCCACAGACCCACCAAGGTAAACGCTATGTGCTTACCATGGTGGAAGCAACCACAGGTTGGTTAGAGACATATACGGTACCACATGCAATGGCCCGAAATACTGTTCTGGGTCTTGAGAAGCAAATCCTGTGGAGACATGGTATTCCAAAACGTATTGAGTCAGACAATGGGCCTCATTTTAAAAACAATTTAGTGGCTACTTGGGCACAGGAGCATGGTATTGAATGGGTATATCACATTCCATATCATGCACCCACTGCTGGAAAGGTTGAAAGGTGTAACGGACTGTTAAAGACAACTCTAAAGGCACTAGGTGGAGGAACTTTTAAAAACTGGGATGAGCACTTAGCCAAGGCCACCTGGATAGTTAACACCAGGGGCTCTGTCAACCGAGCTGGGCCTGCCCTCCACACTGTAGATGGAGACAAAGTTCCAGTGATCCATCTGAGAGGTATGTTGGGTAAGCCCGTTTGGATTACTCCTCCCTCAGGACAAGACAAACCCATTTGTGGGATTGTTTTCACTCAAGGGCCTGGAAATACCTGGTGGGTAATGAGGAAGGATGGAGAGACCCAGTGTGTGCCTCAAGGAAATCTATCCTTGGGGAAAAACTAATTCTGTGTCTTGAGTTGAGTTTTACAGGAGATGGCATCAGATGAGAAAGACCTGAACAGAGCAGATACCAGTCTCCAGTGATGAGCCAAGCCCAGTCGAGCCGGTCCAGCGCTGCATCACATGAGACTCTCATTACTACCTGAGAAACAGCCACCAACAGATCTTCCGAGTTTGAACTCTTAAGCCCAAAACCAGAACTGTGACTGTGACTAAAGGGCCAAGGATCCAAACTGAGTTGCTGTTGGTGTTGATCTTCAATGACAGATGACAACCTCAGAATAAAACAAAGACTATATATACATATATATGTGTCTGTGTGCGGGATATAGACAAACACAATGTAGAGGTTTTGCGTTAAAGAAATTATATGGAATAAGGGGTGGAGAATGTAGTGGATTGACTTTTGGATTTTTCAGATCTTCCTTAAAAAAATGGCCTTTACAGGTCTTCCTTAACAGCAGAGGTCAGGATCCACTGAAGTGTTCCATATCTTTAACATAACATGACATATAAATAAGGTGTAGATAAGAGAGTACACTCTCTTCTTCTTCCGGCAAGCTGGTGAGCAGGAGCTCCGTTGCTACTGGCCCTGTCTGGAGCTGAGGCCTGTGGTAGCTGCTGTTGTCTGCCCACGTGTTGGGGGATAGTCCTGGGTCGGATTTAGCTGTTCTGTTTTCCTCAGGGGAAGTGGTGAGACTTCATTAGTTCTTTACTTTGTTAGTTACTGGGTGTTATATCTGTATGCCAAGTGTTATATAGATCCTTTTTGTCCTTTTTCCCATTTCCCTTCCTCTCTTCCCTTGCTCCTTTGCATGATATCCTTGCGGTGTAGTTCTTTGTATTTAGAAAATATAGAAATATATATATAGTGGGATTTCGGGTTATCTGTAGTGGGATTTTTTCCTTTGAAAGTGGGGGAAGTTTTGGGAGAGAGGCAGACCGAGCGGTTGGAGAGCTTGGGAAAGCTAGCTCAAACCAGCTCACACAGGACAGGTGCAGTGGAGACAAGGGCTAAGAGCCCTTGAACATCCTTTGAACATCCAGCTCAGCCCTGTGCAACTGTCTCAGTCTGGCCATATGCATTTAATGTCTGTTCTGCTTAATCAGTCGCTGCAAAGATATAATTAGTCAAGTGAGGTGTAAAAATCTGAAACAGAAGCTGCAATTGTGCAGCTATGTGTGTGCTGAGACACAATTAGTCTACAATCAGAGAAATGAAGCTAGTTACAGGTATTGCCTCAGCTATGTGGGAGTGATCTTGACCTTGGACATAGCCCTCAGCCTGAGACTCACCTGGCACTTGATAAGTTGGGTGCACCCCCCCTGAGCCTGGCTGTTCCTGCATCTCAGCCCCCTCAAGCTCTGTCTTGCTAACTCACATGGTGCTGGGATGCCTGTGTCTAGTCTTCCCTGATCCTCTGGACATGATGGAGTGCTTGCAGAGAGGCCCATGGCAGGACTTTCAGGGCTCATCGGCTTTACCGCCACACAGGGCACACACAGCTAACCTGCTTCCCACACTGACTTAAATCTGCAAACACCATCCTCACACAGACATGGCCCTGCTCTTAACATTAATGAGCTCTGCCAGTCCCGTGTCTCTGCTCCAGTTAACCGCAAGGCACCTGAGCTCTTCATGAGTGATGAAGGAGGAATGGCGTTGCGCTCTCTGGGCTGGGCAGTCTGTCTCAGCACTTTGGATGTCAAAGACATTTCCCTGCCAGGCAGACAGATTGACCTCTTGTAATTAAGTAATGAGCCCCAATACCTTTCATTACTTCACAATCACATACTATTATGCTGATTCTCCTTACCTTCCTTAACTTGCATGTGAGAACCACTCGGACATTTAATTCTGAAAATGATGGATGATCTCTAAATGGGAAAAGAATGTCAATTTCCTCACACGCGATTAACATTATCTGGCCTAGGCAGACTTTTGCTGCATATCAGAGAACTCTGCATGCAAATTTCTCCTTTCCTACAGCCTATCGAAATTCAAAAGTCATCTCAACATGTGGTAAATGTAAAAGACGCAGTTGAGCATCTTTTCATTGTGTTTTATTGTCTTTATGGCATCCAAAGCAAATCTTTTAGTAAAGGACTTTTTGTAATTAGCAGTTATTTCTGTCAGGCAAACTCTGAACTCTGAAAGGCTGTGATGTGGTGTACTTGGATCTCACTAAAGCTTTTGACACCATTTCTCACTGTATTCTGCTTGAATAACTGGCTGCCATTGGTCTGGACAGCCACACCATCTGCTGAGTAAAAAAACTGTCTGGCTGGTAGGCCCAAGGGTGGTGGTAAATGGAGTTAAATCAAGTTGGAAACCAGTCAAGAGTGGTGTTCCCCAGGGCTCAGTGCTGGGTCCAGTCCTGTCCAATATCTTTATCAATGATCTGGACGAAGGGATCGAGTGCACCCTTAGTAAGTTTGCAGATGACACCAAGCTGGGTGGCAGTGTTGAACTGCTTGAAGGAAGGGAGGCTCTTCAAAGAGATCTGGACAGGCTGGATCGATGGGTTGAGACCAACGGAATGAGGTTCAACAAGACCAAGTGCCGAGTCCTGCACTTGGGGCACAACAACCCCATGCAGCGTTACAGGCTTGGGGAAGAATGGCTGGAGAGCTGCCTGGGGGAGAAGAACCTGGGGGTGTTGGTTGACAACCAGCTGAATATGAGCCAGCAGTGTGCCCAGGTGGCCAAGAGGGCCAATGGCCTCTTGGCCAGTATCAGAAACAGCATGGCCAGCAAGACTAGGGCAGCAATTGTGCCCCTGTATTCAGCACTGGTGAGGCCACACCTCATTTACTGTGTTCAGTTCTGGGTCCCTCAGTACAAGAAGGACATTGAGATGTTGGAACTTGTCCAGAGAAGGGCAACAAGGCGGGTGAGGGATTGGAGAAGAAGTCCTACAAGGAGCGGCTGAGGAAACAGCCTAGAGGAGGCTGAGGGGAGGCCTCATCATTGTCTACAACTACCTGAAAGAATGTTGTGGTGAGATGGGTGCTGGTCTCTTCTCCCAAGTGACAGGTGATAGGATGAGAGGAAATGGCCATAAGTTGTGCCGGGGGAGGTTCAGATTAGACATCAGGAAAATTTTCTTCACTGAAAGGGTAGTCAGGCATTGGAACAGCTGCCCAGGGAGATGGTTGAGTTGCCATCTCTGGAGGTGTTTAAAAGGCGGGTAGATGAGTTTCTTAGGGATGTAGTTTAAGTATGGGTAGAGTTATGGTTGGACTCGATGATCTCAGAATTCTTTTCCAACCAGATGATTCTATGATTTTATGAACTCATAGTTGTTGCTAGGTTATTTGGATGTTTGCATGGCCGTGTCCACCCATTTCTGTGGGGGATACATAAGGACTGGCATTATTAAGACAGTCAAATGTTTGCACTCTCAACAATAGTTCAGTGAAAAAATATTTTGTTTTGCACAAGAAGATTGGGGTTTCATCCACTGAAAAAAAAAAGTATTTGAACCTCCACCCAATTAATAGAAAAAACGTTTGGGCCTTTAGTTATCATGAACCAAAGAGGAATTATTATTTGGTTTTTACATTGTTGTGTTTGTTCGTTTCAATTAAAACAGGACTTTTCCACAGCAGTTTCTATTTTGACAGTGAAGTAATTTCTTTTCAAGCAGTATTTCCAAAGGAATATTATTCCAACTGGCTTTAGCTGCTCACATTTTTTCCAATAAAGAAAGGCAAAATGTCAGTGCAAGAGACAAAAGCCATGGAGTCATACAAGGATGAGCAATCATGAGGAGTGCATTTTACTTGGCTATTTCCGAAAATCTGCTCCTCGGTAAATAACTCTGAGTTCTTGTTCATCTATGGCTCTCAAATAACATTTCTAGGACAAGCCTTTATCCTTAAAACAAAAATTTACTTCTTTCACATGATTTTCAGAAAAGGGATGTACATGCACTTCACTGCAAAATTGTTTCTAGCCACCCACACTAACTTCTGTAACCACATATTCTAATTCCCATAACCCATTTTCTTCCCTATACTTTCTCCTCACTGAACTGTCAAATCTTTCGTTGCATTGTAATCTCCTTTTCCATACAATTTCATTTCAAGAAAATCATTCATTTTCAGGTGCTATCAAATAATCATTCTGAAAATCAATCACCAAAACTAAAATCTGGACTTGCTGCTGCTGTCATTCTGAATATAGTCTGCATGCACACACGTGCACAGACATGAAGAAAATTAGAAGATTGTCTCTAAAATAAGAAACTCAAGGGATTTAAGGACCTATAGTGCTGGGGTTTGTATACTTCTGAGGCTACATTAATGCTTGAAGCGGTAGATATTCACTTTATTTCACAAAAATAAGTAGCTGATTTGCATGCTTCCATCTCACAAATTCAGTCACCCAAAACACCATACCTGGAACACACTCCTGACTGTGTTCATCCAAATGGCTTAAATCCCTGTTTTCCTCTCTCCCAGGCTTATACCAGCTTCTGACATGCAGTTTGAGGTACCTGATACTAAAACTGCTGGATGAAGTTATAGGACAGAGCATCATGTATCACAGTCAATATCATTATATCAGACACAGCATAGTCTACTAGAAACTGAATTATTCATTTTCTTATTTAACTTTTCTATCTCCATCCACCAATTTAAATGAAGTCACTATAGAATCCCCACTCCACTGTATCCCTATAAATTGGTTCAGTAAGTTACAAGAAGGAATTGGAGGATGACAATTTCCAAAAGCAAGAACTATAAAAGAGAATCCAGTCTCCACAGAAGCTGAATCAGCTTTAAAACGATGTGTTTTTTTCCAAAGTATCCTGATCTGATACTGTTTACTTGCTATGTGTAAGAGTCCTTCTGAAGAACAGTATTTGTCTCAACGTTGTCATCAGAGACTTGGAGAGATGCCAAGAACTCGACACTCTGAGACAAACAACTGTGTGGTATAGGGAGTACCGTGCTGTTGTCAGATACCTGGGGTTGCTGTATAGCTGCTGTCCAGAAAATGGATTTCACCTGCTGCCTCAGCCTTGCCCCACCTCCTCCCTCTTTCTAAGGCAAACGAAGAGGATCATGCGCAGAGACTCGCAGAGGGTCTTGAGGTCACCCAGTGGACACGAGAGGAAGATGATGCGAGGAAGTAAAAGACCCCCAAACGTGAGGTGGTGCAGGAACAGATGTTTTGGCAAGTTAAGCAGGAACTTTTTGGGTCTGCACAGTTAAGTCTGGATTGTGAAACGAAGGCAGAGATTGGCCACAATCCGTGGGTGTGAGGTGCTGTTGCTTAGTATATAAGATGGCTCCTTGCAGAACCTCGGTGAGATCTCCCCACCAAAAGATCATGATGAGGACCAGCAGGACGCCATTCGGGACCTGGGACCATAGGGGCGCCTTGGACCCATGGTGTTAGCTATAATTCTCTTTCCTCCCTTTTGCTTCACATTTTTTTCTTTCCCTTTTCTCCACTGTGTCTATCATGTGCCTCTTTACAGGCAAAATAATAAAGTTACACTGTTTTATTGAAGTCTTATCCCTTGGCATTTTTGGTTGTCTTAATTTTCTGCTTTGAGATCACAGTAAACGAATCGTCACGAGTCCAACGAATGGGCCATGACACTTTGACTGTAGGATTAAACTCTCCAGGCGCATTTGGCAAGTCTGTTCCAGAAAACCTGCCTGGATCTTTGGTCCAAGGGCTCACTTGCTGTAGCAGCTAGTTGGCAAAATTTGTATAAATTTTGTCATAATTTATGCATTTTTTAAAACCTGTTAATTTTGATAGTATTTGCCCAATAAAGAAACTGAACGACAACATTGTGAAGTTCATGTATCTTATTTTTGCCCTTTTGCAATGGAAATTTTTATTTTCTTTCTCCTGAAATGGACTTTCAAAAAATACAGTTACAAAAGTTAGAAAAATTAAGACCAAACATTTTGTCTCATTTATCTACTTTCCTGGAATTTCACTTACTTGGAAAGAGTAGTTTTTCCTTTCCAGCTGGGAATGGAAAATCACAGTTTCCTTGAAACGGAAGATCTAGTCTCTACCCTTACTATTTTCCATCAAATAATCTTTTAAAGGCTAGGAAAGAATTTTCAAATAATCAAAACCCTATCAAAATTGCTCAAAGCTTTATCTGTGTTCCATGGAGGAAACAGTGCTGTGGTCACTGTGGTGAGAATAAGTCCCACAGTGAAGTACCAGGATCCAAATGGTAGATCCTCCTCAGCATCATAGAATCATAGAATCATAGAATCATAGAATATTCCGGTTGGAAAAGACCTTTGAGATCATCGAGTCCAACCGCATCCATTATCCGCTAAACTGTGTCCCTCAAAAACTCATCTATCTGTTTTTTAAACACCCCCAGGGATGGTGACTCAACCACCCCCCTGGGCAGCTCTTCCAGTGCCTGACAGCCCTTTCAATAAAGAAATTCTTCCTAATATCCAGTCTGAACCTCCCCTGGCGCAACTTATGGCCATTTCCCTTTGTCCTATCACGTGTCACTTGGGAGAAGAGATCAACACTTGCTCTGCTACATCCTCCTTTCAGGCAGTTGCAGACAGTGATGAGGTCTCCCCTCAGCCTCCTCTTCTCCAATCTAAACAACCCCAGCTCCCTCAGCCATTCCTTGTAGGACTTGTTCCCCATCCCCTTCACCAGCCTTGTCGCCCTTCTCTGGACACGCTCCAGCACCTCAATGTCCTTCTTGTACTGAGGGGCCCAGAACTGACCCCAGTACTCGAGGTGTTGCCTCACCAGTGCCGAGTACAGGGGCACAATCACTGCCCTGGTCCTCCTGGCCACACTGTTTCTGATACTGGCCAAGATGCCATTTGCCTTCTTGGCCACCTGGGCACACTGCTGGCTCATATTCAACCGGTTGGCAACCAACACCCCCAGGTTCTTCTCCCCCAGGCAGCTCTCCAGCCATTCTTCCCCAAGCCTGTAACGCTGCATGGGGTTGTTGTGTCCCAGGTGCAGGACTCAGCACTTGGACTTGTTGAACCTCATTCCGCTGGTCTCAGCCCATCGATCCAGCCTGTCCAGATCTCTTTGCAGAGCCTCCCTTCCTTCAAGTAGATCAACACTGCCACCCAGCTTACTATCATCTGCAAACTTACTAAGGGTGCACTCGATCCCTTCGTCCAGATCATTGATAAAGATATTGGACAGGACTGGACCCAGCACTGAGCCCTGGGGAACACCACTCTTGACTGGTTTCCAACTTGATTTAACTCCATTTACCACCACTCTTGGGCCTACCAGCCAGACAGTTTTTTACTCAGCAGAGGGTGTGCCTGTCCAGGCCAATGGCAGCCAGTTTCTCAAGCAGAATGCTGTGAGAAAAGGTGTTAAAGGCTTTACGAAATTCCAGGTACACCACATCCACAGACTTTCCCTCATCCATTAATCAGATAACCTTGTCATAGAAGGAGATCAACCAACATGTCAGAAAGTAACACCCAGCTTTCACAGAGTTAGGCACCAAAAGACTGATTACATCCAACAGTGTCAGAAGGAGATAGCAACTTTCGCAAATAGTGTTAGTGAGCTTTAATGAAGGTTTGAACCAGAACCCTAAAGAATCCCTCAAAGCAAAGTGACTGGATTGTCCTTGGATCAGGAGACACTGGTCCAGTTCTCCTTTTATGTGATGAACTCTGACTTGTCTCGGAAGGACACACTTCCAAAATTCACTTTTGCCGAGATCCTGGAAGTATAATTATTAGAGATCTAAAACCAGACAGGATAGAAATAGGTCAATGAACTCGCTGACATCAATAGACTTCAGATAACAGAGTGTTAAAACTCTCCGGTCACAACCTTCCCTTTACACAATAAGCAAAAAGTTGTCCTACTAGATGACGTATCCAGACTTTCTTTTCCATCCCAAATAATTACAAGGAAGATGGAAATTCTCCACTGGGAGAAGATTAATGAGTGTGTAAGTACACAAGAAACTGAGAGGGATGTTTCCACACCCAAACCAAGTGAATTTCAGGAGAACACTTTTAAGAATGTCATGTTTTATGAAATAAAATTCCCACATTTTTCTGGAATGAGTTAGGACAGCAAAATAGTACCTCCGACACCACCAGGGCTGTTGGATACTTCCAATCTGGGCTTGTGCTGCCAGATATTCCCTGAGCAGTGATTTAATTTTGGCTGCGTCACTACTGCTATGTCAGCTGTACTGCTGCAAACGCAGCTCTCGTGTCGTTCCAGCTAGGCTGCTGCTGTCTTTCAGAATCGTCATCACGTGTGACTCTACAAATGGACAAGTCAGCAATGTAATAGTTGCAATAAGTTGCAATAATAAATTCTACTCGAACATATGGGTAAGCCTGATAACATGTTACTACAGGTAGCAGCTGTTATGGGCTGAAGTCTAGGAATAGCAAAACTAAACAGCAACCTGAATTAAATGAGCTTTTTTGCAGACTTAGGCTAACCAGGTGTGTAAAACTGTGCCTGCTCCCAACCTTGACAGAGTGTCTCAATGGGCAAAGGTTTTTCCTGAGTACTTTGCCTGGGAGCGTGGCACTTCTGTCCTGGCGTATATCCTTCTAATCCAGAGAAAAGGTTAGTTCTGTGTACCCCACTACTGCAAATGAAAATTAAACCAAACAGGACCTCTTGTAATTTGATGTATATAGAAATACTAGAGTTTGCCAGGTCCTCATTTAAACAGGAGTTCCAGTAGATGGAGCAGCTCCTATGCTGGTGTGGGCTCCCAGGACTCTGCTGCAGCAGTCTCCCTTGTTCTGGGCTTTTCCTCATCCAGAGCTTCACAACTACGCTGTGACAGTCCCT
Source organism: Dromococcyx pavoninus (assembly GCA_033558185.1). Classification (NCBI taxonomy): domain Eukaryota; kingdom Metazoa; phylum Chordata; class Aves; order Cuculiformes; family Neomorphidae; genus Dromococcyx; species Dromococcyx pavoninus. Next base: position 132,989 of record JAUMJL010000081.1, on the reverse strand, counting down.
CAGGCCTCCAACTGCATCTTGGAAGAAAAATGAGAAACAGACAAGTAACATTCATTCTGAAAGACCAATACATATTGAGTAAAGCATAAAATTACAAATGGAGAAGTAGAACTACTGCTGGAGGGAAAGCAGTTTGCAATGAAACCAAAAAGAAACAATGTGGATGGATGCACAATTGTCCCATGAGAGTCCCATTTCATCCACTTAATGGATTTTTCACCGAAGGGACATGTGAAAATTTATCCACTGGCCATGCAGTAAGCCATCTTTCAGCTCACAAAAATCATCTGACATCATTCAGCTTTCTGGTGGGTGAAATGGAGCCAGGGTAAGAATTCCATTGAGACCAAGCCCCAAGACCCTGTCCCAGTAGCTTACATTGTAGCTTGTAATTGACAAGTCAGGCTAGAACTAAGCCAGGACCTGCTGTCACATCTCCATGCTACAATATAGGCACAGCCTCCTGGAGTCCCCTGGGAATGTTACCTTCACCTTCCCGAGACTCCGGAATATGAACCATTTAATGATAGATTGTGTGTTGCCATGTCCAGCTGAGCTGATCTAAGCATCCACATGCAAAGCTCACAGATAGTGATGTACACAGTTCACATTTGCTTTGACTTAGTTAATTTTTTCCAGCATCAGTTAGACTTCCAAGTAGCAGAAAACTGCCATATCAAACACAAGTCTCTTCCAGCTTCTCACTGTACTGGGAAAACTGGTGACCAGAAAGAAGGAACCCAAAGCAGCAGCCTCCAGCTCATTCTTTATCTGCACTTCATGGAAACAAGAGACAGTACAAGGCAGAAAACAACACAGGACAAGCCAAGAGCAAGAAAATCAGTCATGCTGCCCTGATGAGGAAAAGGTAGAAAATCTCACTAGGAACAAAAATACCAAATGTATACCCAGTAAAGCACACTAAAGGTCAATCCTCTGCTTATACACTGACTTACACATATAAGTCAATGAGTATTTCTCCACTGACTAAAATGTCAGTATAAACTCTTTCCAGTCTGAAGTGACCCACTAACATAGCAGCAGCAGAGACAAATCTAAGACTGTAAATTTATCTATTGATGAAATGCAAAGACAGGAAAGCTATGCTCTGGCTGTCTTTTAACAACTACAGGGCAGTCAATGTATATAGGTCTGTTTTGGGTGACATACACATTACATAACTGTGAAAAACACACAAGTAAGAAGGTAAACCAATTAAAGAAATTGTGATAGACCATTAACAAAATACAGATAACCAACGAGATTATAGGGAAAACATAACCAACCAATGTACAGGAGGAAAATTAGAACTAATTCTATTGTAGTCACACTGCTATTAGCATGTTTTATTGATAGGATGGATTGTTACTCACGGTATTTCCTAAATTAATGAAGTAGAAGGGCAAACCCGTGCTTGAACTGAGGCTGGGATCAAAGATGACAAAATGAGACAGGGTGCCCTGGTTGAAGGTGATAATGACTGCCAAATGATCAATATTAACAGAAGAAGAAGAGGTCCTGACATAGTCAAAAGCTTACTACTATCACAGATTTTTGGAGCTTTCTTCTGCAGTGAGTGATTCCTCTGATTAGACTGGAGGGACAGTGGTTTTCCCTCTGGATAATTTGAAGAATATTTTCCCTGTCCCAGAATTTCAATATATTAAAATTTGTGTACTTGGGGAGACTTCCAGAAGGTCTCTGGAGCTACTCGATGACATAATACCTCACTATTGCAGTCTGCTTTGGAACTGATCGTGGCTGACGGGACTTGCCTCTTGTTCTTTGCAATTGCTCAAGGAAGCTCTTTCACAGGTGTAAATTAAGGCATCTCATTGATTTCAGTTCCTGAGAAGAATTAACTAGATCAACATTTTTAATCAGTCTAAGATTTTAGGGCAAAGAAAATAATTTTAAATGAGTCAGAGCAAAATCCATCATCCCTTCAGTGCTGTGCATATTTCTTTGTACACTGTAACTTTATCTTGGAAATTCCAGAAACGTCAATCAGAGCAAACTGGGAGTCCCAAGGAATAATGAAACAAAACAAAATATTTGGTGTTACATTCAGCATAACTTAGTAATGATTTAAAAACTAAAGTGGAACTTCTACAAAACCCTGAGGAAGTTTTACATTATGTAGTGTCAGCAAAGCTTGAATAACCATTCTTCCCACCACAGAAATTCACAAAGAGTTATAAACACTTACAATGACTCTAAGACTTGTGATCACTTCTTAAATTGAATGTGTTAGAGGATATTTGTTGCAAATCCCAAGGTACTCTCAGTATTATTGAATTTTATCACACTACTTAAATAAGCTTTAAAATTTATGCACTAGACTAGGTATATTAACTTCTAGAGTAGCTGTAATCCAGTAAAGAACTTACAAAAGAAAATTCTTTGTAAATATTTTATATTGTTTAATATTTCAATATGAGTCAATATTGATTCTTCTTGTTACTATGTGTTAGATCAAAAAGTCAGTGAAAATCATTATCTGATTTTCTAGGAGATGTAAGAAAAATGTTTGGGTCCTTTATTTGGATGGATAGCTAAAATAATAGCCACCTCCTGCCTAAACATGACATATGCCATCACCCAAACGAAAAGCACATACAAAAGGCAAAAGAATTTTACTTGCTTCTGTGAACATGCATATTTGAAGCAGACAAACAGAGATCAAAGGAAACAGAAATGCAAAGAATACAACCTGAAAAAATGTCACCAGCTTGTCAAGGTAAAAGAGAAAGCAGAAGTGCCAGGGAAATGGCACACAGTTTGCAGAGAAAAGTCGCTGCCTCTTGTTACCTGAGCTTTTCAAAGTTCAGAAAAACATTATTTTGAATGTTGCTTAAAAGTAAGCACCCCTGTCTGAGAAGGAGACTGGATTCCTTCCTCAGTTTCTCCTCTTCACTGCTGCTGCCCAGCACGTGGCTGGAGATCCCCACATCCAGGCAGGTCCCTGTGAAATCAATATGTCTCCAAAGACAGAACAATCCACAGGCAAAGCGCAGACCATGAGGTCAAAGCATGCAGGCTCAGCACACTGTTCCTGCCAGCTCCCAGCGTGCTTAGTGTTAAACAGTCCTGCCAAAAACAATGGGTCTGCTCGTGTTTGTACTCTTCTTCACAGTTCCCCTGGATGTTGCATGCTTAGGTCCTAATTTCAAAAGCCAAAAAAAATATCATCAGTGGGGAATTATGATTACAGAGTGTAAAATTAAGAGGAAAATGTGAAAGAATTGGAGAAGTATTCTAAAGCATTAGTACAAGTGGCTATTGAAAAAAGTTAAAATTTCTAGTCAAGAGCAATAAAATGAAAGAAAACTTAATGTTTAAGTCAATTATTCATTAAACATTGAGAGTGTGATAGAACTTAGAAACCAACTGTGTTGGCCTTCATTTGGTTATCAGTTTGGGGGCTCTACCATGACAGACTATCCCAATTCAAAAACTCTTTTGCAGACTGCTGAGTCAGTCTACCAGAGACTCTTTGAGAACCCAGGACACACAACACTGAAGCAGAAGCAATTCTGCTGAAGAAGCCTCCTGGCTCATCTTTCTCTGACCTATTTGTGAAAATTCCCCAATGAAAAAAACTCCACCAGCTTCCTAGGCAGTCTGTTTCACTTCCTTACAGGTGTGTCCCAATTGCCACTGCAGGTTTTGCAGCATATCACATCTGCTGCTGTGTGTCGTGACTGTCAAACATGGATTTTGACTGGTGTATGAGGCTTTATTTTTAATGTTATAAAAGCTAGTGTGAAAAAACTGTCAGGTGAAACTGAGTAAATGTATTGATTACATTAGTGGTATTCTCCACTCCCTTTTATTTGAGAAACAGTTGTTTATTGGTAAATTAATGCTAGCATCTCTTAATTTAGAAGGTTTCTCAAGAAAGTAAAAATTAATTTACTGACTTGTTCTGTTACTTGCATCTCTCCAGTGTCCATCCATTTGAAATCACTGTGGTGTCTCTCTCTTAGCCCATATCTTACTTCAGTTGATCATCCAGACTAGTGTAAACTGCTGTGAATGAAATGCAGATGGCATTGGTCTTTTTGGTCTGCCCTGTGTCAACCAAAGTGACAAAGAGACTACAAAGTCACATATAAGCGTGGGTCCTACACGATATCTGCTAACCCCATGCAGGTGTGTCGAACACACTATAGCATCTCAAATAGCACTGGATGCACACATGTGGACAAAAGATACCCCTTTACAGTCACTGGAGAGAAAACAGCATTTCACACCAGCTGCTTTAGAAAGCTTCTTTGTTGTGACTTGTGATCACATCATGGACATGTCTATTGCTTTTTAGTGAGTATAAAGATGTTATAGATGATGAGATCAAATACAGACATTAATGCTGTAGGCATCTTCATCTGATCAGATGAGAAGTGCTACAAGGACACACTTCCTCATATATCAGAATTTTTCCTATGGGATTTTTTTTTCCTATATAAAACCTAGGGGGAAAATGGTTATTTTTTATGGGTGGTTTAAACTTTAAAATTCTTAATCATAAAAAAGTTGTGAATACCTTTAATTTGGCAGAATGCTTTTTTATCAGTAAAGAATAGAGCAGCCTACTTCAGGAGCAAAAGTCTTCAAATTTTTCATGAAGTAAAGCATGAGAATTTACTAAATTAAGTTACAATCAAGGGTGAAAGAGAGTTGGAATTATTAGATCCCTTAAACTGCAGAAATAGATTAAGGGAGAAACATAAATAGAATTACGTGCCTCCTCGCACCCTCTCCCAGTGAATATTCTATCCAATCAAAGTGAATACATGCTTGATAAGATAAAGCAAAAATGTTATGAGTGGGGTGGTTAATTATTGAATGGAAGGTTGGCAGTGGAACAAGTAATGACATCTCATCAGTAGCTCATCAAAATGAGCATTTAAATGTTGAACTGGAATCTGTAAATAAATCATTTAAGATACTTCAGCAAATTCTATATTGCAAGAAGTGAATTCAACTTAAGTAACTAACGTTTATTGCAAGATCCACTTTAGATGTTTTTGTGAGTGGGAGGTGTTTTAAGAGGAACAGTCCTTCGGTTGTTAAGTGTATAAGAAAAGTAGTTCACACTATGCTTTCTTTGATTTATTTGTGTAAGTTTGGAATGGTCTTTAACATATTACAAACATTGTGTGTGTTTATGTGCTCCTAAGGGAAGAAACAGAATTACTGAAGAGAACGGCAAGTTAACAATTGTTTAAATTTAATTAATAACAATTCTACTGAGTAGAGCAGCAAGAATATAGAGAGGTTTTTAAAAAAAAATTCTAAACCAGGAAGATGCAGACCTATCACAGCAAATTAAGCCAGACACAATTCCCTATAAATTTAGATCAAAAAACACTTTCCTTCCAGTGTTCAGGTTGGGTCATAGTCCACAAATTTTGTTTCTACATTGTGTAAGAGAGTAGTAAATTGTTTCTCAGTAGATAGAAACTTACTGCTTTTACCCATGGCTCTTTGGCCAACAGCATCCTGGTTTGTATCAGAAATAGTGTGGCCAGCAGGACCAGGGAAGTGATCGTCACCCTGTGCTCAGCACTGGTGAGGCTGCACCTCTAATACTGTGTTCAGCTTTGGGCCCCTTACTACAAGAAAGACCTTGAGCTGCTGGAGCATGTCCAGAGAAGGGCAACAAGGTTGGTGAAAGGTCTGGAGCGCAAGCCTTATGAGGAGCAGCTGAGGGAACTGGGGCTATTTACCCTGGAGAAAGGGAGGCTGAGGACAGACCTTATCGCTCTCTACAATTGCCTGAAAGGAGGTTGTAGTGAGGTGTGTGTTGGTCTCTTCTCACAAGTAACTAGTGATAGGATGAGAGGAAACAGCCTCAAGTTCTGCCAGGAGAGATTTAGACTGGATGTTAGGAAAAATTTCTTTACCAAGTGTTTGAGCACTGGAATGCACCGCCCAGGGAAGCTGTTGAGTCACCATCCTTGGAGGTGTTTAAAAGATGTGTAGATGTGATGCTGAAGGACACGGTTTAGTGGTGGACTTGATGGTGTTAGGCTTACATTGAATTTGATGATCTCAAAGGTCTTTTCCAACCTAAACGATTTTATGAGTCTATACTATGATTCTATGTTCCTACAGGAAAAAAAGGGAATTAATTTCATTCTTCCTAGAGCCTGAAAGAGCAGACAGGCATCTAGAAAGTTCACAGTGTCTCGCTGATTTATTTTACTTTCAGATGGGCTTTATCCTTCCTGAAAAGAAAAAAAATCATTAAATACAATTACTCTGCTTTTGATTTCTGTTAAAACTCTGAAGCATCTTAGACTCAGATAGACAGAGACATCTTAAACTGCTGCAGCAAGTTTTATAGCACCAGAGAATGGTTTGGGTTGGAAGGGACCTTTAGAGGTCATCTCATCCAGCCCTCCTGCTACAGGGGTCTCACTCAGAGTTGTAGCAGCACACGTACAACAGGTTGCCACAGATTGGCTAAGAATGGCAGTTTCCATGTTGTGACCAATTCCATCATCAACTGGGTAATGATGGGAGTGTGCTGAAAAGGACCCGAGAGTTAAAGTGGACTACTATGAAATAGCAATGTATTCTCACAAGGAAAAAAAAAAAAAGACAATTTGCAATTTGATTTATATTTGGAGCAGCAAGGCTCCAAATCAAGGAAATTCATTATCCTTCTCTAGTTGGTATTGGATCACCGGGTCTGGGTTTTGGTCCCCTAAAACTACACAGGAGCAGGGGCAGTAGCACCTTTGAAAGAAAAACCTCCCTGGATAGATTCAGGTTTCCCTCTGCACTGCAAAAGGTGGTAACAACCCTCTTTGTATCAACAGCTTTCCTAAACTAGCATATACAGAAATAATATCAATACCACTCTTCTTATGTCATTTGTCTCATTGGTTGCAAGTAATATGAGTTTGTAATATTTGTGTTTGGTTTTTTTTCAGGAAGAAAAGGAAGGGGAAGGACTGGCAATCAGGGAAACAGCTGTTCCAGCATCAGTGGGAAGGCACTAAATAGCTTCAGACTTCTAAGTAAATTGACCGTCACCTAGTGACAGCTTGAAATTATGTCTTTGAAGAGGAGAAGTAACTTTAAGAACGAGACATCCTGAGAGCATGGAGTCAGTAATAGCAAAATTAGTGGCTTAATTCCGAGGACGCCCAAACCTCAAACTAATTCCTGAGAGAGCAGGACAAACCACACACCGACCTCATTCATTAGTGGGGGTGCAGCACCCAGTGCAATGCCAATGCCCTGAGAGAGGATACAAAAAACAGCAAGAAAAGAAATGTTTACCCATGGTTTTCCTACAGCACAAGGATTTCCTCTGCGATTGCCAGAGCTACAGGCTGGAGATGAATGAGCCAGAAATGCATAACCACAGCTTGAGTGGTAGTTTGATCGAAGGAGATGCCCCAATGGGAATTGCTTGACAGCCCTAGACAGATGTATCTTTAACGCTGACAAGGCAGTGGTTTTCATCCATCAAACTCTTGTTGAGTTCCGCTTTCAGGTGATTTTATTCTATTCTAACTCTTGTGTTTATCTTTCTCTACTGAAATTGTTCCATTCTAAACAGGTTTAACTCAGTTGCAGCTTCTGTACCATGATTAAGATTTTGACCTCCTTGGGTAAGGCAATATGCCTGTGATAAAACTCAAAATGCAAATAGCTGAGACATAGAGAATTATTTCTCTCTCCTCTTCTGGCTGGAGAGCTGAGGTCCAAAGACAGCAGCTAGTCAGTGCTACACATGAAAACTCTAACAGCAGACATAACTTGTTCTTTCTCTGCTTTATGCTCACAGCATCCTAACTAGAGCAAGGACTGTCATCCACCTGGTTTCTACCTGACTTGCAAGATTTTGTGGTTGTTGGTGAAAGAGACGAATCTCCTGGGGGAAGCTGTGATGCCAGCTTGGGCTGCATTGGAGTTACAGAGCTTTATCAGATGTGGATACTGCTATGTTGCATCCACTAGAAACTTCCCCAGCCTGGTTATAAAGTTCTTTTTAAGACGTACTGAACACCCTCAGTGTAGATTATTTAATAATCTGGGTTTAGATGTAGTCTAGCTCAGAGGCTGAGGAGATGTTGTCTGAGCAGTTCACAAAGTTCGTGCAGGGAAGCAGATGCTGTGTTTTCCTCGGGTCAATGCAGAATTCAAGCCTCATCCCAAGCAGCTGCAAACAGAGGTGGTGAAAGACTTCTGGAGAACAAGCGCTCTGCTGACGACTTCCAGGTTATCTCCCCCCCAGTGAGCACGAAGACCCATATCAAGAATCAAGAGCACACGTGAACAGCTGCCATGGGAGGAAACCTCTTAAGTTGTGAGGTTTGTTTTCAATTCTTTCCCCAAACTCAGCTCCATACGTTGCTACATTTTTCCAGCCTCTGCAAAGTGATTCATGTGGCATGTTGCCTAACATTGCACAAACTGTGCCCATATGAGGCGTCTCAAGTGCACGGGAAGAGCTCAACACTAAGGCAGGTCCCACCTCTCCAAGGGCAGGCAGGACTAACACCATTGTCCAAATGGTCCTGCCCTTCTTCAGCCAAATACAGAAATGCCACAGACCTCACAGACCTCATCCATTTCCCAGCCCACAGTGCTTCAGGGCAAAACCCATTTGACATTCCCATCCCTTCTGCAGCTCCAATCATGCTGTTGCACCCAGTTGAGGGAAGACACTGTAACTCTGGCAGCAATCTCTGTCCTCTTGGCCATAAACATAATCCTCTGGTGTCTTTGGCCCAGCACCATGCCAGATGCTCCAACAGCCATCTCTTTGTCCAAGATTTACAGAGCAACGTGATGTAAACAGCATCTTCTACCCGGAAACATAACTGCAACCTCTCTGTTGATTTAGCACCAAAAAGATATACCATAAAATTCAAGCGGGCTATTAATGAGAAAGACATTAGCAATAAAAAATCATGTAATTCTGCCCATAAACATGAGCGAGCATTATGAGAGCGAGAGACAGACATGCAAACCCTGCATGCTGTTTACCTGGGGTGATTTTACTAACATTTGGAGCTCTGGTGTAATAACCCTTCACATAAATACTGCAAGGCTCCACTACATAATTATTCCGTCTTGAATGTCATCATCTGTACTTTCTCCCAGAATACAAGTGTTTTGGGTAATTGGAGGGAATATTTGGGACTTGATTGCTCAGTTATGGGTTCGATTGCTTTTACAGCAGCATGAGCATATGCTGAAGGTATGTCAACTCCAGGGGAGGCAGGGAGACTGAATGAATTTCATCCCCTAACACCACTTCCCAGAGGGTAAAGAGAGTATCGTGCAAAGTTCCCTGAGCTTATAAAAATCTGCTTTCTGTGATGAGGTGACTGGCACTCTGGATAAGGAGAGGGCAGTGGATACTGTATTCCTTAACTTTTACAGGCTTTTGATGCAGTGTCCCATAGTTTCCTTATCATCAGATTGGTGCAATATGGGCTAGATAAGAGGACAATAATGTGGGTGGAAAATTGCCTGTGCCATCAGGCTGAAGGAGGTGTGACCAGCATTTCGAAGTTCAGCTGGCAGCTAGGAACCAGTGCTGTCCACAGGCTAGCCCTGGGATCACTACTGCTCTTGTCTCTCCTAATGGCCTGCGTGATGGGACTGAGTGCAATATCTGCAAAGCTGCAGATGCCAAACCGGGGAGTGGGGTGTGCTAGAGGGCAGGTTGCTGTTCAAGGGGATCTGGAGAATTTGGAAACTGGGCTGACCAGATAAGACTCGCAGATGAGAGGCCCTTCTTCAAGTTGTAGGTTCTCATGTGATCCCCAAAGATCCTGCCCAAGTGTTTAAACATCCCTGATGTCCAACTCCTATCCCTACATAGGACACTTCCAACACTCACACCATGTGACTGAGGGCATCGTTCAAATGCTTCTTGAATGCTGGCAGACTGGGTGTCGTGACTGTTTCCCTGGGGAGCTGTTCCAGTGCTCCATCACCCGCTGGGTGAAGAATTTCTTCCTAATATCCAATCTAAACCTCCCCTGGCACATCTTCCTGCCATTACATCTAGTCCATCACCTGGGCAGACACCTGTGAATCTCAGCCTTGGGCTTCCACACCCACTATGAATTCCCAAATGGGAGGTGTGAGTTCACAGCACAGCAGGTCACCTGAAAACAAGGCTCACAGGTACACAGTGATGAAGTATTTGAGTCATGATGTAGAACTGAAGATTTCTGTCGATGTATCCATCTGTAAAAGGGGACTATAGTATTCACTCCCCTCCATAAAGCTCCTGAAAAGAACATAGGACTTGAGATCAGGGAAAAATGCCCACATCTTCTCCACGTAGGAGGCAGCAGGTCCTGCTAAGGGAATGGGAGAGTTCTAGGAGTTGAATCCAGATTCGGAGAAAGTAAAATAAAGTCGCCTCCTTTGCCCTCTCCAAAGTACAGCATTCTCTTTTTTTTTCCCAAGGACGAATTTTCAAAGAAACTACTTGTTATGGCAACAAGCTGAGACATTTAGTTACAGTGATGCTGTTCATAACATGACAGTTAAGCATCTGTTGGCTTTTATAGTATAATCTTCATCCTATACCAAGAAAATAAAAACTATCTGGGCTAATCTGAGTAAAAAACCCTGACTCCACAGCCTAGAAACAGCAGATCCCTCTCTCTAGTAACTCAGATTTGTCTTCTCTGTGCAATGAATAATTTGCCTGATCATCCACAGCTTAGAGAGCCCTATAGGGTAAGTCAAACACAGAGGAAGCCCTCATTATATATCGCTTGGTTTTCCTCACATCTGGTTACTTACGTCATATCCTAGCAACAGCCCAATACAAGTTTTTCCCAACTTTCTGTACTATTCAAGTTGTTTCACTCAACCCTACCTATTGCTTGCACTACCACAGGCTTTCTCATCTCAGTTTTTCTCAGCCGCTTAATGGGAAATCGCTAAAAGTGATGTGGTTCTGTAGATTAGCTGGGCCCCTTACAATATTCTTACAGAGGGATCCAGGCACAGTTTAGGAATGTTAAATGACTGCCAAGAACAAATCGTATGGACAACCACAACTCTCCAATGTCCCCACTTTTCCACCATGCTCTCCTGCCTCTGTTGACTCCTTCCAGAAAAAAAGCTCTGAGAAGGTAATAGTTGCAGGAGTCACCCAACCTATTGCACTCTGAGATTGCACTGATAATATTTTAATGAAGCATGAAAATCTGCTGAAATCAGACGCTTCAATGTGCAGGTAAAACGAAGTGCAAACCAAGTAGAGAGCTAGCAGAGGCCTCCCTCAAGTCCCCTCGCCAGACATACGGCCAGTCCATCAGTCATCAAGCTCTGCCTTAGAAACTGCCTGGTAAATATTCGCAGCCTCTCACTCCTCTAGACAAGTAGGGCTTGTGTAACTCCTGGCTCCAGGGCAGGGTGGCACAGCAGTTTCAGAAACAGCAGTGGTAGCCCAGGATGGTGCCCTCCTTATATGCATTCCCCAGTTTATAAACAAGACATTCAGCTAACAAAAGACTACGAGTGGTTTGCCAAAAAAAAAATACACGGTAAGGTTATTTTTGGAGCCGAATTCTCAGAGGTCCTGTCCCAACACTTTATCTTCACTGTTAAGCTGCAAAGGAAGCTAAGAAGTCACTAACATCCGCCAGGTCTATCCTTACACCACCACCACTATAACATATCTGTCAAAATAGTGTTGTTGTTTAATAAGCAATTTTTTTTTGACCAGTTAAAAATACCTATTTGTGAGATACATCCTCAAAACTGGGTATTTTAAAATGTTTCCTGGAGGGATGTGCTCAGGTTATAGTGAGATCTGAAAGTTTATGGAGGTGCAAACATAAAAGATGTAAGATCCACTCCTCAAAATCAAGCAGCAAAAGCCAACCGGGCTGACCACTGCGCCCTGGGATTGTGCATGGCTTGCAGCAGCTAGAATTCACTCTTAGCAGCAAAACATCTTAATGAACACATACTCTGGGAAACATGCACTGAGAAGTCCAAGTCAAAGTTCAGCTATTTTGGAATTGTTAATGTGAAAAAGAATACTTTATTATAGTAAAAATCCGAGGAGACTTTCTCACACACATTCATCATTCAGAGCAGCTGCAAGGAGCTTATTCATACTTTCCATCCTCATATTAATTGTAGCAGCACCTTGGAGTCCCAGCAAGAAGGAAAGCCAGACTGTGATGGGCACTTTGCAGGCATACGGTAAAGGAGACAGTCTGTTCTCTGGGAGTTTACCATGAAGCAGATAACAGAAATAAATAGATCAGCTTTGAAAGTGCAATCTACATGGAAAGCATCAGGCAAAATTATAACACTTTGAGTAAGATGTGAATGCATGAAAATTGCTTGCTCACTGACATTTTTCTGAAACCCAAACTATATCACTCACCTTCAAGTGGACAGAGGAGTATCACAAAAACCCTCAGTACATTCAACACAAGTTTGACAGCTAGCCCAACCGTTAACTGAACAGTTCAGGGAAACAAAAAAGGGCCAGAGCATCTTGATCCTCAGTGTTATTGTACTGTTTAAAGTCTTTCTCTGTAAATTATGGGTGGGTCACCTGTAACACTCTTCTTGCCTGCTGTTTGAAGTTTCTTTTCTGTTTTACAGTTCTAAGAGACAAATCTTTTGCTGATATTAAAATCGTGAAAAATAAATCTTCCTTCTTCAGTAACACACAGAAGGCTCTCCAGCTCACATGTAACAGTAAAACAAAGCAGGTTTAGAGAGCAGGCAACCGCTTTTATGAAATTTGCTCTAATGAGATGAGGTTTGCATTCACCTTCTAAGGTCAATGAGAGCTCTCTGATGGGTCTCACTGAACATAGTTTTATAAAGGAATACTGTCCTCCATCCTACTTTTGAAAATCCTGTATCGCTGAGTCCTGGATTCAATTTGTCTCCCTGATTTCTAGATCCATGTGCAAAGGCTTGTGTGCAAGTTGTCCAGCCCATGAACAGCAGTTATCAGGACCTGGGAGCAGACTGTGCTTTCACTTTCAGCAGGAGAAGACATTATAAGAAAGAAGAAGGGAGAGAAGATGAGGAAGGAATTCACATTCCTCTGTTTTATTTTGTAGAACTACAGAAAACAGAGCAAGGGAAGAAACCTGAAACAAAAAGGATCAGTTTCAGAAGGGGAGGGTATTTCTCAGAGAAACAGTGGAGGTACATCAGAACAGCACAAGAGATTAAGAAGCAAGCATATAGCACAGAGAACCAAGCGACATCTCCTCAGCTGAATGGCTATCCCACAACAGGTCTGGAAGGTGGCACACAGTGACCTGCAGGGTATGTCTTGGATGTCCCCCACAGATACCAGCTGTGTCTCCCAAGAATCAGATCTAAGAGCATCCCAGCAGCAAGCAAGACTCAACACACTTATTCTCAACACTCACTCTTTTCTACCTTAGAAATATATCCAGACATGCTAGAAAAGAGATCTCTCTTGCCATTTCTAGTTCCAAAAGGCAAGCGTAACATGCTCCAGGGTTGCTCATCAAAAAGTAGTGGATGCAGTGCTAGCATCTCGCTTCACTGGGAGAAGCCCATAAAGCACAGGAGAGGAAAGTGGTCTTGTGAGCTTATGGATTAACATCCATGACATCATTACTTCTAGAAGTAAGCGCTACACATTTACCACCACCATCAGCTTTCAAAGGGAACTGACAGCTCTAAGTGCTTCCTGGAAAACACTCTATAGGATTTTAATATGCTTTTCCTGATTCAAAGCATCGTTACGTGGATGGGGAAGAGATTGCTACTCTTTTAATCTTTTGGCACAAAAAAAAAGAAACTTAGATTAAAAAATATAAATCAAGACTTCATTATAAAATAAAATCTTCAGTACAAAAACCCTGAAACTGTGTCATTTTAGAGAAGCTGGGCAATAGGAAAGGGCATTGTTTTCTTTCTTTTTTTAAAGTACATTAAAAATGGATGAAAATGAGCACACAGCTCTCCAGCAGCTCCCAGCCTGCCCACCCTCTGGGGTTCAGTTGGAAAATTGTGCTTGGAAAGCATCTACAAAAATGTTGGCAACTGTAGATCATCTTTTCCCCAAAAGACCTAACAGGCTTTTATTATCCAAACATATCAGATGGCTTAGAAAATCCACATCCATACTGAGCTGCTGAGTGGGAAATGAGATCAAAACGTGAAATTAAGAACTTTTGATAGCTTCTTCATAAGGGACATTAAAACCAGACAGAGGAGAAGAAAATTTGGCTTCTCCATTTCCCCATGTTCCCCCAACTCCTGAGGCCCCAGCAGAAGGAGGCTGTTAGTGACAGAGTAAGCTCCCATGTGATGGTCTCGGCTACCAGTATTATTCTCAAACAGATGAATCAATCCTTGCAGCCCAGAAAGAGATAAAAATACGAACAAAAACACTTTTCATAGAGACAATATTTTTAATATATGGCCTATTTTCACCAGTTTAGATATTCCTTTTTAAATACAACGTTGGGGCTTATTAGAAGAAATGTTAAGATCAAACTCAGCACACAAGTTTCCCTGCTCATAGTCTTTCTCTCTCTGGTCAATACAAAAAAGATTGCACTTTTTTTTTTGCTCTGGCAGCGACTGCTGTTGTTATTATTTTCCTCCCTCTTTGCTGATGCTGTCAGTTGAGCATGGAAAGACTTCCAAACAGAGAAAATCAACAGAAGAAACGGGTTTTGGTGCGAAGGCTGTCTTACATCACTTAAAGTTGCTAAGCTTAGCTATTTGAATTCCTATGGACTTGAAGAAAAGGGTGGTCAGGCAGTGGAACAGGCTGTCCAGGGAGGTGGTTGAGTCACCACCCCTGGAGGCGTTTAAAAAACAGGTAGATGAGTTTTTGAGGGACATGGTTTAGCAGAGTATGGATGTGGTTGGACTCGATGATCTCAAAGGTCTTTTCCAACCAGAAGATTCTAAGATTGTATGATTCTATGACAGACATCATGTTTGGAGGTGTACCTAGCTTTTTCTTCAGTGATAGTTCATTCACTGTAATAAAGTTTCCACCAGGATGAATTTGAGTTTGGCTTTAGTCTTCCTAGTTTCTATTGTTCTGTTACAGCACAGAATGCTTTCTGCAAAACCTGTACATTTCCTCAGCACGCAAGAAGGCAGGTCCTAACTCAAGCTGAATCCTCTCAAATATAGCCAGAGAGATCATTTCAGGGATATGAAAATGAATTAGGAAGATGCAGCCCAGGGTAATAAAAAATAATGTGAACTGGAAGGAGTCGTTCTGTGTGAAGAACTGACTATTCCAATGGAAAACCCTCATTAAAGGAATATAAAACTTATAACTAATCAGATCCACATAATTATTCAGATCTGCAAAAGCCAAGACAGCCCCGAGATAAGCTTTCTCTATAATTCTTCTGTGATGTATGGCTGTGATAAAGCACTTGGACGAATTATCACTTTATTCCCAGAGTCAGATAATGGAACATACCATTGCACAAATATTTATCTTCACTCAGTTATCAGCAGCAAAGCCAATAAATGCTTAATGCATTCCTTGTTCCTTTCTCCTGGAGCTTGAATTTTAGGAAAACTTAATAGTAACTGGCAGGCTTGTAGTGCAGCTATAGAAACAGTACAAATGTCACGCTCATACCTCATTCCAGTGCCAGGGGATGTTTTGGCAAAAAGGGAACATCTTGTAGGTATAAAATCTGTCCATGAATATCAGCAAACACATCCAAACCACATTGTGAAGAAAACATACAGTATTTAATCAGACTGAGCTTGAACTAGTACCTGGACTGAGTGACATAGGGCCTTATCCCACTCCTTAGAGATCTAAAGATAAGCTGCATCAGCCTACAAATTGTATTTCCATGCTTTACACAGAAAATGTGGCTTTCCCATTACCTTTGTGACGTAACCATGAAGACCCATGTCTTGATGTAACTTCTGGGTATGTAAGTTCAGAGTATAGCCAGTGCATAGAGCTAGTACTTCATTCTGTCTGAGAATTAGCTCCTGTCCCACTGGAGTCCATGAGACATTTACCGTTTTGCCCCACTGGGGCTAGGATTTCTGGCAAAATATTTATGAAAAGTTGTAGGATGGAAGAGAGGGGAAAAGTTCCAGCTGGACAGCCCAGGCCCTACCAGTTTGCTAGCAATAAGGGAGAGCTGTAGCGGTTGTGTTACAACCATAGCTGAAATTACTAATCTCTTTGGGCAAAAAACTGTGATGTCCTTCATCTCATGAAGCCTCAAGGTTTCCCCCTTTCTCCCATGCTCTCTTCAGATGCTGCAGGTTTCATGCAGTGAGAAACCCACACACTAGGCTTTGCTAATATGGTCACCAGACAACCACATTTCCAGTGATCCTCAGCTGAAAATACCACTCAGGTTTCTGGTAGGACTCAGATCAGCTGTAGTTAGCACGATGACATCCATTCACATGCATTTCCAGCACCCGTCACACTCCCACATTCCCCAGATCTACAGGTTGAGAATCTTAATGAGCAAGTCAGGAGCACCGCCAGCTGCTCTCCTCAAACCTCTCAAACACATCCATGTTCAGAAAATGTTTGTTCTAACCCTGGTACATACCACTATCGTGTGGTCCAATTAACTTCTCTCCAACAATGAATTCACAAAAATCCACTTTGACATCAGTTTTGATGTTTAATTGTCCAAAGTTTATCTAAAATTCAGGAGCACCTTGGTCTGCAAGATCCACTGCTACACTCTTGGCATTTACCCTGTCTACATCGTGTCAGATGAAACATAGAATCATAGAATCGCCTGGTCAGAAAAGACCTTTGAGATCATCGAGTCCAACCGTGCCTGTGCACTTACTAAACCGAGTTGCTGAGAAACTCATCTACCTACCTTTTAAACATCTCCAGGGATGGCAACTCAACCACCTCTCTCGGCAGCCTGTTCCAATGCCTGACCAACCTTTCAGAAATTTTTCCTGATGTCCAGTCTGAACCTCACCTGGTGCAACTTGCAGACATTTCCTCTCATCCTATCACCTGTCACTTGGGAGAAGACACCAACGCTCACCTTGCTACAGCCTCCTTTCAGGTAGTTGTAGACAGTGATGAGGTTTCCCCTCAGCCTCCTCTTCTCTAGGCTAAACAAACTTAATTCTCTCAGCTGATCTTTGTAAGACTTGTTTTCCAGCCTCTTCACCATCTTCATTGCCCTTCTCTGGACACGCTCCAGTACCTCAATGAAAGGACACCAAGATTCTCACCACTTCCTGACTTTCTCACTATCTGGTTTGTTGGGTCTTTATTCTGTAGTGTCTGCTGTTGTGGTTTGGTTATTTTTCTGTAATCTTCTGTGCTTTCTGTAGTCTTTCTGTTTGGTTTGGGGAAGGTGGGGTGGTAGGTTCTGTAGAGGTTTTCATTATGGTTTGTTACCTTACCTGCAGGCCCATGCTAACACTGCCACGGTTTTTGAATGTTAGTGAACCTGTACACACCCAGCTTAATGGCCAGACAGAGAAAGCTTCTATTGATGCATAACCTGCTGAGTCAACACCGTTGCCTCCCAAAGGAGCCCCTCAGCAACTCAGCTCTGATTTCAGCTTGGGCTTCAGGGCCTTCTCATAAGACATATATTTCTCCAAGCGAGATCTGCTGGGACCACAGATGAAGGTGGACTGGCTGCATTAGGCATCTGTTTCCCATTGCCATCCAGCTGTTTTGAGATCAAGTGTCTTTACTGCTGAAATATTAGTGTTTTACCATCAGCTTCAACGGGAATGGCTATGCCAGAGAAGCAGATGAGGCAGTCCACCACCCTGCCCCCCTCTTTTTTATTTAATTTTACAGTACGCACAAATATTAACATATCATTCCGATAAAGCCTTGTTTACTGGCATGGCGCCAACCTCTCTGCAGTGCCTCCTGCTTGGCAGTCTAATCTCCTGAAGTTTGAGGGATGCAGTTCAAATATCTTAGCAACATTAAATCTCATTCAATTAACTTTGTTGGGGGACAAACTTATTTTCTTACAGTCATTTCCAGTCTGCCTGCGTATGACATGCCATCCAGCAGCTAGGCCATTCAGCCTTTAGATATGGCAAGGAGACACAGCATGCTCCGGTGCCAGAGCTCTGGCTAGACTGGGCATACTGAGCTGCAGAACAGCTCACTAGCCAAAAACCCCACCAAGCCCTCAGAAGGGTCCACAGCAGCAACACGTCCAAGCTACTGTCTGGCTTTTAATGCCTTCTATTGGTGCCACTGTGGTCTGCACCCAGAAAAGATGCCTGCTCCAAGGCATCATTGCTCCATTTTAGGGCTCATACAGTGTCACTGGTTTCAGAGCCATCAGTACAGCATCTCCAAGTAGATGTACCAACACAGAGTTGCCCTGAATCCAGGCCAGTCAGGTGCCCTGCTCACACTAAGCATATGAATCTACATCTTCATCTGACACCACCCTATGACTAAAAGGTAATTATTGTCTCCACATGGATTTCTTTCATACCTGTAATAAAGTAGAGAAGTGTATGCGGGTATCTTCCTGGTCCCCAGTGAAGAAAAAAAACCTACTACTGAACACAACCAGAAGATGCTGGGGTAATGTACTCTCTGGAAAGTGATGGGTTAACATTGTAGACCTCTCCTATGTGTGATTTTAAACAGTATTTATGCTTACTTGCAACACATGACTCGTTAATTACACATATGAGACATTAAAGGGAAATTAATTTAGTCCAAACTCATTTTCTTTCTGGAACTATTCAAAAACAACCAAAGAAGCAGTAATTTGTTTTCGCCACACAGCAGGTGGCATTATATCCTTCATTAAATCATACAGATACAATTAATATTAATCTGCATTTGTATCACTATCCATGAAATTCAGCATCCATCACACCATCCTTAGCATAGCATTTCTTTTTAAATGTATTTCATTAAAGTGTTAAGACATAAATAAGAGCAGTGAACAGGATCTGGACATAGAGTGACCCTTGTCTCTCCTCCCCTCCAAGACAGCAGAGCCCATCACTTCTCTAAAAAAAATCTGCATAGACGTTGTGATATTAAGAAAATCATTAATAAAATCTACACTTATTTTTTACTGACTTCAAAAATTGTTGCAATTAAATTTGAGGGGTTAGGGGAAGGGGGATCCGTTATCTTCATGAAGTGCAACAATGCCAAGTGCAAGGTCCTGCACCTGAGTCATTTCAATCCCAAGCACAAATACAGGTTGGGCGGAGAATGAATTGAGAGTAGCCCTGAAGAAAAGGACTTGGGGATGCAGGTGCACGAGAAGCTCAACATGAGCCAGAAATGTATACTTGCAGCCCAGAAAGCAAACAGTATCCTGGGCTGCATCAAAAGAAGTGTGAGCAGGGAGGTGATTCTTCCTCTCTACTCTGCTCTCACCTGGAGTACTGCGTTCAATTCTGGAGTCCTCAGCACAGGAATGACATGGATGTTAGACTGAGCCTAGAGGACAGTCATGAAGGTAATCAGAGGGCTGGAGCACCTCCCATATGAGGAAAGTCTGAGAGAGTTGGGCTTGTTCAGCCTAGAGAAGAGAAGGCTCCCAGGAGACCTTCTAGCAGCCTTCCAGTTCTTAAAGGGGGTCTACAAGAAAGCTGGGGAGGGGCTCTTTATCAGGGAGTGCAGTGATAGGACAAGAGGTAAGGGTTTTAAGCTGAAAGAGAGCAGATTTAGATTAGCTATTAGAAAGAATTTTTTTACTGTGAGAGTGCTGAGGCACTGGCACAGGTTGCCCAGAGAAGTCATGCATGTCCCATCCCTGGAGGTGTTCAAGATTAGGTTGGATGAGGTTTCGAGCAACCTGAACTAGTGGAAGCTGTCCCTGCCCATGGCAGGGGAGTAGGAACTGGATGATCTTTAAAGTTTGTTCCAACTCAAAAAATTCTATGATTCTGTTTTTTAATATTTAAGAGTAGTTATGAAACCAGATGGTAACTTACAACTTATAGCCAGCAAAATGAATGTCCATGCCTTTATTTACACCTTCATCAGTTATTCTCTTGGTGTGTTCCCTCTGCGTTTTCCAAGATTCTCCCTGTATTGTCACCCATGTATAGCAATTTCTAGCTCCCGAACTGGATGAAACAAAATTGTTGGCAGCATGATGTTAAATTTAATTTCTATCTTGTAATGTAAATGCACCCAGAGGTTGAAGCAACAGGCAGATGTTTTTCATAAACCAAACTTTACATACAGTATCATCTTTTTCCCCAGGCACTCTCAGAGTGCAGGGAAGTTAGTATTTTACTGGTAGCACTTGAGCTGAGTTTAACCATCTCTGTGGAAAAATGTCACCATAAATTTGTCACAGAACCAGGGTGATATTTAAGGTGGCTACTGTGACAAAATATTTTGCACTGAGAGCTGTCTTTCTGAGTTTCTCAAGATCAAAAAAATCATTTCTGTTTAGTTGTAGTAAATAAACATAGCCTAACCTGTAATTTAGCGTGTTCTCCAGCAGTTATCTTTGCAAATACAGCTTTCCAATCTTACAGAAGTTATTATCAGCATGGCCTTGCAGCAAAGCAAAATCTCGGAGCTACCTCAGCAGCCAGGGAAAATCTATGTGCTGCGGACCTAAGGGCAGATCACTTACTAAGAAGATGACACGAACTCTTGGCTGAGCCCTGGTAGAAAAAAAGACTCCAGTTTGTTTCTGTGAGCACTGTGATACCACTTCTATGTTTCTGATGGTGATACAGATACGCTTTTCTGTGAAAGCAAGAAAATTCCTACTGCCATTGCTGAGATCCAGGCCAGTCTTATAAACATTTACCACAATGTGTAGTGAGCTGAACCGAGCCTTCCTGCCAGTGTCAGTGACAGGATTGAACGATGGGGCATTTAGCTAAGCCAACAGGTTTAGACTTAGAAGGCTTAGCTGTGCCATGGGTTCCTTGTGTGGACTTGACAAAAGTCGCAAGATCCTCAGTACTGTTACTGATTCTTATAAACACTTTGCTGCTGCCAAAGGCATTGGAGAACTTAATCTCCAGTTGCCCCAAGCCTCAGTTTCCCACCAATACATTGTAATAACCATAGAGGTTTATAATATGGGCATGCTTTAAGCTGATCAAGTTAATCTTGATAGGACCTTGAGACTCTGGTATGGACGGAGCTACAGAAGCATTGCTATTTATTAGAATGCACAGAAAAAGGCCAGTAAATGAATTACATTCACCTTCAGAAAACATTAAATCTGCCCAGGGTAAACATGCTTCTATCCTCCTGCTGTTGAAATGCATTGCCATAAGTGTTTAGTGTGACATCTGACCCATTTCTCTTGAATCTTCCTAGATTACGGTCAAGCCAATTGCACTTCAGTAGTTCTGGGGCTGTGCTGCATTTTCTGGCGTTGTAAGGTAGCTCAGCTGCAAAAACTTGCTGGAGGATGTCAGAGGGCATAAAGAAGCTGAGCAGGGAGTAATTTAAAAGTAAATTTTGGAGGGAGAGTACTTGGTTCCCTTTTTTCACCTCTTTTGGTTGTGAGCCTAAAAAATTTTGAAGGTCTTTGAAGCTGGCTCTCCAAAATGGCTTGAAGACAAATCCAGAGCAGCCATTTGCCAGTTTTCTCATTCAACAGGTAAGCAGAGAGTCATCATTGCAAAATGAAATGGCCTGACTGCTGATACTCTGGGGCTATATCTACATTCAAGAAGGGACAGGGAGGAACAGATGTGTGAGGCCTGTCAGCCTTACGCACCAGCTCCACCACAAGGTGTAGAGGAACCTACAGCAGCCAAGAGGTACTATGTGCTCTTCTGTCACCATACAGACCCCGGTACAGCAGACACATTGTAGTCCCCTAGACCTTAACATCATACAGAACTTGCCATAAATATTTGAAAGTCTAATACTATGAAAGTTTAATACTTCTCTGCACAGTGTGTCACTTGAAGAACTACATCATTTTTCCCAGAATCTCTCCTCCTCTTCCAAAACAGCTCTCAGTTTTGTTAACATGTCATTTAATAGGCATGTATTGTTTAAGTCCTCAGAAACAGCACCATGTCTATTCAGCAACAAATAAAATAGCCAGACAAGGCTATCAGATAAATTTACAGTTCCCCAGAGAGATGGTAAATCGTACCACTGATCTCTCTAGAACTGCCAAATATCCCCATCAATTCTCTTTGCAGCAGCAGTCTAAAGATGCTATATTCTAATCTAAGGGACAGATAAAGACACATTCTGAAATATATACTAAAGTACAGATAAATATACAAGCTGTCTCAGTGAATTACTTATATATGCAAATAGCTTCCTGGAAGAGTAGGCTCATTTTGATGTTTAAAACCTGATCCAAAATCCACGGGAAAAACAAAAAAAAAGATAAGAAAAATCTCCTACTTTGAACCAAGAGCTAAGGACCAGGTCTGTGGTTAATTGGAAATGGATAACACTGAGTATGACACCTGCTGAGCAGTCTTTGGTCACTAATCCACTCCAGTTGTCCACAAAGGTTTGCGGCAGTTGTCACCCTTCACGCCAAGCCCAGCAGGGAGGTAGGAGATGAATGCTTTGGAAAGCTAAACCACTCACCCCTAGCCTGTTATCTTCTGTATGGGGTTCAGGCAAAGCCACAGGGGACCATAGGTGAAATATGCATTGCCATCGGCCTTACAATACCTGCCTCCAAACAGGAAAAAGATAGTTTAGTCTCCAGGACTTTCAATGTATGGGTACACAGTGGGGAAAGAAAGAAAAAGGTCTTACAAATACCAAAGATTTCTATTGAAGAAGTATCATAAACTAGCAGAAAAAAATACTCAAGGAAAGCAACTTTCTCTAAGGAGAGAAATACATGATTTCTCAAGTGGATGGCCCCCCAGTCCTAGCACTGAAGTCCTGTGAAAAGCTCTGGGAGGGCTACAGCCTGTCTGTCCAGGACAAATCCCATCAGCTTTTAGAAGAGATACCACTTTTTATAATACAGAAGCTGCTTTTTATTCCTCCTTCCCAAGCAGTCTGACTTGCCTGGTCCCACAGTGAGGTCATAACTCAGGGTTGATCACATCACAGTACGTTGCCATGGCGATGCTTGAACTGTCACAAAGGATGTGTGCTATGATTTCACAGCAGATGGGCTGTGAGGGAGGAAGCCCTCATTTAAATTTTAAAAATTGCTTTAGTAATTAGCAAGAGCAATAGAAAAAGGCATTAAAAAGAAAAGAATAAACCCCAAACTGCCACTGTCAGTAAAGGTTATGGGATTCACGTGGGATCTGCAGGCTGTCCACAGCGGAGGATGTCCAAGCTGCTGCTCTGAGTTCACCTGGCTGGTGGGGTTGCTAATGTGTCCAAAAAGGTCTGGAGCCTGCCCAGCTCCAGGAGGCCCAGAGCAGCAGTGGTAAACCCCACTGCCCACCAGTGCATTTCAAAGCACACCAGCACTCAGCAAGATGCCCTTCACAAGGGCCTGATAGGAATGGCAGAGGGCAGGTGGAGGCTGCCACTATTAAAACACAAACTACCTGATGGAAGGGGAGGTGTAGAGCCCTGGTTTCAGAAGTTTTTAGCAAAGAGTACTTCTACATCCCCTCTTAATGCAGCATGTGAGGAGCCCAGAGTCACACAGATGTGTTTGCCCTCACATCCTGAAGTGTTACCACTCTAAGATGAGAGTGCAACTCTTTGGCCTCCTAATTCTCACAGCTCAGCGGCACTGACCCACACAGTAGCCTACACTGGCCTTGCCCTGCATCTTCAGCGTCTCTGTCACAGAGCAATAACCCAGTAACTGATATAAACAGCAAAGGATGGAGGCAAAGCAGAGGGCATCAAGCTTTCCAGATAGCCATGGTGCAGCCCTGCTCCCTTCTTAGGCTTCTCCATCCACAACAGAGGTGACCCTGAGGAAGCAGAGGCTCAAGTCCCCGTCCCCGCAGCCCCCATGGCTCGTTGCAAAGATGCTGGCATTCCCCAGCTCTCTGCAGCAGCTCTCTTACACATTACAGTAGCTCAGCAACCTCAAGGCAAAATGAAATCCCTCTCCCTTCCACCTGCAGCAGGCACTGCACACAGTGTTTCAGGGACCTTGGGCTGAGTCTTCATATTTAATGGGGAGAACAGACTTCAATGCAGCATGTTCCTCATTCGTTCAGTGACTAACTGTTGATCTCTCTAAGAATAAGCCAGATGGCTCCCGTGATAAGTGATCAGCTCTCCTGGAGTTTTTGAAACAGCAAAAGACAGATGCCTGTACGCCTCTTGCCAGGACCCATCTTAAGCTCAGGAGATGAGTGAAAATGTTTAGAGAGGTTTCGTTCAGGGGATTCTCTCCATCCAGGCTTAGCACCTAATCTTCCCCATCAGACAAGCACCCTGAAGGGAAGGCATCTTGCCTTCTGACAGCTTCCCCTGGCTTAAGGGCACTGCAAATCATAAGGTCAGCCCTTATAATTGGATCAAACATTGATATTGCTTAGCTTTTCTATGCATTTATATTAACATCTCATTTTGCAGAGACTGCATCTGATCAGTGCTCACTACCTCAGCTTATAATTGTACACCCTAGCGATTCAGAACACTGGTAGGAACAACAAAGGAAAAAGCTTGATTTGGGGGGTTGTTTTGTTGGGGTGAAAAAAAAAACCACCCAGGTTGGGAAGTGAGTGACAAATGCATGGGGCTAAAGAGTTCTGTTTCTCAGGCATTGGTCTGCACAACATCCACTGACCACCCCCAAAACACTTCTTTCTGCCCTCAGCACAGAGATCAAGATCTTCACAAGAGAGGAAAAAAGTCGCAGTGTTTATCTGCTGAGTTCTCTTTAATTTGTCTTTTTTTTTACCTTAATTTTTCCTGCTGATGGTTACAGAAAGCCTAATTTCACTATTGAGCTTTCATTGAAAATACCAAGTGAGAGCAGGGAAATTTCTGCACTTGTGCAGGGTGAGAATAAGGTGGAAGTGGAGTTAGGAGCAGGTTGTAAAATTAATAATTCCAGCTGAGCCTGGAAAAAACAGCTCTAAGGCAGCAGCTTGGCCTGCCAGCCTAGGTCTGGTTCATCTCACCCAGTAGAAGCTCACAGCCTACCCATTTGCTTCTGCATCCCATCGCCAAAACTCCACTTGATCTTACAGCATTAGGCCAGCATAAAAATGTAGCCATGCACTTAACAGAAAATTACTCTCTAGTTCTTTAATTTCCGTGCTACTGTTTTTGTTCTAAAAGGATGCATATTCCATTCAAGGATATTTACACAGTCTCTTCAGAGCAAAATTCGGAGCTGCACGTCCAAGAGAGGGAATAAAATCTGTAATGCTGACTCAGCATGCAATTTCACAGTATTAAACATTCAAAAATTAATCATTAAGATGAAAAAGTCCAAAACATATGTGATAATAAGTATATCAGACATTCAACTCCTCATCACAGAAAAAATATATATGCTTATCAGTACACAGTTCATTATCTCTGACAGAAGTATTATCTCACAAGTCAGCCTGCAACTTCATCTAAGGGCTTTGTGGAGCAGATGTCACTTTAAATCTAGAGAAAGTGCACAGAGGAAATAGAGAGGGCACTAGATTTAAAGCAAGCAAGTGCTCTGCCCTCACTTATCTGGGAAATTGTGCCTGCATGTTCCCTGTGCTTTGCAGTCAGTGTGGCTTCCACTGTTTTATTAACTGAAAAGAAGCCTCATGCAAAAGAAATTTGAAATTGAAAATTTCCTTTTTGTGTCTTCTGTAAAAGCAGTTTCCATGTTGTTATTTTACCCTCCATCATTTTACCGTTAGGTTTCTATGAATTCATTACACACCTTCAGTTAGCAAGAGTATTCACATTGCATTCATCACCAATACTTGGAGGGGAGGTGTGCGTGTGCATGATTTCCCAAGGAATCAAGGCTGTTGTAATTACAAGCTCTAACCACAAACTCAGTAAACTTTTGATCCTTTCAGTTAATTTGGCAGAATCGGAGCTAATTGACTAACCACGGGTTTCCTAAAAGACAGCACCTGGGTACAGATGCCACAGAGCCTGTTGGTCACATTGCTCAAGATTCAAAGTGAGGAGTAATTTGATGACCAAGTTGAAAAACATTCACAGAAGAGAGCTCCATGCACTATATTTTTAAATTCAACGTGGGGAAATGCAAAGTTACACACGAACAGGTATCCTTAGACTTAGCTACACGGTCTAAGCAGCTTCTCTAGCAGTAACATTGAACAGTGCTCATAAACTTGTCCTTAGTTTGTTCTTTTGGGACAGCAACAGCAACTGCTATACTTATAAACACACGTTCTCCTCATCTTAAATACTGTGAATTATCTCCCATTTTTAATGACCTTTCAGCTCTTAAATTGTGTGGCACCATTCGGGGTTTAGGGGAAGGCAGATGAGCCTCACTGGGGGCCTTAGTTGGTGCAGGAACTGCTTTGACCTCAGGTTAGAACTGGTTTTGTTACAACCTGGGCTTAAAACCCAAAACCCCAGACTCGGATCCCACTGACTGCCCTTGTTTGCACTTGAAAGGCAGCATAAGCCGCCGTATCACCCAATCAAAGAGCCTTTTGCATTTGACAACACAAAAAAAGTTAAAGAGGCCTTAAAGTAAGTGTTAATCAGGACAACAGCAAGCAAATGATTGTCACCCGCTTTTCCATTGATCTACCTTTTCAAGAATATTTTGTATTCATAAGCATAGTAGTCTTTTTAAAACACTTAAGCTTTTCTTTTTGTTCCAAATCATAGAAAAGGATTTTGAGGTAGTATAGAAAAAAAGTGTATCCTGGGGAAAAATTTTTGCTCCTTAAAATAGCTCGGTTTTTCCCTCAGGCGTTCATAATTCATAAATATTTCCAGGACTGAACAGCTACTGAAGAGTTAAAGAAAATATATTCAGTAGTATTTACAAGGAGAAGGAATTTCCGTTTTAAAAAAAGAAAAAAAACCCAAACAACAAAACCAAAAACCTCTAGGGAGGAAAACTAGAGTTCAATGAGCATCAGCAACCTTTAATGGACATGTTCCGTGCCCCCAGCAAGTGTAGAAAGGATACCCATGCTTGGCCCTTCCTTGCAGTTTCGATCTAGAAAGAAGAGGAAAACTTAGCAGAAATCTCGGAGCTGATGGCACAGAGGAAGGAATCCACTTTGTTATCAAATACTTGCAGAGACTGTACTCAGTCAGGCAGTCAAAAACACGCCTACTCAGATAAGGGTATCCCTACAAAGAAATCTCTTGACACTGCTTTGACATATTTACGTTCTTCCGCGATTATTCAGTTGCAATAACTTAGAGCTCCTCTTCCGACACTCCAGTGAAAGCCAGTCCCCACCCTGCCCGGGGAAGGGAAATAAAATGTTGTTCAACGAAGTTACTCTGCTGGGTTAAGGACTGGAGCCTGGCTCTGGCTCTGCCAGGCAGGGCGCTGGTGACACCGGGCAAGGTGAGAACCGAAGCAAGGGGAGATTCAAAGCCTCTGGAGCTTGCAGTATACAACTAAAATATTCATTTAATGCGATGTAATCAAAGACACCGCATCGTAGACAACACACCCCTGAAGTTACAGTCAGATTACGCTGCTCGTAAATCCTATTAGCCTGGACTTGTTGGAAGATCTGCTATCTAGTAGCAAGATACAATCGGCAAATTATTTATTTTAATTAATTCATTGAAGTAAACAGACAATAGCCTGAATCCTATCTGTCTACATCTCTTTGGAAGAAAGACAAAGAGGCACAGGAGTTCAGCGACGGTTTTAAATGGGGGAAAGGATTCCTGGGATGCAGCAGAGCAGCAGAGATTATTGCAGCATCTCTTGAAAATACACACCACCTTCTGCAAAGCAAAAAACAGCCCTCGCCTGAAGCCCACCCAAACCCGGCCGGTTTGGTAAAAACATCCATCACAAGTCGAGGATGAAGAAATGCCTCCCTCCTCCCCAAGTAACTCTGCTCCGCTTCGCAGAGGCAGCCTCCTGGAAGCGGCAGAGTCTCGCCCAGACCCTCAGCATCCCATCCCCATCCTATAGCAGGGGTCCAGTCCTTGCCTTCACTATAACGGGAGTCCAGCCCCTGCCATTCTTGCATCAGGGGTTCAATCTTGCTGTCCCTGCAGCGGAGGTCCAGCCCCTACTGTCCTTGCAATGGGAATCTAATGTCACCATGTCTATAGTGGGGCTCCAGACCCACGCCGTCCCTATAACGGGAGTCCAGCCCCGGCCATCCTCGCAACAGGGGTCCCAGCCCTTCTACCCCTATAGCGGGGGCCCAGATCCCGCCGTCCCTGCAACAGTGATCTAACGCCACTGTCCCTACACAGCGGGTCCAGCCCCCACCACCTCTATAGGGGGAGGTCTAGCCCCCGCCGTCCCTGTAGGGGGGGTCCAGCCCTTGCCGTCGCTATAGCGGGGGCTCCATCCCCACGATGCTGAGATGAGTGTCCCGTTCCCACGTCCCACAACAAGCCTATGCCATCCCTACACGGGGCCGTCCACCCCCAGCGGCCCCGGACCGGGGGTCCTCAACCCCAGCCCCAGCTCCGCCCGGTGGACCGGGGGGTGGGTCCCGCGTGGTTCCGCGCGCGGAGCGGGAGGGGACGCGCGGCGGGGACCCACGGAGCCGCCACATGGGGCTGCGGAGCGTCCAACGAAGCCCACGCGCGCACCGCTCAAGACTGGGGATGCGCGGGGGGATGCGTGGAAAACCCATGGAGCCGAGCCGGAGGAGGAGCGGCCGGAGCCGCGCGAGGAGGATGGGCCGGGGCGGGTGCACAGCCCCGCTCCCAACTTTCCTCCGCGCTGAGGGACCCCGGCGGCCGCGCCGGCGGTGGTACCGTATGCAAATACGCACGCTGACGTCAGAGATCATGTGGGTTTTGGCGTAGATCCCCTCCGATCGAGGTCTCTTTTTTTTTTTTTCCTTCCCCCCCCCCCCTTTTTTTTGGTGTGTTTTTTTCCCCTCACTGTTTTTCCCCCCTCCGCGTGCGCGGGTGCCGGAGCGCGCTGCTCCCCGCGGGCCGGCGCGGCGGGGGCGGGGGTCGCGGGGTCCCGCCGAGCCCCGGGGTCGCTCCGCCCGGGACAGCCGGTGCCACCGCCGCCCTGGCCACAGGTAGGAAACTTCCCAGGCGGGTGTCCCCCATCTCCCCACCCCGCACACCCGGCGCTCCCCCTCCCCTTCCCGCACACCCGCGCTCCCAACTTTTCCTCACGGAAAAAAACTGTCCAGTTCCCGGGACGCCGGCGGGAGCCGGGTGAAACAGGGGTATGGGGGAGGGAAATGCCGAGGGGTGGAAGCCGGGAGGGTTGTTCGGGGTGGGCTGTTAATTTTTTTTTTAGATGTATGTTTAATTTTTGGCCATTCAGGCTCCTTTCCCCCCCCGTCCTCTCCGCACTCTCCGTAGCCTTCTGGTCGCAAGTTTTGGGTGAAGGGGAAAAGGCAGGAGGAGGTGGAAGGTTGAGTTCGGGGGGGGGGGGGGAAGGAAAAAACATGTCTACGTTTGTCTATGTCGACATCAGCAACACAAAATATGGCGTCCGCTTTCGACAGGGCGTTACGTAGGGGCGAGCAGGGCGATTTTGTCAGTGCGGTCTTTAAAAAGGAGCCGCTGGCTTCCAGGGAGAGGAGAGAGCGGGGAGGAGCGGCCCCGGGGGTGCTGCAGGCGCAGTCGGGGGCTCCGAGCTTGGCAGCGGTTTCTCCTGGTTTAATTTTGGATGATATTTTTTGTTTGTGATTTTTTTTTCCTCTGCCCTCCCCCCTCCTCGTGTCAGCTCTCCCCTCGACCGTCGTCCCCCCCCCAAAGCCGCGGCGCAGGGGTCGCCACCTCCTGCCCCGCCGCTCCCGGTAACGGCGGGGAGCACCCCGCTCCATCTCTCCCTCCTGCAGCCGCCGCCAAAGTCGCTGCCTTCCCGCGGCGTTTTATTTTCCCCGGGATGGGGGCATTTGAGGGCCTTTGGCACTTGGCACTTGGCACTTTTTTTTTTTTCAGGAGGGGTGACTTTCCCTTTTGTTTCAGCTGCTTTCCAGAGCCATCACACAACTGTCTTCCCGCCCCCCCCCCCCCCCCCCCCCGGGATGAAGAAGACAGCAATGAAATGTTTCTCCCTCTCTTTGCTAGGAATAAAACTTGGAAGTGGAGTTGGGATGTGCCCGCCAGACTTTGAGGGATCCCTTTGCCCATCTCTTTCCTGAACCCTTTTATTTGCTTTGTGCCTGTGAATCTCTCTATTTCCACCCCTCTTTGGCCTCCGGTCACCTCTCTGGTGGAGGCTCCTCATCAGGGCAGGTGCTCCTCTTAAACCTCTGAAGCTCGAGAAGGGAACTCAGCAAAAGTTTTGGGTCAGAAGGTGGAGAACAGAAGGAGAGAAAGCATCCAAAGAGGTAGGAATGGGAGGGAAGAGGAAATCTCTTGCTGGGTGGAACGGTGAGTTGGTGATGAGGACTGCTGGGTGTCAGCACCTCCTGCCAGCTGGGTCCCAAGGCAGAAGAGCGAGGAGCAGCAGGCAAATGCGATGCCTTGTGAATCCGCTCCTCTGAGAGCAGTAAGACTATCAGCAGGGCAAAGCTGGTCGTTCCTGTTTTATTTTTTCATCCTACAGGTGTCAAGATCCCAGTCCAGGAAAGGATGCAATGGTAATCATACCACCAAAAAAAAACCAAAACCAAAATCTTTCCAAATTTGGGCTGGGAACCAAAATGTCAAATGCCTCAATGTAATTCTTTTACAGCAAATGATGGCAAATTATTGCCACTTCATCATCCAGCTCACTGACAAATAATCCACACATAAATGGTCAATGAGTTGTCTTTTTTTAAAAAAAACTCTACAGATGAAACTTTGTGTGGGGTTTATCCCTCCTGGCTGGTGCTGGGATGGTTGTGCAGGTGCAAGTGTGATGAATGGGGATTTGATGTCGCTGGCAGAAACCTCTCACATGTTGCCTCACTGGGAAATGGCAAGTACCACTGCTGTGTGCTGCTGCAGTTTTAGTAGACTGGTGGAGGAGTTATAATTTTGTTGTTTAAGAGGTATCTGTGACTGAAGTGCTTTGCCACTGTAATATATTCCTGTCCCATTTAAGCCTTTCTAATGTAGATGTGGCTTCAGTCTGTTGTATGAACTCAGCAGCTCTTTGAAACACAGAATTGCAAATTGATCCCTGGCCAGGGAAGGTGAGGTACTGTCCAGCATGGGGAGACTATAAATGCTAAAAAACCTATGCAAATTTAATGTTGTTGCCTGGGCCTTATTTTACTTCGGCAGCCGTGTGCATGTTTATCCCCTTTCAGGCTTCTGCAGAAATGAACGGCCAAGAGCTCTCCAGTGTTCATCCTCTCTTCTTGTACCTGTGATGAACCAGTGGCGGGAAGTGCTTATAAATGTGCATAGCTCACTTACCAGCTCAAAGCCCATGTGATTACTAACCTTCATAAAATGACATTTTTCCTGCCTACCCACTCCAAAAGTTCTCTTGTTGCAGTTCTGTCCCACGGGACATCTCTGCCATTGATGTTTGAAGGGAGCGTGCTCTCTCCAGCTGCTTTCTCTTGAAGTACCACTTTTTTTTCCTTTTTACTCTAGTTAAAATCAAAAGCTTCTAGACAGTGTCTGTAAAATCAGTAATCCATTGTATGAGACAGCCTACATTTTGATTCTTTTTTGTTGTTGGGGGAGTTTTATTGTGGCTTTATTAAAAGTGAAATAATCCCCTAGCATTAAATATAGCAAAGTTGCTTCTTTTTACATTTTCAAACCAGTTTCAAACTGTTGCAGGCTGGTATGAGAACACAGCAGGTTTTGCTCATCCTCATACGAGATGAAGGTTTTAGTGCCAGGCACGACGTCACTGTGTTTGTGTGAGCAACATCATTGGGTTTCTTCCTTTTAGCTTTGCTTTAACTTGGGTGATCCTCAGAGGTATCATTTGGAGTGTCATCTGGTTTGGCTGTTTTGGCCCATATCTGAATTCTTTTTCTGCATGTGCACTTAACTTAAGGAATTAAGACATGGACTGAAAATATATCAAAATAGTGTTTTGATTAGAATTTATTTAAAAATGAGCAGTGTCACAACTGAATTCCCTGAGATTTCAGCATGGCTGTCAGTAAAACTGCATTTGTTTTTTGTGTGGAGAGAGCGTAATTGCAGTTTTGACTTCCTTTCAAGTGTGAAGATAATGCAGCAAGTGTATTCTTCCCCTAAAAGTTGCTGCAAACTGAAGGTTGTAACATTCACTTCTACATATTGGTATGTGTTTGTACTTAAAGTAAGTGATAAACAAAAGTAGGCATTAAAAAAATCTATAAGGGCCCTAACTTAAAGCCGTTAAAGTAATTGCTGGTCTTCTGTCAAGGTGTGTTTGCATGCGTCTTGTCAGCTGGAACTAATATTTGTGGTGTTAGTTTATTTTATCAACCCTTCAAAAATAGGTATATCTGAAGTTTCCTGGGTGTCATGATACAGTTCAGTCCCAGGGTAGCAATAAGTTTGAGATTTTTCTGTAAAAGCCAGAAGAACTATTGTGTTCCAGAATATAACAAATACTTTTCATAGAGGGTAGTATTTGAGAGTTTTGTTTGCAAAGGTATAGCAAAATGGGAATGAAGTGAATAGGGCCCTTGGAAGATGAAGGGAAGAGTGCTCAATTCCAAGCCTTGCTGTCTGGAGGCAGTTCAGAAAATACAAACCCAGCCCTCCCTCCTCAAAACTGCTAGATTTTGCAAGTCAGGGGTGTTGTTCAATTGACTGTGTTGTTTTAGAAAAGATGCACTTTGGGTTGTTGCAAGAAATGCTGTGAATTTGGATTTAAGTCAGTGTACTTAGTAAGCTTTTCTTTGTAACCGTGAGTCCCAAAACCTGTTTCTAAATTGAAAACTGAATTTTCCAAAAACTGAGTTTACGTAAAATGGCCAATACTGTGTATCTGCTGGTGAAACTGGGGAATGCAGTCAAACTGAGGGACATGTGTGAAATGATTTTGAGTATTTAGCACTGAGGAAGCCTCAGATGGCTGTTTCTTGTTAATGAGCAGAGGGAGAATGACACAGGCAGGCAGAGGAGGTTTTGGCGTTGATAATCAGGAGTAAACTTTAAGAAAAGTCCTCCTGGGGATTTATTTTGGTAGCTGAGGACGTGAGTTATGGTACCACATCAACTTGGACTTGAGGATGAGAGAGCGTGTGCCCAAGCTGCTTGTTCAGGCTTGTGTTGGCGCTTGGCAGAGGGGAGCGTTTGCCATCTGGAGAGCTGACAGAGAAGGGAGGAAGGGTCAGGAAGCAAATGGGGAAGAAGGTGACCAGTAGCGCCTGTGTGGTTAGAAATCACACATCATGAGAGGAGGGGAGAGATTTCAGAGAGTTCTGACAACCTTTTGTGCGTCAGCCTTGTGTGCAGGGTATGTACCAGGCTGGTGATAGCAGGGCGTGTGCAAGGAATTCAGCATCACTCAGGCAAAGAGCCTCTCCAGGTACAGCAACAATCTATACCTTCTCCAGGTTATGGCGCATGGGCAGACTTTCCAATGAGAACCTGACCTATTAGGTCACTCTCCACTTGCTTACCTCCCAAATTAACTTTTGCAGACATTCTGGGAGGAATTTGCAGATCCTTATCCCCTGCCACCCACCCCCTGTAGACTACAGGTTAACCAGAGCTGTGTTCCAGGCTAAATGTTGGGCTCAAATGCCATCTAAACCATTCACAAGCTCTGCAGTTTTCTCCATCTTATACTGCCCTTTGTCTTGCAGCCAGGGGAAGCCTGCTAGCTGCCCACCCCCCAGGGCTCTAGCTTGAAGGGCAGCCCCAGCATCCATAGGATCATAGAACCATAGAAGGGTTTGTGTTGAAAGGGATTATCTCATCCTACATCCTTTGCCATGGGCAGGGACATCTTGCACTAGATCAGATTGCTCAAAGTCCCATCCAACCTGACCTTGAACACTGCTGATGATAAAGCATCCACAGGTTCACTGAGCAACCTGTTCCACTGTCTCAACACCCTCACTGTAAAAATTTTCCCTATGTCCAATTTAAACCTAGTCTCTTTCAGTTTAAAACCATTGCCCCTTGTACCATCACTACAGGCCTTTGTAAAATGTGAGCATATATATATTTCATACTACTTAATGTCTCAGTACACAGGGTACACGGACCCTAGGAATGCACAAGTGTCTTGATGAGTTCAGCATCCCACAACCACCATCCCATTTCACCATGGGTGAATTTTCTGGTTGTACGTTTATCCTCCCAACCATGCACGATAAGTTCTATGAAGCAGCATTAGCAAAAAATGCCCTTTTACTGGTGACAGCCTTTCTGCTCCTGGGTTTTGCCAGCACAGCTACAGTGATGTGTCCTGCCCTGGGCTGGTACAACTGCATGGTAAGTGTTACTGGTACAGACCTGCCATGAGATGTTCCCATGCAGAGCTGTGCCTGCTCAGCTCTTGATGTCTGCATATCAACACTCCTCTCTAGGAAACCTTTTTTACTGCTAGAGTTAAGACCAAGTTAAGCCCAAGTTAAGCCCAGTCCTCTCTGCAGGAGCAGGGGTTGGAGGCACTGCGGCACAGAGGTGGGCACATCCTGGCCGAGACACAAGTGGCTCTGCATGTCACGGAGTTTCCTCCAGATGAGTGTTATCTGACCACGACATAGTTCAGTTCACTTGGGAGATTCCTCCACAGCCTGAAATTCCTCTTCCATCCTGGAAAAGTGTGGCAAAGCTGAGAAATGAAGTTATTTATCTTTTGTTACTTAACTTGCTGTCCCCTTAACTGTGGGTTTGCATGGAAACAGTCTTGGTGAGAGGCAAACCTCTGCTTCACTCCCTCCTGTCTTAAGTGATATATACATATATATGTTCATTTTAGTATTATTTTTAACTTGCAGCATTTTGGTGATGTAATCTGCAGTGTGGTCCCACTTGATACCAATGGAGAGGCCAATTAACTTCATGCAAGCAGTGGAAAGTGTGCGATGGGAACTTCTCACACTGGTTTCCGTGCCCCATCACAGGCCTGAAATCTTAGTTTTCCTTCCCTCTTTTTCTCCTCCATTCTTCCTACCCTGACCTTATTTCCCCTCTTAAATACGAAATATTGTTTTAAGCTTGCAACCTCAAATTACCTGTCTATTTTTTTCATCATTAATTTTTTGTTGTTCTTGTGATTTTCTTTAATAATTGTTAAATCTATATTTTAACTTGCTAAAGCTTAAAACAAAACCAAATGGAAAGAGATTTTCTTGCTTGTTTTCAGCCAATGACTAAAGAAGTCTCAAGTTCAGGGTTATTTAACCTCTTGTCTAGTCTGATGAATGGCAGAAGAAGCTCTATGAGCAAAGTGGTATAGGGAAAAATGTGATTCTTCTCTTTCTAAACAGACCCTTGTTGTTTGTGGGTGTTTTTTAAAATAACACCCTAAAAAAGCAGGTTCTGAGCTGCTGCTAAAAGCTCTCTGAGAGGGTTTCAATAAAATACCAGTATTTCTCAAGAACTCAGTGCCCCTTCCCTTACCTGCAATGCATATGTTGTTTTTTCTTACTCTCCAAACTTTGGACAATTTTTTTTAATATTTCTAAGCTTAATTGTATGCTTATTGGTTTCAGTTACTTTATATTACACTTCACTCAGATAGCAGAAGTGGGTAAATAAGTGTTCTTTTTTTAAATGTTATTCGGAAGAAGAAAATCCCAGAGTAAACAGTTGGAGGTACTAAGTTTTGTTGGATTTCTAAGAGTCCTAGGATGGAGGCCCTTGGAAGTAATGCAGGGAGGTTTTCCATCCTCTCATGCTGGGGGAAGCCAGTATGAAGCAGACAGCAATGGCATCTCCGAGCTTTGCTGCCAGGCTGCTGGTTTACTCTTGCACAAAATAAAGGAAAGTCCCAACGGTTCTGGCCTGAAGTGTTTTTGAGGAGAATCCTTCCCCACTGTTCCTCCCACCTCCTACCTATAAAGCAAATATGTTGGGGGGGGGGGGGGAGGACGGGGGGTTGTTCAGCATCCTCTTCATCTGTCAGGCACTGAAGGGATTTTTTTCCTTGTCTTTTGTCTCCCAGAAATGGCTTTATTTAAATAATATGTTGGGAGCACAGTGCTGTTACAGGTTTCAGTGCTTGTCATCTTCTGGGCTTTGGCACAGTTTCCTTGAAAATTGTGGAAGATTGGTATACCCCAGAAGATCATGGTGCCCTCCTGAAGCAGAGTTTTTCTAAAGAGGTTGCCCTTAGTGGGCCTCTGAGAAAAATGGCCCTGGGTGGGACCTGTTTATTTCCATGTGATTGAAAGATGGGGAAGTTGAACACTTGGCTCCCTCCTGGGGTGAGCACTTGATCGCCCGGCTGGGTACCCACATGGCTGTTACTGCTCCCACCTGTAGTGAGACAAGTACTACACCAACACCCTCGTTTTGCTCAGCCAGAGTTGGTTACAGAATACTTTATCAATCATTTATTTTCTTGTTGTTGTCTGGGATTCCCATGGCATCTCTTGCAGCCTGTCACGCTTATGATGGCACTTTCCATTACTGTCAGGTAGTGCTCGGTACCAGCAGGAGTTTTGATGTCATGGTTGCAGACTTTTGGAATCTGTTCCTCATCTCTCAGGACTGGGTGGTCAGGGTTTTTTTTGAGAAACAGAAGCCTTTTTAGCTGGGCTTCAATCTAAGGCACACGTCTCCCTGGCTTGTGCTCAGTTACAAACATCTTGCCAGGAAGGTGCCAGCTCCACCTTGCTTTGAGGCTTAGGTTTAATTATCTTTTGAGAAGCCAGCAGTGATAAGATGCGGAAAAAGCCTCATGTGTGGGTTTTTGAACCAGGGAAGGTAGCTGCACAGCAAGAGTTCCTGGTGCAGCTGTACTGGGCTACTGACTGCAGGGACTGGTAGCTGCTGAGGACCTGCAGGATTTTTCTCAGCAGCTGAAGGGGGAAGTTTCTAGGTAAAAATGTGGTGATGAGCAAATTGTCCTTCACGGACAGTTTTGAAGGAAACTGCTGCCTTAGGGAGCCTTTGATTCCCTACATCTATCTGGGATCCTCTGGCATAAGGAAGAGGTAGGCTCCACATGTGTTTTAAAGCAATTAGAGTGACAAGGAAGAATGATGTGTTTGGAGGGAACTATTTTCTTAACTGCTCTTGAGTTGGAATCTTCTCTGTCTTTAAAGTTAGAGCATCCTCGCAATTTTGCTGTTGCTAAAGCAGTTTTTACAGGACACTCCTCCTCTGCATATCTGCCAGCATCTTGTCTGTGTGCCTTGTGGTTATGTCAAGGGGATGAGGTGGTTTGGGAAATATTGCTCAAGGCAAACACAAGTTTCAAGATCCGCAGTTAATCAGATACAGGCAAAAATATGTTAACTCTCTAAGGTATTTTGCTTTCAAGCCTGAATATACTTGAAGTGCCTTATATTCTGTTTGCTTGTCGTGTTGTCCTGTATCTTAACCTTTATAAGTACCTTATATTAACAGTTTACCTTAATTTTGCATGTTTACACCCTATGCGTGTGTCCGAGCTGGGAGAGGAGTGTCACAAAATATTACCTATGCTGAAAAGAGCACATACATAGGGATGATCTTAGCTCCGACCTCATCTCTTCTCCAGCAGCAGATCAGCGTGCTGAGTTGGTGGATTTAAAGTTAACCTCCTGAATTCTGAACTCCTATTTGTTTGCTTCACTCTTGCTACTGGACGAGTGGCAGACAGTCTCATTCTCCCTGCAAAGCACTCAAGAGCAGGTGCTTTTAGCCTCGCGGTCTGCGGCTCTGGGGCACAGGGTGACCAGGCACCAGCACGCCCCTCACTAGCTGGCCCCAGTTCCCAGCTGAGCCCTCTGCAACTCTCCCACAGAATGTTCTGGGGATTTAACTACTTTTTTTTAAAAAAAAAAAAAGCCACACAAACCCCTGTCTGCACCCTGTCCCCAGTTGAGGAGGAAGTATGTTGTTGAGTGGACATTTGCATTTTTAATTTCTTTTCAGTAACCTGTTCCTTCCCCTCTTCCTCTGTCTGCCTATTCCCACCCTGCCATCACTTTGGAGGGCTCTGTTTATGTCCCAGGACAGGGAAGGCTCCTTTCCATTAGCAGGGAAAGAGCTTTTGTGGTGCTTGATGGAGTGCTTTGAAATGTGCTATTAAATGTGAAGCAGTCCCTGAAAAATGTGCAAGGTACATTGCTAGGAGGATATTGGATATTTAAAATAAGAACAGCTGCATCCCAGACTTGTTGGTGGTGTGATAGACAGTATGTGTGATACTGTATAGCAAAGGATTTGTGGTTATTTTCAAGCTGCTTTACTTACAGAAGGCAGCAGGCAGCAAGTGGAGATGGGGATTGCCTCCTGGTCTCTGCCGTGCTTTTAACTTTTCTTTGGGATGTTTTGTGTGCAGCGATGTGAGGTGTAGTTTGCTGTGTTTTGGAAATGGTGTATTTGCACAGGAAATCAGTATGTAGCGGACTGCTGAATTTGTACCTGAGCCACCTCTCTCTGTCAGTTTCTACAGCCAAGGTTGGAATTTGATCGTATTTTTCTGTTAGCTGCCTTGAACTTAATGCATACTTTCTGATTTGCCTCTCCCTGGCACAAGCAGTACCTTGTGGTGGGTGCAGCTCTCGCAGGACTGCTCAAACTGGCTTGTGTTTTCATCTGATGTGCTTTTGTTATTTTATTTTATTTTGTTTTTTAATCTGCCTGCATTTTGTTCATACCTGTGAAGATATAGATTTTACTTGTTTGTTCTCACTCTTGTCCAGAGTTTTTTGCTGAATATCAGAGTGGATGCTGATATTGTATGCTGCAAGGTTACTGTCATGTTGAGTTTGGTCTCTATGCATCTAAGCACTGCCATAGCTTCCTCCAGAAAAGCTCCCATGCCAGGTCCCTGGCACAGCTCGGCTGGGAGACCCTTCTGCTGAAATTCATGACTGCTGGTCTGCAAAGTGGCAGAGAAAGACTGTGATTTGCCACCCTTTACTGTTGGTCTTTTACAACCTACAGATAGTCATCTTGAAACACCCTTCACCTTTCACTGTGGCCACTTGGCTTGGTTGGGGTTGCAGCTTGATTAATTTTTTGGCGAGCGCTTGAATGGCTGTTGTCTCTTTGCTGTGTTTTAAAATCAGCAGAAAATAAGTACTCAGAAAGTTGGAAACAGCAAGTTAAACAAACCCTTAGTACTGATACTTTTACAAAGTATCTAAAGGAGGAGAAAAAATATCAAGACTCATTGCTTTTTTTGCCTTTTTTTTAAAATTAAACAGACGACTAATAGGAAGCTGATTAAGAAACATTTGAAGTTGGGTCTTTTTTTACTCATTAAACTTTTTTTTTATTTGTCTGCAGTTTTAAAATATCCATTCTTAAATTACGTAAAATAAATGGTGTGAGGGTGAGCAACAGCCCAATGCATATCTGGATTTGGCAGGCTTCTTGATATGTGAAGTTTCATCCTTAATGTGATTTAAATAGTTTAAGGTATGAAACTCTTTAAATCAAGGTTTATAACAATTTTAAGATGCTTCCTACTTAAAGCATGAAGGAATGAAACGTGCTATGGGTTTTAAAAGGAATATACATTCATTGCTAATTATGTACTTTATTATTAAGTTGAAATAGTAATTTTTTTTCCAAACTATGTTTGGCAGATGATAGTTTATAATCAAATTACAGAATAAAATAATTACCTGAAGTTTAACATAATAAACTTATTTTATAGGTTTTAATACAGTGAGGATCTATTAAGATTGCCTTTGATCTACATTGAAAGGAGGCAGGCACAGTCTTGTTTCAGGCAAACAAAGCCAAAGACCAATTTTTTTAAAAACTAGAAGACATCATCCCAGGCGGTGCCTGTCTGGATCATCCTAGGAGGTACTTGAATGGAATTGCATGATTTAGGTGAGAGCAGGGTGTTGATAGAGAAGTTTTTTGTTTCTTCAGTAAGTAGATAGATTAGCAAATTGTAGCTAATTATTTAACAAAGGACGCAGTGCTGCAGTTGCTTTTGACTCTTGCACTGATTAGCAGCCCTAGTTTGGAGGGTGAAATTAAGGCTACAACTTTAAAATTAAGCTTTTCTTTTCCTTTTCTTCTTCCCAAAGAATTAAAGGCTTTTCACTGCCAGTTCTGGGCATTACAGCCTGAACTGATGAAGTGCAAACTTTTGCACTCTGTGCTGAGGACACTTACATAAAAGGGAGGTATTCAGACTGGGTCCAAACCCCACTCAGTTCATGGGCTTGCTGTTGAAGATGGGTCTGTGCAGTCTCTATCCACCTGAGGGTCTTCAGGGAGTCCATCTGCTACCAATCCTTGCTTTTTGTGCAGATTCCTATCCAAATCTTGAGCAGAAAAAGCTTCAGCTGTGAGAAGCCAGACGTGATGTGAGCTGAAATCCAGGAGACTGATTATTCCTGGGAGCAGCAGGATTGACACTGATCGCTTGCCAGTGCGTTTGACTGGTAAGATCAAATTCTTGCATGTACTGGGAGAGCAGTCAGACTCGCCCTGCATCCTCTCTCCTTCATGGTGCTGGTAATGAGGATCTGTCCTCCACACCTTGTCTGATTTTCTGAAGTAGGAAGTTACTGTCTTCAAGATTTTCACTTCTGTCAAATGTGACAGATATTAGCCAGCAAATTTAAAAAAACTGTGGTGTTGGGATTGATAAACGCATTTATACATGAACATGGAGGCAGCCAGAAACCAACCTCACAAAAGTCAGTGCTACTGTGAGGTTAAAAGAAAGAAATGGATTTTGGCAACGTTCAAACTTTTACCTGATTTTTCCTGCTCTTTCAATTCTGTATTGTTTCTGCCCAGGTTGTAGGACTGG
The DNA here is from genome assembly GCA_033558185.1 of Dromococcyx pavoninus. Taxonomy (NCBI): domain Eukaryota; kingdom Metazoa; phylum Chordata; class Aves; order Cuculiformes; family Neomorphidae; genus Dromococcyx; species Dromococcyx pavoninus. Next base: position 92,211 of record JAUMJL010000081.1, on the reverse strand, counting down.
AGTTGTTCTTGGCAGCCTGGCTGGCCAATGAATATAAAGAAGCTGGAAGCTCGTCTCCTTTTTTTTTTTTTTTTGGCTTTTCAAGCTTGTGCTACACATCTGGCTGTAGGGATTGAATGGACTGGCTAGATTTGTCCCCTGGTGAGCCATTGCAAATTCATAACCAGACTAACCTAGTGTCTGGTCTTCTGCCTTCTTAGCAGAGCTTGGGCTGATTTACTGATGGTCTGTAGTTTCGGTAGTGCTTTCCTTTGCATCGTGCTCTACAAGCACCCAAGTATAAATGATACCTCCAGGGGCAGTTTTATTACTCTTATTAGTCTTGTTTAACAGATGGGGAAACTGAGGCACAAAAGTTGAACAATGCCGTGGAGCTGAGCAATGGGAAGGCGGCAGAGGTGGGAATGGTTTTGCCTGAAACTGTAACGCTACTTTTAGTTAAAGACTGGTTAGTGGAAAAGAGGGGGACAGTCATTGAGCCTCATATGAAGCCATTGCTACAAATCGTTGCTATCCCAAACGGCTCCTAGATGATTGCAAAGGGGTGTACTGAGTAGTGCTTTCCCTGGGAAGGTGCCAGGTTTTTTAGCTCCTGCTGGTACCAAGAAGCAATGGGAAAGCTATTTTTCCCCTCCATTCAGATTTTGGAGATAAAATTGTGTTCTCCCTGTTGCTTACATCTACCAGCAAGGAAGAGTCTGTCCACTAAATCCCAACTACAGCTTGGCTGGTGGTGTGCCAGGCAGATTAAAAGCTATATTTCTTTCCCACAGCCATCTGCAGAGCAAATTATAGTGTAAATACATGTGGGAGGCTTTTTTTGGTAAACTGGTGAGATGCACTTTAAAGAGAACAGGTATGACTTCAAAGTGAGAACTGATCTGTACAAAGTTAACATCTTTTCCATATGCAGCTGGCCTTTAGAGTGTAAAGGCTTCTGTGTGTTTGGAAGATACAGGATGTGTCAGGAATGACCAGCCTTTAATTCTGTTCAAGCTTCTGGACTTAGAGATAACGCTTGAGTGGAGCCAGGTGGCAAAATAGATATGTATCAGGAGCATTCTCTGGTACAACTTTCTCATTATTATTTCTTACAGAATGTGAATATGTTATCCTGCAGTAGGTCAAATTACAAGGAATGCTTGGGTTCTCTCCTGGAGCCATTCCTTTTAGCTGATGGAGCAAAGCTACAATGGATCCACGGTAGAATTTCAAACTCCTGTCCTTCACCAAAGCAGTGTTTAAGGGTTTATCTGAATAGCTTAATTTCATACTACTAGGACAAGGTGAAGAGCCTGCTGAGGTAGCCTGGTGGTAGCCACACCTTAGTGGTAGAACATGGTCATATCGTGCCCTGTATGACTGCAACAGGCCCTGGTGGGACTCCATTGTCACACTGATCTCCAGGAATATCCCAGCAGCGTGCTGATTGCTATCTGGTTTTGTGCCCAAAACTAGCTTAAGTGTCTCTGGGGAAAACTTCTGAGACTCTGCTGCTACAAGAATAACATCCATATCTTGAGTGACTTTTGTCACTCTTTATTGAAGCGATTCCTCCAAAAGCTGGAAAATGGGTAGATGAAGTAATCAAGTTGCTGTCCTTTGGCTGGCACGGCTCTTCCAGAGACAGCTGCAGTGGAGGCTGCAGAGCAGAGCATCATCATTTCTTTAGTTAACGATGGTGCCATTACCTCTCCATCTTCCTTGATCTACCTCCTCATCCCACCAAGGGCATGAATCTGCCTGAGTTTTGTGAGCCCTTTTTTGCTGCTTCCTTGGTAGTTAGAAGGAGTATCTTTGAAACAGACCCTGTTCCTCCTCTCTTGAGTTTGGGGTTGAATCACATGTGAGGAATGTTGCAGAATCTCTGTTCCTCAGCAGAGGGAAGACCAATGTAATTGAAAATGTTGGGGGCCATGTCCTGTTCCTGGTAAGGGCATCAATGATCAGGTATCAATGGTGTAAGAAAATACAGCACAGCTAACAGAAGTTCTTTACTGAAAGGGTGATCGGCCATTGGAATGCACTGCCCAGGGAGGTGGTGGAGTCGCCGACCCTGGAGGTGTTTAAGGGGAGATTGGATGTGGCACTGAGTGCCATGGTTTAGATGATGGTTGGTGTTAGTGTTGGGTTATAGGTTGGACTTGATGATCTCAGAGGTCCTTTCCAACCTTGTCATACTGTGATACTGTGATACTGTGATTTTCAGTAAGTAGAAGCTTATTGTTTCCTATGAAATAACTGAAAGGGAGAATTCTCTGTAGGAATATAAGCTTTCAGTCCTTGGTATCATAGCGTGAACTAAAAGAGCTGCTGGCAGCTAGAGAAATTCCAGATGTGTCTTTTGCATGCCCCTCAGCTGCAGGTTACACTTCCAAGGAAAAGCACGTCTGTTCACGCTCTTGTGCATATTCCTGATTTCAACACTTTCAGACTGAGGACTGCACTGTGCTTTAGAGGATACTGTAACTCATTATTGATTTTTCTTTTCTCCCAGAATACTCATGTCTTGTCAAGATAAAAATGATTACTCACATTTATGAGTAGTTGTTTCTAAAGTCTAGCCTTTAAAGTGGTATCTTGCCATCTAGATGATCAGTGGGGTACCGGTAGTTCACTGGGACTTGTGGGTCTCTGATATTTTTGGTAGAAAGCAGCTGTTCATTAGCCTTATGTTCCAAGAGGGTACCCAGGTTTGCAAGTGTTAGGTTAAATTTTCATATGCTTTTAGATTGGTGGGCGCTCCAGCCAGCAATGCTTTGGCAAATTCTGATTCGAGAAAGCATTATCTAAGCCTGAAATTCAGAGGAAGAAAGAGAAAAAACAGCCTTATAGTCCTTGAGAAGAAAAGAAGGAACAGGTCAGCCAGACAAATGAAGGGGTGAAGCTGTCCTGCAAGACCTGCTAAACCTAGCCTTTTCAGAAGATTTTAGTAATCCTTTAAGATGTGTTAGTTGCTCATTTTTGCCACTGATGCTGTTTATGTCTTGTACTTGCTTTGATTTATGAAGTGCAGAGTTAAGTTGTGATTGCAGTGCTTCCATAGTAGGGTCCTTCTGAACTAATATGATGCAACGGGTCCCAAAAGAGTGCACATCTAAAGTCTGCATATCAATGAAAACTCTCCTGTTGGGCTTTTTAAAAAACATTTGTTTCATGACATCAGTATCTTGACTCTTCCTTAACAGCATTTGATGGTCTCCACCTCCAGTGGACCGAGCAGCTCTGTGTGGTAAGGCACAAAAGGTGAATTTTGAATGACAGCACCGCTGTAATGTGTGCTGGGAAGTTAGCTCACGTCTCGCTGCCTTCTGAAAATACCTTGGAGTTAAGCCATGCCTACACTACAGACTTCTGCCACCAAAGCTGTAGCGGCCAAAAAGCATGGAGAAGTGTGATTCCCGAGTGACATGGCTGTGCTGGCACAGCCCCAAGGCACAGTGTGCAAACACTGGAGAAGCTACCCTTTCTCTGGCCTGCGAGAGACTTGTGCTGAGGTCTTATAGACCAGGGCCTTGCTACGATAGCCTTATCTGACACGTAGCATTTTGACAAGGTTAGGTGGGTATTTGCTGCTGGAGTGCTTCTGGGGTCTTAGTTTCTGTAGATTTTTAAAGGAGTGTTTTCATATCCTCCTCAGTAAAAAAGGTGAAAGGCACATTTTAATGTTGCAGATCCTCTCTGGTCATCCTTCTTTGTGGGGTGGTTCTGGTGCTCCCCCCATGCTCTGGAGCGGGGCACAGCGGCTGTTATTTTAACCGTGGGCCATCTAATGCTGGGTAATGTTGCAAGATCCAAAAATAAAAAGTGGAGTAATATGCAAACAGAGGAAACAAGGCATAACTGTGCCTTTTGGGCAGAAAAACCCCTCCCGTCTTTCTAGCACAGCTTCACCCCCACAGTCTCAAAAGATGGATAACTCCATTAGGTTTTTACCATCTACTCTGTCTTCCACACTGAGTTTTAATCATTGCCTCCCTTCAAGAGCTCATGTTGTTATACTTTGGTGAAATACTGCCCCTCTCTTCCTTTACAACCTTTTAGAGTTACACATCTCTTTGCTTGAGACAAACATGTCAAGGTGATCCTCAGCCTTGCTGGAGAAAGAAAAGAGAGCAGTTTATCGGTGGTTGTTTAATCCCATCTCTCTTAAAATACAAGCATCTAGTATCTGCTTGCATGTTTTCCATCCCAGTTTTTGAGTTTCAGAAAGGTTTTATTGCAAGAATTACTTGTAGAAGCATGGAGGAATAGAGGTTACTTATACAAGCTCAGGCAGAGGATTAAAACCTCCTCTCCCATAGCCTGGCTAGGACCATCTGAGTTCAGACTTGAAACAAATACATGGCAAGGCTCTGATTTTGGCTTGGTTTTCTCCCAAAATCAGAATGTCTCATGTTTTGTAACAGTCTTTACCCACCCCCTCCAGTGAAACTTGGCATTTTTTTTTCCTGTAGAAAGAACTCAGGAAATGATTTTGCTGGAGCAGGGTCCAGACAAGGTGCAAATTCACCATGGAGGACCTAAACCTGAACTGTTTCTCCTCTTCAGCAAGATTCCTAAATAGAAATATAGAATCATTAACATTGGAAAAGAGCTCTAAGATCATCAAGTCCACCATTGTGTGTGTATATATATATATATATATCAGTTCTCTTCATAGCCGTGGAGAGCAGGGATGCCTGGCTTCCCAGGGCATGAAGCTCTCATGTTTAGCTTGTTCCTGTGGATCACAGGAGACAGGACCTCGGTGTAATGCCCTTAGTTACATCTCCATTCCCCATTCTTTCTCTTCCACATTCTTCCCTGCAGCCTGTAGGGTTTCATACTGGCATTCCCACACTCAATACTAATACTTGCTATTTTTACCTGTTTATTGGGGCGGGGTTTGAAGCAAAATGCTAAAGACAAATAAAATAAACAAGTCAATAAGCAAAGCATTTCAATGAATGTGCAGTTATTATAACTGATATCATGGCAAGGAATGCAAACAGGCCAGTCTGTGGCTTGATGCAAAAAGCTCCTGTTCCTCTGTTTTGTTTTTAATTTTGAGCACAGTAAGGGACCAGTATATGACCATATGCTTACAAAATGCTGTTTACATGTCTTCCAAATGATGTCACAGTAATGGTATGTCATGTATGTGTCACTTTTTGTATCGCTGTGAATGTACCCATGTGACTCCGAACTGTACTGCGTTTCCTTCTCCTATTCTTCATCACCAATATTAACAGTTGTTTCCCGTCAACTTCTGCATCCATTCTAAATAAATTGGAAATGTGATTTCACTTCATTCAGTACCATTGGGAAATTCACGCCCTGGGGAAGTTGTGATAGTATTGCAGGCAAAATGTTAAGCATTGTGCTTAAACCTCACTGATGTTGATCAAGTTAAGTGTGTTCTTAAGCCTTAGGAGCTGCTGCCTATTTCCAGGCATTGGTCTTAATGGTGGGTTCTGAAAAAAGGGAAGCTGATCTCCGCTTGCAAGGCTCTAAAGATGTAACTGCACCTAGAGGGAGGCAATAATCAGCAGAAATTGATGCTGACATTGCTGTGAACATTATCTTGGTCATACCTTTTCATTTTCCAAAGAAAAGATCCTTTCAGCGCGATCTAAAGATTACTTCAATTTTCAAAAATTGTGGGTTTTTTCTCCCCTTGTGATTTGTTTTCCCTTATTTTTCTTGTCATGTAGTCGCCTTTGCAATTTCAACAAGGTTTTGAAGTTAACACTACTTTGAGGCAGTGATATCTAGGCCAAAGAGGTTCACACCTCTTTGGTGTGAGTGAATTCTTGTGATTTTTGGGGAGGTGTGTCTTGTGATGAGGACGTAAAGGAGCAGGGAATCAAGGCTCCTAGGTCCAGTTTTGATCTCTGTGGCTTTCCCTCCTGTGAGCTTGGCAAATGAGAGATTAATGCAGGCTCCATAGAACTATTTTTAAAACAGATCTCCCTTGGGGAAAGTATGGATTAATTAACTTTTCAGAGGTGGCTTGAGTTCATTTTATAGGGTTTGCAGGAATGTGAAAGGGGTTTTTTCCTTGCTATATACGAGCTGACCAAAGGACATATTTTAATGATGTTGGCTTACCTCCTAAGAGCTCTTTTTCAAATGGAAGACTGTTTAACTTCTTGAGTATCTATCAATATGGTTCAGTACTGCCAATTTTAAACAAATAAAATATACAGTATCGGAACCAAAACTGGATTTGGTACCATCACATCATGAAAGCTCATGCTGCTAGTTTGCCAGTAGCCTCAAGGCGCTGATAGCAATTTGCCAGATGCTATACTGAACCTAATTTGCATCTGTATTTACATAAATGCTTTAATTAAAATTATTTACACCAGCCTGAGATAGATGAGCGTCACTGCCTGCTATTTGTTTACATTCCCTGACAAGAAAGCCCTGCCTTGGCTGCTTCTTGCTGATTGTACAACTTGACAAGGCTATTTGATGTGCAGACTAGAAATTTGACAGATTTTTAGTTAGGCTCTGCTGCAAGCTGAGGAGCAACCTTAAGCTTCCAGGTCCAAATTCTGCCTTTATTTTAGCTGCAGAGGAAATTTGAGCATCTTGATTCTAGGGGTCAAATTTGGTCCATGGGTGCTCTAGGTTTAGGGTAGTTTTGTGCAGTCAGAATTTATAGCTTCTTGCAGACAACGTCTGCTTTGTCACAGATGCAAATCATAAGACCCCAATGAGGACAGTAGAAAAACATTTTAAATACAGCTTCCATCAAGAATAACATTTCTGAGCAGGCTTTGTCTTTGAACAGAGTGTTATAGAACTCCTTGAAGTGCAAATGCTCTAAATAAAAGAGTTTTCAGGGCCTGAATGGGGTCCTGGTTGCTTCAGCATGGCACCTAAAGAGCTTATGGCTGACTTTGGATGAAAGCAGTGGAGACTCTGGATGAGATTTTTACTTAGATCACACATTTAATCTGGAAAATGCGAGCATATAAATACAAATTAAATCAAACCTGTACAGTTTGCCTTTGGACAGTGTGGGGTGTTCTGGTTGATGTTGCTGTGCTGCTTCCCAGTTACTCAGAAGTTTTCATAAAGTGTTGCAAAGGAATGAAACTGAGTGGTAAAGTTAAAACTGATTTCACAGACTGCTTTGAAGATACATGAAGGACAGGCTAAAGAGAGCCATAACTTCTCTGCCTGGATTTGGAGGGTTGCTGAGCTTCATTTAAAGGTATTACTGCCTCACTAGGGCAGATTAGAGAGAGAATAATAACACAAAAAATCCAATGACTTGTTTCACTTCATTTATAATATGAGGATCATAACACTTCCAGTATTAAATTCATTAAAGTGAGAGGGTTCTCTGATACGTAATAGAAAGGTGGGGAAGGCACATGAAGGAAAGCAACCCTCATTTCCCCCTACAGTGAGGGAGAGAAGAGTTCTGAGTGGTTTCTCAGTCCTGATTTTTGTGGTCACCGACTGGAGCAAGGAGGGAGGGCAGAGCTCAGCTCCTCTTCACTAACACTTTTTTGAGAGCAGATGAAAGAATTGGTCCAGGATGTGACACACAGGGAAAAAAACATCCTCCCCAGGGAAATTGTCCTGTTAGGGTGAGAGATATGTTTGGGAGTTTTTTAGCTTTGTGTTAGAATCTGCTCTGGCAGGGAGATCCATGAGCCTGTTGTGCCTGCTCAGGCTACAGCTTTCCCCTTTGCCATCCCCACTGCATCTCCTGGCCGGGCTGGCACTGCAAATAAAAAGCCCCAGAAAGTTGTGATTGGCAACACTACTTCAATCCTGAAGCAGCTGCTGGCTTGGATTTGGACCAACATGACATGTTTGATACCTCTGCCTTTTCCAGGGTGGCCTCTCAGCATGTTTTGAGGTGAGAGAGCAAGCCAGGGAAGGGGGTCAGTGAGCAGCCCTGCACGTGGAAAAGGTTCCTTTCAAAATTCATTGTGTTTATCTGATTTTAAAATTCACTGTTAATGCTTTCAGCATTCCAAGCACTGTAAGCTAGCCTTTAATCAGCCTGTGTGTATTTTAAGAATCAGACTGTTACTGCCTCAGAGATACCTGGAGATTTGGTTGAGAGAAGCCTGGCCTAGTTTTTTGGGGTAGCTAGCACTGCGTTTTGATTTCCCTATTTGATGTGAGCTTCTCCAGTCTTATTTTTTGAGGTGTTTTCTTGAAAAGGTTTGAAAGCTCTGAGCAGCCAGTTCATGCATGGTGGAAGAGAGAAACCGAGGTGTAGTATAGCCATAGTTCTTGAAATTAGAAGCATATTAACAACTGTTGTCACCACGCTGGAGAGGGGAACTCTGGTCCTGCCATGGCAAGGACAGCTCGGTTGTCTGCGGCTCTTTGGTTGTAGTTGTGCAATGTGGGAAGCAGCATCCAGCAGCCTAGTGCAGGACTGACATGGTGTCCCTAGTGAACACAAGGCTTAATTGGGTAATTCGTCCTGAGAAAATGTTGGGGTTTAATCATTTCAATAACAAAAATTGTTACGCTGTTAGGCTGAGGGGATTTATTTGCATTACACAACTGGTGTGGTGGAAATGATTGCTCAGATTTCCATCCCAGCTCTCCAGTCCGGGAAAATGGAATATAAAAAGGCTGAAGGATCCATCCTTATGATCTTCTGGATTTTGCATGTGCCAGATGGGTGTCCCAGAGCCAGGAAAGAAATACTCAGCTCTAGTCAGACCTCACTCGAGCTCAGACTTGGAAGTGTGCATGCAAATGGCCTTGCTCACGGTGTGCCCAGGCCTCTGTCAAACAAAGTCTTGCCAAAGTGGGCACCTGGCTTCGAGCAGAAGCACACTTGTTGCTTAGGCTCTTGGGGAATGTGGTGTTATACCCAGCATCACACTACAATAAGAATATGCAAAAAGTATCTCTCAAAAGTAAAAAGACTTCATCCTGGAAAAGCACTTGAGAGCCAGTTCATTAGCTCTTTGTTTTCACGAAGAGTTAATTAGACTTTCCAATGACTTTCTTTCTTTCTTTCTGCTGTCATCTGGAGTTGCAAATGAACTTTCTGAGTTGCTACAAACTAATCTATTGGGAGACATCCTCTTGGAAGTGTCCTTTCTCCATTTCTCACCCATTTGCACAGACAAAGTTATTATGAGACCTTCAAGATGTCTGCAGCAAGTTACCTTCTCCTAAAAAAGGATCCAGCCTTTTGTTGCCAGAGGCCAATTCTTATTTATTATTTCTATTTCAGAGTGCCTCAAGACACACATTGGGTTGATGAAACGACATAAAGCAAAGCTGGAGGCTGTGCCAAATAGTTCATAACCATGGAGGAATACTTGGCAGAGGGGAAGGAAAAGGGAGGGATGGATTAGTGGTAAAATGTGTGTGTGAGTGTTTTTAATGTGTTTGTCTCACATTAGCTTTCCTAGATGTTGTCAGCTGTCTAAGCTCTGTGTGCCTAACAACAAACAAGTTTGGTATAAACAGAAGCAGAATGGGAAGAGGGCATTTACTGAATTTAGAAATCAATCCAGATGCTCTTTCACTGTTAGTTAGACTTCATTATAGAAAAAAGATCTACCTTTTTGATTTAGAGTCACTCAACAAAACTAATCCTTGGCTTAGATGGGTGTTTGACTTAAGTTCTGATATTCTCTTTTCCTCTTTTTAAACTAAAAAAAAAAACTTAGCTTTAAAAAAAATGATATGGTATTTGCAGAATCAATGGAAAAGCTAACCCACATAAAAGTGCCCAAAAATTGGTTTCATGCCCCAGAACTTTTCCTGCATGCTTTTTGATGCAATGTATCTGATCCTTCAAAAAGGAGGTAACATACAGTGATCTTGGCAGCTTTGAAGAATTGTTCTGAAAGAGTAACAAGGAACACTGGAGAAAGGGATGTGCACATGTACCTTTATTTTTCCCCTCATTAAACGTATTGTGAGACAGAAGAAATTAGTGTTATGTTGCTGGTTCTGTGGAAGGATAGGATAAATTTTGTATGAAATCTGGTTTTGTCTATTTTTAAAGGGTGAAAGTGCATTTCTCCTGAACAGCTCTTCACAGTAGGATGTGAATTGCGCTATGTCTTCCTTCGTTCAAACCTGTCCCACAGGACTGAGTGGCAAAGGTGTATCCAAATAGTAGCAGGATTTGCTCTCAGCAATGTAATTGTGCCCTGGATCCTCATTTATTTAGAAAGCTGTAAAAAGTATCTGCTGCTACAGATTTATTCCAATATACGTAGGATCCAAATCTTAATTGGATTCAAATACAATACTTAGGTATGTGGGAAGCAAATGTTTGGTGTCTCAACCTGTATTGCTTTGGCTTCCAAAAACATCCTGTTTAGGACTGTGGACCCAATGGTAACAAATCAGCGTTCAATACAGGCATCACTGTAGTGACAGTGATAAATTGATAGGTTAGATTTGTGGGGCTGCAAGACTGGTAGGCTGTAAGTAGATTTCATTTCATCCCTTTGTTTTCTCAGCCTTAAAAAAAAAAAAGTCTAAAAAGTCTAGCTGGAGGGAAAGGATGGGCCGAAAGTTGCTGATTCTTAAGAGGCTAAGCAGAGGCAGTGCCTAGGCTGTGCTGGCTATCCCCAGGATAGGGAGAAAAGGCCACAAAAGCAACTGCTTCATGGGAATTTCCAGAAGCCTTTCCAGTCTTCAATGTCGGACATTGTTTTACAGTGCTCAGTTTATTCACTTTCCCTTTTCGACTGCATTTGCTGGAGCGCAGGGGACACCGAAATGCTGACACTGGGGCTGTGCAGCCGGGGAGCAAGGGCAGCAGGCAGGCTCATGCCTTGAGAAATGCTGACCTCAAAGGGGCTGCTCCAGGAGTTTGTAGTAAGGAGAGCGGTTGAAGTTCAACACTGAGTGGGACTGTATAACAATGTGTAGGGGACTCCAGGCAACCTTCTCTTCCGTTTCTTTGTGGCTCCTTGATTACTTGTAGCTGAAAGTAGGTCACCTGGCACAAATGAAGGGGCTGCTGACCCATGTGCATCTCACTTAACTTTCCAGATACAGACACATGGACGCTGAAAATAAGAGACCTTGTAACATCTAACGCTACTGGTCTTCAAGAGTGAATGGAGCACAAATGCCATTATTTAAACAAAGTGATTTCTTGCTTTATATTTACACCCTACCCTCATTTTGTTTCTTGTACCACTTTTGCACTGGCGGCTGCTGGGTTTGGCAGGAATGTGCAAACACATTGGTGCTTACAGCCAAAAGTAGGAATGGTCTAAATAGCCGAAAAAGGTAAACCCCTTTCTCTTGTATTTATTTTTATAACAGGAAAATGTAGTTGCTGGCTGGCCTTGATCCGTCTTTTTTTTTCCCTTTAAGATTTTTTTTCTTTTTAGCTTGGGGGTTCAGGGAAACAAAAGAGGGAATGAATTAAGAGCAGAGGAAAAGAGTGTCTGCTGTTGGGCTGTGTCACATGGTGAGGAAATCAGTCTGAAATTGGGGAGACAGGGCCAAACCTATCAGTGATACTGGGAGACTTTAAATTGTGTCACTCTGACAGCAGATCTAAGCGGTGAAAATAGCTAGAGATGCTTATGGCTGCAGTCTAGGTTACATAGCATTGTGCACATGTGGAAATGATGTCAATGGGCTGCTGCTAGCATCATTTGCTATACCTGTCTACATGATACCTCTTATAGGTGGTCTCAAATGACAGCCCCCATCCTTTCCGAATTGGCACACGTGTTTAGACTGTGGGGACTGGTGTGAATTAATGTGCTTTTGTGTTGTGTTCACTTCAGTTCTCTCTCCATTGTTTTTTTCTTCTAGCACTGCTGTTGTTAAGAGCTTGGGTACTGGGGAGGAGGGGAAGGAGCATGTGATTCTTGTCTGAGTCCGCTGTGTAGAACATACACTATGTCTCGAGCAAACTTGTACAGTAACATCTAGATGGATCTGAACACAGGGAGTGGACATCTCATGGTGTTGAAAATAAATCAGTGGATGAGCAGTCTGCAGCTTGGTTGTTTAAAAATAAAATAAAAATTACAGCTGTAAGTATCTTGGGTATCAAAAGCATCCTACAACAATGCTACTGTAGCAACTATTGTGTTGGAAAACAGTTATCAATCATGGTTCTGACATAGGAGGGTCTGACAATTGTTTTCCAACACATTTGTTAGTGGACTAGGTTTTGGTGTTTCATCTCAGGGTGAGATGTGTGAAATGCAGTGTAAAATGAAAGGTTTAAGAGGAACAATGAGAAAGAGTTTACTAAAAGCCAAATAAATTAATGATGAACTTTCTGTTAGCCAGAACCCTATAGATATTGCTCTCTCTCGTTGAATTTTCTTATGCGATCAAACATTCTTCTCCTTGCTTTAAAGCCCTTGCTGCCAATTTGAAGTACTGTACAAGACTGAGATTTCTTACCCATCAAGAAAATACTTCGATTTGTTGAAAGAAGCTAGGAACAGTTAAGGAGATAGGAAAGAAAGTAATACACCTTTCTGCTCTGCTGGCATCCACAGCTGGGAATGTGTTGAAAAGTAAATATCCTCTTTGAGCAATTGTTTCCCATTCTCTTTCATTTTGGTTCAGAGCAGTGCAGAAAGACTGGAGGACCTGAGTAGGAGATGCAGTGAGTGCATTCCCCCATGATGGGGCCATGGAGACTAATGTTGTTTGTTTGCATATTTTTTAAGAGAGCGCTGAGACTGAGAAGCAGCAGAGTCATGATCCATGTGTCCATCCAGTGCAAGGGAAACCAGACCAGGATGCTCGCCAGTCCCTGCCTTGCCTTGCAGCTGAGGCCAACTGCAGCTATTGGTAGCAGCCAAACCACATCTTCTTGCAGGAAGGTACTGGCTTCAAGTAAAACTACAGATGGACATATCTGCACCCTAAGCAGGCTTTGGCCGAGGGTTCAGAGAAGTCCCCTGGAAGCTGTGGCTGGGTGAAGGCAACCTTGGTGGCTGGCTGGGCTGACTGGGCAGATGTCCCTTGCCCTGGAGCATCGCCTTCCTGCTTCTCCCTGGTGGAGTGTAAGAAGATTGGTTTCATCCTGATAGAGAGAATGTTTTCTGAAATCTTCTAAAGGTCTAAGAGATGGGGAATAGTTTCTGTGACAGTGCTGCAGTAACAGTGAAAAATGTGCCTAAACCTAGGAAACATTTTCCTTAATTTTTTTTCCCCCAGGCAGCTTATTTGCTTTTTGCTTTTATTTGTTCTTTGCTTATTTTCATGCTTCTGACTATTTCTAATAGCAGCTGGTAACGTTAAGAAGGCATTGCAAAGAGAAGCTCGGTCTGTTCTTGTAGTATATTGAAGTTTTCTGGGGGAAGCAAAGGCTGCAAAGCTGTGGTGTGGGATGGCCTTTTGTGGCTCTATGGGTCAGCCTCCACTCGTGGGTATGCACAAATGATTTGGTGTGGATTTAGACCTTGTGCGAGTGGTTGTCACACTGCTGAATTGGAGAAAATGGCCCTTAGCAGGAGCCTCCTACCCTGTGTTTTTCAGGTCAGCGCCGGTGGCTTTCCCAGGGAGCTCCAGGGCTGCCGTCAGCAGCTGTTGTGGGGTGGAAGAACTCATCTCCATTTCAGCTTTGTTCAAGTGGCTGGAGAGTGGCGGCTGAGTGCCAGGTGGGGTAAGAGGTGAGGCCGCTGGGGATGGGGAAGAGCAGAGGATATCTTTGGGTCTCTTCAAACACCACTGTTTGCATAGGTTGCATGTGCTTACAGAGAGACCTCAGAGTTCTTCTGGGGTTTTTATTGGCTTTTACACCACATATTTAGATGTTCAATGGAGACTCTGGATTTGTATTTCATGCATTTGTCTTAGGGATGGGGGCAAGGAAGGGTTAATTTTATTAGCTTTATGAAAAGGTGTTGCAGTGAAGGATGCTCATGAGCACATTACTCCCTTGCACTGAAGTCTGCCAGGTTTGGTGAATGTTTAACGAGGACTGGCCCAGCAGCTAGGAGCTGTTGGGATGCTCAGGATCCACTGGGATAACTAGGATTTTCAGCATGTGGGTACAGACGACTTTCAGGAATGCTTGTATCTACTAATCATGCTGTAATAACAGTCTGCAATCTACAGGCTGCAAACCCCCCATTTCTGACACAGCTGTGCATGTTTAATTGAATAGAAGGCATTTCTAGTCTGGTGTTAGAAGTAATTCAGATCACTAAGGTGGTAATTTTGATATGGTAATTTTTAGGAAAATTTAGGTATAAGATAGACTGAAAAGTTAATGAATGCCTAGTGCCATACAAATGCCAGGGGGTGAGAAGCAGGAACGAGCCTGAACCCCACCCTCGCCATATTCCTACTTTGCTGAGCCAGCAGCAGAGGAAACAGAATCCCAGGGCTCGTTAGGTTGGTGAACGAAAAGTGGCCCCAACCTATCGCCTGTCTCGCCAAATTTTGGGCATTGGGGCCAGCAGGCGCTGGGTTACCAACAATGCTGGTAGGAAGCACCAGAGCTGTGTGGGGCTGCAGTGGGTTGGCGTTATGGGCACAACGTGCTCCACAGCAATGCTTTTGGCAGACTGGCAGTGGGGTGTAAGCCTCCGGAGTGCGCATCTTTCAGGAAGAGAGGTCAGGGGGAGTTTGAGTTTTATTTTCCTTCGTCTCAAGCACAGCTGGGGAAAGCAAGTGCTTTCAGGGCTTCCAACTCCATTTCTCTATGTAAAATGTTCTTTTGCAAAATTGATCATTTCTGTAGGTTGAGAGAGTCTCAAAGGAACTTTCCCGTTAACCATCTAAAAAGTACCGTTAGTTCTTTTCCCTGCCCTAACTGCAGCTCAAGATTTACCTTTTAGCTCACTAAGGATATCTCAACAATCTGTTTTTTGGGGGAGAAGTTTCATGGTGAACAATGCAAACTAATCCCATTTTCAGGTGGTTAGTGCTGTAGTGTTGCAGAAACCATGCAGAGTGCTAGTTTTTATCAAGTTACATACTTTAAAAAGTTATTTTTAAAATCTCTTTGTTTATTTTGCTTTTGTTTTCCTTTGAGATGTGACTTTTGTTGGAAAGCATCTAGAATAATGAAACAACTAGTGGGTGAGTCTCCAGCTCAGTGTGCAGAGAATGGAGGATGGCTGGGGTAGCTGGAATTATCCTCTGTGTGCTACAGGCTACATACACACACAGAGGCAACTCCTGTGTGGTAATTCGTAAACTACTGACACCTGTTTTGTACATGGACTCACCAGGACATTGCATGAGTGCCAGCAAATACAGATCTCCCCTGCTGTCATCCATGACTCTATGAGTATTTATGTGGCACAACTCGTGCAGGTGAGGACGTGACACCTGCGTGAATGCCCTCCTGTGGAGTGGAGGAGTCTGGTCTGAATTTGCTTGTTCCCAGAGTTATGATGCATTTCAGGGAAGTGATACTTTCATGCCAAGGAGAGCTGCTTCCCCTGCCTTGGGGTAAGCGTACCCCCATGGGAGACTACTCAAGAGCTGCCCATGCAGGGATGCTCAGGATGAACAAACTTGGGCAAGAGTTTTTCTTTCATTAGTAATTCCCCAGCTGTTGCAAAAAAAAAAAGTTTCTGTATGAAATGTAGTTGCGTCGTGTTCATTTCACAATTGCCTAACTCCAAGCTTTCAAAAGCAGTAGCAGATCTCCCAGAAGCATGAAATTGTTTAAAAGATCTGAAATATGTATGTATATATGTGCATGTGTATATATTGCCAACTTGTTTCTGAGCTGCTGTGTGAAACCCAAATCATATTCTCGTAGCCACAAGGGTTAGAAAATTTTTGCATACCTTCTGAAGAGGATTGTGCAGTACAAGCACAACGGCAAGGGACTGTATTTAATAACCTTGGAGATTTCTTCCTGCTTTATGTTTCTTAAAGTGGGGCTCCTCACAGAAATGTCACCAGCCAGTTCTTCAGAAAAAGCACCAAAAATTGTGAGGCTTATTACACAGTGAGCAACAGCACCATACATACATGTTTATTTTAATTAACTTTCTAAGCAGAGGTTAGAGATCAGAGGAAGGAGAGGGCTGTGTTGCACTGTAGGCAATTTTGTTGTTCTTTAAAGGTGTTTTATTTGTAGAGGGGGTTTTGGTCCTTGTTGACGAAATGTAGAGTCACTTTTGTGCATTGGACACAGCATTGAAAATACAGGATTTCAGATTGTGAATTTGGTGTAAGATAGCTTGTCTGAGACCATTAAATACAGAAACTGCTGCACCCCAGGCTTGGAGAATGGGGGATTTGACCCAAAAGAGGGAGGAAAGGGCAGCAGAAGGCAACCTGCTGAGTCCAAGAAGGAGTGGAGGTGTAATTAGCACAAAATCTGAAGCTATCCTGTATGCTTATTTCTCTCTTAAAATTGAGTGAAACTAGCAAATTTTTTGCCTCACTCTGAGATGGAGCAAAGCAGGAAGCAGCTTCCCTTTTATCTATGAATAAACATGCAGCTTCTTAAAAAATGGTTTGCTTGTGGAACAGCTCCTGGCCTCCCAAGGTCTCCGATAGCCAGAATGTTCTTTCAGGAAATCAAGTCATGTCTTCCTATGAAAAGAGCCCAAAAAATTCCTTCTAACCTTCTGGGCAGGAGCAAAATACTATGGGGGATTTATTTCTGGTTTGCCAGATGACCTTCGTCTGGCCAGATAACAAGAGCATGAAGTTTCAAACTCAGAATACTTCAGCTTGAGCTGAAAATGCAAGTTGTGCTCTTGGTGCTGCTGAAGCAATCGATAAGCTTCTGCCTCTTTTCTTGAGGGAGTAGCAGCAGTAGCTGCATGGGTTTTTTTTACTGAGTACAATCCCATGGCCTTTTATATTCTCTTTACCTATTCTTTGCAGATCCATAGGCATGGTAGTTCTCAGCTGCCTATACAGTCATGGCCAAAGGGGCAGTTTTTTTCTATCAGTTCTGCTCTTGCAGCTGCTAAAGTTAAACCCTCCTCTCCCTTCTCAGTAGGGGAAAAATAAAGGTAAAAATGAGAAAAGCCAACTTTAGCTTTGGGATACAGCAGGTGAGTCCCCTTAAGGAGGAGAAAGGCAATTTTTGTAGCATTTTGTTTAAGTTCCCAGTAACCAAACAGAGCTTGTTCTGGTATGTTTCTGCTGCAGCAGATGTTTTGTGGGTGCTTCCAGCCTGAACCACAGCAGCAGTGTCTTTGGACATCAGTGTGTGAGTGCTCTCCGCTGTCTGCTTGGTCCAAGAAATGTGGATTTTTTATTCCCCATGAGGCCCCCAAGGTTTGTCGTGTTACTGTAACAGGGCTGGAGCACCAAATCTTTCAAATTCTGCTTCTGTCAGTGGTGGTCAGTGGAAAAGGGAGTTGCTGCAATTCCTGTCAGTCAGCATTCTCGTGTGCTGGCAAAAAATCTAAATTACCAGTCAAAGGGTGGAAGGGATGGCTGCTATTTTCTCTGGGTTTCCCCCCCCCCCCAACTTAAATAGTTTTTCCCTCTTTTGTAGGTATCAGAAGTTCTGCTCACCTTCAGAGAGGTATAAGTACTGACATTCCCAAGATGTAAGAAATGCAGTGCTGTAAGTAGCTTTTATTTCTGTTTTCCTTTAAATGAAAAGCCCGAGCTTGCTCAAATGGAAGGAAGATTTTTTTTATTTTTCTAAAAAGACACTTCAAGAAGCGTTCACAGCAAGTAAATCCAGTCTTTTGGAACCAGTTGTGTGCCTTTGGCACCTCTTTGCAACCCACAAAATAAAGTCAACATTGTATTACCACATAGGATGAATAATTATCTCACTGCAGATATGAACCACATGAATGCATTTAACTGAGAATATGGTCAAGAGAATGGACCATTAGCACCATCTGAAGCTTGTTTGTTGTTTCCAAGCTTTACCAGCCATTGAAAGACAAAATCTTGCCGGAGAGCTGAGGCAAGGCGTT
Organism: Dromococcyx pavoninus; assembly: GCA_033558185.1. Lineage (NCBI taxonomy): Eukaryota > Metazoa > Chordata > Aves > Cuculiformes > Neomorphidae > Dromococcyx > Dromococcyx pavoninus. The sequence continues at coordinate 74,365 of JAUMJL010000081.1, read as the reverse complement.
TCTCATGAAGAAATCTTGTATCTTTTGAAAGGGGCAAATAACACAGATTTGCTTTAAGTTTGGTTTTTTTGCATGTGTGTGTACAACACCTCAGCCCTGTCATCAAAACAGAAAAAAATATCCAACATATAGCTCTTCCAACATATAGCTCTTCCCATAAAATAACTTCTAAACCACAGGAGACAGCCTCATACTTGGCTCGCTCACTCCCTCTATACTCCAATGCAGTCCAGCCAGGAGCTTATATTTATATTTAAGGAACGACTGCACTGGGTCCTTTTCCTCTGCATTGCCAGATGATCTGGCTGTGACTTCTCAGCAGCTGTGGCTGGTTTGCAGTCCTTCAGGTGGAGGAGCAGGGCCTGCAGTAGACCAACCTCTGCAGTCCTCAGGTAGCACCCCTGGCTGTGTGCTCAGTGCAGTGTGGGCTCCTGGGGAAGCTCCTTCAGGTAGATGCAAGGCTGGATAACAGGATTACAGTTTGGTTTGGGGGTTTAGATGCCATTGCTCTGGGCTTAACTTATTTTCTGTAAGTAAATTTTCTTACCAGAGGTGTTGAATAAGGGGTTGGGTTTTTTTTGAGGTTTTTAAAATCAGCACAAGTCCCATCCCATTTTTACCCTGTTCTGTGGTGATAGAAATCTATGGTTACTTGGAAATCAGCAGAGTTTTGTTTCCATTTTTATTTTAGTTGCTTACAGCCTGTTTTCTGTTAGAGCAACGCACATTTATTTGGGCTAGAGCAAAACAAAAACCCAAATTGAAATCAGCCTGGAAAAAGAAAGGGCTATGTTTTGTTAACAGGCGAGAAATCAAGACCATCGGTGTTTGGTAATGAAAATTCCTTAATAAATACCTAGCAAACCTTCAGAAACTGCTAAGCAAAAAGCCTGAATTGGGAATCCTAATTTCAGCCTGTTGTGAAGGATACTGGTGATAAGTGCTGTTAACGGGAGAAGGGGATCTGAAAATATAATGATGTTTTCTGCTGGTCTTCCCTCAGTAAGGTCTATAGTTCATATTCTCCCTTCGAATCAGTAATGTTTTCTCTGAACTCCTTGGTGTTGAACCTGCCATGTGAGACCTACAAATGGAGCTGAGGGGTGTGTTATTTTTTGTCAGTCACTTACAGAACATTACCTAGGATGCATCTGTGTTAGCTCTGAAGTGACGGGAAGAGTAGGTAACTGGTTTATGTGAATAAATTCAGCAGAAAGATGCACATGTACATATTGTGTTTCTCAAAGTAGATTCATAGGTAGGAAATGCTTTTCTCAAAGCAAAGTTTAGTTGTTTTTTTTGTTAATTAGGCAGTGTCGAAGTTTGGCCTCTGCACTGCAAGTGTTTCTGAGGTCCTGATGTAATGCACCATATGGTGGTTGCTGTTGCAAAAGGAATAATCAAGGGAACACGCTCCTGCTTTTTGAAGGTGGACTGTTAGTCCCAGATAGATGTTGTCTGTGGTATTAAGTCAATGAAAGGCAGCATGCAGCCCACAGGTGCCTCTGATATATAATAGCTCAGTTAAAAGGGTGAGAGAGAAACAAGAGCAAGCCGCTGGGAAGCTGCCCAGGTAACTTATGTATGGTCCCAGATGGCTCTGAAATTATTATGGTGAGATGTAGTCACTGCTTAGCCATGAAAGGAGGCTGTAAATTCCCATTTACCCATTTCCCGCTGCTGCGGTATGTGTATGGCTGCCAGGCAGGAAGTGTGAGATGGCTGCAGCAGGTTGATGCTAAACAAGAAACTACATCCTGCTAAGAAGCTCAAGGAGAAAAACTAAGCTGGAGAAAGTCCTTCAGAATGTTTCACGGCCAGGCATTCAGTGTGAATAGGTTTGATGAAGAGAGGGGAAAACGGGCTTCTTTTCAATTTCCTTTTTCTGTCCCCTGGCACCCAGAGGGTGAAACTTGCCTGCAGCTGCTCTCAGAAGCACTGTACTCTGCGAGAGGTGGCACCGTGGGATGCAGCAGTGGTTTGGGGTGACTCCAGGTGATGCCCACACAGAGTGGGCTGTGTTGATGTGCTGTGTTACGAACAGGCAGGGATAGTGTTGGTTTGGGGAGCTCCTGCCACTTCCAGTGAGCTTTGGGACATCAACGAGCAAAGAGGGAGGGCAGGGAGCTAAAAGCAGTGGTTGCTTCATCTGTTGGGCTTTAATCCATGTACCCTTTGTAAGGCAGCATATTTATTTTTCTATTTAGCACTAATAACCTCTTTTTTTTTTTATGAGTAAGTTCCCCCGATGGGGTTTTGTTCTCTGAACAGTGCAAGGCAGAGACATGTCTTCAGGGGGGAGGATGCAGGGGGGAGGGTTTCCTTCAAGTTGTGTGTGCTTGAGAAGCATTTTCAGCTCTATCACAGCAGTGTGGCTCTCCAACCCCAGAACACTGTGTGTGAGGACAGGTTGGTGGTTTGGTTGCAGATAGGTGAGGCCCTGGGCATTCCTGGGGTGGGCTGCACCACTGGGCTGCAGAGACACAGCAGGTCCATTGGGAGAGCATGGAGGGCAGAGAAGCAGTTTTCATGCATTGGAAAAACTTGGGGAAAGGTAACTTGAAAAAATTAACTGATTTATCTGAAGACTTCTGGATGTGTAACTATAAGGAAGATGCTTGTTGCAGTGGACTGTCCTCTACTAGTTAAGATTTAAGTGGGTTTGGGGGCTTCAGCAGTTGAGTGTTTTGGTTACTTGGAGCTTTAGCAGTGAATTTGAAAACATTTCTTGTCAAAGCACAGTAGACTCCTAGGGAAGCTGTCAGCCCGTGGCTTAGATGCGAGCACTCTGTGCTGGGTTAGGAATTGGCTGGATGGCCAAGCCCAGAGAGTGGTGGTGAACGGTGTCTCATCCAGTTGGCGGCCGGTCACCAGTGGTGTCCCCCAGGGATCGGTGTTGGGTCCGGTCCTGTTTAATATCTTTATAGATGATCTGGATGAGGGGATTGAGTCCATCATCAGCAAGTTTGCTGATGATACCAAACTGGGAAGAAGGGTTGATCTGTTAGAGGGTAGGATGGCCCTGCAGAGGGACCTGGACAGATTGGAGAGATGGGCCGATTCCAATGGGATGATGTTTAATAAGTCCAAATGTCGGGTACTTCATTTTGGACACAACAATCCCATGCAGAGCTACAGACTGGGGACAGAGTGGCTGGAGAGTAGTGAGGCAGAAAGGGACCTGGGAGTGCTGGTTGACAGGAAGCTCAACATGAGCCAGCAGTGTGCCCAGGTGGCCAAGAAGGCCAATGGCATTCTGGCCTGCATCAGGAATAGTGTAGTCAGCAGAACCAGAGAAGTTATCGTCCCCCTGTACTCGGCACTAGTCAGACCTCATCTGGAATACTGTGTACAGTTCTGGGCCCCCCAGTTTGGGAAAGATGTCAGGATACTGGAATGTGTTCAGAGGAGGGCAACGAAGATGGTAAAGGGGCTGGAGCATAAGCCCTATGAGGAGCGACTGAGGGAGTTGGGGCTGTTTAGTCTAAAGAAGAGGAGGCTCAGGGGAGACCTCATTGCTCTCTACAGCTACCTGAAAGGAGGTTGTAGTCGGTCAGGGGTTGGTCTCTTCTCTCAGGTGACCAGTGACAGAACTAGAGGGCATGGACTCAAGCTACGTCAGGGAAAGTTTAGGCTTGATGTGAGGAAGAAGTTCTTTACTGAAAGGGTGATTGGCCATTGGAATGCGTTGCCCAGGGAGGTGGTGGAGTCGCCGACCCTGGAGGTGTTTAAGGGGAGATTGGATGTGGCACTGAGTGCCATGGTTTAGATGATGGTTGGTGTTAGTGTTGGGTTATAGGTTGGACTTGATGATCTCAGAGGTCCTTTCCAACCTTGTCATACTGTGATACTGTGATACTGTGAGGACTATGACAGAAGTGTGTCCTACTAGTGGCAGCACTACCCATGGTAATGACTTTGCAAAATGCAGAGGTGGTGGCTGCCTCCTTGCTCTTTACTGGGTGAGAGGTTGTACTCCAGCTGAGAGAGCCCCCACATGCAGAAGCCATCACTTCTACTTGTCACCAGAGAAGCCACCTCTCTAAACAGTGCACTTCTCTCAAAATCAGTGCACATTTCGCCTATGTTCTGTCAGATGACTGTCCGGACTGTTAGACAGACGGCATATTATTTTAAAAAAGGGGGAGAAATACAGCTTTAACTGAAGAGTAGATGGGGAGGAGAAGTTGGTTGGAAAGCAGGTTGGAAAGTTAGGAGAGATGAGGCTTAGCCAGAAGCCTCCATTGGTCCCTTTGTCTCAGACCTGGAAGCCAGGCTTAGGCTTTGGATTGTGCCAGTGGTTCCCGGCTGAGAAGGAGTGAGGAAGTTTCTTCTGTGTGACTGCAGACTCTCAGTTCATCCCCTGTCTGAGAGAGAGGGAAGAGAGCAGTCTTTCCCAAGGCCTCAGGGCTGCCTAGGCTTTGGTAAGGATGGTGTTGCTGCTGCCTGACTCTCCTGCAGCCCCAGCATGGTGGTCCTTTGAGACCTTACTCCATAGGCAGGAGTTGATGATGCTTGAAGAGGCAAAAGCAGGTTTTGTTCCATTCTTCTTTTGGTAGTGTCTCTTCTTCCTTTGCTTTTCCATGAAGTATGATGTCACAAATTACATCAGTCCAATAACTGCTTGTGGTTGTCATAGTCACAGCCTGTGACACCCAAACAAAGCAGCAGGAAACCAAAGCTGGCATATAAATGCTGTAATATTCATCACATTCCTTTCAGTTAATAACTACGTGGTTAGATATTTATTTTCCATTTGAAAAAAGAGAGGAGGGGGGGTCACTGAGAGGAAGGACGGTTGTCCCCAATTCCATCTGAGCAACAGAGCTGCACTTCTCCCAGTCCTCTTCCCCCAGTTGCTCTGGACCTTAACTACTCGACTCCCTCCTGCAGCCGTTCCCATCATTGCAGACCATGTGGTGATGCCCTAGTGTGGACAAAGGCAAAGGGAGAAGTCCTACTACCTCTAACAAGAGAAAAACTAAGGCAGAGACACCCCAAGGGCTTGAAGAAAGTGCTGACAGCATCTGTGGGTCAGCCAGCTTTGACTGCTGGTTGGCTGAGGTTGGCATCCTCGCTGGGCATGGACAGGGAATGTAGAAGGTTTTTTTTTCAGCTTAGTTTGGGATGAGACGTGATGAGAAATGGGGGGTTATTTGTTTTGGTTTTAAAAATCTCTAGAATAAACTGCTCTAGGTGAGCAGCAGAGCTGGTCTGCTCTTGCAAGATCTGATCTCTGCTTCTTTGTAGTTTTGTAGAATTGGCCTGACAGTAGGAAGGCGGCACCTGCTGTAAGAAATAATTCCAATAGTTAAAAGATATTTTTTTTTTTACAGAAATAGATTGGATGTGAGCACTGCATTGCAAGACAAGTGCTGAAGGTGGGTGGTCAGGGCTTGTTGGGAAGGAGCCATCTAGGCCCCTCGCTGCCACGGGCACAAGGGGACCTGCCATCCTCACTTCCCTCACCAAATACTCCCTTGCCCAGTGCCGTCCCCCTTCATGTCTCCAAGGATGTACTGACACCAAGCTTCCCCAAAATATTTGGGCAAGGATTCCCAGACTGAGCCTGGGTAACTACCCATCCTGCGTGAGCTGGGACAGGCAGCAGGGACAAAGTCCAGCAGCAAATGCTGCCCAGCTCAGGGGCTGTGGATTCATGCATTCAGTGCTGCGGCTGCCGCAGGCGCTTGCAGGGGGGTGCTCATTATATAATAGCTGGTGGTTGATTAATATGCTGTGAGTCAGGAACGGCAGGGTATTTTAGCTTTCCCTAGTTGCTATGGCAACATTATTTTAACAAATAGCTTTTTAATATTTAATTAAAACTCAGCTTTTGGCAAGCTGGAGTAAGAGCTATTACAATTGCTACTACAAAGGTTTAGCAGTGAAGTGTGTTTGAGACACGTTTTTTTGGTTGTGTTTTTTTTCCCCCTTCCCAGAACTGTCAGTTTCTAAAAAAAAAAAAAAAAAGGGGGGGAACAGAGGGGTGGAAATCACTAATTCATTAGTTGTGAGAAGCGTCTGCTTGTTCTTAAGACACAAAGCAAATGTATTGCAAATCTGCAGTTACTCTTTACAGTTGAAGACTGTCAATTCTTTAATGTGCAATGCCAAGCCAGCTCTGTAAGGATAGAGCGGGTATGATAACATTTATTAATCGGTGCTTTGTCTCTGACATTCCTTCTTCTACCTTTGCCTGCTGGATGAGATCATTCCATTTTATTTGCTTCAAGTTCCCTTTCATGTGTCAGGTTGGATGCTTTTCCCTCACCAGCTTGTGGAGGAGGCTGGTGCTGTGTCCGAATCAGGCTCTGGACTGGTTCCTAATCTTTTTTTAGGTGAGCTCCTTTGCTCCCTGATACTGAACGATTCTGCAGTGGAGACAAATGAACAGAGAACTCAGTCTCCAGAGAAAAATAAATATTTAACAGCTCTCTTTGTAAATACCCTTTATTTATAGAACAGTTGCAGGTTTTATCATGCTTAGTAAATGGGGATGCTTTTATGCAAGAATTCTGCCTTGAGGGACTCAGTGGATACTTAATGTCATCTGTGATATAATAATGAAATAAATGTGTGTGTCTCATGGGATTTCCTTCCAGCCCGTATTTTCTGTGATTAACTTCAGTATCACACATTTTGTCTCTATTCACAATATATCCCTTAATATTGTACTGAAGGATGTTCCCTTCCAAATAAGGTTTGTTTCCTGAGGGGAGAGCAAGGCTGTTGAGTGTTTTGACTCATGCCAAGGAGTCTGAAACTACATGTACCTCCATTACCTATCACCATGGTGTTTTGCCAGGTCCCTGGGATTGATTCACTCACCTCTCGCCCACCCTGAGGCTGGGACGTGGCTGTTATCCCATTTTATAAAGGATAGTCCTAGAGAGATGGATGAGGATATATTTCATCCCAGCTACCTGTAAGTTAAGCAGTTATTCTATAGTAGCTCTCTGACCACTTCTGGGATCAATTGAGAGGCTACACTGATTGCAGAGATGTTTCACCCAGCTTTAGGACAGATGTTTGAGGCACATTGCAGGTGTAACCCTTGCCTGTCTGTCCCAAGTCACTCTGACCTATAACTTAAGTGGGAAGACTTAGGCAAGAGAATTGCCATACTGCATGAAAGGTCTTCTGTATGCATTTCTATAGGTGGTCTCTAACAGCGTCCCAGGTTGGAGAATGTCCTCACTTGGTACATTTCTCTGGCCACGTAATGTTGAGGCCTCCTTGCAAAGTAGCACAGCTAATCTCTGCCGCATGTTGTTCACGGTTGGGCAACTGGGATTGAACAGCTCGGAGGGAGATGAAAGAACAGTCCCCAGGCATGTAAACTGAGGTACAAAAGACTTTCCAGAACTCTTCTAGCAATCCAGGAAGGCTTTCCTTTTTGATTGTGCTGGTGGTGTGCTGTTGCAACCAAAATGATAGTGGTAATATTATTGCTGCTGTAATATTGCAAACAATATGGATGTGCTAGGTGGTTTTTTAAAGCATCCTTCCAAGTTCCATCCCGTGCTTTCTTGGTATGCGAAGTTTTTTTATCTCTGTTTAAAAAGCTCTGCTAGCTGATGGCAACTGCAAGGAGTCTCAGGAGCTGTGATGAGAGCAGGGTCTCTGGGTGGATAGTGACAAGGACAGAGAAGCACATACTCAGCAGCCACCTGGGTCAGATGTTGGTTCCCTAGAGGAGTGGGAATGAATACTTTTTGTTTCCTGTCAATAAGGAGCTGAAGCGTACTGCAAAAATAAGATTTGACTGGTTTCATAGCAAACATGGGTCTCTGAGGCTTGCAAGGCAGTGCCTGGACAGGCTTTGCAGACGGATGGCGGGAGGTCCTGCTGTGCTGGAGAGGCAGCATGGAGGGACAGGCGGTGACTGTTGTGGGGGAAGCTGACAAGCAGATGGATGAAGCTGGCATTGCCAGTGAAGCGAGCACTACTGTGTTAATGAATACAGTCAGGCAACTGCAGAGGGGCAAGAAATGCTGAGAGGCTCGAACATCCTGACCAAGGGGAACTTGCGGAGGTGCTCTCTGAGAGGTGGGAAGGGTATGGTGATGGTCGCTAGTATGGGTAGGGGTCTGAGCAGTGATGCTTTTGCCTATTGCAGAGTGGAGTTTTAGGTAGCTGAAATAAGAATTGTGATGAGAGGCAGAGAAATAACGTCTCTATCTGGAATTTTCGTTCTGTAGCAAATTTTTGAGAAGGATACAGAGAAGAACACTGCAGGATAGCAGTCCTGTGTAGGCTAAATGCTGGGGTGTGAGAGAAGTGCCCTCAGGTTACCAGTGAGAGAGACATGGCCAATAGCCAAAATACAGCCAGTGGAACAGATGGGAGAACAGGAAAGGTCAGGAGAACCACCATCCCCGAGCGGAGGTGGCACGGAGGCAAACAGCAGGCTGTTGGGGAGGGATGGCTGTGCCAGGAACCTGTGTGGTGGAGCAGACCTGATGGTGAGTGATTTGGGTAATCCCTGTTGCGTTTTGCTCCCAGGTGCTGTGATGGGTGGCAGGTCTAGATGGTCAGATCTGCCCTCGAAAATGGTTCACCAGGAGGAAAGCCGTGTCAGTCAGGAGGTGAAAAAAGTAAAGACGAGAGCCTATATTTTTGTGTAGATTTGCACTGGAATCCTCGTGGAAAAGCTGAAATGTGATTTGCAAGGGGAAATAAAAGCTCAACTGCAAACACAGACTGGTATAAAAGTTTACCTTCCAGGACCCCAGCTTAGCCTCAACTACTCAGCCTCTCTGTATGGGTGTGATGTGCTATATGGATTGTCAATTTACAATAATTTGGGACTGGCGCATCATCTGGAGAGGCAAGGCATGCACTCTGGCAGGTCTGACTTTTCCACCTCTGAGGATGAGTGGGTCCAAGCTGGGGAAAAGCCCAGCATGGTAGCGAAGGGCACATCTCTCATGAGTGAGTGCTCAAAGACATTGCAGTTACAAGGACTCCCAAAAATGAATCCTCAGGGCCTTTAGGATTTTTGTGGTGGTTTAAGATCCATGCATACACCATGTACTGCAAGTTGGTGATCCCCATGTAAATGAGCATGGGGTCTCTCCCCCTTGCCCAAACCCTCACTTCCTGTAGTTGTGGCTTTGAGCCCCCCAGCTGACAACAAAACCCCTCATGACTGCTAGCCCAAAAGAGTAACAGAGAACCACACAGTTGCTCACTCACTTGTGAGGAGAATTGCAAGAAACAAAGGTAAGGCTCGTGGGCTGAGATATTGACAGGCAGGGATCATTCACCGGTTACCATCAGAGGCAAAACAAATTAAGTTTGGGGAAAAAAAATCAATCTAATTTATTGTGAATCAAACTAGAGCACAGTACTGCAAGACAAAACCAAGGCCCAAAAAAAGAACACCTTTACCCCACCCCTCCCTCCTTCCCAGGTTTAACTTTTACTCCTGATATTCTTTATCTCCTCCTCCCACAGCAGCACAGGGCGTGGGGAGTGGGGATTGCAGTCAGTTCATCACGTTTTCTCTGCTACTTCTTCCTTCTCAGGGGGAAGATTCTTCACACTCTTCCTCGCTCCAGCATGGGGGGTCCTTCCTATGGGAGGAAGTTCTTCATGAACTTCTCCAGCATGAGTCTTTCGCATGGGCTGAAGTCCTCCACAGCCTGCTCAAGTGTGGGTTTCCATGGCCTCACAGCCTCTTTCGAGCACCTCCACCTGCTCCAGCATGGAGTCCTGCAGGTGGACATCCACCATCTCTCTTGGGCTGTAGGGGGACAGCCTGCTCAACCGTACTGTGCTCTGGTGCCTGTGGCACCTCCTCCCCCTCCTTCACTGACCTTAATGTTCTCTGCAGTGCTGTTTTCCTAATATCTGGTATCTGCAGTGCTGTTTCTTCCACATCTCGCTTCTCTGAATCTGCTGCTGGGCCAGACTGGTGCAACCAGTCCACCAAGACCTGGCAGCCCAGCCACGGGGCAAGGCTTGTTTCTCTCCACAACTCCTGCCCCCCTCACTGTTTTTTCTCTTTTCTTAAATATATTATCATGGAGATGTTACCACTGTTGATCATTTTGGCCTTGGCCAGAGACAGAGCCAGCCCAGAGCCAGCCTCCAGCAACTTTCTGGCAGCCTCTAGCAGAAGCTGCCGCTGTAGCCCCACCTGCTACCAAAACCTTTGCTGCGCAAACCCAATGCACGTATGCTTAAAGCTAACCCAGGCTTTGCTTGCTTTCCTCTTCACTGGTCCCAGTTGATTTAAAACGCACTTCCATGTTTGCCTGATGAGCAAGAACATCAAGGAGTGGAATAGACAGTTGGGTGATTTGAGAGTAGAGAGATGGGAAGTGACAAAAATTGCAGTAAATTTTCCTGGAGCTTCACATCTCCACCTGTCCCAGACCTTTCCTTGGTAGTGTTGACTTCTCAAGGCTGCTCGCTCACTAAGGTACCTATTGGAAATCAGGGAAGATGATATCCTGAAAGCAGGAGCACTTGAGTCTGCTCAAATATTGGAGAACATGCTCTTGTCTCCTCACCAGCAAATGCAGCGGGGGGTGAGTATAATATGCTTAGCATCAAGAATAGTTTAATGCAATAAACTGTGATATTTGCCTGGGCAATGTGTGCTTAGATGCAGTTTTGCTGCTGGTGGAGTTAGGGTAGAGGATCACATATGCGTTGAGTGCACTAACGGTCTCTGAGTTGTCTTGTTTTTCACTGTCAACATTACTCATGACTCAGGTATAAACAATCTGGCACATTTCCTGTCTGCACTCTCCAAGTACGGTCTTCTGCTTCCACGCCTCAAAGCAGGCTGTAACTGCATTTGCCACGCTCTGAAATCCAGGCTTGCTATGTATGAATCAAACCATGCAGCGCTTGGGGCAGCTGGGTTTCAGTCCCTGCCATGAGTGTGTGTAGGAAGGGGGAGAAGAGAGGAGACTCACTCCAGCAGGAAAGTCAATAGTATTGTATTTGTTGTTATTATTTGTCATAAATATTATATAGAGAGAATATCAACTAGATTTAATTATAATAAATGCATATTTAATCATAATTAATTATTAGATATTAATTACTATATACTATATAAATACAAAAAAACCTGCATTTTTTAATCTCTGTAAAGCATTCAGTGGATCCCTGTCCTGCTGTGATCTTGCTCTCCAATAGTTTTCTCTTATGTAGAAGAGCCTGCTGAGTGGCCATCCCTCTCATACTGAAGGAGTGCAGAGAAGGAGCAGCTTTTTTCTTTGATCTTGCTTCTGCTGGAGTCAGTAGCAAAATTTTGAAGGACTTCAGAGAGCCAGGATCAGCCCCTCTAAAAATACTCCTAAGGCATTTGAAGAAAGCACACGTGAGTCAGTGAGAAGCAGACCTTATGTGCCTGCGGGATGGAGGGAGGAGGGAGCACACCTGTAATAGGGGTTGCTCTGTTATGAATGTATTCCTTTCACTGCATGTTAACAAAAGGAAAGAAACTTACGCAGCAGTAGTGTAACATATAGTACTGCCTGTTACAGTGATAAGTTTTGGTCTATTATTATAGAAAATAGTGCCACTTTTTATAAGACAAGATCCAAAAGCACCTTGCTTTGCTGTCTGTGAAAACCTGAAGGGTGTGTTTTGTGTGTGTCACAAGGATCTCCAAGCGTCTCTTTCCAGCTGAGTCTGGCTAAATAATAATGTCACTTGGATGAACTCCTAACTATGTGCGTTAGCCTCGCGCTAGCCTTGACCACCAGAGGTGGCAGCCAAAACAGAGGTACACCTAGTTAAAAGTGGTGTAAAGCCAGAGCTTTCCAAAATGTTCATCAACTTTGGGGATCCTGGAAAATGGGTTTTGAGTTTAGGAAGCAGACATGGCAGGCTGGGGGCTGGGTTTGCATACCCTGGCATGTGCTCACAGGGCTGGCATGGGCAGGACAGTGGTGCACATTGGCCTTCCCAGCAAATAACAGCTTCAATGTGTCCTTAAGCCAGAGGCCAACAAGGTGAAAATAAGTCCTGTGCTAAACCCTCAAGACTGCCCTGTACTGCTCTGCAGTCATGGTGTATCAGGTCCTCACACAGTGGTACACTCAGGGACAGGATAAATGGAGAGGGGCGAGATGGTGACCTCTGCACAGCTGCCATGATGGCAACAAGGAAGGGAGTACTTAGTGTTTTAGCTGCTCTTGTCCCCCAGGGAATACACAGCAATGCCCATCAGGTCTATCACCACTTACAGATAGTTAAAACAACATTAAATTAGGTGCTTTTCCTCCTAAAACACTGTGGTTTTGCGGTGTTCTGAGATGTGTCATTGAGACATAGCAGTGGTTTCAGGTGTCGTGTTCTCTTCCACGGCTGCCTGAAACACATGCCTATAAACTTTACGTTGATGTTGCCGCTGTTATGAGCTCTAAGCAATGTATGGCATGGATAGCAGGACAGCTGCTGGAAAATTGCAGAGTCCCTTTTTAAGACCACTTCCCAACACCCCAAACACAGAGGTGACAGCACACCAACCACCTGCTGGCTATTGAAAGCCTCCCTTAAAACGTGCTGCTTTTGTGCTGCTTTCACGCCCCAGAATTTAGCAATAAATGATGACTTCAAAATATATCAGTTCTTGCCCCCTGCAATGCAGGTCTGTGGCCTCACCTGGTCCCGATATATTGTCCACTCAGATGAAGGCATGGGAGTGTGTTGGGTGTTACAGTATGCTTGCATTTTGTGTCATTTCCATGACTCTCCAGCACCAGGCCTGTTTTGAGGGAGAAACCACCCTCTTTCATGTAGTCCCATCAGTTGTTATCAGTAAACTCAATTTGCTTTTCAGGAGGTTCTAGCAGGATTAGTTTTGCTGGTTCTGTCCAACACTGTTCTGTGCCTTTGCTCTTCCTCCAACACTCAATCCTGAAATCTCCAAAAGGAGAGGGAAAATCCTCTGCGTGACCACCCAGGAAACACTGACATTCAAAGAATTGAAGTAATTAACTGTGATTTTGTTTTTAGATAGCACCTATCTATTTTAGTGAAGGAGCCAGCTGTCACGGTTGCTTCAGTAGGAGTGGCTGGGGCATTATGTAAAGACCTTGGTGTGTATTCTGGTGTTTCCTTTTGCTCTTCCTGCTGGTGGGAACCTTGGCTGGGATGGCAGCGCAGTCCCAGGTAACGTCATAGCTGGCATATTTGCTGGGGTTTAAGTGCCAGTGCTGTGTCAGACCCTTATATGAAATGCGTAGAACTTGCATTCTTTTTCCAGGATATTGAACTCCTGTGAGTCCCGTTAAATTGCTTGGAGATATGGGTATTGGACACATCTGAAATTTAGTCTGTGGTTGCTATACAAAGGATGAATTTTATGCCAGACAGTTGGAATCTGGGGGTGGGAAGACGATGGTGTCTTTGCATTCCTGTGAGTGAATTTGATAGATATTTTTCTTATTTATGTGACTGATAGCATGGCTAGATCCACACACGCTGCCAGCCTATGCGTCCTTTCCCATGTGGATTATTGTGATGGTATTCCTCTGCTGTTCCTTATCAGAGACCCTGTTTGGCAGAGGCTGGGTGCAAATCACTCTGTGCACCTTTTGCACGGTATCAGTTAACTCAAGGTGAGCTGTTTTTTGTAGAAAATCCAGGAGGGTGGTCCCCTTTTTTCAAAGTTTGCTCTTCACCCTCTTCAGAAGCACACTCAGCTCTTTGCCATTGTTGGGTTGGAGGGATTGAACAAAATTTGTCTGACTGCATGAGTTGATATTTGTTCAGTTTAATCTTAGAACAGATTTGCCTGCAAAGGGCTATTGTCAGAGACTGTAATGCCTGATGTTCCGTGTTGCTTCTGAGCCACTGAAGGTAGAGCATCTAGCTTATTGCTCAAAATTTCTATTTTGAGCAATAGTATAAATGGTTAGTAGAGAGTTTTGAAGAGTATGTGTTGACTCATGGAGTCAGCAATATTTAGTACTTTTTTTTTCAAAGCAATTTATAGCTAATAGTCATCTTAACTCCCCTTTCAGCAGAGAAATAGTATGTAAACCCTTTGGAGTAGGGATTGGGGCTCGTTTGGTTTTGTATGACTGAAGTCATGATTGGGAAAAAACTACTGATTCAAACCTTCTTGCTATAAAGATCCTACATAGTGATCATACAGAGAAACCACTTTACATGAATAGCTCAAAAATGCCAGAGAAATTACTGTGATTGGGACATTTCTAGTCCTAACAGTTAAATAGCATCCTGTCTTTCTCACATTTATGAAAAGCAGTTTTGTATGTCTCAGGGGGTTTTCTTTTGTTTTTTTTTGAAGTTCCATAAATCTACATGGGAGATCTTAAAATTGGATGAGAACTGCGTGACTAACTGAGGTATTTCTGAGTTAAGTTGTAACTTGAAGCATAAGAAAATATCATTCCCTTGGCGTGTTTTATTAGTAGGATATATTTGAACCAGTGTGTTGCATGTCATTAAACATATGGTGAATCACATCTGACATACGCGCCAAAAGGAGTCTGAGATAATGGGACCAAAGTGTCATGCAGTAACAATATTCATATAACAGAGTAATTTCTTGGAATATAATCCTCAGGGAATGTAAAATTAAATTTAAAAATCTATCCACGTTTCTGTCTTGCCCCTTGTAAATTAAAACTGCTGGAAATTGTTAACCCTTTGGCTGTTCTTAGAGCAACTTGTGAGTGTTAAGCTTCTTGTTGGGTCTTGAGTGTCTTTTTCTTACCCCAGCTTCACTTGCCACAGGGCAGAGTGAATCTGTGCACCATCCATCTGTAGCATTGCTGCACCTGTGCTGCCAGTGATGGAGGTTCCCCATAAGGATATGGGTGTCTTGTACTTTGTTCTTCATGTCTGCCAGTTGTTCAAGTCTTCAGGTTTCCTGAAACAGTGACCATTGGGTAATAACACTGTTGTGTGTAATGTAATGGGCAGAAAAAGATACTCTGGGCTTGTTTTGTGTTTATAGATGTTCAACAAAAAGGCATTGCATGTAGTTAAGCATATTGCATGCAGTTAAGGGAATAGCAAATTTGTGCTGGCACCAGCAGTGTTGTTCTCCAGGAATCTTTTACCCTTAACAGAAAGTATAATCTAGTCTAATTATGGTAACATGTCCTAAAACTACAGTAGTTAAAATAAAGAGATTGCTAAGGTTGTGGTGTAGGCTTTTCTGAAAGGTAGCTTCCAAACCTGCTCAGTCTGTCCCTTGTCTGTCTTTTTAATGTTGACTTCAGCTTCTAACTGAAACACACTTTCACTGTGTTCGTCAAGCAGCGAATTCACTGGGAACTCCTACAGACTCCAGTCTGTTTACACAGTCCTTATTGAATTAAATTGGAAAAGCACTGTGGAATTTGATAGAAAAGCAGAACAAATATTCTAATCTTAACTTTTTTGTAGCCTTTTTGAAGGAGGTAGCCTGGGGCATCTTCATCTATGTGTAGATACAAATCACTAGCAAAAATAGAGCCAAAAAAACATTTCTTTTATTGTTACTGCCTTGGCCAGTGTGCTGAGATGAGATGGGCATGGCTGTAGGTTGGGCTAAAATTTGGACAATTGCACCTCCTCTGCATTTGGCTGAGAGAGGAAATCCTGGTGCCCCTGACCAGGGCTCTTCTGGTAGAAGGCAGGTGCCCATGCTGGGTGGGATTCAGCAGCAGCAAGGCTGTCCTTTTGGCCACTTGAGCTGAATTCAGGAGGACTGTAGAAGGCTGGGGGCAAAGCTGTTTGTTATTTATTCTCATCTTCCCCTTCTCTCCAAGCCTTTGTAGCCCTTTGGTCCCTGTTCTTTTTTCTCCCCCTTCCCTTTGTCAGCATCCTAAAAACCAGTTAAAATGCAGCCCAACACCTGCTATTTTCATAATCTGTCTACAAACCACCCTTCTTCCCATTTTCCCCTCCTGAAAACACAGCACTGTCATCCATACGTGCACGCACGCATACAAAATAAACTTATGGCTCCACCAAGATAAATGCTGCATTGTATTCACACATGTAACATCATCAAAGCTCCGGTTTAAGCAGGGCAGATGGAAAATGCCCTGCTGACCTAATGGCCATTAAAAAAAACCCAACATGTCTATAGCTGGTGTCAATGGACTGCTTTCTTCTTTTCCTTTCTTGCCTTTTCTACTCATTTCTGTACCTTCTCTTCAGACGAACTTCAGTGCTGCATTAAAGAGATTACAGGTGCTTTTTATCTATACCTTTTTTTCCCCCCAATTTTAGTTCTTCCCAGTGAGCCTCAAGGTTTTTTTGTTGGGTTTTTTTTAATTTTATTTTAAAGCAATTGATTTATAGCTCTCCTACCTGCTGGGAAAGGGTGACCTGCTACTGAGCATCTTCAGACAACCCGTCTTTTGAGTCACTCGGGACTGGAAGCAAACAGAGGCTGGGTTCAAAGGTGTTTCTTTCCTGGTGCTATTTACACCCTAAGGAAATAGTAATGGTGTGTGCTCCTTTTGTATAACTTGATATACATCCTGTGTGTATGTGTCTGTATTTTGAAATGGGGTTGTCCCAAGGAGGAAAGACTTTTTTTTTCACTTGCACCCTCTTGATTTCGTAGTTCCGATCTGAGTGAAATCTCTGCACTTTTTCTCCCCACTTTTTCTCTCATAGTATGTTTTTTGTGGGTTTTTGCTCTGCGGTTCTGGGAGTGATGATAGCATTTTTGTTTGTGCAGGCCTCAGGCAGTGCTTTGATTCCTATGAAATATGAGGCATGGATCCCATCCAAAGCCCCTTTCGGTGGGTTAAATAATCTGTGGTTCTCCTCTTGCTTTGCCGCCCCCATCTCTCTCTGCATATTAGGGACAGGCGGCGTGGGGTGAGTAGCAGTACTGAGCCACCGTGCCAAGAAGTGAATGGGGAAGGTTGCTTTTCACATCAGTTCACTGCCAGGTCGATGGACCACAGTGACTATCCCCATTGTTCAGCGTTTGAAGCCCTGGAAAGATATCTCAGGGCAGTCTGGAAAGGAATATCTTTTTTCTTCAGTTCCTGCCATCTGATACCAACACTACATTGTTCTGCCTTCAAAGGAACTAACTTGACGTGCTGGGATGGCTGTTCTTCGTCCTTTCAAAATGATTTATCGGAGAGCACTGAATTTCCTCAGCTGGGTCTTCTGCTTTTATGCATTGGTCTGAAAACACTGACCTCAGCAGTTAGGCTGATTTATTCCACAAAAGGAGTAAAGTCCATAAGTTCTTGTTTGAATTCAGTTTTGAAAGAATGAGATACAGAGTTAGAAACAAGTGATGAGAAGAGAAGAGAGAGGCCTTTTTTTTAACATTCTTTCCTAGACCTAATGTTAAGGCTTCTTTTCTCACTTGCTCACACAAGAGCTAAGAACAAGTCCCACAGACATTGCCCTTGAACTGTTTTATTTAGTGCAATCTTTCATCATTAGAAAACAGCTAGAGATGCTGTGTTTGAACCTTGGCAAGTGACAAAAGAGACCAGTGAATATTTAGACGATGGCCTTGCTCTGAAGATGAATCAAACACAGGATGATCTGTCCTGTCTCATCTCTCCCATCCCTTGTTGTCCAGGGGTGATTTGAATGCAATTAACTGATGTAAACCACTGGTATTTGGAGAGCAGGGGTTTAGGAGCAGATTTCAGCTGATTTCAGATCCAATTTCTCAGCAGTGTTGTGTGCAACTGGGTAATGGTTCATTGTATTTGCTTTATTTTAATAATTGTTATGAGAGGACTGTTCAGTGACTGATTGAGGATTTTCCATTACAGGCTCTGCAGCCTTTTCACGCTCCTTGGCTGTCATTCCTCCTCTTGCAGTACTGTGCATGGGATAAATTTGCTTTTGAAATTAGTTTATTCAAGAGAAGAGCAGAAGGCCCACGGTCTGCATGAGCAGGACAGCATTTTAAGCGTTTCTTGTTTGTTTCCTCTCTGATTTTTACCCTTTAATTTGCTGTTGTGAGACCACAGGAGATACCAAGGTAATTGAGTGCATTGGGTTATATTGGGCCATACTCCTCCCCATGCCAGAAGCAGTGCTCCTCCGTGGGGACTGCCTTTCAGGAGCATTTCTAGAGGCTACACAGTTCAGGAGCTACGTGAGCAGTGTGTCCGGTTTCTTCTACGTGAGCTTTCTTCACCCTTTGTGAACGTTTTCGTGGAGAAGTCAAAAGACTTTGGAGGAGAAGCAGATCACCTCTGAGATAAAGAAATAGTGGAGAGAACAACAGCTTTGGGGAGGAAGATAAAAGTAATTCAAGAATAATTTTTTTTTCTTCTTCGGTTCCTGTTTCAGGTGTAGAGCATGAGGTAAGTCTTGGTCTAGTTCCCTGAATATCACAGAAGTCTTGAAACAGGAGTTGCTTCAGGAAATGTTCATGAGTATTTCCCCATCAGAAAGCAGCTGATCTGCTGGAGCTGAATCTCTTCACATAAGTATGTGTTTTGCCAATGCTTTTGTCAGGAGAGATGCCTGAAGCCTAGGCTACATTTGAGAGAGGTAACATCATATAAATGCTCCTCAGAGATGTGGTTTCAGGTCTCTGCCATTCCCAACCTTATTCATTGGATTATTGTCTCTCCCCTTGCTCACTTCTTATTTGGATTTTGGGACTGGGTAACTTCAAATAATAGCATCAGCTCTTGCTGTGGAATGTGTTTTTTCCTAAACCCCAGAAGCTGTTGTGCAACTAAGCTTTCACTTAAAGCCTCGGGAGAAGCAAGCCTGGACTACTCAAGTCTGGGTAATTGTAGTGCTTAAGGCAGAGTCCTGCAGATGATAAGAATGGGAGGGAATGCTGCAGGGAAGGGAGGACAGGGGAAAATCCTTGAGAGCTGACTTGTGCGTCAGCTTTGGATCCCAAGTAGTTAACACCAAGAGTTTGGCTACATGGCTACGCTGAAGAGGAGCCAAAGACAAGATGTGCCTGGAGGCCTTAGCTCCAACACGTCTTGCAGTTGCAGAGACAAGCTTCAGAGCGTAGCCTGCGTTTAATTGGTGCTGCAGGTTGGTCCTAGCAGAACATCAGGCACAACATCCATCAATGACTATCAGAGGCAGCAAAAGAGCTTGCAGGCACCCTGCCTGCCCTCTGCACCAGCCAGGCTGCCCAAAGCAGTGGTGAGCTCTGTGTGGTTGTCCTGTCAATGCTGGGAGTGACACAGGGTTCTGTCTGTCATTTGAAAGGAGGTGGGTACCCTGCTCTTGCATGTGGAGACCGTCAGAGAACGGCCCAGTTGCCTTGATTCTACTCCCTTCTGTTGTGGAGAACGATTTGGGGACTACAAAGGTAATTTTCCATGCTTTATGGGAAAATAAATACATTGACTATGCTTTACAAAGCAAGCAAACCAACGAACCTGCAAATGACTGAGCAGCTGGTTAACAGTTGGAACTAAGACACATTTCAGCAATGAGGCTATAGAACTGTTGCCTTTCCACGATGTCCTTGGTTCCCCAGCATGACAGCATTGCCAGGCTGGAGTTGGCAGCAGGAGCTTTTCAGCAGGCTCTTTCCCTGCCCTCCTTCATCGTGCAGTGAAGTCCATGCAGAAAAGCAGTCTTAGTGCTGGTGGGTTGCCATGGAAAGAGCTGCTACATTGCACTGAGTTCATAGTGGGGTGTTTGGTGGTTGTTTCTTTTTGGGAGAGAAATTTTCACAAATGTTATAAAACTGGGAGATGAACTAAATTAATGCAAGCTGGCCACAAAATCAGTAGCTCTTGAAATTATATCAGTAAGGATATAATTTTTTTCTCTTCCCTTGGAAGGAGTGCACATATTTTGACAAATACCGAATATTAGTGTCACACTGGATTTTGATGGCTGGTTGGTTGGAGCCTGTTTTGTAGTGCTGAGGAGAGAGGGGAACGGAGGAGGACCTGCTGGAGCGGGTGGGAGTGAGCTTACACTTTGGGTGCGCTGCTTCAGCCCTGATTCTGGCTGTTTCTATGCCTCTTACACTCTACAGCACTGGCATGTACCATTACAGGTTATTGTGGGGGAGATGAGCCTCTGAACTTCTTGTAAAACTTAGCCCAGAGAGCACATGGGCTGAGTGGAGGTCATTTCTGAACCCGCACGATAAAGCTGATCGCAGGTTTGGGGGCTCCTGGCATTAACATTTCATGAGCTGTTCCCAAACGCTGTCTGTGGAGGTTACACGAGGCTTTGTAGGATTTCCAGCTCCATTTGGCTGGAGAAGCAGCACAAGCTGCCCAAATGACGAGATTTTTTTTGGAAACTGTGAGACTTAACACTTCTGTAACACCTTCCCTCTCCAAACCTTGCTGGCCATGCTGACAAATGAGGTGAGCCAGAGCCCACACACTTCACAAGTACAGGTAGAAAGAGGTTAACGCTTTACTTCCACTTTCTCTTTGGCCTTTTTGGAAAAAAAAAATAGCAAGTAAATCATCTATGAGACCAGCAGAGCTCTGGAGTTTAAAGCAGGAAAAGGAGATGGGTTGGGAAGGGAACGTGAATCATGTGAAATAAGAAAAAAAAAATGGACTGGTGAGGCTTATGAGATGTTACAAACTTAAGCTTGGGTCTTGCTTTCCTTCTGTTGACTTAAATAGTAGTAAGAGTGGCTGCCTTCTGAGTTGACTTCTGTTTTTATGCTCCTGCCTTGCTATAGTTTCTTTGTAGGGTTGTGTTTTTCTAGTTTGGATGTAATCTTTTTGGAGTGTAGCTATTTCAGTTTTTACTTCTATGGGGGAATCAATTATATATAAGAAACTTAGAAAAATTATTTCTTCAGATACTTTTTAATGAAGCAGATTGCTCAATGATAGATTTGTGGCATACCAAAAGGCAACAGGCAATAATCAATTGACCTCACAAGAGAAAACAAAGATATGTTCCCTTAGGGAGATGTTTTTCATGCATATAAACCAGTCTCTGCTTTTTCAGGCAAGAGTCCTCCTACTCACCAGAAATGGGAGGAGAAGCCTATTTTTTTAAAAAAAAAAAAAAGAAATATTTAGACAAATACGCTTCAGTGAGAAACTGTTTAAGGAGCAGTTCTCCTCCTTTTCTGCGTTTCTCAAGTATTGCTCAAGCACCATTGTTACAGTTTGTTCATCTGGATGTGCTATGAAGTAGCCTCAGGGGAACAGCGAATACTCCTGGATTAAAACTTGTGGGAGGAGACAGAAGGAGTTGACTGCCAAACGTACTTTTGTCACACTTTAAGGTGTTCAGATGGCAAACACTTCCACTGGTAAGAAATAAACAAATGGGAAGTTTTGCCAATATTTTATTGATGTTTTTCTTGCCAGTGTATTCTTCAGCATAGTAATAATCTGTCTGGGTGAAACATGGTCCCTCTGTGGTTTTGGAGCCTAAGGGGCATTCCAGGAGGATGCCAAAGCATCCAAGCTTTGGATGGTCCAGATCAAACTTGGTTTTGGAAGTAGGAACTGGTTTGGTTTGCATCCCTTGATGTTTAAAATGAGAAGTGGAAACACAAGATGTGTCCTTCTTCTTAATTCTTGGCTGAAATGAAAATGCAGGTGTGTTCACATCCTGCTAAATCCTACTCTTTTCCAGCAGGATCATGTCAGGGGGTGCTGACTCTGTGTCTGCTACCCCCCATACTGGCATACTTTCCTGGAGCTCCGGTGTGCTGGCAACTTGTATCCTGGCCCAGGGACCCTCACCACAAGGCCCAGTTCAGGGAAAGGTGGAAACAGGCTGGATTCAGAGCAGTGCCTCAGAGCTGCTGTGTTCTGTGTGTGTCTATACATATGTATGTATTTTATATATATAAATACACAAACCGAGGCTGGGAGATTAAATACAAATGGGGAAGTGTAGCACAAACGTACCACATGTTGTTAGATCAGATCTATCTTCCAGTTTCTGAGTCTGTTGAGGACAAGAATATACCTGAAAGCTGAAATGCCTTTATGTTCAAGTCGTCTTTTAGAATCCATGTAGCAGAAGTCCTGCAAAGAGACTTGAGGGCAGAGCTCTGGCAGTCCCTCAGACCCATCTTTACTGAAAGTCAGGTTTGAGTTTGCAGGAATTAATGTCCCAAATGCAGCAACTGCTCCACTCCATTTCCTCTGTCCTGCAGTACTTGACATGGGAAGAAGAGTCTTTTGTTGGAGAGGGTGGATGATGTTTGGTTTTGGGACTTGCAGTCATCAGGGAGTGTTTCTAACTCGGGTATGGAAACCCAATTCTGTGTGACAAGGGGGAAGGATTGCATTGTGCGCCTAACTTCTGGCATGAACAAAGGTCCTTTGTGGCTGTGCCACATTCTCCCAACAGAACTGTTACTCTGCACAGAGGACAGTGGCTCTGCCCTGTGACAAATCGCAGCACCAACAGCTGCTGCAGGAAGAGGAAGCTCATTCAGGTCCATGATCTCCAGGGCCAAAATGCATTTGTTTGCCTGTCTAGTAGGCACCTGTAGGGATGCTTGATAAACTCTATATACCCATCTGAAAATCTCAGAGTAGCACAGAGCAAGACAGGCCTTTGCCCCGTATAGAAGCAGTTTTGAAAGGCTTTCTAACTCTGGTTTGTTTTTTTTTTAATTTGAAAACTCTCTGTAAAAACCTGTGATTTCCCCAAGGAGGCTAAATATTTGATTTGGGGCATATTTGTTGGACAACAGAAGAAAGCAGAACAGTATTACTTCATGAATAACTTGAGCTCCAAATAACTATTAATTATGAGCTTCAGAAGGTGGAGGCGTCTGGAACATCAGTGATGCTTCAGCTGACATGTGGTTTCTGATTACGGACAATAGTTGGATGGAGTTTTGTATTGGATGCCTTAAATGCCCAGTAAGTTTTTTGTTATAACTTTTCAATAAGTTTTTTGTGACCTCCAGTTAAGGGAAGGCATGCAGATGGTTCAAAGAATCTTTCTGGGCTGTATTTTTGCCTTTTTGTCTCTTTGTCTCTTCTGCTGAATGGGTGGCAAGTCCTCTGTCACATGGTTTTTAGGATTATACTAAAGTCAGGTGGTTTGTATGGTTATGCGGTCTGAGTGCTTACTAAGAGAAGGAGAGATAATTAAATACACTTTGAAAACAAGGTACTGAGATAAAATTTGAAGCCAGCAAGGAGAAAATGAACTGCAGGTGATCCAATTGGGAATTGCAGGAGATGAAGTACAGAGAATGTAGTAAACCAACTTCAGCAGACCCAGTATGCGATTAGGATGATGGAAAACAGAGTAGCTAATCATCTTTTAGAGGATCACTTTTTCAGTATTTGACCTCAGAGCTGACTGAGGAATTGATGAAAGGATAATGTGATGCATGCTGGGAACACTTAGTTTGTATTGCCCACAGCAGGAATGAGTAAGTTCTTGACTGAAAGAGGTGTGGGTCAACTCTTCCAAGACCTTCAGAGCCAGAGAGAGAGAGAAAAGAATGAGTATATTGAAGGTGCCCACAGGCTTTGGATCAGATGGGGCTGTCATGAGGTATGGGAACCTTCCCTAAAATAATGTATTTTTCCAGATTTTAGGCAAAAAAATGGAAGGAGGAAGATCTTGAACTGTAGCATTAAAGCAAAGGAAGACTGGTGTGGCTTTTCTAGTGATGTGTTTTGCTGCAGCTGCAGGGAAGGTAACTTTTAGCTTGTGTAAGGACACAGAGAGGTTTGGCATCATCAGAAGGAGACAGGCTCCTCTTCTGTGTACCATGCACTTGGACTGATGAGTGATTCTTTGGGAAGGCAGATAGTTCATACCTTTGATCTTCAGACTTTTACTTCCTCCCATGAGCCTGCTGGTGAAAGTAGTTTTGTGACTTTGGTGCTTGTTTGCTGGGACCTAATCTAAGAGTACCGGCTCCTTTTGCAAGGGCTGTTAAATATTTTGGATCACAAGGTGGGAGGATAAC
Source organism: Dromococcyx pavoninus (assembly GCA_033558185.1). NCBI lineage: Eukaryota > Metazoa > Chordata > Aves > Cuculiformes > Neomorphidae > Dromococcyx > Dromococcyx pavoninus. The sequence continues at coordinate 50,517 of JAUMJL010000081.1, read as the reverse complement.
CTGAATTTACTGGAACCTGTATCATGTAACACCTGAATGCAGTTTCCAACTCTGCTGGAGAGCTTGGGTAAGGCATGATTTTTACACTGTCGCTATCCCATCTCTTTTTGTGGCAGCAAGCTGTAAATTGGCTTGGTCATTTCACCAAGCCTCCAACAAGCTTTCTTCATGCCTAATTGCTCATCTGAGGAACAGAGATAATAGCAGTGCCTTCAATCACAGGCCTGCTGTGAGGATAGGTGACTTAACAGCTGTGAAGACTCTGAGTACTGGGCCAGTTGGATAATCTGATCATCATAGGTCATTAACTATCTAAGGCAGACTCCTACATGAGGGGAGAGGACCCAGAAAAAGATACCTGGTTTACATAGTCGGTGGAAGTCATGTCATTACTTCTAGAAAAGAAAAGCCTCTGAATGTGGAACTACATTTTTCATGATCTGATACAAGGCCACTTTTGAGATTCTTTCCTTTAAGCAAGTAGACCACAATGAAGTTTAATGAAGAGTAAGTATTACTTACACTGAGGTGCTTGCAGAGCCCCCCAACAGAATCAAATCTGCTCATCACCAGAGCAAGAGGGAGCCAAGGAGGACAGACCAAAGCAAAGCACTGCATAGGCAAGTACTCATCTGAGCACCTCATTCCTCTTCACCAGCAGCAGCCACATTTCCTGCACGCTGGGACAGCAGAGATGCAGCCTGCTGAACTATGTACTTGATTTTTGTCTCTGTCTTGGTTAGGAGAGTGTGCAGAAGCTATAGTTGGGCAGAAGTTTGTCAGGTTTCAGGAAGGAGATTAATTTCCCCAGCAATAAAGGTGTTCACCTGTATCACAGGAGTCTCCTAAATAGAGTTCCGGGTTGGGAAATGCATCCATGCCATCTGCCATCAATTTAAGGTCATTCACCTGAATTTGTCCAGTGAACCGGGGACTCAAACTAGCTATGGGCACAGGCAGCATGGGTGCCTGCAATGTGCTTCCTGGAGCCGGCAGCGGTATGTGCATGGCAGATTTTTTTCACCCCCAGACAGAAATGTGGCGTTTTAACATTGGATGCCTGAGGTTTGCTTCTTCAGTTCATCAGGGTACTGAACCATGTGAGCTAGGCTGACTGTTCGTGTGCTTAAAATTGGAGTTATCTGAAGCACCTTGGACATCAGATTTGTTTGCTATTCTCTGATTGAGTTTGAAGGACGCTGGGTGTTCACATCCTGTGAAAATCCATCTGACACTTTCCAGGAGTGGTTTGGTTTCAAAGGAGGTGTGTTGTAATTTCTGCTTCTGGAAACATCAAAGTGAATGTTTCTGTTGCATCACTGTGCAAGTGTTCAGTGTGGTGGGCTCCGCGACGTTGCTTCCTTCAATAGCGCCTGGCACCATAGTTCAAGAATTTCCATTTAGGAAGTGAGTATTTTTAGGTGTTACAATTATAAGTCAGATCTAATGTTTTTAAAAAGGGAAATTATTGTCTACTGAAGTTTTTCCTAGCGGTGCAAAGGTTGAAACTGTGTAATCAGTGTCAATCTGGATGACTTGAAGCAATAACCATTGAGTTCACTGGAGCACAAATGCTTGGAAAGGGAAACAAGGGCAGGAGAGAAGAGTAGCAGCGTTTGAGGGGCATGGCTAAAACCATCTTGTTACACCAGTCTGCTTGTAGTGTTTTATTATCCTCATATCTGTACTGCTCATCAGGAAACATGAAGATACACAGAAAAGCCCTTGGGAGGGGAAAGGAAAGAGGTACCATGACTCATCAGCTTTATAAATCACGAACCATCTGCATTTCTCTAATGCATCGTGAATGACTCAAAGGGGGAGGTGTGCAGCTGTTAAGACACACACAGGTTACTAATGTTTTGTGTTAATTATTAAGCTACTTCCTCTCCTTTGGGAGCTTCATAGACTCCTTCAGTGCTGCTGTTGTGTTGAATGAGGTTGATGCAAAGGCTGTTTCCCATATTGGACAAATGGGATGCCTAGCCAACTCCAAGTCTGCGTGTATGGCCTGTCCTGCTCAGATGTAACTTCCTGGTGACATAGATTTCTTCTGCTTTCTCTTTGCTTCTCAAAAGTGGTCACTAAATCATCTCCTGGACTCAACCTTCACTCCTTCCCCTCTATCAGATTCTCTGGATGCTTTTCTCTCTGTTTTGTACTGTGGTGCATGCCATGAGAGCCAAGAGCTGTGGGGCTTTAGGGAATACTTCTCAAGAAGTTAAAAGATTTTTTCTTTCAGAAAGTTACAAGTTATTTCTACTCTGCAGCCATGAAAGAAATACCCAAGATGCACACATAATTCTTATTTTGTTTTCCCCTTTGCAGTTCACCTGCAAAAGTATTCTTGAGTGCCTTAATAATTTTACTTGAAAAAATTAATGATCTGGTGTCAAAAAAATAACACTGTTGTTCCAAGAGCAGAGAAAACTTGCCAAGGGAGACAGGAAGTGAGATGTACAGAAAAACTTCTGTACTATTCTTTAAGTTTTCCAATCACATAGAATAAAAAAGTCAAATGTCTTGATTCTATCATAGCCCATCTTCCTGCTTTGGAGGCATTTAACTGGTAGTTTCCCTATAATAATAATAATAATAATAATAATAAACCTGAAGATAGAGAATATATAATAATAAATAAAAAGCATAGTGATATAGGAAATGTATATACCTGTACCCTGCCTGGGTGGCCGTGTCCTGGAATGATGACACAGAGGAGAAAGGGTGCCAGACATTGATGTTAAGATGTTTGATCTTGACAAATGAGAAATGATTACTAAAAGTTTCTCAAGCAAAGAGTGTTTCTTTTAACAGGCCTTCCTTCCTAGAAGAATTCATTCCTTAGAAGCATACTGAAAAAGAAATTAAACTGAATATTGAAAAAGAATGAACTATTTTTAAAAAAAAAAGAGTAAACTTTTTTATCATTTAAAATCAGAGATGCCTATGTCCAGGTTTTACTCACGTAGCTGAAGGTAGTGTCTACAGGTAACTTTTGTATCTGTGACTCTTGTTCTCCCACCACTTGGTGCTGGATAAAAGTCTGTATGAAGAATTACTTAAATCCAGTGACTTTAATCCAGCCCAATGATGAGCATTCAATGAGGTGCACAGACAAGTAATTGAACTAATCAGAATTAATGTTTTAATAGTGTTTCTATTTTTCTCTTATTTCTTCTGTTGCTATTTCTCTCTAATGACCGTGCGAGTATCCACCCTAGGAGTAGACACACCACTGATTAAAGGAGATAATTTTGACATGGTATGTGACTAATCTTTGGAGGTCACTGCCCCTGAAAGCTATTGTAGGAGAGTATTGGACAGCAGTTCAGCACTGCTGTGGATGTTGAGAACATCTGTGGATTTATGTGAATATATCTTATGTGGGTGGTTCATGCATCTTCATACTTGGAAGAGGTGAGTTGATATTTTAACTTGCCAAAGTAGAATGTGAGGCCTCAGGTGCACACCCACTAATATCTTTGGGGTTTAAGTGTGCACAGTCATAGGTGCCTCTGGGATTTGGGGTCCCTTTCTGCCCCTGAGCATCTGCAGCTCTGGTGGAGGGCACCAGCTAAACCATGTGGACTAGCAGGACCCTGATGTAGGTGCATCTTGCAGAAGTGCACACCACAAGGAAAAGAGCCTTTCCTGGACTGCTCTAACTTCAGAAACCAGTGGGAGCTGCAGCCCTTGTGTATGTTTTCCCATGTGCCGGTTTTTGTATGCAAACTGTGGGTTGCCAACAAAAGAAAGCAGTGGCCAGGAAGCAAGGAAAGCTGGATTTTGTCCCCACGTTGGTGCCCTGGTCCTGCCCCATCCGCTCCAGTGCATGTCCTCCTAGAGAGGGACCTGAGATTAAGGCCACTGTCTTGGATGGGACAAGTAACTGTTGCTGCAGTAGAAATATTAATTTAGGACAGGAACTAGTCCATAAGGTGATGTTTTTCATCCTGAGTAGATTGTTCTGTTATTTTTCCAGAGAGTAAAAAGGCTAAAATCAGGCCTAATCCAAATTTTAACAAGTGAACTTAAGCCTGCATTTAAAAAGGGGAAAAAAATTACAAGACAGAGATTAGAGATCACAGCACGTGATGTTCCACTTTCCCTTTTCTGGCAAGGGGTTGGCCACTGCATTGATACAACATACAGCACAGTAAACTCACCATTTTTCACGTCTGTGGCTTTGCAGCAGCATGAATGAGAACATTTTAGTTCTAAAGAACAGCCTGTGAGCAGTGTACTCTGAAATTTGCCTGTTGCACAGTACTACCTGACACAACCCTATGGTAAAGCCTACAGAGGGTTTTTTTTTCCCCCAGAACACCTTTTTTTTTTCCAGAATGAGTTTCTTTATCTCTGCGCGGTGGTTACATCACAGCTAAGCTATTAACATAAAGAGGCAGCTTTCACATGGGTTGGCTTAGACCTGCAATTCTTCAGGGTCTTCTACTACAGTTGGTTTTTGAAACCCTGTTTTGTCCTACTCTCAGCCCATCTCCACCAAACCCCCTCTTATTTGTTTTATCTGTGTGTTTTTACAGAGTCTCTTGGTGGCTGTGCTGTAAGGGTGCAAGACAGAGGCAAGATGTGCTCTGAGTTTTTCTGCCCCTATTCACAGACATTTTGACATGCAGTTTCCCAGGATGAGTGGCTGAGGGAGTCAGGAGTCCTGGAGGCAGTTTGGTTTTCTGATTGCCTTTGAAAGGTGTGAGCCTGTGATCCTTAAAAGAAACAAAAAATATCAATTGCTACCTCTAAATAGACTAATATTCATGGCTGCAGCACCCTGCTACAAATATCCAGAATTATTCTTTTTTCTAATTAGGTATGTCTACATCGACATATGCAAACTAAAAATGTATAGCACTTTTAGATTTATTTTTTCACATGTCTGCAAAAGTTATTGCTGTAACGATGTGTATACCTCCCCGTTAATTGTGGTTTATTCAGCTTACAAAGAACTGCAGAAGTGTTAGAGCTCCAGGCTGCTCTGACTTAAATGCTGTTTTAAAAGCTGTGCTGTAGTTCACAAAACCTGCCTTTCTTTCTTTGGTTTTTTTTTTTGCAAAAGCATTACATCTCCCCATCCATCATGCTGGAATTGTTTTCCCTGGTTTGCTTCTGCTTATTCTCCTGCATATAATTAAGCAATGTTTTTATCACAGTGAAGAGCAACTGCAGGTTTTTTTCCTGTGCTAGCTGATGTGCTTTTTGATATTACTGTACCATCTGCATGCTAAAAAGATTTGTAAGGAAGGAAGAACACCCTAGACCATGTTCCTTTTTTGCACCATGAAATGTATATCTCACCTCTCATCATTGGATTTGTAGGAGAACAATATTACCGCCACATTAATGACTGTTGTGAGTTCAGCATCTCTGGTATTGAGCAGGATGATAGTTCTGCTCTCTGCTGCGTATATTTGCAGGTGAAGAATAGATGGTCGTTTTGGGAGTTATGATGCTGTCAACTAATATCAATTAATTTCTACTCTGCTCTAAACTGTATGGCTATGACTTCTGGGCAGCCGTACAGGTTGAAGTCAAGTATTAAAAGCAGAGGTGCCCACAGGGACACATGCTTTTGAGTGTCAGGGGAGCCAGGGACCCACAGGCGTGGAAAGTTACAGAGGGAAAGGAGCATTGTTGAGGTTAGCCAGAAATGAACAGACCCACCGAAGTCCATTGCAGTGTGGTTGGTCACACCGCCTGGAAAGGGTGGCGAGTTCTTCATCTCAGAAAAATTAATGCTGCTGGTGTCTCTGCTTTCAAAGCAGCTTGCAGTGTTTGCATGGAAGTGGCAACAGGGCCTGGCTGACATCTAAGGGCAGAGTATGACATCCATATTGATGTTTGCAGAGATACACTTACTGTGTGGTAAAGTGGGATAGTATCCCACAAAAAACAACGAGCTGAAAGGCTTGTCTGACAAGGCCTTTCTAAGGAACTGTGTTTGGTCCTGTGCTGTGCACCTCTTCTTACTCCTGGTGTGTCCCCTGGCTGGGGAAGGGGCATGAGAAAGTATTAAAGGAGGAGATTTTACCTTTGTGATATTAAACATCATGTTCAGACATGGGAGAAGGGGTGGGGGAGTGGTTGTTGTGGTTGTTTATTTTTAAATTGCAAGGGCATAATTTGCTGTTGCGTGTCCTGTATAACAGAGAGGATGCTGTTCATGGAGACCGAGCTTCTGAGCAACAAGGTAGTAAAGGACTCCCACCCTCTTTAAGAAGTCAGCTCGCCCTTGCAAGTGAAACCCACTACATTATGTGCTGATCTGCAGGTATCCTTGTGATGATCATCTTCCTGCTGTTCATTTTCAGATGAGATCAGGTGCTGGAAACTCTCTGCTAACACAGGGCAGAGCAGACGGTGCAGTAAAATGAAAAATAAGAAAGATTTTAGTGGCAATGTACACAAGTGTTCCTGAAGTGTTTTTCTTTCTGGCTTTTTTTTTTAATTGATTTGTGTTTTTTTAAAAAGAACTAAGGTATAACCGTTAAAAGTAAAGATTTATTTGCACTGGGTGGAGGGTTCAACCAGTTTCAGCTCCCCCATGTGGGGACAGCGCTGTAGAAAAATAAGTTCAATCTCTACCCAGATATTTGCTCTCTTGAGGAAGAGGGGTGTGTGCACAAGGAAAAGATGGGGAGTGAAAAGACTTCAATGGTCAGCAGGAGAAAGCTTTTTGATTATTTTTTTTCCATCCCTCTGCTTTAACTGCACAGTTATCTTTTGCTGCTGGAAGGTGGCATTGCTGCACAGGCAAACATTTTCCAGTGTCACCCCGGCCTAAAAGCATGATCTGTTTTCCCTGTGTGGTTCTGTAGTTTCCCCCATCTTAGGGCCAGATGAGAAATCCGGTATTTGCAGTCATGAACAGTGTCATCAAATTAGTTTGGCACTTTGTTCTCAATCTGGATGCTCCAGAGCCATTTTAACAAGGGTCTGAGAGATCAGAGAACTGTGACTGAGTTATTGAATTAAACAAATTAACCAAAGTTTGGAAATTAAGCAAAACCAGACTAGGGCCTCTCTCGCAACTGCTGCGATACGCTTGTGGGGAAGATAGGTTTAAAAGAACATATTGCTTCTGACCTGTACACTCTGATCCTGGATGACTTTGCTGAAGCAAAGCAAATCAAAAGCTCTTGTTTCTGTTCACATGGGCTCCCTGTGATTTGGTTCGGACATGTTCACAACAGCAGCTGTCTGCTTGGAGCCAGGCACTTTCAATTTTCGCCTGATTGAATTTTGCTGCTTTGTGCACTTACTCATTTAAAAAAATAACTCAAAAACTTAGGTGGTTTTATTTTTTTCAACCTCCCGTAGTGTGTCAAGACAAGCAGGAGATGTCGTAGGTGAGCTGGAGGGGTGAGGGCTTCCTTCCCCACAATAGGGGAACTGGCTGCTTGCAGAGAGCTGGCAGCATCCCTGCACTCCACACCTATGGCCACCCCAGCACGGCAGCAGGGCAAAAGGAGGTCAGTTGTCCATAGTCCTGTCCATAACACAACAGAGAGTGAACCAGGACAGCTTTAGGGGGAGAGGTTGTCCTGTTCATTGAGCACCAGATGTGAATTTTGTCCCTCAAGGAAGGGGACAGGTGTGCTGTGGACACTGGGTAGCTCAGGTTGCTATCACAATGTATTTGTTGCTAAATTTTGGCTGTTGCTGAGGGGTGTCTTCTCTTCCCCATAGATTCTGGGAATTGTCACTGCCTGGAAGAACAGCCATCTGCAGGTGAAATCCAGAGGTTTGTGGGGTCAGGTTTATGTTTTCCCCTGCCTGCTGAGCTGCAGCGAAGCAGTTGTCTGAGGGAGCTGCCTCACTCCTGACTGAGTTGGAGGAGCTGAAGCAGCATCATTTAGCAGTTTTGTCAGGAGCAGCACCGTTTATTTAAAGCTGTCCGCTGCGGCTTTGATGTTCTAATGAACATCTCATTTTTTGAAAGCTGTAATATTTTCTTGGTGCTCTCTCTGATGTCCTTAAATAAGACGTGGCAGCCTCTGCAAAAATATGTGTTGCAGCTTCTGGAGTGGTACCGTGGCGGGGTCTGTCCTCTTTAGCATATGTATTAATTTATCCCAAATGACATCCTTACTAGGGGCCATGGCTTGGATGTACCAATAAACTCTCCTTGCTCATGCAGATTCTGTGCCTGGTTTCCTTCCCCTCTTTCAGGATGCAGGCTGAAGGGACAGAGAGTCTCAGGCTAGTCCTGAATCCCACAAACTGCACATCTTGGACTGAAATTCATTTGTTTTTGTTACTGACCTCCAAAAAGAAACATTTGACTTAAGCTTGATTTCTACAGTGGATGATGATTCTCATTTGGCAGAAAAAATATTTCAAGTGTAGAGGTACCAAACCAGCATTTATACATGCAGAAAACCACTCTGTGAAGTGGAACATGGAAGAGAAGCAACAATCTGTACAGTTTTCTAGTAATACTGTAGCAGACAGATCTTTTAATCAGTCCACCCATTCATATGTGTTTTGAAAGGACATTGTCCCTTCCTCCCTATCAGAGCATCCTTGCTTGGGGCTGACCCTCATGTCTTCATGAGAGGTGGGAGCTCAGCACAGCAACTCAATGCAGCAAGAGCTCGCTGAGCTTCCAGAGTCTGGGGAATTCAAAACATTTAGTCTGACTTTTAAAAAACCTTTGATTGATTCAAAGTTGTAACCTAGATGGTTTTTTTCCCTTTATTCTTTCTCTCCCATTCCTTTATCTTTTTGTTCTTAGCTCTTTCTTCCTTGGGGGGGAGGATATTCAGTGAAATATAAATAAGCCTTGCTCTGTCTTTGATGTCTTTTGATTTTTCTTCCTTTTGCTGATGTTACCATATGAATTTTGCAGAAGGTCATACATCAGAAAAGAAGCAGACCATTAGGTGCAGCTGTCTGTTCTGGGAAGGAGAGTGAGCAGCGGAGCAGCATCCTAGGAGCTGTGATTCCATCCTCATCTCCCCCACCCACTCTCAGGGCACTGCTTTGTGCCTCTCTGCTATTGTCTATGAAAGTCAATGTCACAGCAGCCAGGCTTGCAAAGGCCATCCTGCCCCCTTCTCTCACCTTTTGGCCCATTTCAGGCAGACTGGGTACAAGGGAAGAAGTTTCAAAAGCTTCATTGAGAATGGGTGGCCAGGAAGATGACTGTTTGGACAGTTGCATGTTTGTGTCTAACTTCTGATCCCATCTGCAGTGGGACACAGCAAGCCACAGATCACAACCAAAATATTCTGCAGGAGGAATACTGTGAGGGGGAACAGAGGGAAATTTTGAAGGAATATGTGGAAATAGAGAATATTCAGTGTAATCCAGTTTAAAGGTCAGTCAGTACAAATCTGTAGAAAACCAGGCATCATTTGTTCAACTGTTCATCTGCTTGCTTACTCTTAAAATGGAGAAGTTAAAAAGAGAAGAGAAAAGGTTATTCTGGTTCAGAAGTGCTAATGCTTTGGAGAATGGCGATGATAATGTTGGTGATCCCAGGTTAGAGGGAAATGGCACTGTGTCATCCTGACTGAGCCGGATGCTTGAGGTAGAGCTGTAAGCCTGCAGACAGCACCATCCGTGTTTCACAGAGCTCAACAAAGATGCCATATTTCCCAGGGAAGCATCCAGAGCTTAAACCCACCCTTGAAAGTCAACCAGGTGCTCCATTGCTTCACCAGTCTGCATCAGGGCTAGGAGGTGTGAAGGTGGTGGTGGCTCTGAACGCAGAGCACCACACCTTTACATTGGGGCATCTGCAATATAACAACTAGTGTGTCTGGATGGCCTCTCCCTTGTGCTGTGCATTGAGTGTTCCACAGCTTGTGTTTCGTAACAGCCTTATCTGCAAAGGTACTTTGTGGAGAAGTCATGTTTCAAGCGCGTTGTGTATGGAGAATTGCTTCAACCTGGGTTTTGTGTACATGGAGGTAGAATCTGCCATCCCTGTTCTTATCCCCGATGAAGCTGCTTCCTCTAGAAGTCATTTTGGGTTTCCATATATAAAGGAGTGGTATGATCCATGGTGGTCAGAGTAGCAGAAATATGCTCCAGAGACTTGCAAAGTATTAATCATCTGCAAACAGAACTGAGAAGGTAGTGGCTGCTTTTGCAGTGACTGTTTCTAGCTCTTGTAACAATGCACAAAGCAAGAGGAGCATGTTCAGGAACAGCAGTGAGGTGGTTATAAACTGTCCACTGATGTTGGATGTGTCTGTATGTAACTGCAGTCAGACTTTATCTCACTTGATCTTCCTGTCTGCAGGGCTGAGGCAGCTCATCAACTACAGGCTTCACAGCGAGAATATCTGTGTTTGGTTAGACATGAGATCGCCGAATGATTTGGATTGGAAGGGACCTTTGAGGACCATCTAGGCCAGCCCCCTGCCATGGGCAGGGATTTCTTTCATTAGATCTAAGGTTCAGATTCTCTATTTAATATACTTCTACAAAAATCAGTGCAGGTGCAGGTCTTACCCACTCTGCAAATGTCTACTTTTCATCCTGCTGTAGACTCTAGACCGTGGTGCCTTACCTCAAGGACTCCTTGACTGTAAAAGATGAGTTTTACATCAGGACTTGGAGTATTATTGACTCCAGAGCGCATCTGCAGGAAAAGCAGCAAACTGAAGTCAACGGCTGATTAGAAAAGGCATCTTGTCAAACAGGAGAGAGACAGGGTTTTGTTTTGTTATTAATGAAATTGTTTTGACAACTAAATTCCCCTCCTTCCCTCCACCCACTGCCAATGAGCGCGGGTATATCCTAAGACAGCTGATGTGGGTTTTCTTTGTGGTTGTGCTGACTGTTGTTGACCTCAGATCCTTTTAAAAATATGTTTCACAGAATTCTCACATTTAGGAGCTTCCAAAACCTCTTTGACATATGAATCATGCTTAAAATTGGGGAGTTTTAATTCTATAGGGAGTGAAGTGCAGAAACTTGGGCTTGATGAGAATCTCAGCAGGGTCACAGGAAGGGACCCTGTTTAAAAGATATCTAAGGGCTTCCGTGACCTTTGCTAGCTACCTCTGTCAATATTGAATGAAAAGTAATGTTTTGAGAAAACTTGTTGCAGAAGAGACTTGATAGGCCTCCATAGATCTGCTGCAGTTTCTTTGAACCCGTACTACATCAAGACACAGATCTTTGGAAGCATTTGATTTGCATTAACTCTTCTTTTCGCTTTTGCTTTTACAACCAAGGCAGGCCTTATAGCTTGATTTAGAAATCACCCATCATTAGTAACCATGATCATTTAGTAGACATATTTACAAGGTAAGTGACAGTGGAAGTAATTAAGTTTAATACAAATCACACTCAATTTCAAACCTGCATGCTTCAAAATAACAATTAATAGAAACTGCAGCTTCTATAAAAACATACAGTATTTATAGCAGTACCTTTTCTTTTAAGCGAAACACGTTGAGTCTAGTGAAGAGCAAAATCCCCTGTAAAAAGCCACTTTCTTCCTGTGGTGCACTTTGTTGCGAATTACCCACTACTTTTATTCTTTGAGGGGAGATTTTTTACTCTTAAGTTCATGACGGGGAGGGGGAAAGAGTTCAGCATTGTCCAAAATGGCCTTGTAAATGCACATCTCTTGAGCTGCAGCTTTCTGCTAACTCTGTGTTTTCTAGATAAGTACCTAGTGACATGTGCTTTTGTTTCACAGGTGTCATGCAGCTGACAGGTCTAGTGGTGGAGCTGATGGTCACAGCTGGGGTGGAAATTCTTCATTGACCAAAACAGAGTAAAATAATCAAGGAAGGTTGGAGCTCTTTGCAAGATCTGTTGAGTTGATTGTTCAGCCTGTCAAACAAAAGTCACTATTTGGGAGGACAGCCCACTACCAGCAACTGTCATGGCTAGCAAAAGAAAGTCAACGACTCCCTGTATGGTGCGAACTTCTGAAGTCCTGGAGCAGGAAGGCGCTGAGGGTGTAGAGGCTCCTAAAGAGAAGGGAACTGGTGCACTGCAGCAGGACTCTAAAAAAAATTGGCCTTCAGAAAGCTCAGTTAAAGACTGCGAAGTTGTTGAAGCAAAGCCCCAAGCTGAAAATCAGTCTAAGAAACCCCAGGGTGGTTATGAGTGTAAATACTGCCCTTATTCAACACAAAACTTAAATGAATTTACAGAGCATGTTGACACTCAGCATCCAAATGTCATTCTCAACCCCCTGTATGTCTGTGCTGAATGCAACTTCACAACCAAAAAATACGATTCTTTATCTGACCACAACACAAAGTACCACCCAGTAGAGACTAACTTTAAACTGAAATTAATTAAACGCAATAATCAGACTGTTTTAGAGCAGTCCATTGAGACCACTGCTAACGATGTCACTGTCGCAAGCAGTGGGCTGGAAAAGGCAGAGTGTGATGATTCCCTTCATGGAGGAATTGGTGCAAGTAAAACACCAGCAACAAAACTGGGAAAGCCTAAAGGGGAAACCAAGAAGGGCCCCAAAAAGCCAGAAGAGGGGGTTACGGAAAACCACATGGATGGCACTCTCCCCCGCATCATAACTGAAGCCACTGAAGCTATTGCTTGTATAAACGGAGACCTTCTCCACGATGTATTAGCCCATGTTATGCCCTCTGTACAGCTGCCACCAAATATTAACCTTGTTCCTAAGGTTCCGGTACCTCTGAACAGTACCAAATACAACTCTGCACTGGACACTAATGCAACCATGATCAACTCCTTTAATAAATTTCCTTATCCAACACAAGCAGAGCTGTCGTGGTTGACAGCAGCATCAAAACATCCAGAAGAACAAATCCGAATCTGGTTTGCTACGCAACGTTTGAAGCATGGTATAAGTTGGTCTCCTGAAGAAGTGGAAGAGGCAAGAAAGAAGATGTTCAATGGTACTATCCAGGCAGTACCCCAAACCATCACTGTCCTGCCAGCTCCTTTGACAACTGCAAAAATGCCTCAGCCTATCATCCAGACAGCTTTGCCTTGTCAGATACTGGGCCAGACTGGTCTGGTTTTGACTCCTGTGTCAAATGGTTCAACTGTTTCCTGTTCACCAATTACACTTGCTGTTGCCCCAAACCAGGGGCAAAAGAGGACACTACAGACGCTACCAAGTGCCCCAGAGGCCAAACGTCCTCATGTAGTTCAGGTGCCTGAGATTCCTGCCAAGTTGACTGCTGTACCACTGACACCAGCAAGTGAGCGAAAAAAGACGAAGGAGCAGATAGCAGAGCTGAAGGCCAGCTTCATGGCAAGCCAGTTTCCTGATGATGCAGAAGTCTACCGGCTGATAGAGGCAACAGGTCTCTCTAGGAGTGAGATCAAAAAGTGGTTCAGTGACCACAGGTACAGAAGTCAAAGGGGCATTGTGCACATCCCTGGTGATGCTTTAGGAAAAGACCAAATAGCACCTTCAGCTGGTCGACATGGCCGTTCCTTCCACCCATACACAGATTTTACTCCCCAGAGATTCAAAGAGAAAACCCAAGAGCAGCTTAGGGCCCTTGAGGAGAGTTTCCTCAGATGTTCCTTTCCCACCCAAGGAGAATTGGACAGGCTTCGAGTGGAGACTAAGCTGAGTAGGAGGGAGATAGATTCATGGTTCTCTGAGAGGAGAAAGATAAGGGACAGCATGGAGCAAGCTGTCTTGGACTCAATGGGGTCATACAGAAAAATTAAAGAACAGGGAACTCCTAACGGTGCAATAAGCCAGGCAGAACTGCTGAGTAGCTCTCAGCTCCCCGGTGCTTTATCTGGGTCCTCCACCTCATTAAAAAAAACCCAAGAGCAGATTCATCTACTGAAAAGCACATTTGCAAGGACCCAGTGGCCATCACCCCAGGAGTATGACCAGTTAGCATCTCAGACTGGGCTCACAAGAACTGAAATAGTTCGTTGGTTCAAGGAGAACAGGTCTTCGCTAAGAACGGGATCACTTAAATGGATTGACCAGTACCAGCAGCAGTGTGTTGTTGATGGTCATAATGAGCAAAGCCAGAAAAAGGGATCAAAACACATTGAGAGTCCAAAGAATGGTAATGAGGCATCTCAGCAGCATTGCCAGGAGAATAAAAAACTGAATGAAGAGAATGAGGGGAAGCTAGCGGTGAGAGCAAAAAGAGACTGTGAGCCCTTGAAAGACTCTTTGTTGGGGAATCAAGCAGAGGGTACAGACAGGTTGGGGTCCAAAAGCCATGAAGGCCATGGCAGAGAGGATAATGAGGAGCCTGCGGAGGTCAACTGGGTGGAGGTGACAGTGGGCGAGGATGATGCTGCATCAGACTGTACAGACAACTGGAGCCACACAGCACCCGAAGGCCAAGCAGAGCTGGCAGACTTTGACTCTGAAAGTATATCTGGAGACAATTCTCACGTATAGACAGGTAACGCAGATAATGACCTGTTTCTCTGAGCCTGCCTCTGTCTGGGTGTACTTCCAGCATCCCATAACCCCTCTTCCATCTAAATCCCTGAAGCCGGTCCCTACGGCTCTTTGTGTCTGCTGGATACCTGAACAAAAGGGAGACCCATCCTGGTTGTAAATTAAAGAACCTGTGTGGTAGGGGAGAGGTTAGTGCTGTTTGCCTTGTTTCTTGTCTCCTTATAGGTCAAGTTCTGGACAAGGGTGCTTTTTGTTTTGTTTTATTTTTCTAATGGCAATAAGTGATTAAACCTTAAACTTTCTGCCTTTAAGCAACCTATGTAACCTTTGCAGAGCTTGATGTAAAACATACCAGTTGAGCTGCAAAGAAATAGGTAACATTAGTTCTAACATCTCCCTTGCTAACAGATTGTTGATCTCCTGTGAATAGTGGCAGGTGCCTGGTTTTGCACCTCAGGTGCTTCCTTTGCAGCATCAGCTCTACTCAGAATAAAAAGGTCACTGGGGGAAGGGCCCAGGACAGAGATGCTTCTTTATACAACTGCAAGTAAATGGCAAAAAAAAAAATGTGGAGACTGAAGTGGCTTATGCAAATGTGCTTTCTTCCTCTTGCAGGTGAGAACTGTCCCCAGCTCTTTGTTCTGCTTGCTCACACTAGAGACTTAGGAAATGTCGCAGACTAAGCTGTGTGGGTGTTTTAGCAGCTCTTTTTCACAGGGTCTTGAATTTAAAAGCAGGCTGCAGGGCCTTTCTTTAAGGGGGTTTTATGCAGTCTTTCACAATGTGAAAAAACACGTTATTTGGAGGTCTGAAGCCCGTTTCTGATCACAGTTGCACAGATATAAATCTGAAGCAAGCACCATCAGCATTTCTTGACTTGTGTGTTGAATTGAATTCACTGGAGCTTGTAACATTTTGTGCTCAGTATAACTGAAACTGTTTCTTCCAAATGGAGTCTCTTTAAGCTAGAACTTGTCCTACAGAAATCTCAGCCCCCAACATCAACAGCCGCAAGGGAGAGGATGCCTGTTTTAGAAGGTGTTAGTAGTTTTCTGGTGTCTGATAAGTATAATAAATAAATAAGAAAGTACAAAAATCAGGACTGATGGAAGTCCCTCTGTGCTTGCACTGAAGACTTTTGCTATTGCAGCTGGCAGTACTTGAGCCGAACCAGCATCTTTTGCAGAGGTGCAGTTTTTCGTAGCAAGCCTTGCTGGGTAGCCTAGGGCCCCCCACTTTCTCCTTATGCACTACATGTCTAAAAGTCTCCTTGACATTTTCCCTGAGTTGAAAAAGGAAACCCTGGAGTGGTTTTATTTTGAACTGTGAATTGTGTCGGTTGATTTTGAGAAACGCTATCGCAGCGTCTGTATCACACAGTATCTTAAAGTCCAGATTGTAACGCAAGGAGCTGCCCTGTGTTATGCTTGCAGCAGTTGGTAATTAGGGATGTGAGGAGCAGGTTGTGTTACCTGTGTGGCAAAGGTAGAAATTAAAGGAGGAAGGACATGGGAACATCAGCTGGAGACCTGCTGGGGTGCCATGTGAGAAAGGAGAGCCAGGATCTGATTTGCCTTTCAAAGTCGAGTGCACAATGAATAGATGCATTGTGGGATTTTTGTTTTCAGGGTTGTTATTCCAGATCATTTCTCCCTTCTAGCTATAAATGTTCATACTGAGGAGAGGAAGCAAACCAGGAACTAGGAGAGGGAATGGGGAGGAGGGCAGGAGAGGGGGCTTTGCCTGAAATGGCTATTTCTCACAAACCTCTTGCACTGTGAAACCAGGCTCTGCAACAATCTTCTTCCAGTAGTGGAGGTTTAGTGTCTGCGTTGTTGTGCTTGTGAGCGATGTAGGGTGCGTTGGGGTGAGCCCCCTGCCTTTATGTCGAGGCACAGAAGCTGACCATAAAGCTCCAGGGCTGTGGAGGTAATGAGTGTTATCAGAGAGAAATTTTAATTAAAACTTTGATCTCAGTTAAACTTTCGCTGTGTTATCCTTTTGATGAGGAACTTAACTTGCCAGTGGCTGGTTGTAAAATACACCTACAGAGAAGAGATGCACTGGAGAAATGCTTCTGCTGCAAAGACCATGCAGTAAGATCAGAGGACTGTTTCTTCCTCTTTGCCCATTTCTCAGCATCATGGCCTGGGAACTTGACAGAAGCCTGAACTATTTTTCTCTTTTATTTTTCTTCATTATTCCTGCAAGTCTCAGTCCAGAAATGCAATTGCCTGCTTGGAGGCATTGTCACAAGCACTGTGAGAGAAGATCTGGAAGCTTTGTACCCCACACTGATGGGACCTGTGGAAAAATCCTAGTTACTGGCTCCTTTTTTCCTTCAAGATAAGCTCTCACTCGTACCTTTGTGAAGCCTATCCTACATAATTGTTAACTTAAACTTTGCTGTTAAATTAACAAGGCGTTATCTTAGGTGACATTCAGGGTAAAATTCTAAAGCAAAGACTGCATAAGACCTGTCAGAACTTTGTTTCTTCTCATTGTCACATAAAAATCAGTACCTTAGAGGGGTCATGTCACTGTCCTGGCTGCACTTAAGAGGCAGAGTGAAGAGCTGACAAGAGACTTCTCTTGACTCTCACGCAGCCACAGTCATTACGTGAAACTTTCACTACTGAACTCTACATCGGGCAGAAACATGCTCCTTTCATATTTGGGGTGTTGCTGTTTTCTCAGCTTGATGTACATAATTTGAAGTGAGTTTTTGTCAGTGATCAGTCTTCATACTCCTCTTGTTGATTGAATTTGTCTGCTGAGCTCTGCCAGTCCGCCTTGGTCACTCTCTGCTCCAGAGAGGCAGGAGGTGTTTGTGTTACAACCTAGACAGACTTGTGCCTCAGCAAATTGAGTTTTTCCAAGCTACCTATGTTCAGCAGATTCTGCTGCAGCTAATGGGAGTTCACGAGTGCGTGGCCTCAGCGAGAGCAGGATTCATGCCAGGCTGTGAAATACCATCCCTGGACTAAGAAGAGGCTCTGTTACTAAGTCCATATCTAAAGCTTTTGGTAAATTTGGATTTGTTCCATGAAGCAGATCAGGTTTCCTGAACAGCAAGGCTGAGAGATCTGTCTCTGTACGGTACTGGGGCCTTCAAGATATTGAGTGGCTGCTGTAGGGAGCACGAAAGCCATCACTAAAAATGCTCCAGACACTACGTGATGTAGCCTTTTGTAACCAGGCGCAACTGCTCTATCATGAGAGTTCTTTATCTCCTTTTCCATCAATAGAGATATTCCTGCCTTCCAACAGCATGGGTCAAAATTAAGTCTCTTGTCTGCATTTGTGCAAACCTGATGAGTAGAAACTGGTCCTAAATTAAATACAGCAAATTGCAGTTCAGACACGAGAGCAGGACCAGAGAGTGCCAGAGTGGTTGGCAGCTGCTGCTGGCTTTCTTCACAACATTGTCTCTCCATGGAGTTTTACCAAGGTCAGTATTTCCTCAGCCCATAGCTTTTGTTTTTTTCTGAGAACCATACTTTTTTTTTTCCGCTACCACCTCCACTACAGACATTCTTTTTTTTTAGAGTTGTCTCATGACCTCTTGTTTTAAGCCCAAACCCTTCAAGACGTAGGCATCCACCAAAGTCCATGGTTCATAGTGGGAGCAAGGTAGGTGGACACCCCAGAAGATGTGTGTTTGAGCTCTTCATGGCTGAGACCACTGCTCTGTGAGATGTTCCAAAGGAGCCCATGTCCAGGAAAAAAAAAAAGAGCCTGGAGGAAGTACCCCCTGTTGCTTCTGCTGTATGGATTATACTGGGCATCAGGGGTCGTATGGGTCCTCTTGGTGTCTCTAACCCCTTTTGCACCACTGCAGGAGCCGAGATCACTTGGTTGCTAACATCCCGGTGCATTCCTCAGTGTCTGAAACTGGTAAAAGTGCACAGCACTGGGGTTTCCCTCCCTTTCTGTCCAGGTTCTCATTTTTCTTGTGGTTTAAGGTTCCATCCATAAAGGTAGCAATAGTGCCTGGCTGGTATTGGGCTCCAAGGTGCCATCCTGATGTTAGTTTGGGATTGCCCAGTGGTTTACGCAAAACTTGGGTCACCCTGAAGTATTTCAGGAAGTGAGGCCAAAGTACAGAAGACTTGTTATTTCCTGTGAAACCAGTGAGGCACGTGAAGAGACCCAAGCGATAACACAGCGTAGGACTTCAGAGGGGGAAACAAAACAACAGAGCAATTAAAATTTTCCAGTGAGTCAGGAGGAGCAGAGGCTGTTTGAGGAAAGGTTGCAAGAATGGTGAGTACTTTGCCTTTGGTATTGGTGCAAGCCCATGCCCTTTTACAGGGCTTGAATGCATTGCAGATGCCAGACAGAGCTCACTGCTTTTTGGGAAATAACAGACCTGGTAGAAAGATCTGTAAAAGGTGTGAAATGATGGGTTAGCTGAGGTTTTGGTAAGCAGTGGCATAGGATGCATGAGAAGGATGATGCAGAAAAGCCATCTTGTGCTGCTGCATGCAGCTCCAGCCTGAGTGGGTGCCTGCACTTATTGTACATCTGCACTTCACTGGGGAAAAACATGTTGAAAGTTTTCCCTGTTGTCGAACATTTGTTCTGTGCTCGGAACTGGGGATGTGTGTAGGCAGGTGAAGTTGAAGGTTGTTTTTTGAGGGTTTATTTTTTAATCTCTGGTTCATGGTGCAGCCTTTATGTAGGTACAGCAGTCGTAGCAGAGCCAGGGAGCTGCTCTGCAGAACACAGGCACATTCTGTTGTTTTGCAGTTTGTATAATTATTTTCTAAAATCCCACCCCCCAAAGAAGTATTTATTCAGGGAATTTACCAGGGAAGAAAGACCTGCAATCTTCCTGCCTTTAGCACCTTGCATCCCGTGGTCATAAAGTAGCTCCCCCCCAACTGATGTGTATCTCATCTTTGGGCCAGTGGGACGATCTGCCTGAGGTGTATAGTAGTGAGGAATCAGCAGCATCAAGACTGGGCTGTACGTCCTTGTTAGAAATCTGTAGGGCATTAATAGCTGGGTGTTACATACAGCAAAAATCCGACACCGTGGCACAGCGTCAGGCTGGAATAGGGATAGGCTTCAGGATATGGTCAATACGAAGTACAGTACTACTGCGTGAGCAGGGATGTAAGCTGGATGCTGTGTCAGTTAACAGCTCAAATAATTGTTCATAGTGTCTTCAAAAATAATATGCTGCATTTATAATTTTTGCAGGGGTACTTCTCAGCTGCACTGTCCTGACGTTGAAGGGGAAATGCTGTCTGAAAATAGAAGAAAACTATTTTCCTGCCTGGGGTGAGATAGCGTGTTGTGACTCCAGGTCTCAAACAGCGTTTGCAGAGGCACAGCAAGAAATACTCTCATGGAGCATCATCATCGTGGGATCATTTATAGTGCCAAAGTCCTACTACTGCATTAAAAGAGGATGGGAAGAAAGAAAGAGAAAAGGGTTCTTGTATATAGGTTTCTCCTTAGTTTCTCTCCCACCCGCTTTCGTGCCCAGTCTCTTTCTCTACTGGAACAAATTTGTACGACATGGAAATTTTGTTAACTTTTTGATATGTGCAAGTTATTCTTGCATATAATGCTGTTGCAAAATTGGGGATTGGTTTGGGGAAGGGAAGCGCCTTTTGGGGGAGGGAGGGTGGAGATGGATTTTTTTTTTTTCCTGAAGCATTTTAAGACAGATTTGCAATCTTTTGGAGCCTTGTTGGGGCAGATCAACAGCTGAGCCCAGATCCACATCCCGGTTTACTTTTCAGCCCACTTAAACGTGGTATGGGGTTGGGGAGGGTCATTCTGGAGTGGTTGGGGTTTGTGGGTTTTTTTCTTGTTTTGACTTTTTTGTTTTTATGGCCACATGTTTCTCATTGAAGTGTTTAAATGTCTGCATCTCTGTGTTCCTGCAAGGCGAGTATTCTCCAGTTCCTGTACCTCACTTTTCATAGGCCAGCCCCAGCTGTGGGCTCTGAAGATTTGGCTAGAATGCCTTGTTGGGTTTTTTTCAGCACTTTTTGTTTAAACATGCAGTACAACCCCCAGAGGGGTCGGAGTAAGGAAAATATGATGCTTCGTAATCCAAACTTGCTTGTGTTTCTTCAGCTGATACAACGATGGACACCGTAACCAAGAGTCTGCCCTCCAGCCTTAGAGGTTGTAGCACACAACAGAAACTTCTGATTAACCCTTGCCACTAAATTTTTAGATCAATCCTAGGTTTTCGAGTGCACTTTTTTCAAGTACTGCAAATTTGGATTTGTGTGGGGTTGTCTGTCCATGCGAGGAGGAGGAGGGGGAAGGAGAATGAGAGTGGGGGTACTTAGGTGAGCGGGTACGAAAACTGTCCACTGCATTCCTCTTATGAGCTGGGTTCAGAAAACTTACCCACCTTTCCATATGCTGCACAAACACAATGGTAGGGAATTTGAATAAATTCAACTTTTCTAACTTGTTGCTCATTTGTTGTAATTCAATAAAACAAAGGCTAAACGTTTTGGTAACCTTTTTCTCATCTTTTTTTTTTTTGCTTTATTTTTTTCGGTTTAAAACCCAGGCTTGGCCCCTTCCAGCTTTCCTTGGTGCGCAAGAGCTCAGCGTCTTTAAAGTTGCAATTAGGGCTTTAACTGGTTTTGTAGTAATCACCTTGGCAAACACTAGATTAAAGTGAACTCTGTGAACTACTGCCGTTTATTTCCCCAGCATTAGATGGCTGTTCCCTGGGGGAGGGGGTTGGATGGTGCCTGGAATTTGGTGGTGCCTTTATTTTGATTGCAATTGCAACCTGAAAGAATGAATGAATCACCCCCATGGAATTATTTTTATTAATCATCAGCAGAACATTTAAGTGTTGAGGGTGGTTTTTAGAGGTGGGCAGCAAGTACTCAGCAACTTTCCTTACAACGAAGTTGTCTGGCTTGACACTGAAAAGAAGCAATTGGATGGGGCAGCATTGTGCTCACTGCATTTACATGTCATGGGCCAACAGCAAGAGGAGGGGAAGCAACCTCAGCACCACCACAGGCAAAGGCATCCTGAGAGTGAGTACGTGCATGAGTTCTGTTGGTGAGCACAACACATCTCATCGCGCTTGGTGCGTGTGTGGAGGTGGATACCTGCAGTGTTACATCCATGCCTTCTGTCACAGGTTGTCAGATTGATGGATGCAAGTGTCAAGTGGCCAAAAAGAGAATGCCTCTGAGGACTTTCTTCCAGGACTCTAAAGTTGTAACTGAAACTAATTACCACTTCCATTTGCTTTGTTTACCTGCAAGGATGCTAATATTTTAATTGCCCTTGTGCACAATTTTTAACAGCCACTTGGTGACTTAATATTCCAGTTTGCATCTCTCCTGTCTGATGTGCATGTACGTCTGTGTGTCTGGAGCGCTGACCTACTTTGCTTAACCAGCAGCACTCCCAGGGAGCTCAGCAGGAGGTTTAGGAAGAACAAGACCCACCTGAGTTTTTCTGTATTTGTACAGCCCCAGTCGTGGTGGGATTAGGGCCTGGGACTGAGGCTCTTAAGATCTCTGCAATTCAAATAGAACAATAGCAGCGGCCCTGGAGCCTGTCATAGCACAGATAATAAAGCTGAAAGTCTCCCACAGCAAACAAACAGGCTTGCAAATGACTGGCACAGCCCTTACTGGCAGTGGCAGACCAGTGATGCCGAGTAGGTTTGTGTACGCAGGTTGCGATGTGGTATCAAACCTTCAGATGCCAGGTTTCATCAAGGAAAGCCAATCCTGTGGGCCTTGTTTTGGTTTGTTGGGTTTTTTTTTTTCAGCTTAAAGCAACCCAGATCCCCACAAACATTGCTTCAGTGTGGCTGCTGGAATGGGTTCACAAATCGAGCATTGCAAGCAGGCTTTGTTTTTAATTAATACGGACACAGTGACGGCATTTCTAGGAGAGTCCAAGCAGCGAGGCACAATCAGGACATTGTTTGTACGTGGCAGCCATTAGGGACAGCCCTGGCCATGAGGTTTTGTTGCACACGGATGAAAATTGGCTGCTGATGCTGACTTTCCTCCCACACAGCCCTGCATCCCTGATGCAGGAGCCTGGCATTTGCACCAAGGCAAAGCCCTGCAGTGAGGGGATGGCTCAGGATAGCCTATTTTGGGCAAAGTCCCCCAGGACCAGCAGTCCCTGGTGGTCAAGTTTTGATTGACATCTTTAAACAACATTTTTTTACCCTAAGTCTCTGGAAATGCTGTAATCAGAAGAGATCTAATTGACACAAAGACACACGCACACAAAAAAAAACCACCTCTGATTTTGGTTTTTTTTAGCACTTATGCAACATCTATATTTTTTCTAAACATGGCTTGTAGAAAAATCCATCACTCAGAAGCCAGGAACAACTTGAATTAGGTGGCTTCTACTTTCTTAATTCAGTCTGCTTGTATGCTGACAAGAGAATGGGTTTTCATTATATATGCACAACACACCTCCTGCTTGGTCCATGAGATGCTGGGAAGGGTGCTGCTCAGTAGATCAGCTGCTGTTGACTCCCTACTGCTGTCAGAGATCTGGGGACTCCCAAGTGCCTAATAACACAAGTTCATTCAGGACAGGTCAGTCAGCAACCTTATTAAATGTGATCGTGGTGAGAGACCACTCAGATAGCATGGAATAACAGTGTCACATAATGGTTTGGGTTGGAAGGAACCTTGAAAAATCATCTTATCTAACCCCAGTACCACAGGCAGGGCCATCTTTCACTAGATCAGGTTGCTCAAAGATCCAACCTGACCTTGGGAAGTTTTGAGGCAGAAACTTCAGCATATGCAAACCTCTGTGCAGTCTAAATTATTCATTTTTCACAAATACTTTTTTTCGTTAAGAAAAAAACAGGTAGTCACTTCTCAGCCATGTCACTGCAGTGGCCCCATTCCTAACCTCAAATCTCCAATGTTCACCTTTAGGAATTTCATTTAATGCACCACTTTAAAGTCAGCCAGTGAGTGATGCAGGGAGTCTCAGTCTGCAGGGTGAAAGCCAGCAGTTGCAGGGATCACTCACAGAAGAAGGGGCGTCTGAAGTGGACCATCACGGGCTGGGGGGTATGCTGGGTTATGCAAGAAGCCGAGTGATTATGAGCATAATTATAATTACGAGGTGATAACAAAATCTAGAGAAATTCACATGTAAAACACCAACCAAGATAAGTAATATGCATTGTATTTGCCATTAGCAAAAACGTAACCACTGAAACTTTTCCCATCGTCTTCCTCAGATATTGTTAGGTAGCAAAAAAAGACACATCCTGAAATCTTATCAGCTAACAGGATTTGGCGGGGGGGGGGGTGGTGTGGTGTGAATTTATTACAAAGGCCTGTAAGGCAACATTGTAGGAAGTCTCTTTGGTGTCCTGCTGGCACAGAAAAAGCACACCAGTGATAGAAAGGAATTTATTTTAATCATCCAAAGACAAAGGGAGACCTGAGATGATTTAGATCAGCAAAATGGGGACTGCAGTAATCATGTGACTGGTAACTAATGAATGGGGCCTGTGGCGCTTCAGCACAATTCTGAAAATAGTCATAGTACAACACAGGGCAAGAGAATGTGAGACACACAGCAAAGGAATGAAAAAGCAGGAAAAAAAAAAGTGTTATACAGTTGAACCATATCTCAATCAGATTATTGCATGCTCTAAGAAGGATGGAGGTAAGAGCTGAGTGACCAGGTAATTGTCAGACCTAATCACACAGCACATATCTTGAGCGCAGTAAGAAAAAATCAGGGTTTTTTTCCATTGTTTTCCTATTTCCATTAGATCTGATGCTTCAAAATGGGAGTTCTTATTACAAAATTCTCATTCATTAACTGTACTGTGAAAACCACACTGCCAGCTAATTTTCTTGGGCACAGTAAACGGGACACCTATGAAGCTTCTTCAGTACACAAACTCACCCTCTCCTTGCCCTTTTTTTTGTTTCTTAAAAGTCTAGATCATTCCAGTAGAATATATTGTGTAAAATTTAGCATGCAGAAATCTTAATCTAAAAAAACCCCTATCTTTGCAACATGTCTATGAGACAGGTAAAGGAATAATACCATTAACCTGAGTTTATGGACAGAGAAACAGAGACGTGTAGTTATTCACAAGACTGGACAATAAACATGCTAAAGGAGAGAGCTGGAGTTCAGCTTGGCCTTGTCTTGACTTCCCAGCAAGAAAGGTTTGGTTTATATCTGTATCAGCTCATTGCCATTTCATTGGCATTTCTTATTCTTTCACCCAAAGCTATCCCCTTTCCAAGAGGCAAAGACACGGGCAGAAATGACTGGACTGGGACTCTGCATCCCACATGATCCCACTGGGACATTCCACTTCCCCAGTGCAGCTCTCTGGGCACGGCTTTCACCTTACTGCCTAAATTTCCTCCACCTGCCTCCCCCAACCTTTAAGCGTGTCCCTAAACACATTCCCTGTCTCCCATTTCCAGTGACCCCCTGTTTTACCTGTCTGGCATTTCTGGCCAGCACTGCAGCTGCTCCTTTATTCTCACAGAGCCAGAAACTTTCCTCCTGTTAAAGCAGGAGCTCACAGCGTGCCCTGAGGTGCTTTATAACCCATTATCATCCATGTGTGATTAAATCCCTCTCAGCATTAAGATCATCACTACCTCCTTAGCTTGAGAGTAACAGAGCCCTTCAGCTTCTTTAGGCAGCCCAAACTGCCCATGCAAAGTCACAAATACCAAAAGGCATTTGACCACACAGTATTTAACATACATCTGTACCTAAATGTTTGAATCTGAGGGTTTTGCTTTTTTGTCATCCTCTAATCCATCTCAGCTCAGCACTTGTGCTATTCACTAACATTGATAAACAATGATGCAGTTCTCTGGTGAGGTGGAAGTACTTGACTTTGCCTCCTGCATCGATACGCATTAAACAGCACTGTCATATCTTATCCCGACTGCTAAACCTCTTCAAAAAGGGATCTTCCCCAGCATCTATTCATTGTAGCTGTACACGCAAATTCAGGCTTAGTGGCTGTACTCTCATGGTCTGTTGCCTACAACTCTGCTCCAGGTTCTCCCACCAGGCACTTCTGAACATTCACTTTCATTTGGGTTGGCCACACCTTCAGTTGTTAAGCCCCATGGGCTGCCACCTCACCTGAAGGGCCACATTCCCACTATGCTTTCCCCCAAAAGTACCTCCAGGTGAGGGAAGAATGCCAAGCAGGGAACCTGGCCCTGGAGAAGCCAGGAAGGCTTGCTGCAACCAGGAATTTAAATTAGTACTAAATCAGATCAATTGATGTAGTTCTTAACTATTACTTCTGGCACATTTGAAGACAGAGACAGGCACTGTACATGCTAAAAGCAAGGGATACATCTGGACAAGCTGTGACAAACACAGGATGCCAGTGGGTTTGGCACTGTTAGCCCCAATACAGAGTAACAGCAGAACATACCCCAGACTGAGCATAGCTCCAGACCTGTTCTCCAGCCCAAATTCAGCTACCACCATGTTTCAACCACAGCTGGGTGAACAACAGGCAGGGGGCACCCGAGTCAAAACGGGAAAGCTGCAAGTTTGACCCACTCTCCCCGATGCCAACAGAGCTCAGGTGAAAAGCCCAGAGCCAGGAACACAAGCCAAGGTCTATCCTCACATCTGAAGGGCAGCATGCACTAAGGCTCCTTATTAGGGATTTAAACAAAAGGAATTTTAATCTGTTTTTTTCTTTTTAATGCCAGCATTTGAATGTGTGTGCGGGGTGGAAATTGTAACACGAAGCCACACACTGAAGGTCATGGAAAGGCAAGGCAGACATTGTCTTCAGTAATACTAAAAGGAAAACCAACCCTGCTGTGCCAGAGCAAAAAAATGAATACTTCTTTTGATTGGAAAGAAAGTTTCTCCATGCCTGGTTGTGGTGCAGCATTGCACAATGGAGACTGCTGCGGCTGGGAGCAAGGAGAATTAATTACTTTGCTTTTTGAAGCATGGGCTTCTCTGCTGTGCCGGCTTCAAGAACGATAAGTGCTCACTCAAAGATCCCGTCTAAATCACAGGAGGGTGCCGAGTGTGTTTTGTTTTCTTCATACTTGGCCTACGCATGAACCTGGGCAGCACCGCTCTTTTCAGACTCACAGACACCAATTTTATGCCAGCTGAGGGAAGGACACTGGATTGAGCATCAGTGTCGGCCACAAAACCCTGCAGTGTAATTGCATTTACTACCTTCCCAGAGTGCCGGCTACTGTGGCCACAGCACATTACAACCCTGCAGCACAGACAGGGTTTTACCAAACACAATTTTATCTCCAAACCACCTCCTCCCAGGGGATTTTCCTTTCCAGGGCATTTCAGCATGCAAAGAAAGATGAAGTAGGCCTCTCTCCGAGTAAGCAGGCGGTGGGGTGGTGGCACTGAAGGATATCTTCAGCACTTTGTCCTCAGCTGCACAGCAGCAATCCTGCCACAGAATGGGCTTACTGATGATGTGTTTGGCCTTTCAGGGGGCTGAATTGTTTTCTTGAGTTTCTTACCCTCTCCTTATTCGTTTAGAAGGAGGTGTTTGGTTTTTTTTTATTCAAGTGACTTCAGAACTGAAGTAACTCAGGTTTATGAAGCTTTCCTCCTCTGCTCACAAATAACTTCCAGGTGGCCCTTGGCAGGAGAGAAATGGTTTCGCTCAGTAAAAGCACCACCCACCATTCAGGATAGCTGCAGATGCTGTCACATTGACCTTCAACAAGCAAAATCACACAGCACTTAAATTTTCACAGTAGTGTTGACACCCCTTCTGAAAAAGAGCAATTCCCACCTCTCCCAGAGCCACTGTTTGTGGCCATCTGCAGACTCAGCCTGCCAGTCATAAGTCCTAGCTATCGTCCTAAACCCAATTTTTTGGCAAAAACTGATTTACCTGAACAGTTTCAAAAGAACTGAAGGACACAGGTGTGACATAGCTTTTACAAGAACAGCTCCTGCTGGCCTGTTGTTGACAGACTTTTAGCAAAACTCAATAGCTTCATCCCAGTTCTCTGACGTTAGAGGCAAAATAAATGTCTCCTCAGCATCCTACACACTGAAGTTCTTAATTCACCATCACAACATTAATTTTTTTTAATGTAACAAGCTAAAAACTAAATATAAGAGCTAAGCAGAGCTTATCAGGCCTTAACCATTCATTTCTTGATGCAAGCTAGAACTGCCCTACTTCCCATGCCTTGATTTGCTATTCCTGAACCACAGCCACCAGTACCTAAGCAAGCCAAGAAACAAACTCATAGAACAAGATAGATCAGCACCTCTTTGGAACTATGTTCATCCTGAATTATCACATACAGATAGCAATTTCTTAATTGACACACTCATTCAACAATAGATCAATGCTCCAAATACGACCCAAACTACCAGCTTCTTAAAACCATCACCATCCAGGTTCTAAGACAGATGTGCAGGGGTGGAGAAAATAAAATTATGTCCACATCCTATCTGTTGCTGCTGCTATTCAGAAAAGAGGGCTTGCAGACCCAGGGCAACATTCTTCTTTCTTCCAACCTTTATCCCTTCCCACTCATGTTCACCAGATCTCTCCTGGGGCTGCAGTACCAGGTGGATGTTTTCTGGCAAACACATAGCCAAGCTGAAGCCTGACACACAGTGGCACACTCAGAAATAAATGCAAGTCTACAGAATTGCCTCCATTTGGGCAACATAAGGTGTGCAACTGCTCCCTGTCCAGCAAGGAACATCTAAGAGTAAGTAAGCTCACATTTTACCATTTAACACCTTCCAATTTTAAGATCCTCTGCTGAAAGGGGAGAAGATTAAAGCTTTATAGGCCAGAAAGCAAGAGATTTGGCCCACAGATCAATTTATACCTTGAGTCAGAAAAACACAGCAGTGATATAGTGAGCTGCCTATCCAGCGTGAGTGATCTTGGCAGCAGCAACAGTGCTGAGTTAGAGATCAACAAACATAAAGGTGATGCAGTGTGCTGTCCTGCCCCTTGCTCTGGCTGGAACCAGATGCCCAGCCTTGCCCTGCTGCTCCAGCCCTGCCCTGCTGCTCCAGCCCCTGCAGACAGGCACTTCCAGGGCAAGGTGCTCCTCTCAAGCTCCTTTACTGCCTGGGCCCTCACATTCTACCAAAGCCCTCGCATAGACTTAGCGGGAACAAGCCCATCCCCACACATTAAAAACTAAATCAACCCATATGAGTGGGATTGAATTCCTTCTGGCCTTTCACCTATGGAGGCATCAAGATTAAACTATTCTTAGATAGCTTTCCCCAGGGTCAGGATGCTGCCTTCATGGTCAGAGGTACAATCACTTTTGGGCTGCTCTTCTCCCTAGATGCCTCCTGCTCTTCCTGCCCCCTTCAGTAACACGCCCAAGCATCCTCTTTGGGGTGGTTTCTCCTTTGAACAATGCAGCTAGGGGTTACGATTAATCACATAGTTTTCCAAACTCCATTTCCCTGCTCATTGTCCCATGCCACTTGTTGAGAACCTTATCTTTATTAGCTGGTCTTATCATGACCAGATTGCACATTAACAGAAACTCTCCTTACTCAGCAGGATTTCCTCAGCATTGCATTGCTTTCAGCTTCAGAAAGCAGCTTTGTAGACTGAGCCACTCCACTAGAGCCAGCCTAGGAAGTTATTGATCTAATTTAAGATACACTAGGGTACACAGAAAGCTGTAGGACGACTTTGAGGAACTGGCGGGAGCATATTTAGAGGACAAATTATTTCTATAGGGGAGCAAAGACATTAGCTTATGGTATTTGTATTGGCATTAAATTATACAGTAATTATTTAGTCCCAATGAGCTGTGCTGTAATAGCAGCTACAGAGTGTCCAAGATCCTTCAGCACAGGGACTGCATCCAGCTAAAATGTCCCTCTATCCACTTAGCTACTCAACCAAATAATACAGCTGTAGGGCTTACTGTTATCTGCCTGCTTTCAAGAAATTAGACTGATACAGTTCTTAGACGTTTAAGTGCAGTATTACCACACCATGTACACCTCTGATAGAGGATTTTTTCTCCTCCAATGATACTATTACCTTGCCTAGGAGGGTTAAGTGGCATCAACTTGTACCAATTGCTCTTTTTCATCTTCCCTTAAAAAATACATTACAAAGAAGAATTTGTAACTTGAAAAGGACAGAGTGGCTGGTGCAAAGGAGGGGGGAAACCACATTGTTAGAAATCACAGAATCATAGAACGGTTTGTGTTGGAAGGACCCTTAAAGATAACCCAGTTCCAACTCCCCTGACATGGACAGGGACACACTGCATCAGATTGCTCAAAGCCTCACTCAACCTGCTCTTGAACACCTTCAAAGATGGGTCATCGATGACTTCTCTGGGCGACCTGTTCCAGTGCCTCACCACCCTTACAGTAACAAGTTTCAGCTTAAAACCATTACCCCTTGTCCTATCACTGCAATCCCTGACAAAGAGTGCCTCCACAGCTTTCCTGTAGGTCTCAAAGAGATGAGAAAAGCTGTTTCCTAATGGCTGGCTCTGTGAACCCTCAAAAAACTACATCTTGTGAAGGCAATGGTCCATCCAAGGACTCCAGAGCCTGGTGAGACCTCTCCAGTGGCAGACAGTCCAGGTGAGGAGCGGATAGAGCTCACCATTTGGTGAATAATAGGTTCCCTTCTGCTTGGGAATAATGCTTTGTTTGTAGTGACACACCATTGCCACGGCACTTCACACTCTTCTCCACTCCCAAAAAGAGCCTAGGCACATCTTCACCGGGCAGCTGTGAGGAATAGAAAAGAGGAATAGGTCTGACAAATTCATTAGATACTTAGTTGACACACCTAGAGAAAAAAATGGGTAAGATAGAAAGCACAAAAGTTCTTCTGTAATAGCAGAAGCAGGCTCCAAAAGCCCATACAGAATATTTAGGGACAATTACTCTGAGTTTAACTAGTTATATTCGCCAGACCATCTGAAAGAACAAGTAGCTCATATCTGGAAAACAGATGACAGCAGGGGTGGATCTAGATGTTCTTCAAGGTCCCTTCCAATCCAAACCCTTTAACGATTCTGTGTACATTAAGGGAAGAGGTATTAAACTGGTGATCACCTACAGAGGAGAAAAAACCCAGAGAGGTTGGTAATTTACTGCCTGCATGACAGCCAACAGAGCAGGTAAGATTATAAATTGCTATAAACCTAATATTGCTACTGGGCACATGATTTTAAGTATCAAGACTCAACCATTTGGAGCTCTAATGACATTTTTCAAGGGCTTTATCCTCTGAAGGGGAAACAAGGCAAAAAAACCAAACCACCTTCAAGCACCAGAACTAAGGTTTCACCATCATTTTTTTCACCCCAACATCAACAACATTCCACAGAATCCTTGCCAGCATCCCAGTTACAGCTCCTTTTATGCAACTTTTGCTCACACTCTTCCTAGCTCACGTACCCATATTATAAAAGGGTGAGCCACTGCTGCAAACAGAACTCCTTTCATCACCAAAATTGTACCTGAAAAATATAAGCAGCTGAAGTGTTTTCATCTTTTCAATCCTAGAAAACAGCACATCATCACCTTTTAGATATATTTCTGCTTAATATGCAAATATTACATATTTAACTTGATTAATAAAACCATGACAACAGACTCAATTCTGAATTTCAAGTCACACTGATACCATCACCCATGACAGAATAAGAATCTAGGGATGCACAAAACAAGAAAAGCCATTTACTACTGCAGGTGATGGCAATGCTATGAACATCTTCACCAAAATTAGTACTCTGCTGTACAACAGCAAGCACAAATTGATCCATCATCCTGAGCCTAGCAAAGAACAAGGGAGAATGAATCTTCATTTAATGGAAACAGAACAGGATTACAAAGCCATTAGGTGACTTGTGACATCAGAAGTTTCAGACTGTAAATGAGCATGTATCTCTCCAACTCACTACCGTAACCCTCAAGGCAAAGCAGTCTTTCTCCCCAATAAGGTACACGGTGATATACAAATACAGAAAGAATCTTATGTTGTAATGCTAACAATATGCTATACTGAAAATTAAAGCCTCTTTGTTTTCTTAATGCAACAATTAGATGACAAAATGAAGTGACAAGTCCAGTTTCTCATTAAGTCACCGGCAACACCACATTGCTGAGTTGCATTGAGAGAGGAGCTGCTGCCAAAACAAAGAAAGAGGAATGAAAGATGAAGTATTTTAGAAGCATTTGATTTCATATTCCTGGCTGTTTCACTGTTTATGCAGCTGGAACAAAAACCGAAGGCACACGCCAGGCTGTTCTGTCTGGTGTATTCAATACAGACCGAGACTTTCTGGTTCAAGGAGCACAACAAATTCACATAGCGCTTTATGTATCAAGTCCATGATCTTCTTTGGTGCTTCTATGGTAACAAGCAGGAAAAGTGCAGCCAGATGAATGATGAACACTTGAAGAGTCATTCAGAAGATGCTCAATGTGTCTCCAAGTAAGTTGAGATAACAGTTTCAAAAAATTTTGACAGCTGTGCATATCTGGCTGCACAGAGAGAAGGTACTGCAGAATACCAAGCTTACTCCTGGAAAAGTAAGCCATCTCTATCAGTCCCATAAAGTTTAAGCATGAGTAGAAAGACACTGCCTCCCAGAAGACAATAAAGAATGATCAAGAACACACAAAAAAAAGCTGTAAAATTATAATAGCCCAGGAAGAGCAGAGAATGTCAAAACTCATGGTGATAGATACAAAGAAAATTCCTTTTTGATTTTGGAACCCATCTGAGAAGATAACACTCCCACCCAGAAGCAGGTCATTTTCTTGAGTACTTTTATCAACAGCAGGAGGTAGTGTGACACTGCAGCTGACAGACATTTCCGAAAGATGCGCAGATAACAAGGTTTGTCTTGCATGATTTAGCGAAACAGAGACAGAAATAGAGATTAAAACTTTAATTTAAAACTTTGCCAACAAAAGTTGATTACAAAAAGGGAAATTATCTGTACAAAATAAGAAAGGAAGCACTCACTTTACAAGAGATGGCCATTGTCAGTGTATGCTAGAGGACAAACAGTGTTTCAGGTCAAGCAACGAGTGAGAGAAAAAGCAAACTTGAGCTCCCAACATGGAATTCCGAAGTGAATTTTCCATAAACCACAGTAAATTGACTTTAAGCAACTCAAAAGCTAATCAAGACTTATCAGAAGTCTATTTCCCTTGCAAACTTTTCCTCTTAATTCATAGGAGGATGCACTAGAAAGTAAGTCCCAGCACAGTGCAGGGAGCCAGGACAAAGACTTTTGCCATCCTTCCTCCCACTTGGGCATTCATTCTAACCTTCTACACAAAGATGTTCTACAATTTGAGTGTGCCAGGGCTTTGGCTGAGTCACAAATTATTGTATCTTCACTTAACAGTTAGCTCCTGACTCAAAATGCTCTGGAGACAGTAGCATTGTTATGACTAAAACCACCAGCTGCATCATGACTTTTATAAAAATGATGGTTCTCAGACTTCCCAAGTTACCATCAAATAACAGCTGTTGGTCACCAACAGATCAGTATTTACAACACTGCAGTCCTCTCTTCTACCTACCATTTTATACAAGGAGACAAGGACATAATACTTAAAACTTACCACTGAATGGACAAAAATGGCAGGCAATTTCTGAACTCCAAGTTCCTGTAAAATCTAAGCACACAATATAATCATCACCAGTTTTCTACATTTTTCCACAAGTTGGAGCAACAAAACCAAGTTGCAATGAAGAAATGGAACATGCATTTTTTTCCAAGCAAACCAGCTGAAAACTTCCAGTCCGATTGCTTTATTTTCCACCCAGTTTCATACCAAGTTGTATTTACAAGTTTTTAAACATTCAGAAGCCAGGTTTAGTGAAGAAACAAAGTAGTAATAAAAACGTTTTGGCCCAGATTCACATCATCTACTGATAGACACCCGAAATACCTAAGTTGGGACAATTTTCTGTGCCCTACCTATCCAGTAAAAAGACAGACAAATGCTAATGGGAAATTCAGTCAAAGACTCAAATCTCAGCATAGCAACGGTGCTCTCCTTCCTCCAACTACATAAAAAAGGCAACTATATTTCAACTTTGAAGCCTTGATAAGCTCGGGTTAATTGTGTTCCTAGTTTAAGTGTTGTCATTTATGTGAACCTAAGCCTTACCGTGCTCACCAGCAGCTCCTACCCAGAGGAGTCTAGGACAGCTACCTTTTAAGAATGCTACAAGACACGCACGAGTCCTCCTTACAGCTGGGAAAACTGAGATATGCAAGAAGTTTGCTCAAGTCCATGCAGTGAGTCAACAAGAAGCTCACCTTACAGCTTCCTGGACCTTAGCCCTGTTCTCAGCCCACGGGAACGCAGTACGAGGAGAACTACTGTACAGAATCATTCCCTTCTCTGTGTCAAAACGTTTTACCAAAAAAAGTACAGATACTAATGAAGAGTGTACGTAATTTCTTATTTGACAATTAAAGAGTCCTGTAGTAAAACAATCTTTCCCATTGTATCTCGACCCCAGAAAATTTTATTTCCAGTTTTTATTCTTTGACGTCTTAAAGCTTTTAAGAGAAAGTTGAAGATTCAGTTAAACAGTGCTGCAGTCAGTACCCTTTACATTTATCACAATGATATGTTACATTTTCTAGTTTGAGTAGTATTTGTGCTACCCAATCTTGCAATCAAAATAGAAACCTTGAAGCCAAGAATTCACAGATCTTGGGGAAAAAAAAAATAATCCAAGCCAGACAACTTCAGTTTAAACAAAGCAAGCCTTGTAACATGCCATGAAGAGTTCAGAGATTTCAATTCTGTGGGTATCTGTTATTGCCATTTCAAATGAAAGCCCTCTTATCCGCAGTTTTGCCCATCCCATGCTGTAGCAGGTAGGACAAATGCTGCAGCACAAGAAAAAACTCCCCTCCAAATATAGCTCAATAACAAAAATGAAGCATTTGCATTTTGCTTTATGAATGCAGCAGAGAGATGCCACTTAAATAATGTTTCTAAAAACCCTGGAACTTAGGCACAGCTATGGAAACTCAGCTTCCTAAACTTTGGGGTTAGTTTGATCCATCTGTCTCACACTGGATTCTTACCTTACCATGGTTAACAAAGCTTTTAAATGCATCAGGCGAGACAGAACACCATTAGCTTGTTCCATCACATCACGGAACAAGACAGCATAACGGATGCCTGTTGTGACAGACAATACTGTACAAAGAAGGCTTTTTTCAATAGCAGAATCAAATTGGACACTAGTGGCTAACCTGGAGCAAGATCTACATTTTCCCCTTGTGGAGTTTTTAATTGTCTCTTGGTTCAGAAAAATTCTTTCTAATCAGTTAAATCCAACAGTACTAGAGAGAGCTCAGCTCTTAAGCATGCTCTGCACCAGGAAGGGTCGGTCCTACGTCCAATTAAAACCAAGGAGTTGCTGTTTTCCAAGGGCAGGAGGTCTTCACTGGTCACCTAGCCGGAAACCTTGACCCCAGTTGTGTCTTCCACCGCCTTGCTGATCTTCTGGAGCTCTTCTCATGCTAGCGGGTGGGACGCCAAACCCCGACACTCCTCCTCTCCTATTCGGCAGCCAGCGGTACCTAGGACAATCCCAGAGAGGAGGAGAGAGTGTGATAAACAGCTGGACCTTGGAGGTAAATGCCAGACTACTTTTCCATGCACTTTCTTTCAACTGTTATACTTTTCAATCAAACTGGCTTTTCACAGCTGTACTTTGCAGAATCCTTTCCAAATCTCAGCCTCAGCATTTGAGAAACAGGAATTCCACAGAACTTCCATCTCTGGAACATGGCTATATACAATATTCTGAACACAAGGGAAAAAAAACACATAAGGGAGTCTCATTGCTGAGAATAAATACAGCAATACAAACTTAATTTCCCTAACATCTCTCCTTTTTTTTTTCTGGAGAAACAATAAAAAAACCCACAAATCACTTATGAGCATCCCTCTCTCTCTGCCCAGTATTTACAAAGCTCCTGTTATCACAGCACCCAATCATCTCAGTGCTCTCAAATAAACATTCCTGAGGAAGTGGTGACCAAAGAGACTGAAGGATACAGGTCCCAGCAACTAGCTTGTCTCAAAGTTCAAGCAATTCAGAGCTGTAAGAC
Source organism: Dromococcyx pavoninus (assembly GCA_033558185.1). Classification (NCBI taxonomy): domain Eukaryota; kingdom Metazoa; phylum Chordata; class Aves; order Cuculiformes; family Neomorphidae; genus Dromococcyx; species Dromococcyx pavoninus. The sequence continues at coordinate 15,018 of JAUMJL010000081.1, read as the reverse complement.
CTAAACAGACTGATGTAAAATACAGCTTCTCCATACTGCAAGTGACACCATCAATGCAGAGTCATTTCAGGTCTACAAAAGTTATATCGAGCTTCTGCAAAACCCCTGCTAAATTTGACCATGAAAATCTGAGGCCCAGACATAAAAAAGCCAGATTCCTTTCCGAAACAAAAATGATCCTGTATAGAAAAAGTTCTTCATTATTATATCAAAGATATTTGTAATTCATTACAATATCTTTTTTTAAGAGAACATTACGGTGCAATGGCAGAATTTATCCCTCTTCAGAGATGTTCGCAATACTTCTGTTTCTGCTTCTCAAATACAGAGAAAAATTAAATATATATATGAGGAATCAATAGAATGCACATAACCAATAAGAACGATTGCAGTTTCAGAGCTGTTATTGCCCTGAAAGGCATTTTAAACCAACATTTTGTCTTCTAATCTTAATGGGAAATGAAGTTTACCAGGAAGGCTTGCAAACACAAAGTAGACTATAAAGCTTCCCTAGTCATTAAAATTTGTACAGAAAGTGTAACTGTAATTTAACTTTGCATCTTATAATTAACAGCTAAACCTATAAAAAAAGAGTTAACTGAGTTGCTAACTTGAGTTTGGTAGAGAAAAGGATGAGGATAAAGGCAACCGAAGCTATAAACTTTGGCTTCTGATCTAACATTTCAAAGCTAAAACAACAAAACAGATCACAAGAAAAAGCGCTTCAGAAACCAACTCTTGCAGTTTCAGTCAAGGTACCTGGTACTGACCACAAAGCGGAATACGTATTATTGTCCCAAACAAGTCTGCAACCAAATCCTACTATTGTTACAGGTTGCTGAACTGGTAGCTACTGTAATGACATAGAAATTTAGATAAAAGGTGATTTACAGGAGGAAACCATTTCTGGTCTTATAGCATCTAACAATTGTTAGGGGTTTCTCTTCACTACAGTTCAATTCACTAGCAGAACTATGACACTCTCACTCTTAAGAGCGTGTACAGGACAAACAGTGTGGTAGCAAAGAACTCTTATGTGGGCCATTTACAAGAAGCTCAACATTTTTGTTAACTCAGCAGCACAGTCAATATGACAGTCTGAACCAGGTTATTTAGAGTATTTTGCACCTGAAAGCCCCAGAGAAGATATGCCTGATGAACAATACAGAAAATTGGACCAAACAAACAGTGAGGTAAAGAATAAAGCCAGCTTACAAGAACTGAGGTGTGGACAGAAAATTCCTTCCTCCCAAATCCATTGGATATTTAAACATTAAGAAGAAATACAGGTGTCCAACCAGATTTCCTATCAGCTCATTGATGACTCTGCAAGGCAAAAGAAAAAGAATTGTTTCACATGCTTCCTTCTCTGAAAATAAACAAGTGACCATCTTTTGTCAGTTACTGCTGTTCATCTGCCACAGGCAAGGCTTGGGGCCATGAGCCATAGAATATTTCCCTTCCCTCAGCATTTTGCAGCCACTTCTTCAGAAGGGTCAGCCTTCAGTGCCAACACATCAACAGGCTGTTCCACCCTCCCTTCCAAGCCTTCTCAACAGTCTGTACTGAAAATGCAATTAAATACTTGTTTACATCAGGGAATTAGACCGTACAGCTATTAGTGTCTAAAATAATAGTCTGCGGAGCTTGAGAAGTTACTGCTGTTTTCACTGGACAACTTGTCTCCTGCTGTACTGAACGGGTTTGTTCCCAATTTTGCAAAAATACCGCTGAATGAAGGCCCTTGAGTATCTTCTGTCATGCATAGAAACAGCAGGTATCTAACAGCAAGCCATTTTCTCAAGTGATGGATGACTCAGTAGAAGGCAAAGCCAGAAAATGGAATTTGGGTTTGCTGTACTATCTCCTCCTTTTATAATACAACCATGTAACCCGTTATTGTCACTAATTGTGTTACAGCGGCACCAAGAGGCCCCAGCACACACAGTGTACCAATGGGATTTCTGCATCACAGAGTTCAGAAAAAGAAATGCAAGACAGATCAATAAATTCAGCAATTGCTAATATTTGGGCTTGTTATTGCCATTTTCCCTCATTTTACAAGCTGAAAAAAAATCACATTGGGCAAGATTGTGAGGGAAAGTAGTAACAACCCTATCAGAGTCAAGCTAAATTTGATTCTAAAACCAGTCAACAGGTGGTTATATGGGATGACACCTTTCTTTACTATGCATTATTCTTTTAGTAAGGAAAAGGCCTAACAGATTTACCAGAAAATAAGCCAAATTCTTATTACTTTTCCATTACCTACAATCGCTGGTTCTCACAAGCACATCTCTGCTTTTGCCTTAAGTGACCAACCCATGACACTGAGATTATTAGTCAGATTATATAGTTTCAAACCTCTTATTTTAATATTGTTTCTAAATTCAGCAGTAAGCTCAATAGCTGTAAAAGCCTTTATAACTTCAGATTTGCCATATAGGTAAATACGCACGATCCACCAATGATGTAGTTGAATCCCAGAATAACCCATGGAAGGTAACAGGCCTGAAAAAGAACACAATGCAGACTGAGAAGTTGTAAGCACAAGTTAAGGACATAAACCTGTTCAACTTCTCACTGCATGATTATAATCTCAATTTTTTTTAGGCATTCCACAAATCCTGATATATTAACTTAAGCAGATTCTACCTAACAAAGTAGGATAACACCAAACTGAGCAATCACTGACATTTTTAGACAAATCACACTCATTTGAACATTATAAGTAGATGTGTCTTTGTACTCTACGTTCCACAGCAAGCTTACATCCATAAGTCCTAACATTTCTGATTTTGAAAAGGTCTAGAAACAATCAAAAGAATTGTCACTATAAAATGTGGCAGAAACAGATGAGGTTGCACAAGAAAGAACAATTTAAACTATCAATATTTTGTCACTGTAGTATCGCTATATTCAGCTTTTTATCCAGGTTAATGTTTATCAGGATTTTTGTCCTCTTTTATGACTGATGAATTGCAGTTGTCAGTAAAGTCACACTGTACGGAAGACCACAAAGAAATTTGTCTTCGCTGCATCTCAAGAAGTATAAAGCTATGTGAAAGCATGGGACACCTTTAATATGAGAAAATACTTATATTTTGCCCCCCACTCCCTTCATGTGCATCTTCTGGGCAGAAACCTTTCCAATATCCCGTCCGACATACCTTAAATCTTGTTCCAAACCAAAATGATACAATCATGTCTCTGTTCAGCTGGGCCCACACATAAAGTACTGACATGATGAGTGGAATCATCAGCAACTGCAATGTTTAAATAAAAAGGCACAAAATTACCATCACTTTCACAGAAGCCCAAGAAACAAACAAGCATCAGGAGCTACAAGCTTCAAAAATGGCTTGTAAGCATGACACATGAGCAAACCTTTAAAGACTGCCCCAGAATCTTTGCCACCATGTGTCATGGATGTGTTCAAAAGCTGTTGAGAAAGATGAGCAGAAGAATCTACTTGGTCCTTCTCTTTTGCAAGACCACGCTAAAGCAAAGGGCTCCAATTTGCACCAAGTGCAAGAGCAGTTGTGGTGAGCTCTCCTGCTCTCAGCTCTTGGTAGCACACCTACAACAGTTATTTGTCCCACAATCGTTTCCATCCACAAGCCAGGGCTCTAACCCAAACGAACTCATCTGGAGCTAAGCCAACAGGTTGGATGAAGTGTTACTCCATTGAACTGCCAGCTACATCCTTCTCAGAGCACCACAGACGGAAGGTGCACCAGTAAATCACCGTTTCAGAGTACCAAGCCAGCCTTGGCAAAGCCACCTTGGCAGAGCTCAGAGTTAACCTGTGCTCCATGCCAGGACATGTTTCAAATACTTCCTTACTCTGACTGTATATCAGCTGACTATTTCTAGTGAAACAAATATAAAGCACTATTTTAGCTATCTGCCAGTGTCTAAACTGAAGACAGGCTGAGCCGGCCACATTTCCAAAAACTAATTTAACGCTACAAACCAGTTTGTGGTTTTGGAAGAAAGGTTACAACTCAGCCCTTCTGGGGCATCACTATTTAACAGGTTCCACGTTAAAGCTGGCACTTATCCAACCTTCTTCAAGCCCTACAGTGCACTGGCAGTCTGATTTGTCACACGGGCACCTTATTAAAACCATTTTTATTTTACTGGAAAAACAAAGCAAAATCTGATTTCTGGAAGTATTTAACATGGGAATAGAGGCCCAGCTATCCTACCCTGCCCTCTCACTTTCAAGCAAGCCACTCAACACAAGCAAAAGAGCTTATTTCTAAGAACAACACATTTGTACATCAAACAACTGATTCTCTTTTAAGCAACATATTATGCAGATATAATTTCATTTAAAGTACCTTTTTTAAAGATACAAATCAACACAATTGGTCTAAAATTTATACAATGTATGGGTGACTTCAGCATGCTGTTGAAGAATTTTTTGGCAAAGTAAAGTTAAAGCACAAAGCTACGGACAACACTTAATAGAACTCAGTCTTGACTACAGATGCATGATCACTAGTTTTGCCTACCAGGGGAGCCTGATAAGTCATCTAATAAATGTTAAGATATTAGAGAATATTAGAGATACTGGTGCAGGCTTTGGGACACCAGGACAGAACAAGATGAGGAGAGAAGAGCACAGACAGACTGAAGACATGCAGTTATCTGATACTCTATTGAGTCCAAGTAGCACTCTGTAATTTTCCCCCTTAATATCTGGGAGGATAAGAACCATTTGACTGACTCTGGTTCTTTACATCACTATCTTAACCATTCTTGTGAGGACTTTGCATTTCACAGTTCTGATCCAACTCTGCAGCTGCATTTCTCACAAAAAAAAAAAAATCTTCTGTTGGTAAGCAAAAGGCACACTGATCTGAGAAGCCCAATGAACCCCAAAGTGTTTTTAGACAAAAAAAGTAAGAACGCAGATCCACATTCATTAGAGGAAACAGTGTATAGGTGATATCTTGTGCCCTTTTTAGTAAATGGCTGAACACCTCCTGACTGCACAAAGAGTCAATTTTGACTCTTGGAATCCCTAACTGGGTTAAGAGTGGCACAGTCAGACACAGGCTTGTGATGGCAGCTGAGGCTAACCCAAACTAAAAAACTAAAACCACACATAGAACTGTCCATTTTGGTATAAACTAAACCAGCCTAGCACCATTATGTTCTGCAGTCATGTCGATAATGCTCTTTATAGAGTCATTAAGTAGTCAGAAAGTTCCATAGGATTATTACTTAAGAAACTGCACTGCACTTACCTGCATGTCCATTGCCAAGCCAGTTATCTGTCATTGTACCATTAAGGAAAACACAGCAAAACCTGATAGACTAGAGCAACATAAAGAAGATGTACACACGCTGAACATATATGTTCAAAATTAGAACAGCGTTCCTGTGTGTAAGATAACCATTGGAAAACATTAAAAACCTCCAATGATGTACAGACCTATACACTTAGTTTTGATAACTGCTTTTCAGTAGCCTTTCAAGTCATTACCCCGAGGGCTGATGGGTGCACTGGCCTTCCCCATGATGAAACAAGCTAACTACAAACTCAATCAGTCTTTGCATAAAAGCATACTACAGGTTTAACAGCTGGATTAGTTTTTTAAAGACTAAAATATTGGTTTTCTAACTAAAGAAACAGCAGTTCATAAAAAAATTATCAATACAAAATAAAGAATTCTTTGAAGTGCACCAATGTCAGCTTTTAATACTACTCTCCTACCTTGGAACCCAAACAATCTACTTGCTGTAGTAGAAACAACTACTAAAGAATTTTGCTATGATCAGATTGCTTTTAATAGTTCATGAATGCAGATAAAATGGCACCAAGCATTTTCCCAGATCATCCTTACATCATATAGAAAACAAGCAACTGGAAGTTTTTAAAGGATCAGTCTGAAAGTTAAGTCACAATCAGGTTCCTCTAATAGCCCACAGCCAACAGCCTGCAACCACAACAAAGACAATGGTTTTCCTAACAATATAACTAAACTCATGTTGTTTTCCTGGTTACTGCTGTGGCTCAACAGGACCAGCAGGAACAGCAATGACCTCCATACAGAGGAATGCAACCAGAAATAGTTAATCTATTGATAAAGGTGATAGCATTTCTAGGCAGTAGCTTTCCTGGCTGTATCTCATTCACACTGATGTTCCCACACCCTTTTTTCCACATGTTGTACCACTGCAAATTGCTACAAGGAGGCAGCAACAGCACAAATGGAACAGGAGCGCTTCCAAGGACGAAGGTTCCACAACATCTCTGAGCAACTTGTGCCAATATCTGACTGCCCTTTCTTACATTTAAACGGAATTTTCTGCGTTTCACTTTGCGCCTGTTGGCTCTTGTCCCACCACTGACAGGAGTGTGGCTCCATCTCCTTTACTCCCTTCCTCCATGAGGTATTTATCCTAATGGGTAAGACATCCCTGAGCCTCCTGTTCTCCAGGTTTCACAATCCCAACTCTCTCAGCCTCTCCTCATATGACAGATGCATCAACATTTTATAGAATCATAGAATCTTCTGGTTGGAAGAGACCCCTAAGATCATCAAGTCCAACCACACCCATTATCTGCTAAACCATGTCCCTCAAACACTCATCTATCCTTTTTTTTTAAAAAACCTCCAGGGATGGTGATCAACCACCTCCCTGGACAGCTGTTCCAGAGCCTGACTACCCTCTTGGTAAAGAAATTCTTCCTAATATCTAGTCTGAACCTCCCCTGGCACAACTTATGGCCATTTCCCCTTGTCCTATGACCTGTCTCTTGAGAGAAGAGATCAACACTCGCTCTGCCACAGCATCCTTTCAGGCAGTCGTAGACAGTAATGAGGTCTCCCCTCAGCCTCCTCTTCTCCAAGCTAAATAACCCCAGTTCCCTCAGCCGTTCCCTGTAGGACTTGTTTTCCACCCCCTTCACCAGCCTCGTCGCCCTTCTCGGGACACGCTCCAACACCTCAATATCCTTTTTGTACTGAGGGGCCCAGAACTGAACACAGTACTCGAGGTGTGGCCTCACCAGTGCTGAGTACAGGGGCACAATCACCTCCCTTGTCCTGCTGGCCACACTGTTGCCATCGGCCTTCTTGGCCACCTGGGCACACTGCTGGCTCATATTCAGCCTGCTGTCGATCAGCACCCCTAGGTCCCTCTCTTCCAGGCAGCTCTCCAGCCATTCTTCCCCAAGCCTGTAACGTTGCATGGGATTGTTGTGCACCAAGTGCAGGACTCAGCATTTGATCTTGTTGAACCTCATCCCGTTGGTCTCAGCCATCGATCCAGCCTGTCCAGGATCTCTTTGCAGAGCCTCCCTTCCTTCAAGTAGATCAACACTGCCACCCAGCTTGGTGTCATCTGCAAACTTGCTAAGGGTGCACTTGATCCCTTCATCCAGATCATTAATAAAAATATTGAACAGGACTGGACCCAGCACTGAACCCTGGGGAACACCACTCATGAGCAGCCTCCAACTGGATTGAACTCCATTTACCACCACCCTCTGGGCCCAGCCACCCAGCCAGTTTTTGACCCAGCAGAGGGTGTGCCTGCCCAGGCCAATGGCAGTCAGAGTACTATGAGAAACGGTGTCAAAGGCTTTAATCATCTCCATGGTCCCTCACTGAGCTCATTCCAATGTGTCCATGCCACTCTTCTACTTGAGAGCCCAGAGCTGGAGGCAACACCCCACATGTGTCTCAAGGGCTGAATAGAAAAGAGCAAACCCTTCCCTTCAACCTCCTAGCAATACCCTGCCAAATGCAGCCAGGAAGGCCAGTGGCCACACTGATGCCTCGCAGTCAACCTGGTTTCCATCAGGAACCCCAGGGACTTCTTCTGCCAAGAAGCTTTGCAGTTTGTCAGCCCCCAGCCTGCCCTGGTAACTGAGGTTGCTCCTCCCCAGGGACAGGACTCCAGTTCTCTTTGCTGAGCTTTGTGAGATTCCTGACCAGTGCATCCCTCCAGCCTCTGAAGATCCCTCTGAATGGTGGCACAACCACTTGGCATATCAACAACTCCTCCCAGCTTTGCACCTGAGACTTAAAGAAAATTCAGGCAGCACAGCTCATGGAAAAACTGTTTCCCAACATTCCCAGACCAACAAGCCCAGGAAGCTGGCTCAGACCAGACCTTGCAGCACTTCTTTTACACACTTAGCTGTACCAGCAGGCAAAGGATCTCTCCACAAGGTACCTGAATTTCCATCTCTCCTGTTCCCTGAGATCAGACCTGTTTGCACATGGCAGCTTAAACACACTAAATTCACTCTTAGCCCACATGGCAATCCACAGAAGGGGTAAGTGAAGCAATACAGAAAACACCACAGAAGCTCACGCAGCACAAAGCTGAGCTTTATACAAACAGAAATCAAGTTCCCCAATTACACACTTCTATTAGCACATTCATTAGTATTCACCTGGCAATCCACTCACTACCTTTCCAGGATGATTAAAAACTCATCTGTGAATGTACTACATTTTAAAGTAATTAGCTGCTAAAACTTGATCTTTGAATATATTTTAGATAGAAATAGAAGAACCAAAATATTCTAAAAGTTTGATGATGAGCAGAAGGATACAACAATGCAGATCCAGTTAAACAGGAGCATGAACATGTAATCTGCTGGCCTTCCATCAAAAGCCCCTGTAAATAAAAAGAATTGTTAGGAAAGGTACTGAAAGCTTGAGCAGAAATTAAGACGTTTTACTTTTAGAAGTCTAAGAAAAGCTCAGTTGATAACAGCTGCCCTACTTGCAGTCTGTGGATTACTATTTTTATTTTTTAAATTTTAAAAGGCCTTATAAAACAACGACTTACAGGACCAAAAAATAAGACATTCAGCCTATTATGTGCACACACAGCATCTCTATTTAAAAAGAGCACACTTTAACTCCAGAAACAAGTGACTGTAACTTCACAAGACTTCAAAACAGAGTTGGACCCCATCTTTCATAAGAAGTTGCCAATTAGAAGCACACAGTAAGGAAATATACTTACACAGCAAAAGCAGAGACACTAAGTTTAATGACCGAGTCATGTGAAAACCAGTTCTTATTTAGGCAAATTGCATCTTCTTTGCATCATCTAGTCAGACTCCAGAGATACGATAGTTCTTACACTCCAGAAAAATTAACATACATGACATAGAGGGTACACACAGCACAATTTGTTCCTTCTTCTATGCTGAACTGCTTGCCTCATTGACATGTGTTTGAAATGAGAAAATATTTTCAGTACAGCAGAAACAAAACAAAAAAAAACACAGAAACATTCCCCGCAGGTCACACTAAATGAAATTATCTTTAGATTTCCAGCTGAGTTTGGGACCTGGAAGAGAGAAGGGTTAAAAAACAAAATCCCCAATAACTCCTTGCAAATGTGAAAATCACAAGCTCTCACTCTTGCAAACTGTGGTAAAAGGACATCAGTACTGAGCAAGACTCCTATCAGCTTTCAGACAGCTCCAGGCAGACAATGAAAGCGTGAGCATACTGCTGAAACAGACCCAAACCACACAGTGGCAAACACAGTACACCACGAACAAGCTGAATTACATGCTAATAATTAAATATCAAAATGTCTAGAAAGAAAGCCACTGCTGCTTAATCTAAGCATCATGTGGCTCCCAACAACCATTTTACATATTCCCAAAAATTTAAAGAAAGAAAAAATATTTTTAAGCATTAACATTTCAGGATAACCAGTGTAACTCAGTCTATGCCAAACAAAATTGATAAATTATAAAAGTAAAATTACTACACTAAGTTCTGCCATGTGAGTTACACAACAGAGGGAAAAAAACCTACATACATTTAAAAAATCTTTTCATAGAATCACAGAATGGTTTGGGACCCTAAAACTCATCCAGTTCCAACTACCTTGCCATGGGCAGGGACACCTTCCATGGTATCAGGTTGCTCAAAGCCTTGTTCAACCTGGCCTTGAATACCTCCAGGGATGGGGTATCCACGATTTCTCTGGGCAAACAATGACAATGCCTCATCAGCCTCACAGTAAAAAATTTCTTCTCCTCTCCCAGATTAAAACTATTACTCTTCATCCTATCCCTGCACTCACTGATAAAAGTTTTCGGAAAGTTTTGAAGCTGGAGAACTATATAAATTGGAATTTTATGAAAAAAAAATTTATGAAAAAAAAAAAAAGAGAGGAAAGCTGACTAACCCTCTCAAAACTCCAGCACAGGAATTCCTCCAGAATAGGAAGAAATCAGAGGAACTATTATTCCCTTAAAGTTTTTCACTTCTCAACATCTAGATTACTAACAACAATATGAAACAAACTATTTAAGTTGACTTTCCAATGAATATCTAAACAAAACTGGGCTACAGACAATCAAAATTCTCATCACAGGGGTGAGGTGACCTCTAGCCCACTGTGTTCTTCAGTAGGGCCTAGGGTACAATACAGTCATCGAAGAAGAGCTGCAGGCTCATAATCTCATCATTTGTACTGCTGGAGAGCGAACTCCGCATATTCTGCTTTCTCTGTTGATATTTGTTATGTTCTCCCACAGAAACAAAACAAAATCACATTGACCTCCTTTTCCTCAGGAAGCCAGAGGTCACCTTGTTAGAACAGCACAAGCACTGTACAAAACCATATGGGTAGTTTTGACAGCTAAATTTTAAGTTAGCATGCAACACCAGTGTATGCTCAAAAACCAGACACAACCCTGAAAATAGAAGTTTCACTTCCTCAGTTTAACAGACAAAAGGAGGCAGAGACCTATGTCAATTTCCACCTCTAAAGAAATTACCAGCAGCTTACACACCTCCCTCTTCACACTTTCAGAAGGATTTAAGTATTTCTTTATAGAGAGGAAGGACCAGCCTAATCAAGAACTTTATTTATACTCATAAAAATTACTATAATATAAAAAATGCATTGATTCAAATAACACAGCTGACTTCCCAGTTTCAAAATCCAGATGTGTTGTGCAGCAGGAATGTATACTTAGTGCTGAAAGATCTGACTTCCTTCCAGGAGACTTCTGCCACAGCACAGACAACTAAAGCACTTTGTAAGTATGTTTAATATATACAAATCATAAGATAACACCACTTGTAATCAGGAACTTATACGACACATAACTTTGCACAGTAGAATGTCATAACTGCCAGTACTTTCACATGATTAAGATCTGCAGAAAGGCTCAAAGAGAAGGAGGAAGCATCTCTAGCTATTAAACTACTACTTACTTTCACTAAGAAAACAACCAAACACCATCTGGCACCACTCCTCCCTCTCCCTGCTAGTCTTCATATGACTTAAAAAGGATGCCACAACATTGCCTGGATGACAGGTTTATCAGGGATCTCTTCTCTGTCATGGGATATCCCAAACACCACATTGCACAAATGCAATACATTTCCACTTATGCCACTAATTCTAAGACTCCATTAAAACCACACAGAAATTCTTGTTCATAAGGCTTTCAGGAGAAGCTTGGCTTTGCAAATACTTTTGTTTAATTATTCTATTGAAGGAATTTTTATCTAGCTGTTATGAACTGTGTAATGCAAAACGAAGCTACCTTGTAACAACTACTTTTGTGAGAGAAATGATCCATTACCTGACCACCTTTCTTCCACTCTTAATATTTCCTTTCTCCCTAACTGAAATCCAAATAGTTCCTTAACTTTTTCACTTTACTATGACAGAGGAATACAACTTCATTTGTACAAGGTACCTCTCAGTTCCACATAACTGACAGAATAACACAGGTAAACATCGTTGCCTTTTAAAAAAGAAAAAAAACCCTGACACTGTTATTTTGTCAAGATGAATATACCCTTCATTACATATACACTACTATCCTTCTGTGTTAAAGGGCATCAGACACAAGAAGACATAGGCAATATCTTTTAGTCTCTCGTTCCCATTTTGTGAAATCCAACAGCTAAAAGCACCAGGCCCTTCTACTGAAAGAAGTATCAAGTTCAGATCCTATGTGAACAGGCTCCCTGCCAATGGGAAGGAGCCAGGCACAGAAAATCAGTTTTCAAAGCAGTTTCTCACTGACTAACACAAGCGGGCACAGAGATGAGCCATCTTTCTCACAACTCAGACAGAACCAGCCACAACCTGAACATGACAAATATTCCCAAAGGAAGCTCTATCTGACAACAAGGCAGAATTCACCACGTGCACACAATTTAATGGGTAACATACCTGTTTCTAAACGTGATGAATATTGATATAAGAAATATAAATTCACCAAGTAGAGAAATCCTGTTCCAGGTCCCACTGGGAAGAAGAAAGTTGCAGTTATCGGCCGCCAGATCTGTCCAGATCAAAAGAGAAAGATGTATTTATATACCATAGAATGAACTCACAGGCATATGTTTTTTGTCTTCATTCATTATCAATTACTTGGAAGATCAAGGATGAGATTAAAAATAGCCAAGTATCAATTACTGCTTCTTCTTCAGCAGCTTTGACAGTTTTTTTTTTTTAAATCTGATAAGCAAAGCTCCTAAGATTACAACAGAAATTATAGCTTCGCAGTACTGAGTCTTGATTGCGGTGCAAAAGGGATATGCTTGCAAGGATGCTACCCTGTTTTAAAGGCATCCATACAGAATCCAAGGAATTGACATAACAGCCTTTACCATGCTGTTCCAGACAGCACATGCTGCTCTGAGCTTTTTGCTCCTGCTTTAAGGAGTCTCCCAGGTACCAATATCAAGCATGGCCAACTGCACAGCAGCATGTAGCAAGGACAGAGAACCTCTGGCCATTTATGAATGAGCTCTCTAACCAGCAACATTTACAAATAGAATATTAGAATCCTGGACATCAAAGTTCCAGAAGGAATAGCAGAGGAAAAAACAGTCATTTAAGCTACTAAGTTTTGGGGACAATACAGGAAACAAGTTATTTTCTTAGGTTTTTTTGCACTCAGTCTTTTTCACTGAAGATAAAATGAGCGAGAAACTTAAAGGCTAGGATCTTTTAATTTCCTTAATTTTCATTCTCAGTCCATCCAGCTGGTGCTCTTCCTCTACACACCTGCATCCCAAAACACTGAACCTGTAACCTCCCAATGCAAAGAAAAAAGACTATATCTAGTTTGTGACCACTTGTGATATCGAGAAACACTGTATCTGAAACCTCAGGACTTCAGGTGGCAGTTTATGTCAGCTACACCCAAGCACATAAGCTGACAATCTTAAACAGAAGCTTTTTCAAATTCCAAGGAAGAAACAATAGGAAGGTGCAAAAAAGCACTCTGTTAGTGCTGCCTTAGTATTTCCAGAGCCACTAGTGGTTTAGGATGGCTGCATAGCTGTCTGCTAACACCTGCTCCCAAAGTCCTGCCCACAAAATCACACAACAGAGGGCAGGCAAGTCACCTGAGGTCACAGCCACTGGTTTTATGATTACAGAATCAAGGAATGGTTTGAGTGTGAAGGGACCATGAAGGTCATCTAGTCAAACCCCCCTGCAGTAAGACCAAATCAGGTCGCTCAGAGCCCCATCCAATCTGACTTTAAATGCTTCCAGGGATGGGGCACCCACCACCTCTCTGTTCCGGTCTTTCACCACCCTCAGCATGAGAAAATTCTTCCTAGTATCTAGTCTAAACCTCTCCTCTTTTAGTTAAAAAACATTACCCCTTGTCTTATTGCTACAGGCTCTGCTACAAAGCTTTTCTTCATCTTTCTTAAAAGCCCCCTTTATGTATTGAAAAGCTTCAATATGGTTTCCTCTGAGTCTTCCCTTCTCCAAGACGAACAACTCCAACTCTCTCAGCCTCTCTTCACAGGGAAGGTGTTCCAGGCCTTTGACCATTTTTTTGGCCCTCCTCTGGATCTGCTCCAACAGGTCCATGTATCCTGCGCTGAGGGCTCCAGAACTGAATGCAGGACTCCACGTGGGGTCTCACCAGAGCAGAGGGGCAGAATCACCTCTCCTGACATGCTGGCCAGGCTTCTTTTGATGTGCCCCAGGACACGGTTGGCCTTCTAGTCTGCAAGCATCCATTATAAAGTGCCTTAGCACAGCAACTGCTGCCAGCCAGAACAACTCCTCCAAAAAACATTTAGGAAAAGAGGTACCAGAAGGAGATGCAGGATGAACAACGGTGCTGGCCAAACACTGCATCACTCCTGGGCTCACCGAGTGGCCTGGCTAGGGCTACTGCTGCAGACGGTGTCACTTTGGTGGGGAACCCGGGCCTTCGGGGGCAGAGCTCTAGCGAAACTGGAACCCAGCGCTCCGACCTCATAAAATCATAGAATGGTTTGGCTTGAAAGGGACCTTAACCATCAACCAGTTCAAAACGCCCTGCCATGGGCAGGGACACCTCCCACCCGACCAGGCTGCTCAAGACCCGATCCCCGGCCCTCACACAGGTGAGGCAGGAAGGCAGGCCCGCTGGAGGCGACGTGGGCCAGGGCTAAGGGATACCGTCATCTGCGGTTCCGAACTTCGAGGTAGTCGGGGCAGGGGCCGACCCCACCCGCAGCCCGCGCGCCAAGCACTACATCTCCCAGCATACCCTACGCGCCGCGAGCCACGTTCCCCTATGTCGCGGGTGTCGCACGGCACGCCGGGAGCCGTAGTTCGCACCCCACCTGGAAGCGGTTGATGAAGGCGTCAGGCCAGAGGAAGAAGTAGACGGGGCTGACAAGGCCCAGCTTGCCGATGAGCGGCACCGCGATGGAGCCGGCGAACCAATAGCGCGTGATCAACGGGATGCTCCGGAACCAGTCCCCCAGGTCCGACATTGCGCCACCGAGGCCTCGCCGCGAGCCGAGCGCCGAGGGAGCGAAAAAGAGAGGCGAGGGCCCGTCCGCCACCGCCCCGGGCAGGAGCGCAGCCCCGAACCCGACGTGGCGCCGCCGCGTTCGGCCAGCTGCCGCTACTTCCGGCCACGCCCCCTCCATGCCGGAAGTCCCACCTCACGGAGTTGCCGGGAGACGGCGCCGCCATCCCTGCGGGCCGGGCCTGTCAGAGGGCACTTAACCCTGAGCGGGGTTTAGTAAC